>BSYO01000036.1:6434125-7875584 GCA_033239525.1 Nepenthes gracilis | reverse complement strand
GAAATTCGGTCGTGGAAGGACAAAGATGAAGGAGATAAAGGGCGTCAGGTGGAGATCGGAACTACGGAAGAGAATCTTGGTGAGTTGAGAAGGCATGGCAGCGTGTGAGTATGCTACCCAACTTAAATGTCAATATGCTTAATCATTTGAAGATGACATGCGATTACTTATTTGGTCACGGGCCGCATAATGTTCGATTTTTCTGAAATGGAGCAGCTTTTTCGGAATAATGTTCATGGTGGACAACGGTAAACTATCGCCGATATCATTAATTTGCAAGATTTCTTTCTCTCAAGTAAATGTAACATGCGCTGAAGTGGTGTATTTAATTTCAAAATCTGTTAGAGAGGCGAGCATACACGTACTTTGGCAACGTGGATTTGGCAGCTGAAGATTTCAAGAAGGCTTCGGATTATTTTAAAATGCTGGTATGTATGCCAAATTATTTCAAAAGTAGGCATGTATACAAAGCTTTACATTTATATGATAATAATCGTAAACTTACAAGTAATGTGAAGGACAATGGGGCGAGGTAAGCGAATTTTCTTTTTATGCTTTGCTAAATTTTCAAGTGCGCTTCTCTCGATAACTCTTGCTTTTAAATTTTGGTAGACGTTATTTTAAACTTTTCTATATTGTTACTTTTAGTGGCTTAGGCCTTAAGGATCGGAGATTAGGTGTTTGGGTGTTGTTTTAGGTCTAGGTCACCGTGGTTAGGCTTAAAGCTAGGGCATTCGAATCTGGTTCTAATTTTTGTCAAAAAATGAAGATTTCTAACTAAAACATTTTCATGCCACACCGACATTTCACGCGGGAGAAATAATATTAGGATACGATGACCCTCGAGGTGAGGAAAACAGGAGAACATGCAGCGTGAAAGGGAAAATAAATTTGAGGAGACCATTGAGCGAATACTTTTTTGTAAGTTCCGACCAAACTATATGCTATGTTATATTCAGTTGTGCATTTTATTTTTATTTGCTGAGAAATAACGCTGGTCAGGCATAGATACACATTATATTGAGAAGAGAATGTTAACCTACTGTATATATAAATATTACAGTTGCCCCTATCGAAATTTCCACGCGTATCGTGAGGTGGGCTGGGTTTCTATTTTCTTATTTTATATTGGGCTGCTTGCTGTGAATGCTGATGTTTAAGCTGCTGAAACAAGCAGCTGTAAATTGTCTTACTTTACTCCAAATGTGGGAGTTGCTGCCCTGGGTGATGAAATTTGTGGGTTGCTGATTTCCTGGTTTATAATATATATATAAGCTGCTGCCTTGTGTGTGGTATATGTCCTATAGAATAATTAGAAATTGAGCTGGCAGCTGATTTTGTGTGCTGAAGCATTTTTTCGTGGACCCCTAAATCTGAATTTGTCCTGAATTTACCTATGGATTTTGGGGTTGTCGTGGTGCTGATTTTATGCTATATTATAGTATACAGGTAGCCGCTAAATTATCCCATGCGTTGTTGCCGTGAGCCTTCCTTTACTGAATTATATTTAAACGCTCGCGCGGATGCTCTCTGCCCGACCGAATCAAATTTAATTGCTAATTGAATGGAAATTTGGTAACCGAACTAACCTCTTGTCGTTCCAAAATTAATTTTGTAGCTATTCGGATCAAATTTCAGCATCCTAATTGTGCTTTTATTAACCGTAATCAAATCGATTATTATCCGGGTCTATCGGATAATTTTTCATTTACGTTTTGTCCCGCGGTGAATCTCTCCTTCCAGATTTTTAACTCCGGTCAAGATAATTAATCTTGATTCAAAATCCTTAGATCGGGGAAGTATCCGGGGCCCATGTGTTTTAAATTTTAATAGTTTGGGTATGTCGATTATTTCAATATAGATTTCTTTTTATCCTATGACCTCGATGATTTACTTGATTGAAACATCTTGAGCCTTACAAAGGCTCTTGTAGTACTTTGTGTAATTTCAGAATTAGCATTGACTGTAGTTTTAAACTACAGGCGTGAACGACATTTGCAATATGCGGACATTGATTTGGAGTATTAAGGCTCCAAGAAAACCCTTGAAAATTCATTCAAAAAGTCCATGTATGTGTCCTAATATGTGACAGATATATCGGGACAATATTTATTTTGGACAGACTGTTAATAAAGTGCAACACTTCGAAGATAACAAGTTTTGAATTCTAAATCTATGTGAAATTCAAAAAGTCGTGGAAGGACAAAGATGAAGGAGATAAGACGTCTGGTGGAGCTCGGAATTATGGAAGAGAATGCTGGTGAGCTGAGAAGGCATGACAGCATGTGAGTATGCTACCCAACTTAAATGTCAAGTGGTTTAATCATTTGAAGATGACATGCGATTACTTAATTGGTCACAGCCCGCGTATCATTCGATTTTTCTGAAATGTTGGAGCAGCTTTCTCGGGATTGTTGTTCATCTTGGACAACGGTAAACTATCGCTGATATCAGTAAGTTGCAGTACTTTCTCTGACGTAAATGTAACATGCGCTGAAGTGGTGTATTTAAATTCAAAAACTATTAGCAGAGACTAGCATACACGTACTTTGACAACGTGGATTTGCAGCTAAAGATTTCACGGAGGCTTCGGATTATTTAACAATGCAGGTATGTATGCCAAATCATTTCAGAAGTAGGCATGTATATAAAATATTTACATTTATATGGTGATAATCGTAAACTTACAGGTAATGTAAAGGATAATGGGGCGAGGTAAGCGAATTTTCTTTTATGCTTTGCTAAATTTCCAAGGTACGCTTCTTTCGATAACTTTTGCTTATAAATTTTAGTAGACATTAATTTAAACTTTTCTATATTGTTACTTTTAGTGGCTTAGACCTTAAGGGTCAGGGATTAGGTGTTTGGGTGTAGTTTCTAGTCTACGTCACTGTGGTCAGGCTTAGGGCTAGGGCATTTGAGTCTAGTTCTAATTTTTTGCCAAAAATGAAGATTTCTAACTAAAACTTTTTCATGCCACACTAACATTTCACGCAGGAGAAATAATATTAGGATCTGACGGCACTCGAGGTAAGGAAAATCGGAGAACATGCAACGTGAAATGATGGAGCAGCTTTTTCGGGAATAATGTTCATGGTGGACAACGGTAAACTATCGCGATATCAGTAACTTGCAGTACTTTCTCTCTGAAGTAAATGTAACATGTGCTGAAGTGGTGTATTTAATTTCAAAATCTGCTGATTGAGAGACGAGCATACACGTACTTTGGCAACGTGGATTTGGCAGCTGAAGATTTCAAGAAGGCTTCGGATTATTTTAAAATGCAGGTATGTATGCCAAATTATTTCAAAAGTAGGCATGTATACAAAAGCTTTACATTTATATGATAATAATCGTAAACTTACAAGTAATGTGAAGGACAATGGGGCGAGGTAAGCGAATTTTCTTTTATGCTTTGCTAAATTTTCAAGGTACGCTTCTCTCGATAACTTTTGCTTTTAAATTTTAATAGACGTTATTTTAAACTTTTCTATATTGTTATTTTTAGTGGCTTAGGCCTTAAGGGTCAGGGATTAGATGTTAGGGTGTAGTTTCTAGTCTAGGTCACCGCGGTCAGGCTTAGGGCTAGGGCGTTCGAGTCTGGTTGTAATTTTTTGCCAAAAATGAAGATTTCTAACTAAAACTTTTTCATGCCACACTGACATTTCACGCAAGAAAAGTAATATTAGGATCTGACGGCACACAAGGTGAGGAAAACAGGAGAACATGCAGCGTGAAAGGGAAAATAAATTCGATGAGACCATTGAGCGAATACTTTTATGTAAGTTCCTACGAAACTATATGCTATGTTATATCTAGTTGTGCATTTTATTTTTATTTGCTGAGAAATAACGCAGATCAGGCATAGATACACATTATATTGAGAAGAGAATGTTTACCTACTGTATATATATATATATATATTACGGCTGCCCCTATAGAAATTTCTACGCGTGTCATGAGGTGGGCTGGGTTTCTGTTTTCTTATTTTATATTGGGCTGCTTGCTGTGAATGTTGATGCTTGAGCTGCTGAAACAAGCAGCTGTAAAGTATCGCTGATATCAGTAAGTTGCAGTACTTTCTCTGACGTAAATGTAACATGTGCTGAAGTGGTGTATTTAATTTCAAAAACTATTAGCAGAGACGAGCATACACGTACTTTGGCAACGTGGATTTGGCGGCTGAAGATTTCAAGAAGGCTTCGGATTATTTTAAAAGGCAGGTATGTATGCCAAATCTTTTTTTTTTGGTAAGTAGGCATGCCAAATCATTTTAAAAGTAGGCATTTATGTAAAAGCTTTACATTTATATGATAATAATCGTTAACTTACAGGTAATGTAAAGGACGATGGGACTAGGTAAGTGAATTTTCTTTCATGCTTTACTAAATCTCCAAGGTACGCTTCTCTCGATAACTCTTGCTTTTAAATTTTAATAGACGTTATTTTAAACTTTTCTATATTGTTATTTTTAGTGGCTTAGGCCATAAGGGTCGAGGATTAGATGTTAGGGTGTAGTTTCTGGTCCAGTCACCGCGGGTCGGGCTTAGAACTAGGGCATTTGAGTCTGGTTCTAATTTTTGCCAAAATGAAGATTTCTAACTAAAACTTTTTCATGCCACACCGACATTTCACGCAGGAGAAATAATATTAGGATCCGCGGCCTCGAGGTGAGAAAACAGAGAACATGCAGCGTGAAAGGGAAAATAAATTGAGGAGACCATTGAGCGAATACTTTTATGTAAGTTCTTACGAAACTATATGCTATGTTATATCTAGTTGTGCATTTTATTTTTATTTGCTGAGAAATAACGCTAATCTGGCATACATACACATTATATTGAGAAGAGAATGTTAACCTACTATATATATATTACAGCTGCCCCTATAGAAATTTCTACGCGTGTCGTGAGGGGGTGTGGGTTTCTGTTTTCTTATTTTATATTGGGCTGCTTGCTGTGAATGTTGATGTTTGAGCTGCTGAAACAAGCAGCTGTAAAGTGTTTTTCCTTTGCTCCAAATGTGGGAGTTGCTGCCATGGGTGATGAAATTTGTGTGTTGCTGATTTCCTGGCTTATCATGTATATATAAGCTACTGCCGTGTGTGTGGTATATGTCCTATAGGATAATTAAAAATGTAGCCGGTAGCTGATTTTGTGTGTGCTGAAGGATTTTCCTTGGTCCTCTATATCTGAATTTGTGCTGAATTACTTAAGGATTTTGGGGTTACCATGTGCTGATTTTATTCTATATTATAGTATACGGGCGGCCGCTAAATTTTCCCACTTGCATTGTTGCCGTGTGCCCTGCTGAATTGTATTTAAACTGCTGCGCGGATGCTCCTCTGCCGACCGAATTAAATTTAATTGCTAATTGATTGAAAATTCAGTACTCAAACTAATCTCTTATCATCCAAAAATTAATTAGGTTGCTATTCGGATCAAATTTTGGAATCTCAATTGTCCTTTTATTAACTGCGCAATCAAATCGGGCTGTTATCCGGGTCTATCGGATAATTTTTTCGTTTCTTCGTTTTGTCCGCGGTGACTCTCGACTTTCGGATTTTTAACCTCGTCGGTATAATAAATCTTGATTCAAAATCCTTAGATCGGGAAGTATCCAAGCCCGTATTTAAATTTTAATAGTTTGAGTATGTCGATTATTTCAATATAAATTTCTTTGTATCCCGGGCCTCGATGAATTACTTGATTGAAACATCTCGAGCCTTACAAAGGCTCTTGTAGTGCTTTGTGTAATTTCAGAATTAGCATTGACTGTAGTTTTAAACTACAGGCGTGAAATGCATTTGCAATATGCAGACATTGATTTGGAGTATTAAGACTCCAAGAAAACCCTGGAAAATTCATTCAAAAAGTCCAGGTATGTGTCCTAATATGTCACAAATATATCGGGACAATATTATTTTTGGATAGACTGTCAATAAAGTGTAACACTTCGAAGATAACAAGTTTTGAATTCTAAATCTATGTGAAATTCAAAAAGTCATGGAAGGACAAAGATGAAGGAGATAAGACGTCTTGTGGAGCTCGGAATTACGGAAGAGAATGCTGGTGAGTTGAGAAGGCATGACAGCATGTGAGTATCCTACCCAACTTAAATGTCAATTGGCTTAATCATTTGAAGATGACATGCGACTACTTAATTGGTCACAGCCCGCGTATCGTTCGAATTTTTCTGAAATGTTAGAGCAGCTTTCTCGGAATTGATGTTCATGTTTGACAACAGTAAACTATCGCTGATATCAGTAACTTGCAATACTTTCTTTGACATAAATGTTACATACGCTGAAGTGGTGTATTTAATTTCAAAAACTAGTAGCAGAGGCGGGAATACATGTACTTTGGCGACGTGGATTTGGCAGCTGAAGATTTCACGGAGGCTTCAGATTATTTAAAAATGCAGGTATGTATGCCAAATCATTTTAAAAGTAGGGATGTATACAAAATATTTACATTTATATGATGATAATCGTAAACTTACAGGTAATGTAAAGGACAATGGGGCGAGGTAAGCGAATTTTCTTTTATGCTTTGCTAAATTTCCAAGGTACGCTTCTCTCGATAACTCTTACTTTTAAATTTTAGTAGACGTTATTTTAAACTTTTCTATATTGTTACTTTTAGTGGCTTAGGCCTTAAGGGTCAGGAATTAGGTGTTTGGGTGTAGTTTCTAGTCTAGGTCACCACGGTCAGGCTTAGGGCTAGGGCAGTCGAGTTTGGTTCTAATTTTTTGCCAAAAATTAAGATTTCTAACTAAAACTTTTCATGCCACACTAACATTTCACGCAGGAGAATCAATATTAGGATCTGATGGCCCTCGATGTGAGGAAAACCGAAGAACATGCAGCGTGAAAGGGAAAATAAATTCAAGGAGACCATTTAGCGAATTCTTTTATGTAAGTTCCTACGAAACTATATGCTATGTTATATCTAGTTGTGCATTTTATTTTTATTTGCTGAGAAATAACGCTGATCTGGCATACATGCACATTATATTGAGAAGAGAATTTTAGCCTACTATATATATATTACAGCTGCCCCAATAGAAATTTCCACGCATGTTGTGAGGTGGTGTGGGTTTCTGTTTTCTTATTTTATATTGGGCTGCTTGCTGTGAATGCTGATGTTTGAGCTGCTGAAACAAGCAGCTGTAAATTGTCTTTCCTTTGCTCCGAATGGGGGAGTTGCTGCCATGGGTAATGAAATTTGTGTGTTGCTGATTTCCAGACTTACCATATATATATAAGCTGCTGTCGTGTGTGTGGTATATGTCCAATAGAATAATTAAAAATGCGGCTGGCAGCTGATTTTGTGTGTGCTGAAGCATTTTTCCGTGGACCTCTAAATCTGAATTTGTGCTGAATTTACTTAAGGATTTTGGGGTTACCGTGTGCTGATTTTATTCCATATTATAGTATACGGGCGGCCGCCAAATTTTCCCACATGCGTTGTTGCCGTGTGCCTTCCTTGCTGAATTATATTTAAAGTGCTGCGCGGATACTCCTCTGCCGACCGAATTAAATTTAATTGCTAATTGATTGAAAATTCATTACCCGAACTAACCTCTTATCATCCCAAAATTAATTAGGTTGCTATTCGGATCAAATTTTGGAATCTCAATTGTCCTTTTATTAACTGTAATCAAATCGGCTGTTATCCGGGTCTATCAGATAATTTTTCGGTTTACTGTTTTGTCCCACGGTGATTCTCTGGCTTCCGGATTTTTAACCTCGTAAGTGTAATAAATCTTGATTCAAAATCCTTAGATCGGGGGAAATATCCAATCCCACGTATTTGAATTTTAGTAGTTTGGGTATGTCGATTATTTCAATATAAATTTCTTTGTATCCTATGGCCTCGATGATTTACTTGATTGAAACATCTCGATCCTTACAAAGGCTCTTGTAGTGCTTTGTGTAATTTCAGAATTAGCATTGACTGTAGTTTTAAACTACAGGCGTGAACGGCATTTGCAATATGCGGACATTGATTTGGAGTATTAAGGCTCCAAGAAAACCCTCGACAATTCATTCAAAAGGTCCAAGTATGTATCCTAATATGTCAGATATATTCGGATAATATTTCTTTTGGATAGACTGTTAATAAAGTGCAACACTTCGAAGATAACCAGTTTTGAATTCTAAATCTATGTGAAATTCAGAAGGTCATGGAAGGACGAAGATGAAGGAGATAAGACATCAGGTGGAGCTCGGAATTACGGAAGAGAATGCTGGTGAGTTTATAAGGTATGACAGCGTGTATATGCTACCCAACTTAAATGTCAATTGGCTTAATCATTTGAAGATGACATGCAATTACTTATCTGGTCATATGCCGCGTATCGTTCGATTTTTCTGAAATGATCGGGCAGCTTTATCAAGAATGATGTTCATGTTGGACAACGATAAACTATTGCTGATATCAATAGCTTGCAGAACTTTCTCTGACGTAAATGTAACATGCGCTGAAGTGGTGTATTTAATTTTAAAAACAATTAGCAAAGACGAGCATACACGTACCTTGGTAACGTGGATTTGGCAGCTAAAGATTTCAGGAAGGCTTTAAAGTATTTTAAAATGCGGGTATGTATGCCATATCATTTTCAAGAGTAGGCATGTATGAAAAATATTTACATTTATATGATGATAATCGTAAACTTACAGGTAATGTAAAGGACAATAGGGAGAGGTAAGTGAATTTTCTTTTATGCTTTGCTAAGTTTCCAAGGTACGCTTCTCTCGATAACTCTTGCTTTTAAATTTTAGTAGACATTATTTTAAACTTTTCTATATTGTTACTTTTAGTGGCTTAGGACTTAAGGGGTCGGGGATTAGTTGTTAGGGTATAGTTTCTGGTCTAGGTCACTGCGGTTAGGCTTAGGGCTAGGGCGTTCGAGTCTGGTTCTAATTTTTTGCCAAAAATGAAGATTTCTAACTAAAACTTTTTCATGCCACCCTGACATTTCGCGCAGGAGAAATAATATTAGGATCTGACGGCCCTCGAGGCGAGGAAAACAGGAGAACATGCAGCGTGAAAGGGAAAATAAATTTGAGGAGTTCATTGAGCGAATACTTTTATGTAAGTTCCTACGAAACTATATGCCATGTTATATCTAGTTGTGCATTTTATTTTTATTTGCTGAGAAATAACGCAGATCAGGCATAGATACACATTATATTGAGAAGAGAATGTTAACCTACTGTATATATATATATATATATTACAGCTGCTCCTATAGAAATTTCCACGCGTGTCATGAGGTGGGCTGGGTTTCTGTTTTCTTATTTTATATTGGGCTGCTTGCTGTGAATGCTAATGTTTGAGCTGCTGAAACAAGCAGCTGTAAATTGTTTTTACTTTGCTCCAAATGTGGGAGTTGCCGCCGTGGGTGATGAAATTTGTGTGTTGCTGATTTCCAAGCTTATCATATATATATAAGCTGCTGCCGTGTGTGTCACGACCCAGGAACACAATATTTGCAGGTCAAAATAAAATCGATAACATATATTCTATTAACCATAACAACCCAATCTGGGCGTGACAATCTGAACACATACAGGACCCAACATGATAAATCCCACACAAGATCTCATCGGACATAAATCCGGACAAACACAATATGCGACCTACCATCCAAATATCGCAAGGGAGGTACTCAACATTACAACAACTCATTAACATAACGCGATAACCCCAAACATATTCTATACATGGATCAAGGCCCTCATCCGGCCATAGACAAAACCATAATATATCCTCGAGATTAGGAATATAACTAATATGAACATCTCCACTCACCGATAGAGATTTGCCGTATCAAACAACGTCCAAGCTCTACAAGCGTATCCAAGCAACTGGTCTAAAGGGATAAAATATGAAAACATAAGCCTAGAGCTCAGAAGTATCAACAATCGTATAAAACGGTACACATAAATCAGAAGCAAGGATATCACATAGCAATCACATAAAACAAAACACAATGTTCGTGAAATCCTTAAAAACCGAGGAGATGTCTCGTACTTAATTTTCGTCCGTATTAACTCTTCCCTCCTTGACAAAATCATATAAATCAAGATCCGGTAAAATCTCGTAAACAATATCATATCAGATGATCCGAAGTCACATTACATAATCACGACCGTCACCACACCCGCGTGGGACACATACCTTCATCCGAATCTAAAACTCATAATGCAGAACTCAAGAGAATACTGTCGGAACTAAAACATAAATCAAAATACGTTCCGGGTTTATCACAACAGTACGTACGAGACATTCCTATCGCCCATCCGTGGGCCAAACCACATATCTCAAATCGTCGTCCACGCAACACATGCAGAAATACAAAGAATGCACAAAATCGGAGAATCAAAGATCAATGATACCAACTTGAGGAAGGGTTACCCTCGTCCGGTAACCACGGCTATATCGGTTGCGATTTAAGCCAGCAGCTCAAGGCTTGGCTACGGTTTAGGCAATTAGCTCAAGGCCATCCATGTACTCTGTCTCCCATAGATTAAGAACTTGCTCACTATGTTTTACCACCCGCGGCTTTGGGCGCAACATCAAGTTTTAGCTATATATTAGAACGCCCGAATATATTAGTTTTCCGTCAATTCCTTACAATGATTCTCAATTAAATACATAGTGGGGCAGGTCATCTACTAAAAGTCTCAACCTTCCTTCCAGCGGAAGTAGACTATCATATACATCCCCGTCGGGACTAAGCATCCCCATCGGGAGAGGAGTCACAAATAGCCAATGCCTTGGATCACAAATCGACCCCTAGGGTCTCAGACCGCCATGGTCCCGTAGTGATCCCACCCCTGGCAGCGTGCGTGTGGACCAACGCACGTCCTGGTTCATGGTTCCACAATATACGGATACACAAACATACATATGTATCGTCCGGGTGTCCAAAATCCCTCCAAATCATAAATACCAGTACAAAACCACCGCACAATTGATAAAATATACATGCATGTACACAATTGATAAATTGGGGATATATAAAAATACATACATGTTTATAAAATCTCCCACAGTAGTCAAAATGCATCAAAAATTAAATCAGACCAAGAATAGCGCTAGAGGATACTTGCCTTAACGTTATACTCCGCTGATCTGAAGAAAGGATGTCCCGAAGCACTCCAATCGAGCCTCTCTCCTCTGCCACGACCCCTCCTCTGCGTGCCCCTTCCTCTCTCCTCCGCACTCGGCCTCTGCCGGCCGCTTCGTTGTCGCCGCTCGACCACTGCACCTCCTCACGTGGCCGTCGCCAGCCTCCTCGGCACCACCCAGCCGGCGCCGGCGCCGGTGCCGTTGCCTGCCACCTCCTCTCTCTCCTCGCGCGACTTCGTCGTCCTCTCTCTCCCCTCGCATCGCTCGCATTGCCACCGCACGCCGCAGCCTCCGTTCACCACCGTGACCACTGATGTCGCCTCTACCACCCTGAACAACCACCGTCGACTCTTCCGGCATCGATTTCCTCACCCAACGCCACCGTCGCCTCAACCCGAAACAGCCGCGGTCTCACTTGCAACAATCGCGGCCACACCCACAACCACCATCGACCTCCGTTCACCTGCGACGCCGCCGCCGTTGCCGTCGCCCTCTTCCTTCTCCCTTCTCCTCTTCCTCCTCCTTCGCCTACGAACCCTAGCCCCTTTCCCCCCCTCTCTCCTCTTCTCCCTCTCTCCCCGATCCCCAATCTCCCCTCTTTTTCTTTTTTTTTCTTTTTACTTATTATTATTATTATTATTATTATTATTATTATAAATTATTTTCCTTTTATTTTCAAATCCAACTCGCCATTGAAACATCACGGGCGCACTCCGGGCACCACTCCGAAATTCTGATCGTCTCCAAAAATTTTATAATATTTTAATTTATTTTCACTACGTCCGAAATACTCAAAATCGCAATAAATATTAAAATAATCCAATCGGGATTCGAAATATTACAGCGTGCGTGGTATATGTCCTATAGAATAATTAAAAATGCAGCTGGCAGCTGATTTTGTGTGTGCTGAAGCATTTTTCCGTGAACCCCTAAATCTGAATTTGTGCTGAATTTACTTAAGGATTTTGGGGTTGCCGTGTGCTGATTTTATTCTATATTATAGTATACGGGCAGCCACTAAATTATCCCACATGTGTTGTTGCCGTGTGCCTTCCTTGCTGAATTATATTTAAACTGCTGTGCGGATGCTCCTCCGCTGACCAAATTAAATTTAATTGCTAATTGATTGAAAATTCAGTACCCGAACTAACATCTTATCATCCCAAATAGGTTGCCATTTAGATCAAATTTCGGCATCTCAATTGTCCTTTTATTAACCGTATTCAAATCGGCTGTTATCTGGGTTTAACGGATAATTTTTTGGTTTACCGTTTTGTCCCGCGGTGAATTTCTGCTTCTGGATTTTTAACCTAGTCAGTATAATAAATCTTGATTCAAAATCCTGAGATCGAGGGAAGTATCCAAGTCCACGTATTTAAATTTTTATAGCTTGGGTATGTTGATTATTTCAATATAAATTTCTCTATATCCTATGACCTCGATAATTTACTTGATTGAAAAATCTCAGGCCATAGAAAGGCTCTTGTAGTTCTTTGTGTAATTTCAGAAGTAGCATTGACTGTAGTTTTAAACTACCGGCATGAACGGCATTTGCAATATACGGACATTGATTTGGAGTATTAAGGCTCCAAGAAAACCCTCGAAAATTCATTCAAAAAGTCCAGGTATGTGTCCTAATATGTCACAGATATATCGGGACAATATTTATTTTGGATAGCCTGTTAATAAAGTGCAACACTTCAAAGATAACAAGTTTTGAATTCTAAATTTATGTGAAACTCAGAAGGTCGTGGAAAGACAAAGATGAAGGAGATAAGACATTAGGTGGAGCTCGGAATTACGGAAGAGAATGCTGGTGAGTTGAGAAGGCATGAAAGCGTGTGAGTATGCTACCCAACTTAAATGTCAATTGGCTTAATCATTTGAAGATGACATTCGATTACTTATTTGGTCACAGGCCGCGTATCGTTCGATTTTTCTGAAATAATGGAGCAGCTTTCTCGGGAATGATGTTCATGTTGGACAATGGTAAACTATCGCTGATATCAGTAACTTGCAGTACTTTCTCTGATGTAAATGTAACATGCACTGAAGTGGTGTATTTAATTTCAAAAACTATTAGCAGAGACAAACATACACGTACTTTGGCGACATGGATTTGGCAGCTAAAGATTTCAAGAAGGCTTCAGATTATTTTGAAATGCAGGTATATATGCCAAATCATTTCAAAAGTAGGCATGTATACAAAATATTTACATTTATATGATGATAATCGTAAACTTATAGGTAATGTAAAGGACAATGGGGCGAGGTAAGTGAATTTTCTTTTATGCTTTGCTAAATTTCCAAGGTATACTTCTCTCGGTAACTCTTGCTTTTAAATTTTAATAGATGTTATTTTAAACTTTTCTATATTGTTACTTTTTGTGGCTTAGGCCTTAAGGGTCAAGGATTAGGTATTAGGGTGTAGTTTCTAGTCTAGGTCATCGCGGTCAAGCTTAGGGCTAGGTTGTTCGAGTTTGGTTCTAATTTTTTGCCAAAAATTAAGATTTCTAACTAAAACTTTTCATGCCACACTAACATTTCACGCAGGAGAATCAATATTAGGATCTGATGGCCCTCGATGTGAGGAAAACCGAAGAACATGCAGCGTGAAAGGGAAAATAAATTCAAGGAGACCATTTAGCGAATACTTTTATGTAAGTTCCTACGAAACTATATGCTATCTTATATCTAGTTGTGCATTTTATTTTTATTTGCTGAGAAATAACGCTGATCTGGCATACATGCACATTATATTGAGAAGAGAATTTTAACCTACTATATATATATTACAGCTGCCCCAATAGAAATTTCCACGCGTGTTGTGAGGTGGTGTGGGTTTCTGTTTTCTTATTTTATATTGGGCTACTTGCTGTGAATGCTGATATTTGAGCTGCTGAAACAAGCAGCTGTAAATTGTTTTTACTTTACTCCAAATGTGGGAGTTGCTGCCGTGGATGATGAAATTTGTGTGTTGCTGATTTCCAGGCTTATCATAGATATATAAGCTACGGCCGTGTGTGTGGTATATGTCCAATAGAATAATTAAAAATGCAGCTGGCAGCTGATTTTGTGTGTGGTGAAGCATTTTTCCGTGGACCCCTAAATCTGAATTTGTGCTGAATTTACATAAGGATTTTGGGGTTGCTGTGTGCTGATTTTATTCTATATTATAGTATATGGGCAGCCGCTAAATTATCCCACATGCGTTGTTGCCGTGTGCCTTCCTTGCTGAATTATATTTAAACCGCTGCGCGGATGCTCCTCTACCCAACGAATTAAATTTAATTGCTAATTGATTGAAAATTCAGTACCCGAACTAACCTCTTATCATCCCAAAATTAATTAGGTTGTTATTAGGATCATATTTGGCATCTCAATTGTCCTTTTATTAACCGTAATTAAATTGGCTGTTATCCGGGTCTATCGGATAATTTTTCGATTTACTGTTTTGTCCCGCGCTGAATCTCTGGCTTCCGGATTTTTAACCTTGTCAGTATAATGAATCTTGATTCAAAATCGTCAGATCGGGGGAAGTATCCAAGCCCATGTATTTAAATTTTAATAGTTTGGGTATGTCGATTATTTCAATATAAATTTCTCTATATCCTATGACCTCGATGATTTACTTGATTGAAAAATCTCGGGCCTTACAAAGGCTCTTGTAGTGCTTTTTGTAATTTCAGAATTAGCGTTGATTGTAGTTTTAAACTACAGGCGTGAACGGCATTTGCAATATGCAGACATTGATTTGGAGTATTAAGGCTCCAAGAAAACCTCGAAAATCCATTCAAAAAGTTCAGGTATGTGTCCTAATATGTCACAAATATATCGGGACAATATTTACTTTGGATAGACTGTTAATAAAGTGCAACACTTCGAAGATAACAAGTTTTGAATTCTAAATCTATGTGAAATTCAGAATGTCGTGGAAAGACAAAGATGAAGGAGATAAGACGTCAGGTGGAGCTCGGAATTACGGAAGAGAATGCTGATAAGTTGAGAAGGCATGACAGCATGTGAGTATGCTACCCAACTTAAATGTCAATTGGCTTAATCATTTGAAGATGACATGCGATTACTTATTTGGTCACAGCCCACGTATCATTCGATTTTTCTGAAATGTTGGAGCAGCTTTCTCGGGATTGATGTTCATGTTGGACAACGGTAAACTATCGCTAATATCAGTAAGTTGCAGTACTTTCTCTGACGTAAATGTAACATGCGCTAAAGTGGTGTATTTAATTTCAAAAACTATTAGCAGAGACGAGCGTACACGTACTTTGACAACGTGGATTTGGCAGCTGAAGATTTCACGGAGGCTTCGGATTATTTAAAAATGCAGGTTTGTATGCCAAATCATTTCAAAAGTAGGCATGTATATAAAATATTTCTATTTATATGATGATAAACGTAAACTTACAGGTAATGTAAAGGACAATAGGGCGAGGTAAGTGAATTTTCTTTTATGCTTTGCTAAATTTCCAAGGTACGCTTCACTCGATAACTCTTGCTTTTAAATTTTAATAGACGTTATTTTAAACTCTTCTATATTGTTACTCTTAGTGGCTTAAGTCTTAAGGGTCAGAGATTAGGTGTTTGGGTGTAGTTTCTAGTCTAGGTCACCGCGGTCAGGATTAGAGTAAGGCGTTCGAGTCTGGTTCTAATTTTTTGCTAAAAATTAAGATTTCTAACTAAAACTTTTTCATGCCACACTGGCATTTTACGCAAGTGAAATAATATTAGGATCTGACGACACTCGAGGTGAGGAAAACAGGAGAACATGCAACGTGAAAGGGAAAATAAATTCCAGGAGACCATTGAGCGAATACTTTTATGTAAGTGCCTACAAAACTATTTGCTATGTTATATCTAGTTGTGCATTTTATTTTTATTTGCTGAGAAATAACACTGATCTAGTATATACACATTATATTGAGAAGAGAATGTTAACCTACTATATATATCTATATTACGGCTGCCCCTATAGAGATTTTCACGTGTGTCATGAGGTGGTGTGGATTTCTATTTTCTTATTTTATATTGAGCTGGTTGCTGTAGATGCTGATGTTTCAGCAACTAAAACAAGGAGCTGTAAATTGTTTTTAATTTGCTCCAAACGTGGGAGTTGCTGCCGTGGGTGATTACTTGTGTGTGTTGCTGATTTCCTACACCTTATAATATATATTTATATAAGTTGCTGCCGTGTGTGTGGTATATATCCTATAGAATAATTAGAAATGGAGTTGGCAGGGGATTTTGTGTGTGCTGAAGCATTTTTCCGTGGACCCCTAAATCTGAATTTGTGCCGAATTTACTTAAGGATTTGGGGGTTGCTGTGTGCTGATTTTATTCTATATTATAGTATACGGGTAGCCGCTAAATTATCTCGCATGCATTGTTGCCGTGTGCCTTCCTTGTTGAATTATATTTAAACTGTCATGCGGATGCTCCTTTGCTGACCAAATTAAATTTAATTGCTAATTGATTGAAAATTCTGTACCCAAACTAACCTCTTATCATCCAAAAATTAATTTGGTTGCTCTTCGCATCAAATTTCGGCATCCCAATTGTCCTTTCATTAACCGTAATCAAATCGGTTGTTATCCAGGTCTATCAGATAATTTTTCGAATTACCGTTATATCATGCGGTGAATCTCTGGCTTCGGATTTTTAACCTTGTCGGTATAATAAATCTTGATTCAAAATTCTTAAATCGGGGAAAGTATCCAAGTCTACGTATTTAAATTTTAATAGTTTGGGGATATCGATTCTTTCAATATAAATTTCTCTGTATTCTTTGACTTCGATGATTTACTTGATTGAAAAATCTCACGAGAAAGGTTTACATGGTCTAAAGCAAGATTCTCAGTAAGGGTATACTAAGTTCTCCTCTTGCTTAGCTAATTATGGTCAAGTTCAATCACGTGTAGATTACAGCCTATTTACCAAAAGAAACTCTTCTAGCTTCATGGCTATATTTGTCTATATTGATAATATTATTATTGTTTCCAATGATATGGACATGATATTTGATTTTAAAAGATACTTCACTTGGCATTTTCAAATTAAAGATTTCAGACCTTTGAAATTTTTCCGAGGCATTGAAGCTACCCGTAATTCCTGTGGTCTTCATATATGTTAATGCGAGTATGCTCTTGACATTATTCAAAATGTAGGTTTACTTGGTGGTAAACCAAGTAAAATTTTCTTGGATTATAATTTTAAACCTTCCAATGATAAAGGAAAACTATTATCCAATGCATCTATATATAGAGGATTAATTAGTAGGCTTTTATATCTTGTTATCACTATGCCAGATATTTCCTTTGCCGTTACACTTCTTAGTCAATTTACAGCTACTGCTCGTGTTTGATATTTACAAGCAGCACACAAGGTTCTTTGTTATTTTAAAAAAGCAATAGCTCAAGGTATTCTATTATCTTCCAAGTCATCTTTACGGATTCATGCTTATTATTTAGATTGGGCATCATGTTTAGATATACAGCATTCTTCCACTGGATTTTGCATTTTTGTTGAAGATTCATTGGTTTCTTGGATAACTAGGAAGCAATCTACTGTATCAAGAAGCTTGGCTGAGGCTGAAAACCGTGCCATGGGTGCCATGTGCTATGAAATACTTTAGATGAAATACTTACTGATTTGCATATTTGTCATTTACAGCTATCTTTATTACCATGTAATAATCAAGCTAAATTATATGCTGCTGCTAATCCAATATTCTAATAACAAACTAAATATATTGAACTTGATTGTTCTCTTGTTGGTGGGAAAATTCAAGAGGGTATTATTGAAACTTAATTTACTCCATCCCATTTATAGCAAGATATTTATACAAATAGTGTCATCATCTCAAACATAATTTTTACTTTTTAAGATGAGAATTTATACAATTTACTCTTCATCTTGAGGGGGATATTAAGCCAGAGGGATGATCCATTGAGAATGCATCATGATTAGATTGCATGAGATAGATGGCTACTCGGATTAGATATAATGCCAATGTTCAATACTTTCAAATGTTACTGCTGCTAATATTATATTTTCCTATTTTTCTCTATTTCTGATATATGCTACTGCGGCTGCACACTAATGTTGTTGCTAGTGTTGATTCACATGCTGCTCATACTGATGCATAACCTTCTCTCTCTCACTCTCTGATATGTCCTCTCCTCACTTTCTCCTCTACGATGCCAAGCAACAAAGATGAGCCTCTGAGCTTCATTAACCCATCATCGTCTCCAATCACAGTTTCAGATGGAGAAAACAGCTATCTCGTAGACCACAATGCCCAAATTGAAAGCGGCTATGGAAGCTTCCAACAAGACAGTCTACTCGGCAGCAGCGATTCTGATGGCAGCAGAGACAATGAATTCGGCTACTTGAGGCCCGAATTTTGGAAAAGGTCGACAATTGGGATTGTACAGTGATACAATCGTCATGTCTTCCTTTGCTATAAGAACTCTTGCAATTGGCCTCCCCGCACGAAAGCTGTCGAGTTTGGTCGACTACTGAGGCTTCTTTCTACTGCTTTGGCGGCTAAGGCGGGGAACATGAAGAAAGAGGTTTGTCATTCGAATATTATTTTGATAAAATTTTAAAATTTGATGATATATTTTGGTATTTGTAAATATTGAACTGGTTTTTTTGTTTGTTTGCCATTCTATTACTTTTAATGGCTTGGAATAGTTTAAAAAAAAAGTTGGAAGTGTGAGATTTTGTTGTTTGGCTTTGTGATTTTGTGCTTTTATTGCGCTTTCTAGGCGATTTCTATTGCAGATTATTGCCACTTGTAAAAGTAGTAAATGTTTTTGATATTTTGCTAGATAATTTAATGAAATCTGGATATTTTTGTCATTAATATTCAGTGAGGTAATTGAGTTTGTGATAGTATTTGTTCAGAAAATATGGTAAGTGTGTTTTTAGTTAGTACTCAGCATTTGGATTCTGAACACGTTAGAAATTTATCAAATTTGAGTTGTTAATGTTAAAATGAAAAATAAGAATAATCATTAGTTAAAAGTTAGAAATAATTTATGGGGCCTTCATTTGCTTGAGTTTGGAGATATGCGAGTGGTAGAATGTTGATTGATATTAGGGAAACTTGTAGTTTTCTCAAGTTTAGGTGGTTGGGTTTGCGAGAGTGATTATGTAATCAAGCGGAAGTCTTTTGATGATCTTATTCCTATAGATATGTGAAAAAAATCTTCATTTGAAGCATCACAGCCCAGATTTTTAAGCAGGTGAAGTATGCCCATTATTGAGCAATGAAGCTAAAATATGACTCAAAGGACAACTCAGTAGATGAGGTTATCGCATCACGGAGTTAGATGAATGTAGTGTTATAGTCATAATGCAAATGGGCTGCTTACATTGGGCTCTACTTAAAATATGTACTGCTGTTCACTCTAGAATTACTGTTGAACCTTAAAAACAACGAGGTGTGCAAATCATGGTGGTCACCAACTCTAATTCTTGTTATAACTTTACTTTATGCCGGCATACTTGATTAGAAATATTGATTGTTGTTCTTGAGAATGCCTAGGTTTATGCATGTTTGAGATGTGGGAGCTGATAAAATTTCCTTAACAGACAAAAAAATGCGGGTGTAATATTTTAGCTCAACAGTTTCTTTTTAGTTTGCGAAAGGAAAAGGGTGGGCATCCTTGTCTTCTTTTTGTGGCATGTTGCCTGTGTGACATTATTTTCTTAAAATCATTACATTTGGACTATAATTTTTGGGACTATAAAGGGGATATTGTTTTTCTCTATCCTAGTGAAATATTCAATATTTATGTTTTTCCTTTTTTTTTAACAATTTATTAATTTGGAAATATTATAACTGTTCGAGCTTTAACGTAAAACGTTGCTTCTCTGTTTGCATATTGAAAACCTTCTTAACAATTTGTGAGGATTATGATCGAACTAAAATATCAAACGGAGATGTCTTAATCTTCCCGGACATGATTCAATATGGGTTGCTAAGTACTTCAGCTTTGATATTGAATGTACTTATCTGCTTATCTTTATTGTTCTATAAAAGTTCTTTCACTAATAATGATGCCATTTTTGCTTAGTAATATAGGAGGTTGTCACACTTTGATATTGACATGTTTGTTGAAAAAGTTCTTATTAAATATGGCAAATGGCTTCCTGGAATACCAGAAAAGTGAAGAGGATTCTATGTTTTCATATGTTGTTATGGAAGTTGGGATCGCCACTATGGAGTATGTGGGCCTCCTTTGGTTACAAGATTTAAAGAAAAGATTAAATTATATGGTTTACAGAGAAAATTATCTATCAGTCCATGCTCTGACATTGGTGGCCATAAGTATTCTAGAAATGTGATCATATTTGGATCAAATACTAATGGACAGGACACATGGTACTGGTAAACGAGTTTTTTTCCCTTTCTTGTGGATTTCATCATATTGGATATTTGGTCTTTTAGTTTTCTTAGTTATTGTTGATTTTACCACCAAAAGAATCTCAAAGTGCTTTACTTGAATGATTGAAGGTCGAGCCTTTGAATTTCAAGTATGGATATGTTGCTCCAGATGATGTACCTATGTTGCTTGAGCAACATATTGTGAAAGGAGAAACTGTAGAGCAACTATGGAGGTAAGTTGTTGATATTATTTAGACTTTTTTCAAGTTGTAAGAACATAAAAGATTCATGCTTCGTGTGCATTAATCAGATTTATTACCACACAAATGCGATGCATGGAACTCATAAAACATTGCCTTCTGCTGAACACAATGAAGGATATTGGTCTGTCAAAAAAAAACCGGTGTATATGACCTGAGTTAATATAACCTTTGGACTACTTGAGCTAGTCCTGTTTTTTGATTATATACTAACTTGCTCATCCTAACTCATAACTGATAAATAAGTAGATCTGCTCCCATTTGACATCTCACTACTCATTTTAGGGCCCAGATGGGTTTATTTGACTATGATCAGAAGAAAGCGCTGGAGCTGTGGCTCCAAAATGGTGATAGAATTGATTTGGAAAGATGCATTAGATAGTCATATTGACTTGACGACCCTGCATGTGGATCTCAGCCAGAGGCAACAGGCTGCTGTCAGCCTGATAAAAATTGTGCTTATTGTTAGAATCCAATATTATCAGACAGCGAGGATAACCTTGGAAGCAACATCGCAGAAGCGAAATTGGCCTCCGTGAAAAGTAAAAGCAAGAAAGGAGTCTCTAGAAGTAACAGCCACAAGGGTCCTGGATTGCGAAAGGTATTATGTGCTATGCTGACCGGTATGAAAACTGGGAGCAAGAAGATACACATGCTGCTATTGCTGTTCAGTGTGCTGCTGTATCAGTTGGTGTTGCCTACAGTTGCTACAAACAGTTGAGATCAAACTGCGCCTGAAGCTTTGAAAACCATCTTTCTCGGTCGGTATTTGCAGTTTTTATACTAGTTTTTCCCTCCTTTTGGTCTCAATGTCTTCTGAAGCTGTACTTAAACATTTCAATTGGGGCTATGGAGGTTGGATCTGTATTTTCCTCTTGTGCATTTTGAGGACATGAATTGATGCCTTAATGTGTAAATAAATCTCTGTTTGTTGTTGCTGTGTGAGTACTTTCACATAGATAATGGCAGGTGCCCCAACTTCACACAGCATCCTTAATCTAGAAACTGAAGATATAATGGTGACCAGGTTAAGGTAAGAACACATCATCAAACATATTATGACAACCGTGTGCAAGTGAATGATGGGTACAAAATAATCATATTTCGAGTTATGATAATATGTATGATGTCTTTAAGGTTATAAATAGGCATAATAAGTCAGTGGTTAAATGAACTAAAACAAAAGGAAATGCATCAGCTAGCCTGCTAAAAATGCTTGCCCAAATTCAGTGTGCAAGAAAATGTATCAGTTCATGGCATTTATTTTGGATATTTTTTCTAATATTTATATTTTCAAATCACTCAATATTAAAAGAAAACATGCTTGATTTTTTTATTTGCAATTGTATACAAATATAAAATTTTCACATTAAAATCAGAAGTTAAAAGCATTTTTGAGATTTTTCACCTTTCTAAAACCAATAACCCCAATCTCACATGGCTGCTATGGAAGTTCTAGTTAAGCCACGTTCTCTAAAGATGAAAGGTTCACTTCAAAAGTTTTTGAAGATAGAAGTGAGGCGAAGCATGCGGACTGCCTTTTTTATTTTTTATTTTCTCAAAATCACCAAGGATAAGCTACAATAATCACAAAAGTTTGCTATTATAACTGGTATATACGCTCATCGAGCCCCTTAACTGCCCTTAAAGTCACGATCTCACCATAGATGCTACCCATTGAAAGTAAAACCAGGTATCAGTATTAAAGGATAGAAACATTAAAGGTAAAGGTTGACTACAATTTTCCTCCGTTCGATCGAAAAATACCGAGTTATTTTACTCCTGATACTAGAAAAGGTTTCGGAGTTAAAGAAAATGGGAACCAACAATCTTTCCATCTGATATAAATAGCCAACAAACGGCCTATGTCTTTGCTTCTTGAACCTTTATTGCCCTTATCCCACCCACAGCTAGTTTAGATTCTGCTGATTCGGCTGCTGGTGGTCTAATTTAAATAGAATATGATCGATCTCAATATGAAAACAGAGTAGGTAGCCCTTATTTGTCAAACTTTGTGTCCCGAATGGGAAATGGATCTATCCAAAGGGAAGTGGATTCTCAATCTCTAAACCCGAACATAGAAATAAATCTTTCGGGCTCTATAGACCATTAGAAAATGCATGTTTTGGTCCTTAATTGGGTGATTACCAATCTGATTGGTTAAACCAACATACGAAACGGCTAAGATGAAGGTAGGCTGGGAGCCGAATTCAGCCATAAGATCTTAATCGAATTTTTCCGATACAACTCTTCTGCTGGTCAAAAACAACAGTTAAAATCCCTGATCTGACATTGGTTGACCTCAACACATGAATGTATGGATGGATTCAAGTGGGAAGAACAAAGCTTGAGATGGGTGACAATGGAGGTACAAAACTAAAGTCTCAAGAACAACATCAGAAACCAATAATACACAAATCAAAAGTATCCACTGATAAAAGATCCGTGTAATTTTGCAGATCACAATTTCACAAGTATTTGATCAGCACCCAAATTACCAGAACAAGAATCACAATTCCAGCAGTCGAAAATAGTAGGCACAAGCATGAGCACCCACCTTTGGTCCGTTTGTTCAGCATCCCTAGATTTCTTTGGATCCGCTGTTTTCACCACATAAGAAAAAAAATATATCATTAAGTTTCTTACCAAAATAAGGAAAAAAAAAAGTAAGGTAAGATCACATATAATAAGTATATAAATAGAGCTTTATACACTTGACTATCATTTTTCCTTTATATAAAGCAACTTGACATTCAAATTAACAGACTATAATATCAATGAAGCAACTACTACTGTTGAACATCTCTCCTCTTCTTCATTAAAGAAGAGGAATTGACTCAAGATGGAACATGAATCAATGGCGTATGATTATGAATAGAGAGCTGTTATGGTCCTCCCATTGGGGAGGTTCCCATATCCATACAATAGTCAAGATTAGAAGTTAGATACATGAATGGTGAAAATTAAATTTTTATTTAAATCACTTAATGTAATATCTATCATCTATTTACTTAACTTCTAATCCTGGTCGTTAAATGGATGTAGGAGCGTCAATAATAAAAGGACCTTAATAGCACTCTTCTAAATAAACAGCATGATTTGAACTACCGGCAGTTTGGTCTGCCAGTGTTTTGTTATTTATTTGCTATCAACCTTGATATGAAGCCGTAAATCGTAATACTTTGATAATTGAAACAAGAAGAGAAGTACAACCATAGAGAAGGCTAATGAATCCAAAGGGTTCAAGATAAATAGGAGCAACGTGGAGTACATGAAATGCAATTTTAGTAATTCCAAAGATTTTGCTTACACAAAAAGAGATGAAATACTTGAAAAGTAACTATATACAGAATAATAAATAATTTCATTATCGTTGAAGAAATTTCTAAAATTGCCTTGGATCTAAACTTCTACAAAATTAAGAGTGAAAAAGATTATCCATGTAGGGTTAAGGCTTAAACAGGAGAAAAGCATCTTGAGTGTTATGTGATCGTCCAATCAAAAAACAGCATATAACATAAGTAAATTTAGAAAAAATAGGATGTTAAGATTGAATTTGTAATATAATTTTAAAAAATTAAGGATGCATATTATTGTTCTTCAACTTCAATGCAGATGGGTGAAGTAGATCATAAAATCAGATTGCACTCTGACCAAGGTGTTTCTATTCTAAATCTCTGAAATGCCTAATCCCAACCAATGGTCAGGTCTAATAGCTGCTTAAAACAATCAATCAGTGATGCTGGATGAAAATATCGGTATCCATATTAATATCAGTTGTAGTGACATTAGTATCCAACATATCAGATAACATGTATCGATATTAATTATGTTGTAACGAAAAAAACATTTCTCAGAATCGTAAGCCCACATGGCCAATTTATTACGATATTGTTACGGTATTGGAAAATATCAGCATTGGAAGTTCAAATGACGATACATATCTACAAATATTTATATCTATGATGGCGTTGCCTAGAGTTGCGACCAAATATTATGCTGCAATAGGCAAATGGGCCATATACGCCAGTAACATAAACAAAAGAAAAAGAAACAAGTTTAAAACAGTGCAATAATTTAAGTGTTTAGGTGCACCTGCAGCCTGGAGCCTGTCACGTCTACCTGGTAATCCAAGGAGTCCTGCAAATGGGGGATTATACAATCCTCAATTATGTAGGCACATCAATTTTTCAAGACGGAAAGGAAACCATAAAAGCATAAGAAAACAAATAAATCCGACTCAGTGAAATTCAAAACTTGGTTGTTGTGTATAGAGAGAGCATACGATAAGTCTAGTATGAAGATCAAGTTCCTCATTCACAGCCAATGCAATATGCTTTGTACTTGTCACTGTATCCTCCAATTTTCCAAGCCCTTCGTCTTGTTCTGCTCAAAATGCAAAGCTAGATCAAAGTCTATATCAGCAAAGTGGAATTCTGAGAGAAAAAGAGAAGGGGGAAAAAACATAAAAGATCATGATGAGACGAAATAGCAACTTGCCTCTCAAGATTTGCCGTTGAAGGCTGACAATGCCTTGATTATCAAAGCCAGCAGTTCTGCTCATTGCATCAACTGGCTTTATCTCTGGACCGAGTAAGCTCTCTGTTAGCAAAGTTTGACATGCTCAAAGTCGATGCCATCTAGTTGGTTTTCGATCTCAAATTCGAAAGCATGTCCCTCCGGCGGTTCAACTCTTTCTCTGTTCTGAGAATCACAAGCAAGTGAATTCAACAATTTAAGGAATAAGCAGTGGTTAATTATAGCCATTGTCAACTCTTTCTCTGTTCCGAAATATTACATGCCACGCATCTGAACACATCAGCTAATGGCAAGGGCTACAAAAATATTGATTGGACATCAAAACATTGTCCAAAAACTCTACAACATCACCAATCCATAGCCCACAACTTAAATCAAACTAAAATACAGTATCTAATTACATCAAATATTATCCGGGAGCAATTTAAAGCATCTACAAAAGCATGGGCTAAACTCTTCGACCTTCACTCCCATTCATCTGGTAAGAACTCATGTGATTTATCTGGGGGGTTATGCTGATGTTGCATACTGATGTATACTAATGTTGCTGACAATGTTGATTCATGTGCTGCTTATACTGATGCATACTGCCACGGCTATATAATTCACTATTCCATTGGTTCTTTCTCATTATATGCAACAGTTGACATATAATATATTTCACAGACATGTGTATGGATATCATACACAATATAATAGGCAGTATAGGAAAAATTCAGCTGACATTTCGCTACAGCATATCTTACAGCTGCTATTAATTTACACAAGTGTTTTTGCTCGACCCAACAACAAGCTATTACATTATGATGATTGGATGATACCATGATACATGGATTGCTAATACTGGTCCATAGTCTTCCTTCACTCAACTAACACAATTAACTTGTTAATAATTTTTGGTTAAGATTAATTAGTTTTGGATGGGGTAAATGTAGTGTACATTTGTATATATATTTTCATTGTTAGTTAACAGATTGTAATGTTCAATTGAATGAATGAAATAATTGCATCTCTTTCTTCTATTTTTGTTTCTTTTATGGTATCAGGGATCATCAAATCTGTGAAACAGATTGTTTACTATCATAGAGGACACAAGAACAACTTTGTCTCAAGAAGCCTCAACTGGATCTAGAATTTAGATGAATATAAATATTAAAGATCTGAACAGCCCATTCTTCATTGATCCTAATGATGGACCAGGTAGCTTAGGCCTTAGGGGTCAGGGATTAAGTGTTGGGGTGTGGTTTCTAGTCTAGGTCACCGCGGTCAGGCTTAATATTAGGGCGTTCGAGTTGGGTTCTAATTTTTCATCAAAAATGAAGATTTCTAACTAAAACTTTTTCATGCCACACTAACATTTCACGCAGGAGAAATAATATTAGGATCTGACATCACTCAAGTCGATAAAAACAAGAGAACATGCAGCGTGAAAGAGAAAATAAATTCAAAGAGACCATTGAGCGAATGTTTGTTTGTAAATGTCTACGAAACTATATGTTGAGAGTGGTGCTTTTTTGGAACTTCTCCTTCGGAGGACAACTTGGATCCGATTCTAACTTTTTTGAGAGAGCCAAAGCGGTGACCTGAGATCAAACCCTTGATCCTTCACCTAGTGCTCAAGGTTTCCAGGAGAAAGAACCAGCTTTCTTTCTTCGAGCCACCGCCTTCCTATGATGGCAATAGTGAGCCACTCATAGCAGTACAATCCATGGAGCATAAGCCTCCTTCAAACGTTTCACACACTTTCCTCATTCCTGTATCGCTGAATTCTCATCACGTTTACATTTACGCTTGCATTTTTCTGTACATTTGGAAAGATGACAGTAATAATCAGACCGTTGATATTTTAACAAAGTCGTGACACATCAGTGATATATTTGCCAATGTCCTTTGTCATCTCAAACTCCCTGCCAACAACATTTGTGGCATTACATCTAGTAGAAATTCTCCATGTCAATTGTGATGATTTTTTGAATTGAAGATCCAAAGCAGAATCACTTGCTATTCCACCTATGGTTAGTGTTTCCCAAATCATTAGCCGTTACCTTCTCGGTGCATGACTTTCAATTGAACTTTATACTTATTTGACATGTTTTATCGGTTGAAGGCTGAAGTGGTTCAGCTCTAATGAAGGTTTATAAAGCTCTTACAGCAGATCTTGTTGTATTTTGTGCATTTCTTTTTCATTTTCACTTCAATCACCATGGTTATCCATAAATATGGGTCAAGCTAACTCAAACGACAATTAAGAAATAGTTAACTCAGTGTTAGTGGTTTTCTAATGCTCGTGCCAATCCAATTGAATGACACTTTAGGTATAATGAGCTTAACATCACATTTAGGTAGTGAAATGTGCTTTTGACGAAATACTGTCACAAACTTAAAGAAATGTAGTAGTTATACTAACATAATTCAAATTATTGGAAAAAGGAGAATATCTTTTCTCTTCATTTCTTGCTTACCCCAAAAGAAAAGTACAAAAGAAAAAAATAGTTTTTTATTATCATTATTTTTCTTGAAAACCAAAGGTGGGAAACATTTTTTTGGATTTTTATTATACTTTCTGCCAAATTTTTCTTCAACACCCAAACAAAGAAAACAATGATTCTTTTTTTTTTTTTGTTTCTTTCTTTCTTTCTTTCTTTTTTCTTTTTAATTTTCCTTTCTATTTTCCTGTCCTTTAATGTTTCTTACATTTAAAGAGCACTATAGATTTACCGATAACAAAAATGTCTTTTCATCAAATATCTTTTCAGTAACAAAAAATGATGAAACATACACATGGGGATCTCAAAGCTTTAGATTCACTGAGAAGTTTGACAGAAATATGAGGAAAAGAAAAGGGATCTATATGTAATTTTTAACTACTTGTAGAAGATGTGCTGGGGTACCTACAAAGTTTACATAGAGAGTGCTAGAAAAAAAAGGAACTAACATAAATGTATTCCGCTACTGAGGACTTGTATGATGGTTTGATGTGTAGTATGAAATCTGTTGCAGGAGAAACCAAGCGTGTCACAATTACAAAAAAGCTATATGAAAGTTCATCTTTTTGTCCTTACATTTTCTATTTTTCAGGGATAAACTTGAAAGACATATTCAAGATGAGTTTTATTGGAGCATGTTGTCTGTAGATGGTTTTGTTTTGATACATGAAACTAGAGGAGTAGAATCAAAGCTACAATGATGGAGAAAGGCTTTAGGATCTAGAGGGATCTAGGTTAGGGAGTAAGATGGAATAATCTATGTGCAAAATATATAATTCCAGGTGAAATCATGAAAGGATAAATCTTACGACGAAGGGAACCGAAAACTTATGGTGTTTTTGGCCTCTAGTTTAGCAAAAAGGAGAATATGTTACATACTGGGTTAAAACTAGTTGGTAGTTGGAGAAATGAATTTAATAGTGTAATGCTGTCATTAAGTACCTCTAAAATGATGGGATATTTTAGAAGACCGCTATAAAGCCTAATAGAAGCATAAACATATGATTTAAAATGTTGTTCAATTTAAAAGGATGTATTTTAAGCGTGAGAAAACTAAAGATATTAAGATAAATTTGTGTACTCTAAAAGATATGGTCCATCCACCTGATCAAATGCTGGATGCTAAGGCTCTGAAGGAATCTAGCTCTGCCCATGTAATTCTCTCTTCCAATGGAATGGGGTGTGTGCTTTGCTCTTCTGCAGCTAATTCTGATTCTAAGCCGGCAGAGGCTGATGTGGGCAGAAACTCTCTCTTCTCACTAGGATTTCAAATTTGAAATCCATCCCGCCGCTCTCCCGGCTCTGGCGGCGCCGATGCCGGCCATGGCCGGACTATCGAGGGTCCCCTCTAGTCCGCCTTCGGACATCGTCTCCCCTGTTCTTCCTACTCCTTCTCCTTCCTTACAGCAGACGAAACGGCAGGTTGACGTGAAAGATTTCCCGCAACTGAGGAGAAATGTCGTCTCCCTCTCTCCAGCCCCCAATGCTCCCTTCTTGTCTTCTTTGAAATCCAAAGGTATCCGAAGCGACCTTGTGATTGAAGATTCTGCTCCTCCTTCTTGGGCAGATGTCATCCAGAAGAATTCTGCTGGTAAGTGTTCAGAACTTACCAAACCTAATTCTTGGTCTCGAACTACCCAGAGCAGGAGCATCCGCTCCTTAGACCCTCTAAAATACTTCCCTTCCCTATCTCTCGACGATGTCGATTCCCCGATTTCTCCTCCGGAGGAAGTCACTCAGCAATGCCGGAATTTTTGGGAATCCACTCTGGTTGGGTATTTCTTCGAAAAGCCCCTTCACTTCCAGGCTATAAGCTCCATTGCTAGGAGAATCTGGGCAAAATTTGGGATTAATCATGTTGCTACTAATGGCAAGGGATTCTTCTTCTTCAGTTTCAACTCTGATCCTCAACTGACCTCTTGCTTGGCTCACGGTCCTTGAGCTTTCAGGAAAAAATCCTTATTTCTTAAGCGCTGGTCTCCCGGCATGGCTTTGAATCAGGAGTCCCATAAGACCTTTCCTGTCTGGATTAACTTGCTAAATGTTCCAATTGAATATTGGACCCCGCTTGGATTAAGTTGGATTGCGAGTAGAGTGGGGCGACCTCTCAATCTTGATCCACGCATTGCTCAGATGGATTATATGCATGCTGCAAGGATTTGCGTGGAGGTGGGTAGGGATGACATTCTCCCTAGTAAAATTCGGGTATCTGTTGGAGCAGAGATGTCTTCATCGATAGTTGAGGTGGAGGTCATCTATCATTGGAAGCCAAATTGTAGCTTGCTTGACTGCAATTCCAATCAGAGTTGCTCTGTACAGGAGGCCATGGGTCCGAAGGCTGAGCAGAAAGTTTCTTCTTTGCCACTGGAGCCTAGTGGCAATGGGGTTGGATGTGGGACTTCCTTTTCGAGTCCTCTGGCTTCTATCCAAACTGAGTTTGGCTTGAAGCTCAAGCCCACCACGACATTATTTCAGGGCCTTCTTCTGGTTCTCCGATGGTGTTCTTCGGCGCTTTAAGGAGGAGTCTACACCCTTAGGGATCTAGTTGTAGTGGAGTTGAAAAGTAGCCTTGTTGAGCAATCGGCCCCAGCTTCAATATTCCGGGGTTGTGGAGGAACTCTCACCCCTGCATTGTCCGGAAGGGGTCGAGGGGGTTGAGGCGAGCTCATCTATGTTGATAGTGGAAAGCTCAGAGATGGTAGCATTTCGCCGATTCTGATTTGGGAGCTGGCCCCCATGCTGTTGACATTTCTGTTGCCCCTAGCATCTCTAATGTCGCTGCTAAGCTACCGGATGATGGTTTAAAGAATGGCATTGTTTGTGTGTCTGGGGTGTGTTGTGAGGGTCTAGTGCCAAGGGTAAAGGATGAGGAGAAAACCTTCTCTGAATCCAAATTGCAGAATCCAGAGCTACTGCATGCTGTTGGTGTTCCTGTTGAGAGCTGTGAGGAGGTTTTTGCACTGAAGCCCTGTAGTGATTCCCTCTCTGTTGTTGATTCCTTCGTTCACCCAGAGTTGGTTGCAGCTGCTTTGGTGTTGCCCCCTGATTCCTCGCTTGTTAATTATGTTTCTGGTCTGTCTGTTGAGATTGATCCCGATCTTACTCCCAATTCTATCTCTCGGATTTCTCAGAAATATTGCTTGAATCATGTTGATCAAGCTAAACGGGTCCTTTCTAGCCCATGTGCACCTTTGGAAATTAATCTTGAGGACCGGATGGTTGCTCCCCCGGTGATACCGGCCTCGACTAAATTTCGAACTACTGAGAAAATATAGGAAATGAATCATAAAGAATGGAAGCGGGCCAAGGCTCGAAGACGCAGAGAGTCCAAGAGGTCCCTTAAAAATGGGTCATCTCAGCAGACTTGATGTGCTGTTATCTCTGGCAATGCTGCTGAGGCTGATGTGTAGCTGTAAGGGGGTTGCAAGTTAGTTGAATTTCAATTTCTCTTATGTTGTTGGAGAGCATCTGTCCGGTTGAATGGTGATGCCGTGAGTCTTGGCAGGTTGTTATGCGCCATCTGTGGTAACATTTGATTGGTGGCTACTGGATCACTTGTTGTGACTGTCCTTCAAATGAGGGTCTGTGCTATGGTGGCAAAAAGAATCTGGTTTTCCTCAATTGGACTGCCAAGGGCTGGAGAGATATCTTTGCGTTCCTAAGCTGATGAAGTTCACGGATGCTATATTTGCTTTGCTGTTGCTCCTGCTTTATTTTGAGGCGTTTGAAGTTGCTGGCACGGATTGTGGGGCTGTGCTGCTGTTGCCAAGTGATTGTCGATCTTTGCTGTTGGATTGTTGGGATAATAGTCTAACGGCTTATTAGATGCTACTCTATGCTATTCCGTGGAGCTGCACTTGTTGGTTGCCCTGCTGTTGATTGTTGTTGCGATGGGTGATTTTGGGATACATTTGGTCGTTTTAGTGGACTCGGTTGGGACACGGCTGTTGGTTCCCTCGAACGAAGGAATTGCCTTGCCTGGTTTTGATTTTGGTGCTCCTGGTGCCGAACCATTTTCATATTTTTTATGAAGGAAAATGTCATATTTTCTCGTTTCGGTTGAATATTGTCCTTCTAGAGGTTTTTTATGTATTCTCTGATGTACCGTTTACTCGGGGTATGCCCTAACGTTTTATGTTTTAAATCCAAGTCAACATACTTGGAGATAAAATATATATTTTATAATTTTTCTCCCTTTAATCCAAAATACTTACTTACCAAAAAAAAAAAGTACTCTAAAAGATATGATACGAAACAAACCTAGTTTTTTTGAACAAATCACAAGTGATAGATAGATGGAAAGATAAGGCAAGGACACATAAGATGGGTCCAACACCTAACATATGCAATACAAAATGCTAGTGGAAAAATGTGATTTGGTTGATGTCAGGAGAAAGAAGAAAGGGAGAGTAAAACCCAGTGCATATAGCCCAATTGGTGATATGTAGACATGTGTCACTTTAGATTAGAGAATATTTGCAAGCACATTTTCCAAGCATTATGTTAGGATGCAGTATATTGTATTTCAAGGAGTTTGCAAATTTTGGTTATTAGGGAGCCGTAAAAAAATATGGATTGAGTTGATAAACAAACATATGAATTGCTTATTCTTTCAAAGATGTTGCTTTAAACCAAGTGAGTTGTGGGAGTGGATTCTATTCCTACTTAATTAGTGGGATTTAAGGAATAGTTGTTATTATAAAAAAAAAAAATACAATATATAACAAACCAAGGCCCATAACAGGGTTCTGGCATTTTTATATTTACTTTTGTTGCGTACCAGAAATTCGGATCGTCCTACGGGTCAGGGGCTGCAAATCGGATCTTCTTGTTGGTCGATCATACGCAGATCCATCTCCATAGTCTTGAACCTGAGTCCTGTGCAACACAACTGAAAACTAACGGTCAGAGGTCGGCGGGAATTAATCCCACCGTAAACCCTCCGACGCTCAAGTCAGAAATCTTTCCAAGAATATAGAAAAGATAAATCAATGGTGTATATTTGGTGGGAGGAGTGATTTGTGGAAGTGATGCTTCCAAGAATAGAGAAAGAGTATCTCCTCTTTCTGGATCCCTGGCTTGAGATGGCTTTCTAGGATGTAGATCTGGACGGATCATAAAGCAGATCCAAGCCTTCGGGCCATTTCGGCCGTTTCTCTCCCTTCTCCTCCTCTTGGAGGTTTTTTCTCTCTTTTCCTCTCCTTTCTCCTCTTCTTGGAGGTTTTTTCTCTCTTTTCCTCTCCTTTTTTCTTTTCTCTTTGGATGAGGTCCTTATATAGACGGTTAATCTTATCCATAGTCAACCGCCGGTGGATTGATCAAACGGTTGAATAATCACCCGTGGGTTAGATGAAGCAGTTTGAACTTTTTCTTGGGTCGGGTTTTACCAAACCCATCATTAGCGCCCCATGCCGGGTGGTTTGAAATTTTCAACCCCCGGCATGTTTCTGATGGGATGCTGTTTGTTTGACTTTGTCGACTTACCATCTTTGGAAAGTCTGAATTTTAAAATTTGGCATCTTTTTAGCCGTTCGGTGATGTAACCGAGGTTTAAAATTCGACCACTTTTGGGTCGCTCGGTGATGTAACCGAGATTTAGAATTCGACCGCTTTTGGGCCGCTCGGTGTGTAACCGAGGTTTAGAATTCGACCGCTTTTGGGCCGCTCGGTGTGTAACCGAGGTTTAGAATTCGACCGCTTTTGGGCCGCTCGGTGTGTAACCGTGGTTTAGAATTCGACCGCTTTGGGCCTCTGAGTAACCGAGGGTTTAAAATTCGACCGATGTAACCGCTCGGTTGTAGAAGAACCGTCATGTCTAGTGGCCGTTTGGGCCATCAGATTATTGAGCTTGGTTTTCGAATGCTGGACGATCTCAATTCCGTGAGAGTTTAGGGGCGAAGCCCCCAGCATAACATCTTGGAATCGGTATAGAGTGAAGCAGTTGAAACTGCAAGAAAATAACTGATAAAAATCTTTGTATCGGGTCTGATCACTCACTGTAGAATGTAATACACCATATGTTATTTGAACCGATTTCTTGTGAGAGAAGATGCCGGTTTTGAAGTTGAAATCGATTTCTACACCTTCAAAAACTCATTCTGAAATTTACGAGAGATTTTTCTGAGTGCTTTGTCTTTGCTAGGAAAATCTGTGGCCAAATCAAGTTGAATGACGTTCGAGTTAGCCTAAATCCGGAGTTGATTGAAGTTCGAGATTCCGAAGTTGACAGTCTCACATTTGAGAGCCGGCGTGGAAATCAACTGGAGTTGATTGTAGTCCGGAGTTGTTTGGAGTTAATTTTGAAGGAATGTAAAATCCGGAGTGCTGAATTCTGACGGAGTCAAATTTCTGTAGTGTAAAATTTCGGAGTCCATTTTCTAACGGAATGCAAAATTTCGGAGTTGAATTCTGAAGGAATGCAAAATTCGGGAGTGTAAAATTCCGGAGTCCAAGTCCAATATCTGACGGATTGCAAGATTCCGGAGTTGATTTTGAGATCCGGAGTAACTGTGACCAGAGCAGATTTTAGGAGCCTGAGTGGCGGAGTAAATATTTTCGGCTTGGATCTGGGATTCAGCGGTTTGGATCTTGGTTGCCATAATGGACCTTGACCAGCTGAATGTAAAAATGCTGAATCTGAAACCAGCCTAGTGATAAAAATCAGTTGCAAATTGCCCATACTTTTGGCTTTCATTGGTATTTTAATGATTGAATTGATTTCCTGATCACCGTCATGTCTTGTCACTAGTGGTCGCTTGGGCTACGATTTGATTGAAGTCCAATCGAATTGGTATTTGATTTGGTGATTGAAGTCCGCTGGCTTTGTTTTAAAGTTTATGCTTTACGCATTAAACATCGACATTCTGCATTTGCAAAATAATATTGGCTGCATGAAAATTGAACTCGACATTTGTAATTGAACTCGGCCTTTGCATTAAACATTGGCCATGAATTCGGTATTGGTTTGTCATTGAACCCGGCTCTTGCATTAGAAACCAAAATCTTCCCCTTTTTGCATAAGAAAATCGAAACCGGCTCCTTTATATGAGAAAAGCAAAAACGGCTGCTTGGCGTATTTAAAAAATAAAAACCGGCCCTCGAAACTGAAGTAGACTGCTTTGAAAATGGATTCGCCCCTTTTTCATGAACGTTCGAAATCGGCTTTGTGTATGGAAATAGAACTCGGCGCTTGCATATCGAAATCGGCTTATACGTCGAAATTGAAATCGGTCTTTGCGGGAAAGGTCGAAATCGGCTTGTGCATCGGTCCTGTACATCAAAGTTGAAATCGGCCCTTGTATTGCAAACTTGAAATCGGTTGCTTTGCATGAACTTTCGAATTGGCTCCTTGCTTTGTAAACTTGAAATCGGCTGCGTGAAATTGAACTTGGCTCTTGCGTCAAAAACCGAAATCGGCTTGAGAATCAGAGCCAAAATCAGCCTTTGTAGATTCAATCGAAATCTGCCTGTATTGAAGTCAAACTTAGCCCTGACGTTAGAAATTGAAATTGGTTTGCCAAAACCGAAGTCGATCTCTGTAGATTTAATCGAAATCGGCCTTGAAATCAAGTTCGGTTTTGTTGTTTAAACAAGAAAAATCGAGTTCGGATTCTTGAAGAATCAAGTTCGGCTTTTAGAAATTAAGTCTGGCTTGCGCGCATGAAATTCAGTTCATTTCTTTTTCACACGAAAAATCATTTCCAACTTTTTGAAAGAAGTCCGTCCGGCTGGTGCGCAGATAAATTCAGTTCGGCCGTTTTTCACACGAAAAATCATTTCCAGCTTTTGAAAGAAGTCCGGTGCGCAGATAAATTCAGTTCGGCCGTTTTTCACACGAAAAATCATTTCCAGCTTTTGAAAGAAGTCCGGTGCGCAGATAAATTCAGTTCGGCCGTTTTTCACACGAAAAATCATTTCCAGCTTTTGAAAGATGTCCGTCCGGCTGGTGCGCAGATAAATTCAGTTCGTCTGTTTTTCACACGAAAAATCATTTCCAGCTTTTGAAAGATGTCCGTCCGGCTGGTGCGCATACAAATTCAGTTCGGCCGTTGTATCGGCAAAATTATTACTGGAGGGAGCTTCTTGTGGCACTTGTTCGAGTGTCAGTTTTTCACATGAGCAAAATACTTATGCCGGAGTGAAAAATGAGCCAACTGTGTGAGAAGGCCGCTGGAATGCTTTTCATGTGTTGTAAAATTCCGGATGGAGTGGACTTTGATCACCTTCAATTTTTCCGGGTTCGATTTTATTGCCGATTTGCAGTTGGAGAGAAAATGCCAACCAGCAAGTTGTGAGATGTGATGCCGGAGTGGACTGGTCGCCTATGAAAGTAGAAAATACCATTCTACTCAAATCGGCTTTTTACGAGGGAAAATTCCGGAGTTTATTTTTGAGAGCCAGAATGAGATGTGGCTAGAGCAGAATTTGGAAGCCTGAGTGGGTTATGCGTCCAAATAGAAATCGAGTTCGGCTTTTAGAAAACAAATTCGGCTTCCTTAATAAAAAATCAAATTTGGGAGCCGAAGTGACATTAGCCGGAGTAGATTTTTTTGGACACCATAGTTACTACTGGCCCCTTGACCGGACTGTTGAAAAACGGAGCTCCGGATTGGACCATTCTCATTTCTTCATCTTCCCTCTGACGATGGTGATAATAGGGTTGACGGCATCTCGTGACTCTTGCTTCATCTCTTCACATCGTGGCACAAATTGGAGAAGAAAATATGGAGAGGGCTTCGCTGGTGTTATATCTGGGCGGGAACTCCTGTGGAGACGACGACCGTTATTGCTCTGCATGTCTTCCTTCTTCCTTCTCTTCCCTTTTTTCTTTTGCTGCTACGCTGCAATCCGATCCGCTCCGTTGACTAAATCAAACCGGCCTAGGCCAAATTTGGGCCTCTTTTTGCTGACCATCTTGGGAGTGGATAGGTTCGAATATTGTGCCTGTATGTTTTCCAGGCCAGCTATTTTCTTCACTTCTTCCTCTTGAAGTTGCTTTATGGATGATTGAAGAAAGAGCCCCCAGGGTAACATTGGTCACTCATTGTGGAATTTTCAAAATGGGATCTCAGAATGGAATTCTTGGACTGAACAAAGTCAAGATTGGATTGAACTTCAGCCGGTTTGGAATTTACTTCGGAATGGACTTGCAGATGCCAGGAAGTGCTGAAATGGCACTGTAGGCTCCAGTTAGGCAGAAAAATCTGTTGCTGTAATAGAGGGAGTACCGAAGTGGAATCTGAATCGGCTAAACATGAGACAAAAATCTGGAGTGAAATTTAATTAGATGAGATAACGTGTTTGCTGCCGGAGTGAGAGGAAATACCAATTTAGAAATGAAATCGGTTTTTTGACACTTTCAAATGCCGATTTGGATTTGAAACCGATTTTTTTCGTGAGATGAAATGCCGTTTGGTATTTTTAGAGAGGAAATGCCGGAATGCCTGGCTGTCTGACTTTTTCTGGAAAGTTGCAGAAGATAGGAAGTAGCCCTAGCCCCCAAGCGTTAATGCGCCAAGGGCAGGGTTAGTACTGCCATCGTTTGTTTAGGAAGTCGTCCAATTTCTCTCATCGGAGGAATGCTTGCTGTAAGTAGACAGTTTTGTTCTTATGCTATTTAGTGGAAAAACTGGCTTTTTGGCCGGTTCCCACAGACGGCGCCAATGTTACGTACCAGAAATTCGGATCGTCCTACGGGTCATGGGCTGCAAATCGGATCTTCTTGTTGGTCGATCATACGCAGATCCATCTCCATAGTCTTGAACCTGAGTCCTGTGCAACACAACCGAAAACTAACGGCCGAGGTCGGTGGGAATTATTCTCACCGTAAACCTTCCGACGCTCAAGTCGAAATCTTTCCAAGAATATAGAAAAGATAAATCAAGGGTGTATATTTGGTGGGAGGAGTGATTTGTGGAAGTGATGCTTCCACAAATAGAAAAGAGTATCTCCTCTTTCTGGATCCCCGGCTTGAGATGGCTTTCAGGATGTAGATCCGACCGGATCATAAAGCGATCCAAGCCTTCGGGCCATTTCGCCGTTTCTCTCCCTTCTCCTCCTCTTGGAGGTTTTTTGGAGGTTTTTTCTCTTTTTGATTCTCCTCATCTTTTTCTCTTTGGATGAGGTCCTTATATAGACGGTTGATCTTATCCATAGTCAACCGCCGGTGGATTGGATCAAACGGTTGAATAATCACCCGTGGGTTAGATGAAGCAGTTTGAACTTTTTCTTGGGTCGGGTTTTTTGGAGGTTTTTTCTCTTTTTGATTCTCCTCCTCTTTTTCTCTTTGGATGAGGTCCTTATATAGACGGTTGATAATATCCATAGTCAACCGCCGGTGGATTGGATCAAACGGTTGAATAATCACCCGTGGGTTAGATGAAGCAGTTTGAACTTTTTCTTGGGTCGGGTTTTACCAAACCCATCATTAGTCCCCCATGCCGGGTGGTTTGAAATTTTCAACCCCTAAAAGATGTTTCGATGGGATGTCGCTTTGTTTGACTTTGTCGACTTACCATCTTTGGAAAGTCTCAATTTCAAAATTTGGCATCTTTTAGCCGTTCGGTGATGTAACCGAGGTTTAGAATTCGACCGCTTTGGGGCCGCTCGTGAGTAACCGAGGTTTAAAATTCGACCGCTTTTGGGTCGCCCTGATGTAACCGAGATTTAGAATTCGACCGCTTTTGGGCCGCTCGGTGTAACCGAGGTTTAGAATTCGACCGCTGGGGCCGCCTGGTGAGTAACCAAGGCTTGATCTCGCTTTATGATCCGTCCGCATCTACATCCTAGAAAGCCATCTCAAGCTGAGGATCCGAAAAGAGGAGATACTCTTTTCTATTGTGGAAGCATCACTTCCACAAATCACTCCTCCCACCAAATATACACCCTTGATTTATCTTTTCTATATTCTTGGAAAGATTTCTGACTGAAAGGCCGGAGGTTTACGGTGGGTATAATTCCCACCGACCTCTGACCGTTAGTTTTCAGTTGTGTTGCACAGGACTCAGGTTCAAGACTATGGAGATGGATCTGCGTATGATCGACCAACAAGAAGATCCGATTTGCAGCCCCTGACCCGTAGGACGATCCGAATTTCTGGTACGCAACAACTTTGTTCTCTCTCTCTCTCTCTCTCTATCATTTTGTTCCTCAATTCTCTCCTGCCACCCCCAAAAAACTTGTTCTCACAACCTTTTTTTCTTGTTTCATTTGGCTTGCATTTCTAGGGTTGGATTTATAATAAATCTGAGTTAAGGATGACTGAAAAGTAGCTGATCACTTATTAGAAAGACAAAAGAAAGTTGTAAAGATTCATCCCTGGCACCAGTTCCTTTAAGAGGAGCAGATATACCAAAAATTACTGGCAATATACAAAGAAAACCAATTTGTGGGCTGCAACATGGGTAGAGCTAGTAACTTTTGGGGAAGGCCAGATCAATTTTATGGAAATAATGAGGGCCAGTTTATATATTTCCCACTATGGATAACTGGACAGTAAAACTGCTAAACATCCATCTTTGACTATGATCACCGCCAATCATGGTGTGCAGCATCCCGCTACTGCAACAATTGTTGCTTCTGTCTCCTTGTTACATAGTAGGAAAATGTGAAACCAAATGATAATAAAGGAAAGCGTGGGTGTTAAAAAATATTGTTAATTCCTCGTAATGATAGTTTTCACTTGTCAAAAGCAACTTTTTCTATCTTGAATACTTAGAAGGCTTTAGGAGGGGTTATGTGCTCCTTGAATTTGAGTCTCATTGTTTAGGTGTGACTTGCAGTCAGACTTCTGGGAGGCCTTTTCTTCATCAAGTTTATTTTTAGGGTTTTGTTGTTAATTAAGTATTCTTTTCTACATGAGTGTGCCATCTTGTGATTATTATTTGCTTGTTAGTTTCTATGATGCACCCTTTCATGATATGTACTACAGTGAGCAATTACCCCTGTAAGGCCTTTCTTTTTCCAACTTCAAGAGTTTGGTCAGAAATCTCAAGCCATTTTTTGAATGAGTCAGAGAGCCACTGGAAACCTATTGCATCCCTTATTGATAATTGATGACATGCAATGGCATGTAATCAATACTATGGATGTTACAGGAAGCACTTGTGAAGATTTAACTTTTGTGATTAGAAATGCTTGTTTCTTTAGAAACAAACTACACCCGATAGATTTCTCTCTCTCTTGTTCAGACCTAACATATGTAATGTCAGATGATGATGAGAAATCCTCTTTTAGATATCATTACAGGTTGCTAAAGTTGTTAATATTAGTTGCTTGATAGACCATGCTAATGGGGACAAGATTTCCCATGTACAAGATCAATTGTGAAGTATTCGGGAAATTGTATCCGAGTTTCTTCTCTTTCCTCTTTATTCTCCCCTGGTTTTGAAAGGTATAGGGGTGATATATATTCTATTCAATTGCTATCTATCCGGGGGAGAACAATTCTGTTCCATTGTCTCATTGCATACTAAAATCCAAACCAAATTGGTTGAGGTTAATAGCAGATAGAGATAGTCATATATTGGACTTAGTTTTCTTGTTGGAAACACGGTTAGTGAATTGATGATAGTTAGGTTCTAGTATTTTACTGGTTACGATGTTTTTATTTTCTTCTTGTGTTGAACAACAGGCAAGGTAGATAATGGAAGGAAATCGTCGGATGGGAATGGTTGATTATTAAGACTGGTGCTTTTCTTCTCCTTTCCTCCATTTCAAGTACACTGGATGTCTTACACACCAATTTTTATGGGCTGCTTTTGCTATTGATGATGCAGGTTGTTGTTGATTCCACAACAGGAGATATAGCTGATTTTGCCTGTGAAGTAGAAATAACAAAGTAGGGGTTGTTTAAGCATCTTGCTGCTTATTGTCCAAGTTAAAATCAAATGGCTTTCTTATTTTCATGTGCAGATGTGAATCACAGTCTGACGGACGTTTTTATACAGATGTGAGACAAAACTTTGCGCAGTTGATGGCCCTCATATTGCGATTTAAGTCATTACATTTATTGTGATTCTGTTAACTAATTAGAATTTAATTTTAAATATAGAAGACAATTGTCATGGAAGATGGTAGAAATACATGCTGAAAGAGGAGATGATATTCTCTGAAATAAATTAGTTAGAAAATGGGAATGATATGGAATCAATTAGGAAACTCCTTTCATTAATCTTGCTATTTAGTTATTCAAACTATTTCTTCCAATTTTTCTTCCATGTATAAGCATTTACTTTGACCTTCCAGCACAAATCGCACGTTTAAAGTGCCCTGAGCTTGGTCAGTTTTTTTTTAATTATTCGTTCTTTTTCTAAAACTTGAGCTGAAGTTAAACTGTCCCTGAAATTTATGGAGTTGGCAGCAACACATCATTCATCATTTTATGTAAATGTTGCCATTTTTAATCATACCTGGGATGAACTTACTCTTAAAGTTTGCAATAAAGGATAATCCTTGCTTTCCTTCGTCTTATCCGTTGCCTCTTGCATGCCACCTCCTTTTCCACAACTTCTCCACCGTCAAGAATATGAAACTCTTCTAAATAAATTGTTGGTGTCTTTAAATGTTACGGACCCATATGAAAAATCAGGATAATTACCTATTTTCTTCCTGCAATTCATATTAAAATAGTCATCATTGACTAGAACAACCTATATTCCAGTACTCTCAGAGACACATCAATGGTGTATTAATCTGGCAACAGTTATCATTTCATCCTTTTTTTATTTCAATAACCACCACCGTTTATGAAAATATTGGCTGAGATAATACATATCAACTGATACATATCAGTATTGGGAGGATCTGATACTAATATTTTCCTGTGATGGACCATGATCTAAGACCCATCATTAACCATAATTATAACTAACTATTCCTTGATTATAAATTTTACCAATAATTTAATCAATTAACCAACCGAATATAAATTTGATATCGTTACTACGATCGACCACACATAAGCAATACAATATTACATACACAGGACCCAAATACTTGCCACAACATCAGTGGCTACGACACCAACCTGAAAAAATACGACATCAGACCTTGATAAGGAAAGATACCTATTCAATATCAAACTCAAGCATATCACAACCTACGAAAGTAATAAATATCCATAAAACTTGACTAAATAACCAAAATCATCGATTAAGATATTTCATCACATTTATAAGCTGCTGCCACGCATCTGAACATATCAACTAATGGCAAGGGCTACAAAAATATCGATCGGACGTAAAATCATTGTCCAAAAACTCTACAACATCACCAATCCATAGCCTACAACTTAAATCAAACTAAAATACAGTATCTAATTACATCAAATATTGTCTTGGAACAATTTAAAGCATCTACAAAAGCATGGGCTAAACGCTTCGACCTTCACTCTCGTTTATCTGGTAAGAACTCATGTGATTTATCTGAGGGGTTATGCTGATATTGCATACTAATGTTGCTGACAGTGTTGATTCATGTGCTGCTCATACTGATGCATACTGACACAGGTATATAATTCACTATTCCATTGGTTCCGTCACGTCCCAGGAACACAATATTTACAGGTCAAAATAAAATCAATAATATATATTCTATTAACCATAACAACCCAACCCGCGCGTGATAATCTGAACACATACAGGACCCAACATGATAAACCCCACACAAGATCTCATCGGATATAAGTATGGACAAACACAATATACGACCTGCTATCCAAATATCGCAGTGGAGGTATTCAACATTACAACAACTTATTAACATAACGCAATAACTCCAAACATATTCTATACATAGAGGCCCTCATCCAGCTATAGACAAAACCATAATATATTCTCGAGATTAGAAATATAACCAATATGAACATCTCCACTCACCGATAGAGATCTGTCGCGTTAGACAACGTCCAAGCTCTACAAGCGTACCCAAGCCACTGGTCTGAAGGGATAAAATATGAAAACATGAGCCTATAGCTCAATAAGTATCAACAATTATATAAAACGGTACACATAAATCAGAAGCAAGGATATCGCATAACAATCACGTAAAACAAACACAATGTCCGTGAAATTCCTGAAAACCGAGATGTCTCGTACTAAATCGTCATCCATATTAACTCATCCCTCCGGGACAAAATCGTATAAATCACGATCCGGTAAAATCTCGTAGACGATATCATATCATATGATCCAATGTCACGTTACATAATCGCGACCGTTACCACATCCGTGTGGGACACATACCGTCGTCCGGATCTAAAACTCATAATGCAGAAATTAAGAGAAGACCGCCGAAACTAAAATATAAATCAAAACACGTTAGGTTTATTACATCAGTACATACGAGACATTCATATCGCCCATCCGTGGGTCAAACCACGTATCTCAAATCGTCGTCCCACAAACACATGTAGAAATACAAAGCATGCACGAAATCGCAGAATCAAAGATAAATAATACCAACTTGAGGAAGGGTTACCCTCGTCCGGTAACCACAGCTATATCGACTGCAATTTAAGTCAGCAGCTTAAGGCTAGGCTACGGTTTAGGCCAGTAGCTCAAGGCCATCCATGTACTATGTCTCCTATAGATTAAGAACTTGCTCACTATGTTTTACCATCCGCGACTTTGGGTGCAACCTTAAGTTTTAGTTATATATTAGGACGTCCGAATATATTAGTTTTTCGTCAATTCCTTACGATGGTTCTCAATTAAATACAAAGTGGGGTAGGTCAACTACTAAATGTCTCAACATTCCTTCCGGCAGAAGTAGCCTATCATATACATCCCCGTCGGGACTAAGCCTCCCCGTCGGGAGCAGCGCCATACATAGCCAATGCCTCGAATCACAAGTCGACCCCTAGGGTCTCAGACCGCCATGGTCCCGTAGTGATCCTGCCCCCGGCAACGTGTATGTGGACCAACGCACGGCCTGATTCATGGTTCCACAATATATGGATACACAAACATATATATATATCGTTCGGATGTCCAAAATTCCTCCAAATCATAAATATTAGTACAAAACCACCGCACAACCGATAAAATATACATGCATGCACACAATTGATAAATTGGGGATATATAAAAATACATGCAAGTCAAAAATCTCCCACAGTAGTCAAAATATATCAAAAATTAAATCAGACCAAGAATGGGGTTAAAGGATACTTGCCTTAACATTATACTCCGCAGATCTGAAGAAAAGAGGTCCCGAAGCACCCGATTTGTGCCTCTCTCTCTTGCCTCACATGCACCCGCGTGCCCTCCTTTCTCTCTCCTCTATGCACGGCCACTGCGCCGTTGCCGCTGCTGTTGCCACCACTTGACCACCGCGCTTCCTGGCGTGGCCGTCGTCGGTCTTCTCGGCCTCACCCAGCCGGCGCCGACGCCAAAACTGCTGTGCTGTTGCCTCCTCTCTCTCATCGATCGACTTCTCTCCTTCGCACCTCGCCACCGCCGCCTCAGCCTACGCCGCGCCACAGCTCACCACTACGACCACCGATGTTGCTGCTACCACCCCGAACGGCTGCCGTCGACTCTTCCGGCATCGATTTCCTCACCGAGCGCTGCCGCCACCTCAACCGTGACCGTCGTGGCCTAACCCACGACAATCGCAGCCTCCCCACAACAACCGCACACCGCCGTTGACGCCGATCTTCTGCGTCATCCCCGCCGCTTCCTCCGTTCTCCTCCTTCTCCTGTTCCTTCTTCTTCCTCACCTGCGAACCCTAGCCCCCCCTTTTCCCCTCTCTCTCCTCTTCTCCCTCTCTCCCCAACTCCTTTCTTCCTTCTTTTTTTTTTGTTTTTGTTTATTATTATTATTATATATAATCTTTAGTTTTAAAATCCAAATCGAATTCCGAACAACAGCATAGGCAGGCCTCGGGCGCCACTCCAAAATCACGATCATTCCTTAAAATTTTAGAATATTTTAATTTACTTTCATCACATCCGAAATACCCAAAATCATAATTAACATTTAAATAATCCAATCGGGATATGAAATATTACAGTTCTTTCTCATTAAATGCAATAGTTGACATATAATATCTTTCACAAACATGTGTATGGTTATCATACACAATATAATAGGCAGTATGGGAAAAATTCAGTTGACATTTCCCTACAGCATATCTTACAGCTGCTATTAATATACACAAGTGTTTTTGCTGGACCTAACACCAAGCTATTACATTGTGACCATTGGATGATATTATGATACATGGATTGCTAATGCTGCTCCATAGTCTTCCTTCACTCAACTAACACAATTAACTTGTTAATAGTTTATGGTTAAGATTAATTAGTTTTGGATGGGGTAAATGTAGTGTACATTTGTATATATATTTTCATTGTTAGTTAACAGATTGTAATGTTCAATTGAATGAATGAAATAATTGCATCTTTTTCTTCTATTTTTGTTTCTTTTATGGTATAAGGGATCATCAAATTTGTGAAACAAATTGTTTACTATCATAGAGGACACAAGAACAACTTTGTCTCAAGAAGCCTCAACTGGATCTAGAATTTAAATGAATATAAATATTAAAGATCTGAACAGCCCATTCTTCATTAATCCTAATGATGGACCAGGTACTCTTCTCATTAACATTGTATTAAAAATTGACAATTATCATTCTTGGACCAAAGTTGTCACCAGAGCACTTCAAATAAAAATGAAAGTTGGATTTATAAATGGCAATATTTCATAACCAGTGGACAGGAATGATCCTCTTTATAATTTATGTATGGAATATAATGATATTGTTGTTATTTGGTTACAAAATGTGGTATCTCTCAAGCTAAGGAGTGATATCATAGACATTGATAGTGCTTGTCAATTGTGGAAGAAAGTAGAACAAAGAAATACTTAAGATAATGGGCCATGGCTGTATGAAATAAAACAGATGATACATGAATTGCATCAAGGAGATGATTGAGTCAGTATGTAATATTTAAAATTGAAATGCCTTCTTGATGAACTGTAAAATTATGGGTCTCTTCATTCTTGCTCTTGTGGAGGCATGATAACCATACATGAAAATAAAAAATGAGACTTAGTCATGGAGTTTTTTATGGGTCTCAATTAAGATTTTAGAATTTAAAATGCTCAAATTCTTCTCATCAAACTATTTCCTGATATGAAAAAGCATATGGTTTTGTTCAAAAGGAGGAGAATAGAAAACAATTTTCTCACAATAGCAACACAAATTTTATTATGACTGTAAAAAAATTTGATAATGGAAATAGTTTCAGAAAACTTTATTATAGCCATTGTAAGATCAATGGACATATTATTGATGCTTGTTTGAAGACTAATCTTAGACTTGTCCAAAAGCGTGTATGTGCACATTTTAAGATGCAAGGGCACACTATTGAAAGATGCTATAAATTTCATGGCTTTCCATAAGAACAAAAACCATTGTACAGAAATAAGACATCATTTTTTGTCAATGTTACCACTAGACAAATGAATAATGATGTCCCAAGATCAATTCAAAGTATTACTCCAAAGCATTTATAACAGATTATTTCTTTACTCTAAAATTAGAAGATGACAGCTTCAATACCTAGGCAGACATCACACATAGTGCAAATAATCTCACGGTTATGACCTTCTTGTTTGTTTCCATTAGCTCTATTTATCATAATATGGAAATATAATAGATTATAGACACTAGAGCAATTGATCATATGGTATGTTCCACACATTTTTACAATTCTAAACCCGAAAAAATTGAATGCTTGTTTGAACTTCTTGATAGAAGTTTAACATAGGTTACACATAGAGAGGATGTTGATATATGCAATAATATTCTATTGGAAGTTGTCATTGACTTTTAATCTCCTTTATGTACGAAAGTTATGCAATAATTCTAATTGTTGCTTTATTTTCTTTTCAAATAATTATTTCATATAAGATCTCTCTACATCGAAAATGGTTAAGAAATTTGATGTTCGAAATATTTTCTACTATTTGAAGGCAAATATTGTATCTCCATAGTTGGATTCTAGACCTTCAACTTTTTATTTTTGAGCTTTGTCTTATTATTCTCCATTTTTCGATTACTTGGCATGTAATAATAAGCCAATTAATAAACAATTACTTCAGTTTTCTTGATTTAGACATCCTTCATCGTCTTGTTTACTTTTACCCAAACAAACCATTGATGATTCACACGTTTTACATAATAATCATGTTTGTGATGTATGTCCATCAGAAAAACATCACAAACTGTCATTTCCTGTGATAGAACGGATTTTTTTTTTATTCCGTCATTTATAACACAATTGAAAATCCAAACTAAACTAATTAGGTGTAACACAGATCACCAGATGTCATCTAGGACCTGTATACTATTAACCATAATAAGTATAGTAGAAGTTATTCTAACACTTGCAGAACCATTCATATTCTTTCCAAAATATTCATTTTCGAGTACATAGCAAAAAATATTTAACCATAGAAGTCCATCAAGTCATTACAATAATATTTCTCCAAAATAAGCTTCCGAGGTCTTTAATAATCATTCAGACAAGCTCTAATCACTCCAACTTGTCAGGCACAAGCTCTAAAACTTCATCAGTAGGGGGAAAAAATATAAAACAATGAGTCGAAGTCCAGCAAGGTACATGCACATGAGTAGTAAAACGATGATGCAAAACGGTTATGTAACTGTGCATAAATAGAACGGTTTATCAGAATGCAGTCCAAGAAATAGAGAAAACATACCTTGACAGTACTATACTTTAAAATCGATAATCGGTACAGTAAACGGTAAACAGTAACATAACATATCCATAATCGGTACGATAAACGGTGAACAGTACATATCATATCGGTAAACAGTATTTCATATTCAAAAATCGGTACTTCATATTCAATAATCGGTACGGTAACATGACATATCAATAAAACAGTAAACGGTACTTCATATCATATCGGTACAGACCCTGCCAGTATACCCTATTAGCTGAGAGGGCAAATAATCGAGGATAGATTGTATTCACTTCACACAATTTAAGGCCGGTAACTGTCATATGGGTATCCCATCTCACGGGATCGGTACGGTATGCCACTCGAAGGTAGGCCGGTAACGGTAATCCCTCCTGTCCTTAACGCCCCGAGGGCCGGGTGGACCACAAATAACTCCATGGACAGAGTTATCCTCAATTACCACCGGAAAGTCCTAAGGCATGCCGGAGAACCTATCCGGACTGTAGTCAGCCCGGGTCCAAAATATGAGAAACAGAAATACTTCCTTCTTATTACTTACTGAAAACATTTTCAATCCGAAACATCACAATTTGCCTTTCAGAAATCATATACTTTAAACCGATTTCAAATCATAGAACTTAATTCAAAAATCATATACTTAAAGCCGATTTCAAAATACAATTGAGGCCGGTTTCGATTTCATGGCATAAAATATACTTGGGGCCGGTTTAGATTTTTATCAAGGAGGCACCGGAGCTCTTTTCTTGTTAAGGGAGCCGGAGTTCTTTTTCCAACAAAAGGACGGAGTTCTTTTCCTCAAAGGATGGAGCTTATTTTCTCAAAGGCAGGAGCTCATTTTCTCAAAAGTCGGAGTTCATTTTCAATACAAAGTCGGAGTTCATTTTCCTCAAGGGATGGTAGTTTATTAAAAGTCGGAGTTCATTTTACATTAAGGCCGGAGTTCATTTTAAGGCCGGAGTTCTTTTTCCAACAAAAGGACAGAGTTCTTTTTCTCATAGGATAGTGCTTATTTTCTCAAAGGCCGGAGCCCATTTTCTCAAAAGACGGAGTTCATTTTATATTAAGGCCGGAGTTCATTTTAAAGTCAGAGTTCTTTTTCCAACAAAAGGATGGAGTTCTTTTTCTCAGAGGACGGAGCTTATTTTCTCAAAGGCCGGAGCTCATTTTCTCAAAAGCCGGAGTTCATTTTACATTAAGGCCGGAGTTCATTTTAAAGCCAGAGTTCTTTTTCCAACAAAAGGACGAAGTTCTTTTTGACAAAAGGCGGAGTTCAAAAGCCGGAGTTCATTTCCCTTTAAAGCCGGAGTTTATTTTCCTTTAAAACCGGAGTTCATTTCGCATTAAGGCCGGAGCTCATTTTCTTATACAAAGTCGGAGCTCATTTTTATATTAAGGTCAGAGTTCTTTTTTTAACAAAAGGATGGAGTTCTTTTTCTCAGAGGACGGAGCTTATTTTTTCAAAGGCCGGAGCTCATTTTCTCAAAAGCCGGAGTTCATTTTCCTTTAAAGCCAGAGTTCATTTTGTATTAAGGCCAGACCTCTTTTTCTTATACAAAGTTGGAGCTCATTTTCATATTAAGGCCGGAGTTCATTTTACATTAAGGCCGGAGTTCATTTTAAAGTCGGAGTTCATTTTACATTAAGGTCGGAGTTCAATTTATATCAAGGCCGGAGTTCATTTTACATCAAGGCAAGAGTGCTTTTGGGACGGAGCGCCTTTTGGACGGAGTGCTTTTTAGAAGAAGTTTCATAATTCCGGAGTGCTTTTTACTGAAAACCGGAGTACTTTTAAAAGTCGAAGTTCATTTTCCTTAAGGGACGGAGTTTATTAAAAGTCGGAGTTCATTTCACATTAAGGCCGGAGTTCAGTTTACATCAAGGTCGGAGTTCATTTTAATACAAAGCCGGAGTTCTTTTTACATTTCTGAGTTCATTTAATATGTAGGAAACCGAGTTCATTTTACATATAGGAGACTGAGTCTAATTTTCATGTGGCCAAGTTTATTTTACAATGCAGAAGGTGGATATTCAATGAAGGAAGTAGGAACTTTAAAATAGAGTACACGTGTAGTAAAGCATGAACTTCAAAACAGAGTACACTTGCAATATTCTTAAAACATGAATTTAAAAACAGTGTCCGAGGTGCACTTGCCTGAGAGTTGCCCAGTATCACCGTTTTGAAGTTTCTCCTTCACTCCCTCCTTTCTGCTTGTATTGGCCGACTACTTCAACCAACCGACGCTGGGTTTTTATAGAGGAGGGGTTTGGTGAGGTAAGTGGGGTAAGTCACTTACTCCCGTACTTGCTTGCAGACGGTAGGTGGGAGTAATTAGATTAATAACTAGATTATTAAAACCAAGTTATTGGTTGTGAAAGATCTTGATATTTCTTTTGAAATTGAAAATAATATTTTTTTTTAGGAGCCTCTGTTATTTGAGCGATTTATCTTATGATTAAAGGTCTAGGTGGTTGGGTGAGAGAATATAGGAACTCACCAGCCCAAGTCCTCTTATGCCTTATAGAAGATAGGCTGCAATCCTGTGTCTCGCGGCCAAAGACAAAACACAACCGCATGATCACCATGATATCTTCTTCATTGCTGTTTTTTTTTTTTTACCTTTTAGGATTTCTGATGATAAAATTAGCAAATTTATTAAAAATTTTGCGAAATTTCACACTCAAGATTTTTTTGAGAAAGAATTTAGCTGGGCCTTTTTTTTTTTTTTTACAAAAATTAAAGATTTTGGTTTTTGCAAAAGAATGCCACCTAAAAACTCAAAATGGGGATTTTTCAAAAGTAAAAGAATATATTTGCTGTAAAAAATTTTACAAGTTATTTGCAATATTTTGAAAAGTTGATGAATAAATTTACTTTAATAGTTTAATATAATGAACTTGTTGCTGATTTTAATTATCTATGATGAAGCACCATTGAATATCCTCCAATGAAAACTAACATATCAAGAGCCATTCTTGCAGGGAGACCAACCAATCAATGGTCAATTACGTGGAGACTATCCTGTCAAATTATGTTGTTAGAGACCGTATGATGGCGACCATTTTGTCAAGGCATGCCTCTGCTAATGTCCCTCGAGCAGGAAGGGACTAGAAGACAATTCCACCCACACGATTGTTCTAGATGTAAAATGCAAACAGAGTGGATTGAATTTGATCAAAGTAACTGACCATACCAGTCAAACTATGTGAATAATGTCCATAAGACAATATATCAAAAGAATTAATAACTTATAAGTGTAATTATTCTGCAAGGCCAATTAAGCATATGTATGTGAATATGAGAATCATTTCTTGATAAAAGAACGATTACCAAATATAAATGTTATGAGAATATGATCAATAAGAGACAAATAGTACTAATTAATTATAATTCTTGAGTAGAAAAACAATCGAAAACTCCCTAGGAAATTATTATAGGGGATAGGCTAAAATCCTCTATATTAAGTAGACCTACTATTACACAAGAAGTATATTCAACTAGATATAAGAAGACAATTCTCAGCTTTCATTATAAAAAAGATTCAGTATAAATCCTTAAAATATCTTTAACATCAAAAGAAAAATATCTATCTAGGAAGAAACAAACCCTCAAGATTACTACTTTCCTATATCTCATTTATTTAAGTATTCTAGTTTAGTTAGAGTATTAGTGACTTAAAAATCAAATGATCAATTAAATAACTAGTCTCATGCCCCTATGCCCTTGTTTTAGTTTGTAGTATATATAATTTAAATTATGAGATCTAGGAAGACCCTTATGAAATAACTTTGATCAAATTCAAATTTGTGATACATGTTACTATATCGTATGTGGGAAAGAGTTTATCATTTTCTTTTTTGCAAAATGCAAATTACTCACAAATAAAAATATATAAAAAGTCTCTAAACATCTCACATCATAATCAACACTAAAGTGCACGGACACTCTAACCACGACCCCTCAAGATAATCGAACACAATGCATATGAAGATAGTGTGAGTCGTAATAGCACATATTTATTGGTCAATCTAAACATGGGTGTCGTGGCTACTCAATTACAGGATATGTCTAGTATATTCAAATTTTATTGAGATTAGTTGAGAGATAGCCTTAATAGTTAGACTCTAACGACCACAAGTTTAGCCTTTCAAAGGAAGTTAAGGGTCAAGAAAGTTGCCTCTAGCAAGGCGCCCATTTAACTAACGATTTCTGGTGGTTGTTAAATCCACCAGATAGTTACTTTTGGAGAAGTCATTTAACTAGTTTTAAGATAGGCTCAGTCCCCCTATAAATATAAAGCCCTTGGACACAAAAATAAACCAATGAATTAAATAGTAAATTTAGCGTATTTTGTAATCTCTCAATCCTCAAATAATAGATTGAACATTTATTTTGATAAATGTTTTGTAGCACTTATGTATGTACATAAAAAAATTAAGAGTTTGTCCTTTAAAAATTCTCATTTCTTTAAAAATCTCAAGACAAAGTATTGTCTTTTAGAAGTTTTTCTTTCACTCTTTTTATTTCACATATTTTAGTTTGGCTAATACTTTATTAAACTCAGTGTCAAAAGTTAAATTAATGAGTCATTGTAATTTATCCAAATTCTTATTTTAATTTATGACGTACAAAATTTTTGTCTTTGATACAAAACAAATTTGATGTTTAGGACATTAAATATGGGAATTCTAGTTTATTTCTTCGGTGCAACATTTATGCATGTTTAGTATTCTATGAGACTCTTCGTTTGTAAATATATATAAATAAAAGTTAGAGTGATATTAAAAAGCATTCTTGATAATTAATATTTTATTTAATTAGCATACATATATATATAAATAATACATAGATGAACTACGCATCTAAGAATATACAACCTTTAAAAGCTTGATAATGATATTTAGGAATGTCCTTTAATTACTTCTATAATATTTTAATATTTTGATATTTTATTTATCTAATTACACTGATAAATCCAAACAAAAAAATCATGGATAAAATTGCCATATTAAAAATACCTAAAATTGACATAAAAAGGTGTCCGTATATATTTTTCAAAACCTAAAACTGAAATTATAAAGGTCTTTAAGTTTTTAATACTAAAAAAAAGATCAAATATTAATATTTTATGTGCCTAAAAAGGATAACTTCTAAGCAATATTATTAAAGGACTTACATCCCAACGGTATGAGAACATATAGTCACAGAGTGCAGGCATATTGGCTAGTCAATAGTAACATTTTTATTTTTATCGTATCTCTTCGTTTCATATCTATCTACCACCTTTACGATGATGGCAAATTTTGTCTTCAAGAACCTAAGTTGTTGGGGAATAACGTCGAGGAAGGAGAAGAGGTATCCGAGGTCTGCTCATAGAGACATATTATTTGCTCATTTTATAAACCTAAAATTTTGTTTAAAGCTCTCCAAAACTTTGTTAAGCTAACTAACAGTCGTCACGACCTAGGAATACAAAATTCGCAGGTCAAAATAAAATCAATAATATATATATTCTATTAACCATAATAACTCAACCCGAGTGTGATAATCCGAATACATACAGGACCCAACAGGATAAACTCCGCACAAGATCTCATCGGATATAAATCCGAACAAACACAATATACGACTGCTATCCAAATATCGCAGGAGAGGTATTCAATATTACAACAACTCATTAACATAACGTGATAACTTCAAACATATTCTATACATAGATCAAGGCCCTCATTCGCCTAAAGGCAAAACCATAATATATTATTGAGATTAAAAATATAACCAATATGAACATCTCCACTCACCGATAGAGATCTGCCGCATCAAATAACGTCCGAGCTCTACAAGCGTATTAAGCCACTGGTCTGAAGGGATAAACCATAAAAATATGAGCCCAGAGCTCAACAAGTATCAACAATAGTATAAAACAGTACACATAAATCAGAAGCGGCGATATCGCATAGCAATCACGTAAAACAAAACACAATGTCCGTGAAATCCTTAAAAATCGAGAAGATGTCTCGTACTAAATCGTCGTCCGTATTAACTCGTCCCTCCGGGACAAAATAATATAAATCAAGATCCGGTAAAATCTCGTAGACGATATCATATCATATGATCCGAGGTCACATTACAGAATCGCGACCGTCACCACATCCGCGTGGGACACATACCGTCGTCCAGATGTAACACTCATAATGTAGAAATCAAGAGAAGACCGCCGGAACTAAAACATAAATCAAAACACATTCCGGGTTTATCACATCAGTACGTACGAGACATTCCTATCACCCACCCGTGGGCCAAACCACATATCTCAAATCGTCGTCCACGCAACACATACATAAATACAAAGCTTGCATGAAATTGGAGAACCAAATATCAATGATACCAACTTGAGGAAGAGTTACCCTCGTCTGGTAACCACGGCTATATCGGTTGCGATTTAAGCTAGTAGCTCAAGGATCGGCTACTGTTTAGGCCAGTAGCTCAAGGCTATCCATATACTGTCTCCCATAGATTAGGAACTTGCTCACTATGTTTTACCACCCGCGGCTTTGGGTGCAACCTCAAATTTTTGTTATATATTAGGACGTCCAAATATATTAGTTTTCCATCAATTCCTTACGATGGTTCTCAATTAAATACACAGTGGGGCATCAGCTACAAAATATCTCAACCTTCCTTCCACGGAAGTAGCCTATCATATACGTCCCCGTCGGGACTAAGCCTTCCCGTCGGGAGCGGCGCCACAAATAACCAATGCCTCGGATCACAAATCGACCCCTAGGGTCTCAGACCGCCATGGTCCCATAGTGATCCCGCCCCCGGCAGTGTGCATGATTAGTGCAAGGCTTGGTTCATGGTTCCACAATATACGGATATACAAACATACATATATATCGTCCGGGTGTCCAAAATTCCTCCAAATCATAAATACCAGTATAAAACCACCGCACAACCGATAAAATATACATGCATGTATACAATTAATAAATTGGAGGCATTTAAAAATACATGCATGTTAATAAAATCTCCCACAGTAGTCAAAATGCATCAGAAATTAAATCAGACCAAGAATAGGGTTAGAGGATACTTGCCTAACATTATACTCCACAGATTTGAAAAAAAGATGTCCCAAAGCACTCCAATCGAGCCTTTCTCTCTCCTGCTCCACGCACCCCGCGCGCATAGCCCCCTCTCTCCTCTCTGCATACAGTGCCTCCGCGCCGTTGCCACTGCTACTGCCGGTCCTCTGCCACCGCTCCACCACCACGCCGCCTCACGTGGCCGTCACCGGCCTTCTTGGCCTCACCCAGCTGGCGCCGACGCTGAAGCTGCTGCGCTGTCACCTCTCTCCCATCGAACAACCTCGCCGTCCTCTCTCTCCCCTCGCACCACTCGCACTACCACCACACGCCGCAGCCTCCTCTCACCACCGTGACCACCGATGTCGCCGCTACCACCCCGAATGGCCGCCGTCGACTCTTCTGGCACCATTCCCTCACCCAGCGCCACCACCACCTCAACCCGCAACCGCCGCGGTCTCACCTGTGACAATCGTGGCCTCCCCACAACCACCGCACGCCGCCGTCGCCACCGATCTCCTGCGTCGCCGTCGCCGCCACCTCCTTCCTCTCCCTTCTCCTCTTCCTCCTCCTTCTTCTTCTTCGCGCTTGAACCCTAGCCCTCCTTTTCCCCCCTCTCTCCTCTTCTCCCTCTCTCCCCGACTCCTTTCTCTCCCTTTGTTTTTTTCTATATTTTTTCCCATTCTTTTTCTTATATTATTATTATTATTATTATTATTATTATTATTATTATTATTATTATTATGTAATTTTTAATTTTAAAATCCAAATCGGATTCCGAACAACAGCACAGGTGTGCCTCGAGCGCTGCTCCAAAATCCCGATCATTCCTTAAAATTTTAGAATATTTTAATTTACTTTCACAACGTCCGAAATACCCAAAATCATAATTAACATTAAAATAATATAATCGGGATCCGAAATATTACACTCTCCCCTCCTTATAAAAATTTCGTCCTCAAAATTTACGCATATTAATCCTTAAACAAGTAAGAACAATTCTTCCGGACTTAACCTTGATCAAAAGATTCATCCAAAAATCTGATCATCAACACCTGATCTTTCTATCCCAATATCGGAATCAAAATCTCAACATAAAATAGCTTCTCAAAATCAGCAACAATTCACACTCAATCACATGATAATCAACCCATGTTTCTCTCAACATCCATGCACAAAACACATCATCACGATCTGGCAAACTCGAGACAATGCTAATCTCTTGGCCACCTCTCCAATTCATTGCAAAACCTCAAAAGGCCTATTGAACCTCAACCTCAATCCATCATTTGCCCCCAAAACTAGAAACTCTTTTCTTCAAGATGCTTTCAAAAATATCTGACCACTCTTCTCGATCATCCACTCAGGCTACAAGTTTGATCTCATGCTTGAATTCTTGAATCAATTCTTGTGACCGATAACTGTGAATCCACACGATTCGATTGCGCAACTCTGATCAATCATTTGCTTCCAATCGCAATCAAGGGCTTCAAAATTATAATATCGTGCAATTTTCTCATCTCGATAATGTGTCGACAACCAAACTCAAGAATGACTTTCTGATCAGCAAGCAAAGAGCCAACTTCATCAGCTTATCCATCATCATCCAAGATGCTGCCAAATTCCTCGCTATCCAACGCAAACCAAAACAAGATCTCGAAGGCTTCTTCCTCTTTGCTTCTACCTTTAGGCAAGAGACGCATGATCAACTCGTCGCTCCGCCGGTGAAGAATCTTCGACGTTCTTAACAAACTTAGATCACTTCAGCTCCATAATAGCTGTTGACAACCTCAACTGCTCCCTGAGCTTCCGTCCGACAATGGAAGCTATGCTTGATTGCGTCCAACTTCATGACCGCTCGAACAAAAGAATCTTCACTTCTGATCTTCACATAATCTTCTTCCACAGATAGGAGCTTTCTTCAGAGCCCAATCCTGGTAGAAATTATTCACCGATAACTCTACAACTTCTCCGCTCAAAATAAAGACAAAAGACATTGCAGCACAAACTCTTAACGCAACTCTGATCTTGAACAGCATACGCATAGGTTGAGGATGGATCCACCTACCTACTCCTTCGTCAACAAAATCTCCTTCTACTCTATGAGATTTCAGACCGATCCAATCGAAGCCACCACTTTTCCAAAATCACAGGACTCAACAAAATCTCTACATAATCAACGTCCTCAAACCGGATTTCAAATCAGATTCTCTACCTAAGAATACAAATCAAATCTTACCATTGAGGGATACGGACCCACATGCTTTTGCTTTTTCTTATGAAAATATACATAACAAATCCGAAGACTTTCGACCCAAAACATTGTCAATAATATTCTCCTTTTCTAAAAGGACTTTCTCAAGCCTTTATAATCAAATTAAATAACAATTATCTTCATACAAATAATATTTCTAAATCTTCAAAGCAATTACCTCATCTGCTAACTCCAAGCCATAAGTGGAGTAATTTTGATAAAAAATATTCAACCGCCGTGACCCATAGGCAATCACCCGAAAATGCTTTGCATCGAACACAATCTCAAATCTTTCTCTGAGCATCACAACCTACCAAAGATTAACTTGATCCATCTGGGATCGACCAAGTTGACATTATCGGTAATCTGCCCTTCATTTCAAGAAAGCTCTCATTACAATTACTATTCCAATAAACACCGATCATTTCAAAGCAAAATGTCCCACGAGCGCTACAATTCTCAAGGAATCATCATCAAATTGCTTAATAAATTCAACTAGATCTAAGAAATCACGCATCTTTGCAACAAACGATGGTCCTTCCCCAACCGGGCACCGCTTCAATCTTCTGCAAATATACAAGCATGCCATCAAAGAAACAATATGCCCAAAATAACACCACTTCCAACCAAACTCGCATTTCCTCAATTGGGCAAACCACAAACTACCCTTCGCAGCTATGACACAATCCTCAGACGAATCTCATGCCCCACATAAATTCTTTGAACAAATCAAAAACTCATTAATGAAGCCATCATAAATAGACCAAAATACGGCCGAAAGATCATAAGATTCATATGACCAACAAAAGATGCCAACAAAATCACTAACCTAAAAACATCACCGAAGCTCACAACGGCCACACCTTTATCTTGAATGCAACCTCAGGTATATTCTCCCAATAGCCTTAATTGACAATACTCTAAGTACAGATCGATTTAGAAAATATCGAGTACTAACCATTGATCAAACAAATCACCTACCAATTCCTAACATTCGCTTCATTTTCCAACCGAATTAAATTTCAATAATTCATAGATAACCTCATAGATTCATCATACTTATCCCAAAAGCATTTAACACCCCGCGGCAAGGCACTCGACCAATGCCTCATTGACTCTATACAAGGTCCTCGAAATCGATGTCACTCCTGACACAACCTCAGCAACAACCTTAACTACCGATTAAAAAATAATTCAAGCTAATCTTCTCATCTAAGAAATAACCTCGAATTACTCGACCATAGAAATAATCTTCTATGACCATATAACGACTCTCAGATGTGGCCACATATGCCAAATAAACTCGACATATATTTTCATCAATTAACTTGCAAGCACAATGTAATGGCCCAAGTCCTAGAATATAGAAAAATCCCCGATATCAAGTTACAATTACAAAGGATGGTGATCCGGTCAACAAGGTGTTGACCGGAAGGCGTGAACAATTGCAAAGGATGGTGATCCGATCAACGTAAAGATGTTGACCGGAAGGCCTGAAGAAGGTGTAATCCGGTCAACATAAAAGGTTGACCGGAAGGCGTACTCCGAACAACGAGTGTTGTTCGAAAGGCGTGATCCGGTCAACATAAAATGTTGATCGAAAATCATACATGAAAGGAAGGAAGGGAAAGAGAACGGTAATCTGGTTAACGCCAGTAAGTTGACCGGATTGGAATTAAATGAGAAATTTGTACCTGACGAGGTCAATTAATCTAGCCATTAATGAGGAAACTCATTGGACACATAAAATCATAAATAACTCTGAAAATTTAAGAAGGAGACTGTTGAGAAATAAAGAATCGTAATAATGTGAAAATTTAATAAAAAGTCATAAATGACATACTTTAGTATGGCTAACTCAAATGACGGCTGCCAAGGTCTATAAATAGAACCAGAGTAATAATGAGTCACGCAATAGAGTTTTGGAAAGATAGAGACCAAAGGTTTCAGGCGAAGTAAAAGAAATTCAGGGAAGATACTCACCCCTGTTTTCAAGTTCATGATTATGCATGATTTCTATGCTAGTATATTTGATACTATATGAACTTATATGATGTTTATTCTGTTCTTTTTCATATTTGATGCTTACGGTATCATTATTTGTCGGTAATTGCATGTTTAAGGAAAAGACTTCATGATGTTCGGTTTTGTATGATTATCTGTCAATTTATATGAATTTTGATAATTGTATATTTTTGAAGAAAAAGTACTCCGCCTTTTGAAGAAAAGTACTCCGTCCTTTTACAAAAAAGAGCTCCGTCCTTTGATGAAAAAGCACTCTATCCTTTTCGATGAAAGAGTACTCCGTCCTTTAAAGAAAAATCACTCCAATTTTAGAGCTCCGGATTTTAAAGAAAAATCACTCCGGTTTTTAGAACTCCAGATTTAAAGGAACTCCGGCTTTTAAGAACTTCAGATTTCAGAAAAGAACTCCACCTTTGAAAGGAACTCCGGCTTTTGGAACTCTGGCTTTTTATGTAAATGAACTCCGGCTTTTTATGTAAAGAACTCGGCTTTGACAAAGAACTCCGGTTTTGGAACTCGACTTCACAAAAAAGAACTCCGGCCTTCACAGTTTGAAAAAGAACTCCGGCCTTCGGCTTTAAAAAGAACTCGCCTTCCTCTTGTTTGAAAAGAACTCCGGCCTCTTGTTTGAAAAGAACTCCGGCCTTGTTTTTGAAAGAACTCCGGCCCTTTGTTTGAAAAAGAACTCCAAAAAGAACTCCAACCTATTTATATGAACATGGAAAATGCATGTAATACGGACGGCAAGTGGAACTCTACGACTTTCGAACTATGATGAATGGCCATTAAAGGACAAGAACTATGAACCGAGTCTCCATTAAACTTACTGTTAAAGATGGATGAAGGATATTGGAGTGACACTCGAGGATTGCCTCCTGCGCCACGGGAGGGGACTTTTTGGTGGCATAAGAACTATGGACTAGGCCCCGTATGCCGGGTTAAAGACATTACCTCCTACCCCGGGGAGCATAATGAGGGGTACGACTTTAGGTTGTGGGGTTACACACAACCCGTCCTCGATGTTGTCCGCTCCCGTCCGGTCCCCAAAGATGATAATAATTTTTAATGGTTTTTATGAGTTTCTGGAAGACAAGATAGTAAGAAAAAGACTAAGAAAATTCTGAACTAAAAAAGAAAAGACATGATGATTTTCGTATGCTAAGTTATATTCGCCTATATATATATATGTTTATGTTCTCTGTTTTCTGCATGTGAGTATTTTGCTGGGCTTTGTGGCTCAATCTTGTTGTTTTCAGATGACGAAAGGCTCATGGAGAACGAGTTGAGTAGAACCTTATGATGTAGCTTGATGACATAACTGGCCGGAGCTACTCTAAGAAGGGCTTTATTTATCTTTCTCCTTTTGATGTTTTGAGGAAACTTGTAAAATTGTTCCGCTGTGATGAACCTATTAATGTTAGCATGTTTCTGTGATTACTTTTTGGATATTAAGATTGATATGTCTAGAAGGCATCTCTTGTAGTTTGGCAACATGAAATCCTGTGTGTGAAAGAAAAGAAAAATTTTTGTATGTCCACCCATTTATTATTAATTTATACAATTAAGGCAAGGATTTAGGTTTGACGGAGGACTTATATGGTGGAATAAGGTCGGGCCGTCACACACAATGATATCAATTTCATCACCTCTTGATCAACTCTTCCTCATATTCAAAATTCACAGCCCAAATTGTAAATCAAAATATTCTTACCAAAATCATTTACACTAATGTAGTGACTTGCCAACCAAATTACCCCCAATATCACATTAAAGTCCGGTTCATCAAATAAAATTAGATCAACCAATCATTGATATCTACAAACCCAGATCGGACATTAGAATCTACAAACTTAACAGATCAAAGGTTTACCCATCAGGGGTAAACTTTATCTAAGCTAACTCTAAAAATTGGGAAAACATACAATATTTACATATAATCTCAAATGCCACAGACTTATTTTTGTGCCTTCATCAACTAAATTCACCTTCTTTACTATCCTGAATGCCAAACAGAGAATGACTCTCAAAATTGCCTTCACAAAAACATCTCAAGAAGTGGAATACAGCACTGAGAAGCCCACCACTAGCCTGCCTCACTCTATAACTTATGGGCAATTGACCAAAACTTTATTTTAACTGTCAAAAACCTCAAACACCTCTTCCACTTTCTGAAATTCAATTTAAGCCTTAATTGAGATTAAGCATCCCAAAATTTTTCAAATCGGCTCACATTTAATCATTCGAATGACTCTCCATCTTGCCTACAACAAGCCATCCTTTACAAAGAAACCAAATTCTCATCTAGCTGCTGAATCGAATTACTAATTACGTCTCTCGCACGGCTCAACACAGCTAATCAATCAACTTTCCGAGTCGAATTTGAATATCAACAATCCAAACTTCCATTCTTTACCAAAGGCTACACTTATCACGCTAGATATTCAATTAATTTCTTATCCAAGATGACCCAAAATACCTCACCTTACGACCTTTTCTCTGATACCAATACTGTCACGACCCAGGAACACAAAATTCGTAGGTCAAAATAAAATCAATAATATATATATTCTATTAACCACAATAACACAACCCGGACGTGACAATCCGAATACAAACAGGACCCAATATGATAAACCCCTTATAAGATCTTATCGAATATAAATCCGGACAAACACAATATACGACCTGCTATCGAAATATCGCAAGAAAGGTATTCAATATTACAATAACTCATTAACATAACGTGATAACTCCAAACATATTCTATACATGGATCAAGGCCCTCATCCGGTCATAGACAAAGCCATAATATATTCTTGAGATTAAAAATATAACCAATATGAACATCTCCACTCACCGATAGAGATCTGCCGCATCAGACAACGTCCGAACTCTACAAGCGTATCCAAGCTACTGGTCTGAAGAGATAAAATATGAAAACATGAGCCCAAAGTTTAGCAAGTATCAACAATAGTATAAAACGGTACACATAAATCAGAAGTAGGGATATCGCATAGCAAACACATAAAATAAAATACAATGTCCACGAAATCCTTGAAAACCAAGGAGATATCTTGTACTAAATCGTCGTCCGTATATACTCGTCCCTCCGGGACAAAATAATATAAATCACGATCCGGTAAAATCTTGTAGACGATATCATATCATATGATCCGAGGTCACATTACAGAATCATAACCGTCACCACATCTGCGTGGGACACGTCTTGAAGTCGTCCATCTAAAACTCATAATGCATAAATCAAGAAAGACCCGTGGAACTAAAACATAAATCAAAAACACGTTAAGGGTTTATCACATCGATCGTGTCGAGACATTCCTATCACCCACCCAGTGGGCTAAACCACGTATCTCAAATCATTGTCCACGACACATGTAGAAATACAAAGCATACGAAATCGGAGGAACCAAGATTAATGATGCCAACTTGAGGAAGGGTTACCCTCGTTGGGTAACCACGGCTATATCGGCTGCGATTTAAGCCCGGCAGACTCGAGGCTCGGCTACGATTTAGGCCCGATGGCTCAAGGCCACCCATGTACTCGATCTCCGCGATTAGGAACTTGCTCACTATGTTTTACCACCCCAACTTTGGGTGCAACCTCAAGTTTTTGTTATATATTAAGACGTCTAAATATATTAGTTTTCCATCAATACCTTACGATGGTTTTTAATTAAATACACGATGGACGGAGATCGTACAAAATATCTCAACCTTCCTTCCTGATAACCTATCATATACGTCCCCCCGGACTAAGCCTCCCGTTGGGAGGCGCCACAAATAACCAATGCCTCGGATCACAATCGAGCCCCTATGGTCTCGGACCGCCGAGGGTCCGTAGTGATCCACCCCGGCAGCGTGCATGATTAGTGCAAGGCACGGTTCATGGTTACATAATATACGGATACACAAACATTCATATATAATGTCCGGTATCCAAAAATCCCTCCAAATCATAAATACCCGAGTACAAAACCACCGCACAACCGATAAAATATACATGCATGTACACAATTGATAAATTGAGGGTATATAAAAATACATGCATGTTAGTAAAATCTCCCACAGTAGTCAAAATATAATAGAAATTAAATCAGACCAAGAATAGGATTAGAGGATACTTGCCTTAACGTTATACTCCACAGATCTAAAGAAAGGATGTCTCGAAACACTCCAATCGAGCCTTTCTCTCTCCTGCTCCATGCACCCCGCGCGTACAACTCCCCCTCTCTCCTCTCTGCGCACAATGCCTCAGTGCCGTTGCCACTGCTACCGATGGTCCTCTGTTGCCACTCAACCACTGCGTCGCCTCACGTGGCCGTCGCTGGCCTCCTCGGCCTCACCTAGTCGGCCCCGGCCCGACACCCTAACCGCGTCGCCTCTTCTCTCCCATTAAACGACTTCACCCTCCTCTCTCTCCGCTTGCTTTCTCGCCTTTGCCACACACCGGCCACGCCGTAGCCTTCACTCACCACCGTGACCACCGATGTCGGGCGCTACCACCCCCGAATGGCCGCCGTCGACTCTTCCAAGACCACGATTCCCTCACCCGCCGCCACTACCTCAACTTGCAACAAGCTGCGGTCTCACCCGTGACAATCGCGGCCACCCCACAACCACCGAACACCGCCATCACCACCGATCTCACGCGTCTCCGTCGCCGCCACCTCCTTCCTCCTCCTTCTTCTTCGCGCTCGAACCCTAGCCTCCCCTTTCCCCTCTCTCTCCTCTTCTCCCTCTCTCCCCGACTCCTTTCTCCCCCTTTCTTTTTTTCTATATTTTTATCCCATTCTTTTTCTTATATTATTATTATTATTATTATTATTATTATTATTATTATTATTATTATTATTATTATTATTATTATTATTATTATTATTATTATTATTATTATTATTATTATTATATATATATATAATATTTAATTTTAAAATCTAAATCGGATTCCAAATAACAGCACAGGCGTGCCTCGGGCGCTGCTCCAAAATCCCAATCATTCCTCAAAATTTTAAAATATTTTAATTTACTTTCACCACATCCGAAATACCCAAAATCATAATTAATATTAAAATAATCCAATCGGAATCCAAAATATTACAACAGTTGCCCATATGGACTCAAATGGGTGCCTATGATATTCCCCACCCCCGACCCGATCAAACTACTAATGGCTGATAGCCTAATCGGGGGCTACTAGTGTAACGTCCCCGGCACATCCGCATGAGAATATTGCCCGCTTTGGGCTGGGGGAACTTCACCGCGTCCCAGGCCAACACGCAGCCCGCCCGCGTTTTGTTCTGCGAGGCCAATCCACCGCCCCAAAAACGATCTCAAGGAGAGGGTATCCATACCTTTATAATAAGGCACGCTTCGTTCGCCTCCCCATCCGATGTGGGACTCCTGATCCACCCCCTTTGGGGACCAGCATTCTCGGCACACACCGGATCCGGCTCATACCATCTGCAACGTCCCGGCGCATCCGCATGAGGATATTGTCCGCTTTGGGCTAAGGAACGTCCACGTCGTCTGGGCCCACGACCACCGCGGCCGCCGCGGTTTTGTTCGCTGCAGACGGAATCATGCCCCCAAACGCGTCCTTAAGGGAGAGGTATCGCACCACTTATAACAAAGCGAAGACCGTTTACCTCCCCATCCGATATGGGACTCTACAACTAGATCCGCGCTCTCCCTCTACAATCCACCTTTCCTAGTGCCCAACCATTTTCAAGCAGATTAAATAATTTCTAGGAGTCTATGGATTTGGCATCACATAAACTTTTGCATTATGTGGCCAAGGGAGTATACATATAACATTTTGCACTGGCAAGACCTTGATAACATGCATAGGTCAAGAATAGATTGCAGCACTATCCTAACAAGATATTTTGTTGTTTAAGAGTATACCTATAACTAGGGCCATTTTTTTATTTGATTAAGAATTAATTTTATATTTGTTTTGTTGTTATAATTTTAGTATTTTTGTTGTTTATATGGATTTATAAAAAAATATCTATAAGCCTCATTTTTTTTTCTTTATTTTTAAAGAATTTTACATAATTTCAGTTATAAATGTTGACCTTCTCTTCCTCAGGACTTGCGCCTCTCTTTCATTTCTTTTATATTACCTTATATTTTTATACTTTTTTATTTACCCTGCTTAAAATTTAATTATTTTAAAATTTTATGTTATATTATAGATATTTATTAATTTATTGAGATAGTAGAGTTACCAATATTATGTATTAAGGTATTGATTATCATAGAAATATTTAAATTCTTTAAAAATTAGAAGATTAATAAATTAGGAATAATGAAATAAATAAATAAACATTTATAAAAAAAGTTTGGGTAAAGGTTAATAATTTTCCATAATTATTTATTTAAATTAATGGATAAATTTGTAGATAAAAGTTGAAAAAATGCGTGGGCACCCAAAATTAATAAATGAATAAATAATATTTGGAAAAAAAATTCGTGGATTGAAGAAATAAAAAATAAGATTTGTGAATTTTTTTTGGTGCTAAATTTGACAAATAATAAAAAAAATAAATGTAATAAAAAGTTCAAATATAAATGCAATACATAAAATAAACAAAGGGAATAAGATATTATTATATTATAAAAATTATTAAAATTAACATAGCAAAAACTAATATTTCAAAAATAAGAAAAAAGGGATACGTGAGATTTTCTTATCCTCCCTCCTCAATGGTGTGGATATTTTCTGTGGTGAAAATTTTTATTGATGATGATATTTCATAATAAATAAGATATTTTTAATTATTGTCAATTAATAATTAGCTTTTGATAGTTTTAGTCAAAATTTTACCGACATTATAAAAATAAATTAGTAAAAATTAAAATATTTATAATTCAAAGTCTAATTTGATTAAGTTCTAAACTTTTGACCAATAATTTTATACCATTATTAAAATATAAAACTGAATATAAATTATGCCGTCAAATTTAAGTAATAAAAAAATGATATGTTTCTCTTTTTAAAAAATTAGTGAATAATAATTAATTATTTTAGGATATCAATAATTAATATATTATTTGTATATTTATTTATTTTTATAGTTATCTATGACATCAATAAATAAATAAAAATATTATATTATCAAAAGCATTATAATAAGGACTAACAAATAATACCTGTTTTGATTCTTCTATAATTTATTTTTTATTAAATTAATAGCTTAGATTAATCAAAAAAATAAAAGGTTAAAATTTATTTTTTATCTAAATAATTTATTAATTTTATTATTTTCAATTTTTTATATTTATTGACAAACAGTTAAAATATAAAAATTTATTTTATATTTTTATAATTTCTTTTTTTTTTTTTTTTTTTTTTACTTTTTGTCAATTAACCAAACCCTGAAAGTTTATTTTTTTTAAAAAAACAAAAAACTAAATTAACAATTCTGATCTCCGCACGCCACTCTCTGCCAGTAGCTTATTTTCACTCTTGGCAACGCTTGACTGGTATAAACCCTTGCAACGTCTCTCTGCCTCTTCACTTCACTCGGCTAATCAATTTTCAAATCCAGTTTTGATTTTGTTCCGTTGCTGTCCGCGTCTCACTCTTCGCCTCAATTAACTTTCCAAATCAAAAAGATTTGATTACGATCTTCTGTGTTCTTTACAGTCTGCTTCTGGTCACCTTCCTCTCAGTTTTTTCCTCTCATTCTGCTTAGTTTGCTTTCTCCACCTAAGTTACCGTTGCCGACCCATAATTTCCCATTCGAGCGTCTCTCTCCTCACTTTGATTCCTATTTGTCCATCTCCATTTTTTTTTTAATTTTTTTGTTGGGAGAGAAAGTTGACGAGGAACGCTGCTCGTGTTTATCGGATACATCGATTTGGGGACGAAAAATTAAGTGAAAATTGTTCGTTGATTTCATGCTCGCACCTTTTTTATGGTTAGTCATCGTTATCTTTGATTAAAATTTGTGTATTTGTGTGAATTGTGGTTGAATTTATTGTCCTTTTTTAATCTCCTTACTTGGGAGTATTTAGAAATCGTAGGGCTTGCTTGAAGATTTGTGTTTGAATTTATAAAATAAAATTGTTAACAGATTTTTGTTTGGAGATGTTTTTGATAATCTTTTGATCAAATCTTGATGAATTTGATCTTTCATTCTATGACATCAACTTAGTTCACGTCCTCACTGCCAGTGAATAATTCAATTTGTTCGATGAAATTTTATAATTTAGTCAAATTGATTGGAAATTTGTTATATTTACTGTCTCCTGGAGGTCTATGAACTTCAAATCCAGATATCACATTACCCATGAGCATCAAGTGAGCACCGGTTTTGCTGAATTTTCCTCCTTCCTCTCATCCTTTTTCTGACTCTCGGCCCTTCCCTCTCTTTTTCCTCTTCTTTCATCTCAAACAACAATTGAGGTTGGTCAAGTAAGGAATAGATTATAATATTTGCAGAATATTGAAGTCTTTCTTATAACTCTCACTGGTCTCGTTAGTTCTTTATCTTGCAAACAACAATTGAGGTTCATTCATTTTCAACATTTAGTATTATTGTTTAAGATATATATCTGATTTGAGATTACAATTGATTGACAATTCGTGTGATAAAAATTATGTTCACCCTATTAATTGCGATCCTTGCCCCATTTGTCCCATGGCTAGAAATGTATACTTTCTATCTTTATTATTGACGATTTTTTTAGGGGTACTTGTATTTATCATCTTGAAAATAAATATGGTGCCAAACTTTGTTATAATCTTTCTACAATTCAATGAAAACCCAAATTAAAATTAGAATAAAAATCTAGAAAAATGACAATGGATTTGAATTTCAAATGATAAAATTTTTAACAAAAGGAAATAATTCACCAAAAGAGTTTAGTCGAGACCCACAACAAAAAGCCATTATAGAATGGAATATCAAAATCTTTTAAATGTGATCAGGTCAATAAGATTTCAACCTGAAATTTGTTTATAATTCTAGAATAGATGTATACTTACTATTGTTCTATTATAAATAGGATACCAACACCACTTTTAAAAAATGAAACTCCATGTGAACTATCCTGAGAAAGCAGTTTGAACCCAAGAAAAGAAAATTTGTTTTTCTAGGTTATCCCTTTGGAATAAAGGGATAGAAACTTTTTGATATAGAGAATAATGTAATGTTTTATTCTAGAAAAGTGATTTTTGATAAAAAAAAAAAAAAAAACATATTTTCTTTTAAAAATAATCCTATGTGCATCACAAAACTGTTTAGGAACACAACATCTTCAAAAATTCTCCCATTGAAACCGTAGAAATCCCAATAAGTTGGACAGGTCAAATACCAAGAGTTGATTTTTCAAGAGAATATAATTCTAATTAATTGGGTTAGAAATATTCTTTATACAATTTCTTTGTGATTTGGCAATATTCTGTTGTGACAAATTTAGGTTACTTGTAATTAATTTGTTGTAATAGTTAAGTTGGTTATTATATTTCTTTTTTGTATGTATAGAGCAAGTGATAATCTCTGCTTAAAGACTGCATAGTGAAATCAAATACATCAGTCTTTAAGTGAAGCATCTCTCTGTTATTCTGTTTGCTTTCTTCCTTCTTCTTCCTTTCTCTCAACCTCACAAAACCCTATTTCACGATTCACAGTCTTCACACAACATGCTTTGTCCGGCCAGGCCTTCACAATTAAAAAAAGGGATTCTGAAAATTTGGCAAAATAGTTCCCTGTCTTGAGTGGGAAATTGCTTTTCTGTAGTTTATTTATCAATGATGACTATAACATAAAGTGAAACTTAACTAATAATGGATTGAGGGAGGGGGAGACTTGTTCCTAATGGCATGAGATGATTGGTGATTAATTTTGCTAATGTGGGTTGCGATGGAGTGTTGTTTTAATTCCTATCCACTATTGAATTTTGCTATGAATTTTAAATTCAGCTGCTGATGCAGCTGTTATCGTGGACACCCCCCCCCTTTTGCTGAATTTTGAATTCAACTGCTGCCCGTATATTTGGCTGAAATTAATCAGCTGTTAATCTACTATATATATAAATTACAACTGCCCCTATAGAAATTTCCAAGTGTGTCGTGAGGTGGTGTTGGTTTCTGTTTTCTTATTTTATATTGAGCTGCTTGCCGTGGATGCTAATGTTTAAGCTGCTGAAACAAGCAGCTGTAAATTGTTTTTACTTTGCTCCAAATATGGGAGTTGCTGCCGTGGGCGATAAAATGTGTGTTGCTGATTTCCTAGTTTATAATCTATATATAAGCTGCTGCCATGTGTGTGATATATGTCGTATAGAATAATTAGAAATGGAGCTGGCAGCTGATTTTGTGTGTGCTGAAGTATTTTTTCGTGGACCCCTAAATCTGAATTTGTGCTGAATTTACCTAAGGATTTTGGGGTTTTCGTGTGCTGAGTTTATGCTATATTATAGTATATGGGTAGCCGCTAAATTATCCCACATGTGTTGTTGCCGTGAGCCTTACTTTCTGAATTATATTTAAATTGCTGCGCGGATGCTCCTCTGCCGACTGAATCAAATTTAATTGCTAATTGATTGAAAATTTGGTAACCGAACAACCTCTTATCATCCCAAAATTAATTTGGTAGCTATTCGGATCAAATTTCGGCATCCCAATTGTCCTTTTATTAACCGTAATCAAATCAGTTATTATCCGGGTCTATCGGATAATTTTTTGGTTTACCATTTTGTCCCGCGATGAATCTCTGGCTTCTGGATTTTTTACCTAGTCAGTATAATAAATATTGATTCAAAATCCTTAGATCGGGGGAAGTATCCAAGTCCACGTATTTAATTTTTTATAATTTGGGGATGTCAATTATTTCAATATAAATTTCTCTGTATCCTATGACCTCGATGATTTACTTTATTGAAAAATCTCGTGCCTTACAAAGGATCTTGTAGTGCTTTGTGTAATTTCAGAATTAGCATTGACTGTATTTTTAAACTGCAGGCGTGAACGGCATTTGCAACATGCGGACATTGATTAAGTATTAAGGCTCCAAGAAAACCCTCGAAAGTTCATTCGAGAAGTCCAGGTCGTGTCCTAATATTTCCAGATATATCGGGGCAATATTTATTTTGGATAGACTTGTTAATAAAGTGCAACACTTCGAAGATAACAAGTTTTGAATTATAAATCTATGTGAAATTTAGAAGGTCGTGGAAGGATAAAGATGAAGGAGATAAGACTTCAGGTGGAGCCTGGAATTACGGAAGAGAATGCTGGTGAGTTGAGAAGGCATGATAGCGTGTGAGTATGCTGCCCAATTTAAATGTCAATTGGCTTAATCATTTGAAGATGACATGCGATTACTTATTTGGTCACAGGCCGTGTATTATTCGATTTTTCTGAAATGATGGAACAGCTTTTTCGGGAATGATGTTCATGTTGGACAACGGTAAACTATCACTGATATCAGTAACTTGTAGTACTTTCTCTGACGTCAATGTAACATGTGCTGAAGTGGTGTATTTAATTTCCAAAAGCATTAGGAGAGACAAGCATACACGTACTTTGGCAATATGGATTTGGCAGCTGAAGATTTCAAGAAGGCTTCGGATTATTTTAAAATGCAGGTTTGTATGCCAAATCATTTCAAAAGCAGGTATATATACAAAATATTTACATTTATATGATGATAATCGTAAACTTACAGGTAATGTAAAGGACAATGGGGCGAGGTAAGTGAATTTTCTTTTATGCTTTGTAAATTTTTCAAGTTACGCTTCTCTCGATAACTCTTGCTGTTAAATTTTAATAGATGTTATTTTAAACTTTTCGATATTGTTATTTTTAGTGGCTTAGGCCTTAAGGGTCAAGGATTAGATGTTAGGGTGTAGTTTCTGGTCTAAGTCACCGCGGTCAGGTTTAGGGCCAGGGCATTTGAATCTGGTTCTAATTTTTTTGCAAAGAATGAAGATTTCTAACTAAAACCTTTTCATGCTACACTGACAATTCACGCAGGAGAAATAATATTAGGTTCTGACGGCCCTCGAGGTGAGAAAAACAGCAGAACATGCAGCGTGAATGGGAAAAAAATTCGAGGAGACCATTGAGCGAATACTTTTATGTAAGCTCCCACGAAACTATGTGCTATGTTATATCTAGTTGTGCATTTTATTTTTATTCGCTAAGAAATAACGCAGATCAGGCATAGATACACATTATATTGAGAAGAGAATGTTAACCTACTATATATATATATATTACAGCTGCTCCTATGGAAATTTCCACGCGTGTCGTGAGGTGGGCTGGGTTTCTGTTTTCTTATTTTATATTGGGCTGCTTGCTGTGAATACTGATGTTTGAGCTACTGAAACAAGTAGCTGTAAATTGTTTTTACTTTACTCCAAATGTGGGAGTTGCTGCCCTGGGTGATGAAATTTGTGGGTTGCTGATTTCCAGGCTTATCATATATATATAAGCTGCTGCCGTGTGTGTGGTATATGTCCTATAGAATAATTAAAAATGCAGCTGACAGCTGATTTTGCGTGTGCCCTGAAGCATTTTGCCGTGGACCCCTAAATCTAAATTTGTGCTGAATTTAGTTAAGGATTTTGGGGTTGTCGTGTGCTGATTTTATTCTATATTATAGTATACGGGCAGCCGCTAAATAATCCCACATGCGTTGTTGCTGTGTGCCTTCCTTGCTGAATTATATTTACACTGCTGCGCGGATTCTTCTCTGCCGACCGAATTAAATTTAATTACTAATTACCGTGTAATTTCAAAATTAGCATTGGCTGTAGTTTTAAACTACAGGCGTGAACTGCTTTTGCAATATGCGGACACTGATTCTGAGTATTAAGGCTCCAAGAAAACCCTTGAAATTTCATTCCAGAAGTCCAGGTATGTATACTAATATTTGACAGATATATCGGGGTAATATTTATTTTGGATAGACTGTTAATAAAGTGCAACACTTCGAAGATAACAAGTTTTGAATTCTAAATCTATGTGAAATTCAGAAGGTCGTGGAAGGACAAAGATGAAGGAGATAAGACGTCAGGTGGAGCTCGGAACTACGTAAGAGAATCCTGGTGAGTTGAGATGGCATGGCAACGTGTGCGCATGCTACCCAACTAAATTGTCAATATGCTTAATCATTTGAAGATGACATGTGATTACTTATTTGGTCACAGGCCGCGTATCGTTCGATTTTTCTAAAATGGAGCAGCTTTTTCGGGAATGATGTTCCTGGTGGACAACTGTAAAATATCGCTGGTACCAGTAATTTTTGTATTTTCTCTGATATAATTGTAACATGTGCTGAAGTGGTGTATTTAATTTCAAAAACCATTAGCAGAGACGAGCATACACGTACTTTGGCAACGTGGATTTGGCAGCTGAAGATTTCAAGAAGGCTTCGGATTATTTTAAAATGCAGGTATGTATGCCAAATCATTTTAAAAGTAGGCATGTATACAAAAGCTTTACATTTATATGATAATAATCGTAAACTTACAGGTAATGTAAAGGACGATGGGACGCGGTAAGTGAATTTTCTTTTATGCTTTGCTAAATCTCCAAGGTACGCTTCTCTCGATAACTCTTTCTTTTAAATTTTAATAGACGTTATTTTAAACTTTTCTATACTGTTATTTTTAGTGGCTTAGGCCTTAAGGGTCAGGGATTAGATGTTAGGGTGTAGTTTCTGGTCTAGGTCACCGTGGTCTAGCTTAGGGCTAGGGCATTTGAGTCTGGTTCTAATTTTTTGACAAAAATGAAGATTTCTAACTAAAACTTTTTCATGCCACTTTGACATTTCACGTAGGAGAAATAATATTATGATCTGACGGCCCTCGAGGTGAGTAAAACTGGTGAACATGCAGCATGAAAGGAAAAATAAATTCGAGGAGACCATTGAGGGAATACTTTTATGTAAGTTCCTATGAAACTATGTGCTATGTTATATCTAGTTGTGCATTTTATTTTTATTTGCTGAGAAATAACGCAGATCAGGCATAGATACACATTATATTGAGAAAAGAATGTTAACCTACTATATATATATTACAGCTGCTCCTATAGAAATTTCCACGCGTGTCGTGAGGTGGGCTGGGTTTTTGTTTTTTTATTTTATATTGGGCTGCTTGCTGTGAATACAGATGTTTGAGCTGCTGAAACAAGGAGTTGTAAATTGTTTTTACTTTACTCCAAATGTGGGAGTTGCTGCCCTGGGTGATGAAATTTGTGGGTTGCTGATTTCCAGGCTTATCATATATATATAAGCTGCTGCCGTGCGTGTGGTTTATGTCCTATAGAATTATAAAAATGTAGCTGGCAGCTGATTTTGCGTGTGCCGAAGCATTTTTCCGTGGACCCCTAAATCTGAATTTTTGCTGAATTTAGTTAAGGATTTTGGGGTTGCCGTGTGCTGATTTTATTCTATATTATAGTATACGGGCAGCCGCTAAATAATCCCACATGCGTTGTTGCCGTGTGCCTTCCTTGCTGAATTATATTTACCTTTCTTTGCCTGATTGCTCCTCTGCCGACCCGAATTAAATTTAATTGCTAATTACCGTGTAATTTCAAAATTAGCATTGATTGTAGTTTTAAACTACATGCGTGAACGGCATTTGCAATATGCGGACATTGATTCTCGAGTATTAAGGCTTCAAGAAAACCCTTGAAAGTTCATTAAGAGAGTCAGTCGTGTCCTAATATTTCCACGGATATATCGGGCAATATTTATTTTGGATAGACTGTTAATAAAGTGCAACACTTTGAAGATAACAAGATTTGAATTCTAAATCTATGTGAAATTCAGAAGGTCGTGGAAGGACAAAGATGAAGGAGATAAGACGTCAGGTGGAGCTCGGAACTACGAAAGAGAATGCTGGTGAATTGAGAAGGCATGGCAGCGTGTGAGCATGCTACCCAACTTAAATGTCAATATGCTTAATCATTTGAAGATGACATGCGATTACTTATTTGGCCACAGGCTGCGTATCGTTCGATTTTTCTAAAATAATGGAGCAGCTTTTTCGGGAATGATGTTCCTAGTGGACAACGGTAAACTATCGCTGATATTAGTAACTTCAGTACTTTCTCTGACATAAATGTAATATGTACTGAAGTGGTGTATTTAATTTCAAAAACCATTAGCAGAGACGAGATACATGAACTTTGGCAACGTGGATTTGGCAGCGGAAGATTTCAAGATGGCTTCGGATTATTTTAAAATATAGGTGTATGTGCCAAATCATTTTAAAAGTAGGCATGTATACAAAAGCTTTATATTTATATCATAATAATCGTAAACTTACAGGTAATGTAAAGGACGATGGGACGAGGTAAGTGAATTTTCTTTTATGCTTTGCTAAATTCTCAAGGTACGCTTCTCTCGATAACTCTTGCTTTTAATTTTTATAGGCGTTATTTTAAACTTTTTATATTTCGTTATTTTTTGTGGCTTAGGCCTTAAGGGTCAGGGATTAGGTATTAGGGTGTAGTTTCTGGTCTAGGTCACCGCGGTCAGGCTTAGGCTAGGGCATTTGAGTCTGGCTCTAATTTTTTGCCAAAAATGAAGATTTCTAACTAAAATTTTTTCATGCCACACTGACATTTCACGCAGGAGAAATAATATTAGGATCTGTCGGCCCTCGAGGTGAGAAAAACAGGAGAACATGCAGCGTGAAAGGGAAAATAAATTCGAGGAGACCATTGAGCGAAAACTTTTATGTAAGCTCCTACGAAACTATGTGCTATGTTATATCTAGTTGTGCATTTTTTTTTTATTTGCTGAGAAATAACGCAGATCAGGCATAGATACACATTATATTGAGAAGAGAATGTTAACCTACTATATATATATATATATATTACAGCTGCTCCTATGGAAATTTCCATGCGTGTCGTGAGGTGGGCTGGGTTTTTGTTTTCTTATTTTATATTGGGCTGCTTGCTGTGAATACTGATGTTTGAGCTACTGAAACAAGTAGCTGTAAATTGTTTTTACTTTACTCCAAATGTGGGAGTTGCTGCCCTGGGTGATGAAATTTGTGGGTTGCTGATTTCCAGGCTTATCACATATATATAAGCTGCTGCCGTGTGTGTGGTATATATCCTATAGAATAATTAAAAATGCAGCTGACAGCTGATTTTGCGTGTGCCGAAGCATTTTGCCGTGGACCCCTAAATCTAAATTTGTGCTGAATTTAGTTAAGGATTTTGGGGTTGCCGTGTGCTGATTTTATTCTATATTATAGTATACGGGCAGCCGCTAAATAATCCCACATGCGTTGTTGCTGTGTGCCTTCCTTGCTGAATTATATTTACACTGCTGCGCGGATTCTCCTCTGCCGACCGAATTAAATTTAATTGCTAATTACCGTGTAATTTCAGAATTAGCATTGGCTGTAGTTTTAAACTACAGGCGTGAACAGCTTTTGCAATATGCGGACATTGATTCTGAGTATTAAGGCTCCAAGAAAATCCTTGAAATTTCATTCCAGAAGTCCAGGTATGTGTACTAATATTTGACAGATATATCGGGGCAATATTTATTTTGGATAGACTGTTAATAAAGTGCAACACTTCGAAGATAACAAGTTTTGAATTCTAAATCTATGTGAAATTCAGAAGGTCGTGGAAGGACAAAGATGAAGGAGATAAGACGTCAAGTAGAGCTCGGAACTACGTAAGAGAATCCTGGTGAGTTGAGATGGCATGGCAGCGTGTGCGCATGCTACCCAACTTAATTGCTACCCACCTTCTACTGGTAAGTCTCCTAGAAAGGATGCCTCGTCTATTGTTTGTCCTTAGACACCTTCCTGTTCGGCTGGGGTGACTAGTGATTTTGATTGCCCTGGCAATCCGCCCCCTCTGTCTGATTGTATCCAGATTTCTGTAAAGGACCATGTGGAGAAGAAAGTGGTGGCCCCGTGCTATCAAGCTGCAGTGCAGATTGATGCTGAAATTATTGAGGAGGCCCCTGCCTCTCATCCTCCTCCTGTGGATGCAACCTCTTTGAGTTTGGGTGATGCCGGGTTGTGGTGTGCGACCAGAATGGATTGCTTCCATTTTCTGCTTCTGACCCAGCGGGGCTCTCGAATGCTGGTGCTGATCCTGCTTCCTTAAGGCCGGTTGCGAATGAGGGCCGTATGGAAGCCTATGGTCCAGAGGTTGCTGCAATTAGGTTGAATTTGCCTGCTGCAGGAATTAATGTGGCTGCAGTGGCTCCATTTCCCTCATTCTTGGCTCGGAACTAGGTTGTGTTGGCCGGCAATCTTTGCTGATCTGTGGTGGTCCTGAACCTGTGGTCTTGATCTCAAACGTTGAAATCCCCTCTAAACCTGGGTCTGTGCTGGTTCCTCCAGTTGAACTAACAAGCAATGCTCATTTTTTTGCTTCTAGTTATAAGCTGGTTGATATTGATATAACTCCCGAATCGATCAATCAGCTTACCCGTAAGTATTCCCTGGTCGATCCTGTCCGGGTTGAGCCTACATCTGATGGGCCCAAGGGGTCCACAGGATGGTGATCAGCAGGACGAGTTGGAAACCATTGGCCCTCTAGTTATTACTCGATGCTGATGCCTCTCAACAACTTTTTGCGGGCTTACATCCTGAACATGAAGACCTTGTTCTCGATTTCCTGAACAGATGCTGGTGCGCTGTTAGTGAGAAGACAAAGTCGGAATTCAAATCATCTTATTCCTTGGATGAGAAGCTCCCGCTTCTCTCTAAATTTTCAAATTTCGTTTGACATTCTAGAGCCCATGCTCTGCCCGTCGCCGGCCATGGCCAGAATCCTGGGAGGTCATCCTGTTCCTCCCCAGAACTCCGTCTCCCGTGGCTCTCCCTCTGCTCCTAAATCCCTTGGTCTTTCCTCTCTCCAGATTCCCCAATTGGTGTCATTTACAGCCCGACCGACATCTGACGCCCTATTCTTGGAACATTCGAAGCCTAAGGAGATTCGCGAGTCTTACGAGGTTCTTTGCCAGCCCCCATTTCTTGATGCAAGTCACCCGGAAGGATTGCGAAGGCCTAGGTCCAGAGTTGTCTGTCTCCCCCCCTCAATCTACTATTCCTTCGAAGTTGATTGCCCATTCCTCGCCATCGTGGTGACATTTATGCGCCGGGATGCCACGATGCGGTACCCCTCTTGATACTTCCCTCCCCCAGCCTCAATGGGTTCCTCTGTTGAGCTCTCCCCCCTACTGAGGTTATTCAGCAGGGTGAAGCTGTTTGGAAGGATACTGCGGTGGGCTATTTCTTTGAATCCCCTAAACTTCTTCATTGTCAACCACATTGCCGTAAGATCCTGGGCTAAGTTTGGGCTTTCCCACGTTCTTTGAAATGGAAGATGGATTCTTCCTATTTCGGTTCGACAGTGTGGCTCATATGCAGGAATGTCTGCATCATGGCCCCTGGACCTTTGCTTTGGGCGATCGTTCTTCCTCGGGATTTGGTCCCGTGCAGGACTCTCTCGAGGATGACCATATCTTGTTCCCAATTTGGATCCATCGCATCCATCAGTAATGTTGATCTTAAGACCTTACTGTTTTATCATGGTCTTCTTTCTAAAAAACAAAAAAAAAAATTCTTTTTCTTTCTTACAGGACACGTTTCCATGGGAGTGGACCAACTTCCTTGAGCAGGCATTCCCATGGGTTCTAAGAGATGACAAATGAAGACATTGGTATTTATGAAGCTGATTGATGCATAAATGAAGCTTGCCTATCCAATATACACACTGATGGATGATGAACATGTGATATGCTAAATGTCTCCTATTCCATTTTCTTCTTGGATGCATATTTCTGATTGACAAGACGAGTTCCTTCAGCGAAAGAGATCTACGACGATTTAGTTTTTTGTAACCTTGATGAGAATTGCAAATCTGTTTTTTTGTACGTTTTCATGACTTGGTCTATGGTAGTGCTCGGGGTATGCCCTAGCGTGTGTTCTACCTCTAAATTGGCAAAATACTTGGAGATTGAACATCGTTCTGTAAATTTTATTTAATTTAATCACATCTCACTTACAAAAAAAAAAATCTGGATCCATCTGAAAGGGGTCCCGATCCAGTTCTGGACTCCTCTGGGGCTCAGCTGGATTGCCAGCGCCATTGGCAAGCCTCTCCACTTGGATCCTCTACAGGCTAGGGGGGATCGATTAAAGGTGGCCCGAATTTGTGTTGAAATCCATGACCTCTTCCCATCTCAACATTATATCGGTCAAACTTGATGCAAACCGTTGTTCTTCCCTGAGTGTGGATGTGGCGGTGGAGTACCCACTAGCCTCGGGGAAAACTTCGAAAAAATCCTCTTGGGCGTTGTCCACCCCTCGCTTGGCTTGGCTCAGGAAGGCATAAGGCCTAGGAACTCAGCTAGCTATGTCGTGGCCGATGGGAAGATTATTGACGCTGTGCCAGTTTCAAATTCCTTTGCAACCTTGCAAAGTCCTGAAACATCCATCCTGCGAAAGAGCTTTGATAAGGCTCTGGGCAAGGAAGACTGCAGTCTCACTCCGATTCTCAGCCCGTCCCTTGAGGTGGACGTTTCGATTTCTCAGACCCCCACTGTCGATGTTGGGGTGACCCAACCGGAATCCCCCCATCGGGATAAGGTTCCTTCGCCAAAAGTGGTGCAGTTTGCTCCTGATTTCATGACTTCTGAGGCTCCCAATTGCGCTTCTCGCTATAGGAAAATGGCTCCTTTCAGCGATGTTTATCATCCGTGTTACGCAGTCCCAATCCTGACCCCAGTGCCGTCTACCATTATGACTCTACTGCTGAGGATGAGGTTCCTTCATCATCTGGTCTTGACCGCGGCCCCTTGGATGGCCTTCCCAACCCAGGTGCTGTTCGATTGGCAGCACTGGCGCTCTCTTGCTGTGATTCGGAGCAGTCGGTTTCTACTACCAGCAAAATCTCCTCCAAAGTGGAGTCCCTATGGAAGCAATTGAGAGCTTATAAGGACATTCGTTCCCAGCCTCCATCTTTGGACTCCTTATCCTGCAGCTCCCATGAAGATTGTAATCCAATTGTGGCTTCTTCTAGCCCAGAGCATTCTGACAATGTCTCTCCGGCTGCTTCGGATCCCCCCTGCTCCAGGCCTTATGGAAATGGGAGGCCGACTAAGTCTCGGAATAAGAAAAAATCTGCTTCTAGAAAATCTTGAGCACCTCCGGATCTTTGGCTTTTGTTGGGTGCTCTGTGCTGGTACTGATGGATGTTATTCTCTCTTACAGATTTGGTTGCTGCTTCTTCAATCTGGGTGAGCTTTGGGCTGCATCTTGTTACTACAGTTAGGCGCTGCTGCTGATTGGGGATGCTGCTGTGAATTCAAGGTGGATTTGTTGCTTCCTGTTGCCCGAAGTGGCCTTGTTTTCTTAGCAGCCGGAGTGTTTGATGCTCACATTGGATGGAGTGGCTTTGTTCTTTTATTCGGAGTGCATTTGTTCTTATATCCGGAATGCCTTTTTGTCCTTTTAAAGGTCGGAGTGGCCTTTATCGCTCAATGACTGGAGATGCCTTGAGTATGACAGGCCGATCTGCCTTTTATGTTTTTTTTGCTCTCTATTGGACGGAGTGGCTTTGTTGCAGTGTCCGGAGTGTATTTTGTTCACTTTCTGACCAGAGTGGCCTTTTGCGATGAGTGTCCGGTGCTTATTGTGTGTTTTGGTTTGGAATCCGGAGTTGGCTTTGCCGAAGTAAAAAAAAAATGGCATTGTTGATATATCCGGAGTTCCTTTGTCCACTTAAAGGGCGGAGTGGCCTTGTTTCACTTTAAGGCTGGAGCGGCCTTGTGTGTGTGTGGACGGAGTTGAATTGAGATTACCACTCTCGTCTTGTACCGATTGCCGTTTTTGAGTGCAATCCAAATGCTCGGTTAACTGCGTTTCCAATGATTTCGATATTGTAATCTTGTTATTAATGACTTTCGTCATGGTTTAGGGGCCTCCCTGTTTCTATGTTTCTTTTTCCAAGTCGGCGAAACACTTGGTAAAGAATATAGCTAATTGTACATTTTATTTAAATTTTAATACAATTAATTACTTATAAAAAAAAAAAGAAGGATCAGGACTTCTCCACAAGTGCTTATTTAGCAGCTTTCTGAATGTTATTGGTTGGTGAAGGTTCTCAAATCCACATTGCCTTGTTGTCCCCTGTCATGGAGAAGGTAGTTTTTGGGTACCTGTCCTCTCCGTTGAAAAAGATATTGACCTTCCCGGCATCTCAATTTAGCAATTTGGCTGAATTATTGGCCGATCTCCACGGTTCTGCCTCTAAGACCTCTCCGATGTGGCATGATCAAAGAGGTATTGCAGAGGATTTCCCCCATGTTTCGTCCGAGCTCGATGGTACCTGGCAGTATGCCAAGTCCCAGAGAAGGCAAAAATCTAAGCCCATGAACATTCGGGTCCCTCATTCATGAGAGCCTAGAGGCTCGGGGCCTGGGAAGTGGCCGGCTCCTTGTTTAGGCCTTTCTGCTATTTTTGCTCTTTGCTGGTTTTTTTTTGTTTTTTAGTAAGTAAGTATTTTGGATTAAAGGGAGAACAAAATTACAAAATCTATGTTTTATCTCAAAGTATTTTGACTTGAGGATAAAATATAAAGCTGATAGGGTATCTGCAGAAACTAGAAATCAAAAAAAATATATAAAAACCTCTAGGAGGCTAACGTCCTCTGAGAACCAACAGAATATGAAAAAAATATTACAACGCGGACAGAGGAAAACCGCAATCCCCTGCTTTTGCCCGAATTAATACTTGACTATATCTGATAGCAACAGGATCGGTTGCACCACCCGAATTTCTTTGGTATCTATTGGTCTGCTTTTCTTTCTTCTTTGAAGGAGGATGCTACGTGAATCTGTGAGCTGATTTGCTTCTTTGACGTGGATGTATATTGCGGGTGGATACGAGACCGGGTTGGCTTGCGACATGTCTTGTCGATCGATTTTGACTTGAGGCCGATTTGGATATCTTACGACTTGGCATGACATATGCCGAGTTGGAATTGAGAGAGGCCGATGTGGATTTGTTGCCGATTTGGATGTAGGCCGGTCGATTTGTGGTCGATCGATTAAGTGGCAGATTTGGAATTGTGGCGGTTTCTTTGTCAAGGAGAGTTTTTGATGCTTGTTGATCTTGTACAAGATCCTTCCAGTGCACTCATGACACTGCTTGTCCATTATATTTCTTTTCTTGGCGCTAGACACACCGGCAAGATATTGTTTGATGATGGTGATGCTTGGGTCGGCTTGGTGACTTTTTTTTTATAAGTGAATTTGGATTAATTGGAGAAAAAATTTATACAAACTATGCATTATCTCCAAGTATTTTGACTTGGAGTTAAGGTATAAAATGCTATGGCATACTCCGAGCAGCTTGGTACAGTAAATGACACCAGAAAATAACACAAAAAAGAGACCTCTAGGAGGACAAAAATTGTCATGTGTTGTGCATCAAGCCATCACAACAGGAAGAAACAGGAGAACTTCCGCAAAGTCTTCCATGATTCCACCACCACAGGACATCGCGGGAATCATCTCACACTCACAACTCATTCGGGACTACGGTTACACACGAGAGCCCTTCATCCAGTACAGCGCCCGGCCCGGTAGCAACATTCTCTGCGCACGACACGGGCGGAGCCAACTAAATGCTTGGCGCACTCAATGCACGCGAAAGTTCCATTGAAAGGATCACATTAGTGAGATGTCGACCATGGTTTAAATATATAGCCAACTTCCACTACACTATGAAGATATCCCAGCCCAGTTAACAATCTGAAGCTAATACAAGAAGGACAGCGAGATCATAGCATCATTACTCTGCATCATCAGCCGAAATAAACTCCACAGCTGATCACACAGCATTGCAATCTGCAATACAACAAACAGCCACATGTTCTGTAATCTGCAACACAACACCTCAGCAGTGCAGCATTCAGCATCTCAGCACATTACAGTACTACATCCAGCCCTCCACAACATTAGCTAGTTGCTAATGAGCCTAATCTTAGCGCAGCAAGCTGACTCAGGCTGTAATCGCAGCCACATTAGCAAAACCTTCTCCAAGAACCACCCACGACCCATTCAGCCTAATTGAAAATACATCGGCCTCGTGAAGGCGATCATCCTATCGGCCAGCTGACAAAAACGAGATCTTCAAGAACCCAGGATTCTCTGGCCTCGGAAATACATATAATTTCATTTAGCAGCCCAATAGCAGGTAAACACAAAGGCACCAGAGTCTGAATATTCCAGCAATAGAAACAATGTGAATGCAGTGTTACAGTGTATACCTAGGCAATTTTGCAACAGATCCACAAAATCATGACACCAGCATCAAAATCTCATCAAGATCAGGCATGGAACGCAGCCATCGAAACAAATTCGTGCAACTTCCATTCAGCATAAGTGCGGCCCGACAACGGGACACAGTCATCACCGGTGGGCTCATTCGCATTCTTAACCATGGCGAAGCCACACATCAAGGCGGCATCACTCTGAGCAACCCATATGCTAAACAAGCGCAACAGCAAATCTGCTTTTGGTAGCGAGAATCAATAGGGACAAAGGCTATGAGCATTAATCAGGCAGTCAAAAAAGCAACAAGACCCTCCCGGAACAGGGGGAACATATCAGCTCTTGCCAAGAGGGCCATTTGGGATCTTAGAGGCTTTTTTTCGATTCCTCCGAGATTTGATTTGGCTCCAAAAATCGCTGCTGTTGATCTATTTTTTGTTCGGTTGTTTTTTAATATGTCAAGTCAAGGTCCATGGTCATTGATCTGGACCTTTCCATGTGATTTGGGGTACTCCTTGTGCATAACGACTTAGTTGGATGCCCTAGAGAGAGAATCTCTCTCTTCTCTCTAGATTTTCAAATTCTAGCGGCGCCTCTGGCTTTTGCTTTCTCTAGCCGCCGTCGGCCATGGCCGAGTGCCTGGTGACCCCAATAGGGTCTGCCAAGAACTCGGTCTCTCTTGCTTCCCCATCTCCTCCTCCATCTCTGTCGGTCTCCGAACCTAAATCCCTTGGACGGTCTTCTCTCCATTTCCCGCCGCTGAAGCAGATCGACGAATCCCCTCGTCCTACCCCTGATGCTTCCTTCTTGGCTCTTTTGAAAGCCAAGGATTTTTGCAACAGGCGCTAGAGTGATGCTGATGCCTCTCTTTCTTGGGCCAAGGTCATTTAGAAGGAATATGTGGAACAGGTATCTGAACTGACTTACTACCCCCCTTGTGCTCTCAACGGTGACTCGAACACTATTTCCCCTCCTCCTGAGGTTGTCGACCAGGGTCATGTTTTCTAGGGATTTACTTTGGTAGGTCATTTTCTCAACACCCACCCCCATTTTAAGTCAAAGCCATAGCTAGGAAATTATGGGCCCGTTATGGTATCAAGCATATAGTTGGGAACGATGCCGGCTTCTTTTTCTTTCGGCTCTTATCCTCAGATATGATGGACAAATGCCTGCGCGCTGGACCTTGGATGCTCTCAGGGAAACCTATTTTCCTCAATCGATGGGTTCCGGGTATGATGTTGACGAAGGAAGAACATAAGAAGTTTCCCATTTGGATTAAACTATCTAATATTCCGATTCAGTTTTGGACTCCGGCCGGACTAAGTTGGATTGCAAGTGCAGTTGGGGTCCCTCTGCAACTTGACCCCAGAACCGCTCAAATGGAAAATCTCTCCTACGCAAAGATTTGCGTGGAAGTTGGGGTGGATGGACCTTTCCCCAATTGCATTGCTATTCAACCAAAACCAGATTCTGATTCCATTGTGATGGTAAAGGTGGAATATTATTGGAAGCCAACTCGTTGCGGTCGGTGCCATCTAATTGGGCATGCTGAAGCCAAATGTCCGTCTAAGAGTGCCATATTACATCCTGGTTCCTCTAATTCTGCCCCTAATGACCAAGTGGATTCTGTACAACAGAGCCTTCGTGAACATCTAAATGCTAATATGGATTCCTGCGTGGCTAATGATCCCCAGAATCCTTCGGGAGTTCTTCATCTACCTGATCCCCTCGGTGAGGTTCCCCCTGAGAGCAATTTGGATGGGTCTGAGGTGTTGGATGAGGCTGTAGTCTCTCATCCCTCTCCTTGTGAGGAGACATTAATTAATAAAGTTCCAAATGTCTGCTCTTCAACTGGGATTGTGATGGACTCCCATTCTTCTCCTATTGTTGAACGGGTGGAGAAATTGGTCCATGATGAAGTTGGTACTAATTTGGAGGCCCAACCTCTGGCCCAATACGATAATATTGACTGCGAGACGAGTTCTGTCTTCGGTGTGCCTTGTTATCAATGCCTCCTTTATCTTTCATGAGATATTGTAATAAGGGGACTAAGTCCTTCTGATTTGCCTAGCTGTAGTATCCTTCCCATTCCAATTTCTAATGAAGATAGTTTTGCTACCCTTGGATATTATACCCAGGCTCCGGATAAGATTTGTACAAAAGATGCAGCCCATGTTAAGCAGTTGGATCCTGCTGATGCCTACGGGCAACGTAGGACTCAGATTGACAAGAGGTTACAGGTGTTAGAAGCCAGTGTGGGAGGCTTGGATGATTACCCACCATCAAGGCCTCCTGATGCGATCCTCACTGGCTTGGAACTTGAAGCTGATATTGATAGTAATGCAACGCCTAGGCCTATCGCTCAACTGTTAACAAAGTATGGGCTGGGTTCTTTAAAGCATGGGGGTACTAGCCCTATAAGCCAACCCGAATCATCTGCTGAGGTTTGTGTGGGCCGGGCTGTTGACTTCTCCAAAGAAAAATTCTTAAGTGTAAATGAGGCAATGGCCATGGGTTGTGAATCTTGGAAGCCATCAAAATCCAGGAAAAAGAAAAAACCCAAAAAACCTAAGTCATCTCCTGGCTCCTAGGCCTTGTTGATTTATCCGGAGTCCCTCTTAAAATCTGGAGTACTTCTTATCCGGAGTGGTGATTTATCCAGAGTGCTTGCCTTTTTCCGGAGTGCCTTGCCCCCTTAATGGCTGGAGTGGTTTTTTTCGATCCAAAAAAAAAAGAAAAAAAATCGGAGTGCTTTTTATCCGAAGTGGCTTTTTATCTGGAGTGCTCTTTGCCTTTTCCGGAGTGGCTTTTTATCCGGAGTGCCATTGCCCTCTAAATGGCCGGAGTGGCTTTTTCACTCCAAAATCGGCATGATCTATGTTGATTTCGGAGCTCTAAATGGCCGGAGTGAAGATTCTGGAGTCCCTTGTGTTCCTCGGACGGAGTGGCTTTGGATATTTGTTAGTTTTTCGTTTATGCCCCTTGGGCCGGAGTGATGGTGCAAGCGTTTGATGAACTTGAGTACGCTTTTTCTTTGCGGCATTCTTGGCGTGACATTCTTGAAGTGGCATTCTCAAGAAGTGGCGTCTGGCCGAATTCTTTGTTGGCGAGTGCTTTTTCCCTAAATGGCGGAGTGGCATGCGTATGATGAATCCGGAGTTCCTTTTCACTACATGGCCGGAGTGGCTTGAATTCGTTGAGGTTGGATTGCCTTTTGAACTCTTTAAGGTCGGAATGGCCATGTGTATGGGGAGGCCGGAGTGAGTGCTGTTGTGGCTTCCAAAAAAAAATGGAGTGCTTTTTTTCACTTTATATGGGGGCCGTAGTGCTTGTGCTCTCTTTATCCGGAGTGCATTAAACGGAGTGCATTGGACGGAGTGGCATTGCAGAATCCGGAGTACCTTTATCTGGTGACTGGAGTGCATTGTTGAATCCGGAGTACATTGGACGAGTGGCATTGGAGAATCTGAAGTACGTTTATATGGAGGCCGGAGTGCATTGTAGAATCCGGAGTGCATTGGACGGAGTGCACTGGAGTACCTTTGTTGTGGGGCGGAGTGGCATTGGGTGCAGGTTCTAGAAATGTTGATTCTGGACCTTGGTGGCTAGATGATGCTGGAGTTCCCATTAGTGCTTTTCTTGTTGAATCTGTTTTTTAGGTTTGTTTGTGTTGTGGGACTGGGTTGCATACGGTCGTTTTAGATGAATTACACCTAGGTAAGGTTTTTCTATTTTCTTTTCATCGGTTCATGATTTTATTCATGGTGTTGCTCGGGATATGCCCTAACTCATTGTTCTAAATCTAAGTTGGCAAAACACTTGGAGTTAGAACATCGTTTTTATAATTTTCATTTCATTTAATTCATTTAACTTACTTACCAAAAAAAAACATTTTGGGGTACTTCCCTTTCTTCTTTGCTCTAATTTCAAGTTGGCAAAACACTTGGAAATAGGTCAAAGTTTTGTAAATTTCCTTTAATTTTAATGTAATTACTTGCCAAAAAAAAAAAAGAAATAAGCAGAGTCTGATAATGCCATGACTGATGCTTTGGTCCCTACAGGTGCTATGGTCCCTGTGGCTACTGGAATCAAGTGCTTTACTGGGAGCAGATGCTGGTCCTAGGCGAAAGGATCTTGGTGTTGTTCATTGCCATTGCTGTTGCTGTGGGTGGATTTGGCATTGGCTGATATTGGGTGCAGCTGTTGGAACTGTGGAACGGTGGTATGTGCTCTGGCGCTGCTGCTGTATGGTCTCAGACCATCATTCAGGATTGGATGCAGTTGTGGCTCAACTTTGAGGAGCTAGATCGGGTTTTGCTCCACCTTGCTGTTGAAGGAGTAGGTGATGATGTGGGTCTCAGCCTCTTTGTGGTTCCGATCGAAAATCATGTGCAGACCTCCTGCTGGTCTGTACTGCAATGGATGGCATGGTTGCTATTCGTTTAGCTGAGTTGCTCCAATTGATTCGGGAGTAGCCGATTATGAGTCTGTTCATGTGAAATATTAGACAGATTTCATATTCTGTTGATTCTGTTGAACGTTATCCTCCTAGAGATTTTTATGTATTTCCTGATGTACCAGTTGCTCGGAGTATGCCCTAACGTTTTATGTATTAACTCCAAGTCACAATACTTGGAGATAAAATATAGATTTTGTAACTTTTTCTCCCTTTAATCCAAAATTCTTACTTATAAAAAAAAAAAAAACCATTCATGGTGGGTCACTACACTCAGATGATCCACCTGCATCTGGTCAACAACCAGGACACCAGGAGATAAAGAACCCTCACAATCCAACAGATTTTTGCCAGGTTTGGAGCCTGGATCAAACAAATCTAATGGAGTCTCCCCAGAAGCAGTAATTAGAAGCATGCCAACCTAAGCACACCCCACAGACCCGGCATCACCCGAGCCTAAAGAGACAGCATCTGTAGGAGGAGGACGAGAGGCAGGGCCTCCAAAACTTTGGTAACAATTTTCTTGGCTAATTGTGCGCACAAGGCCACCAAATTCTTCACCTCATAGTCCTTAACAAAGATCGGGAGATAGAGAGAGAATCTCTGCCTTCTCTCTTATTTTTCAAATTTCAAATTTGAAATTTGCGTTGCGTTTCTCGCCCAATTTTCACTGTCGCCGACTAGGTTTGGCCTCTGAGGCCCTTCTAATTCTGCAATTCTCGAGCGAGAAGCTCTGCCTTTTCTTTTGGCTCCAAAGTTGGAAGTAGCGGTTTTGCGAAGGCTATATTTGGAGCCCCTTCGACGATGGATGATGTTTCCCCCCTCTTTCTGTTTGCCGACTATCTTCTTCATTGCGCTCCTATGGGTCCTCAACATTGCTCTCCGGGGATGTTGGCACGCATACAAATTTGGCTTCCGAAGCCAACCTGTTGCCTGGAAAGGTTCTTCCCTACCTATCATTGGCACCTACTTCTGTACAGGGCGCAGATATCATGCATAAAAGTGAGCTGCTAAGGGCACCAGGATCTGTATCCCTACAGGAAACTATTGCTGGAACCCTTAAAGCTTCCTGGTCATCAGTGGTCAAGCAGGGCCTGCCTGGAGGTAATCCTGGTTCTGATCCACTTATCCCTGGAATGTTGGATGGTTCACCCCCTCTAAAATTTTACCATCCGGATAAGATTGAAGATGGTGTTGCCTCTATCACCCCTCTTATTGATGTTCTCACTCAAGGTGAGGTGGTTTGGGGGGCAACTTTAGTGGGTTATTTTTATGAGAAATCTTTGCCGTTTAATGCTATAAATACCATTGCTCAGAAGATTTGGGCCCAATTCGGTATTCGTCATGTCGCGGGGAATGATAATGGGTTTTTTTCTTTCGGTTTACATCGGTTGAGCTGATGGAGAAATGCCTAGCAAATGACCCTTGGGTATTTGTGGGGCGTGTTTTATTCCTCAAGCAATGGAGGACCGGCATGCCCCTTTCAAAAGAGGAGCATAAAACGTTTCCTGTGTGGATAAACCTGTTTAATGAACTAGTGGAGTTTTGGACTCCGTTGGGGCTTAGTTGGATTGCGAGCGCTATAGGCAAACCAATTCAAGTAGATTCTCACACAATCAAAATGGAACGTTTGAACTTCGCTCGGGTTTGTGTCAAGGTTAGTGCTGATGTTGAATTGCCCTCCAATATTAAGTTGTGCCTGGGGTAAGATTCAAACATGGAAATGAAGTCACCTGTAGAGGTGGCTGTCAGGTATCAATGGAAACCAATCAAGTGTGAATTGATTGGGCAGCCCAGAAATGGAAAGGAAAGAATTTTATCGCTCGATCTAAAAGGATTACTCTTGCAGCCATGGTTTATTTCATCTGGAAGGAGTGTAACAAGCGAACTTTTCAAGAATCCGCCCCACAGGATATTCCACGGATTTTTTTGACGATTATCAATGCAGGTCGAGATAAATTGAAGACAACATTGGAAAATGACAAACGCACCCCGAGAATGTATCTGATGCGTTGGAATTTATATAAAAAAAATCTTGTATCGGGATTGGTTGTTCTCATTTTGTCTTTCCCGTATTCCTGTCCCAAAAAAAAAAAAAGTGTACATGACCAGCTGGAGTGGCATTGTGAAGCCGGAGTACTTTCTTTGCACACTTAATGGACTGAATGGCTTACGTGAGTTGAGACCGGAATGGCTTTCTTTGAAGCCGGAGTGCCTCTGCACTCTAAAAGACGGAGTGGATTGCGTGTTTTGAGGCCGGAGTGGTATCTTGAAGCCGGAGGACGGAGTGGCATTTTGAAGATGGAGTGCTTGTTGCGCACCAACAGGCCGGAGTGGATTGCATGCGCTGAGGCTGGAGTGGCTTTTTGGAGCCAGATTGACTTTCAAGGCCGACGTGGATTTATGAAGTTGGAGTGCCTTTTGAGTCCGGAGTGGCACTTTAAAGATAGAGTGCCTTTTGTACCTTTTCGTTTAAATTTTTAATGCATTTAATTACAAAAAAAAAAAATTGTATCGGGATTGGTTGTTATTTTGTCTTTCCCGTATTCTAGTCCCCAAAAAAAAAAAAAAAAAACAGGACCAGCCGGAGTGACATTGTGAAGCCGGAGTACCTTTTTGCACACTTAATGGACGGAGTGGCTTACGTGAGTTGAGACTGGAATGGTGTTCTTTGAAGCCAAAGTGCCTCTGCACTCAAAAAGACAGAGTGGATTGCGTGTTTCGAGGCTAGAGTGGCATTTTGAAGCCGGAGGACGGAGTGGCATTTCGAAGATGGAGTGCTTGTTGTGCACCAACATGCCGGAGTGGATTGCATGCGCTGAGGCCGGAGTGGCTTTTTGGAGCCGGATTGACTTTTAAGGCCGGAGTGGATTTATGAAGCTGGAGTGCCTTTTGAGTCCGGAGTGGCACTTTGAAGAAAAAAGTGCCACTCTTTTTTCATTTAAATCTTTAATGCATTTAATTACAAAAAAAAAAAAAAAAAAGAAAGAAAGAAAGAAAAAGGAAGGAAATGTATCTGAAGACCTTATAGTTTTTTCAAGGTTTTCTTTCAAAAAAAAAAAAAAGGATTTCTTTCTTGCAAGACACGATTACATGGGAGTGGACCAATCCAGCTGATGGCTAATGATGCTACCCTGAACAGGCATTCCCATGGACTCAAAGAGACGACAAATGAAGACATTGTGTAATATGGAGCTGATTGATGCATCATTGAAGCTGACCTATCCAATATAAACACTGATGAATGCTGAATACGTGATTTGATAAATGTCTCCAAATCCCTTTTCTTCGTGGATATGGATTTCTGATTGACATGACGAGTTCTTTCACTCAAAGAGATCCGCGACGGATTAGTTTATTCGTAATTTAGATGAGCATTACTTTTCTGTTTTTTTGTAAGTTTTCATGAATTGGTCTATGGTAGTGCTCGGAGTATGCCCTAGCGTGTTGTTCCACCTTTAAGTTGGCAAAACACTTGGAGGTAGAATATCGTTCTGTAAATTTTATTTAATTTAATCTCATCTTACTTACCAAAAAAAAAAGAAAACCAATCAAGTGTAGGGACTGCCGAAAATTTGGGCATACAACATCCCAGTGCAACACTTCCACTAAGTCCTCAAAGGTTGAATTGTGCTCGAAGAAGCTAGAGGATTTGCTTCCTGCCCCTAGTATTGGGGATGCACCAATAGGCAAATCGAAGGTTGGCTCAGCTATGGAATCCTCATTTTCTCCCGCTGTTGGTGATGGTCAGTTGGGAGATATTGATCTGTTACAACATGCGGCTGAGAACCTCTATGACTCCAATCTGATGCCCCCTTCGTTGAAGCCTGCTAATGAGAATTATGAGCTAGAACCTGATGCATCTTCTTTTATGCCACTTGATAAGGCTCCAATTGTAAAAGTGCTGCGGTTTGCTCCTGAGATCCTGTCGGTCGAGGCTCCCAGTAGTGCTTCTCACAGTAGGAAGATGGCTCCTTGCAGTGATATTTGCCATCCGTTTGTGTTTCGCAAATCCATTCGGGGCCAAAAGGTTTCTGTGGAGGCCCCTATGGATGCTGCCCCCAAATTGGCTTCTTCCCCTATTGCTCCTCCTGGAGATGCCCACGGAGAGGTAGCTGTAAAGGCCCTTTCCAGTTCTGATGTAGTTCATGATGCACCAGCTGTGGAAGTGGTTCTTACAAATAATGGATCATCTATTCATAGAGAGGAGGTGGATCTTGACTGCTGGCCCTTGGTGGACTCCCAGGCTCCTCTCGAAGATGCTGAGTCCTCGATTGATGTCGTGCCCAACCCAGGAACTAAAATCGAAGACCATGACTCGTTGGTTCCATCTTCAAAGGGAGAGATTTCGGAGTTGGCGCCTGCTTCTCCTGTTGATCTTGATCATACGCCCAGCTCTATCACACGTCTCTATAGTAAGTACTCTCAGGATGTTTCAAACATTGAGGGGCTGGTTACAACAAGCCCCTTTGGTTCCCAAGACCGGGCTCAGAAAAAATCTCGGAGAAAGAAAAAATCTGCGTCCAGCAAAACTAAGTTACCCTGCGGCTGGTTTGGAAGGCCGATTTCGATTCTTGCTTATGGCCGATTTAGAATCTCTTGCTTGCTCCTCTCCCACTCGCCCCCTCTCTCACTCTGCTCCTCTCTCACTCGCCTGTTCGGATACAGTATGGCCCGATTTGGAGGTGCGGTTATTTCTATATCTTGCTAACGTGGCCCAGATGCCCTTTGGCTGCCGGTATGCTTCTTGCCGGTATGTTCGGTTTGCTCCTCGCCCGATTTGCCTCACGCCAAGGTTGGGATGGTTTCTGGAGGTCTGCAATTCTTACCGGTATGCTCTTTTTTTTTTTTGGTAAGTAAGTATTTTGGATTAATGGGAGAAAAAATTATACAGCCTATGCATTAATTCCAAGTATTTTGCCTTGGAGTTAATGCATAAACGCTAGGAGCATTCCCCGAGCATTTGTACATCAAAAACGACACACAACAAAAAGGTCCTCCATGAGGACAAAGTTCAACGAATCGACAAAATATAAAATATATGCGATGTTACACACAAGCGGAGACATTAGATCATCTAATCAGTCGGCTGAATCCACATCGACATTAGAGCTTAACAAAACAAGCCAATCAAGAGGCGCATACTAAAGTGGAATAACTCACAGCCAAAACCAGTGATAGAGCCATGTCGAACTAGGCTCCAATGATGACGATCGATCGGTATGCATCTCGGTCGGCAAGAGCCACGACCGGCCAAGGCTCAAGATTCATTAACCAACCATCGGCAAAGATTACCACCACTTTCGGTCAAAGCATCCCTTTCGCGAATACGGGCCAAGAGCGGCTCGAGGCCACATTAAATCTATGACAAAATGCAATACTAGCAATTTTTGCAACAATAGCAACAAAGGTCCCGTTTGTTTCCAAGCAAAACATGCCAATCCAAGGGCATTACTAGAGGCTGGATTAACTCACGGCCAAATCCGGCCCGGTAGAGCCATGTCACTGCTCCATCAAGCTCCGGATAATAGCTATCCAGTATACATCACGGCCCATCGTCCCAAAAGACCCATCACCCGGCGAAAAGCAACAAGCCTTTGCAATGATGGGGCGGAACAACATCGGCCGGAGCAAGAAAAGGAACACCATAGCGGTCCTCCCTTGAGTTCTTAAGCCCAAACCAACAAGATGGAATTGAAACAAAAAGCTCGAAACAATACATCCCTTCTGAGAGGGCACCGGTAGCAAGACTTCTCAGGACCATGACCATGATCTGCTGTTTGTTTGCAAAAAGCAAGACCAAAAAAATCCGACACTGACTTCTGACATAACAACAAAGGAGCCCGCCACTACCGGCATTGCGGAGACAACAACATTAGCCCGGACAAGGCTGGTCTCGGCAAGAGAGTCCATGGCGGCCCCTTCCCAAAGCCGCATCCACGGCGAGATGCCAACCAAACAAAGCTCCCAAATCTCGGCAAAAGAAAATGCTCCACATAGCCCACAAATAGAAGGTTGCCACCTAACCGAAAGATCACTTGCAATCGGATAGTCCCACAATCAGTGCACTGGGTACCCCCAAACCGTCCAACGAAGGGACCCAAAGACAAAGGATCATCGAAGCCGGCCAGACAAGACCCTTCTCAAAACAAAAGATCGGGAACACCGCGGGAGCACCCGGCAACCCAGGACAAGGCCTCGTCTAGCTCTTTAGCAACCCGACCCGAGAATCGAACCCAGTAGCTGCACGGCACCCCAACCGTCCAACGAGAAGGAACATAAAGCGAGGGCTTGAGCGAGCACGGGACAATTGTCGGCCTGATCCAACGAAAGGCGGCACGACTTATATGCTTGGACCATGACTCCCGAACCCGCTAGAATCGACACGGAAAACCATCTTCACCGCATCGGAAGAGGCAATTTGTCGAGGGGAACACAAGGCGGGAGCAACCACAACCCGGGACTTCCATAAGGACACGGAAATGGGGACTCTCGGCCTCTGTAGACAAAGAATGCAAATCCGGTAGAATCCCAGGAGGCGAGACCCTAAAAAATCGAATTTCAAGCTGAAAATGAAATTCGAAAATTGAAAAATAACAAAAATGGTAATCAAAATGAAACCCAGTGAGTCGAACTCCTCCTAACACAGCCACAACGGATGGGAAAATGGCTCGGTAGAAAACCCCGATCGGCATCGTACGAGCACTCTGTACCAAGGCAACGGCTCGATAGATGAAGATATAGGCCTCTGACCAAGATCCTTTAGCCCGATCCAGTTAAGAAACCAAAGGAGGGAGAATCGGACCAAGCTTACATCCACAGTCAAAGCCCCGAGGATGGGAGTCAGCCGGGGAGAGGCGGCGGGCGGAGCAACCGAAAACCCGCTAAGGCCGGCCTGCGCCGCGGGCAAAGCGGAAGCTTGGAATGCTGCGAGAAACGAGTTCAAATTTCAAAATGAAATTTGAAAAGTAGAAAGAAGAGAGCTTCTCTCTCTAGAACGCCCTTTACCGGTTGCTCTGTCTTTGATAGATCTTGCGCGTGGCTTCCTCACTTTAGTTTGGCTTCAACTTTACCCGAATGGAGTTAGTGCCGATTTGGCCATGATAGCGTGGCGGTGTATGCCTATAAGCGTCTTGGGAATGGCTCTGAAATTTATTTTACGATAGTCTGAGACCCAATGCACATGGGTGCTTTTGCCTGAGACGTGGTGATGTTCTTGGCCGTCTTCCAATGATGGCATTGGATTTTTCTTCTGCCTTCTATTTTGTAAGGGTGGAATTTCAGTTATATGTTGATGCTGTTTTTTTTATTATTATTATTAGTGGAGTGTGTTAAGGCTGGCTTGCCTTTGTCTGACTTAGATGATACTCATCTAGAGGTTTTCTTGTGTTTTATCCTTCGTTTGGTTTCATGAACTGGTTCATGGTGATGCTCAGGGAATGCCCTAACTTGTTGTTCTACCTCTAAGTCGGCAAAACACTTGGAGTTAGAATACCGTTTTATAATTTCGTTTTTGTTAATTTTAATTTACTTACTTACCAAAAAAAGACAAAGACCGGGAGACAGTCAGACAGAAGGGGACGATGAATTGAAGGGCACCCCAAATCTCTAGACACCCCAGCCGAAAAGGAAGAAGTCTGAGGACAAAAGTTAATTATAGCTCCCTTCCTGGGAGACTTACCAGCAGAAGGCCTAAACCTCATGGATTTGTCGGGAGATCCCACCCTCAACCTCAACTACTAGCTCCACCTCAGAAGCAAAATGCATGCTTAAAACAATTTTAGTTGGGAGAACAGCATCCTGCTTGACTTCAACACAAACCCGAGCATAATGCAAACGGTCCATCCTAGCCGTGGAGGCATCAAATTGGATGGGTTTGCCCACCGCGCTGCTGATCCAGCTGAGCCCCAAAGGGGTCCAGAAATCAACATGGACATTCTGCAATTTAATCCAGATAGGAAGAGAATTGAAATTCTCTTTGGCCAAAGGCATACCCGGTAGCCAACGATTGAGAAAAATAGATTTACCTCTGAATGACCACGGTCCTCTGGCCAGAACCTCTTCCATGTTATCATCAGAAGAAAATCAAAAGAGAAAGAAACCATCTGCACTCTCAGCAATATGGCAGATGCCAAAACGCTGCCAGATCCGACGAACAATATGGGCAACAGATTGGAATTGCAAGGATTTGCCAGAGAAGAAGCCCAGTAACGTAGATTTCCAGACTTCTTTACTTTGTTGAATGACCTCGAGAGGAGGAGAGATACGGGCAATTTTGCCAACCACAGTCTGAGGAGGAAAGAAGTTTAGAACAAGGAAGGAAGGCTTACCGCCGTTCTAAACTATGTCGGACCAGGAAGGGATGTTCGTATCCGGCACCTTCACAGATTTTGGAGTGCTGAAAACACCCTCAGCGACACGAGAGAAGAAACCAGTGGGAGAACGTCCCGTTGCTGGGCGAAAGCGGACGAAATGGGTGAAACCATCGTTTCAGAAGGACGAGTGGGAAAAGAGGGAGGCCGAGGTCCGGAAGGGAAACAGGAGGAGCACCCAGGAGGCCGGCCATGGCCGCCTCCGGCAGCGCCAAATACAAATCGAAATTCGAACTCCTTTTATCTGGTTCAAATTTGAAAAGCAACAGAAACCTTTTATTATTATTATTATTAAGTAAGTAATTTGGATTAATGGGAGAAAAATTTACAAAAAAAGCAAGAGAACGCTTCTCTCTCTAGAGAACGCTGGGGAAATGGAGACTACATCCGGTATGATGCTATGTTATGGCCGTCTTTTTATCGGTATGAGTGCATTTGGTTGATTATGTGCTTTTTGTTCGGTATGATGTTTTTACCAGTTTGGTTTTTTCGTCTGTAGTAAGCTATTGCCGGTATGGTGTATTTAGACGGTATGAAATTATGTCCCGGTTTACTTACCAAAAAAAGCATTTCGGTCAGAATGTTTTAATCCTGTCTGGATTGCCAGTTTGTGTCATTTTGCCAATTTGGGCGTTTTTGGACGGTCTTATGTTTTTGCCCAGTATAATATTTTTGCTGGGATGGATTATCATTCGGTATTAAGTTTATGCCAGTATGGTGCAACTAGCCGGTATGGAGTAATCTTCAGGGAAAAAATAAATACATTCTAGACGGAATGCTGTATTTCTGTCTAGATTACCGGTATGCATCTTTTTGCCAGTTTGGACGATTTTGGCCGGTCTTGTGCTTTTTGCCCGGTATGATGTTTGCACTGGTTTGGGTTTTTTGTCGGTATTATGTGTATGCCGGTATGGTGCAACTAGCCGGTATAGAACTCTCTTTCGATTATTAAAAAACTGCATTCCAAACGGAATGCTTTTTTTCCTGTTTGGATTACCGGTATGGGTGCATTCCGGTATGGTGTATCTAGCTGATATGGATTAATGTTGAGGAAAAAATGCATTCCGATAGGGTATACGTTATTCCTGCTTGAAGTGCCAGTATGGCGGTCAGCTGCGTTAGAGAGAGAAGCTCTCGCTTCTCTCTACTCTTCAAATTTCATTTTGAAATTTGAACGCGTTTTCAGCTGCGCTCCTCCTTTGACCGAGCTGTGCCGGAGCCGGCCACGGCCGGTCTCCTGGTTGCTCCTCCCGGTTGCCTCCCGTTTTTCGACTCCTGCTCTCTACCTTTTCGGACCTCAAATCTGGCTTCGTCGGCGTCCTCTGAGGCTTCGACTGTGGTTGTGAGCTCGGTCCGATACTCCCACCATTGCCCGTTAAGAATGATTCCTACTCGCTGTTTCAGATTGTTGTCGACGACAACTTTTTTCCTCTGAGGCTCGGTAGCTCTCTCTGGACCATTTCTTTCTCCTTCTCGGTTCTTCCCTTGGCAGTGCGCTAAGGTATGGCTGAGATTTTGGTGCTCCAAGCTTTTTCGATTTCGATGCTGTCTGTGGCATTTGTCGGCTCACGTGTTGCTCGAAGGATTTGGCGCAGTCGAATGTCTTTGCTGCAGGCTCTGATGTTCCTTTACCTATGTGTTCACTTCTGTTGGACGGGTTGGGGGGCGTCGTGCAGCTCTGGATTGGAACTATTAGGCCGAGGTACTGAAGAGCTGGTCGAGATCCGGGTTGCTATAGAGTCCCTTCTGTTGTGGTGAGATCCTACATTTCTTTGCCATCGATGTAGTTGCTGCCGCAATCAAATCTTGATTTTGTAATTTTTTCTCCCTTTAATCAAAAATACTTACTTAGAAAAAAAAAAAAAAAGAAGTGCCAGTATGGCACATAATGCCTAAAAAAAATTTTACTGTGATCCTTTGTTTGGCCATTTTCTTTTTTTTATTTGATAAGTAATTAATTAAATTGCATTAAAAAGAAAAGAAATTACAACACCTATATTCTATTCCAAGTGTTTCTTGACTTGGAGATAGAAAATAGTATCAAGGGAATCCCTTGAACGCCATGACACAAATCATGAAAGCAAAAGTACAGCGAGAGATCAATAGTTGCCATATTGGCAACAACGCCTACACAGGTTGTATGTGCATCTGTCTTTTAGACAGATTGCGGAGGTGTAGTAGCATGCAGTGCAGGAATGTTGCTATAGATAGATAGTGATGGGCGTAGGGATCCAAGGCATCTGTAGGCATCTGCTGAGTTGGCTTGCTGCTCAACTTTGGACAGTTTTTTTGCCCTCCTAGAGTGGCCTTTTTTATGTAAATTTTTGGTGACATCCTTTGTATCAAGTTACTCGGGGTATACCCTAACATTTTTATGCTTTAATTTTAAGTCAAAATACTTGGAGATAAAGTATAGTTGGTGTAAATTTTTCTCCCTTTAATCCAAAATTTCTTACTTACCAAAAAAAAAAGTAATTAAATTGTATTAAAAATTAAAAATGTATAACATCTATATTCTATTTCAAGTGTTTTGTCAACTTGGAGAAAGAACATAGCAGCAATGGAGTCCCCTAAAGCCATGACATACATCATGAAGAGATATAAATACACTAACAATAGATTATCAAGATCAATGACACCAGAAAAACATCACCTACTGAGTCATCAAAACCCGCATCAGCAACCATGGCAACAGACGAAGCTACAACAGCAACCATCTAATAAATTTTAAAATCCGCCTCCCTGACCCGGGAGGGGAGGGAGAAAGAGAAATGACCAGCGGAGCCAACAATCCACATCATCCAACCCAATCATCCGATTTTCTCAATATTCCAACTAACTGAAGATCAAACCAGTCAGCCGGTCAACCCCTTCAAATCCTGCTCCCTAAAGTTGCATTATGACGCAAACCGGGTGACAGGCCAACCGGCCAAAAGAAATGAGGAAACAGAACAGTCAGCATCTTGAGGCAAATCGGGCTATCGGCATACCGACAATTTTCATTTCGGCATTTCAGTCGGCCACTTCATCCTTACATCAGCAGGACTGCACACCAAACCGGACAGACATCCAAATTTCACGACAGCAGGACTGCACACAGCCCACATCAGCAGCATCACAAAATCATTGAGGCATGCTACTCAAAACCAGACTGCACACAGATCAGAAGGAAATTGTCACTGAATGTCCACGTTAGCATGAGCCCAACCCAACCGCATCACCAAACCGACAAAGGAACAAGCCATCACCGAATTGTCCCCGCCAGTGATTGGAGCAGGTTGCCCAAACTGAAAGTGAGACAGGGAAGTAACAGGAAAGCTCAAAAGCCATTCCACCAGTCACCGAAAAGGCACTCCAATCCAGCAAGGCCAAATCGACCTCAATTCGACATCGATAATTGACAGGCCACGTCAGAATGCTAAACCGGGCCTCTAATCCAAAACGGAAGAATACATGAAATCGGCCCCTGTAAGTCCACGCCAGCAATTCCAAATCGGCCTTGTCTCTACGTGAAACTAAATCGACCAAGTCCAACAACCTGGCAACACACATGTCAGTTCAGCAATGCCAAACCGGTCTCAAATCAAAATCGGTAATTGACAGGCCACGTCAGCAGTCCAATCCGGACTCAAAACCAAAACGGCAATAGATATGCCACGTCAACAAAGAGAACCGGCCACAGCTCCAGCAGCATCCCCTTTCGGCAGCAACAAAGCAAGACCAACATCCCCAACAAAGAGCAATATAGCAAAGGGCCTAAACGAAGAACAAGCCAAGCCCCAAATCCAGAGCCACCAGGCTCTCATGCATGAGGGATCCAAATGTTCTTAGACTTAGGCTTTCGCCGTCGCCGGGACTTAGCATACTGCCAGGTACCTCCGAGCACGGACGAAACTTGAGGGAAATCCACTTCAATTCCAGTATGTTCATGCTGCATCATAGAGGGCTTAGAGGCAGCACCGAGGAGACCGGCCCTTAATTCCACCAAATTGCTAAATTGAGATGTTGGGAAGGTCATTTTCGCTTTCAACATAGAAGACAGGAAATCAAAAACAATCTTCTCCTTGTCAGGAGACAAGGAAGCAATGTGGAATTGAGCACCTTCGCCAACCATTAACAGTCTGAGGGCTGCCAAATAGGTGCAAGTGGAAAATTCCTGATCCTCCTCATCCAAAGAATAAGATGATTTGAATTCCAACTTTGTCTCCTCGCTAACAGCACACCAGCAGCTGTTTAGGAAGCCGAGAACAAGGTCTTCATGTTCAGGAAGTAATTCGGCAAAAAGTTGATGAGTGGCATCAACATCCAGTAATAACTGGAGGGCCTGAACCATTGGTTCAGCCTCATCAGCCTCAACTTCCTCAGACATGGAATACTCCATCGTGGGACAATAAACCGGGGCGAGAACATTCGAACCTAGAGGGAGCAAACTCTTCCCAAAGGCTTCCCGATCCCCACCCTGCTGATCACCATCCAGTGAACCTCTCGGGCTCACTGATGTAGGCTCAGCAATGATAGGATCTGCTAGGGAATACTTTTTGGTGAGCCGATTGATGGATTTGAGAGTTAAATCAGGATCAACAGGCTTATTACCAGCTTCTTTAGCAGAGGAGATAGCAAGAACATCAGCATTAGATATGCTTGCACATTTGGCCCCCCCAACTGACTCAACTTCCCTCGAGCCGAGATGACCATCATCAGCAGGGTGGAGTGCTCTGGTCTCGTTTGGGGCCCCATGTTCATCCTGGCTCATGCCTTTATCCTTTAGTTGGATATTCGCCACAGGCTCAACACTCTGGATAGGGTTAATCATTACCTTCACATCTCTCCGACTTGTGTTCTTTGCTCTAACGACAGGGAAAGTCATAGCCACCTTTTCTTTAACTGTCATTTCTCCTCGGCTGTCTGGCGCCTCATGCCCTTAAAGGCTGGCCTTAACTGGCCTTATCCAGACTGGTACTCCAATGTATTGTGGGCTGCCAACCGTTGGAAGGGTAAATGCCTCAAAGCCTGCTCCTACCGCCTCACCCTTGCGGCCTCAGTCTACTACATCTGGAGGGAGAGAAACCAACATGTCTTTAAGAATGCAGCGCGTAATGAAACCCAACTGGCCTACCAGATTACATCTGCTGTTCGGGACAAGCTGGAGTTCTCTCATGTTGCGGTTGCCCTTAGAGACTGATCGGTTTTGATCAGATGGAGCATTCCCCTTGCGGTTCTGATCCCGGACTGCGAACCCTGATTGTTTGCCTTGCGTTTGGGCGAAAAAAAAAGTTGGAGGCCGAAGTGCCTTTGTTGACCAAATGGCCGGAGTGGCCTGCGTTTGATAAATGGCTTGTGTTCGCTGGAGGCCGAAGTGCTTTATGCTCGGTTCTAGGACGGAGTGGCTTGCTTTTGATGTATCTGGAGTTCAAAAAAAAAGTTGGAGGCTGGAGTACCTTTGTTCGCCAAATGGCCGAAGTGGCCTGCGTTTGATGAATGGCTTGTGTTCGCTGAGGCCGGAGTGCTTTATGCTCGCTTCCAGGCCGGAGTGGCTTGCTCTTGAAGTTTTCGGAGTTAAAAAAAAGACGATGAAAGTTGAAGTTTCCGGAGTGCCTGTTGTTTGCTAAAGTTGCGGTTGACAACTCCCATGTCCGGAGTGCTTTTTATTCGCAAATGTCCGGAGTGACCATGCGCATTGGCCTTGTTTTCTCCTATTCGGTATGCATTTGTCCTTATATCAGGATTGCCTCTTGTTCTCTCAAAGGCCGAAGTGGTCTTTTTCGCTTAATGACTGGAGAGGGCCGATTTGCTTTTTGCTCACTATTGGATGGAGTGGATTTGTTACAGTTCCCGGAGTGATATTTGTTCACTTGCTGACCGAAGTGATCTTTATTCACTTGTTGACCGGAATGATCTCTTCCGATGATTATCCGGAGCTAGCCGTTTTCGGAGTACGATTCAATTGCTGAGCAAGTTTACATTTTCAACACCGATTTCGATTTTGTAATCTTGTTTCTAATGACTTTCGTCATGGTCCAGGGGACTCCCTGTTCTATGTTTCTTTTTCCAAGTCGGCAAAACACTCGGTAAAGATCATAGCTGATTGTACATATCATTTAAATTTTAATGCAATTAATTACTTAACAAAAAAAAAAAAAAAAAAAAGGCGTGAGAGCGAGATGACCCTTTGGAAGGTCGCTTACGCAAGATAACGTGTCAAATTCCACTAAAGAACAAAAACGTTGTCCAACTTCATGCCTAAACACCACACAGTGAGCATGGTGGTTAGCAGAAGGGGAAACCAGAGAGGAAGTCCCTCTATCACTCCTGCCATCACCAGGATCCAGAGTCTTAGGAGTAGCATCCACAAGCATTTCAATATTGGCATTTGTATCCGTTTGTTTGACAGGCACACACAGAGGCGTGGCACCATCATGATGGCCTTCCAAAGAGAGGGGATTCCCACATCCAGCCAAGGAATCACCGGGGGGCAAGTTCTGTGGGGCGACATCAGGAAGAGCAGGCAATTTCTTACGGGAACCCGACTTCCACTAATAATCAACCCCAACATCAACAACCTTGCCCGATTCATTAACATCAGTTCTAACCCTGATTTTCGAAGGGAGAGGAGCAGATTTACTCACTTCAACGCAGATCCGAGCGAAGTACATTCGATCCATACGGGCAGTGCTTGGGTTAAGATAAAGGGGTTTGCCAACCCCACTAGCTATCCAGCTAAGACCCCAGGGGGTCCAGAACTCGATCGGGACGTTGAAAAGGGAAATCCAAACAGGAAACGAATGGGGATCATCCTTTTTTTTTTGGTAATTAAGAAATTTTGGATTAAAGGGAAAAAAATTACACAATCTATGCTTTATCTCCAAGTATTTTGACTTGGAGTTAAAGCATAAAACGCTATGGCATACCCCGAGCAGCTGGTAAATCAGATAACACACAAAAAGGGGTCCTCCAAGAGGACAATGTTCAACAGAAACGACAAAATATAATCTTTCTAATGTTACACACGATCAATTGCATGAAAAACTACTCCCAAAGCGGCTGAAACACCTCAGAAAATAAGATAGCAGCCATGCCATCCATCGCTGCGCAGACCAGCATGCGTAAGCATGCAAAACCTTCCTACTGCATTCTCTGGGTCACAACACCATATCAATTCTTCACAAACATCAAAATGTAGGAAGCAACCAATCTGTCGCTGCTCCCACAGCTCAAGACCAACAGTACACCAGCAACAGGGCCGAGAAAATAATTCAGCAAGCAAATTATATGGCTTTCAGACGCCAAAAACAGGAGCACCATACAGAGGAGGGCTTCAACCAGCATCAGGAGCACCAGTCACCAGCATGTGACAAGGTAATTTCCTTTCTTCAAACGAAACCAGCAGCCGAGACCCATCCGATTCCACAGCAAAGGCACCACGGTCCATCAGCATTTCGTAACTAGGTAGTAGATTCAGAGTCCTCTACAACAGGGGTAGCTTCAGGGGCAACTAAATTGGCAGAGCCACCACCTTCAGATCAACTGCACTCAGTATCAAAATGATCAGCTGATTCAGCAAATTAATGCAGCTAGCCAAAATAGGAACCGACTGGAATTTTCAATTAGAGCCGAGCCTATCCAACTCCAAATCGACGCTTCAGAGTACAAATCATGACCAACATCAAAGCTTTGCCATTGCCGTAGCAGTAAAACGACCCCAGCCACACCATATACGATGCTGCATCAGCAACATGAGCAAGCAAGCCAAAATTCCTACCGGGCAGCCGAGCAATCCTAATCCTTCATACCACTCTAGATTGCATTCCTGATACATCCATCAAAACTATTGTGTTGCTGCATCCAATGCTAGAATCCCTTTTTCAAAGGCAAACTGCAGCGAAGCCAGCGGTGGAAGCATGAAGACACAATCAACGACGTGAAAACCAGCAACTCCGAGGATCGTGACACACCGGCCCTCGATTCTTGCCTTGAAGGCATGGAGAGACAAAATCAACAAAGTCTACCCATCCATCAAAGCGGGAGCGTCAAAGAAGCCGGTAGAAGCAAAGCATTTCATTCCGCCGCGGAACAAAAAAAGGACAGGTGTTGAAGACACAGGGCAACAGGCACCAAAACATCCTCACGGACATCATCCACTTTTCAAAGCTAGAACAAACCAACAAAAAACCATGCGAGGGTAGCATAAAGATGATGCCTATCCAGCACTACATCAAACTAAACCTGCACATGTGGCCTACTTAAGCGCGAGCACGAGCTCCATAAGAATTATTAGACCTTTTGGATTTTCTGCGTCTACGGGCCTTAGCCCTCTTCCATTCTTTATGATGCAATTCCGCCAACTCCGGAAGAGTTCGAATTTTTGACGGGACCGGCATCACCGAGAGAGTGACCCCCACCCGGCACTCACAATCGCCTTCCAAAGATGCACGTGGGCAAATAGAGTCGCACCCAACATGGCCAGCGTCATCCAAGGAATATTTACGAGAAATCCGTGAGATAGATTCATGAGTGATATCAAGATCAACCTCAGCAGACGGGCCAAAAACAAGAAGATCAGACGAAGCTGCAAGGGGCCCTGGAAGAGGACCAGCAACATGAACGCCCACAAAAGGAGCATCCACATCCAACACGGGGTGAGCGGAGAAGATATCATCGCTAGATTCACTGCAGGGCTCCTCAGAAGAACCCTCCTCACTCAGCATCACGGGAGACTGCATACCGGAGCCTGAGAAAGCTCGAGAAACATCATGCTCCTTAGGAGCAGGAACCTCAAAACAATCCCCAGCTAATTCAGCAGACGGCAAGCTCGCCATCAGAGTTTCCACAAACACCCCATGAGAATCCCCTTCAGCACAGGCTTCACAACCAGATACATCAGACAAGCGGGAATTCGGCCTTGATGTCCCTGTTGGAACTGCAATTGAACAGCCAGCACCCTGAGCAGATGGAGCATCCGCATCAGCAAGGGGAGATGATGGGACAGGACCAGGCCCATAAGAAGAATTTTTGTCAAGGGTAGCACAAGCACCCTCCTAAGGCAACAAGCGCAACTCTGAACTCAGGGAATGTTCCTCCAAACCACCAGGCAACCCAGAGGTTGGCTCAGAGTACACCAAACTATCTATCTTCGCCTTAGGAGAGATTGGAATAGAATCCACAGGCACCATTTTGATAGCTTTGGAAGCCATTGGTTCGGTAGAGTAGGGATTTCCACATCTTGCCGATACAACATCAAGGGTCAAATTTTAGCAACCTGATGGGCAGCGGAAGTCATTCTGGTGCTCTTATGGTTTGCAGGGCGACCTATTCCATGGTGCATTGGCTTCCACTGATAATCCACCACAATCTCAACAACCTTGGTCGAAGCATTCTCATCAGATTTGATCCTGATTTTTGAAGGAAGAGGAACCTTATTACTAACCTCAACACATACCCTTGCAAATTGAAGGCGATCCATACGAGCTGCATTGGTCAAGATAAAGGGGTTTACCCACCCGACTAGCTATCCAGCTGAGACCCAAAGGGGTCCAGAACTCAGTCGGGACGTTGAACAAAGAAATCCAAATTGGAAAGGAATGGTGACTGTCCTTAGCAGCGCCCGTCCCGTGCCGCGTTTGAAGATGGGTTTCTTGCCAAAAGTCGAGGGCCTCTAGAAAGACATTGAGTCGATTGTTGTTCGGATGCAAAACGGAAGAAGAAGAAGCCGCCTCATTTCGTAGCAACATGATTGATCCCAAATCTCGCCCAGATTTTCCGGGCAATGCTATTAACCGCCAAAAAGTGTAATAGAGTTTCAGAGAAGAAACCCACAAGTGCAGCGCCCCAAACTTCCCGGCTCTGCTTGATGACATCGGCAGGAGGGGAGATGGACACAACACACCCATCGGAAGAAAGAGGGGGAAAAAATTTGAGAGGAGGACATGGGCAATCTCCCCCGTCCTGGACAATCCCAGCCCAGGAGGACGAGGGCTTTACATGGGCCTCATCTGAAATGAAATGCAAGGAGATAGGCACTTTACCAGGTTCGGCAGCGATTTCGCACTTGTCTCCAGCGCATCCGAAGAGCTCCTCATTTGACTCAGGTGCAATGTCCTTCCACAAAGGAGAGCGGCAAAATACATGGGTTACAAAGCTGCAGGGCCTTGAGCGCTCAAGAAAGGACATCGGGTCGGGGGGCGGGAGCAAGGCGCCACGTGAAGAGAGGAAAGGAGGGAGAGAGAAGAATAGTTGCGAGGCGAGTCGATGGCGGTGAAGAGAGGATGGGGGACGGAGAAAAAGAGGATGCCTTGGGGAGGACGATGATCCCAGCTGGGGGCCGGCCATGTCGGCGTTGAGGACGGCCAGGAACAACCAAACGCCGGTGGTCAGATTTCAATTTGAAATTTGAAAATAGAGAGAAGGGAGAGCTTCTCTCTTTTTTCTTTATTTTTTTTGGTAAGTAGTTAATTGTATTAAAATTTGTAAAATGTACAATCAGCTATATTCTTTACCAAGTGTTTTGCCGACTTGGAAATGAAACATAGGAACAGGGTGTCCCCTAAACCTTGACGAAAGTCAATAATAACAGGATTACAAATTCGAGAACGATGATGGAAATGCAAAACCAGCTCAGCATTTGACGCACACTCCGAAAACGGAAAAGAGGAACAAGATAAGAGTGGCAATCTCAAATCAGCTCTGTCCACACCACACGCAAGGCCGCTCCAGCCTTAAAGATAGTCAACGCCACTCCGCCCTTTAAAGGAACAAAGGAACTCCAGAAAACACAACAATGCCACTCTGTCCAAAGTGAGAAAATACTCTGGGCACAGCAACAAAGCCACTCCGTCCAATAGAGAGCAAAGAGGCACTCCGAAAAATGAATAAATCCACTCCATCCGAGAAGAACATAAAGCACTCCGGCCACCAAGGAACACAGGCACTCCGTCCGACCTTTTTGGAGAAACAAAGGGACTCCGGGAAATGTTCGCTAAAAGGTCGTTCCGGCCTTTTAGCGAACGAAGAGCACTTCGGCCTTCAAGGTGTCTTCTTTTTTTAAAAAAAAAAACCACTCCGGCCTTTAAAAGGACAAAGAATTAATCCGGATAAATGATAAAAAAGAACTCTTGCCTTTTTGGGCTCCGAAAGGATCCAGGGAAAAGACACTCCGGATATAAGGAAGCACTCCAGCCTTTAGAGCTCCAGAAAAGAGTACTCCAGCCTTTAGAGATCCGGATAAAAGCATTTCGACCATTTAGGGCACCGGAACATTAAACGCAAAGGCACTCCGGCTACAACGATAAATACACACCGGCTATTAGGGCACCTGAATCATCGAACGATAGATCACTCCGGCCTAGTAGCGAGCATTAAACGCCCTCTTCTTTTCTTTTCTTTTTTTTTTGAACGAAAAAGCCACTATGGCCTTTAAGAGGACAAAAAAATAGCACACCGGGTAAAACGATAGAAGCATTCCTGCAAAGCACTCCGGATAAAAGGATAAAAGTACTCCGGCCTTTTAGAGCTCCGGAATCGACAAACGAAGGTCACTCCGTCTTTATAGACATAAAGCACTCCGGCCTTCAGGGACTTTTTTTTTTTGGATAAGAGTCTCCGAAAAAGGAAACAAGCCCACTCCGGCCTTTAAGTGGACAAAAGGGCACTTCGGATATAAGGCTCCAGATAAAAGTAAGTGGAGTTTACTTTTTTTTTTGTTGATGCAGTAGTTGGGATTGCAGCATTTGATATGCCTGCTTTGGTTGATCATACACCTCAGTCTTCTTGAGCAACAAAATATCGCATAAATCTGATCACTTTTAGTTGGTCGGTGCAAAAAGGAGCTAATCATAGTCATTGCTTGATTTACTTTGAGCGGTTGGTGGGTCACCATTGCCTTTGATATATTTTCTTTGGCTTAGGAAGATCTTCACGTGGATTGGAAGGATATCTTGATGTTTGAAGTTGTGAAAGCTGATTCTCAAGATTTGATCCTGCGGTTTGTTGTTGTTGTTCCAGTTGCTGTCTTTGTTGGAGCTTTACTTTATCCTGATTGCTGTTGATTTATTTTGATGCTGTGCGGAATGGCTTATGCCATGTCCATGCTATCATATGGCGCTGGAGAGCAGCTGCTGGAACTAGGTTGATTTAGTGCCCTTCGCTCGGAGTGAATTGCGCATGGAGTTTTTTTTTGTTCTTAAACTTTAATGCATTTAATTACTTACCAAAAAAAAAATTGCACATGGAGCTTGGACTGCCTTCGTAGAGGATGTAAATTTGGGCCATGCTTGTGTAAACTCCACTTACCAAAAAAAAAAAAAAATTATGTGAACTCTAGATTCTGGAGTGTGAGAGCTCCGGAATCCGGAGTGTGTAGTGTGAACTCCTGAATCCGGAGTGGATTCCACGTCAAAAAAAATTGTGAGAAATCCGGTTTCGGTGGCAGTAGCTCACAATCCAGTGTGTGTGTGAACTGGGAATCAAGTGGGTTCCACGTATAAAAAAAAAAGTGTGACTTGCATGTGTGAACTCCAGTTTCCGGAGTGTGAGAGCTCCGGTTTCCGGACTGAATCCACTTAGGTCCGACTTTTCTTGGCTGGAGTGGATTGCTTTTATCATATCCGATGTTCCTAAAAAAAAATTGTTCTTTGTATAGCCGAGCTCTTAGGCAGAGTGCTCTTTTGGAGCTATTAAGGCTAGAGTGCATTGTCCGTGTGCCTCTTGGCTATCTTTTGGATCCAGTGTTTCCCAAGATCGGGCTTGACCAAGCGGCTCACATGTTCTGCAGTCTGCGATATCTTGGCGTGGGCTGGGCTCGCCTCCGACGTGGAATTGATGATGTGGCGTTCTTGAGGCATAGGCGGCCCAGAGTTGTGGCGGCGAGTCACTGTGTCGAAAGCAAGCTCTATGTGCCTTGCTATTTGTATCGATGTTGTGGTCAGATGTGCCAAATGAGATGATGTGGGTCGGGCGTTGTTCCTGCAGATCGTATGGTCTGTACAGCTGATTGGAAGCCATGTCATTGCTGTATCTTGGAATTCTATATGTGGAATGTTGGGGCTTTGCGTGTGCTAAAGAATTTTGGTATCCTATGCTGCAATCTCCCACAGATGATCGAAGAAATGGTTGATCTGATGCGGTGTAGCCCACATACATTTAAAGCTTTCTGGTGTCTTCTTGCTCTCCTTGAGGAGGGAGTGTGCAGTTTGGCTACATCCTCCTTTGATAATGGAACCTGTGTTCTGAAGGAGCTGAATCCTGCGTTCCAGTCTTGAGAAAATGGTCTTGCATGATCCTTCATGCTGGTGCGATTCGATGATGGCATGGTGCCATCGATTGCCGAAACTGCATTAGTTGAGTAGGCCTTATGAGTTTGTTCAAATGTAATATTTGGCCAGTTTTCATATTTTTTTGTCGATATACATTGTACCAATTGCTCGGGGTATGCCCTACCGCTTTATGTTTTTACTCCAAGTCAAATCCTTGGAGATAAAAACATTGATTTTGTAATTTTTTCTCCTATTAATCCAAAATACTTACTTACCAAAAAAAAAGCTCCAGATAAAAGAACAAAGCCACTCCGTCCAAGGATAGCAGAAAACACTCCATCCAATAAAACGCTCCGTCTAGCAAAAAACACTCTGGTTTTTTTTTTTATGAACGCAAAGTCACCAGAAAAGAAAGACACTCCGGCCTCAACACAGCATCAGTCGCTCCAGATACCAAAGAAAGCACACCAACAATCCATCCAACTGTCAACCGGAAATCTAATCGTCCGAATGCAAGTTTGAACTAGGAATGTTCCATCTTTCCAAAATCTGTCTGTCCTGCACTGTAACGGCACTATGGGATGCCTCTATCTTCCCTCAAACTGCATAGAAATCTGGGTAACCATTTGGTTTCGTTAAGCGCCCTCGTTTCCTCAAACATACGATGATTCCTCTCTTTTCATATAAAATAGACGAAAGCAACAAGGGTGAGACGGAATGAGTATGCTTTGAGGTTTTTGCCCTTCCAACGTTTTGCTGCCCACAAAATGTTTGATTTCCAATTAGGGTGAGGCCAACTACACCCCGCCTTATGGCGCATTTGACGCCAGACAGTCGAGGAAAAGGGGCAATCAAAGAAAATATGATCATGACACTCCCTTCTGTTGGGACAGTGTATACATGATGCAGTAATGTGAAGGTAACTGCCAATCCTATCGAGAGTGCTAAACCTTTAACGGATTGCCAGCCAGAGAATAAAGGTGTGGGCCGGGATTGACATGGGACCCCAGACAAGGCTAAACCACTCCACCACGCCTTTCGGTTCTCTAAAAATCCATATAGCGAGATGTTGAGAAGACCCCCACTAGGGTCAGGTCTAAACTACCACATCATGCGGTGGATCGGGGGAGATATGGAGGCATGTTATTTAAAATCCTAGCAACCTCCATATCAAAAGGGTTTTGGCCATTTCCAGTCGTCGTTTCTGATGATTTCCTTAACCTTAGCATCTAATGGCAATCCAGTAATACATCTGATTCTCTCGTTAAATCTGTCACGAAGCGGACTGAGAGGATGCCAAGAATCAAACCAAAGGAAGGTGTCACCTCCGTTACCAATATGATGCCGAATCTTAGTGCGAAGGGTAACACGGAGCTTCATTAGCTTTTTCCAACTCCACGGGGCAGAATCTGGAACTTTGATGGTCCATATGCAGTGGTCTTTGATACCGTGATCGTAACACCATGTGACCTAAATGGAGTTCAGGTCCTTAGTAATAATCCTTCGGAAGTGATGGGCCAGCAAGGCTTTATTAGAAGCGCTCAAGTTTTTTATACCTAACCCGCCTTCCTCTTTAGGGGAGCACACATCAGACCAGGCAACCTTTGAGAAAGAGAGAGACCGAAGAGATCAGTGCCACAAAAATGTGCAAATGGATTTTTCAATGCATTTCAAGATGGCCTTTGGAAGGATAAACGAGGAGGCCCGTGGTGGTGGATTGTGGAAAGTATGGAGGAAATCAATTGGAGTCTACCCGAAGAGAGAGCCATCGATTCTTCGAGGAAGAGATTCGTTCATCAACTCTATCGTGGAGTGGTTTGGAGGTCATCTGATAGTTTGTGGTAATGAGGGGACTCGAGATATTTGTGGGGGAGATTGCCCAATCAATCCGAGAATGTTAAGGATACCTCCTAGTGATCTCGCTTGTAGAAAAACAAAAGATAGCACTCTTATCCGGGTTAGGAGTAAGCCCCGGATAGAGAACTAAAATTTTAAGACTCTCATGTAATGCTGGATGGAATTACAATCAGCTTTAGAAAAAGAAGAAGGTCATCCGCAAACCCAAGCATCACGGTTCTTGTATCCCATTTCGGTGGGCTGGAAATCCAGATAATCTGAGTCATTCTTCAAGAATGCCATTTAAGGACTTCCATCCCTAAGGCGAAAAGATAGGGGCGAGAGAGGGTCCCCCTGTCTTAGTCCTTTGGCACCGTGGAAAAATCCCACCGACTCACCATTAAGGCTTATAGAAAATGATGTTGTGGTAATCCATTGACTAATCCATTTAATCATAAGAGGGGGAAAATGCATCAGCTCAAGAACTGCCAAGATGAAATCCCAACGAATGGAGTCATATGCCTTCATCAAGTCCACTTTTAATGCGCACTGCGGGACCCCCTTATTCAGGTGGTATTTATGAAGAAGTTCCTGTACAAGAAGAATGTTATCTCCAATGCTCCTGCCAAGATCAAAGGCAGTTTGACCCTTTGCAACTAGGAAGGGAAGAGAGGGTTTAATGCGAGTGACAATGACCTTGGAGATGATCTTATATAATACGTTGCAGCAGACGATGGGTCGAAAATCTGTGACCTTTGAAGGCGATTTGATTTTCGGGATTAAGCATAAAAAGGTCGTGTTGATTTGTTTTAACAGCTTCCCATGCTGAAAGAAGTCATGGATAGCTTCTGTTATGGAAGGGCCAATTTCGTTTCAGGAAGCTTTGAAAAATTTACCAGAAAAACCATCCGGCCCCGGAGCTTTATTATCATCTATGGAGAAAAGGGCCTACCGGATCTCCTCATCATTAATGGGCCTACAAAGCCCCTGACGAATGTCATCAGGGACGGAGTGGAGGATGAATAGACGGAGTCTCTCCTTTGGGAACGGCCCACTTCTGCCAGAGCCCAGGAGCTACGAGAAATGATTGATGAAAAGCTGCTGAACTTCCTCCAAGCTACTCGAAATCGTTCCATCTCCTTTTGTTAGGGAGAGAATCCGATTCTTGTTTCAATTGGCAGCAATTGATTGGAAAAAGTATTTCATGCATTGATCGTCGTTCCTGATCCAGTGGATTTTCGCCTTTTGTTGAAAGAGTTCTAGTTCAAGTCTCAGCACTCTACGATAATCAACTAGAAGGATTTCCTCTACATTAACCCCGAGCTGAGGGACATTAAACGGGCCATTCTTCTGGAAGTCCTCAAGGGCCTGTCGTGTACAAGAGACACCTTCTGAGACATTTCCATGTTACGATTAATCTCTTTTAACCTTTCTTTTAAGAGCCTCAATTTAGAGACAAACCGGAACATGGGGACCCCCTGGATAGAGGTAGTCCAACATTGTTGAATTATAGAGGAAAAATGAGGGTGCTGTGTGAGGAAATTGTTAAACCGGAAGCAGCTAGCTTTTTTGGGCCACGAAGAAGTGGGGGTCAAAAAATAGGGAGAGTGGTCCGAGAGGCGAGGCGCGGGAAAAGAGGCCATGTAGTGGAGTTCCGCCAGCCAGGGACCATTAACAACTACTCTATCTAGCTTACGGAAGATACGGGATCTAGGATCACAGCCATCATTCTAGGTGAAGAAAGCACCTTCAAAGCACAGATCATGGAGATCACAGTCGGTGAGGCAGTTGTCAAGGTCCTTAGCACTGTTGCCGTGCCAGCAACCTCTCAAGTTCTCGGAAGGCACTCTAATAGCATTAAAGTCACCCAACACTGCCCAAGGGTCACCTGATGTAAGGTGATGGATGGCGCGCATATTATCCCAGAGTGTTCTCCGAAAAATCTCAGAGTTGGAGGCGTAAATGAAGTGAAGAAGGAAGAATTATTGATTCTATTAATAATTCTACAATGAATGAATTGGTCGGATTTAGATAAAATGCTTAAATCAGCATTGTTATCATCCCAGCCAATCCATATACGGCCAAAAGGGTTATCAGAATAATTCATCACCCACTTCCAAGAAGGCATCAACATGTTTGAGATCTAAGATGCCTTATTTTCTTTGACCCAAGTCTCCACAAGACCAAAAATAGAGCAGTGGGATGACCAAATGACGTTCTGGACTTCGTGGGATTTGAGCGCCCCATTTAGTCCACGGACATTCCAACAAGCGATACTAATCATGGGTAAAGGGTGGTGGGGGTTTTTTTCCTTTTTGGGCCCCTTTGCTTTTTTTGCTGATTGTTTCAGCAAGGGAGGCTCAATCTCTTTTTCATCGTGGGGGAGACATACAGTGTGGCTGAAAGTATCAACCGGCACCCGCCTAGGCATCATACGGGAACTTCTAGGGGCTGCAGAAATGCTAGTGGAGGAGGGACCAAGGGGCACCTCAACCAGATGGACATCTTCAGGTAATGGAGGATTACAAGTAGATAATCCCTTGACTCTACTACAGCCTACATGCCCAGGGGCTTCAATTTCCAAGGGAAATTCACCCTGAGGCTCCAGTTCTTTGTCAGAAGGGGGCAAACATTCCAGATCAGCCTCCTCGTCGCCTAAATTGGAACCTTGATCTGGCTTAGCGAAAAGACTTACATCCTTTTTTCCAGACCCTTCAGAAAGGGTTTAGAGGATGTCTGCCTTTGGGCTTTGTAAGGCCGCAAAGGAATTGGAGTCCGGCACAACGCCATCAGCCTTCACCCGGTGTCTGGTTTGTTTTTATTTTTCGGACTTTTTCCACCTAGGTAGGTGACCCATGAGACACCAGATGGATTAAACGCCCCGAGATGGTTTGAATTGAGGCCTATCTTGCCGGGCTCTTAGGGGCCTTCCTTCGAACTAGAAACGCTCGGCCCGAGTTTTCCACGGATATTCTACCTCTACATCAACTCCCAAAGAATCCCCCGGTGACTCCCAGATTAACCACATTTGCTCGGGCGAGATCAAATGTGGCCTTTACTTCAACGTAGATACGCGCAACTTCGAAGCTAATCCCTTTTTGGCGGTAGCGGGATCCATATGGAGGGTTTTACCAATGGCACTAGCAATCGGCTAGCCCTAGAAGGGTCAAAATTGCACCTAACCTCCTTTAAGTGAGCCCAAATAGGAAGGTTTTGTGATCCTCCTTGGAGAGGCACAGTCCGAGTCCATTTCTTTAGAAGAAAGGTCGTCCCGACTAAAGTCCAAGGGCCATGATTCGGGCACTCATGCATCGATGTTCATTAGTGAAAACAAAAAAGAAAGAACCCGTTTTCCATCTAAATGACATGAGAAATCCCGAACTTTGTCCAAATCTTTGAGAGTAATGTGATTGACGAAAACGAAATTTAGGGAGATTCATAGAAATAACCCACAAGGGAGTTCCTCCCGTGACTTCGCCTGTTGAATAGCAGTAGGAGGAAAAAGTTCAATGACAAGGCCATTCGGGGTTGGGAGAGGGAAAAATTTAAGTTGAGTACCTTCTTCCATGGATTCCTGGCAGACGATAGAGGCCCACGACGGAGAAGGCAGGGAAGCCGACTTCATGGCCTCAGCCAACGAAGGAGGAATGTTGTTCGACTTAGGAAGAGACTCATCTCAAGACTCAACCGGGAGAGACTCAACATCAGATACGAGGGGGCAAGGTGCACAAGCGGACCTATCAGCATCATCGGACCAGGAAACCAAAGATGGAACACCGAAAACCCTAGCGGAAGGGGCTAAAGGGGGGAATGACTGCGCAGGAGAAGATTGGAGAAGAGGGGGGGAGGTGCGAGAGGAAGGCGAGGTAGGTACAGCCTTTGGAGGCAAAAGGGTGGACGGGAGGGGATCTTTGGGAGGAGAGCAGGAGCTCTAATGGAGGACCAACGCCATGGGCGCCAGTGAGAAGATTGAGAGGCGGGACAGGGCAATAAAGCAACGGGTTTGAAATCGGGGAAGAGAGAAGGCAGAGCTTCTCCCTCTAGACTAAAGGTTCTAATAGAAGACTACGTGGCAACATAAGTGTAAGAATTGGGAGGATTTCCAACGGCATGAGAGCTTCTCTCACTAGCATCCTCAGGAAGGAAGGAATACACGTCCTCAGCGCTAGCAATCCAGCTGAGACCCAACGGAGTCCAATACTCCACTGGCACATTAAACATATTTATCCACACCGGAAACGTTTTATGCCCCTCTTTTAAAAGAGGCATACCAATTCTCCATTTCTTGAGAAAAAGCACACACCCCGCAAATACCCGAGGGCCACTTGCTAAACACTTATCCATCATTTCAACAGATGAAAAACGGAAGAAGAAAAAGCCACTGTCATTTCCTGCGGCATGGCAAAGACCAAAACGAATCTAGATTTTCCTAGCAATGGCATTAACCGCATTAAAATGCAAGGGTTTCTCATAAAAATACCTTACTAAGGTAGCTCCCCAAACTGCCTCACCTGGAATGATAACATTAGAAGGAGGGGAGATAGAGACAACGCCTCCTTCTAGCTTTCCAGGAGGGTAAAATTTCAACGAAAGATTATGGAATAATTTATCCTTTTGAACAATATCAGCCCATAGCAATGGGGAAGGGCTGTCCAATTTTTCAGAGCTCTTAATCTCAGAACAGGGAACGGGTTTACTTGTGTTTTTTTGAAATGTGTTTTTGAAAGTTAGAGAGAGAAACTCTCTCTTCTCTCTAGGATTTCAAATTCGAACTCAAATCCGCCGCTCTCCCGGCTCTGGCGGCGCCATGCCGGCCATGGCCGGCCTCTTGGGTGTTCCTCCTGGCCCCCTCCAGGAATCCGCCCTTGGTCTGTAGAGACCTCTGGTCCAAGCCTTTCTACTGAGAGAAACTCTCTCTTCTCTCTAGGATTTTAAATTCGAAATTAGGCCTGCCGCTCTCCCAGCTCTGGCGGTGCCAACGCCGGCCATGGCCGGCCTCCTGGGGGCCTCCTCCGGCCCTTCCATGAATCTCGCCTCCTCTGCTCTCCCCCCTCATTTCTCCCCTTTGCTCAATAATTCTCTGGCCACCCCCTCTAGTCCTGATGCCAGCTTCTTAGCGAAGGCTAAGGCATCGGGTGCTGTCAAATGTATCCCGCAGACGCTGTCTACCTCTCCTTGCTCCCCCATTGAAGGTTCTGGTGTCCATTGCTGCTGTTCGCTGCGTTCGGGTACTAGGGATGTTCGTGTTTCTGGTTCGCCGTCTGTGGCTTTACTCTCGCCTTCTTTTAGGGGCCCTACTCCCTCAGAAGCGCTTTCCAATGCGGCAAAGGTTACCTCTAACCCCGCCCTCGCTGCCAGTTCGCTCGTAAAGTCTGATTGTGTGCTTACTACCATCAATTCCTGGTCTCGAGTTGCTCTAGACAAGGGTAACCTCCCATTTGTCACCCTTAAATTTTTTTTTCCTCCTAAAAAAAAAATCGACTCCCCTCTCTCACCTCTGCTTTGAGGTTTTGCGGAAGTCTTGATTTTAGGGCTCCACATTGGTGGGCACATTCCCGAATAAACCTCCCCATTTCTCGGCGGTCAATGCCATCTCTCGAAAGATTTGGGCAAGATTTAGGCTCCGTCACGTTTCTGTGAATGACATGGGCATTTATTTTTTTCAGTTTGGCTCGAGTCTCAATTGGAGGCTTGTTTGGCAAATGGCCCTGGGCTTTTAGGAGGAATCCCATCTTCCTCAAGAGATGGACACCGGGTATGAACCTGGATCACATGTCCCTCATGTCATTCCCTGTGTGGATTTCTTTGGTTAATGTTCCAATTGAATACTAGACCCCCTTGGGATTAAGCTGGATAGCTAGTAGGATTGGTAAACCAATTCTCTGCGACCCCAGCACTGCCAAGATGGACCGTGTGCATGTGGCCAGACTATGTGTTGAGGTGGGTAGGGGCAATCCTCTTCCTGCAAAAATTCGACTATTGTCGGGTGCTGCTGCATCTTCCAAGGTTGTGGAGGTTGAGATTGTTTATCATTTGAAGCCATCACGCAGCAGTTCAGCAACTCTGAACAGTCAAGAACTCACTTCCAACAGATTGAAGGTGCAGTCAACTAGGCCTAAGGTTCCGACTCCTGGTGATGTTGGGGGTGAATGTACTGCTCCCTCCAAAAACTCCCTCTCTGTTCAGGTATTGGCAGAGGAAAACTAGGAGACTTCTGCATGTGCTGAGCCTCCATTGTCTGATTCTGGGATCCCTGATGGATTAGAGGTGTTCTCATCCGATAGAGGTGTGGAAGCTTCGGTTCAGCAAGCCACTAGCTCTGTTCTTGATGACTGCTCAACTAATGGGTTGGATCTTATGCAGATTTCCCCTTTAGCAGAATCTATTCTTGTGCAGGCAGCTGATGAAGCATTCTCTATTGATGTTCATTCCCATTGCTCTCGTGAGGTTCTGACCAGACTCGTCATGCCACTGGTCGATTCCTCTAGTGATCGGGCCGGATAGGGTCTCAGTGGGGCTCATTCGCTTCCCTGCCCTAGTATTGGGAAGCACCGGTTGCAAATCGAAGGTTGGCTCGACTTTGGATTCCTCATTTTCTCCGCTATTGGTGATGGTCGATTGGGAGATATTGAAATATCATTACATGCGGTGAGAACCTCTCCCATGACTCAATCTCGATGCCCCCTTCGTTGAAAACTGCTTATGAGGATTTTGAGCTAGAACACGATCGCCTTCCTATACACCACTTGATAAGGCTCCAATTTCAAAAGTGATGTGGTTTGCTCCTGAGATCCTGTCTGCTGAGGCTATCAGTAGTGCTTCTCGCAGTAGGAAGATGGCTCCTTACAGTGATATTAGCCATCCAATTGTATTTCGCAGATCCAATCTGGGCCTCATGGATTCTACGGAGGCCTCTGTGGATGTTGTACCCACATTGGCATCCCCCCCCCCTCTTGCTCCTCCTATGGATGCTCCAGCTGAGGATGAGGCTCCTTCAATAAATGGTTCAACTACTCGTGGAGTGGAGAAGGGTCTTGTCTTGGTGGACTCCCAGCCCTCTCTTGATGATGCTGTGTCTACGAGCGATGCCCTTCCCACCCCAGATGCTGATCGATTGGCAGCTTTGGGGCTCTCTTGCAGTGATTTGGAGGAGTCGGTTTCTACTGCCAGCAAAATCTCCTCCAAAGTCGAGTCCCTGCGGAAGCAATTGAAGGCTTATAAGGACATTTGTCACCAGCCTCCATCTCTGGATTCTTTATCCTGTCGCTCCCATGAAGATTGTAATCCAAATGAAGCTTCTTCTATTCCGGAGCAATTTGACCACGCCTCTCTGGTCGCTACAAACATCTCCAGCTCCGGGCTTTATGGAAATTGGAAGTCGGCTAAGACCCGAAAAAAGAAAAAATCTGCTTCCGAAAAATCCTGAGTTCCTCCGGATCTTAGGCTTTTGCCATGTGCTCTCTGGGCCAGTTTCGCCGGTTTGGATTTGCCGACTTGGTTTGTCAATTGTCGATTTGGATTTCAGGTTGTCGTTTTGGACTTGAGGCCGTCTTTGGCTTCGAGGATGGTTTGGCTTGCTGATTTGGCGTCTGGGTTGCTGACTAGGCACATTCTGTTTCCGGTTTGCTGCCTTCTCTATCCATGGTCGTAGAATGCCGGTTTGATCCCCTCCTTATTTGCCTCATGGTAGCTGTGTGTGCCTTTTACCCGGACTGCTCCAACGGACTAGTGCCAGTCTGCTTTGAAGGGTTGGCCTTCCTGTCGTGGCACTACTGACGTGGCTTTGCTGACGTGGCCTTCTGTCGTGGCTTCCTGTTGTGGCATTGCTGACGTGGCATTGCTAAAGTGGCTCTGCTGATGTGGCTTTGCCGACGTGGCTTTGCTGACGTGGCGACTTATTTCTTTTGTCTCTTCGGAGACATCCAATAAAATTGGCGACTTATTTCTGCTATTATGCTGCCAACTTTGCTGGTTCGGATTGGCTTCGTCAAGGGCATCTGGTTGCGTCACCGTTGAATTGGGTTGTGTACCTTCGATTGATCTCGCTTTGTTGGTTCTCCGTCCTCGGATTCAAGTTGCTGCTTCTTGGACGGTTTGCCTTCACTTGGTCTTTGCAGTTGAGGAGATGAGACCAATTTGGTCTAGCTATCATGGGCTGTAGTTTGTGTTTGCCTGATTTGCTAACGTGGCCGGGTTTGCCTTCTTGACGTGGCAATGCTGAAATGCTAGTGTTGAAATGCTAAAATGCTGACGTGGAGTCCTTCCTGTACTGAAATGCTGGCAATTTTGCTAATTCGGATTGACTGACGTGGACCTCTGTCCTTATGTTGCCGTTTTTTACTGCGGCAGTTGCCGTTTGGCTAGCCTGATCTGGCTTGCGGTGGATGCCGATTTGTTTGCAGCTGGATGGATTGACTGACGTGGACTCATTTGCCGGTTTGGTTTTGAGGGTAAACTGCCGTTTTCATAAGCCGATTTGGTGTGAGGAAAATTTACCGATTTCAATTAGAGTTAAATTGCAGCGTTGGAATGCGTATTTCAGCAGCCGATTAGCAATGTGGGTTTGGCAAACTGATCAGGCTCGATCGCCGTCTTACTGGAGGCTGGCTTGGCTTTGCTGACTAGGCATATCATGTGCCGATTAGGACGTGTAGTTGCCGCTCACGACCTGCATTTCAATTGCCGTTTTCAGCGTGTGTTTCAAGTGCCGAGTTAGTTTTGCGTTTCTAACGCCGATTTCGATTTTGTAATCTTTTTCTTAATGACTTTCGTCATGGTTTAGGGGTCTCCTTGTTTCTATGTTTCTTTTCCCTTGTTGAAAAAAACACTTAGTAAAGAATATAGCTGATCTGTACATTTTTCTTTAATTTTAATGCATTTAATTACTTATCCAAAAAAAAAGATTCCTCCCTTCCCTCTCTACCCATTTGCCCTACAGTTCTGGAGGTCTCATCCTCCAAGCCCGAACTCCACTTACGAAGGGAAGCCCTCACACTTCCTTTTGGTTCTTCGTCTGCGGCGGGCGTCTTGAAGACTCCATGCCCTAAAAATGTTTCGGAATACCCCCTCCTCCTGGTCCGATATTGTCCAGAACAGTGGCAACACCCCTTCCCCTGCTCTGAAATTCTTCCCTCCACAGGATGTGGATCGTGATATTGCGCGTATCTCTCCACCCCTTAAAGTGCTTCAGCAAAGTCAGTTGGTCTGAAAATCTGCGCTACTAGGTTGCTTCTCTGGAAAGGGATTACATTTCCATGCTGTTGCCAACATTGCTTATCGAATTTGGCAACGATTCGGTCTCTGTCATGTTGCTAAGAGCGCAAACAGCCTCTTCCTTTTTCGATTCTCCTCTGATGTGAATTCAGACGAGGTTTTGGCGAGAGCCCCGTGGACATTCAAAGGTAATTTGTTACTTCTCAAACGATGGCTCCCGGGTATGCATTTGGGAAAAGAAGATTTCAATTCTTTTCCTATTTTGATCAAATTGAGGAACGTTCCTGCTGAATACTGGACCCCTCTTGGGCTCAGCTGGATCAGTAGTGCAGTGGGCAAACCCATTCATCTTGATGCTTTCACAGCCAAAATGGATTGTTTGCACTCAGCTCGGGTGTGTATTGAAGTCAACCCTGTGCCGGTTCTCCCATCCAAAATTTTAATAAAATGCTCTGCAAGTGAGGTGGAGCCGTATGCTGTTGTGGAGTTTGAACTGCCTGGTTCCTGGACTAGGAGAGGCCGTAGCTCTTCAATGGGTCGCTCTCAATCAGCTGCCCGCCTCCAGGGAGAGATCTGGAGTCCAATGGGACTCCTATCACTGATGGCCCGGTCAAGCCGAGTGAGATTCAGTAGACTGGGAACACTAACGCTCCTGATTTGGATCCTCTTAATGTTGTTATGCGTTCAAAGGACCTGGATGGCTTGGTGCCCGACTTGGTGCAGCCTAAGCTGGACACGTTTTCTCCAATCAGAGGTTCTGAGGTTCCAGAATGTCTTAAGGTTCTGAACTCTGCAATTAAGTCATAGAACTTCGGTTCTATGAAGAATATGGAGGGGGATGCTCCTATGGCATTGTCTGACGCTCAATGTTGGCAGATGCCTCAATATAATGATGCAAACTACAGCGCCAAGATGCCCTCAGTAGCCCACATCTCATTACTGATTGGGAGCCATCTCATTGCTGTATCTTGGAATTCTATATGTGGAATGATGGGGCTGTGCGTGTGCTGAAAAATTTTGGTATCCTATGCTGCAATCTCCCACAGATGATCGAAGAAATGGTTGATCTGATGAAGGGTGTAGCCCACATCTCTTTAAAGCTTTCCTAGTGTGCTGCTGCTCCTAAGCTGAGGGAGCTGTTGCCGGTTTGGCTGCATCCTCCTTTGATAATGGAACTGCGTTCCTGAAGGAGCTGAATCCCTGCGTTCTGTCTTTGAGAAAATGGTCTTGCATGATCCTTCATCTTTGGTCCCATCTGCGATGATGGCATGGTTGCCATCGATTGTGTTGCATTAGTTGAGTAGCACTTATGAGTTTGTTCAAATGTAATATTTGACAGTTTTCATATTTTGTCGATATCTGTTGTACCAGTTGCTCGGGGTATGCCCTAGCGCTTTATGTTTTTACTCCAAGTCAAAATCCTTGGAGATAAAAACATTAATTTTGTAATTTTTTCTCCCATTAATCCAAAATACTTACTTACCAAAAAAAAAAAACAAGATACCCTCAGTAGCTGATGTGATGGATCTTGTGGATGTTGACCCCAAATCAGCTCCCTGTCCTTCTATGATGCCTTTATGCATTCAGTTGAATGATAGTCCTCCTGGAACAGGCTTTTTGTTTGAATCTCTAGTTCCATGTTCTTCACCCAAACCTTCCTTTGCTAAGGTTCTCTGTCATGGGCTTAATGCTGACTCTGAGGGATTTTTGGCTGCTGGTGATGCCATGTCGTCCTGTTGGCAGATCATTGATGAGGACCGTGTGGCTGCTCTTGGAACGGTGGATGCTTCTATTATGTTGAATCCTACTTCTCCAGATGATGCTAAGGCAGATTTGGACTCAGTCCCATCTTCTTTGCCTCTTGAGCCGGAGTTTGCTCGAGGTCAGGCTGTTTCTCCTCCCAGCCCCCTTGATGTTCCGATTATCCACCATGATTTAACTCCCTTAGATGTTGATCCGGATAGTACTCCCAATACTATCTCACGTATCACAATGAAGTATTCCTTGAATACTTCTAACAATTTGGGGCATGAATCAAGTAGCCCCAAAGAAATGTCAGCAGCTTCTCCTTTGGGCAAGCATCTGGATATTCCCAAGGTTAAATACATAGCCATGGAAGCGGCTGCTTCTCAGCATGATTCCTGGAAGCCTATAAAGCCACGTAGGCATCGAAAGTCTGCGTCCAAAGACGCTAAATTTTCTGCCCTTAAATGTTGCCAGGTGGTTCTGAGGTCATGGGGTTGGGCTGATTGACTTTTCTCTCGGCTGACTCGGATCCTCTGTTGATCATTGCTAGGTCTAGCAGTGTTACTTCACTGGCCTGTTGCAGGCCGATGTGAATTATTCTTCCTGAAATTCTGGAAGCTTTGCTAGGGGTGGACAATGTTCATGCTCGATTGAAGGTAGATTATGCGGTAGTTACAGCTGTGTTATGAGCTCCTGAACAGCTGCTTCTTCGCCTCTTCTGACTTATGTAAAGAGTGTAGTTCCATCACCTGCCAAGTTATGTGTCTTTGCTCGTCTGATGTTGCGGATGAAGACTCTAGCTCTAACCGAATCGATCTATGGGTTTCCTCGGTGGGGCTTACTTCTCAGGTGGGCTGCTTGGTTTGTTTACTTCCTATTCTCTACTAGACGGCGGGTGATTACGTAGTGGGATGGCTGCTTTTGGCGGGATGCCGTGCGTGTTTGGAAGTACCTGTTTGTGGATCTTTGGTGATGGAAATAATCTGTCTCTTTGATCCTTGCTGATGCTATGTTTCTTTGTAATGGAACGATGTTGTTGTCGTGTGCTGCTGCTGGGCGAAGGGGATCTTCTAATAGCCTAATGCCCTGGATGAGCTGCCAGTGTGTGCTGTTGACCTTGTATTATATCCAGCTGATCATACACTACTCCCTGAATGTGATGCATGGCCTGGTTGCTGATAGGGTGGAGCGCCCATTCACCCTGTTATGATGCCTTTCTACTCTGCATAGGACAAACCTCATATTTGTTTGCTTTTGTGAGCGTTGTTCCCCTAGTGGATTTTTTTGTGTTATCCTTTTGGGGTCATCTGATGTACGAGTTGCTCGGAAAATGCCCTAGCGTTTTATGCTTTAACTCCTCGTCAAAATACGTGGAGATAAAGTATAGATTGTGTAAATTATTTTTCTCCCTTTAATCCAAATTTACTTGCTTACCAAAAAAAAGGAGCTGGTTTACCTGATACTGAAGATGAAGTTTGGAGGAGGGAGGGGAAATAGGAATCTCGGGATGGAGAAGCCACTCCATGATGGGGAAAACAGGGCTCAGAGGTCAGATTGCATAAGCTAGAATCCCCATCAGGTCCAAGGCCAAAGGGTTGGCCGCTCAAATCCTTAGATAACACTGGGACCGTCAATAAGCACAATCGATGGAAGAACTGCATGCCTTTCGGGACGGAATTAGGTGGGTTGAGTCACATAGGGTGAAGGAACAGGGCAACTAGAATGAGCCACTAACCCTTGTGAAGAATCGAGCGAATGAGAAAAGATCGGCAGGGGAGACCCAATAGATGCACCCAACCTGCCAGCCATGGCTAGCGCCGACACTGATACGGTGAAAGAGGACCAGCGTCAAGTTGAAATTTGAAAAACAAGAGAGAAGGGTGAGCTTCTCTCTCAACGTCCGCTCAGGCTCCCTAGAGTTATTCTCAAACAAAAAAAATCATAATATTTAGGAAAATTTGTTATACAAAGGTAACCTATAAGGATTAGTATTGTCTAAGAAATACTTAAGGTGACATAGTTAAATTCATAGTCACATATTCGATTTCTAGTACCGTAACGTCCCCAAGCCATCCGCCTGTAGATATTGTCCGCTTTGGATCGGAAGAACTTCATGGCGTCTCAAGCTAACACGTGGTCCGCACGGTTTTGTTCCTGACAGACAGAGTCCACCGCCCCCAAAACGCGTCTACAAGGGAAAGGTCTCCATATCCTTATAAAGGCATGCTTCGTTCACTTCTCCATCTGATGTGGGACACTACAATCCACCCCCTTAGAGAGCCCAACGTCCTCGCTGGCGCATCAAATCGGGCCCAATCTCTGATGTCATTTGTAACATCCCTAGGCCGGAGCGCTTCCTTATACCCGGAGCACCTCTTCGCTGGATCTTTCTAGAGCCCAAAAAGGCCAGTGTACTTTTTTAATCCTTTATCCGAAGTATTTCTTTGTCCTTTTAAAGGCCGGAGTGTTTTTTTCAAAAAAAAGAAAAAGGTGTCACCTTGAAGGCCGAAGTGCTTTTCTTTCGCTAAAAGGCCGGAATGACCTTTTAGCGAGAATTTCCCGAAGTGCGTTTGATTCTCTAAAAGGTCGGACGGAGTGCCTGTGTTCCTTGGTGGCCGGAGTGCTTTATGTTCTTCTCGGCGGAGTGATTATGTGCGTTTTTCCGGATTGCCTCTTTACCCTCTATTGGACGGAGTACTTTCTCACTTTGGACGGAGTGATATTGGTGCGTTTTCCGGAGTGGCCTTGCTTATCTCTAGGGATGGAGCGGCCTTGCGTGTGGTGTGGTCTGAGCTGATTTGAGATTGCCACGCTTGTCTTAATCCTCTTTTGCTGTTTTCGGAGTGTGAATCAAATGCTGAGCTGGTTTTGCAATCACCGTTCTCGAATTTATAATCCTGTTATTAATGACTTTCGTCATGGTTTAAGGGACACCCTGTTTCTATGTTTTATTTTCAAGTCGGCAAAACACTTGGTAATGAACATATGTTTGTACATTTTATAAATTTTAATACAATTAATTACTTACCAAAAAAACATCCACAGGCCACCCGCTTGTAGATATTGTCTGCTTTGGGCCGAGAGAACTTCACGGCGTCTCAAGCCAACACACGGCCCACACGGTTTTGTTCCTTGCAGACGGAGTCCGCCGCCCCCAAAACTTGTCTACAAGGGAAAGGTTTCAACATCCTTATAAAAGCATGCTTTGTTCACTTCCCCATCCGATGTGGGGTGTTGGCTTGAGACTTCGTGAAATTCTCCCAGCCCAAAGCGGACAATATCTACAGGCGGGTGGCCTAGGGACGTTACAAATGGTATCAGAGATCGTTATTGTTATTAGCATTTTTTATTATTATCATTTGTTGAGCTTTGGCTCACCGTTGTGTTTTCTTGGTACCAGATTGAGTTGACAGCGTTTAGATTGGAGGAAAAACGCATGAGAAGATGGTCCTGGTAGCCGGATGATGAGATTAAACTGTTATTGAGATTTATATATTTTTATTTTGTTGGGTTTATCATGATATAGAAATTCAAGTAAATGAAATAGTTGAAATGTGGAATTTATGTTATTTGGTTTTAAATTTTAAACCGCGTGAGCAGCTCGAGCCAGGTGTTTTAGTATTTAGGCTCGGGTTGCCACAAGTACTACTTATCTTAATTTACTAGAGTGATTATGACGAAACAGGCCACAGTCCACTATATGGCCTCCGTCATTGAACACATACAAAGACCTATATATAACTGTATAATCAATACTCTGCATAAGTGACAATAAAAAATGGTGGACTAAAATTTCATCACGCATGCACACAAGATTGCATAAGGTTGAAGCTCCTTTTTTATGACAGGAATTCTGTCCGTGGGTATCATGATCAAACCATGTCCTCCAGTGCGTGCTTGATGGTTTTGAGCAATAGACCGAGATGTCGCAAACGACCGATTTTATGACCTGCACTGCTTTTGTCGGTATTGTAGAATGTTGTCCTCTTGGAGGACCCGGTTTTTTGTTATTTTTTGGTGTCATATGATGTACCAAGATGCTCGGGGTATGCCCTAGCATTTATACTTTTACTTCAAGTCAGAAAATACTTGAAGATAAATCATAAATTGTGTAATATTTTTTTTTTAATCCAAATTACTTACTTACCAAAAAAAAGGTCGAAGCTCTTGAGTCGACCTAATAAGTAGGTCGGTCGAACTAGGTTGGTCAATACCTGACCGTTCGAGAATTTTAGGTCGGTCGCATGAAACCAAAGAAAACAAACGAGTTGAGATACCATTAGAAACCAAAATTTCACAAACCATAAAACGTTAGCGAAAGCATCTAAATATCATTTATATTTTCATAATAGAATTATTTTTACAAAAGATTCCAAATTGTCCTAAAATATATCAAGGTCGATCTTTAACTGCTACAGGTATCTGAATCAACCTTTCCTTCCTAGCTAGTCTATCCAACCCTATTCTTTCTATCTGGCATAAACTCATCATCGTCTGGAAAGTATAAAAAAAATAGAGTAATAGCCTTATGCATGCGGAACATGATCTTGGGCCGAAGTCTTTTTCATGAAAACATAATACGTGAGCTGAAGTCATTTGCATGAGAAATAGTTGCCAAAGCATGTTTCACTTCCAAAACTAGTTTCCATAAAAAACCGATCCAAACCAAATGTTGAAAACCCACTATATTTAAGGTCCGTAACTCTTGACCTACAAAACCGCTACATTTAAAGTTCGTAACTCTTAACCAACCAAAACCGCTACATTTAAGGTCAATAACTCTTGAGCAACCAAAACTGTTATATTTAATGTCTGTAACTCTTGACCAAATCCATTTTCGAAAATCACGATCTTCCAAAAATTCGAAGTATAAAGAGCATTGTCCAAAATTCACAATGTATAGAGGTCCAAAGTTCTTAACATGCAAAAGACCAAAGTTCTTTAAGTGCATAAATAGTCAAAGTTATTCAATAATGCAAATAACCAGACTTCTTTCATATGCAAATAACCGTGGTTCTTTAAGGAAACATGCTTACATCCATAAACATCATTAACATGCTAATGCTCATAATTCTATTTCGGACATAAACAAAAAGGAATTCTAACATTGTTCAAGCATGGATCGTAGCACAAAATTCCATATAAACATACCACATGCAATGAGCATAAGAAAGCAATTCATTACGACATACTTGAAGAAAAGCTTTTTTTTTTTTTGGTAAGTAATTAATTGCATTAAAATTTAAATAAATCATCCTGAAATGTGACTATGCTTTTTACCAAGTGTTTTACCGACTTGGAAAAAGAAACATAGAAAGAGGGATTCCCCTTAAACATGACACAAAAGTCATAAATAAAAGATTACACAATTGGAATCGGCTATTAAGACGCAAAACCACAAACTGCCAGCAAAACTGAACAGGAGGACGCTATTTCAGCAATACCACGTCAGGAGGCGAACCTAGCCACGTCAGCATATCCACATGAAGAGAGCAAAGAGGCAATCACGAAGGCGAATAAAGTCACTCCGTCCAAGAAGAGCATCAAGCACTCCGGCCAGCAAGGAACATAAGCCACTCTGTCCATCCTTTTAGTGAAACAAGGGCTCCGGAAAATGTTCGCAAAGAGGTCACTCCGGTTTTTAGAACTCCGGATAAAGGTGATCCGGCTTAAAGAGCTCCGGATAAAAGGTCTAGCTTAAGAGCTCCGTATGAATGATCCGGCTTTTGGTCACTCGTGATAAATGCACTCCGGCTTAGGAGCACTCCGGATAAAAGGCCACTTCAGATAAAGAGCACTCCGGATTTTTTTGGATCGAAAACCACTCCGGCCTTTTAAGGGGGCAAGGCACTCCGGAAAAACGCAAAAAGGAACTCCAGAAAAATCACTCCGGCCATTAAGCATCTCACAAATCACTCCGGCCTCCAGACAAAGGAACTCCGAATTCAACATTGCCACTCCGTCCAAAGTGAGCAAAAATAACCCCGACTGCAAATCACTTAGATTTACAGGGCTTTATCCTACTTCGAGTTTTTTTTTTTTTGGCCCGTTCAGAGCAACCAATGGAACATGAAGAAACCGGCTCCCCAAAGTTTGAAGCAAACAGGGAGTATTTTTTCTGAAAATCGAGAGATAGGGCTGGGTGTGAGATCCGGATCAATAATAGACGCAAGCTCCATCTTCGAAGTCATTCCATCAGATGGAGGAATCAACAGGTCGTGATTCTCGATAACTGCACCAGGATTGGACCGAATATCAATCGAAGACAAATCATGGTCAATAGGAACCACTTCAAGAGCTTCTCTAGCTTCAGCAGAAGGGGAAGAAGCCAATTTGGGGCCATCATCCACAGGGACGCCCTCAGAAGCCAAGTTTCCTAGATTGGATCTACGAACCTTAATCGGATGACAAATATCACTGTAAGGAGCCATTTTCCTACTGCGAGAAGCACAACTGGGAGTCTCAGCAGACAAGAATTCCGGAGCAAACCGCACCACTTTTGGAGGAGGAGTCTTAACAAGAAGGCTCTCTGAAGCAAGATCATCGATCAAAGCCTACATCTTAGGCACTGGATTGGCAGCGGAAGCCACAAGATCAAGACCCGAATTCTCAGCCTTCAAAAGTTGTGGTTTATCAGCATCAAGTATGGCCTTAGAAGAAAGGCATCCCCGTTCATCCAAGGCGACATTAGGGGTCAGGTTCCTAGGGAGAGCACCCTGACGAGCAAGCAGATCCTTCCTGGTGCTCCTATGGATTGCAGAGCCCTTTTTCAAAGGATGCACCGGCCTCCAGTGGTAGGCAACCCCAACATCAACGAACTTAACCTCTTCTAAGCCACCAGATCTTACTCTGATTTTTGTTGGAAGATGGTCCTTTTTACACACTTCAACACACATTCGTGCAAAGTGCAGCCGATCCATCCGAGCTGTACTCGAGTCCAATTTGATGGGTTTACCAACCCCACTTGCAATCCAACTAAGCCCTAATGGAATCCAGAATTCAACCGGCACGTTGGAAAGGGTAATCCAAACAGGAAAGGTTTGGAGAGCTTCCTTAGTCAGTTCCATTCTAGGAATCCAGCGCTTAAGGAATAAGGTTTTCTTGCCAAATGCACAGGGGCCTTTAGACAAACAAAGGTTCAGTTGATCTTCAGACTCAAACCGAAAGAAGAAGAAGCCATTCTCATTTCCAGCAACATGGCGAAGCCCAAATCTGGCCCAGATTTTGCGGGCAATGATGTTTACCGTCTGAAAGGGAAGAGGAATTTCAGAGAAGAAACCGACAAGGGTGGAACCCCAAACTTCTTGAGTCTGCCGAATGACTTCATCCGGAGGAGAAATGGATACGACATCCCCATCAATAGAATGAGGGGGATAAAATTTTAGAGGAGGGCAAAAGCTAATTCCATAGTTTTGGACGACAGCAACCCAGGGGGACGGGGAAGAAAGGGCGGCACCTGGATTGGATTTCGAAGAGTTGTTCACAGACCCGGCTTTGGCAGCAATTTCAGTCAAGGCCACAGCGGGATTGACACCAGAAATAGCAGCTGGAGAAGCACGGGTTGCAGCCACAGGAGATAAACGCTCCAGGAAGGTTGCATCAGGACCTAGGGCAGGGAGCGTAGCATCCCTTTGCAAAGGGGGAAAGGGGTCAGTCGAAAACCCTAACTGAAAAGAACCAACAACCGCACAAGAGGTGGGTGGCTGGGAAGGGCCAGCGGGCAGACTCGAGACGCCCACCTCAACTGGCGACGACTCAGGAGCAGTGGGAGAAGCAAGGCAGGCGGAGTCCTGGGGAGCACCAAGGGGGGCCCCCAGGAGGCCAGCCATGGCCGGCGACGACCGAAGAAATCAAACTCCAAAGCCCGCCCGAATTTGAAATTTGAAAAGCAAGAGAGAAGGAAGAGCTTCTCTCCCTACCCTTTGGGTGTTTATGATATACTTGAAGAAAAGCATCAAAATAATAATGCTTATCATATTCGAAACATGAATTTAGTTAAAAAAAACTTGGGTACACTTGCCTTATCCCCTCCTGCAAATTCCTTACTCAATTCTGGCGTTGTATTTTTTTCATTCTTTTCTTCTCCTGTGTTTCCTTTGCCTTTTTCATTTCCTTCGTGCCTCTTTTTCCCCTGCTTCTAAACTTTTCCTCCTGAACTGTCAAACTTAGTATTTATAGGCAATGGAGTAGGCAGAAGTAGGTAGGGGTAGGTTAACTACTTCGTACCACTTTTCTTACGTCATTTTTCCCTTCTGGAAGGTTAGTAGAGTAGGTGGGAGTAGGTCACCTACTCTAATCAGACTCTAATCAAAACCGACCAACAAGCCAATCTAGTCAAGTCCCACGATCGATCAATGATTCGTGCCTACCATTAATCTACTCCAGTTATCTAACCATTTTCGGTCACTATCTCTCGTTCTTATTTCCTGATCTGAGATTTCTATGGGTTCTAACGTGTTACTGTTTATTTTGGTCACTTCTTCCAAATTACATGAGTTTTGGTTAACTATTTTAGTTCGGTCAATTCTTTTATTCTAGACAACGTTTATTCCAACTTTCTCCCTGAGAATACCCTATGAATTCCTTTTTGGAACTCCTCTCTAAATTCCTCTCCGAAAACCTTTTCTGAAATTCCTATCCGGAAAATCGTCTCCAAATAACTGTCTCAGGATTTTCTCAGTTGGTCAGATTTTTTTCTTCAACATGCCTTAGCCTCTCTTAGCCAGTCAACCTTCCCTTGACCGGATCATTTCCCCATACCCTTCCTACCCGATCAATATGGCGTGACCCAGTTTCTTAATTATAGTCTAGCGGTCAAGACGGTGTTAACCGGACATTTTCCTCAAAATGCCTACCGGCATTAGCAACCATTCATTTTCCTTAAGGCGCATACCCAGTCATTGCCTCAAAGCGCATACCGGTCATTTTATTACATTTCGTCAATTTGCTTCATTCCGGTAAAATACACCAAACCGTCAAAAATGTTCCATTTCGCACAAATATTCCATTTCGACATTTTGCACCATATTGGGCAAATATCCTAATCAACCGGTTAACATATTAGCCAATCACTTTCTCCTTCAACCGGTCAATAATTCCTGGTTGGTCAACATTTTGATTCAGCCAGTCAACGATTTTGGCAAGTCAACTTTGCTAATTCCAGTCAACAATTAATTCTACCGGTCCACAATTCTTGATCTGCCGGAAAGCACTTCTTAATCGGTTAACTACTACTTAGGCCAATTTTCTCATTAAGACTTGAGAGGCCAAGTCTTAGAAACTCGATCCTCACAGTACCCTACCTCATATAAAGTTTTGTCTTTAGAATTTAATAAGGATCATACATTTCATGGAAATAATTTTGTCACACCCAAAATAATAAATAATCGAATAAAGTACGGGATGTCACGGTGATACTTCTTTGAGAATTGGCAAGATGACTCTTCAAATGTCTAGACATCCCATATTTCACATGTTTTGTGAATAAGGGGGGGAATGGATCCTGTTCTTCGGCAAATGGAAGACGGAATTGCAAACATTCTCTTGTTAGTTGTTCGAAGATGAAGTATAAAACTTCGAAAGTTATACAACCATAGCTAGCCAATACAAATGTCATATCTATCTATATCTTTTTTTTGTTTTGTTTTTTTAGTAAGTGATTTTATATTTAAGGGAAAAGAATATAATACAGACAGTGATTTTACTCCGAGTGTTTTTCCGACTTGGAATGAAATCAAAGTCATCGGGGCATATCCCTAACACCTCATTACAGAGGAAAACAAAGAAAACTACTAGAAGCCCGAGGACTACTAAAACAACAGCCAAAAAAAATCAGGGACCAAAACATGTACAGATGGTCACAGCATCACATATTGCAGTCTGCAAGATAGCAAACAGTCAGGTTCGGTAAGTTGTAACATAGCCAAATGAAAGTTCTAGCGAGAGGTGCTCTCCCCTCTCTCTAGGTTTCAAATTTTGAAATTTGAACTGCATGCCTAGGGTTCTGTCGTGGCGCTTCAGGGTTCTGCCTCCTCTGCCGGGCGGCGCCAGAGCCGGCCATGGCCGTCTCTGGATGCTCGCCTCCCTCCCCAATTTTCGACTCCACTCCTTAGAGGCTTAAACCATGGCTGTGAGCTCGAACCGATTCTCCCACTTTTATTTTGCTGTTACAGTTGGGATGATTGATCTTGCCCGTTGGCCAATTTCATCATCTATTGGAGCTCTTGCCTTGTGCCCGGTGCTCGTGTAGTAGCGGTTTGGGGTTTCTGCTCGAGCCATTTTTTCACCTGTAGTGGCTGTATCAGAGAGTAGTTCCACTACTCTCTGGACTCTCTACGGTTTCTATTTTTTCTTTAAATTCCATCTTTAGAATATCTAATTTCAGCTTTGAAATTCGATTTATTTGGGTCTCTTGTCTCCGGATCTAGCTAGTTTCCATGCTCAGGTCGCCAACAGAGTCCCTATTTCCCAGTTTCCTTATGGAAGCTTCGGCTTTGGTTCTTGTCGGTTTGTGTAACCTGGACAGCTTGCCTCTCCGATGGGGTGAAGATGATTCCACGTGCTACGGTTCTTTGGTTTGGGAGCTGCTGTCCGAAGCCTTTGTTCTAGTCTTTGCTGCGTTGGATCTGCTCGGCCGACATTTGTCACCGTGCTCGTCTCTCAAGCCCCTCTGCTGTGAGCCTTCTGTTGGGCGGGATGGGGTGCCCGTGCAGCTGCAGTTAGGGGATCTCTGGGGTGCCGAAGAGCTAGCTGAGGCCTTGTTTGGTCGATGGAGTTCCCTCTGCGATGCGCGCTCTGGACTAATGGTGTGTTGCATGAAGCCCTTTCTAGTTTGTCGCTACATCATTTGGATCGGGAGCAATCGAATGTCCTCTGTTGCTGGCTCACAGTGATCCTCTGCTGTGTGTTCCTACCGGACGACGGTTTGGGGATGCTCGTGCGGCTCTGGTTTGGGGCTATTTGGCGTTGGTCTTTGTAGAACAGGCCATGAACTTGTTTGGATGGTTTTGATCCTTGATGCGTTGAAGACCTTTCCAATTATCGACTTTGGTGAAGCACTTGAATGGTATGCTCTGGCAGAAAAATTCGATGAAAAAAGCTGAATGGTAGATCGTTACTTTAGCCGTGTCTTTGACGCTGCCCTAGTGCTGGCATGGTGACTTAGGTGACCGGTTTGTCTTCCTCGAGCCGATTTGGAGTATGGCTGGTTGGGAGGCCTACGTACACCGATTGGCGGTTTGCTTTCAGTTCTGAATTGTCAATATCTTTATGCGCTCGAGCGAGAAATGGCAAAGTGGCCTTGTGCCTCTTGAGGCTGGAGTGGCCTTGCGTATCTTGAGACCGGAATTACCTGCCGTCTCTTGAAGGCCGAAGTGGCCTTGCAACTCTTGAAGGCTGGACTGGCCTTGAGTCTCTTGAGGCCGTAGTGGCCTTGTGCCTTTCAAAAACTGGAGTTGATTTACGCTATTGTAAGCCAGAGTGATTTGTGAGAAGCTTAATGGCTAGAGTGATTTAAGGCCGGAGTTGGAGTGTGCTTCTTAAAAGTCGGAGTGATTTAAGGCCGGAGTTGAATTGTGCTTCTTGATGGCCGGAGTTGCCTTGCGCTTTTTGAAAGTCGGAGTGATTTGTGGCGCCTTGAAGGCCGAAGTTGCCTTGTGCGTCTTGAAAGCCGGAGTAAATTGTGAGAGGCTTGAGGGCCGGAGAGGCCTTTTGCCTTTTAAAAGCTGAAGTGGCTTTTAATGTGCCGATTTGGATCTGCATTTCCAGTGCGTTTTTGACATGCGTTTCAAGTGCCGATTTAGATTTGAGTTTTTTTTAATGTCGATCTCGATATTGATTGGCCTGTGTTTTGTGCCATCGTCCATGCCGCTTTTTTATTTGTTGGTGGCGTTGCGATTGCAATACCAATGATGGCGGCGATGCTTTCTAGTAGTCAATGCTCGGCTGTGGTGTGATGTTGCCTTCTAGCGGCAAATGCGGGGATCCATTATCTTTGTCGTAATGGCCGTGGCCGTGGCACTTGATTTCGATGGAAGTCTGTTTCCGTTCGGATTTGGTTCACCAAGTGGAGCAGGAACGGCCCATGGCTGGCATGAAGTTCCATTTTGGCGTAGATGCTGAAGTAGTTGGTGACTGGTTTTCTACCTGTTGCCAATTTTTTGTACCGCCCATGGATTGGCATGATTTCTTTAGGAACTGCTCTACTGATGTTGGAGCCTTTTGATTGTATTGTGTGAATACCAATATTTTTGTTTCTCTGTTGGTTTCATACGATGTATCAATGTGCTCGGGGCATGCCCTAACACTTATGGTTTATCCCCAAGTCGGAAAAACACTTGGAGATAAATCATTACTTGTAAATTTTTTTTCCCATTAATCCAAATCACTTACTTACCAAAAAAAAATAACACAGCAAAATAGCAGCATAGCATTCAGCCACTCAGCACAGAACAGCAATACTTCAAGCCCTCCATAATATTAGTTAGTTGCCAACACGCCTATTCTCAGCACAACACGCTAACACAAGCTGTAAGCGCAACCACGAAACCAATGCCTTCACCAAAGAACCACCACGACCCGGATCGGCGAGTTGAAATGCATGAAAACCTCGGCTGTCGGGCGGCACCAATCCCGGCAACAACAAACCGAGAGACATTAGGCATCGAGACTAGAAGAACGAATACGAAAATGCAAATGCCCAACTTGCGGCAACAATTAAAAAAACACCGAGCCATAATGGCGAGCCCAGTATTTGCTCCAAAATCTCTAATGCAAACCCGTGAAGTGTTGGGGCCTGACAAGGCGCTCGGACAAAATGATCCGTAGCGCAATGACCGAGAGGACAAATCACTCGGTCGGAGGGGACAGCTTGCTCGGGACGGATGACCAACGAGGAAAGAGAAACATGCAGTTTTAACATGGAAACCCTTCTCGAACCGAAGGAAAAACCACGGGAGCGAGAGGCAACAAACAAATCCACTATGTGAAATAGGTTACAAACCTCGAGAGGAGTATCCGCTACACACCCAAGAAGTTAAAGAGGAAAACACTCTGAGCAAACCGAGAAAAGCACTCTCTTTTCTCTTCCTCCTTCTCTCACCCGGTGGTGCACTCCTCTTCACCTTCACAATAGTCATTTTTCCTTTACTTGCACTCACCACTTTTTCAAGCTCTCACACTCACTCACTTCTCAATATCACGCGACTATTTATAATACCGGGGAGGGCCACGTGGCCACCACCACCCGGCCCACGCTCTTGGTAGGGTGGCGGGGCTATGTCCTTAGGGCTGCCATGGCCGTCCCGCACGCCTCTGCGTGTCGGGAATGGCAGCTGCCACCTTGGAAGTTGAAGCGCCCGAATGTCCAATCGGAGTGGGTCAACTGTCCACTGGGCAACACGCGGCCCGCGGCCCTACGTGAGAGAGAAAGTCAACACTTAGGCTCAGGCGTCCTCGTCCTCGTCCATGTCCACCTCTCGGACATGATACCTTTGAGTAGTCCTTGTCCAATTCATCCAGTACCCCGAGGACAGGGCGTTTCGGATTTCTCCAAACGTCCTCGTCCATGTCAACCTCTCGGACATGAACCTGAGGAGTCCTCGTGCATTTGTCTCCAGTCCGCGGACACAAACACCCAAGAGAGTGACCCCACAAACTTCCCTCACGATCTTGTGAAGAACCTTTACATTGTTGAGCAACCGTCATCTCTTGCCTCCCGGACTTCCCCCGAATGGGATCAACCTCTACTTCAAAGGGTCGTCCCTTTCCCCGCGGTCATAGGTACATAGAGGGAGTTGTCTCTTACTCACGTTCGAGTGGATTAGACACTCTACTCTATCCGGCCCGATAAATCATCGCCGCCTTTCCGCACCTTCCTCGGTGGGAATCCATTGTCCTCATGGCTGAATGACACCTTCCTCCGCCATCTTTTGACTTGGAGTAAACCCACTCCCCTTGGCTCCTTTTACGCGACGTGTCATTCTCACTTGCTTTCTGAGTTACGAAATGTACTGAATGTGACTTACTCCGCCCTTGTCTTCGAGACTTTGGGCCACGTCCTCGGCACCTTCCTCTTTGGCCTTAGCCACCGCAGCTCACGCCCGTTGACCTGCCGGCTCTGCCCCGCTGGCCTGCTTGGTTCCGCCCTTGGCCCTACTCGGCTCCGCCCTTGGCCTTGCGGCTCGGTCGCCAGCTCTGCTCACGCTCTTCCAACCTCTCGGACGTCCTCTACTACCACACCGCCACCTCTCTCCACCTTGACCGGTGCCCCATTGGTCATCTCCGGCATTTCCTTTGGACAATGCAAGCCTTCATCAAGCTCCCGATGTCCACGCTTCCCTTTGCCAATCTTGAGGGCACCTTTGGTGAGCTTCCATTGGCCGTCGCCAAACGCTGTCTGAAGCCTTTCTCATCAAGCTTCCGATTAAAATCACATTCAACCTCAAGTCCGGACATGTCGCACGCCCTCCAAAGACGGCGTATTCCGTTGCTTGTCCTCAAGCAAACATCCCCGATGCCAACAACCCTAGACGAGCCACCGTTACCCGTGGCAGTCCTTCTTTATGTGGCCTTTCTTACCACAAGAAGCAACTCCTTCCTTGAGCTTGCTCATTGTTGCTCCTCTCCGTCTGCCTTTGTCCTCCCTCGGATCTCCCTCTTCCCATTCTTTGGTGGTTGCAGACACTTTCCCGAGAGCTTGAGGCCTCACCGCTTTCCCTCGCCTAGACTCGTTCATAGCGGGAAGCTATAACCTCGTCGACTTCAACGTGTCCTTGCCCGAACAAAGATGTCGTGACAATATGATCGTACGGGACGGCAGGATGCCCGCAACACCAACGCTTTGTCCTCGTCCTGATCTTCTCATCAAGGCTAACATCTGCGTTTCGGCCGATGGAACTGCGTCGAACTGCTTCTCGAAGCTCTCCCCATCCAACAACCGCAGCCATAAAAGCGCTTCTTTATATATAGCCTCGGTTGTCGAGGACTTGGACTCGATGCTGTAACTCTCTGGCTTGTCCCGGACCACGGCCGGGTCGATAGTCTAAGGACCTCCTGCAGTGTGTTGTCATGAAACACAACTTAATGGTGGGTTGGCAGATCCCTCTTTCCGCCACTGGTCCTCGGTCGGTTTCTCGATTTCTCCTCCTTTTTTGAAGAGCTATTACCTTCCTTCCGGGTCAAATATTCCTCACCCTTTCTGCCCGAAGGATTAAATTATTTTGCCCATTGAATCAAGCCCACATTGAACGTCCCATTCTTCCGACGACGCCATCAACCGACGGTTCCACGAACCGAGCTCGATACCACTTGTTGGGCACAACAAGGGCGCTCGGGCGAGCGATCCGTATTGATGACCGAGAGGACAAATTACCGATCGGAGGGACAGCACTCGGACGAACGACCAACGAAGAAAGAGAAACACACAGTTGCGTGGAAACCCTTTTGGAACCGAAGGAAAAAACCACAGGAGCAGAGGCAACAGCAAATCTACTATGTGAAATAGGTTACAAACCTCCAAGAGGGAGTATCCGCTACACACCCAAGAAGTTAAAGAGGAAAACACTCCTGAGCAAACCGAGAAAAGCACTCTCTTTTCTCTTCCTCCCTTCTCTCACCGGTGGTGCACTCCTCTTCACCTTCACAATAGTCATTTTGCCTTTACTTGCACTCACCAGCTTTTTCAAGCTCTCACACTCACTCACTTCTCAATCTCACGCAGCCTATTTATAATACTGAGGAGGGCCACGTGAACGACCCCCCGGCCACGCTACTTGCAGGTGGGGTGGCGGGGCTATGTCCTCCTGGGCTGCCATGGCCGTCCGCACGCCTCCTGCGTGTCAGAATGGCAGGCCTGCCACCTTGGAAGTTGAAGCCATCCGAATGTCCAATCGGAGTGGGTCAACCGTCCACTACAACACGCCCGTATTTGGCGGAGCCTCGTGAGAGAGAAAGTCGGCACCTGGGCTCAGGCGTCCTCGTCCATGTCCACCTCTCGGGACATGATACCTTTGAGTAGTCGCCGTCGATTCATCCACTACCAGGGACCAGGCGTTTCGGATTTCTCCAAACGTCCTCGTCCATGTCAACCTCTCGGACATGAACCTCTGAGGAGTCCTCGTGCATTTGTCTCCACTGGTCCGCGGACACAAACACCACAAGAGAGTGACCCCAACACAAAGGATCAACCAGCAACCCCAGATTCTATAAACGCAAAAGAGAGTCATCCAAACAAAAACCATACTCAAAACCATACCATCCATCTGGTGACACATATACCAGCTGTCAACCCAACCCTTCCTAAAGCATCATCAGGCAGAAAACCCCAACTCAGTAGGAGGAGATCATCTACATTCATTAATCAAACTTTGGACACTGAACATGGTACCCGCCTCCTACCAGCATCAGCATCCTGATTCAGAGTAAAATCAGGAGCCAATCTTCTCACCTCTCTATCATATCTATCTATATCATTACTTTCGGCATTGTACTTGATGTCTTCTCTCTAGGTTTTATAATTTGAATCCTCTGCTTCAAAATTTTTAAATTCCTACCGGATTTCGAATGCTGGCATGGCCAGCGGTTCTAGAGCTCTAGCTTGCCTGTCTACAACTCTGCCCCCTTCTTTTCAACCTCTTGATTCTAATCCTTCGACCCCTCTTTCGCTTCCACTTTCATCGACACCACTCCCTTCTCAAACCTATATCCCTAAATCTCTCGCTCCAGTGTTACAGCCCGAAGCCCCCCATTGTCCTCTTACCTTTGATGTCTTCCCTCCCCTTCCATCCGTTTTCAAGCCTCTTGTTCTCGCCCAGTTTGGGAATCAGGTCGCTCCTCAGACTTCTGCTGAGCCTGCTGTTTGTTGGACCAAATCGTCTCGGTTGCATTCTCTAGTGAACTCAAAAGGCTCTAATTGTTCCTGGTCTAATGGGGTGCAGAAGAAGGGCGTAATCCCCAGTCTTGAATTGAAATTCTACCCTCCACAAGTCGTTAACGGCGAGCAAGCTTCCGTCTCTCCTCCCTTTGATGTACTTGAACAGGGCTTGGATGTTTGGGGGATTACTCTGGTTGGATATTTCTTTAGCAAATCCTTACATTTCCATACAATTAATTCCATAGCTCGGAAGGTTTGGGCCCGTTTCGGCTTACACCATGTTTTTTTTTGGTAAGTTAGTATTATAAATAAAAGTAGAAAAAAGATACGGAAGTAATGATCTATCTCTAAGTGTTTTACCGACTTGAATTTAGATCAAAAACGTTGAGGCATACCCTGAGCACCGTGAAATAATTCATGAAACTAAAAAATAAACAATGGGGTAAACAAAATTACAACCACAAAGGCCAACAACCAGAACAATCAAGGGAAGATAGAAAGTTCTAACTTCAAGTATTTTGCCGACTTAGAGGTAGAACAACATGGCTTATGCCATGTTGCTGGTGGCCAAAATGATTTCTTTTTCTTTTGTTTCTCTTCTGAGGCTCAATTGGATGCATTCCTTGCAAAAGGTCCATGAGCATTTAGAGGGAAAACATTATTCCTCAAGCGCTGAAAACCGAAGATGCCCATAGCTAAAGAAGAGCATAAAACCTTCCCAGTTTGGATAAATTTGCTAAATGTTTCTATCAAATACTAGACCCCGTTGGGGCTCAACTGGATTGCCAGTGCTGTTGGAAAATCGATTTTGCTGGATGCCAACACGGCAAAGTTGGACCGGATGCTTTTTGCCCGCGTATACATTAAGGTGGGGATGGGTGCTGTTCTTCCCACAAAGATTCGACTGAACTCTGGGTGGACCTCCCCTGTAATGGAGGATACCCCTATTGAAGTGGAGGTTGTGTATCAATGGAAGCCTCTACGATGTTCTAGCTGCAAGAAATTTGGGCATGGAACCACTCAATGTAAGCCTCAGATTGTTAAGCCACCAGGTAGAATTTTGGAGGCTGTCCCTACTAGTGGTGATCAGACTGTCTCTAATAGAACACTAGCGACCTCTAAGCAAAGGTCCTCTCTTCGGGCCCTCTTCAGCCGTTGGAGGGACAGATATTGCTTCAAATGAGAATTTGAAGAAGATAGCTTCTTCTGAGATTACTAATCCTCCTGTGTCATCTTCCAATTCTTTTGATATCCTCCTAGAAGCTAATTCTGGTGTCAATCAGACAAAGAAGATGGCCTCTGGCAATGATGGTTGTCATAACATTGACTTAGGCTCTAAGAGGAATACTGCTAATCAACCCCTCCCTGAGGCCACGTTTCCTTGTGTAGCGCCCCTGGCTACAAATGAGGAGATCTATGCTGTCCACTCTGGGGCTACCTTTAGCTCAAATACCCTTGCAGGAGATGAAGCTTATGGGCCTAAACCTAAGCTCCTAAGCTTTTCACTCACTAATAGTCAATTTGTCGATTCCAGGAGGGTTCATGCTATAGTCCCTCCAGATGCTCCCAGGAAGATGCAGGTTTATTCTGAGTCGGTCAGCCCACATCTTCTGGCTAGTAGTCTCATGACTGCCTTTGGTCAGGCTGAAGAGGCTGAGGCAGATGAGGAAGATTTTCATGATCCAATGCTTAATGCCCTCAAGATGTTGCTGGAGGCAAACATTACTCAGACATATCTTGATTCTTTGACTCCAGAAAGCAGGCAAATTGTGAGTAATTTCATGAAAAAATATTTGCTAGCTGAAATAGTAGAGAAGAGGGCTGAGTTCAACTCTTCTTCTCCTCTGGCTGAGGCACATCAGGATAGTTTCTCAGGTGCAGTTTTTGAGGCCATCAGGATGTTGGTGGTTGCCAAGACCACTCAGCCATTGATTGCTTCTCTATCCCTTGATAGGAAGAATGTAGTTATGGTTTTCTGAATACTTTTCTAAAAATGGAGACTAAATTTTCGAATTATAATTTTAGCCATCTAAGTGGCCTAATAAAGGGCCTTCATATATTTGATACATCTGCCCCTGAAGTGAGCCTTTTTGGAGCTCCTGACTTCTCAAATAGCTTCCAATGGCGGCTAGAAAGGAGAGTCGATGGTGTGTCTTCTGTTCACGCTCTGGATGAGGAGAACCAGTTAACTACTCCTTCCGAGCAAGATGGAACTTGGAAGCAAGCCAAGTCCCAGAGACATCGCAAATCCACTTTCAAAAAAGGGGGTTTTGACCGGTCATCTAGTTGACTTGGCAAATTTGGATTTTGGCCGGTCAACTAGTTGACCGGTATCTTCTCTCTCATAACACAGGTTTGGTGCTTATTGTCGGAGTTACCGGTTTGAATCACTTGGCCGGAATGAGGATTATGCCCAGTATGGCTGATGTTTGTTCTTTGCCCAATTTGGTGTCGATGCTGATTTGGTGTCATGCTGGTATGGCCATTTGCCAGGTATGGTGCGCTCTGTGATTGGTATGCTGTTAGTTGTCTGGCCGGTATGGAGTTTGGCTGTTTGGTGGGCCTGGCGTGCAATGCTTTTTGCTAGATTACTACTATTGCTGATTTGTCAAAGTGCCGATATGCATTTTGCTTGATTTGGATATTTGCTGGTATGCATCCAATTGCTGTAATTGCTGGTTTTCTCTTTGCTTGATATGACCCTAGGTGGCTGTGCGTGCTTTTTGCCCCGTATGCTGCAACAGGCCAATTTTGTCTCCCCCCTTTTGCGCCGGTCAACTCGTTGACTGAAAAATATGGTATTTGGCCGGTCAACTCGTTGACCGGCTATTTGGTTGCTCAAATACCAAGTTAAAAAAGCGGGGATCTTTTGGACGGTCTTCTCTTTGACCGGCAAATTTGGATTTTGACCGGTCAACTAGTTGACTGGCATTCTCTCTCGTAACTCTGGTTTCGTCTTCGTTGGCGGAGTTACCGGTTTGAATCTCCTGGATAGTTTGAGGCTTATGCCTGGTATGCATTATGCTTGGAAAGCTACCAAATACCGGGATGGCATTTCGCCAGTTATACAAGGATTTACCGGAATAGTATGTCGCTCAATATGCCATATTGTGCAACAAATTGCGAATGGCTCTCTAGGTTGGATGGGCTGTCTTTACAGGGTTGGTTTGGCTTTATAGGGATAGTTTACCGGAATGGTGAATGGATCATTGGGCCGGTATGGTGAATGGCATTTGGCCGGTTTGGGGCTTATGCCCGGTTTGCGTTATGCTTTGTAGGATGCCCAATGCCAGGAATAGCTTGACGCTGATATATAAGATTTTACCAAAATAGCATGTCGCCCGATATGCCACAATATGCAACATATTGCTTGAATGGAACTTTGGGATGAATGGGATGTTTTTTGCTGGGCTGGATCAGATGTGTGGCTGGTTTTGTCCGTTCTGCCAGTTCTGTTCCTGTTTTTTAAAAAAAGGGACGTTGCTGAGTGTATTTGTGTAGGCCATGGGCCAATTAGAAACATTGATTGATTATACTTTTGTAATGTTTCTTTTTTTCATGACATGTTCATGTGGCTCGGGGTATACCCCAACGTTTCTGTTCTTATTTCAAGTCAAAAAATACTTGAAGTCAAAACAGATTTTATTCTTTTCTTTTCCTTTAATACACTTTACTTATCAAAAAAAAAGGCATTGTACTTGATGCAAAAGGGATCAGCTTCAATTCAAGCTGGACGTTAATGACTTGGACAAAATTCGGACATAACTTGCCGAATTTGTATAAACAAATACCGCCTTTTTCTGGCTGCATTTGAAAAAGTGAGTTTTCTTACGATTTTGGAGTAGAAATGCCCCTACCTTGACCCTCAAGTAAGAGGAAATATGAACTTCCTGCAGTCTCGTTGAATTGGGCATTGGAAAATACAGATGGCAGCATCAGTTAGAACACAATATAGCCGTATTATCTAGATGAGCATTTTGTCATGTGACATAATCATCCATGAATTACTCAGCCCTTCAGAATTTGACACTACCGCTAGTTTAATGATTAGTAGCAGCAGGTGCCTTTTAATGTATCAAGCAAGCAACAGAAATCCTAAAATTAAATTCGTTGTTGTTGAAGCTATTTGATTCAAAAGTATTGTCTTAGACATCCATATCTTCTGTTAAACTCTTCAAAAATAATTCTACTTCTGCTGACAATATGCCATTGGCAACTTGAGTTTTGCTTGAATTTACACCTAGAGAGGACTCTGATAATACTAGGTGGATTAGAAACTCACAAACATCTCGTAGATCACAGGACAATGAGATCACCTTCCTTGTTTGCTGCCCCGTTCTTTCATCGCGACAATCATCCACATATATACGTTTTCTACATGCCTGCAATGCATAGCATAGAGTTCAATTGTTTCAGTTTGGGCTTTGATGCTTTTGTATATAAAAATCTTCTTTTTTTTTCTTTCTTATTTTGTCATTTCCCAAGTGTTTAAGAAGGTTGTGCAAAATAGCTGCAGCACCAGAATGAAAATGTAGAACAAAACACCGGAGAAGTAACTTCAACTCCATCTAAGTAATGTGCCAAAATGGAAAAGGAAATACTTTTATGAATCCATTTGGAATCTAAAGAGTGCTAAGGTTACAGAAAAGTCCAAAGAAAAGGGGAAAAGTCAAAGTAAAATGCTTTCCTATATTTGGTTTGCGTGGGAAACAATTAGAAAAAAAAATGATAAAGAATATGTACTCAAATTCATATTTGAGAAAAGCAATATTTCTTTTATTTTCTTTCTTTTTTTTTTATTTTTTTCTCATCATTTTCTTTTATTTTAAACTTGTCTATAACCAAACAGATCTGAAAGGATGATAGAAGCTGAAATTTGATTAACAGTTTGGTATGCAAAAGTTAGTTATGTACTACTGGTCGGAGTTTTCCTTTTAACATGGACAAATGGGCTAATTGGAGAACATAGCTTTCAGCAAGAAATAGTTACCAGGAAAACATGGCTTAGGCTGGTGATTTGATCAGACTTTAGGAATCCTGAGTGCAATAACTCTCGAAATAACAGCACCACCTCTGCACTCACACTGTTAGGCGACAGGTTTTGAATTATTGCAGATATACAGGAGTCGTCAAACACAGATCTCATCCATCCGGGCACATCTGTCAACTTGAGAAGCGCCGCCGCAATGTGAACAGCAGCCTTGTGATGGATCATGAATGATTGTGAAAATGAACATGGAGCGACCAAAGAGTTAGCCAGCTCTTCAACAATCACCTTGCACCAGCTGTTGGTACCAATAAATCCTGTCTTATGCAGACCAGGTACTTCCCAGCTCAGAATTGTTGATAAGCAGAGGCCACAGTTCATAGCTACTCTTACATCACTGTGAAAGACAAGGCCTTCCAGTACAGCAACTATGGTTCTCAAGAACACCACAGTGCACTTTATGCCCTTCTGTTGTCCATTTCTCTGGTTAGTTATTCTGGCAAACAACTCTAACAGGCAATATGACGCAATGAGCTTTACCAGGGGGGGCCCAGAATGGATAAGCCTGCAGAAATCCTGGCAAAGAATGCCCATTGAAGGAAATGTCGGAATCATATCTGATGGGCTGAGGAAATTCTGCCAGTCAACGCTTCCTGGTAAAACAGCCTGCAAACTAGGAGAACAGAGGAGTTAGCTTAAGAAAAAGCCTGGAATTTTACCAACCGTTTATTGCGGAATTACTGACCTCCTCAAATAATAGCAATTAAGTAATAATAGAAAAACCAGAGGTTTCCCGTCATTTGTTGCTTCAGGTTGATAGATTGAGGCAATCCCCTTTTGCAGGCTGCATCAATTGTGTTTCTGATCATGCAGGCCAGAGAACTATTCAGTAGTATGAATTTTGAAGTTTCTACCAATGCTTTGTGTGTGGAATGATGCAAAATCATCGAAAGAACACCACTTAGTAATAGGCTTTCATTTGTCCATCCTGTTTCAGCTACAGCGAGGATGAAAGAATCTAGCAACTGCAAAATACACAGGCCTGATAAGATTAATATTCTATTATTAAGAACCAAGAGGAAAAAAATCAAATAGGAACATTAATACATAATCTTGATAAAATTAATTTCTTATCATTAAGTCCAAACAAACAGGATTACCGTCATAGTAACTGCCAGCCAAGCCTCATCATCAGAAAGTGTTTCAGGCTGCACAGAAATTAGAAAGATGAAAATGAAACGTATAGTAAGGATACGATTTTGTGGTGAAGAATAAATCAAATTGTGACACGATTTCTGGACTGCGCTGCCCAAGTCATTCATGTAGAGTTGATCTGAAGCAGAAGGAACAATGCAGATTATTGATGACATTAGATTCAATACCAAAACTACATCATCCATTTGGATCTCTTCCTCCAAAAATTGTTTCAGTAAAATAACCAAAAGTTTTGCCATTAAGTTATCTCCCACAGCTACCAGTTCTGCAATATCTTTTGCATTTATGTACTGGCAGTGGTTTCTGTCATTGATATTCTGGGTCTTCACCGTGCTACTTTTTCTGCAGAACTGTAGAATCTGGCAAGACAAAGGCTTGATGATTCTCTCCTGTTGAAACAACCATTTCAATGATGTTGGATGAATTTTAACCGAAAACAGATCCAAATCTTTCTCAACCACTAGCTGGAAGAAGATTTTTTCAGCTTCTGGACTGTAGGAGATTTGGTAGCTCTGTTTTGCTAAGCCTCTGTAGAGGCCATACAAATTCATCAATTGAATAGTAGTCAATGAGTCAGAGGATCCATAAAGCAAATCACCACCATTAACAATAATATATTGCTCCAAAGAAGCTAAAACAAACTTCTTGTCTGCAATCCTGCGGAAGGAAGTGAGTTCCAAAAAAGTTAAACAAAGCAAGATATTAATAAGGAATTGAGAGTAAAATGTAAACTTGAAGGATTGGTTACATTTCATTGTATAAAGAACTGATATATAGGATCTGCAATACTGCGGTTTGGCAAGAAAATTGCTCTTGATTATGGACGCTTTTCTGCCCAAGCAGAAACAGCATATCAATAGGATCAGTTGGCAGAGACGAAGCAGCATCTCTAATAGGTTGGCCACAGCCATTTCCAAGATGACAATCCACAATTGAACTGAAAATAAGATATACTCTCCACTTCATCTTCTCTGTTGGATATAGACTTAACCACCCAAATGACAAGTGGAACCAAGATAATGAAAGCAAAATTCTTGCAAACTCAATGCCTAGAGTATCACAACTTTCAGCAAGTATAAAGTGAAAAGTTTCTAGTACTCCCAAGATACTTTCCTCTTCCATCTCTTTGATGGCCATCATAAACCATGGTAATATGTGATTTTGGCATAATTCTATAACCCAATTGCTCGGTTGCATGCCACTTGAGCTATTTATGGAGTTCGTTTCATGACTGAATGCACATGATTCTCTCAGTAGGTACAGGGAGTGGAAAAGTTGGCTGGGATCTTTGTCATATGCACTTAAAGAACCTAAGACTGCATATCTTGATGCTTCTTGGATTGACATCAACAAATTCAAAGTACCAGTGGAAAACGGAAATTTCATTAAAGCAACAAAGATAGAGCAAGCTGACATGAATGCCTCAGAAAGCATACCCATCTCTCCATTTATGTAACTTCTTAGCATTGCTGTCAAAACACAACTTATTTCTTCCATCTGCTTCGTGGATACTATTCCGGGAAAATTGGAGACACCATTTAATATGAGCTTCAATACCTCAGTCTGAACAGGATGAAAAGGAACTTCAGCTACATGAGACAGAACAGAAACCAGTGTTGTGAACCCAATAGCAAGCTTTTGCTTAAAGATTTGACCAGCCATTGAAAAAAGATGAAGTACCAGAATACAAGAACTGACAACTTGGTCATTTGTCCCTGTGGACAGTACAACTTCATGTCTAAGCATATAGATTTATAGCATAACAAGAACAAAAAGCTTTCTTGATTGTGGAAGGTACTAACAGACAATATTTGTACATTTTGACAATGCAATTGACCAAACTTTCACAGTATCAGCCCTAGAATGTACTGCCTTAAGTGGATCATTATTGGTATTGGATTGTAGCAAAATTCTGAAGGACTTGATTATTTCTATCATGGCATTAAATGAAATCCTGACAATCTGTCCTTTATATTCAGTCTCCTAGATTTGTTTTAAGTAAACTAAGAATCAGAAGTATGTCAAGTGAGTTTTCACCTGATAGTCTTAGTACTTCAAATATGTAATCCACAATATTTTCCTCGACAAAGACTTGGACATGTTTGCTTGAAAATCCTTCCCATGACAAACAATGAAAAATAAAATCAAGTGTAGCAATTTGAACTCGGCTGTCTGAAGAGAGTAATGGGCCCTTAATGGCTTCAGCTAACAAGAGACTCAGGGAAGGGCCATACTTTCCGTCATGTGTGATTTGTATGAAGTTATCAGCTTCACAGGTACCCATCATGCTGAAGTCACTTGATAATGCTTTGTCAAGAAAACCTCTTTGAGCCAACACCTTCAGAAGTGCTACACAGGTAAATTGGGATAAATTAAGAAAAGCTTTGTCTCCACTATTATAATGTACAATTCTACAAGCCATAGCAAGTACGGTCTGAATCTGTCTGTTAAAAAAGAGAAATAACTGCAGGTTTCTAAGTCAAAATCTTGTACGATTCTAGAGGAGTAAGACATTTTGGACCTTTTCATCTTTTTTGCTGCTTTGAAACATAACAGTACCCCTTACTCTGTAATTTCTTTTCATGTGGGATAGGAGGGTCAAGTATCAACATGCATGTTATGGGCCTTACTGATATGGCTTATGAGGCGTTATCAGTCCACCTGAATACAAGAAGAACTGCCAGGAAAACTCAACAATCTCACAAATTTTAGAACTACATGTAAGGGTCAAATTATTATTGGTTTATTATGTTAGTTCCCAAAATTCTGTTTTAATTGTTAATTTCTATTTTGCTTTCGGTTTGCCATTTAGTTTTATTCCAACTGAATGCAGTTGGAATTTTACTTGAAATGTTACTGTTGTAACCAGCCTGGGAAAATGCCAGAGATTTTTTCTTTTCCTCTCTCAAATCTTCTCTGCCCTCTGTCTATCTCCACTGTCTCTTGCTTTGTTTTCCCCTTCTCTCTAAGAGATGCTCCTAGATCACCTTTCCTCTTCATCTCTTTGATGGCCATCATAAACCATGGTAATATGTGATTTTGGCATAATTCTATAACCCAATTGCTCGGTTGCATGCCACTTGAGCTATTTATGGAGTTCGTTTCATGACTGAATGCACATGATTCTCTCAGTAGGTACAGGGAGTGGAAAAGTTGGCTGGGATCTTTGTCATATGCACTTAAAGAACCTAAGACTGCATATCTTGATGCTTCTTGGATTGACATCAACAAATTCAAAGTACCAGTGGAAAACGGAAATTTCATTAAAGCAACAAAGATAGAGCAAGCTGACATGAATGCCTCAGAAAGCATACCCATCTCTCCATTTATGTAACTTCTTAGCATTGCTGTCAAAACACAACTTATTTCTTCCATCTGCTTCGTGGATACTATTCCGGGAAAATTGGAGACACCATTTAATATGAGCTTCAATACCTCAGTCTGAACAGGATGAAAAGGAACTTCAGCTACATGAGACAGAACAGAAACCAGTGTTGTGAACCCAATAGCAAGCTTTTGCTTAAAGATTTGACCAGCCACTGAAAAAAGATGAAGTACCAGAATACAAGAACTGACAACTTGGTCATTTGTCCCTGTGGACAGTACAACTTCATGTCTAAGCATATAGATTTATAGCATAACAAGAACAAAAAGCTTTCTTGATTGTGGAAGGTGCTGACAGACAATATTTGTACATTTTGACAATGCAATTGACCAAACTTTCACAGTATCAGCCCTAGAATGTACTGCCTTAAGTGGATCATTATTGGTATTGGATTGTAGCAAAATGCTGAAGGACTTGATTATTTCTATCATGGCATTAAATGAAATCCTGACAATCTGTCCTTTATATTCAGTCTCCTAGATTTGTTTTAAGTAAACTAAGAATCAGAAGTATGTCAAGTGAGTTTTCACCTGATAGTCTTAGTACTTCAAATATGTAATCCACAATATTTTCCTCAACAAAGACTTGGACATGTCTGCTTGAAAATCCTTCCCATGACAAACAATGAAAAATAAAATCAAGTGTAGCAATTTGAACTCGGCTGTCTGAAGAGAGTAATGGGCCCTTAATGGCTTCAGCTAACAAGAGATTCAGGGAAGGGCCATACTTTCCGTCATGTGTGATTTGTATGAAGTTATCAGCTTCACAGGTACCCATCATGCTGAAGTCACTTGATAATGCTTTGTCAAGAAAACCTCTTTGAGCCAACACCTTCAGAAGTGCTACACAGGTAAATTGGGATAAATTAAGAAAAGCTTTGTCTCCACTATTATAATGTACAATTCTACAAGCCATAGCAAGTACGGTCTGAATCTGTCTGTTAAAAAGAGAAATAACTGCAGGTTTCTAAGTCAAAATCTTGTACGATTCTAGAGGAGTAAGACATTTTGGACCTTTTCATCTTTTTTGCTGCTTTGAAACATAACAGTACCCCTTACTCTGTAATTTCTTTTCATGTGGGATAGGAGGGTCAAGTATCAACATGCATGTTATGGGCCTTACTGATATGGCTTATGAGGCGTTATCAGTCCACCTGAATACAAGAAGAACTGCCAGGAAAACTCAACAATCTCACAAATTTTAGAACTACATGTAAGGGTCAAATTATTATTGGTTTATTATGTTAGTTCCCAAAATTCTGTTTTAATTGTTAATTTCTATTTTGCTTTCGGTTTGCCATTTAGTTTTATTCCAACTGAATGCAGTTGGAATTTTACTTGAAATGTTACTGTTGTAACCAGCCTGGGAAAATGCCGAGATTTTTTCTTTTCCTCTCTCAAATCTTCTCTGCCCTCTGTCTATCTCCACTGTCTCTTGCTTTGTTTTCCCCTTCTCTCTAAGAGATGCTCCTAGATCACCTTTCCCCTCTTCATCTTCTTCTCTGGTCTTTTCAAATTTTGCACGGTTGCATGCAGGTTTGCAACATTTCATGCTCTCATTGGGATATGGTAAAAGGAATGACGGCCTAATACAAAGCCTAAGAAGACTCCATCGCATGGATTTCAAAGGAGCTGAAGAAGGTCGCGGCGACCGTACAACATGTAGAAGGTATAGCCACTAATACTTCCACCACAAAACATATTCAAAAATCCCTCGCTGAAATCCTTCACTCATGAACTTGAATTGAGAAACAACCTCTGCAACCAGCGAATCCACCTTTACTTCCAACCCTCACCTCATTCACGGCTTCTTCATCTGCTATTTTGCATCAGCCTTTTCAAACCCTACCACTACTACCACATGCACAACCTGATGTTCAATTCTTTGCCCACCTTCATTTGCCTAAGCTCGAAATTCCTTTTTTCTCTGGCGAAAATATGCTTGGCTGGTTATTCCAGATCGAGCGTTTCTTCCTATACCACTGCACTCCACCGGAGCAGATATTAACTATCGCGGTGTTCTATATGATCGGTTTTGCCCTTCAATGGTACCAGTAGATACATACGACTCGACAGCTTTCAACGTGGGAAATTTTTTTCCCGAGATCTTGAACTTTGATTTGGGCCATCCACTTACTTAAATCACAAAGCGGCTCTCTACAAGCTCCAACAGACTGCTACTGTTGCAGTTTACATGGCAAAGTTTAAGTCTCTCTCCACCGGTTCTTCCGGTCTCACTACTACTAATCTTTTGAACTATTTTATCTCAGGGTTCAGTGATAATATACAGCGAGAGTTATTACTGTTGAAACCTCTCTCACTGCCTGAAGCAATTGGCATGGCAAAAGTAGTGGAGGAAGAACTCGACACAGGGCATTCCAATTCCCATCGCCTACCACTTACCAAGCAACCAGCAAATACCCTGGGAACTCTGCCAAAATCCCCTCCTCCTTCAAGCCTTCCTCCTTAATTACCCATAAGGAGGCTAACCCTTACAGAGATGGCATCTTGCCGCAAGTGGGGACTGTGTTTCAATTGTGATGAATTCATCCCAGGCAATTGCTATAAACCCCCACAGTTCTTCAGTATGATTGCTGAAGAAGATGGAACCATCTAACCTATCACACTAATTCCAAAGGATGACATTGTTCACCAACCACCATCAGAACCTCCTCAAGGAGCTGAGGCCTTTCCCCCTGTGTCGGAAAACTACTCAAACAATTTCTTTACATGCACTGGAAGGCCATTTTACTCCTTCCACTCTGGTGCTCAAGTTTTTTCTAAGATGGATTTGCGCGCAGGATACCACCAAATGTGTCTCCATGCCAAGGATATCCACAAGACAGCTCTCCAAATCCATGAGGGGCATTAAGAAATTTCTAGTTATGCCTTTCGGTTTGTCTAATGCTCCCTCCTTCCAATATGAAACGAATGCTATTTTTCGTCTAATATTAAGGAAGTTTGTGTTAGTTTTTTTTTTTTTTTTTGACATCTTGGTGTATAGTCCCTCTTGGGAGCAACATTTCCATCATCTTACTCAAGTACTCCAAATTTTGTCAGATAACTCCTTCTTTGCCAAGCAATCAAAGTGTGAGTTTGGACATTCCTCATTGTCCTATTTGGGTTATACTATTTCGGAGAAGGGAGTGGTAGTGGATCCGACCAAAATTGAGGTAGTCTAGCACTGGCCAACGCCTACCAATGTTAAGCAAATGTGTGGATTCCTTGGGTCAGCTGGCTATTATTGACGATTTGTTACATGTTATGTTCAAATTTCAGTATCGCTTACACAATTGTTACGAAAGATTTCCTATGAACTTGTGAAGCTGAGATGGCCTTCAACTCTCTCAAGGCTACTCTCACCACCACCCCTATTCTGGCCATACTTGATTTCTCCATGCCCTTTACTGTATAAACTAATGCATCTGGGAGTAGCATTGGAGCAGTCCTTCAAGCCAGCCATCCTATAGCCTTTTTTAGCAAACATAAATTGCAGGCTTCTTCAACTTACATTAAAGAACTCTGCGTTGTCGCCAAAGCTGTAAAGAAGTGGAGCCAATATCTCTTGGGTCCTAAATTCTATGTGCGGCACCTTGCTTTTGCCCAGTTTGTCAAATCCATTCAAGAACAACCATGAGATTTTGAGAATTTCTCCTGGCGAGATGGTCTGGTTTTTCATAAAAACCAAATTCTGGTTCCAGTTGAATCAGCATTATAAAACTTGATATTACACAAGTATCATAATTCACCCCATGGAGGGCACATTGGGATTCAGCGAATATATGCGAGAATTGCTACTACTTTCTATCGGCCTCAAATGCATAAAGAGATCCACAAATATGTCTCCAATTGTGCAATCTGCCAGCAGGTTAACCGATCAATACTCCCCAGCAGGGCCTACTTCAGCCTCTCCTAATTCCAGGGAAGGTTTGGGAATCTCTCTCATAGATTTCATCACTCACCTACCCCCATCGTGTGGGAAGACATCAACCCTTGTGGTGGTTGATCAACTGTCCAAATTCTGGTTCCAGTTGAATCAGCATTACAAAACTTGATATTACACAAGTATCATAATTCACCCCATGGAGGGCACACTGGGATTCAGCGAATATATGCGAGAATTGCTACTACTTTCTATCGGCCTCAGATGCATAAAGAGATCCGTGAATATGTCTCCAATTGTGCAATCTGCCAGCAGGTTAAACCCATCAATACTCCCCTGCAGGGCCTACTTCAGCCGCTCCTAATTCTAGGGAAGGTTTGGGAATCTCTCTCATAGATTTCATCACTCACCTACCCCCATCGTGTGGGAAGACAGTAACCCTTGTGGTGGTTGATCAACTGTCTAAATATGCTCATTTCTCCCCCTTGAGTACCCACTTCATGGCTGTTAGTCTTGCTAAGGTGTTTGTCAAATACATTTGGCAATTACATGGATTTCTAACTGATATTGTCACGGACCGGTATCCCATTTTTATGAGCAACTTTTGAAAGGAACTCTTCCGATCACAGGGCACCATTTATCCACCAGTAGTGCGTATTATCTGCAAACAGACATTTTTCTTGAGCTGAATGGATTTATAATACAACCTAGCATTCCTCCATAAAGATGAGTCCCTTTGAGGCTGTATATGATCGACCCCCTCCATCATTGATTGATTATGTCCGAGGCACTTGCTAGTTGCATCCATAGATGAATTGCTAATTGATCGTTCCAACCTCCTCACTGTTTTCAAATCTAACATTCAAAGAGCTCAACCCCGCAAGAAAAATCATTAGGATGCTCACCAAACTGATAAGGAATTTCAAGAGGGAGATTTGGTAAATGTCAAACTACAGCCCGATCGTCAAACTTTAGTAGTTCACTGGCAATCTAACAAATTGGCTAAGCACTATTATGAACCTTTCCGTATACAGGAATGCACTGGCTTGGTTGCGTATTGATTGAATTTACTGGCCCATTCAAAAATTCATAATGTGTTCCATGTCTCTTTGCTCAAAAAATGCTATGGTGGTCATCCTACTCAATCTGCTAATCTGCCCACCAAAGCGTAAGGATCCCAGCCGCTCTTGCATCCTCAACAATTGTTCGGGTTCTAAAAGGCATTACATAGTGGTAAGATTATTCCCTAACTTCTCATTCAATGGCAATCTAAATCATCGGAGGAAGCTATGTGGGAGTCTATTGCTGAATTTAGCTAGGATTTTTCCTTATTCAATCTTGAGAATAAGGTTTTCTTTGATGGAAAAGGCAATGTACAGGCCTTATTGATACAGCTTATGAGATGTCACCAGTTCACCCGACTATAAGAAGTGCCAAGAAAACCCAACAACCTCGCAAATTTAGGGACTATATTTAATTGTTAGATTATTATTGGTTTATTATATTAGTTCCCAAAATTCTATTTTAAATGTTAATTTCTGTTTTGCTTTCGGCCTACTTTAAATGTTACTGTTGTAACAGGAATGGGAAAATGCAAAGATATTTCCTCTTCCTCTCTCGAATCTTCTGCACCCTCTGTTTGTCTCCTCTCTCTCTCGCTCTGTTTTCCCCTTCTCTCTAACAGATGCTCCCAGATCGCCTTTCCCCTCTTCATCTTCTTCTTTTGTTTTCAGATTTTGCACGGTTGCATGCGGGTTCACAGCATCCAACAATAGAAAAACTGAAAATCACTCAATTTACAATTATATCCAGGATGCCAACCTAAAATCTAATATTTGCCCAGCAATTTGTCTCGATTTTGATGACTAAGATCGTAATAACAAAGCATAGTAGAAAGAACACCATAATAAAAAGTGGAGATTTCATCGCAGAAGATTTAACCAACCTATACAGTTCAAGCGAACATCATCGCTTTGAGTCTTCAAGAGCACTTCCAATGATAAATGCAAGAGCTTGGGACAATAGGTAAGCCAGAGATCAGCACCTTCGTCATCTTCACTGGCACACTGAAGAATAGATATTTTGAACAAAACAAATAGGATCTCCCCCTGAATCTCTTCACTGTATTAAAGAGGGCACAAGGTGGAAATTAGTGTCACAATGCCAGATGCACGTTTCAAGGAATTCTATGATTCACATATCTCATAACCACTACCTTGGCAACTGCAGGCCGTTGACAAGGTTGTTGATAAGAGAATTTTCGTCTTTAATGTAAGCATACAGATTTGTCATCTCACAATTCAGAAGCATCCCCAGGCAATGAAGCTTCATTTACATAAATTATTGGGCATGGCAATACGTGAGTTAAATATGTAATAAAAAATTAAAAAGAAAAGAAAAGGAAAACATAGCTTCATCAATGTTTGTAAAGGAGCCTAATCATACTCAATATTACTTAACCCAATCTCGGCCTATCAATGTCATTGCACTTAAAATTAGGCTTAACCTGCCCTCTTTAACTTTACTAGTATATCTCGAGTGAGTTAAAACAAGTTTATTAATTGAGTTCTCGTGATTCGAGCTCAAAAAGTTTGGTGTATAAAATGTATATGTCAATTTCCAAGTAATGCTTTGCTCAAATTTAATTCACTAATGAAATCTCAAAAATAGCTCGAGCTTGACTTGTTAAACTTCTACAGCTGAACAAGAACCAAATCTAACACAACAATCGGAATCTAAGCTCATGTAGTTTAGTTCATTAAGCGCCCAAATCTTCAACTTATTGTATTTTATTATTATCAAATAAAGGATATAAAGTTCATCATGATTCATTTTACACTCTCCATTTCTCTCTGTCACAAGAATTAGATGATAAAACAACCACAATATTGCAATATTCACATCCAAAATAGTGTTGGATTTTGAAGCATTCCCTTTTAAATACTACAACAAATAGACAAGTCATCTGAAAACGTATAATGTTCGGGTGTAAAATGCTCAAATGAAAAGTCAAGCAAAGGTCGGGTCAATAGTTGTCCAAGTGACAAAGATGCTAAATGGTTGGCAATGTTTGTGCAGTGGTTGGCTGATTATCGGTCAAAGCTTAGCAAAGTAGTGCACGATGAGCTCTTGAAGAGAGCACTTGCATTATTTTCCTAGAAGAGTAGTGCATGATGGGCGCACGTGTATAGTTTGTCTAGAAATATCGTAGTTGAGGGTGCTTGCACACTGTTTATCTAGCATGTCTATGTCTAAGGGACACTTGTGCATTGTTTATCCAATGAGTCTACACCTGAGAAGCATGTATCGACACTATTAAAAAGTCATACTTTATACGATTTTAAGACATTTGAAATTTATTTTACAACACAAAAAGTACCGCATGAAGAGAAAAAAAAGAGAGAGATTGAAGAGGAAGATGTTCGACATTTGATTGATATTCGATTCGAGTTTTGTTCTTTACTAAAGTCAAATACACTACTCTAATATTGTTTCTATAATACATTACCATTTGTTAACTCATTTTTTCTCAGTGTAATTTTTTATTATAAGTTGCTCATTTTTCTCAATGTGTTAGGGGTTATATTTAACCAGTCATTCACTTGAATTATAATAAAAGGATTTTAGAGGAAATTATTTGTGTAACTGATCACTGTTATAGTAGATTTGTACGGAATTTATTCTATAATTTTTTTGTTAATTTGGAAGATTTTTTCACATTAAAAATGGTTGTGCAATGTTATGATCCTTATATTCAAATGTTTGGTAATTAACGTTTGACAAGGAAATTCAAGTTTGTTCCAATGCCGTATTAGTCATGGATGTATTTGCTTCTGCAAGTTATTGATATTGAATGGTGTTTCAGTATTAGCAGGCATCTTTTCTTACTTAAGATCCGACGTCGTATTATTTGGGTCGGTGTTGGAGTCACCGATGTTGAGGCATGTATTTGGATCCTATATATGTTGACTATTATTTATGTACAGGTGAATTAGAGTATTTACAAGAAAGACTCACGTCCTATTAATTATGATATATTTAACTGGTAATATTGATAATTACAGGATAATAGTTTATGATAAAGATTAATAACAGGTTTTAGGACATGATCCGTCACATTAAGGGTAAATCAATTTGTAGATATTGATTCGTTACAATATGGATCCGAAATGTTGATAGGTTGTCTATGGTTCAAGTTTGCTTTTAATCCAATCTTTAGCTTTAAAGTTAATTGTGCAACTATCCTTTTCATCATATCTTCAGAAAAATTGGAGTACTTATTCCTTTGTCTACTCAATAAGAAAGAATAAAATAACTACAAAATAAGTCAAAATTTTAGTTCATTTATAGCAAATTTTGCCTACTTTTAAGGAGGAATCCTTAATACTCGTAAGGAGAAAAAAGGATGTGGGACATTTGTGGATATGTATTTGACTCACTCGATGATATTGGTAAGTTAAAAAATTATACACCTCTCATTGGATGAGTTGGAGTTAAAGTTAGAGTGTATTATTTTTACTGAAAATGATAGAAATAGAGTCAATAAAGAAAACATACTTGAAAATTTTTAAAATGTATATACTTTTTACAATTGAGTTTATTGATATTTTATATTTATCCTTTTAAAAAGTTATATCAATGGTATTATCATTATATGAATGCATACAGTTTTTCTTTATATATTTTTTTGTATGAGATTTGAAAAACATATATATTTATTTTACATTTACTATAAAATAGAATATTTATCAATTAAAAAAATATAAACTATTATTTTAATTTATGTATCCCAAACATGTCGTGTCATTGATTTATAAAAAATAGTGTGTTGGCATTTCAATATTGTGTCATGTCCGTATCCCATGTCAATTTCTGTGCTTCATAGGTTGCTAGATTTCTAGAGATTGTATTCAATCCGTTATTCACTCAGGTTATAATAAAAAAATTTCAAAAGAATTATTTTTATAAACGGTTATTTCTATAGTAGATTTATTCAAAATTATCCTATAATTTTTTCTTTAGTTTAAAATAATTTTTCACATTAAAAACGGTTATGCAATGATGTAATTTTTGTGCTCAAATATTTGATAGTTGAAGTTTGACTAGAGGTTCTAATTTATTTTGCTATGCTGATTATGTGTATTTTAGTTGAATTGCAACAAACAGGATTGAAAGAATTAAAATTAAATCAATTTCCTCAGCAATGATACCGCTAAATCTCACCAACAGAATATCGCTCCCCGCAAATCATCCAGACACTTCAAATCTATAGAATGACCGAAAAAATAACATGTATCTTAAATCCTATAGTAATAGATGAGGAAAGTCGAAACAGAATAACTAAAAAATACCACGTAGACTTGACGGCGATTCCATGCCAACGCAGAAGTCGAGAGCTGATCCGCGATCCGCGCCACAAATTCGCCGAAAACTGAGGAATCTCCAGCAGTGTTGCACAGTTCGAAAATGAGGTCAATTATTTGAACGGCAATGGGCTCATCATCGAACGAGGAGAGACACTGCACGAGAGGAGACATAATGATATGAACGTGAAATGTGAGAAGATTCTGAAGAAAATCAGGTTGACAGATGGCATGAGAGAGCTGAGAAAGAGCGTAAGAGACTTGAAATGTAGGAGAACTAGGGTTTGAGATGAGATTTGAGAAGCAGAGCAAGCAAATGCAACCGCCTTCTTGAGTTTGGAGTATGAGAGATGGACGGTGACCTTGTGCGCACGACAATGACGGATCTGAAAGTTCTGGACTAGAATTCTGAGAGAAGTCTTCGAAATGCGAATCAGGGTAGTAATACATTATGGCATGCGTGAAGATTGAGCGATCAGTTATTCAAATTTGAATGCAGAAGAGTTCACTGGAGAGATCGCAAAATTCAAAATTTGGGCTCTATTAATACAGCTTTGGCGGGAGAGGGCAATGATAACAGGTAGAACTTCTTGATTCGACGAGTACCCGATAACCGGGGGCTGCGTATTAGGTTTCAAATTCTGATCAGATCAATCTTTCGTATAGATAAAAAGAATTATTTACCAAATTTTAATCATATATTTTAAAATAAATAATTATAATTTAAATATTTTAAAAAATTAAAAATTAATTAAATTTAATTATTTTAAAATAATTAAATCATAATTATTAATTTAAAAATAAATGTTCAAAAAAAAAAAAAAATAAGTCACTTTATTCTTTAGGAGATTGAATCCCCTCAATAGACCCCTCTCCAAACTCGAGTTTCCTAATAGAGTGAAAAGAGTTATTATCTAACTGCCCAAATTGTTAAATTAAATATATAATTGTTGAATTTAAGTATTATTAAAATATATATATAGTTATACTATGATATAAATATTGTTGAATTAAATTACTTTACTTACCTAAAAATAACAGAATTAAATAACTTTTCTGGAAAATATTGAAACAAAGATTACATGATCGAGAGGCATTTAGTATTTTGTCCTCCTTAGAAATGACATTGCTCCTAATTCTTTAAATAAAATAGATAGTAGTAGCTAGCGCCAACCTAAATATCATTGAAGGATGACGTGAAGCCTTTCACTTGAGCCCGATCCACTGTACCCTAACCCCACACTTGGTAGCCCGGAATACAAATTTTATTTCGGGCTAATTTTACGAAAATTATAATTTTTGTGTTTAGTTGCAAAATAGGTTGCCAATAAATATTTTTGAAAAATATTTATTCCCAAATTCAAAGGAAAAAACATTACTTAAGGGATATTGGTATTATTTATTCCCAATGACCTGAGAATTACAATTCTTGCACAACTTTTATAATATTTTGAAATTGTCTATTATTATTATTATTATTATTATTATTATTATTATTATTATTATTATTATTATTATTACACATTATAATAATAATTATTATTATTGCCATTACCATTATTATTATTATCATTATTTTAACCTTATTCATCATACTATTCTACGAATTAAATAATGGAATACTAATTCAGACCTTATTCTATTCCAACAATTAAAAATAAAAATAATATTTTTAACTCTATTCTCATCCTATTCTATTCCCTGGAATAACTATTATATTCCCACATTCTTCCATTTCAACACCCAAACGTACCATAAGTGTCCTAAAAAAAATATCATGACTTGAAAACAAATACAGCATAATTAAGACCTTAAAATCTAAGGTTACGATGCTTCACAAAATATTAATAATACTAACATATAAAATAATAATTGCCATAGGATATAGTTAATTTCCCATTTGATTATTGACTTTTTATATCTACTTAATCATTAATAATATATAGGAAAAAGTAACATGATCGACAGTTATACACATCCATTGTACTTAATCAAGGGCATGACCCATTGTCTTTTTTTTGCTAAGTACGGCCCACCGTCTACTTGGGATAAATCACTATTCAAAAGCATATGCCAAAAATCCAAAGTATTTTAAATTGTATCTCAAATAATTCTCATACACAAAATTATCAAATTTAACTTCTAGACATTTCAAGCTTCACAAAAAGAGTCCTATAAAGAACCACCAAGTCAGCCCCACATGCTAAGTAATCTTAGGGTTGGTAATCTAAAATGTAGCGAATTATAAGTATATGCTAAAAGCCTGATAAAGTATATAATTAAACATGGGTAAATAAAAAATAATTCACTAGAATGTGTCAAAGAATACGAATTTCGAAATCATGTATAAAATATGAATAAAATGAATATCGCTTTTGTACTTTGTTGATGTGGGCCAATATTTTGCCCATGATGAAGGTTGCTCAATCCAATACGGCTTAAGAGGCCACTCAAAATAGATAGAAAAATCCTGTGTGAAAGCAAAATATGAACCAAAGGAAAGTGATAAGCTTCATCAACAAGATTGAAAACTTCAATATATATACATATATGTGTGATGACCCGAATCCTAAACTTCATGCACGGTTCGGATTACTCACACAGAAAATATCAAAATTTAAAATCATTCATAATCTGTCATAATGACAATACAATTTAATTAAACTACTATCAGATTCATCAATACATCATATAATTTTTTTAAAATAAAGACTACCAAGGATTACAAGTCACAGCTAGAAGAAAAACTACTCATCATCCGTCAATAATATATTTGGAATGTCTTCCACTGAGATATAGCATCTAGTCTCTACAATTCACTCTACCTGAGAGTTCTACAGTAAAAAGTAGGATTCTACAGTTCACACTATACAATCAACTCAATTTGGAGTCTAGAAAATACAATAGTGAGCCAAAATTCAACAAGTGATAATAATCAAAAACACATAATAAATACTAAATATACCGAATATCAAGACATAAAGACTGCAACCATAATAGAAAAATCAAACTATATCCGAGAAATTATAACACGTCGTAAATATGACTCAAAGTAAAAGCAAGGTATGTTATCCTGGACCATCATGTGACAAAGATAATAAGATTTTACCAATAACAGACGAAAATCCATCAGAATCCGACATCAAGAGATAAGTAGGAATTCCTTAGTCCGAATGTTAGCACGAATAACTTGAATTTTTTTGGTAAGTAATTAAATTGTATTGAAATAAAATAAAAAAATATAATTTTGATGTTCTATCTCTAAATATTTTACCGATTTGAAAAGAGAACAAAGATGTTAGGGCATACCCTAAGCATAGTAGTATATGTCTCCAAAGTAAGAAGAAACACGAAAGAAGCAAAAAGATAAAATTCCACTATAGTCACCGCCAATCCACTCCAATCACAACAATCAAGTCAGCACACCGAACAGATCGGCGAATGCATCATATCAACAGGAAGCTTTTCAGGCAAGCAGCAGAAAGGCGAACTCCGGCACCCATCCATATCATTCAAGTAACATACCAATAGATCCATACCGTTCGGTGAATGACTTGAACATCAAATGATAATTTAACACGTATCTTACTGAATTCAAATATCATAGAATCTGACATATGGATCCTACCAACTACAACTCCTAGATTATATCGAATCCCAAACTCATAAGGTAACAATAATAATAATATATCATAAAAAAAACTCCTAAATCTTATTCTACCACTATAAACCAAAGGTTGCGTATTATATTCCCAACAGCTGGATAAATGACACGAGGTCATCCATGGCATAATTTTCGATTACAATATCGGCTCAGATAAGATGTCACTAGGTATCTAATTATCAAACCGTAATAGCTCACGAAAGCACATACATTCATCAAATATAGCGAAAACTAAACTTTACATGCATCATCATCATTATCACAGACATTAATATACATATCCATCACAAAATAATACAAAATATTCCATGAGATACAAAAATCAGAAAAACTAAGTCCTCAACAGTATTTTTCAATTTTACAAGTCTAGTTGACTCAAATCTTCTACTCTGCCTCATCAGGCCTAAGCTCATGATCATCTAGAAGAAGAAAAATAACAATTGTGAGCTAAATGCTCATTAAGTATAATATAATCAAAGGCAATAAATAATATATATAAAATAAGGCAAATGAAGGATATAAAAGCGAAATAAAGATGCATAAATATGAAACATAATTAAAAACATTTTCAAAGATCATTTATCTTTCCATTTTACTTATTTTTTATTAGGTTCTAAAACATACAGAAATTTTATTATTTTGGTGGATTAGGGCCAGTAGGCCTTACTAGCTAACGGTATTGTTAAATGATGAAAGGAATGTGTTTATTTTTGCACATTTTAAAGCACAAACTCACGTAATTTAACACTCCCTAATGAGCGGTATACCTTTAACCCGATATACGGGCCATAACACATATGCCACCATATTACTCGTGGCCCAAAGACAGTCATCTTTCTTCCACAGTAATATCCTAAGGCATGTTAGGGAATAGTATTATTTGAAAAACGAATCCTTAGGCAAAATTCATTGATTTCTTATTCTTAGAGAATTTCATACTCATTCATAAACTATTGTTCTCATTCCGGGAGAACGGTTCATCAAACATGACATATTATGAAATTTTCTTCTTATACTTCTCATAATTTACATAATTTTTATTGGTTCAAGTCTTCATAAGACATAAATTATATGCATGATCATCATAAAGTATGAAAAAAATAGAAATTCTTACCACCGTGAGCCAAATATAACTTTAGAACTTCTAGACAACAAATCCATTCACAAATGCATATAATTTAATTTTTGAAGGTATATACAAGATAACATAATTAACATATATACGGTTAAATATCACTATTCACGTCCGATGATATTTTTGTAACACATAACATTTACATGTATAAATTCTATATGTATAAATATCAAATATACGAAGTACCCACATCCATAAAACTAAGGTTACCAATTTTTAAAGCCAAATTATGTATAAATTATAATTAATTCGGGTAAAATCAAAGGGGCACGGCTTAGGGTTTCCAACAAGCATAATCCCGAATAAAACTACAAAATCGGACACCCATATAACGATTTTCTAGAGTCAATTTATACAAAAATCTCAAAATAAACGGTAAAATCCTTTGGGGCGTGCGGTTAGAGTTCCATATTAAAAAACCGGTCAAAACTAAGAAATTGGACATAAAATCAATATTTATACATGCTCAAGTTACGGGTAATACAAAATATAAATTTAATTGGGTATCGGAACGAAAATATTTAAAAAAATTGAACAAAAGTGCACAGAAACAAAAGAGGAGGGTATGGGTTTCCTTATCTCGATCCGATCTATCATTTCTCTAACTAGCTCGAGCTTGTAATCGAATTCGAAAACCTTGGATTCCTCATTCTCTCTCTTTCTCTTCGTGCTCTCTCTCTTCTTTGGTGGAATGTCAAAAAATAATGCCCGAAACCCTCGCACCCCAATTTATATTGCAGGCCGGCGCGTGGTAGGCGCCCCCCTTTTAGGTTTCAGCGCTTGCCTTGGGCGCTCGAGCACCCAGTAGGCACTGTAGCCATGGATCGGGTGCCCGTCGCACTGCCTGAGGCGCTCGATGGGCGTCCCTTGCCCAATCATCCTACGCTCTCAAAACTTAATTTTTTAACATGTATTAAACTTAATTTTAAATATATTACCTTAATTACCTCCTAATTACTATAATATAATAATTAGAACCTCACAATTATTATTATTATTATTATATTCTATTTACTTATTTATTATTAATATTTTATTAATATTTTATTATAATATTATTTAATATTATTATTTATTAGTAATACTATTATTTCTTACTAATTGTTATTAATGTTTATTAATATCTATTATTACTTTTATTTATTATTATCATTTGTCATTTATTATTAATTATCTAGTACTTATTATTATTAATAATATTTATTAATATCAATATATCATATTATTTATTACTATAATAAGTCTATAGTTATATAATTTGAGTTAAAATATCGGGTGCTATAATCCTCTCCCCTTAAAAGAATTTCATCCTCGAAATATAAGTCTTGATCCTCAAATAATTGCCGATACTTTTACTTAAAGAATCATCTCTATTTGAATCAAACATTCATTAAATCTTTACTCCCTTTAAAACCAACAGCACATAATTTCAACATGCAATAGGTCATATACACACTACTGAAATATTAATATTAAAAAAGTCTGTCTTCACTTAGTATTTGCACAAGTCGAGTCCATAATCTTTCTGATCTTCAATGTCTTCACAATCAACTAGTAATTACATTACCCACTTACAGTAATCACACTTAAAAAACTTATCCTCCTAATGCAATTCTAGTACAACCCTGGTATATAACTTGAATCATTAATTGAAGCACTAAAATCCCAATTTCTTGCATCATGCTGTCGACCTCAATGATGATACCGTCATTCAAAGTTTAAATTGTTCTATGATCTAGACATGCCCTTGACTGTCCTTTATGGCTTAATTCTATAAGTCGTCCTCAATCGTACAACATTGAACGCTCCTTTTTTTTGAACCCTTAGTATAAAGTATAACCCTCCAAAAATAATTTATAAATTTCTGAATTATCAAACCTGCAAATGCTTCAATCGTAAAATTAATGGTTAATCTTTACCGACATATACTTGATTGTCGTCACATCCTAATAATGAATTATATACCGATAGAACTTAAAAGTGGCGCATCATACAGCCCTTAAAAGATGCAATCCAACGTTATAATAACTTTTATAACCTTCAACAAATACTATAGTCTTCCGACCCATGCAATAACCATTTCTAATTTAAATTCTACTAGTATATTCTTCTATACTATTGTTTATTACATCTCAATAATTCCTTCCACTTTCTGAATTAGACTGAATTCTTTCAAAAATGACAACTCCTTAGAATTAGATTTTTGAGTTTCAAGATCAAAAATCCTAAAATAATTGTAATTATCATATATTTAGATCATGAATTGATCACTTTAATTTCTCTTAATCCAACTAATTGAATTCAAAACTTTATCTTTCCAAAAAGAGAACCTCGCAAGCATTAAGATGTGAACATCAACATTAATGAGATGCTCAGGAAGACTTCCATTGACCCCAAACAAAAACATGACCAAACAAACAATAAATCAATTAACTCAATCATTACTTGAACTAATTACTCAATATAAACTAATCAGTTCTAGTAAAATAGGCAATGAACTAAATGCAGGAAATCTAATTTCGATCCTAAACGACTTTAAGATGATATCCAAAGTATCTCCAATAGGAACCAAATAAATAAATAGGAAATTAAAAAACTTCAAAAATAAAAATTACTGTATGTTTAGATGATTGGACCAACTCCTATAGATGATTAGTTTTCCGCTTCCTTCTCCATAATCAAGGTAGTGATCTTCAATATTATCCAAATATATGGGTATAATATATTTGTATTACCCAAGGAAGTTATTCAAGAGATTGACATGATTTTTGAGCCTTGCAGGCACAAGTCTTGGAATTGAGAATCTACAATTCTGGAACAAAGCAGCTATTGGTAAACATGTTTTGGTACAGCTCCATGGCCAATGAAGTAACAAAATTTCAATGAAATGGATACACTCCAACATTTCAAGAGTAAAGATTCTTGTGAATACATGTAAAAATGGAAACATCCAAGGATTGGAATACACGAACAAAGCACAACACCTTATTCTTGTGCCTTCAATAAAAAAATAAAAATCCCAACTTTTCTTTTCATTATCCAATAAAATAAGATTCATGTAAGGTGCTGGTTTCCATAATATAGTAATTACGAGTAATTAAAGTAATAAAATCAAAATTGGGTTTAATGCATGTGAAAAAATTAGATTCCGAAAGCGGTAGGCGATTTCCGTGGGGGACGCTCGCTAAGCACCCAAGGTGGCACCGCGGGCACCCAAACTAGGGAACCTTCGCCTACTGGGCACTGGTTCCAATAGGGCTTTTCTTTGGTCATTTTTGGGCAATCTAAGAGAGAGGAGAGAGAGAGAACACGAATGAGAAGATAGAGAAGGAAGAAATCAAGGCTCTCGGGTTCGATTTCGGCTTAATGCTAGTTGGAGAAATGATAGATCAGGTCGAGGCAAATGTACTCATATACTTTTCTTCATCTAGTTTTATTTTTTGTTCCGTCCTCTTCGGGTATTTTCATCCCAATACCTGTCCATGCCTTTATTTTATGTTACCTATGACCTGAGCATATTTATATGTTAATTTCATGTCTAATCTCCAAGTTTTTATACAGTATCTCATACACAAAACCCTAACCCTACGCCCGAATACTTTTACTCGATCATTTTTTAGATTTATACATAATTGGCTTTAGAAAATAGATACTCATATCTTGTAGGTGATCATTTATCGATTGTGTGTCCGATTTAGTAGTTCTATGTGGTTTTATGCACATGGGAAGCCTAACCCATGCCCCGGTATTTTTGCTCATGAAATTTAGGGTTTATACATGATTTGATTTTAGATAATCAAAATCCTAACTTTATGAATGTGGGTATTCTGAATATTTGGTATTTGTTCACATATATTTTATATATGTTATTTTATGGATTATAAAAATATTATCAGACAAGAATTGTGATATTATTCCATATGTATGTTATATATGTTATCGTGTATATGCTCTAAAAATTACGTTGTGTGTATTTGTGAAGGGATTTATTGTCTGAAAGCTCTGAAGTTAGGTTTGTCTCATTGTGGCAAGAATTTCTTACATGTTTCAAACTTTATATTGATATATGCATGCAATTACAAGCATGTGATGTCAGGAACTCATAAGAAAATGATTGTTTGCATTCGTATCAAAGAGTTATGCAAATTATGTAAAGTATGTAAAGGGAACTCCACAATTTATTATGTTTGATGATTTGTTCTCCAGAGAGTGAGAACTCTGTACAAGTTTTTGGTGAAACCTTCCCTTAAGAATAAGTAATTAAGAATTTAGACTAAAGATTTGTATTTCAAATAGTAGTATTCCCTAGCATGCCTTAGAATATTACAGTGGTAGATAGAGGAATGCTCCTGGGCCACGTCTGGTGGCATATCTAGTATATGTTATCTGTTATCTGGTCTTATATATCGGGTAAAAGGTATACCGTCCGCCACGAGATGTTAAAATTTGTGGTATTATGGGTAGTGCTCTAGAATACATAGGGGCATACACATTTCATTCCTCAATCGACTATTTCATTAGCTGGTAATGCCTACTGGCACTTGTCCGCAAAGTAAAAACGTTTCTATATGTTTTGGAATCTAAAAGGATTAGAAATAAAATGGAAAAAATAAATGTGTTCCAAAAATACATTTATTCATAATTTATATTTATGTATCTTTATTATACTCCTATATCCTTTTTTAATTTATTTTAAGTATAATGTTTGTTGTCCTTGCTTATATTATACATTACTGAATATTTGACTCACCATTTCTATTTTCTCTCCTTCAAATGAGCACGAGTTTATACTTGATTAGGTAGGGTAGAGGATTAGAGTCGGCTTGGCATAAAGACCTTGGAGGATCATTTTGTTGATGTAGTTTTGTGAATTTGTACCCTTATAGTATATTTTGTATATTTTGAGATGGATATGTATTATTAATGTATGTATACGTTAATGATGTACAGATAGTTTAGTTTCCACTGTATTTGTTAGATGTATGTGATTCCATAGGTTTTTGTGGTTAATGTTAGATATCTAGTGGTATCTTATCTGAACCGACGTTATAGTCAGAGTTATGATGTCGGTGCCACGGGTGTGATTGTGGCCTTTTGGATCTTGTGTTGTCTATTGTAGATGTATATTTGTGTTGTACATGGATTTTGTATAAGTTTGTATCAATTTGATGACCGTTTTACAGCGAAAATTCTGTCGGATTCCGATTAAAAAGCATGGTCTATCACAGTTCGTGTATTGTTAACTTCTAAATTTTGCCCCTCAATTTCTATGTGAAACCATTAAATTTTTCAATTCTTTTATCACAGAAATCGAAACCCTATTTTTTCCTAAATTTTTTATTCACATAACTAGTGCCAATTTTCCCAAACATTAAGACATGAAACCAGAATTCCACATCAACAAAAAGAAGGGAAGGATTTACTTACAAGAGTGTAAGTAATTTACTTGCAATTAGAGGAGATAGTGAAAGTCATGGGAAATCACTTGCCTAATATTTTCGATTTTTTTTCCTCGACACGTCTGAAGCGGCTTTTGGTGGCAGCTTGACAACAATGTCTCCGGCATCAACTCTAGCAGTGATGGCAGGCACCAACAATAGACTTCCAGCTACCCCGTTCTTACTCTCTCCATCTCTCTAATTTCGTCAGCGACCTCGAAAAAGAAGATGGAGGCAATGATTTAAAATGGAATGAGAGAAACCAAAAGAAGAGAAATGGGGTTGGTGACCGAGAGAAAGAAGAAAAAGTAGCTGATCAGCAGGAGAAGAAGAAGTCGCCGCCGCACAAATCGCCCGACATTTCCTCCCTCTTTCCCTCTCCTTCTTCATTCATTTCCCTCCCTTCTTTCCGTATTATTATTATTATTATTATTATTATTATTATTATTATTATATTCTATTTACTTATTTATTATTATTATATTCATTATTAATATTTTATTACAATATCATTTAATATTATTATTTATTAGTAATAGTATTATTTATTACTAATTATTATGAATATTTATTTATATCTATTATTACTTTTTTTTGGTAAGTAAATAAAGATGTATTAAAGAAAAAAAAAAGTACAAAATTATGTTCTAATTCCAAGTGTTTTGCCTACTTTGAGGTAGAACATAGACGTTAGGGCATTCCCTAAGTGCCACCATGAGGCAAATCATGAGACTGAAAAAATTTTACAAAACCCTACAATGAATGGGCCCATTATTATTAATAATATTTATTAATATTAATATATTATATTATTTATTACTATAGGAAGTCCATAATTATATAATCTGAATCAAAATATCAGGATGTTACAATATATATCCCATAAGTATAGGCCCAACTCTATTATTTAAAATTTATGGATATACTATTTATATATTGTATGTTGGTAAATCTGATCATTTACCCTGTTCTGTGGATGATGATGCCCTGCCTCCCCCCCAGCATTCTGCTGTTGATGGTTGTAGTGATAATGGCGATTGTAATTCACCAATTGGCCTGCCGGTTCCCCTTAACCCAGACCCCTCTAATCCTGTCCAGGCGTTGCTGATTCCTTCATCCTCTCCTGATGACAATGGGTATCAAGAGTGCCCTTTGGATGTAGCCGGTTGTTTGGAGGAGTCCCTCGATAATCTGACTTCGGACTGGGATCACAACTCACCTGGTTCCCAGAATCATCACCATTTGGACTTGGATGAGTATATGCTTACCCCTAATTCAATCAAGCGGATTTCTTTGAAATACTCATCGAATTCCCCTTTAAATGACGTTGGTCGGGGTCATGAATCTGAGTGGAAGATCCCTAAAACAAGGAAAAAGAAAAAATCTCGCACTCGAAATCCAGGGCCTCGGGCTCTTAGAACTTGTTTGCACTACCTGCACTGGGATTTCGTTTTTGGGCTTTTACGTCATGTTGTTGCATGCCCCTATTGGCATGTCTCATTGGATGGAATAATGAGGGGTTGACCCTTGAATTTACAAGAGGGATTTGATTAAATATTCCTGATGGTGTGGTTGTAAGCTTTATGAAGACAATCTTTGGTTTGCATTTTTGTTTTTGTATATTTGGTTCATGCCGTTGATGTTGTAGGGCCTTGATGTGGAAGGGGTTGGTCTCGACACATTGCTCTCAAGCATCATTTTGGACCCGTGCTCAAAATGGGTCTATTATTTGGCTCCGCAAATTTTGATGGCCACGAAGTTGAGGCGGGATGAAATGGGTCGCTGCAGCCTAATATGGTGTGATGATTTCCGTGGAATGAGTATGCAGTCTTGTTTGCTTGCATGCTCCATTTACCTATAAGATGTTTTTGCAATGGTACCGACCGGGTGTAGTAAATAAATATCCTTGGCTACTATAGCCGCTTTGTAGTCTTCTTGTTGCTTGCAACATGAAATCATCCGATCCGCTGCCGGTAGAAGTGCATTTGGATGGGTATACGTGCAACCGTGAATGCAAATCCCTACCAATTGGTGTCTTGATATGAATACTCTCGAAAGTTAGATGCTGATGTTGCCGATGGATTAGTGGTTGTGTTCCAAAGAGGTCCTGGGCGAGTGCCGATTTGGGTCTTTGGCACGGAATCGAATCTTTGTTGCATATTTCCTTCTTGATGCAAAATTGCATTCGGGTGTAGCCGCATTCGAGGGTCATTACGTGGCTTCTTGTCTTGAATTTTGGCCCTTTGGCGGGCGCCTTTTTCTTGATGATGCTATCTGTTGGAGTGGGTTGCGGTCGGCCTTTGTTATTTGGGAAGCAAATTTGCCTACCGTAGTAGGAAGGATTTCTTTTGCTTGGTTGTGGAATCGATGTGTAGTTTCCCGATGCGTGCATTCTTGGCCGGCCTTGGGGTCCTGGAGTGTTGCGGGTTTGTTTTGGAGCTGCTGGTTTTTCCATTTGAATTACATCTGATTTTTGGATGTTCTTTTTGGCCGGAATTGTCTTGAATCTGGGTGGAAGATTTGATGCCTATCCGGTTGATTCTTCCTTTATTAATGTTATTTATTTGAGCGTGATGGGTTCTGCCGAAATGAGGGATTCATATTAATTCGTGGTGATCCCCAAGAATGGGTTTTCTGCTTTGGATGTGGTGGTTTTCCTTTTTCTTGGGGCTGGTTGGTGAGCCTGAAGGGGTTCTCTTTGTGGATCACTCATGGTGATCCCAAGATGATGGATGGTCACGGTGCATTCGGTGGAATACTTGGGTCTCATTCTTGCGTTCTACATTGTTTGCACCATGTGAACGCATTGTTTGGCTCTCGTATGTTGTCATGGGCTGACCGGATGTGTTGATCAATTCGTCTCGAGCAAGCTGATTTTGTATTAGATGTTGTATAATGACTATGTTCATTTTCTAAATCTAGGGGTTTTTTGAGGTTTACTATGATGTACAATATGCCCTAACATTTTATGTTCTAACTCCTAGTCAAAAACTTGGAGTTACTACATAATTCTTTTGTAATTTTCTCCCGTTAAATCCAAAATACACACTTACTTACCAAAAAAATATATATATTTATATATTGTACTTTATAGACAGAGCCTTACCCCACTAATTAAGTCTAATGAATGGGTAATATGACCATTACTTACAAATAATTTATGGAGACATGTGACAATATATTCTATTAAAAAAAATGATAATTTCAGTTTTAAGATCTTTCTCCATGGATTGTAGTGTTATGGATTCCCTAATCATGCATGTATGTCACGGAAGTTGTGAAACCTTTCAATGATTTATTTTATGAAAATGAAAAGAAAACTCTACAATCAAACACATTTTCAAAATTTGAAATAAATAGTTAGACTTAATTTTATTGTAAAGGTTTCTCAAATTTATTGCATAAAGATGAACGCATAAGACAATTTTAGAAAGAAATAACAAAATCTTGATGATCTAAATTTAAGATCTATTAATTCTAAGGAATAAAGCCATGTATGTAAGCCAAAAAGAAAACAAAAAAAAATGAACACATACATGAAGTAGGGAACATAAAACAAATATTTAAAGCAAACATGAAAACAAAAATATGTTATTTCAACAAGTGAAGAACTAGACTTATTTTGAAAAAAAAAAAATTAGTAAATTTCCCTTTAAATTTACCTTTTCCATCTTCTTCCTCTTTGTTTTCCTTCCTTTCTCTCCTCTTTATCTATCTTCTCTTTAAACATATGATTAAATTAAGCATAGCAACAAAGGTACCCTATCTATAGGCTAAAGGGCTACTTAAGCGATTGGCTTATGCTACTTTAAGGTACCAGTTTTTAAAATATAGAATTTAGGAGTAATTAAATTAATATAATCAAAATTAAACTTAAGGTACGCAGGAAATTAAATTTCAAAAGCAAAATTGGGAGAGGGAGGCTCGACGCTTGAGTAGTGCCCGAGGCGTTCCTAGGGCGTGTTTCCCAGAATGGATGCACCAAAGGCATATTTGATGAGCACCCAAGGTGCGTATTCCAGGGTAGTGGGGCCCGAGCAGTGCTCGACTGGCGCTCAAGCTCTAGTTAAGGTATAAATACCCACGGGCCAGGTTTTTCGATTATTTTTCCGGAAGAAAAGAGAGAGGAGAGAGTGTGTGTAGAGGAGAAGAAAGAGAAGGGTTCGAGGTTTTCATGTCCGTTTTCGGGTTATAGCTAATTGAAGAAATTGTAAATCGAATTGAGGTAAGTGCGTTCATATGCTTTTCTTTCTCTTATTGCTATTTTTGTTCCATTCTCTTTGGGTATTTTTGGCCAAATGTCCATCTAAGCTTGTATCTTAAAGTACCCATATCTTAAACATGTATATATGTTGATTTTGTGTTCGATTTGGAAGTTTTATGCGGTATTGTATTACATGAAAACCCTAACCCCACGCCCCGCCATTTTTTCCCGTTTATGTTGAGGTTTTTGTATAATTTGACCTTAGAAAATCAAAACCCTAACTTGTGAACGTGATTATTCGGTGATTATCCACATGTATTTTGTATATATTTTTTTATATGTTTCAAAAATTATGTTGAATGCTTTTATGAATGGATTTATTGTCCAGAAGTCACAAAATTTTATTTGACTTAACGTGATAAGAATTTCCTAATTTTTCTTAAACTTATATTAATTTATACATGTATTTAAAATCATGTGAAGCCTTAAGTCCACAAGAATATGGAAATATGTATCTGTATATGCAAGAAAATAACAATTTGTATATATAACCAATATATATGAGAATTATGCAAAGAATAAGAAAGGAACTTCACAATTTGTTAAGTATTAATGAATTGTTTTTCAGGAAGTGAGAACTTTGTTTAAGAACATGATAGACTTCCCCTTAAGAATAAGTAATCATAAAATTGGACCAATGATTTATATATTAGAGGGTGATATTTTCTAACATATCCTAAAATATTACAGTGGTAGATCGAGGAATACTCTTAGACCACCGGAGATGCTATGGTGGCATATGTTTCTGGTCTTATATATTTGATTAAAGGTATACCGCTCACCACGGAGTGTTTAAATTGCGTGGGTAGTACCTTAGAATGTGTAAAAGCATATACATTCTTTTTCTCGTTCGACTACACTTTAGTTGGTAAGGCCTACTAGCCCTGTTCCCTAAATATGAATGAATTTCTGTATGTTTTAGAATTTAAAGGAATCAGAAATAAAATATAGAAAATAAATGTGTTCCGAAAATATATTTGATCATATTTCATATTTATGCATTTGTATTATACTCATATTCCCTTCTCTTGATATATTTTGAGGATGTTACTTATTGTCTTTGATTATATTGTACCTTATTGTATATTTGGCTCCCTCCTTACTATTTTCTTACCTTCAGATGAGTATGAGCTTATACCCGATGTGGTAGAGTAGAGATTTTAGCTAGCTAGTTTGAGGATTGGAAGATGATTTTGTAGACTTAGATTTTGTGGTTTTGTTTATATGCATGAATTTGTATCGATGTATTTTGTTTATATAGATAATGCACTGACAAGTTTAGTTCTGCTGTGTATTGATGATTGTATATGCTTTCGCAGGTCATTACGATTTGAATTTTTGATACCTAGTGGCATCTCTACGTGCCATTGTTATATCCAAAGATATGACGTTGGAACCATATATTAGATTTTGTGGCTTTTGGATCATGTGTGTTTGTTATTGTGATATGTATATATTTGTACAAGTGAACAATACAGATTTGTGTTTAGTTTGAGCAGACATTTTGCAGGCGAGACCTTACCGGATCCCGATGAGAATGTGGTCCATCACAGCCCCACTAGTGGTTTTCCTCTATCAAGGTATGAATGCATGTGGCATAAATCCTCGATAAATGGTGAACTTGTTGCCTGACTTTACCAAAGGCAAGAAATTGGAGCATGAGCGCATTGCTTGCATCCCATCTATAGAAATTGTTAATAATCTGTAGAGAATCTTTTTAGGATTGTAATATTATTGACTCAATTGACCTGGTGGAATGGGATGTTCTTTTTAGACAAACATTGTGAAAGAAGTTTTCAAGGTTAAAGGGTCAACTAACTAAGCATTGATTTTGGCTATTAAGTGAGAAACAATAGGTTTTATGATTGTGATGCCTACAAGAAAGGTTTATGATGTATATTAACATATTAAAATGTCATTATTTATGAGTTGAGACAAATTAAGACATATGAGCAAAACTACCAAACGCATGACTTAGAATTAGCTATTGTTATCTTTACCTTAAAGATTTTTGAAGACATTATTTATATGGTAAAAAGTTTGTAGTGTTCTACGACCATAAAATTTTAAAGTAGTTATGTCACGAATTCAGACCTAAGATAGGTAATATAAATAATCTATAAAATAAAATCCCAAATAAAACAAAAATCCAACACAAAAACCAAATTCATGTTAAACCTGACAACACATCCAACTGTCCCAACAATAATAAGAATAATAAATAATAATAATATCAATCATTTACAGGATTTCTTCGGATTACTCATCTGGACAATAAATAGTCATGACCTATTGTAATGTCTATAAGACAAAAGTGAAAACTTATAATACAAATAACCCACCAATCCAATACAAACCAAATGCCACAAATATTCAAATATCAGAATAACCAAAACGTTGATTTCATAACAACAAACGTACTAATATTGATCTATCTATTGTCCAATCCGTGCCAAAATATATCTAGTACAAATACAGCCTAACTACAAACCAATACTCACAAAGCAAAGATCTCTACCAGCGATCACATCTAAGCTTCCTTAAATATATCCGTAGTTCACTAATATGAAAGGGTCAAAAATAGCAAAAATGTGAGCCGAATATTTAGAAAGTATCAGTATATAATATATAAAGCAAATGTGTCTAAAATTAGAGCAAAGATTAATAAAATATATACGAAACCCAAAAAAACCAAAGCTCAATTATCTAAAAATGTCAAATCAATAAATGTCCAAATGTGGTCTTATATGCGATGTCCATATTTCAAAAGCAAAGACCAAATGATTCAAAAGTACGAAACCAACCAAATCTGATATCCAAATCCAAATGGAGGTCGAAACCTGCAAATTTCAAATTAAAATCTCAAGTATCTAAATCAAATATAGATGAAACATATCGAAAAGTCCAAAGCATGCTCAAATCGGAGAATCAAACACGAAAGACTAATTCTGCGGAAGGGTTATGCGATGGACCATGTTTTTCCTAATTGGAATCCGGCAGAGTTTCGACAGTAAAACGGCCGTCAAGTTGATACATGTACAAAACCCTGTACAATATATAATTTTTCAACATAATAATCACAACATATGATCCACATGGCCACAATATATTCATCACTCCAATATCATGTTTATGAACACAACGTTGGACAGAGAGATGCCACTAGGTACCTATACACAAACCATAAACAACCTACGGAAGCATATACGTCCATCACATACACAACAAAAACTAGACTATCTGTCCATTGTCCATACATAAGTACATGTCCACCAATAATATATAAAAGTACTCCATAAAGTACAAAATTATAGAATCTAAGTCCGTAAGATCATCCTCTATGTCTTTGCACCTAGCTGACTTCTAATCCTCTACTCCACCCTATCGGGCATAGGCTTGTGCTTATATAGAGGCAAGCAAAAATAGTAAGGATGAGCCAAATACTCAACAAGTGTAATATAATCAAGGATAATATACAATATATTTAGAATAAAATAGGAAAGGGGATAGGAGCGATATGTATGGGTGCATATATATAAAATATGATCAAATGCAATTTTTGAAATATATTTATCTTTTTCATTTTACTTATTCTTCCTTTTGATTCTAAAATACGTAGAAATTCTATTATCTTTGCAGACCATGGCCAATAGGCTTTATCAACTAATATTGCGGTAGAATAAAAAAAAGAATGTATTTGTTTCTACATATTCTAAAACGCAAACTCGTGCAATTCAACACCCTATGATGAGCGAAATACCTTTAACCTCATATACAAGGCTATATCACATCAACCATCATGTTTCCGTAGCCTAGAGGCAGTGATCGTGCTTTTACAGTAATATCCTAAGGCGTGCAAAGGAATATTACCCGCTATAATACACAACCAGGATAATATTTAAGTTTTTACTGTAATACCTATGGCATACCAGATAATACTACCCTCCGAAATATACATTCGTAGTTCAAATTTCATAATTTCTTATTCTTTAAAGAAAAGTCCACTAAATTGCTTTCATAAAGTTCTTACTCTGGGAGAACGAATTATAAACATATCAAATTGTGTCATTCCTTTTGTATACTTTTCATAATTTGCATGATTCTTATTAATTCACGTCTTCACATGATATAAATTATATACATGGTCATTATAAAATATGAAAAAATAAAAATTCTTACCACTGTGAGCTAAGCATGACTTTAGAACTTTAGAACGATAAATCCCTTCATAGATGTATGCCACATAATTTTCAGAGCATATACAAGTTAATATATTTAACGTACATGTGGTTAAATATCACTATTCACGTTTGATATTATTCTGAAATACATAAAATTGACATATGTAAAATATATGTGAATAAATACCAAATATACGGAGTACCCGCGACTATAAAGATAGGGTTATGAATTTCTAAAGCCAAATCATAAATAAATTACAAACAATTCAGATAAAATCCAAAAGAGTCATGGGTTAGGGTTTCAATGAGCATAATTTCGTATAAAACTACCAAATCGGACACCCAATTGATAAATTAATATATTCAAGGTATGGGTAATGAATTTCTAAAACCAATCTATGCAAAAACCCAAAAAATCGATGGCCTAAGACATCGAGGCACAGGGTTAGGTTTCGGTGCGAAATAACGATCAATATTCGGAAATCAGACATGAAATCCACATATGTGCATACTTAAATCATAAGTAACACAAAATATAAACTTAATCGGATATCGGAACGAGGATACCCAAAGAAAACGAAATAGAAGTGCAAAGAAATGAAAGAGGTGGATATGGGTGCACTTGCCTCGACCCGATCTACAACTTTTCTATCTAGCTCAAAGTCGGATTTGAACTCGAAGGCCTTGATCTCTACTTCCTCTCTCTCCTCTCTCTCTAGACCATTGCAAAATAATACGTGAAAACCCGAACGCGTTTTTATAGGTGAATCGGCGTTCACGCGCCACTTGAGCAGCACATGAAGGGTCGCCCTCGAGCACTCATCGAGTGCTCATCGAGTGACTCGTTATACTAAATGCACCCTGGGCATGCTTGAGCATACCTTGGGTGCGACATTTTATTTTTTGCACCCGGGTTGCTCCTCGGCGGGGTTGGCCCTTGCGAGTCGGGCCTACGGCCCGCGTTCGACCCTTCTAACCCAATTGTTTACATCCTTGGACTATAATTTTGATTATATTATCTTTATATGTCGCAACTATTGTAATTTAAAACTCAAATCTTATTTACGGATTACCTTTTCAAGGATTACAATGTCGATCGCTGATTTTGCCAATTCCAGGTCTTTGGGTTTTTTAATCTAATTTCTCTCATGTCCTTTGACCTCAATTCATTTAATTGACTTAATTACTCCTAATTACCATATTTTGAAAACCGATACCTTACACTTATAGAAATTTTATACTCAAAATTTAATGAGCCTTAAAATGCAACAATCAGAAAAGTCCTTCTAGATTCCTTCTCCGAGTTCCTATGTCACATCCTCGATTAAATGACTTATCCTAGAAAGTCGTAACTGAATGGATTATCCTAATTTTCAATACCTAATGTGTGATACCCCGAGCCCGAGTTACCTGACCTGACCCGAAACGGTTATGTGGAAACCCAAAATCATAAATAACCTCATAAATACATCACTAAATAAAACATAATAATCATAATTCTCATAACAAATTTTCTAAAGACAATTAATGTCTACAAAATCATAACTTTGGGAATACAATCCCGATAAAATAATTAACTAATACTTCGACCAATCGAACTAGAGCTTCCTATCATGAGTTTCTAATCCCAAGATCGTCTCTATCCCGAAGTTTCTCAACAATAGTTTGATTTCTTCTAACCTATCATACTAGAGCTAACAAAATGTAAGGGTGAGTCTAAGGCCTAGCAAATAAATAAACAATAAAATAACGGAATGCAATAAAATATCTCGGATAATAATAACATCATAATTATATAAGATAAATAAGTAATTATCCGAGATTCAATAACCTGTCGTATTCACGACTCAAAGGCCACATGACAACAAATCATCAGAGATACAAATTGGATTCCACCGAATCCGAGTATCAATCACGGTATAATTTCCTTCGAACCCATCATAAAAGAGGTCCCAATTATGAAAGATATCACGAAAGTCTCCTTGGATCTTATACATTACTGTGAACCCTCAATCCACACACCCGTCCCACAGCGGGATAACTCTCGAGGTTTTGATGCTCGCAAGTTTGACAAGCGACCCTATAGTCTCATGATACTTGCCAGCTATAGTTGATCCACGTCTCTTTGGGAACAGAATACTCATATCATTAACAAGTCAAATTAGCACTACCTTGGTACCATATCCACTGATATCTCTCACCAATCGATTCACAGGATTATAAGCATCCGTCGAAATAACCTCAACCTCCGGAATATTGATTCAGTGTTAGAAAAGTGTAGACTACACTAAGGTTCCGTAACCTTCCTTTCAACTCGATACCTTAATAGTTTCATACACCATCCTCAGCTTAGCCATTGAGTGCCAATAAATATATATACGTCAACAAAGTTAATGAGAAGAATAATTTACTAAAATTCATCAAAGTGATACAGGAATAATCACTTAACCAACTCTTATTATTTCAAATATGCCAAACTGACATGCATAAATTTATTATAACATACTCTACCGTGAAATTATATGTAAATATACCAACCACACACTGCCACACACAGCAGTACACCTGCAATTACACTGCACACATTGCACATAGCTGCACATATACATGCACCTATTAGATAAATAAATAAATATATATATATATATATATACATATTGCCGACGTATAAATAAAAATATAAATACGTACACCCATATATCTACTCGTGATTATACCCACTAACAATACCCATTTACGCAACAAAAGCCCAACGAGATCTTCATCGTTTCACTCTCTGATATGGCCAAAATAGAGAGCGAATGCTTTGAACCCGATTTCCACCTCACAGAAATACCGTCAATTTCCATAAATCACGGCACGATAATAAGAAGATTAGCATCAATGAGAAGAAAGTAGGGATTTACTAGCAGAAATTAGGGATTTTACTTGCAAGAGTGAGAGGAGTTTTACTTGCCTGATTGAACAGAAATGGCTAGGGTGTGTGATGGCAAGGGTTTAACGGCGGCGAAGGTTTGCAGTGACACAAACTGACGACGGCAACGACAATGACAACGTCAGCGGCACACCTTTGGACCCAGAATGGCGACGATGACGACTTCTACTATAGCAATCGGCTAGGGTTGCGGCACCGATTGACGATAGAAACACTCCTTGGCTTAAGCTTACAACGGCGACTACGACTCCAGACAACGGCGACTCTAGCACAAGAAGCTTCGACTGCAGAGGCTTAGACAACCCACACCACTACCGCACGCCTCAATTTATATGCCACTACCAAGGTCGACTAAGTAAATGGCCAAGAAACCAAATTGCCGGAAAACGCCTTCAGATTTGGTAACAAGTGTGAAACAGTTGAGTGCGGCGTCGGTTGGAAGAAGAGGTAGATGAAACGGAATAGAGGTGAGGGAAAGAGAGAGAGAGACTGAGGGACAAAAATGGCAGAAGGAATTCAAGAAAGAGAAACGGCAATCAGGAAAAGAAGAATTGAGAAGAAGGGGTATTAATGGTGGGGCATTATATTAATTTTAATATTATAATTATTTAGACGTTTATATATTTTATGAAATTTATTATTTATCATTTATTATTATTATATTTATTATTATAAGTTATACGTTTTATTAAATTTGGCATTAATTATTATTACTCATTATTATTTGTTATTAATGCGTTTTAAGATCATCATTATTATTTATTTAATAATAAATATAATTATTAACTAATTAATTAATACCTATTATTATTACTAATATTTATTATTAAATTAATTTGATAATCTAAGTTAAAACACCGGTGTATGACATAATATTTTTTATCTAAATCTAGATTGGAAACTTATCATAAGATAAATTCCTAATCTCCCACAAGGCTTAATTCGATTACATACTTATTCAGTTATTGATATATAGGGGACATCACGATAATTCATCAATTGGAGGCAAACCAAATTTACTAACTATTTTCCCGACTTAATTCAAAACCACAAACGAATTAACGAATTTCTACTTCAGTTTATCCTAAGTCTCGAAAATAATCGTTCACTTGGATCCTCAATCTTATTCTGAAATCTTTAAGCCATGGGCCACATGCTACCGCTACGCTACTCTAATTGACTATTTACTAGCACTCTAAAAATCCTCTAACAACTCAAATTCATAGATCCATATTGGGCTCCTAAGTTACACGGCAGATATGGCTCGAAGAAAATCCGAAAGGTATTGATGTATCTAAGGCAACTCTCATAATCCTCAAATTGCCATCAACTTAGGAAATATAACTGAAACAATTACCCAAAACCTCAAAACTCACACATTTAGCAACTTATCACCTCATTGGCGTATCAACAAGCCAACTTACTTAATTCTAATCATATCATCCAAATTCGCAATAAATGGGTGGTCTTCGATAGCTAACCCATAATTTTTCAAACACCTAGAATCTTTGCCGTTCTACTAATCTCGAAATAAAATCACAATGACTTCTTATCTCATGCTTTCATAACTCTAATACTTTGAATACAATTCTGTCTCCCAAATCAAAAGCACATCCTATTAGTCCAGCTATTGGGATCCTCTCGCGATTCATCCTTTAATATTTCCTACGAAGTATTGAAAATATCACAAGTCTACAGACTCCCAACATCAATTATCAGCACTAATGCCCACCTTCATTAAAAAATATCGATATTTATCCCCATAATCCTTAAATAGGTTTATCCACTCGCATTGTCATATGATCATCTCTTCTTTATGCTACAACTACTCAGACCTTTAGAATCATTAGGTAGTAACTAACTCTAAAAGCAACACCTATAAGTCCTCAAAGTAGAGACCTCAATTGCTATCTCCAAGTTACAGATGGAGTAATTCTAATAATAGACTTTTTCCACTTAATCCAAAGGCAACCACACACATACGATGTAGAAAAGACATAATCCTAAATCTTCTTCAAACCGCATCACATTCTACTATAATTCACTTGATTAATCAGGGATCAGCCTAAACAATGTGGTCAATGATTATCCTCCATTCCTAGAGAACTATCCCCACATATCTCATTCCAACGGATACCAATTGCTTTCAAGTCAAACGCCCCGTGGATGCTATAGTTCCTTGAGGAACACTTAACGGATAACTCATTGGATTCATCTTACCTATATCAAATGTTCTAAAGCATTCCTCAATGGGCACCTAATCGTTACCTCCTTAGATTCTACATGAAATCCTTAAAAATCAATGTCAACTTTGGCACAACCTCGAATTACCGATCAAAGACAAATCAGCCGACTCCTTTCCTTTAGAAGCCTCCTCAACCGCTTACACAGCCAAAACTTCTTGGTGACCACAAGATAATTTCTAGGTGTAGCCTCATGTGCTAAATAAACTTGGCACTATTCCTCATTAAACAACCCGTAGGTACGATGGTCCTAATTTTCTGATACCTCGACCAACTCTGCCTTATACCTAAAATTTCTTAACCCGATTGCAAGGTATAATATTTTTACCAACACAACCCATACCAGCATAACGACTCACCTACCAAATCATTACTAATATCATACCAAGGATCAGAACCACAGGACAAATCAATTTAGTCCAACCAATCACATCTATGGACCAAAGAAAATATCGTAGACCTCAATATAACTAGTGTAAAGCCTAGATCCAAGCATTGAATTTCTTCACTATCCGACCTAAGGATTAAGGACAATCATTTATCATTGGCTGAAGTGTCCACAATTAAATTCATACTCCCAAAACTGTTGGGAAAGATATTTATCCATAAAAGTATCCACAATCATATTCCCGATATTTCTTTATCTTCTCGACCCATGACTCTTTTCTCATCAATCGTCCATGGTTGGCTTCGTTTTCCAACTTATGTGAGACAAACATCACAATATCTCCTTCCAAACGTAGATCTCCATAACTACAATTTCAATTCTCAGGATCCACATTTTAGCTTCTACAATATTCATGCCATCGAAAAATTCAAGCATTTGATTATTATTAAATTGATCATAATACGACATCCTTGGATTTACTAACACTAGAAATCAACTTCAAGTTATCCTGACCTCGAGCCATCGATCCCACCTTATCCGCCTCACTTGGCATGCTATTTAAGTATCTCCAATCCTAATCCTCGAATCAAGATCAACCTAAGTTAATCCACAAGATATCCTTCTTCAATATCCTTTCTCCTGGTTCTTGCCCGGACTAGACCTTCCAAGACTCTCAAGTCTCGCCATCCCATTCAATGAATTCAGACAGTCGGCCTCTCTATCACGTTGTTGATTACCTCCATATGTCAACCTTCGTCTAGGCAGCAAGATTAACAACGTATATCCTTTCTGAAAGAACAACGTGGGTTCGTTCATAACTCAGACACTAATTAGGACAATGTAAACTAGACAACCAAACTTACCCACTAACCCCTAATTTAGTTCAAGCATAAGTTATACAAACTAGGACAACTAGAACTATCTAGTCTAACTTAATTCTTCGACATCTTCATCAACTTATTCAATCTATGTTATTCTAACCTAAACTTCCGCATAAGATTCAAATCAAACCTAAGGTATCTTTTTCTCTGATACCAATTATGACGGACCACGTATTTTCTAACCGGAATTCAATAGAGTTCCGATAATAAAACGACCATTAACCTTATATAACTTGTACAAAACCCTATACAGTATACAATTTTACAACACAATAATCACAACACAAGATCCACATGGCCACAATATATTTGTGGCTCTAACATTGTGTTTCCGAATACAATGTTGGATAGACAAATGTTACTAGGTAGTGGGTGACCTACTCCCACTTACTTTGCTGACCTTCTAGAAAAAAAATACAGTAAGAAAAGAAGTATGAAGTAGTTAACTTGCCTCCACCTACTACCAGCAACTTTAACGTCTATAAATACTAAGTCTGGGGGTTTTAGAGCAAAGTTTTGGGAAGCGAAAAAAAGGGGTACGAAGAAGATAAAAGAGGCAAAAGAAATGAAGGAGAAGAAAGAAAGGAAGAAAATCTAACGCTGGAATTGAGTAAGGAATTTGCAAGAAAGGCTAAGGTAAGTGTACCCTACGGTTTTTATAAATTCAAGTTTAAAGTCTATTTTCATGCTCTCTCTCTCTGTTATGTATCGGCATGAAGCATGACAAGGTAATTGCTTTCTGCATGTTATTATTGTTTATAAATGTATCATTAAAGAACTTTGACCATTTGCATTATGAAAGAACTTCAGTTATTTGCATATAAAAGAAGTCCGGTTAGTTGCATGTCTAAAGAAGTTTGACATTTGCTTGTTTAAAGAAGACCGATTACTATATGTCTAAAAGAAGTTTGGTTATTGCATGTTTGAAAAACTTCGGTTAATTTCCCTTTTTAAAGAACTCCGGTCATGTTTAAATTTCCTCCTTACATTTGAATATGGTATTTTTATAAATGGCAAAGGTTAAGCTACAGTATATGAATAAAGTTAAGATGAAAACTATATGACCATGGAAAATATGTATATACGGACAGCAAGTGGAACTCTCGGTTATTCGGCTTTTGACATTTGGTAGATGGCCATTGTATGACAAGGATTTGATTAAAGTCTCCGTTAGACTTGCTATTAAAACTGGATGAAGGATATTAGAGTGACACTCGAGGACAGCCCCTGGGCCACGGGGGAACTTTTGATGGCATTTTTGGACTATGGTCTTGTACACCAGGTTAAGGCATTACCGCCCCCTTTGGGAGTGAAATAAGAGGGAACGGCCTTAGATTATGGGGAGATACATAATTCTTCTTCGATGTTATCTGCTCTCGTCTGTCCCTAAAGAAGAATGAGTTTTTGGCATAATTTTGAAGGGAAGATGACTAAGAATAATAAAGAAAGAAAAAAGAGACTTCTGAACTTAAAGTAAACTGGTCTCCATGAAAATGTATTGAATTCATGTTTTATACTCTTGCATGCTGGTGCTCTTGTGAGGTTCGAGTTTCCAAAATATAGTAAATTCTAATAATTAAATTGATATAATTATGTTTAGGATAAATAAAATTGGAAACAATGGGAAATTAACTTGGTGTAGTAAAATTCAGGGCTGAGCCTAATGTGTGCTCGAGCCCAAATGTAGGCACCAAATTCAGTAGCTACTGGGCTTACTACAGGCTTGAGCCCAACAGAGGACGTCAAAAACAGATTGCTCTAGAAAAACCCGCACATGCTACTCGCTCGAGCGCAAAAGAGGCGCTGAACAACAGAATGGTCAGGTTCGCTATTTGCTCGAGCCACCTGGGCGGCGTCAATTGTTCCAAACTTGTGCTTACCGAGCGCTCGATAGGCGCTCAAGCACCAGTCACATTTTTAACTCACCGACCTTCTTTCAGGTTTATAAAAAGGTGGAAGGGGGAAGGGTTTTGGAGAGAACGACGAAGAAGCATGAACAAGGAGAGGAAGGAGAAGGAGAAAGAGGAAAGAGGAGAGATTTATCGTCACATCTGGCCCGATCGAGTAAGAAAATCGGTAAAACCAGATTGAGGCAAGTATACCCTAAGCTTTCTTTTCTGTTATTACTGTTTTTTATATCTCCACATCGGTATTTATGTTCTAAAATCCCCTCTCTCTAAAATTTACTTCGAATAATGCATGTTTCTCATGATTTATTGGATAGGTTTTATATTTATGTATAAATATAAAGATGTATGACTTCGATTTCGTCATTTGCCATACATTTTGTATTCGATTTGTGTCTGGAAACTTCGCCCCAAACTCTAATTCAAAAATGGAGTATAGGGTGTTTACAAATCTTGAGTTTTGAGGTAAATTATTGATTGGTAAAATGTTTAAGCTTATTTAGATAATTTTATCTAAAAATTTTATAAAAGTTAAGACACCTAAAATTTGTTAAGAACTTTGAATATCCTGTCCTGAGGATGTAAATAATGAGGAATTATTTGTTAAGAACTTTTGAACATCCTGTCCTCGGGATGTAAATAAGGAGGAAATTGTTCGTTAAGAATTTCAAAAAACATCCATGTTTTCGATGATTAGGAGCTCCAAAACTATACGGAGGCTTCGGCATATATTTTCTCGGCATGCCTTAAGAATGACCCTATCCGTGGAGTGATATGTGATTCGCCCTTCCGCGGGCGTTAAACAACAATCCAGGCCTAATTGAACATCCTATCATTAGGATATAAATAAGGAGGATAAGAGCTTTTGAACTTTAAATTAATAATAAGAGAACCATCCAACCCTTGGGATGTAAATTTTGGAGGATATGAACTTGGAATAAGAATTTTGACTCTTTGGATCATTTGAATAAGAATTATGGATTTTTAGATCATTTGAAGAAGAATTATGGATATTCGGATTATTTGAATAAGAATTATGAATCTTCGGATCATTTGAATAAGAATTATGGATCTTCGAATGATTTGAATAACAATTTTGGATCTTCGGATCATTTAAACTAAGGATCTTCTGATCATTTGAATAAGAACTATGGACTTTGGATCTTCAGATCAACTTTGAATAAGAACTTTTAAACATCCTACCCTCGGGATGTAAATAAGGAGGACAAAAACATTTGAATAAGAACTTTGAATGAGAAGCTTTTAATGAGGACTTTGAATGAGGATTTTGGATAAGGACCTTGAATGAATAACCAAGAACCTTTGAACATAATTTGTAATATCTTGAATATTTTTTGAGTTTATGATTTTATAAAAATAAATTACTTAATTAATTTTGATAATCATTTGATTATTTGAGTAATTATTTTTGGTATTAAATATTGTGATTAGGTTTAGAAATTCAAGCTATTAATTTGAAGTAATAATTTGAGTTTGAGTGTTTCGATTCTTAAATTTAGTTAGAATAATTAATATACTTAATTTAATTAATTTAATTATATGTTTAATTAATCAAGTAAACAATCACATATTTAAATTATATGAATATTAGTATATTAGAAAATTTTAAAATTATTTTCAATATTTTGACCTCTCATATTTATTTCTTCCATAAACAACTTTTATATTTTAAATATATTTCCTTGAATGTTTTAGGATGATCATTCAATTCTGATATCTTTCCTACAGTCCATCAAATTTCTTAACGTGGTTTAAACTCACACTAAAATAGATCCCGTAGTAAATTTTATATATAATATTTACACTTTGCTTCAACTATCTTCTAAAATCTTACCATCCAACGTTAGTAGTTAGGCTAATTGACCCCACTAAAATCCTCAATGTATCAAATTCCTTACTATTTATTCCAATTTATTGTCAGTAGACACTTGATACTAATTGTTGCTTCTTCTCCTTTATTTTACTACTGTTATTTTTTGTGAAAATGTTATATTGATTCTATATATTCACAAAAGTTAATGGACAAATTAGTAAAGTTGGAGGAAATTCATTCTAATATCTAAGGAGCAAATCTAAACAAAAAAATTGAAATAATGAATTTAAAATAGAATAGAAGGTCACACAAGGAACCATAGATAAATGGTACAATGAGTACAACAGAAGGCTAAATAGTATTTAAAGAATGTCAAATTTTAAAATTTTAACATGGTGCACGAAGCATCAAAGCAATCCATCAAGGATCTTAAAGCGTTAGATAATGATGATAATCAGATTGATAGCATAATAATGAAAAGGTAAATGTTACAAAATGTTCATTAGAAGGAAATATTTGGGCTACAAAATCAAGGATAGCTGGAGAAAAGAGGTCTAAGAAATCCCAATAACAATTTTTGTCCTTTTTTTTTTTTGTTCTTCTACCTTGATTATAAACCTTAATTTCTTTCATGGTAGAGAATGGTACATATTTTGAAGGACTTTCAAGGCTTGATATTTTGAAATTTGGATGGGTTAATTCATTTGACAACTTAATATATTAGTGATTGTTCTAGGTCGAGTAAAATTTTATTGCGCTTCCTTGAGGACTTAGAAGATTGTTGACCATTTTGAGTCATAATATATATCATATATTTTGGGTTTAGGATCGAGAATATTCTCAATTACGTAGGAATGGGGAGGCCAGAATATTAGAGTAGGTCAGCTCATAGTACGAGCCATGACTTGCAGATCTTAGGTATTGAATACACAAACTTCTATTGTTTAGTTATTCAGAAGAAGAGGACCACCAAAAACCTATTGCTGCAGATTTTGAGATCGGACCATCACCTTTCTTGTTGGATAAGCGATAAGAGATCAATGGGTTTCTCGTAATCTAGGGCTATGCGTCATACATTTTCGTGTGCCAAAGAAGAATATGCCAACTCCGTTCGATCGGTGATAATCGTAGAGTCAAATAGAACTTCCACCATTCCTGATCAGGAGAGTTTCGACTCCGACCGTTGTAGTGTGGCACGTCAGCCGTACTCTTGGAAGATTTAGGGCTCTCACATTTACAATGGAATGGAATGAATTATCGATTAGATGCGTTATTATCAACTCAAAGATTCTCAAATGCGTTACGACCATATTGTTGGTACAAACACCGTGTGGAAGATCGATGTCTCTATCGAGCTAACTTGAATAATCGCATCGACTTAAAAGACTTTATGGGATGGAAATTACAAAACTTAAAGAGTTAGAAACACAATTGAAATAGCAATCGTGTTCACCATGAAAGAAATTAAAGTTTATAATCAAGATAGAAGAACAAAAAAAGGACAGAAAATTGTGATTGGGATTTCTTAGACCTCTTTTCTCTAGTTATCCTTAATTTTGTAGCCCAAATATTTCCTTCTAATAAACATTTTGTAACCTTTATCTTTTTATTATTATACTATCAATCTGATTATCATAATTATCTAACGCTTTAAGACCCCTTGATGGATTGCTTTGATGCTTCGTGCACCATGCTAAAATTTTAAAATTTGACATTCTTTAAATACTATTTAGCCTTCTGTTGTATTCACTATACCATCTATCTATGGTTCCTTGTGTGACCTTCTATTTAATTTTGAATTTATTATTTTATTTTTTTTTGCTTAAATTTGCTCGTTAGATATTAGAATGAATTTCCTCCAACTTCACTAATTTGTCCATTTACTCTTATGAATATATAGAATCAATATAACCTTTTCACGAAAAGCAATAGTAATAAAATAAAGGAGAAGAAGTAACAACTAGTATCAAGTGTCTATTGACAATAAATTAGAATAAATAGTAAGAAATTTGATACATTGAGGATTTAAGTGGGGTCAATTAGCCTAACTACTAACGTTGGATGGTAAGATTTTAGAAGACAGTTGAAGCAAAGTGTAAATATTATATATAAAATTTACTACGGGATCTATTTTAGTGTGAGTTTAAACTACGTTTAGAAATTTGATGGATTGTAAGAAACATATTAGAATTGAATGATCATCCTATAAGATTCAAGGAAATATATTTAAAGCATAAAAGTTGTTTATGGTAGAAATAATATTACAAACCGTTCATACCTAAGAGAAAATTTAAATAGTTATAGCTGATAATTAAGTAGGTCAACTCATATAGAAAGAAACTGAGTATATATGCGGGTATATCGCAACTTGGTTTAGAATCCGATATTGGTGATTAGAGACGAATATTTGTCAATTGGCCTGTAGATAATATTATAACAAAATAATAATACAGTTTAAAATTTTAATATATTTGATAGATATCCAATTTGAGTATTAAATTTCTATTAGAGTAAAAAAAATGATAAGGTGATGAAGAAATTGATGGACTGCAAGATTATTATGCATTAGAAGAATTATAAACCTAATTAAATTGAAAGTAGTCATATGAAAACTGTTATAATGATAATAATGTCTAGATCATCAAATGATAAAATAATAATAAATAATTAATTAAATAAATCAATTATTTGAAAGGATTAATGATTTAAAAAATAAAATTTATTTCAATGAAAGGATTGAAAGTTTAAAGATTAAGATTATCTTGATAAAAAGAAAATCATGGCAAATACTTTTAAGGACTGTACCAAAATTTTCAAAGACGAAAATCTTTTAACGGGGATAGATTGTAATTTTTTAAATACTTTTGAATTTATAATTTTATGAAAATAAATTATTTAATTAATTTTGATAATTATTTGATTATTTGAGTAATTATTTTTTGTATTAAATCTTGTGATTAGGCTTAGATATTCAAGCTATTAATTTGAATTAATAATTTAAGTTTAAGTGTTTCAACTCTTAAATTTAGTTAGAATAATTAATATACTTAATTGAATTAATTTAAATATAGGTTTAATTAATCAAGTAAACTATCACATATTTAAATTATATGAATATTAGTATATTAAAAATTTTTAAAAGATAATTATAAAATTAAATATGAGAGGTCAAAATATTAAAAATTAATGTTAAAAATTTTTAAGTGTTATTATAATTAGATAAATAATTAATTAATATTTTAATAAATATATGAAATATATATAATAATAATAATAATAATAATAATTTCAAACGAAGGAAAGAAAAAGAAGAAGAAGGAAGGAAGAGAAAAGAAAAAGAGAAGGAAAGAAAAGAAAAGGAAAAAAAGAGAGAAAAGAAAAGGGAAGGAAGGGAAAGGAAGGAAGGAGGAGGGAGAGAAAGGAGGTGCGGACAGCAGTGACAAAGAAGGAAAGGGAAACGGCTCCCATGCGAAATCCTAGCAGCCGCCTCCATTATTTAAGAAAGCGGTAGGGTTAGGAGAAGGGGGGACGGCAGAGGATGAACCAGAAATGGAGAACGCACGAAGCCAAAGGGAGCTGCTGTCGTGAAACCCTAGCCATCCAGCCGTTGTCGTTGCCACTCCCGCTACTAACCACCATCATGAGCTGGGCTAAAACCGCCGAATCTGCCGTTAAGGTCGCCATCATTGGGTGGTGTCGCCGCCGTCGTCGATTTGTGCTGTCACTATGTTGTCGGATGAAGAACTCAAAACCGAGGCAAGTAATAATCCAAATTTCTGCAAGTAGATTCTTCTCTCCTTCTTGTTGATGTTATTCCCTCCCTTGCATATTGTGGTTTTGTGGAAATCAGTGGCATTCTTTGTTGAGAAGAGGAAAATAAAAAAACAAAGCCACTGCTCTGTTAACGAAAGACCGACATTTTAAGGGCTTAATGACAAATTGGGGTTTAATAATTTGTTCAATGAGTGATAAAATCCTTGTTTTACACGTTGTAGTACTGAAATCAGTATCTTCTTTCTTTTATGTGAAATCGAAAAGAATGGGGGTGGTAACAGAGTAGCCGACTCTGTTGTTGAGTTTTGTTTGAGGTGCGTAATTTGCGTGGGTTGCAAATGTGAATCCGAATCTTGTTTTGTTAATGTGAAAGTATGTGTCATTGGGTATGATTTTGTGCGTATGTGTTTGGGAAAGTACACATATAAATACGTGGGTTTGATTATATGAATATGTGTATATACGTATATACATACGCATATACGCCGATGGCGTGGGTATGAAGATGTCATTGGGTGTGTGTTGTGCACTGCGGTGCATGTGTTGGTGAGTGGGAAGCAGCAGAGCTGCTGTGCGTGTATGTGTGTGGAAGCAAAAAGCTGCTGCTGCGTGTGTGCGTATTGGCTGTGTGTGTGGCGTCGTGTGTGTGTGTTGGTGTGAGGGAAACAGCAGCTGAAGCTGCTGAGTACGTGCGTGTGTATGAAGCTCTGTGTGAGTTGTGTGTGTGTGGAGGCTAGCAAAAGCTGCTGCGTGAGGTCTGGTGTCGCTGTGTGTTGGTGGGTGTCGCTGTGTATTGGTGGGCCGTGGGCTGGGTTGATTTGGTTTGAGAGTGTGTGCGTGTGGAGTGGAGTTGGTGGATGGCAGTTTGTGTGTATAGGTGTGTGTGTATATATATATATATATATATAGGTGTATATTGTTATATATTATTATATATATATATATATATATATATATGTATGGGAGTATATTGATGTATGAGTGTAGACATATATATATATATATATGTGAGAATGTGTGAGTATATATATATATATACATATATATATGCAGCTGTGGGCGAATACCATATATATCGTAATTAGAACATTTATATGTATATTTATAAGCATATTGATATATTGATGGTAGAAAATATTTATATGAAATTATGCAAGTATGTTGGCACGCTTGAAATAATATTAATCGGTTACGTAATGATTCATATATCTCATTGATGAGAACCGATAAATGATTCTTCGTGTTAATATTAGTGGTGTGCGTATACTTTATTGACACTCTATGGATAAGTGAAGGAGAGTGTGCAAAGACTTTATGGTAACTAGACGAATGGGAGTCCGTGGGACCGTAAAATAGTCTATACTTTTCTAATACCGATTCTATTCTAGAGGATGAGGTCGTTGCTATTGAAGAGGGATGCTTATAACCTGGTGACCATCGTGGAGGATGATATTTGGGATATCATTGACGAGGGGTATCGGTGGTGGTATCAACATGCTACTGGTACAGCCTCTGGGAGAACTGTAGGGGTAGTTGGATATCATGGATAACCTTGTTGCATTACTCAGCCGTTGGGGTATAAATACAAGGCCTTTGGTTCACTATGGTAGAATAAGATCCAATGAGATTCTTATTATTTCGTACAGGGGTGACCTCAGATTGAGCTGATAATCAAATTCTTATTATCTCGTACTGTGAGTCGAGAGGATGCTTATAAACTGGTGACCATCGTAGAAGATAATATCTGGGATATCATTGGCGAGGGGTATCGGTGGTGGTATCGACATGCTACGGGTACAGCCTTTGGGAGGACTATAAGGGTATTTGGATACCATGGATAACCTCGTTGCATTACCCAGCCGTTAGGGGCGTAAATACACGACCTTTGGTTCATTGTGGTAGAATGAGGTCTATGAAGACTCCTGTCATTCATCCAGTTGTGACCTCGTATGGAACTGATGATCGGATTTGACAGAATCCATGTTGCTTAATTGATACTTAGCCGTTCACGTGGCCTTCAGATCGTAGACACGACATGTTATTGAGTCTCAGACAGTGGTGCACATATTACCTGCTATAATTGATTTTATTCATTATTTTATCATTCGAGATGCTTTATTGTACTCCTCTATTATTGTTCATTTTTACTTGTTAGGTATTTGGCTCACCTTTGTGTTTTATTGGCTCAAGATTAGACAGGTCGACATTAGGAGAGGAAAGAGATCGGGGATCAGGTGACTTTAGGTAGCCACCAGACAGAGGTGATATCAGATATTGAGGCTTCCATGATATAGATTTGAAATTTCGTTGCGGTTGGATATTTATTAAAGTTTCAATTACGAGGAATTGACATTATGGATATTGTTATTTTTTTTTTCTTTCAAGAAATTTATTACCGGTGTTATGGGTATTTATTAATGATATATTTATGATTGATTATTGATGGTGTTAATGACATAATTGAGTTTATTTAAGTTACTTGATGACGTATAATTGATGATTTCGGATAATTTGAGATTTTACCATGACGGTCCGAGTTAGGTTCAGGGATCCGAGCTCGGGTCGTCACAATATCACATACTATTATTAATTTTATACAATTGACATTATTACCTGAGATGCTTATTTGTATTCCTCTATTATGGATTATATTTACTTGTTAGATATTTGACTCACTCTTATATTTTATTGACTCTAGAGTAGACAAGTTGATATCAGGCTAAAAGAGATCGTGTATTATTGTGTAGATTTTAGATAAATGTGATCTCGAAAATTAAGGCTTCCATGATAAGAGATATAAAATTATTAGTTCATTAACTTAAAAATATTTATTGGGATTACATTTCTAAGGACTTGACATTATAAACGTTGATACTATTTCTATTTCAACTAGTTTATTATTAGTATTATGAATGTTTATTTAATGAAATAATTATAGTGATCATTTATGGAGTCATAAATTTAGGGTTTAATAATTTTGAGTTCATTTATATTGATTGATATTATAATTCATTATGTGTAATTGATGATTTTAAATGATACGAGATTTTTGCTTGGACAGTCTGGGACGAGTTTGGGGACTCGGGTTGGGGTTGTTACAAAATCTCTCCATCGATAAAACTCGAGGGATCGGCAGGACCATTAAATGTTGAAGATTTTTCATGCCCGCAAAATCCACAGAGGAATCGCCAAGTGTAGATAATCAGGCCAAAATCAACAGGATAGTGAGTTAGAAGGTAGCCTACGGAAAGGGCGAATGAGGAAAATGACAAACGATATCCCATCAATGAACATACCAAGGTTGATAATTTAAACAGTCGGTATGGAGGACTAGTGATGAGAACGGCTAAAAATGGGCGGACAAGCCCAAAAACCCACCAGGCTATTTGGAGACTCGGAGGATAGCAGCCCACGACCCGCTCTCGCAAAGGTTGAAGACCAAGCATCTGAATAGCAAGCCTAGGTGGGTTGACCCGAAGCCATCTTGCTGAAAACGGGCCGACCTTGACACCACACACTAAGGCAGGACTTGCCTTAACCATCCTTGTAAGGATTGAGATTTTATGAATCATAATTAAGTTAAACATATATGAAATTAAGATTAATAAATGATGAAAATCCAAAAATTAGAAACTCATCCCAAAATATAATAAAAATTTAATTGATAAAATTGACTTCAATTCCGGTTAATTAGAGAACTAATTCGGTTAACGAATTCTCAATTGATTAGTAATTAAATTAATTTCAAATAACAATAAGATGACTCGGTCACCAAATTTACTCCCGATTAATAACCAAACTTGGACCAATTGATGAAATATAGTATAAATTAAATTAATTAATTAAAATTAAATATCTTCTAGCACCCCACACACACAATAGCAAGCTGAATTCTAAAAAATTCAGCAAGAAGGACCCGGCCACATCAGCAGCTCCTCGGCAGCCCTATATTTATCCAATTTCCAATAAATTCCATAAGGAATTACCCATACATGGCACAAGAATTTAATACACACATGGCAACGTCATAATCAATCAAAAATGTAAAAGAAATCAAGTGGAAAGTCATACACACACAGCTGCAACCAAGGAAAACCAGCAAGAGATCAACAAAGAGAGGAAGCTACCACGACAACATATGTTCCTCCAATTTCCAACTAAATTTGAATAAGTCAATGAGAAATACAACTCACACACGACATAAGCGTTTCTCACACACATGGCAACATTAAATTTTAGTCAAAAACTTAAAGAAATTCAATGAAACGCACACACATACATCCAGCAGCCACAAAAATCAGCAAGTTCAGATTCCATCTTACCTCATCAATGACAAAATAAAAATTAAATATAATTTCACCCAATTTAATAGCAACTTGGAAACTTCTAAAGCCACCAACTAACATAGTGATTCAGCAAAATTAGGGGGAGGAATCAGCCAAATTATAGGGGACACTAAGCTGAAATTTAAATGGTTAACCGGTGTGCTGGCAACAGCTCAAAATTTAGAAAATAAACCAATTATTTGGTCTCCAATTTATATAAGAGGCTACACGAGAGAAAAGAAAGAGGAGAGAAGGGAGTGAACCAAAAGAAAAAGGGAAGAAAACAATAAGAAAAAGAGGAAAAACCATTAGGAAACAAAAGCTAGCTAGGAGGTGGAACCAAAAGAAAGGGAAACAACATTTAATTTTTGGCAAGTGTATTTTAATTTCTTTCTTCGATTGTTGCTGATTCTTGTGAATTCTCCTTAAGTGTTGTTGCTCCAATACTTAAATTACTCATGGATTTTATCATATTGTCACTTTAGCATGTGAAACATCCGGCTGAATTTCTGATGCCAAAATCAGTAGCAGATTTAGCTACTGTTATTTGGCTGAACCGATAACCTAATGATATTCAAACCGGCTCAAATTTGGTGACCAATTAGCTAAATCTCTTATTAATGTTGTGACAAAACAGCTCATAAAATTGAGTATAATTGGTCACTGAACCGGACCTCACATCAGCAACAGGACCATCTCAGCAGACTTGCTAATATATGAAGTTTGTAGCATATGAATTGGGCCCCAAATTGGCCAAATCGACAGTCATATAAAATTATGTACTTTATGATGATGTTCAAGTGTTACCCTATAAAAATTGGCCTCGAACCAATCATGAACCTGCTACCAAAACAGAAATAGAAACTTGCAGCATCAGAACATTACTGATGTAGAATCTCTAGTTATAATTTTGACCTGAATCAGCTGAAATATTAGCTTCAATTGGCCATGAACCAAACAAATTCTTGAAAATTAGTCTCTTGGCAGTAAGAAGACTTCTTAAACAGGTCAAGAACTGGTCTTGAATTGGTCATGAAATCAACCATAACAGAAGCAGTTCTTTAGCATCCATGCTGGTACTAAACCCGGCAGGTTGGAAAAAATTGATCGAGTCGGCTCTGAACTGGTTGAACCAGCAGCCGACCCTGCCAAAGTATAATATATTGAGGCTAATCTATCCACTAGTAAACCAGCCACCCAAAACTTCTCGAAATGAGTACTGAACAAGACCCCTAAACTACACCAAAACAGCCCTAGCATCCTTGATGTTGAATCTGGCAATCTAAGAAAATAGCCTGAATTGGCCCTGAACCGGTTGAGCCTGTAGCCGACCTGGCCAAGTTATTAAGCTCTAAGGTTGAACTATCAACCTATGAAATGGTGGCCAAAAATACCTTGAACTTATTACTAAACCAGGCCCCTAAATGGTACCAAAATTGGCTAACAACACTGTGGTGGATGCTGGAATTTTGGGCTACTGAACCAACCTAGTTTGGCTCACGAACCAATTGAACTGACACTCAAATTAATCAAGATATTATGAATTAATGTTAAAGTATTAACCAACAAAAATATGTCTCAAACCAACCCCCAAACTAGGCCTCGAACTAAGTAAGAAGAACCGGCCAAATGCTAAAATTTCAGCAAATGGAGATGCCTTGAACCATTGAACTGGTTCATCTAACCGGTTCACAAGTAATGAAAATTAATAATAAAAATAAGCATGGGCCAATCCTTAAACCGACCTTTGAATTGGTCATGAGCCGATAAACCAAATCCATAAGTAAATGTGCTAAAACAATTGGAAATCATCTCAAATTGGCCCCTAAACTAATTACTAAATCGACAACCAAATCAGCTGAATTTATCACATATTAAATCTGAATTTTTAACATATGTAAAAGTTTAAGATTAAAGCCACTAAAGCGAACAATGCCTCGATTTCTATTACAATTTATGATTTACTATTAAATATTGTAATTTATGATTGTATGTTTCGGTGTATGTTTCGATATTATGGAAAGTTTGTATGAAAATTTTGTATGTTTCAAGAATGATAAGTATTGCATGGAATCTTTGGATGTTCCAAGAATGATAAATATTTTCTCTCAAAATAGAGAAAATTAAAGAAAGAAATATTAAGAACAAGTGTAAAAGCTTCCAATAAAGATTTCAAAAAAAAGAATTAAGAAACTAGATCAAGAAATTATTTTAGTGAGTAATATTTTCTAATATGCCAAAAATATTATAGTAAAAACTCAAGAATTATCATTGCCGTAGATTTTAATAGATGATATTTCTTGATACACCTTAGGATATTACTGTGAAAAATTGAAAAAGTGCCCTAAAAACTGCGAGGCGACTTCAAACCCCATCTACCGACATAATAAGTAATAACACTCACCCCGAGATGTAAAATGAGGTTAGACCTTAGATTGTGTGGAGTATCAGAATTCATCTACCTCGGGGTATTAAACGTGGTTAGACCTTAGATTATGTAGAATAACATAATCCTTTCTTTCTGACCTCTCAAGAAAAGAAAATGAGAATCTATATAAGAATAAAGTAAAGAAAGATAAATGCATGAGGAAAAATGTTTATTTCATTACGTTTTATTGTATTCAACTCCTATTTCTTATGATAACGTAATTTCAGTATAAATGTGCATATCTTTTTATATTATGTACCTCTCTAAGTATTTGACTTACTCTCTTACTATTTTCCTAACTCTTCAGATAATGAGTGCGAGTTGGTACCGGATAAATAGCAGTAAAGATAAGAGTGGTTTAAACTTATGTATTTATATATTTTGATGAAATTGTAATGGATATATGGAATCTTGTGGTTGATCTTATAATAAAATGTACAAGACTTTGGTATTACTTATTGGTTATACTTCCGCTATTTATTATTATGGTTATGATTTATACTTCTGTAGAAATTTTATAGTAATGATTTTGGTACCTAGCAACATCTTTAAAGAATTCGACGCCATATTCAATTTGTACGGGATTGGAGACACTTGATATGATAATTATATAGATCATGTGCATAATATTTATATATTTTGTGGGTATATATATATTATGACGTCTTCTTAAGTATATAAGAAGACATGGGATGTCACAGCCCCAAACAACTCAATACCGTGAATATTGCCCTCGATCGCGATCTCTCTCGAGATAGCAACTCTAACTCACTGGATCTCTTCCAAAGGTAACTGTCATATTTGCCACCTCCAGCATCATTGTGAATGAGGAATCTTCTTGGCTGATCATGGTTATTATAATTGACACCCGCAATACTGTGATAGCTCACCAAATCTGCACAGATAGCCATCAGCTAACCTTGACACCCAAGTAAGGTTGAGGTAGCTCAAACACTACAAATATCCCCTGGCTCCCACGAGCAAAGGACATGTGTATTAACAAGCCCACAGAAGAATGATTACTTGTCCAAAAAGCTACTAGAAAATCTCTCATATATCTCTCTCAAACCACTTCCCATCGAGTATACCATTGTTTTCAACCTGCTCCCCGTTGAGAGCATCATCGTCTTTTAAACCCGTTCCTTTGCCGGACGTACCTAAACACTTAATCCCCAAACTCGTGTATCGTCAACGCAGTTATTCTTGTATTATTGTATCTTTCAATTCAATTGGAGAAAGATTACTAATTTGAATATTGGAAGATATATCAAAAAATAATTTTAACTGATCCTCTGACGTCTTATTTTTTAGTTGTGGTTTGCAGGATCCAAGTAATTAGGAACGAAGGCCGAACCTGCTTAGTTTGATCTGCCCAAAGTAGCTATCTAATTTGTATAGTAATCTAAATTAAAAGACGCATCAATAAGATAAACAAATTAACAAAGTACCTATTATTTGAGTCCGCAACAAAACTAACAGAAAAAAATATTGTCAATCTCATATTCATTTCTCATGCTATTTTATTTTATTAGAAATTATTGAATAAATGTACAAATTCTTTAACACACTTTTTTTTTTTAAAAATTTTTATTTGACATTTGTCGTTTAGTCCATGCATTTTCCTCCTTTTCTCGGCTTCCCCGGCGACATTTTCCCTCTTCTCAGCGCCGATACTATGGCGTCTTCGCTTCTCCTCTCGTGCCCTCTCTCATCGTTTCCTCAACGCCATACCGTGGAAGTCCGAACCTCCTCGCATCCGCTTTCTCTATCTCACACGAAATACCAAAGAGCACCTAATCCAAAACTTCGCAACAGTGTCCAATTCGCATCCAAATTCGTGCAATTTCGCCGTATATTACTCGCCGGAACTTCAATCGGTGAACAGGATGAGGAGAATTCGTCACTCATCGACGAAATTGCTGTCGGAGAAGATTCGGGGGCATTCGAGCTCACCAAGCAGAAGCTGTCCTCTTGGATTTACTTCACACTAATTTTAGGATCTGTGTTGTTTGGACTCAATGTTCTTTGGATTGATAATTCGACTGGATTCGGAAAAGCATTGATCGTTGCCGTGGAGAGCGTTTCGGATAGTCCTGAGGTGAGTTTTTAGGTGCTCAAATCTCTGAAATTTACTTTTCCTTTCGGATGTAGAAGACCAAATTTCTGTAGTTTCTTTGGAGCATGGGTCATTTTTTACTCTAAGTTGCAATCGGAAAATTATCACGTAAATGAGAAGTTTCATCAATGGGAAAACTTATCAATTTTATTATGAACCTTTACTATATGTCGATTTTATTTTATTATTGTTGAGTAAATTCTTCTGGAAACCTCGAGGGATAAGTCCTTCAGCAACGGAATGTTTTCATTGGAATTATTCATGTAAGGTTGGTGTCGTCAAGAGGGACGTCAAACAATATAACGCCTGTTCAGAATGGAGGAATAGTCCACAGATGTGAGAGAAATATGCTAACACCCACGGGCATGCCATTATTGTGCAATTTATGTCATCTGGTGGTTCGCTCAATCTTTGTTTAAGGTATCACTCGAGCTAAAGATTTCAATTGCACTGAAGATCTGCACATGATGGGCGCATGTACACAACTTATACATAATCTCCAAACATGAAGGGTGCATGTGTGTGGATTGATAGAAAGGTTCACAACTAAAGCACGCATGAAGAGCACTTATGTGTGAGTTTGCAGAAAAGTTTATGCCTGATACATGCATGAAGAGCTTATGAGTGCCAATGCGGGTATAAATGCCCATGTTTTGATTTTTAGGGTAATCCAAGTTAGTTTAAACATAAAGAGTACCGCAAGAAGAAAGAGAAAAGAAAAGAGAAGGGAAATCTTTTGACATCCATTTAAATCCCGATTTGTGATCCATCATTCATCATATTTGGGTATTTTGTTCTAGTTTCAGTTGTAGGATGTCTTATTAGATGGTTGTTCATTTTCTTGTTGTATTTGCTCTTATTCGGTCACTAGGTGTGTTGAGCTTACTTTTAGCCGATTCTTCATATGTATTGTGCTTGTGGAGAGGCTTGCTCTCATGAGGTTATTCATAATTGAATCTATAAATCTACTAGATATTTTAGGCATAAAGTGTTATTGTTTTCTCTTTGTTGAAAGGGGTTTACATATAAAATTGATTGTGTAATTTATGTGCTTAATTTTCTTTTTGTTCCTTGTATTCAATTGGGAGAGAAAGGTAGTTGTAGTGTTGAGAACTTGAATTCTACTATGTGTGTGAATCCCTAGGAGTGGTATCAGTGATTAGGTTTTCAGTAATGCATTTACGTGTTATTGGAATGTCAAGTTTGTGGTGATCAAACTTTTGGAAACAATATTGAAATAGCCTAATTGTTGAAGAGTTTGCGATTATTTATTGAATGATTTAATGGTCAAAATATTTTTTTTTTGCAAGAAAGAATAAAAAATGTCTTGACTCAGGAGGAAAAACAATTAAAGCACATAGGGAAAAGATGAAGCCAAAGAAATTATCGAAGGAAGAGTGGCAAGACGTAAGGGACTTGGCATATTATATGATCAAGTTATTTCTTGTGGACATTAGGAGATAATTGGCTTTTTGATGCGTAACTGGGTCCGGGTTTTCGTGCGGATTAGGGAGCCTTCGGATTCCTTGTTTGGATCATATCGCAAACAAGTCCGGTTTCTACGTCTCTCAACTTGGGCCTTGCGCACTATAAACTACAAATAAGAGGTTAGAGGACGACGAGAGATTATCCCACCGTAAACACTCTGACGCTCAAGTTAGAAATCTTTCCCTGAGATCGGAAAGATATACATGTGGAAGTAAATGTGGTGAGAATGCAGGAATTTTGGGGTGAGAGGAGTGCGTGGGATGTTGGAGGAGGCTTGTGCTCTCTTTGGTGCACTGCTAGGAGTAGCTCACTATTGTTGCTATAAGGTGGTGGTGGTTCGAGGGAAGAGAGTTGGTTATTTCTCCTCGTTGCTTTGAGCGCTGGGTGAAGGATTAGGATCTTAATCTCAAGTCACTGCTTAGATTTTTTGGTGGAAGTGGGGAGTCTTCTTCTCTTAGCTGATAAAGAGGGTATTTGTAGGCTCATTTAGGGAGGTTTTGGAAGTCGAGATCTCCGACAAGGGGTTTGCCGGGATTCGCAAGCCGTTGAGCACTGGCGGTTGCCAGCGGTGTTAGTTGTTGCCTTATGGAGGCAAGGAGACCATTGTCGGGCATGGCCAATGCAGGCCTGTTTGACTTTGTTGGGATTGGATGCGCTGCTGCTGGGGCGGCGTATGCTGTGGCGGCGTATGCTGCGGCTTGTTAGCGTTGACTTTATCTCCTATTAGCCGGTATCCCCTGAGTCGGCGCCTCCTGCATTGGCAGCCTGCGGTCGCCTCTGCAGGAGTGCGAGCGACACTGATTGGCTCCGTACCTGAGGGGCCAAGTGGGCCTTGCATCTGAATTTTCTGGGATGCCGTCGCTAGGCTGGGCTCCTCTACTGATCGAACCTGTCTTCTTTCAATAGGGCTTTGTTGGTTCCAGTTCAAATCCATTCTGGACCCATCACTAGCCCCCCATGCCTGTGGACGGCCCATTGTCGGGGCTTGGCATGTCAAAGGTGGGTCTCGTTGTTGGTTCGCATGGACATTCTCAAGATGCACCAGTCTCCAATCCTTAGGGCCATCGCTCCTTCCCTATGCCAATATACAGCCTTTCAGGGGCGTCGCATGGATTGGTGCTCTATTGGGAAAGACTTGCAGCCTTGGAATCGGCTCTGCATTAATGGCCTTCCTATTTTCCGATTGACGGTCATCAGGTGGTGTGCCCCTCTGAGAGCTCATCGGGCCTTCTGCGCGGCTATAAATTGAGGGGTTTTCAGCTTGGGTGACCCAAACTAATCCCATCGTTGGTGAACCAATGCGGAGTTCTTGGCTTGTCTTGCACCTTGTGGAGTTTCGCAAAGGAATTGGATGGATCTGCGGGAGATTTGCAGCCACTTTCGAAGTCTATCGTTGTACTCCTCTCGTGGATGCGTCCTCGTTGTAACGTGGGTGGCTCGGATACTTTGCAATTGTCATGTGTCTTCTCTCCGGTAGCAGAAGGTTGCCACTCGGAGCCTTCAGTCATGGGGCCAACAAGGCCTTTGAGAGTATCGCCGAGCTTTGAATTCGAAGGGGCTTCCAATTCCTCTTGGCGCCGGTGACCTGAGGGAGCCGGTCAGTCGATCCGCCGTGCCCAACGGGCAGTTGAGGAGATCAAGACCCGGGTGCAGGCTGCCATTGCTGAGATCGAGCAGAATCGGGCGTCAGCGGCTTATTTGAGCAATCATGGTCCGAGGCAAAGGCGAGGTCGTTGCAGTTAGCAAACATCAACTTGCAAGCCCCGAGCTAGATCGTTGTTCTTCAGAAGGAGCTCGAGCAGTGTCCGGTGCGACTCAGGGAAGGGCATGTTGTCCACACGTAGCTGGAGGCTGAGCTGAGATCAAGGATCCGGCCGGAGGACCTGGCACCCATGCTGTAAGGAAGATTCCAGGAAGGGATTCGATTCAGCTGGAGGATAGCTTCTCTGGCGGTGCTTGGCTTTCACGTTGGCCTCCCAGATTCTCGAAATGCGGGTGCCTGAATGCGCTTAGAGTTGACCGAGTTCCTAACTCTTGATCCTGCTGAGCCCGGCGGGGGTAGATAGAAACATTGTATTTTGCGACCACTGGTTAGCTTTTCCTGTAAAGAAACTTTATCAATGAAATTTCTTAATAAAATTTCTTTATAATAGAGTAGTTTATCTGTTGTGATTCGTCGTGTTCGGATGACTTGTTTTGCCCTTTTGGTCTGGATGTCGGATGGACTACCGTCTTTTCTGATGGCCGATATCCTCACATTAATTGCATGGTGTGACGGTTGGGATCTGACAAACGGCTGCAGCGTGAGTGGGGGGCTGTCTGTCAGGTGCCATAATGGGCTGCCTTGGACAGACGTGCCACGCTCTGCTGAAGGGACGCGTGTCATGGCCAATATAGAGGCGAACCTTATGTTTTCCCATACGATGCCGCTTGACCTCCTCTTGCGTTTCCATTTAAACAGCGCTTCCCCACGCCATTCACACTTTGTGCTTATCTGCTTTGAGAATCCATGGCGAAGAAGAAAAGCTCTCCTTCTTCCACCATTCGTCAGAGAGTAGGCGACATCAAGTCGGTCCTTTCAGCGAGCGCCGTCGCTGCTCTGAGGGTTAGCTACCATATCCTGAGCGACTGGGCCCATCTCCTTCCTAGCAAGGGGGGAAGAGCGAATGCACTCCCTGCGGGTTTCATTATTGTGTATGAGTACCACCTGAAGGGTGGGCTTTGCTTCCCCATAAAGCTGGATTTGTATGGGATCTTTGAGGCCCTCGGCGTTCCGGTGGCATGGCTTCATCCAAATGCCGTACGCTACCTGGTATCCATGTGCATCTTTGTACATCTTCATGATTGCGGGTTTAGCCTGCACTCGGTGAATGTGATCTTTCACTTTATCCAATCGGAAGATTGGCTTTCAATGTCTTCTCGTCCATGCTTTAGTTTCCAGGGAATGAACCCCGACTCAGTGAAAAACTAGAAAAATCACTTTTTTTTTCTTGGCGACCCCTCTAGAGTGGGAGATTCCTAACGAGTGGGGTCCCGTGAGCAATTTCTTCTCGAAAAGCGTCAACGAGTAGGAAGAGATGCAGGAGAAAAATCTGATTGATCATATTCAGGCAGAGATAAAGACATTTGCCACTCAGAGTTTTTACTTGACCTCCGAGCTTTTCACGGCTGTTAGGTGGAAGCCTACTAGTAGTGGGGTGGCGGTTGCAGCCCAGAAAAGGAAGGTTGGGGCCCTGGTCATTAGAGAGCCATCGAGGGAGTTGCCCGAGCAGAGTGACTCATCGTTGTTGGCGGATTCCTCTTCTAACGAGGACGTGGCGGCCCTGAAAAGGTTGAGGGGGGCCGAAAGCATTTCTAGCAGGAGGGCCCTGATATTGCCAGCCGTTCAGGCTAGTTCGCTGGGTCCTCCTCGACGATGCCAACTGGGGCCACTGTTGTACGCAGGAGCCAGAGTCGTAGCTACACGTGGAAGTCGTCGAGCGCTCACCAATTTCGGCTGTTGCTTTGGCGGAGTATGGCGTTCCCCTTACTGGGTTTTCCCTTAGGTGAAGGGTCTGCACCAAGTTCCCTGTTTGATGTCGAGGCGGGAGCCTCTACCAGTGAGTGACTAGTCAAGTCCTTCAGAGGGGTGGCTATGACGGGCACTGAGGAGGTAGCGACCGGATCAACAAAGCTTATTGAGGTGGTTGATCTGGAGCTTGCTACTACACCTGTGGATGCTCCGGAGGCGGTCAACGCTCCAGTTAGAATGTCGCCCAAGTTGTTTGTCACTGGTCCTGAGGCCGCTACAGAGGCTGTTGTGCTCGAGGGGGTCGTTGCTGAAGCTCCGATTGGCAAGGTTTTGGTGAGCGGGACAAAGGAGGTTGTCGAGTGGCCGGAGCCCCCTGTGCGTGTCGATCTGGCCGTCTTTGATCCGCTGGCGCTCTGAGCCATTCATTGAGGTATGATTTCTTCACTCATCAAGCTGGGAATCTGTCTACCTACTCCCTTTGTACAATGTTTCCCGCATTGCCAGGATTCACGGGCTTTTTGTCTCTTTTTTTGCAAATCCCCGATGCGATTCAATTATTCCACAGTGCTCTTTCTCAACGGGACAAGTGAACCCGCCGGGCTCAAGAAGAGCAAATGAGCGGCTGAGCAGCGTTGGAGGAGTGAGGTTGCCACCCTAAAGCGGAGAACGAGCAGCTGAGAGGTGAACTGCTGGCAGTTGGGGATCTCATCGTTAGCTTACAGGATTGGTGTGCCGTGTTGAGGCTGGCTTGCGAGTCCGGCTCTCTTTGAAAGAGATGGCTCGAGTGTTGGACAAGAGGTTATGGGACAGCATACGCATATGTCGTCATTAGTCTCCGTTGCGGCTCCGAGAGTCTCTGTAGGGATCCTCGACCCTTGTAATGATGGAATTGAAAATAGCTCGCGCTTGATCAACTTTCCGGAAGGGACAGGACCTTCAGGCACGTAGGGCAGCCATGCTTTTTGTTCACTTTTTCTATATATGGCTTTCCGAGAGGAACATTGTAATCTCTGGCTTGAATAATGTATACTTTCTTTTCACTTTTCTTTTTCTCTCTTCTTTTTTTGAATGATACAGATCTTCTCGTTGTGCTAGCTAAACTGTTTCGCTATTGTCGCCAAGGCTCGGTTTGGGAGCTGTTTGCACTGTGCTCATCCTATCGCTGCATCTTGCGCATAGTGGGATGCTTTGTCCAGTGAATCGAACGTCGTCGCATGTCCTGTGGTGTCTCTTGAGGGCCAGCTGGGTTTTGAGGCCATAGCAGTCGGACTTCGGGTCTTAGGCCGTTGCGCACACCACATCATTTCAGCGCTCGGCCCTGCTCAAGGCGTCGTCTCTTTCGTGCGCATGGTCTTAGCCCACTGACCGTTGTTGATCGGGGGTGCTCTCTTTTGCTGTAGGAGATCACCACACGCCTGCCTCTTAGGCTTCCTAAGGTTTTGATGGCCGTTGGTTCTCACGAGGTTGTGCTGTACGACCAGAGCATAGAAGGTAGCTTGTTAGCCCAGGAGCCCCCTGTGTCCTCGAGTTTAGTATTCAGTCCATGCAACAGCGTTCAGTTATCTACCTCGACCTGGCTGTTAGCCTGTGGGTATGCCACGAACATGTGAACCAGTCTGATGCATAAACTTGTGCAATATTTAGTTAACCGTTTATCGGTAAATTGGGTTCCGATGTCGGTCACTATATCTCGAGAATCCTGATCTGACAAACGATATTCTAACGAATGAACTCCATCGCATTCTGTTCAGTTATGTGTGCCAGGGGAGTTGCCTCAACCCACTTGGTGAAATAATCAATACTGACAGTGAGAAACTTTCTCTGTCCTAGGGTCAAGGGCATGGCCCGAGGATATCAAGCCCCCATTGTGTGAACGGCCACGGGGCCTACAGGCTCTGCAGCTCCATGTATGCCTAGTAGGTTAGGGTCCCGTGAACTTGACAGTTTTCACACTTTTTGATGAAGTCCTCGCCCATTGCGTATTCAGTTTCCTCTGGTGTGAGGCATATCAGGTAGGGGGTCGAGTATCCCCACTATTACAGTCTTCCGTCGATGATCGTGTACCAGCCGACGATTTTCTTTATTCGCTTAGCCTCCTCTGAGTCTTCGGGCAGCGCTCCGTCCGCCAAGTACTTCAACTATGGGGTCATCCAGTTGTCCTCTGCTATCCGCAGCACCTCGCATTCTGGGTCATCAATGCTGGGCATGGTTAGAATTTCCCGCATGCTTCTGGTGAATTGCTCCTAAGATCCCGCCGCTGCGCCTTTAGCCAGTTGGTCAGCCTTCCAGTTTTGCGTTCTTGGGATGTGCCCAATCTCCAACTTCTCGAATGCCTGGGCTTGGGCCTTCGCCTTTGCCCGGTATTTAGTGAGTTACGGGTTCGATGCCTCAAAGACTCCTTGAATCTAGTTGACCACTAACTACGAGTCGTTGCATATGACTAACACTCTCACTGAGCATTTCTTGGCCAGCCTGAGCCCTGCGAGGAGGGCCTCGTATTCTGTTATGCGGTTGCTGGCTAGGAATCCGAGCGTTAGAGAGTACTTGATTTCCGAGCCGTCAGGGGTTTTGAGCATGACTTCGGCCCCGCTGCCTATTTGCGTGGTCGACCTGTCGACATTAAGGTCTACACAGGGGCGCTCGTGGTGCTCACGTCTTCGACTTGGTCTTGGGTGTCGAGAGCGGGGGTTGCCGTTTTGACCATGAAGTCCGCGAGGGCTTGGCCCTTGAGGGCTGGCCTTGGTCAGAACTTCACGTCAAACTCGCCCAGCTTTATGGCCCATTTGACCAATTGTTTAGACGTCTCGGGCTTCTGTAAGATCGCTTTCAGAGGCTGGTCAGCTAGCACGACGATTTGATGCGCTTGAAAGTATGGCCTCAACTTTCGGGCAGAGTAGATGAGGAACAGGGCGATTCTCTCGGCATGAAGGTAGCGAGACTCCATGCCCGTCAACACTTTGTTCACATAATACATGGGCCGCTACACATTCCCTTGCTGCCGAATAAAGACCGAATTGAGAGCCGTGTCTGACACCATCGGGTAGAGATATAGGTCCTCGTTGTCTGAAGGGGAGGTTAGGAGTGGAGGATTGGTGAGATACGCTTTCAGCTCCTCGAACGCAGCCTTGCATTCGTTCGTCCATTGGAATCCGGTCTCCTGTGTCTCCTTAAGGGTCTTAGAATGGTAGATACTTCTCCGTGGATTCGGCTAGGAATCGTGAGAGGGCGGCGAGTTTCCCTGTGAGCTTTTGGACTACTTTCATGGTTTGCGGAGGATTTATATCAAGGATGGCTCTAATTTTCTCCGGGTTCACTTCGATGCCCCACCGGGATACTAAGAAGCCCAAGAATTTTCCGGAGGTCACCCCAAACACGCACTTGGTTGGGTTGAACTTCATCCTATGGGCTTGAAGCCCCTTGAAGGTTTTTGCCAGATCACGGACGTGGTCGTTGGCCACCTTGCTTTTGACGAGCATGTCGTCTACGTATACATTTACATTCCTACCGATATGGGCTTCAAACATCTTATTCACTAGCCGCTGGTACGTAACGCCAGCGTTCTTCGGACTTAAGGGTATGACCTTGTAGCAGTAGGTCTCTTGGTCGGTCATGAATGAGGTGTGCTCATTGTCGTCTAGGCTCATCCTTATTTGGTTGTAACCCGAGTAGGCATCCATGAAGCTTAGGAGTTCGTGCCCGGACGTGGAGTCCAATAGCTGATCGATCCAAGGAAGTGGAAAGCTGTTTTTTGCGCAGGCTTTATTCACATCGGTGAAATCGACGCACATCCGCCACTTGCTGCTGCTTTTCTTCACGAGGACGACGTTTGACAGCTAAATCGGGTACTGGACTTCCCTTATGAATCCTGCGTTGAGCAACTTTTTCACCTCTTCCCTTATGGCTCTTAGCTTCTCGACGGAGTGGTCCTGTGCTTCTGCCTGACGGGTTTGTACTGGGATCAAGACCTAACTTATGAATCATTACTTCGGCCGGTATTTTGGGCATGTCAGCAAAAATTCACTTGAAGATATCGGAGTTTTGCCTGAGAAAGTCCATGAGCTGGCCACGGACCGACGTGGAGAGGGATCCACCGATGTGCACGCACTTCTTGGGTTCGTTGGGGTTCAAGGGGACTAGCTTCGTTGTCTCATCTGACTACGCCTGTTGCAACGATACCTCATTGCGGAAGTCTAGGTCCTCAGTTGGTCGACTTGGAGCGGTGGGGGTGACTTAGGATAGGTGGCACGTTTGTCCCATAATCTAGTTGCCCAGCGCCTCCCCGATTCTGTACGGGGTCGGAAACTTTACCTTTAAGTGAGGAATCGATGTCGCGGCCTTGAAGGCGGCTAGGAATGGTTGACCTAGAATGGCGTTGTAGGCTGATGGTAGGTTGGCAACGAGGAATGTAAGAGCGTGCTAGCTATATGCGGGTGAGTTCCCATTGTGACCTGTTGAATGTCTCCTTGCACGGGCACTGGTTCATTGTCCAGGCCGTGTAGAGGTCCTTTGACTACTCTCATCTGATTCTTTTTTAGTCCAAGCTTAAAAATGCATCGAAGTACAACAAATCTTGAGAGCTTCCGTTATCAATAAAAATTCGTTTCAGTTGGTAGTCAAGCATACCATTTGAAACGATGGCTGATACAACAAAAGGGTCTGAATGAGAGGAAGTTATATGTGTCATATCGTCGTCACTAAAACTAATGACATCAGTCCTAACCACTATTCTTACTCTCTTGTTGCTGGACGCTACTTCGGGCCGACCTACTTGAGATCATGCTGATGACACTAGCGGCGACTCCGTTTCTCGGCAGTTCTCTGGCTTCGTTGTTGGCAACCTCAGGGGTTTGCTCTGAACTTTTCGGGAACCGAGTGAGGTGCCTTTGGCGGACCAGGTCTTCAATTTCCTTTTGCAGGGTTCGGCAGTCCTCTGTAGTATACCCCAGAGACCGATGTAAGTGGCAATGCTTCGTCTGGTCTTCGGCCTTTGAGTTCTTCGGCGCTTTTGGCCACTTCAGAAATTTCTCATTTCGGATCTGCATCAAGATGTTTGAGCGAGTGTCGTTTAGGGGCGTCAAGGTTAGGGGCTAGTACTTCCTTTGGACACTCGGCTCGGACCTCAGTTGTTTGTAGGGTTCCCAAGAGTGGCTGTCATCTCCGTTTCTTTTCTTCCCAGCAGTTGGTCCTTCCTACTGTCGGTTTGCACATTTGGAACGCTTTGCCTCTTTGGCCTTCTCGGCCGCAATGTAGGCTTGAGTGATGGTCTCAACTTCTCGGAAGGATAGGGGGTGCTGGTATGCCAGATGCTTGAAGAACTCTCCAACTGCTAATGTGGCGATGAAGGCGCTCAATTTCATCTCGTCGGAGAGCTAGGGGATGCAGCGAGCCTCGGCAGTGAAGCAGTTGAGGAACCACTTTAGGCTCTCCTTCAGCTTCTGGCGAAGGCAGACAAGATGCTAGGGCTGCTTCTCTTCCCTCTGGATGGAGGTGAACTGGCACAGGAAGCAGTCGGCGAGCTCGTCGAAGGATTGGACAGAGTTGGGCTGGAGGCAATGAAACCAGAGCCTGGCGTCCTTCTTGAGCGCTAGGGGAAAGCACTGGCATATGATGGCCTCGCTTGCCCCGTGGAAGGACAGCAGCGTGCAGAAGTAGTCTAGGTGATCCATCAGATCCGTACGCCCACCATACGCGTCCAGCATAGACATTTTGAACTTGAGAGGGAGTGGTTGCGTTCGAATGTCCATGGTGAACGGCGATCTCCGCAGATTGAGTGCCTGCTGCCCGGGCTCCCCCTTGAACACGTGCTACCATATCTTCTCTACTTTCTCCTCTATCTGAGGGGTGGACCCGCTCCTCTTCGCGTTGATAAAGTCGCGGAGCTTGAAGTTTTCTTGGAGATCACGCAGGTCGTCACGTACTGCATGAGCCCTCTCCTCTGCTCGGGAGGCTTCGAAGTATCATCTGGGACCTGTTCCCTAAGGCTGCCTGGGCCTCGTCATTGTCAAGCCTGGCTGTTCTTACCGCTGGGGACCTCTCCCTGAGTTTCCTCCGGTTGGAAGTCGACGTTTAGGGCCCCGGGGGAGAGGCTCCCATCCATTGCGCCCCAGCTCAAGTGGACAATGCCTGAAGCATCTACTTCATGTTGTCCACGTCACCAGTTAGTTTGCGCATGTCAGGTTAGGACTGCTAGCTGGCACGGCTACCCATAGAGGGGTCGTCACAATGGGTGGCGGTGTCCTTCGCCAGTGCGCTTGCCCGTACTCTAGTGTTGACCATCTTTAGAGTGAGATAGTGAACGTTAAGACAGGTGGTTAGACTTTTTCGTTGTTTCTATAGATGGCGCTAATGATGCGTCTCTAGGTCCAGGTTCTCGTGCGGATTAGAGAGCCTTTAGATTCTTCGTCTGGGTCGGATCGCAAACAGGTCCGATCTCCACATCTCTCAACCTGGGCCATACGCACTACAAACTTCAAACAATAGGTCAGAGGATAGCGGGAGGTCATCTCACCGTAAACACTCCGATGCTCAAGTTAGAAATCTTTCCACGGGAATGGAAAGATACATGCATGGAAGTAAACGTGGTGAGAATGCAGAAATGCTGTGGTGAGGGGAGTGCATGGAATGCTGGGGTGAGGGGAGTGCGTGGAATGCTAGAAGGTGACTTGTGCTCTCTTTGGTGCACTGCTATGAGTGGTTCACTATTGCTGTGAGGTGGCGGTACTTTAGGGGAAGAAAGTTGATTATTTCTCCTTGTTGCTTTGAGCACTAGGTGAAAAATCGGGATCTTGATCTCAGGTCATTGCTTAGGCTCTTTTTTGGAAGTGGGGAGTCTTCTCTCAGCTGTTGGAGAGGGTATTTGTGGGCTCCTTTAGGGAGGATTTGGGAGCCGGGATCTCTGACTATGGGCTTGTCGGGATTCGCCGGATGCTGAGTACTGGCGGTGGCCAGCAGTGTCAGTTGTTGCCTTGTAGAGATAAGGAGACCATTGTTGGGTGTGGCCAACACAGGCCTGTTTGACGTCACTGGGATTGGCTGAGTTGCTGTTGGGACGGCGTGTGCTACGGCGGCAGCTTATCAGGATTGACCTTATCTCTCATTGGCTGGCAACCCGTGAGTCGACGCTTCCTGCGCCACTATGGTCGCCTCTATAGGAGTGTGAGCGACACTAATTGGCTATATATCTGGGGCACCAAGTGGGCCTTGAATCTGAATTTCCTGGGACACCGTCATTGGATTAGGCCCCTCTGCTGATCGGACCCGTCTTCTTTGAGTTAGGCTTTGTTGGTTTCGGTCCAAATCTATGCTGGACCCATCACTTTTTGAATCCAGTAGAGGTCTGCGTGAAGCTCGAGGGTAGCAACAAATCCAAGTCTTTGACGATGAGATTATATTTGAAGTAGTGATTTTATGGCATTTGGTTGGCAAATTGCGGGAACTTTAAGAAGCACTTGAATGAGTTCAACTGCATTTTGACGTAAATGTTTGCACTTGACAAGAATATTGGAGAGGCAACCATATCTTGACACAAATATCCATACTTGATGAGAAGATCAAGGAGGAGAACAAGGCGTTAGTAGTGGTGGTGGTTTTGCATCCGAACTCATTTGATCATATTGTGCTGGCGCTACTATTTGGTATCGCCACAATCTTGATGTGGTCATTGCTTTCTATTTATGAATGAGTCTAGGGGGAAGAAAAGTGATGAAGTTTCTGAAAAGTTAAGTGTCTTGGTCTCAACTAACAGTTCTTGGAATAGAAGATTAGTGGAGAGAGACAATAATTTAGAAAGAAGCAATAGTTAGCCCAAACACAAGGAAGTTAGGTGCTCTTATTGTGGTAAGAAAGGTCACATTAAATAAAATTGTTTCAAGTTGAAGCAAGAGGAGGGAGGAGACATTAAACAATAAAAGAAGGATCATGACTGACATTGAATAAGTCTCTATGGCTACCTATGTTGACTTTCTAGTGGTTAATGTGTAGAAAATGAGGAGCCACATGGGTCACAAGACGAGATGGGTAATAGATACTGGGCCCTCACTCCATATGACATAAAAGTAAGTGTTTCTTTACTCCTTATGCACCATTGCATTATGGGGTACAAAAGATTGGGAATGATGGCTTGTCGAAAGTTGTTGGCATTGGAAACATGTGCTTGTAGTGTAATACCCCGGATCCCTATCTGGATGATTTTAATATCAGTTATGATTTTTGGATTAATTGGATATATTTTGAAGTAATTATATTGTGAAACTTTGAAGAATATTCGGTTCAGTGGCGTAGTGCCTGATGCACGCTCGAGGCACTAATTCCAGAATGTCATCATTTGAGGCATACCCAAGTTGCGCATGAGAGCGAGCCTATTTATAAATAGAGGCGTGGAGCATTGTGCACCCATCATATGAGGAGAAAATAGGAGAGAGAGGGCGTGGGGAGAAGAGAGAGAAGGCACCGTTTGGGTTCTTTGAAGTATTTTTCCATTAGATCTGTTTAGTATAAGGTTAATGTAAGTATCTTTTAGCCCTATTCCTTGTCTGATTTTGCATTTGATAACGTTTTGTTTCGATTTGGAGGTTTTAAATCCGTGCATGCTCTTTTAATTAGCCCATTCTTCTTCTTGTGCATGCATGACAGATTTACCAGTTGTTTGACGGATTTGTTCTATTTCTATTATTATTCGAGGGTTTTGTGATTTTCTAAAAAATCGATAAATATCGGATACTGTATATTTTTATATATGTATATTTGTATAAAAATGAGTATGAAATTGTGCATGGGCCGTGCATTTTCACGTGCATGTGCCGGGGTTGTGGTCACTATCTTTGAATTTGATATTGAATATTCTTGTCTGCTCCCAGTGGGGAGATTTATTATTGGAAATCCCTTTCAGTCGGTAGGAAAGGATTGGATGTAGTGACCCCTCTCTTTGGATATTTAATTGGAATTTATAATATATTTGGACATCCTAATATATTTTTAATAGTTGAGAATTACACCGAAAATTACGGATAGCAAGATATAGTGAACAACATTACCTATGAGAGATAGAGTATGTAGGTGGCCTAGCATATTGACTTAAACTGCATTTGATTTGATCTAAGGTTATCGGGAGTATATATAACTCTTTTTCAAGTTAGTCTTTAAATAATTGGAACTCAAATTTAAGCGTATGCTTTACATTTCGGCATGGATTTGTATTTGGACTCTGATTTGGACTTGGATTTTGGATTTGCCGATTTTGCTTACAAAAAGGTTTTGGTATGTCTCGTATATTTGATTTTAATTATAAGTTTTGATGCGGACTTTGGATTTTTGTTTACAGTGCTGATTCAACTTCTGCACACGCGATTGGATCATCTGACTATTGGATTTTGTCTCGATCATGATTTGCTCGAACATTAGATTGGACACTGGATTAGATATCTACTGGGACATATGTTATTTGATTTGACATTCGGATCACTTTTGTTATATATATATGTATATGTTTTGAGAAGGCTATTTTTTGATTTGACATTTGTTTTGGATTTTGATATATGATTTGAGTTCGAGACTACCATTGGTTTTGGATATTGGATCTTGTTTCAGATTTGAGGATTGGATTTTTGATATCGGCGATTTGGATTTATATCAGTTATTTGATTTGACATTTGTTCTTGGACCATCTCTTCGATTTCTTGGACACATTTGTTTACATATATGATACTTGCTGAGTATTAGGCTCATGTTTTTCTATTTTTTTCCTCCAGAGTAGAGGGCTTGAGATATATTATAGGAGCTAAACGAGATCTAATACGGCATTGTATACTCTGGTGAGTATTATATCTGTTTAGATGAATGATATTGGTTGTATTTTGTTCCTTTTGGATTGGATTTATTATGGGTTATATCTTTGAACATTAGAGTGGGCCGAGTGTGAGCCTTTGGTCAGTGTGTTAAGAATTTATGGATTTATTATATTATGTGGATAAATTGTTGTCATTATTTGGTTATCTCCCTTATGACTGTTTGGAGTATGCTTATCAAAAAAAAAAAAAAAGACTGTTTGGAGTATGTCATATTCATATTTTTCGGACAATTGTTCGATAAGATCCTGTGATGAGTTTTGGGTCGATTCATATCATTTATTATTCAATGTTGAAATTTTTTGTCTGTCTGTTATGTCAAACTGGCTTGGGATTTATCTGTTTGTTAATCGAGAATTAATTATTTATTGATTTTACTTGCTTGGGTTCGAATTCGTGACATGTAGGTAAGTAATGGGATGAGACTTATGCTGAGAGGTGTTTGGTGTGCACCAAATGTTCAGTTGAGTTGGATTTCAACAAGCAATCTTGATAATTAGGACTTTTGCATGATGATTGGCAATGTTCAATGGTAGCTCACCAAAAGCTTTTCATTTGTGGCATGGAGACGGGAGCATTCAAGTTGGTCATGAGGAAGCCAAGATGGTATGCCAACAAGAGCGACCTTACCATTGTGAAGGCGCCCAAAGGGGATGGTGGTACTCCAAGTATATCTATGGAGCGAAGAGGGTATCTGTAACATCCCGAAATATTTTTATTCGATTAAATTGAGATTTATTTATTATTTTTGGTAATTTTGGGTAATTCGGGAGCGAGAAAAAATTAATTAAATATTATAAAATTTTGAAGAATAATTGGATCTGATGAGCTAGCGTTTGAAATGCGCTCGTTCGATCGTTCGAATATCGATTTGGGTTTTTATGATTTAAAGAAAAATGGATATGTATATATATATATAACGTATTATATAATAATAATAATAACAAACAACAATAATAATAATAATAGCAACATAACGTTGGAGAAACTTAAAAGTAGAGGAAAAAAATGTAGAAGCAGGGGAAAGGGGTGTTGGACACGCCACCTCCACGTGATCCCTCTCCTTATTTTGATTTGGGGATTTTGGGAAAATAAGGAAAAGAGAAGGCTGGAGCTGTGAGCAGAAATGAAGAGGGAAAGAGCAGAACGCGAGGGTTTCGCAAAGGGGAAGAAAGGGGAAAATCTATCCGTTCCGATTCGATTCGGATAAAAATAAATGTAGATCGAGCTCAGGTAAGTGTACCTTGCACATTATTTTCCGTTTTTACCATTTCATTTGTCTCCATTTTCGTTATTTAAGCTTCAAAACCCTTGCCCCTTCTGATTTGTTGCGAGTATTGTATGTTTTGTATGATTTTACTGCTAAAATTTATGTATGTTCATGACTATCACGGATTTTGGCTTCAAAATTGCTGTTTGGATCATGTTGTGCGCCTGGTTTCGTGTCTGACCGATTACCCCAAAACTGAGAACGAAATTTGAGGGTTTTACGTTTTAAAATCTTAAATTTTTGCATTAAAATTTATATTTGGTGCCTTGTTAATGTTCATTAAACAAATTGTAACTGATAGGTTTGTAGGGAATTGTATTATAAAATTTTGACTGCCCTTTGAATTATTTGAAAGACTGAATGTATGAATTTTGGACTGGCTTTTGGATATGTTGGATTCTGATTATGAAATAGGAAATTTGACTATGAAATATGAGCTTTTGGCCCTAAGTTAAGCTAATTCTGTAAGAAAAGTGGACCTAGTACTGATGTTCAGTCAAGTAATATTCTCCAGCATGCCTTAGAATGTTATGGTGGTAATCGAGGATAACTCTGTTTATGAAGTTGTACGTAGTCCGCCCTTCCTCAGGGCGTTAATCTAGAGGGTAGTTTTCTGTTTCTGGCCTACCTTCGGGAGGCATTTCTGTACAGATCCCACGGGATCTTTCTGTTTTGTTTCTGGCCTTAGATTGTGTGGAGTGAATACAATCTATTTTCGATTATTTGCCCCCTCGACTAGTAGGGTCTACTAGTTTGGTCCTTTCTGATAGAAAAAAAGGAGATTTCTAGAATTTTATAGATTTGATATCAATTTCCGACTTCTGATTTATGTTTACTGATTTATAATTTTCGAAGCTTGATTATTATCGAATTATGCCTTCTCTGTTTTCATGCACTGCCCTACCTCTGAATATTTCCATGATTTATATTTGCATAACTGTTCTGCATAGCTTGTCTCTGACGAGGAGGAGTAGAAAGCTTAGTAAGCGAACTTTTGGAGACCTGAACGCTATCTTGAAAATTTTGGGAAGGAATAATTTAAATGTAATTACTTGATTTTGTCTATGGATAGTGTATATGAAATGTATATCATGAATGTGACGAAACAATGATTTATGCTTCCGCAGGTACATAGTTTAGCTTCTGCTATATATTTCTTTTCTGGATTTTATTACTTGTCTTAGATGGCATCTTTATTTTGAATTTTGGTATAGTGGATAGGGATGTTGAATGTAATACCCATGGTAAATTATACGGTCTCTGATGATCCTGTGTCAGTGATGGAATTATGTGTTGATGGTTATGGTGGTTGTGGTACTATGCATGTGTGTTGTAGAGTGTGTTGTGATAATTAAATAGTTGTGTACTTGTACGGTTTATTTTTATACAGGTTATATTTTTTGTTTTCATCCAATTATAAAGGAAATTCTATCGAAATTTCTGAAGAATTTAAATGTTTTGAGTTTTGGCTCTAGTTTCTGTATATGTATTAACGAAACTATCTGAAAAAAAAAAATGTTCCGTCACAGTTGGTATCAGAGAAATGAGATGCCTTAAGATTTGATTGATCAAAAAGCGGAAGCATATGCTTAATTTTCTGTAGGAATAGGTCGGGGTAGCTAAGGCAACTAGGATGTTTAACAGGTTGGTCCTTAGGCTAGGTTCGAATTTTATTAAGTCACTGATAACTCCTTCCCTTAACTTGATTTCTTAAAGTTTATAATGCTGTGCGTATTCTTTGCTATAGGATCTAAGATGGCCAGTAGGAGGAATCGAAAAAACAATCATGGTGGTGCTAGTACTCCCCACGATCGAGAGCTTGCGTACGTGGATCTGTTAGAGAGGATGACAAATGTGGTTGAATCTGTAGAGCAGCGTCATATGGCTTTGGTCCCTGTACTTGAGCTAGCTCCGACAAATCCTGCTCCGACAATGTATGATAGATTCACAGTGGAGTGAGCACCGGGATTTTTGGGTAAGCCTGATCCGACAGAAGCGGATGTTTGGCTGAAAAGGATGAAGAAACTTTTTGCTATGATTTGGTATATTGACTAGGAGAAAGTTTCTTTTGTTGTAAACAAGCTGGAAGGTGAAGTTGATAGTTTGTGGAGTATGAAAAAGAGGGGCGTTAGGCGTGCTCGACGACGAGATAATATGGAAGATGTTCGAGGACGCCTTCATGGAGAAATATTTCCTATCCAGTCTTCAAGATCAGAAAGAGTAAGAGTTCATCCGGTTGAGACAGAGAAATATGATTGTGACGGAGTACGACGCAAAGTTCACTGAGCTGTCCCGATTCTTACTGTATTTCGTAGAGGATGAAGTAAGAAAAGCAAAGAAATTCCAACAAGGGTTGCGGGATGATATCAGGAGGCAATTGTCAGTCCACAAGCTCCAGACTTATGCTGATATTTTGGATAGGGCTATGATTTATGAGAAGGAGGTGGAGACTCAAAGATTCTTTGCAAAGAGAGCTGCTAGCCGGATGAGTTTCAGTACTGAATCAAACGTAGGGTCTTTAGGACTATCTAAGAAGGCAAGGACAGCAGATAAAGGGAAGAGTATCATTCCAGCTCAGTCAGTGACTGACTCTCGAGTATCAGCAGCAGATTGTAGATGGTAATTTTTTGTTTCTAGCCTATCTCCGGGAGGCATTTCTGTACAGATCCCACGAGAAGGAATCTTTTTGTTCTGTTTTCGACATTGGATCGTGTGAAGTGAACACAATTTATTTTCGATTATTCGCCCCCTCAACTAGTAGGGTTTACTAGTTCGGTTCTTTCTGATAGAAAAAGGAGGTTTCTAGAATTTCTTAGATTTGATATCAATTTTCGACTTCTGATTTATGTTTACCGATTTATAATTTTTGAAGCCTAATTATCGAATTATGGCTTCTTTGTTTCACTGCTCTGCCTCTGAATATTTCCATAATTTTGTATATCTACATAACTGTTCTGTATAATGGAATTTACTGCATGTTTTTACTGTACCTTGTTGGGCTTTGGCTCACTGTTTTGTTTTTTCCCTCCAGATGAAACAGTTGAGCTTGTCCCTATTGAGGAGTAGGGAAAGCTTAGCCAGCGAACTTTTGGAGACCTAAATGCTATCTTAAAAATTTTGGGAAGGAATAGTTTAAATATAATTATTTGATTTTGTCTATGGATAATGTATATGAAATATATGTCATGAATGTTACAAAATAGGGATTTATGCTTCCGCAGGTATATAGTTCAGCTTCCTCTATATGTTTCTTTTCTGGATTTTATTACAAGCCCTAGACGGCATCTCTATTTTGAATTTTGGTATAGTGGATAGGGATGTTGAATGTAATAGTCGTGGTAAATTATACGGCCTCTAATGATCCTGTGTCAGTGATGGAATTATGTGTTGATGGTTATAGCGCTTGTGGTACTGTGCATGTGTGTTGTGATAATTGAATAGTCGTGTGCTTGCATAGGTTTATTTTTACATAGGTTATATATTTTGTTTTCATCTAGTTATAAAGGAAATTTTGTCGAAATTTCTGTAGAATTTAAATGTTTTGAGTTTTGACTCTAGTTTTTGTATATGTATTGACGGAATTATCTAGAAAAAAAAATTCGTTCCGTCACAGTATCATGCAAACTTGTAGAGTTTAAATTTTGTGCCCTGGTAGAGAAGAAGCTACTAGCGGGTAAGAGATAGCAAATGCCTGTCGATAAGGTAAGGTGCCCACACAGGGTCATAAGGGCAAGTTTGTTAGGCTTTGGGTTGTTTTCTTATTATTCGCACACCCATTAGATATTTCATTTGGTGGTTTGTTCAATATTATTACAAGAATTCGCTCCAGTGGAGGAAATCAATGACGTTATAGATCGGTACATGATGGGCACATGTGTGCAAGTTGGACAGAATTTCTGTACTTGATACGCCCTTGTAGGGTACATGTGCGTGGATTAACAAAAAGGTTTACTCCCTATGAGCGACTAAAGGGTGCACATGCATGGGTTCACAGAAGGATTCACACCTGATGCATGTGTAAAAGGTGAATGAGATGGAGGGGAAATTGATAGCAAGCAAGAGATGACGATTGGTCACTGAAGAGACAAGGTGCATCTATATGGTTGTGACGATTGGTCACCGAAGAGACAAGAGATGACGATTCTGGGTCATTTCCTTGTAAGTCCTACACTAATTGGATATGTCATTTGGTGATTTGCTCAATATTTATATAAAGATTTGCTTGAGTGAAAGATTTTTACTGGCATTGAAGATTGTCACATAATGGGTGCCCGTTGGGTTACTTGTTTACAAAATGGACAAAATCTCTGTTTCTGATATACGCCTGAAGGGTGCATGTGTGTGGATTGACAAAAAGGTTCATGCCTTATGTGCAGTTGAAGGGCATTGCGCTGTTTTGAGAAGGTTCATACCTGATACTCACATGAGGGCGTATAAACACTAATATGTGTATAAATATCAAAGTTTTTTAGTAATCTGAGCTAGTTTAAACACAAAGAGCGCCCCAAGGAAGAGTGAGGAAGGTGAAAAGAGAAGAATGGGAAGCTTTGGGCATCAATTTGAGGTACTATTTGTATTCCATCATTCGACATATTTGGGTATATTGTTCAAACTTTGGTTATAAAACGTACTATTAGTTTGTTGTTCATTTTCTTATTGTATTTGCTATTATTCAGTTGATATGTTGGTTGAGGTTAGTTTTATCGATTCTTCACAAGTGTGGTTGTGAAGGAGCTCCCTTAAGAAGGTTATTTATAACTAGATTTCTAAATCTAGCAGAACTATTGTGGATGCAAGGTCCCATGTTTTCTTAGTTGAGAAGGGCTTCTAACTAAAATTGATTGTACAATTTGTGTGCTTAATTGTAGTTTTTATTCTCATGTAGTCATGTTCAATTGGGAAATAAAAGTGGCTGATAGTGATTGCATTTTTCTTATTTGTAACCAGATCTCTAAATCTAGTAGAAATATTTTGGATATAAGATCTTCTGATTTTTTCTTAATTGATAAGGTTTCTAACTAAAATTGATTGTGCAATTTGTATGTTTAATGGCAATTTTATTTCTTGTGTTTAATTGGGAGAGGATGGTGGCTGACGATGTTAAGAGATTCGAATTCCATTGTACCATGTGAATCCTTACAGCAATGCCTTAACTAGGCATGAGAAGTTATAGTAGACGAAATTGGAAAAGAGCAGTTATATTGCTTCTTTCTTCATCATCCCTCTGCTCTGTGCAATTGTATAGGAATGGAGTGTAAGTTGACATTGGAAACACATTAGAAGCCTTGGGAAGTCTATGAGGATGGAATATTCTTAAATGTTAGGTCCCCATTGTCTGAATATCCGAGTCTTTTATATACAGAATACTGGCTTGGAAGTTGGAGCATTCATTTCTTATGCAGACGATGATGGACAAAATAACTACAGGAACACACGACCACCGAAACCAAGAAAAACACAACATCAAGATTTTTAAGGGAAAGTCCTTTCACAAAAGTAAAGACCCATGAGACCTGGGTCCGTATAAACTTCAACAATAAACAATAAAAATAAATACACCAACTCATTTCCACGGTGGATTTCAACAACCCAAACATGAACAAAGCGTCATACAGAAAATGAGCACAATAAAAGATATAATGAGAAATCAGGACCAATAGATGTTCTTTATTCTAATCTTGAAACAACAAACCAAAGAAATGGAAGGAATCTGGCTGTGGATCAGCCACTGTTCATCAAGCGGGGACAGCATCATCTTTTCTTCTTCCCCTCCTTTTGTGTTGCTACCTCTTTTTGCTCTCCATGTTTTTGAGTTGACTGATTAGATTTTCTGTGTAAGAAGCCTCAATATCATTTCTCCTTTTATAGGCGAGTATGGAATTCGCAGAAAAATCCCATAAGTGACAACCGAGTTCCCGAAATGATTGAGGTTCGTGGTTTTTGTCCGTTTCAGGAAGAACAGAGCTACTCGTACTGAACTCCCTGACTTCCTGAACTCCTAGACTTTTCGAACTCCTGTGCTTCAATGCTGCACCAATCTCCATCAACTGTAAAGCCAATATGCATAAGGGCATGAGACTTGTATAAGAGTGACCCATTCCAACAGAACATAGGCCATTTTGTATTCATATTAGTGGTGAGTATTTCAATTGTGTGCTTTCTGTCTTTCCCCATTTTGCATATACTGAAATTCTTCGTCTGGAGTAGCAAACAGTTCTGAAATGTGTGGTGCATAGATGGACAAATGGGTTTATAAAGAGACAAGCCTGCTACTTTCTGTAGAATGGGCTTGATTGTGATTATTTATGCATCTTCTATATCAAATTCAGTTACCCTGATGTGTGGTTTAAAATTTTACAGTCATCAAACTGATGAGACCTCGATGACTCACTTGATAGTGCTTTCTCATTTGAGTTTAGACATTTCATTTTCGCAGTTAACTTCTGCAGGTTACTATGCTGAGCCTTACCATCATATTTGCTGCTGTCCACAGTGGGCTGGCCAGTCTCAGGGATGTGGGTGAGAAAATTGTAGGAGAACGTGCATTCCGTGTTCTATTCGCTGGAATTTCTCTTCCATTGGCTGTCAGCACCATTGTAAGATGACCCCTTATTATTTATCTGGCAAGAATTTTATTTTTTTAGCTAATGCTTTGGTATTAAATAATAAGGCTCCAAATGCTACGGTTGCATTCTATCATGAAATTTTCTGGGGTTCTTTTTGCTCAGGTTTACTTCATTAACCACAGATATGAAGGAATCCAATTATGGCAGCTGCAAAGTGTTCCTGGAGTTCATCAACTTGTTTGGTTCTCCTCGTTTATCTCTTTCTTTTTCCTCTACCCCTCAACCTTTAATTTATTAGAAGTAGCAGCTGTGGAGAAGCCGAAAATGCATCTCTGGGAAGCAGGAATAATGAGAATTACCAGGCATCCACAAGTAAACTCCTCTTAAAACTCTCACTTGAATGGCTGATAATTTGAGAAACTGCCAGATATTTTTTTGTTTTCATGTTTCTAAATTGATTCACACACTAGCCAAGGCTGACTTCGTTAATGCTTTTAATTTACAGGAATATAAATTTTAGTCAAGTAAAGCACTCATCAATTTTTTTTTTTTTTTGGGTTATTGAACTTTGTTTAAATATATTCCATCAAAAAATGCAGTCCAGTGTATGAAGCGCTTCTACTAGGTGGGATCCTGGGGGAGGAATGAATACTTGGGTTTAATGTACACAATCTTATAGTAATGCAAGAAACTCAAATCCAGGCGACACCCTTACCATTGCACCTTCTAAATATATTCCACCATCATGTTATAATGAATGTTCTCTCTCTCTCATTACTACGTCGTATACTGTCATTACATCTTTGTATGCTCCCATTTCTTCTTTGTATACCCTCATCACTTCATTTTATACTCATTTGTTCTTACTCCCATAATTCTATTAGACGTGCTAATTTAGAGCCCCTTCTTTTAGATGGTTGGGCAGGTGATATGGTGCCTGGCTCACACTGTATGGATTGGAAATTCTGTAGCAGTTGCTGCCTCTGTTGGCTTAATTGGACACCATTTATTGGGTGTTTGGAATGGGGATAGAAGGTTGGCTTTACGACATGGGAAGGCTTTTGAGATACTGAAGACCCGGACAAGCATCATTCCTTTCGCCGCTATCATTGATGGACGCCAGAAATTGCCAAAAGATTATTATAAGGAATTTATTCGCTTGCCATATTTGACAATCACTGTCCTGACATTAGGTGTGTACTTTGCTCATCCTATAATGCAGTCCTCGAGTTTTCAGCTCCATTGGTAGGACGTGGCTAGTCTTGTTTTCGATAAAGTCACACACATTTAATGAAGGCCGAGCTTAGTGCTCGTGGAAGGGATCTACATTTAGAAAGCTTGTGGCAGAAAGCAGCAATTGGCTATTACTGTAAGTTTGCTTTCATTTTCTTATGTAAGGCAGAGTCAGGTAGCAGAACTTTCCTTACAAAATAGATTAGGACCTCTCTTCCATAGTTGGAAGAAGAGAAGTTTACCAATATGCTGCACTGATTGTCAATAGCAGTTGATTTGAATCAATAGTTGCTAGGGTAGTATCTGGCTTATGCCCCTATTTTTATCGACTTACCATTTATGTGATTTGGTGATACATTGTAAACTGAAGTTAAGTTGTCATTTTGTCATCTGTACTAATGATTTCAGCATCTGTTGGTTTTTCTCATTATATTGTGAAGCGCACTGGCTATGATTTCCTTGGCGTGAAAATGCGTGTGCATGTAATAGTGAAGCTTATTCTCCGAGATGAAGAGATGTTTTCTACATGAGAGATGACACAGTTGTTACGGGCATATTATGTTTGCTAGTAGCTCACAGGACAGGCATTAACACGGCAACTAATATGGAATTCAGAAAGTGACATGTACAAAGAGAGATCTCAATTGTAGAGGCAGGATGATATATGCCATAACGCATCAAAATATTTTGATTTTTGCCTTTTGGTAATAGATCTGGGAGATTTTGCACCAAGTCTGAGGTGAAAGACGCTGTGGCAATTTAGTTCTGTTGCCTTCTTACTGGGTATGATATGCCCATGCTTGCGATGGCAAGAAGAGGCTTTTCATAGTTTTCTAAGACGTTATATTAATAGGAAAGTGTCAACATATTCTTGACTTCTCACTCTTCCCAATTTTATTCCCAACTTTTAATTATCTATTAATCTATTTGAAGAGTTTTAGATAATTTTATCGAAATCAATTATGATATTTTTAAGTCATTAAAAAAATACCATATATATATATATTTTTTATCCATGCTTCTTTTATACCTTCACAAAATATATGAATTTCATTTCTTAGAATATTTAAAATTTTACATATATTTAAAATGCATTTATTTAAACTTCTAAGAGCTAAAGAAGCAAAAATGCCAATATTTTAAATATTAGCTATCACTTGAGGAAAGGGTTTTCTTGGTCGATATATAAATGCTATCGAGATGGTGACATGTTAGGATATTTTTCCATTTTTAAGAAATATTGGGTGATGTATAGCTCAATAGGATTTTTTAGTGTTTGTTCAATGGCTTAGAATATGAAGAAACTCTCTTCTAGGATTCATGTTTGTTGTGAACAATGAAGATAAAAAACAGTGTTAAACAAGTGCCGTCCAATACAATTCACTGTGAAAAATATAAAAATAAAATTATACGTGTGAAAATTAAAAATATATTGACACCTAAAGCGATATATAGAAAAAAAAGATAGGTAACAATTATCATCAACTCAAATTGGACTAATATTTGTAAGTGGTATAAGGTTAAAAGTTTTTTAACATGATTAAAAACTAAATTGAAAGGACTAACAAAGTATTATTAATTTGGAGATCCCTTTTCTTATAGTGAAAGACTATAAGTTGCGAAGTATGTACAGACATTGTAAGACCCGAGTCCTTAATTAGTATTAATCTTAATTGATTAAACTAATATAATTAAAATTAAAATCAAAAGATATAAAAAATTAGGTTAAACAGTTAAAATTAGATTGAATGACTCGACATTTGAAAGAAGTTTAACTGGCGCCTAAACATCAAAAGTCATGGGGTTAACGCCTGAGACTCCCTTGAGGGACGCTCAAGCAATCATTGGCAGATTGTGCCCGCTCGAGGCATGCTTGAGCAACTCTAGTGCATTGCAGTCCTGTGACGTCCCATGTCCTCATATGCCTTAATGAGACGTCATATTACATACAAATCCATAAAATATATAACTTTTGTACATAGGATCCATAGGATATCATATCAAGCGGCTCCAACCCCGTACGACTAGAATATGGTATCGAATTTTTTAGAGATGCTACTAGGAATCAAAAATTATTACCATAAAAATCTGCAGAAGTACAAATAATATCCATAATAATTTGCGAAAGCATAACTAAATGATCAATACTAATATTGTATATTTTTTTAGTTTTTCTATTCATTACAAGATGGAGTACATAATTCCCTAAGATCAAATTTACCCATTACAATACATTACAACTCATCACTATTTGAACCTAATCAACTTTTGATTTCACTCCTAATCACCAGACACCAACTCGTGTCCCCTATTTGAGGAATTAGGAAAATAGTAAGAGAGTGAGCCAAATATTTAGTAAGGTACAGAATAAAAGCAAAGGCATGTACATTTATATTTAAAATAAATATATAATTCAGATAAATAAAATACATTCAAGAACATGCATGAAATTTTGACTTATTTAATTTTTCTTTTCTGATTATTAATTATCATTTGTCATTTAATCATTTATCTTTAGGAATTAAGGCTAGTTGGCCTTACCAGCTAACGAAGCGGTCAATTGAAAAAAGGATTGTGTATACTTCCACACAATTTAAGGAATAGACCCATACAATTCAGCAGCTCATGGTGAGCGGTATACTTTTAACTAAATACACGGGGCTAAATAACAAAAATACCACCAAAAATACCCCCATAGCCGAGAAGCAGTCATTGAGTTTTCATTGTAATATTTTAAGGCATGTCAAGAAATATCACCCGCTAAAATCCACTGCTAGGGTAACCTCTTGAGTTTCTCCTGTAATATTTATGGCATACCAGGGAATATTACCCGCTGAAATAATTTCTTAGTCCAATTTCTTACTTCTTCAAAACTTGATAACTTTGTATGGAAGCTTTTTCCTTGTTCGTAATAATTCTTTCTTTAATTTTCTTCACTTCGGGAGAAAATGTTTATCATTCTTTGAGCATACAAAGCTTCCATAGCATACTTATCATTATGCAAAGTTTTCATAATATTAAAACATACACCGAAATATAAAATATAATATTTGGTAATAAACTGTAAATCATAACAGAAATCAATGCATTATTTGTTTTAATGGTTTCAATCCTTAAAATTTAAATTTTACATGTAATATATTCGGCTGATTTGATTGCCAGTACGGTAATCAGTTTAGGGCCAATTCGGGGTGATTTCTTAGCACAATTACTTGTGGATTTGGTTATCAGTTCATGGCCGATTAATAGCCGGTTCAAGGGATTGGTCCGCACAGATTATTATTAATAATTTTCATCACTTGTGAACTGGTTTGGATGAACCGGTTCAATGGTTCAAGGCAATTTCCATCAACAAAAATGTTAGCCGGTTCATTTGCGGGTTTTAGGGCCTGGTTAGGTGGTTGGTTCAAGGCATATTTTTACCGGTTTATACTTTAATATTTTCTCATAATATATTGATTAATTTGGGTACCGGTTCAATTTGTTTGGTATACAAAATGGACCGGTTCAGTGGCCCAAATTCCAACATCAACCTGGATACCATCACTCGGTTCTATCACTACTTAGGAGCCCGGTTCAATATTCTTTCCAAGGCATTTTTGGCCACAATTTCACAGGTTGACAATTCAACCTTAGTACATGATAACTTGGCCGGGGAAACTGCTGGTTCAATTGGTTCAGGGTTGGTTCAGTCCATTTTCTTGGACTACCAGAATCAGCTTTGGGGATGTTGGGCCAGTTTTGGTGCTGTTCAAGGGTCCAGTTTAGTATCCATTTCAAAGCGTTTTGGGTGGCCGATTCACTAATGGGTAGGTCAACCTTAGTACATGATACTATAGTTGGGCCAACTGCCTGTTCAACCAATTTAAGTCCGGTTCAATCAATCTTTTCCAAGCTGCCACATTCAGCTTCAGCAGGGATGTAAAGGACCGGTTCTGTCTTTTTGGTTTTATGGCCAATTCGAGACCGGTTCTTAACTGATTCGGAGAGTCCAATTACAGCTAAGAGACCCATATTTAAGAATACATTTGGTTCCCCACCAGTTCAAGCTGATTTTTCAGCAAATTTGAGTCAAAATTGTAATTGCAGATTCTGCATTAGTAATGTTCTGATGCAGACAACTTTTGCTTCTGTTTTGGTGGCCAATTCATGACCAGTTCGGGACTAAATTTTACAGTGTGACACTTTAGCATCACCACAAGACACTATGGCTGCCGGTTCAGCCCTATTGGGGCCTAGTTCATAGGCTGTAATTTCGGATATCAGCAGAGGTGCTAAGGTTGGTCCTGTTACTGATATGAGATCCAGTTCAATGACCGGTTTAGCCCATTTTTTTGAGCCGATTTGTCACGACATAAATAAGAGGTTGAGCTTATTGGAAATCAAATTTGGGCCGGTTTGGAGACCATTTGGTCGCCAGTTCAGCCGAATTACAGAGGCTATTCTGCTAATGATTCTGATTCTAAGCTTCCAACCGAGTATAATTATGTCAAATTGATGATATGATCAAAGACTTTAGCCAAATTAAGTATTAGATCAATAATACTTAAAGGAATTAACAATAAGAAACACCAAATAAAGAAGGGATTCAAGTACACTTGCCATATCATTCAGCTGAACTCCCTGCCTTCAGTTTTCCATCTTAGCTTCTCTTCTATTTTCTCCTTCCATTTTTCCCTTCCTTCTCTCTCGGCTCCTTCTCTTTTCCCCTCATGGTTCCCTCTTCTTTTCCTTCTTTTCCTTTCTCACGTACTTCTTATACAGATAAGGGTACTTGTGGCTGATTCAACATCACTTAAAAACCTTCTTCAGCCGGGTGTCTTAATCCAATTTTGCTGATTCATTTCATCTGCTGTTCTGTTTCCTTATAATTTTGCCTAGTGGTATATTATTATTGGTTGTTAAGATGGCTGTTTAGGTGTGAGGAAACTGCTGCTTCAGCAGCCATGGTCATCCGCTGCTTCAGTAGCCGGGATATGCAGCTGTGGCTGCTTTTATTTTGCTTCAATTTTGGCTGAGTTTTGTTGGCTCTATTCCTGATATGAGCTGCCGTGGGAAGCAGCTAATTTATTTGCTGAGATGAGCAGCTGTAAGCTGCTTTTGTTCTTCCAAATTTTGGCTAGGTATAGTAGGAGCTGCTGCCGTGTGGTGTGTGTGTTTGTGTGGCCTTGCTGAATCATCAGCGTTCTAGAAGTGTGAACTGCCGTGCATTGCTTTTTCTTTCCTTACTGGTGTTTCCTTAATTTACAGCTGAAGTGGGGCCAATGTGGCAGCTAAATAATATTAAAAATTGGCTGAGATCGCAGTTATTTTGCTGCTGCCCGAAACCTTGTTGAATTCCCTAGACATTCAGCCAAGTGTGTGTTTGTGTGCATTCTTGTGTTGCTGAATTCTTACTGAATTCAGCTTAATTTGGGGCTGCTCAGGTGATACGGTGCGCTGCTGGGTTATGTGGTGTGTTGAATTTTTCTTAGTTAATTTAATTTGTACTTTATTTAATTAGCCGGGCTAAGTTTGGTTACTAATCTGGTGGAAATTTGGTAACCGGGCTAACTTTTTGTTACCTCAAAATTAATTTGGTTGGAATTTTGGTCTTCGAGTTGCCTTTTTATTAACTATATATGGATCAATTGCTAATTGGGTCAATTGGATAATTTTTCGGGTTATTGTTATGTCCCGCAGTGAATCTTTGGCTTCTAGGTTTACAACCTAGTCAGTATAATAAATCTCGATTTGAAATCTTTAGACCGGTGAAAATTTCTAAATCCACGTATTTTAATTTTAATAGTTCCTAGATATCAGACTTTTCTGCGTCCTTTGATCTTGATTAATAATTATTTACTTGATCGAGAGATCTCAAGCCGTACAAGTGTGGTAGCTCAGTGTTCAATGGATGCCTGAGTGGCGCTCGAGCACCCTGTAGTAAATGACATTCCACTCATTTTTTTGTTATTTTTCAGAGTAATTTGAGAGAGGAGAGAGAGGAAAAGAGAGGAAGCCAAAGAACTGATGGCAAATGTTGCAAATTCAGGTGGGCAATTTGGCCATGGGTGTCAATACTGTTGCCCATATGATGCTATTTTTGTGGCAAACCAGATGTTGGGGCATGCTGAGGGTAATTTGGGGAGTGACTCCAGGCCCGTAAAGTTTTGCTCCCATGAAAGCCGATGCTGTGTAATGTGCCGTGAACATTGTGATGCTCACAACAGCTAAAGTGGTGAAGAATAGAATATTAGCCACATATAGGTGTCGTTTTTTATCAAAATATTGTCTTCATTTTTAAGGTTGAACAATCAGTCTTGTCAAATAAGGCATACTTCGTTGGAGCGTTACAGAAACTATAGGCTTGTGAACTTGGAAGGGTCTTTCATTGTCCTGTATATGTTGGGGAAAACAACATGGCCAGCATAGCTGAATAGGTAGAGGCCAGAAACGGAAGGAATCTTCTGGAGATATTGGTATGCTGCGGTTTGCTCTCATGCCACCGTATATTGCGGTACTTGCCACAGTAACAAAAAAAGTGAATTAACATGAGGATAGCGCCTATTGATAGGAGAGATATGGAGGAGAGATCTCTAAGTCCGAAAGGATAGGAAGTGCCACCATGACTGCTATGACAGTCTGTAGCTGTGATCTAGATAGGCAAATAAGTGGAATGGCAATAGTAGTCTCTGCGAGCACTCTATTTAAGTTGTCATGGGGTGAAAATGTGTAGGACACGAGGGCCATGAAAACCTCCAACTAGATGAACGTTGCAGCTAACATTTTCCCGTTTCTTCCGAATGCTTGGTCTCCAATGTTGGTGTAGCTTCTCAACTTGGGATTCTTGGCCAGACACTTCCCGAGGAGATGGATGTTATACATGCATGGTATTCCAAGTACCACAAGTGGACACGCAGAAACCCAGCCTCTATTTTCTAATCTGTAGGGTGGAGACGGTTGCCCCAGACCCGAAAATTAATTACATGTTCAGTAATGGTGGAAACTTGACGAAGCAAAGAATTATGAAGGAGCTGTTCTTTGGTTTGTCCTCCAGCTAAGGAGAAAGGCATATATCATCAGCCCAAACCAGATATCGATAGGGCTTATTTGGGGTTAAAACAAGTTCGACCAATATATTTTGCTTAGACGGCCTTCGTCCTCCCTTGGCCCATGATCAGAGGGTTCGCTAGATGTTCATGATGCTATTTTATTCTGTACATGACGATGAAGACAATTCCAACGAATGTAGCTTGAGCAGGTCGAGCATGTTGGCACCTGAAAAAAAACTGGGCAACTCCTCCAATACACCCGGCTGTGAATTCAGGAAGCAATGTTTTATTGAAGACAATTGAAACTGCGGTGAATATGACAAGCATTGTTGCTGATGATTTCACCCTAGAAGAAAGTCTGGACAGATTTCATAGCAAATAGGAGAAATAGCAAAGCAACAGGGATGAAACAGGGATGAAACAGGCGTAATGGCTCCTGCTTCACACAATCAAGAAGGATAAAAGACAGAGAGCAGAGAACTGGTATACCAAAACATCACTTTTGTATTAATTTGACACTAGCACACACAAAACATCCTACTTTCTTCTCAATTTATACAAAAACAACTCACTGCTATTCATCTTCCTATTAATTGCAAACATGCGCTTCGAATTGCATACCTAATTGACGCCTACATCTTCTGGACTGGAACCCAGCAAACCCCAGCAATTGCATTAAATTGGGTTTAATTTCCCAACATTCTCTCCTTTAAACCCAATTTTATGTGATCTCATACCAAAGAGATACTTAAGTCGGATGAAAATACCCTGTTTCAAAGGCTTAGTAAAAATATTAGCAATTTGATCAATTGATTTGCATTGAACTAATTCAATTGGTTTCTCTTTAACATGTCCCCTAATAAAATGATAACGAGTATTAATATGTTTGCTTCTTTCATGAAAAATAAGGTTCTTGACAAGAGCAATTGCTAATTTATTGTCCGCTTGGATCTCTGTAGCATCATCTTGTGAAAATTCCAAGTACTTCATTAAATTTCTTAACCAAATTGTATGACACACAAAACATCTTACTTTCTTCTCAATTTATACAAAAACAACTCATTGCTATTCAGTTTTCTATTAATTGCACGCATGCACTCCCAATTGCATGCCTAATTGCCAGCCTACATCTTCCGGGTTGGAACCCAACAAGCCACAACAATTGCATTAAATTGGGTTTAATTTTCCAACATCCTCCACTATGAACCCAAATTTATGTGATCTCATTACAATGAGATACTTAAGTCAAATGAAAATACCCTATTTCAAAGGCTTAATAAAAATATCAGCAATTTGATCAATCAATTTACACTATATTAATTCAACTGCTTTCTTTTTAACATTTTCTCTAATAAAATGATAACGAGTACCAATATGTTTTCTTCTTTTGTGAAAAATAGGATTCTTGGTAAGAACAATTGCTAATTTATTATCCACATAGATCTCTATAGCATCATATTGTGGAAATCCCAAGTACTTCATTAAATTTTTCAACCAAATTACATGACACACAGCAGTATTAGTAGTAATATATTCAGCTTCATAGGTGGATAAGATAACAATGGGTTGCGTTTTAGAAGACCATGAAAATGCTTCATTTCCAATGGAGAAGGTATATTCTGTAGTGCTCTTTTGATCATCGATATCTTTGCCCCAACCACTATCCAAGTACCTATCAAACTTAAAATCTTGTGAAGAAGAGTAAAACATGCCATCATCGACAGTTCTTTTGATGTACCTTAAGATTCATCTAGCAACTTCAAGGTGAGAAAAATTCGGTGTCTTCATATATCTACTGATCAATCCAATGCCATAGATAATTGGAGTCTAGTGCATGTGAGATAATGCAGGTTGCCAATTAAACCTTTAAAGTAGGAGGGATCAATATCACTCCTGAGTTATTCCTTTTCAATTTCAATCCACAATCAAGTGGAGTGTGGACTGTGTTACAATTATTCATACCATACTTTTGAATAATTTTCTTTGCATATAAATATTGTGAGATAAAAATTCTTTCCTCTTTTGCTCAATTTCAATGCCCAGAAAATGACCCATCAACCCAATGATAGCCGTTTCAAATTCCTCAATCATATTTTTTTTGAAATCTTTAAACAAGGAAGAATTATTACCAGTAAAAATAAAATCATCCACATAAAGACACACAATAAGAATGTCTCCAGTGGAATTAACCTTCAAGTAAATCATGTGCTCATAAGGGTATTTTCAAATCCTTGGTGAGGGAAATAATTGTCAATTCGTATGTTCTACGTTCTAGGAGCTTGTTTGAGACTATAAAGCTCATTTTTTTTTAACTTGTACACATCATTCTCATTCCCTTTCTTTATGAAACCAATAGGTTGTTGAACATAAATTTCCTTTTTTCAGAATTCCATTCAAAAAGGTTGACTTTACATCTAATTAAAATATCTTTCATTTGTTTTGGGCGGCTAATGAAATCACCAGACAGATAGTCTCCATATGAGCAACTGGAGCAAATACTTCATCATAGTCAATGCCATATTGTTGTTTATAGCCTAAAGCTACAAGTCTTGTCTTATATTTTTGTATTTCTCCTTTGGCATATTTCTCTATTCTGTACACCCATTTCAATTTAAGAGCCTTTTTTCCCAAATAAGTTTGCTTAAGATCCAAGTGTTATTCTTCTCAATAATTCTTATTTCTTCTTCCATAGATTTCTTCCAATACTCATCTTAAGTAGCCTCTGCAAAAATTCATTGGTTTACAAGTAGCTAAAAAATATAATAAGTTCAAATTTACCTCCTATTGATTATCCAATTGCTTATAGATTTCCATCAAGCTTTTTGTCTTTGGAAGTCTATGAATGAAGCTTTTTGTAGAGGGCTCCAAGTGAGGTAAATTGGATCGATAATTTAATCTTTCAACATCAGCAGATGACTCTGAATGAGTTAGATCAGTTGGAGGGCAGCAGCTTATTGTTGGAGATACATCTGCTAGATGCAGTGATTGGATAGGTGTTTATGACTAATTTTCAATGAACAGTTAAGTTGCTTCTTCAATATGTAAGTTTGTTACAGATTTGTCTTGCAAATTCCAAATCCAAGCTCTGTCTTCATCAAATTTTATAGCTCCACTCATAAATACCTTTTTGTTGACAGGATTGTAAAGCTTGTAGCCCAATAGTGGACTTCTATAGCCAATAAATATGCAAGCTTCTCCTTTATCGTCAGATTTAGTTCTTCTTTCTCTGAAATTTTAGCATATGCAAAACAACCAAATATTTTAAGATGTGTGACACTAGGTTTGTGCTGACTCCATGCTTTTTTTGGAATCTTTGAATACACACTCTTTATGGGACATCTGTTGAGTAAATATACATCATAGCACAGCATATGGCTTCAGATTAGAAAGTTCTTGGTAAATTTTTCTCTTTTATCATACTTCTTGCCACGTCAAGAATAGTTCAATTTTGTCATTTTGCAATGCCGTTGAGTTGGGGAGTGCATGGCAGGGTGAATTGATGAATAATGCTAGGGATTTGCAAAACTCTGCAAAAAAATTAGAAACATACTCCCCTCCTATATCAGACCTTAATATTTTCAAGTGAAATTCACTTTGTTATTCTAAAAGTATTTTAAATTTTTTGAAAACTTTCAAATCTTTGGATTTTTGTTTCAAAAAATAAACAAAGTTTTTCGACTAAAATCATCAATAGAGGTAAGAAAATGCCTATTAGAACTATTTGAAGCTGACTTGAGTGGTCCACAAATATTGGTATACACAAGCTCCAAATGATGACAAGCCCTCCAGTTTATTAATTTGGAAAATAGCTCTTTTTGTTTGCCAAAATGCATGTCTCAGATTTGATGAGGATTAATAATAGGTGGTAACCCCCTTACTATCCTTTTAGTTGCAAAAATCTGAAATCCATTGAAATTAAAATGTCCGTACCTTTTATGCCAAAGTCAAGATTCATCACAAGCCAGAACACTCAAGCACTTTTGACTGCGATGTTAAATATACAATGGGAATAGTCTTCCGCTGGATATGTACACATGAGCAATAATGTTTCCATAGCTGTCCAAAAAAGTGAGAGCCCTGTTCTTTAACGAAATAATGTAATCTTTCTCTAACAGTTGCCCCGCATTCAAAAGATTTCTCTTCAATTTAAGCACAAAATATACATTTGAGATAAAATCATAATTGCCATTATTAAGTTGAATGAGGATTTTTCCAACACCACATACCTCTACTCAAGCGTTGCCTCCAAATGTAACAAAACGATTTACTCTTTCATCTATATCAATGAACAAATCTTTTCTTCTTGTCATATGATTAGTTGCCTCGGTATTTGAAAACCATGAATTTCCATCAACTTTTGAAAACCCATTGTGAGTAAATAGTAGAGTGGATGATATAGTTGAATTCTTCTCATTTTCAATCTTATTAGCTTCTGCAGTTATTTCACTTTCCTGTACGAAACAACATTCATCTTTGAAATGTCCAACCTTCCCACAATTGAAGCATTGAACACTTCTTTGGTCAAAGCTTGTGTTTCCTCTTGATCTTCCTGTTTCTCCACGCCTGCCTCTATTTCCTCGTCTATAGAATGGTTAAAATTCTCTACCTCTTCCTTGTTGGCCATAAGCACAACCTCTAGAAGTGTTAGAAGGAAGTTGTTCCCTAGTAGAATTCATAGCATTGTATTCTTCTTGGACTTCCTTCAAATCAAGTTGAGATTGAAGAGCTTGATCTTAGAAATAGCTGAATTTTTTCTTCAACCATTATTCATGAACTTGCAATATTTTCTACAATTTGTCTGGCTTCATCATGCTTAAATTTTTTTTTCCTTCAATAATTATTACAATATAATCAAAATTTGAAGGTAAAGAGCTTAAGATTTTCTCAGTTACCCTTTTATCGCTTTTAATTCGACCATTACGCTACATATCATTTAATATTGTCAATAATCTATCAAAGAAGTCGGATACAAATTCAGATTTGATTATACTCAATCATGAAATTCAAATTTTAACAATTGTAAATGCATATTGGTAACCTTGACAACACTACGATGGGAAGCTTGGAGTATCCCCCATGCTTCATCACGAGATGTTATTGCATGAGCAATTTTCTCAAAATTTGACTCATCTATGACTTGGTATTATGCAAATAGAGCCCTTTTATCCTTTTTCTTAAGATCTTTGAGCTCCTTTCTCTAATTGGGGTCAAGAGATTCCTCTTCTTTGAGAGTGATATTATGAAAATGATTATCAATAATGTTTCGTAAGTCCTGAGATTCTAGAAGCAGATTAAATTGTGTCACGAATTCAAATCAAATAGGTCAATTTTATAAATAATAAAATTTAAAATGACAATTAAATAAATCTCAAACTAAATGTGATATAACCAAACAAATTTTAATATCAATTAATTATAAATAGGCACACCCAAACCCATCACAGGACCTCATCAGATGACTATTCGGATAATATAAATATGACTTACTCTAAATAATCATAAAAAATAAACAATAATAATAACAACTCATCAACATAAAGAAATAAATCCATAAATCCTCAGTACATGATCCAAAGGCCTATATTTGGCCTACTCTAATATCCGAAGACAGCCTAAAATAAAAATCTATCCATAACATTTGAAATATAGCCGACACCATCCATCTAAATAAACATAATACTCACCAAGAAAATATATAATGCCATGCCAAACCTTGTCAACTCCTATAATATATCCAAACTCTCTACTCTGAAAAGATAAAATAGAAAAATATGAGCCAAAAGTTTAATAAGTATCATATATATAAACAAATGTATCTAATAAATTAGAAGGAAGGTCCAAAAATAAATATCAAATCAGATAATAGATATAAATCTAAATTGCTGATATCAAAATCCAATTATCAAATCTAAAACAGAATCCAATATTAAAATTCAATAGTAATTTCGTACTCAAATTAAATATTAAATTAAAATAAATATTCAATCAGAAAATAATCTTCTTGGGACATATATATATATAATAAAAGTGATTTGAATATCGAATAAGATATGCAATCCAATGTCCAACCAAACCGTGATCCAAGATAGAATCTAATAGTAAGACTACGCTCGGAAAGTCGGTGATAAGCAAGAAGAGAAGAATTTGAAAGAATAAAGGAGAAGTCCCGAGAAGTACTTCACTTAGCCTTTCTCTAGTCATTCTTCCCCTGGCTTGTGTAGCCTATGCGAAGCAAGCCTACACTCCTTCCTCACTACGCTTCGCTTGACTTGAGTTGGGAAGAGTCATATTCATATTCCTATTAAAAAACTCCCCTACATGCCCTTACAGAACGGAAGGAACGATTTCCCAATAATGTTTACTCGCTTAAATTCAATAGTAATTTTGTACTCAAATTAAATATTAAATTAAATAAATATTAAAATTTAAAATAATAATAATGGACTATAAATTATAAATGTCCAAACGTGCAACGGAGGCACGGATTATATACCAAGTCTTTCCTATTCTCCTAGTCTCGCAGTTGTCAGCTCCTTAGCTTTTGTGCCAAACCTTTCCCCTTTATCTAATAATAAGGTAAGCTTGTTTGTGTTCGGGCTTTCGAGTTGGATATCACCATATACTAGTGCTAGTGCGGGTGAAAGCCTCGAAAAAAAAGGCTTAGCCATTTCCTAGCAACACAAGGCAGGTGCCAAAGTCGTAGCAGTAGCACGCACAGGGATAGTCTTCGTCTTCCTTCTGAGCCCAAGGGCCGCATCGCATGGAGATCAGATACTATCTTTGATGCATTTTCACAACAGCAATAAGTAGCTTTAGCCCTTTTCATCGACCTTGTCGACTAATCATACAAGATTTAGGGCATCTCTTAAATACCATGCTTGTAGGGCCGCCACGTGAAGCTCATCGGATGACGAATAAAGAGCCTGGCCATCTTCGCATTGAACTTCCCGGCTTCAATGTTCTCAATTGCAAGCATTTCCGGGACATAATCTTTCAGCTCCCTAGGTATGGAAGCGGATAATCCAAGTGCGTGTGTATATACCAGAAGTTGGATCAGCACTAGAAATGTCATATCCTACATTCCTATATTCATATTAACCATAGAAAATGTGTACTTACCTTAATAATCTATAAATCATAACAAACCATAATATATAGGATCTAAACTAATGCCAATCATCAATGGCTTTGATATTTATTCAACAATAATATGAATGTAGCTTGTGATAAGGAAAGATACCAACTAATATTCCAATATTCATCTTATAAAAATTACACCGAAATTTATAAGATAACCATAAGAAATTTAAAAACATATTTCTAAACTATCAATATTAAAATTTATATTTATGAGATAATTATAAATTTACAAATTTTTACATCACCACTCAAACTAAACTAGTTACATCATTATAGATTACCGTATACTTAATGGTTTTTTTTTTTTACTTTGTTTACTAGGCTTGAACTCTTACGAAATATCTGAAGGGAAATAAAATGGTAAAAGAGTGAGCCAAATAATCAATAAGAATAAAATAGTTAAGGACATGTTTATCTTTTTCAAAATACATCACATGGAGAAATAAGAGTCATGATGCATATAAAAATATATATATGTACTTTCAAAATATTATTATGACGCAATTGAATTTTTTTTTTTAGTCAGCAGAGTCTTTTTGTTTTTTGGTAGTTAATTGTATTAAAAAGAACAAAAATTATGGATTTAAATTCCAAGTAAGTCAGGCGGTAGTCGGGCCACCGGAAATCGCTCGAGCGGTCATCGAGCGTAGTGGTTTTGCTATTTTTGCCTCCACCTCTCCTCGGGTGTCCCTCGGGCGCCGTGATTCTGCTTCCACTCGAGCGTTCATCCGGCGCTGAGTACAATCTTCCCACATAAGCTTCCGACATCAATTCTTTTTCCACATTTTAAGCCTAATTTTGATTATTATTATTTTGTTTACCTTCTAATTATTATATTTTAAATATGAAATCTCACACTTTCTTCCTTATTTACATCCCTAAGATAAGATGGATTATGTTTAGTTCATTCAAATCAAAGGCCTTATCTTCCTTATTTACATCCCGAAGATAGGATGGTACTACTTATTATATCCGGATAGATAGAGTCAAAATCACATAGCGATACTTATTTAGATAACGATCTACACTATAATATCTTAAGGCATACCAGGGGATACTATTTGCTGAATTAAAAATCCTTGGTTTAGTTTTCTTATTTTTTAAAATTTAATAGTGGAAACCCTAATTCATAATCTTATTTCTTGTTCTTAATGTTCTCATCTTAAAGAAAATTTATATTTCCTTGGTATCATATTAGCTTCCACTCATACATAACATATCATATATATTCATAATAAAATCACGATAAAGCATATCATATATTTCTGTAATAAAATCATATCAGTGTATAACATAAAAATAAGTTCATATAAATTTTTAATATGAACTGGATTTAAAATTTTTAGGTGACATGTTAAGTGGCTTCTAGTCCATTAACCTTCTATTTTTACCGGTTTATTAACCAGTTCGATTTTATTTTATTTCTTTAACCAGTTTGATTACAAATTCAATTTATAGATCGATTCAACTTTTCATAATATTTTGCTGATTATATCACGTGAGTCGGTTTAACATTATCCATATAATAATAGCCGGTTCATTATTTTAAAGAATTATATATAAATCGGTTCATTTATCAAATTAGCCTGTTTATTAGAAACCGGTTCATTTCTAATCTTTAACATCCGGTTCTTATAATGGCCAATAGATTTACATAACGCATAGCTTGTTTACTAATTTAACATATTATATATGGCTGGTTTATTATTTATTTTCTAGCCAATTCACACTAAATTAGCCAAAATAGGCAATTCAATGCAAATTGACCGGTTTAGTAGCAATTTTGGTTCTGGGGCCAGTTTAGTGACCAAATCAATGTATTTTTGGAAACCGTTTTACATGGTAATAGATCAACCCTAATAACAAATAATATGACCGGGTTGGCTACTAGATCAAACAGTTCACGGCCGGTTCAATCCATCAAATGGACTGCAAAATTCAGCACCCATATGGACGTAGGGTTCTGCTGCTCATTTGGGGATCCGATTCAGTGGTCTATTCAACCCATTTTTATGAGATAATTTTACACAATCTTAATAAAGGTCTTAACGAATTGGTGAACAATTGTAATCCGGTTTAGTAGTTAGATGGAGGCCGCTTTGGCCTGATTTTTCTAAACTCAATTTCAGTATCAGTATATAGGGGTTGGTTTAGCTATTATTTTGAATTCGATTTAGTGATTAAATCATCATAAAAATTACTTTTCATACCTTTTTAGAATTAGCACATAATGTTGGACCAATTCATATAAACTTTCCAATTTTATTCTTGTCTGGTTCAAGTTATATACCGATTTTGGTGCCAAATTTAGCATTCTAGTGTAATCTGGCCGGTTTCTTAATATTCAAATTTTCCAATACTGAACCGGTAGATTTTTAAGAGATATTTTTACTCTAACTTTATGACATCTTAGAAGGTTCATTAAAGTTCCTATATTAATTTATTTTATAGAGTTTGAATTGATAAAAAATATGAAGAAAATCAGCACTAACAGCAAGCCCCTAATTTTATTGGTTCAAATTGCCAATTGGTTTTAAACGCATTGAACCGGCCATTTTTGTGAAGATTTATTTCAAAATAAAAATATGGTAATTTAGTAAATATATTAAAGTTTTTTCACTAAAATTTTTAAGGGATAAATCAGCCATTAACAGTATGTAAATTTTGGCTATTCTAGCATGGTAAATTTGAATATTAGCAAAGTGCAGTAGAGTTCAGCAACAGAATTATATTTTGACATGTTGCTGAACTTTGCTCATTATAATATGGATTCGGTGAGAATGTTAAGTATTAGATCGACAATACTTCAAAAAAGATCAAGAATATAACAACAAATCAAAGAGGGATATGAGTTCTTGTCTAAATTAATTTATAAAAATTTTTAAAGCTCTCTATCCAAATAGCCGGCTCCTTACTCGGCTAAGTCTCCACCTGGTTTTCTTTCCCTCTTTTCTCCTTTTTTTTCCTTTTTGTTTTTTTCTTCTTTCTTTTGGTGAAATTCTAGTTTTTTTAGTCTCCTAAATTAATAAATTATTGGTTGAATTTTTAGGAGTTGCCACATGCCCCATAAGGTGGCAATTCCTTGATTACTCAAGGATGACTCATTGCAGTGGGTGAGTTGTTGGATCCTCCATGAGCCACTTGTTGGATCCTAATTGGAGGTTATTTGGTTACATGTTAAGCCCCTTAATGTGCCAAATGTTCCACTAAATTTTTCATACAAAAATTATTTCTCTTTTCTTTTCTTTTCTTTATATACAAGTGTGTGTGTGTGTGTGTGTGCGCGTGTGTGTGAGGGGTGAGCCATGGCTTCTCCCTTCCTTTCCTTCCTTCAAAATTTTTTTAAGTATGGGATCACAAGGAGGTGACATATTCCCCTCAAATTCAACTAAAATATAATTATTAAGGGTGTATTAAAATTAACTTAATTTATTATAGTATTAGTTAGCCTCTTAATTTGTACTCATTCTGAATTTATTTAAGTATATAAAATTTTATTTAACTCTTTTTCGATCTTTCTAAATATTAATTTCGATCATAAATTTATATTAAATTGTTGTCTGAAAGTTTCAGCAGCTTTTGGGTTGGTTTTGGGTCCGCCAGGACACTAATTTAATCAATCGAAACTTGTTCGGTTACAAATCAAGTCTAACGATTTAATTCTTATTTGATTTGAGATATATTTAATTAATCGGGCCAAGTTCAATTATTAATCGGGTATAATTTCAGTAACCAGATTATTTTATCGTCAACAAAATTAATTTAATTATTAATTGATTAAAAATTTGTTAACTGAATTAGTTTCCTATTATTGGTTCTATCTTTTATTAATTAGAATTAAAATCAATTTTATCAAATAAATTTTTATCACATTTCGGTGTGAGTTCCTGACTTCTAAATTTTACTATTCATTAATCTTAATTTTACATTAATTTAGCTTACAAAATTATGAATAATGAAATCTCAGTTCTTATAATAAACAAATATTCCCAAATCTAGATAAAAAAATTTATATAAATTTGATCTGTGGAAAAAATCGGCAAATCTCAAAATCAAAATTCAAATCAGAGTCTGAATATAAATCCGAATGAAAATGTAAAGCATGTACTAAATTTAAATTCCAATTATTTAAAGATTAACCAAAGGAAATGTTACTCATATTCCCGATAGTTTTAGGGCAAATCAAATACAATTTAGGCTAGCATTTTAGGTCATCTATATATTCTATCTCCCATATGTAAAGTTGCTTACTATATTTTATCACCCGTGACTTTGGGTGCTATTTTAAAGTTTGTTAGATATATTAGGATGTCTGAATATATTAAATTTTATTTTAAATACTAAATAGAGGGGCGGATCACTACAAATAAAGCTTTTCCTATCGATGAAAAAGAATTTTCAATAATAAATATCTTTCCATCGGAAGTTGGCCAGAATATCTAATAACAAATCTAAATGTAGTGACCACAATTCCGGCACATACATGTAAAAATGCATGTCCCATACAAGATTTTATACTCATTTTTATACAAATATACTGATATAAAAATATGAGGCATTAGATATTTACCTTTTTAAAAGAAATGATAAAACCCTCAAATATTAGCAAAAATAGAACAAAATTCTCAAACAACCTCTAAAACTCGCGTATGCATGGAGCGAAATGAACAAGTTAAGTAAAATCTTGCATTCATACTTAAACCTCTAAATCAAAACCAAAAATATTAGATACTGAAATAAACAAATGATAGGGTTAGAGAATACTTGTCTCGATCTTATACCAAGAAGATTTGACAAAAGGATGCTCTGAAGGACCCGATCCCCACTTTCTCTCTCCTCCTCCTCTCTCTCTCCTTCTCCCTACTCTGCGCTACAAAAATGATAAAGCCCGAGCTTGCGTTGGCTTTTATAGGCAGACCGGCGACCGAGAGCACCTTAGGCACAGGTCGGGTGCTTGCTCTTGGGAAAGATGGAGCTCGAGTGGGCCTCGAGTGTTCCTTGGGTGTAGGCTCCCTAGAATTTGCACTCAAGTACACATCAGGCATGCATAAGACGCCACGCTGTTGAACCAATTTCCTTCAAACTTTTATAATATATAATTACTTTAAAACAAATCTAATTAACCCAAATCACAATTAATATTCAAATAATCTAAATGGGAATCCGGGGTATTACACTTTCCCCTCATAAAAATTTTATCATTGAAATTTATGTACCTCAATTATTAAACAAATAGGAGAATCTTTCCCGAATCGTCATCCTCGCACTCCCAAGTAGCCTTCTCAATCGAATAATTTCCCAAAACACTTTGACCAATGAAATCGACTTGTTCCTCAATATTTGATCTTTTCGATCCAAAATTTGAACAAAAACCCCGATATATGATAAATTCTCATCAATCTCCAATATTTCAAATTTAATCACATGAGAGGGATCATGTACATATTTTCTCTATATTGAAACATTGAATACATTGTGAAACCACCAAATTCCGAGGTAGAGCCAATCTATAGGCCACCTTTCCGATCTGCTTTAAAATCTTAAAGAGTTCGATGAACCTCACTTTAATTTACCCTTAACTCTAAACCTCAGAATCCCTTTCATTGGAGATGCCTTCAGAAACACATGGTTACCCACATCAAACTCCAAATGATATCTCCTCTTATCAGTGAGCTCTTCTGGCAATTCTGAATCTTGATCAATCAATCTCTAATAATTCTAATCTTCTTGAAAATATCTTGAATAATATTAGAGCCCAACAATCAACGATTATCTATCTCTTCCCAATTAATAGGAGACCTACATCTCCATCCATACAAAACCTTAAATGGAGCCATTCTAATACTTGATTAATAACTATTATTATATGCAAATTTAACAAGCAGTAAATAGTTATCCTAGGTGCCTCTCATCTCCAAAATCGATACTCATAATATAGGGCAGCAAAGTTGTAGTATGGTGGTGGAGAGCCGAATAACCAAATGCCCTCTTTCATTGTCCTTTCTTTGAATCCAGACTTCCAAGCTTTTGCAAAGAAGATGAAGAATCGACCGATTTGTTCTGCAGTTGGCTCCCAGCAGGTAGCACTGTGCCCAGCATAATCACTGCCTCTTCCATGCTTGAGGTTGTCTCTCTGTTGAGTGAGCCAAGTCCTCCAATTTGTGAGGCGGCAAACATGGGTGTTGCCTATGCTGGCCTGGCCATTGCAGCTGAGTATGTTGATGTTTTTGGCCTATCTCGGATGAATGATTCCTGCTCTAGTGGATGACCTAGTTTTAACTCCTAGCTCTATCACACGTATCTCAAGGTTCTTGGATGCTTCAAGATTTGTTCTGCACTATTAGCCCCGGGGCTCTTCAAATGATGATCGGCTCCCATCGCGCCATTGATGTCATTGCCATGCAGTATGGTCCATGGAAACAAACTAGGTCCCGTAGACAAAGAAAGTCCGCGGAAAAAAAATATAAGGGCTCTCCGGCACTTAGGAATTGAGCCATATGGCTAGAAGGTTTGCGGTTGGGTAGGAGTAGAGATGCTTCGGTTCGAGGCTCTCTTAGGCGCGGTGTTATTCTTGTCCAAGTTGTATTTGGCAATTTTGGTTGTGAAGATTCGTGTAACGAGTGAGTAACTATGATGAGGCTCTATAGCTGCTCATGGTTTTGGGGCCTTTCTTAACCTCTGCTGGTAGCCGAGGCTTGAAAAACTGGTTGCCTCCCGAGAAAGACCTTCGTGATTAAGAGGTCTTACCTTCTGCTACTGGAGCAGCAGTTAAACAGTTTTGCTGGTTGGATCTGGAATGCAATTTTGATTGGCTGTTGAAGGATTTGGAATGCTCTGCTGTCCGGTAGGCAATTTGGTCTGCTAGCTCATGCTAATGAAGCAACATGGTCTTTGATGTAGCTGGGGCTGTTTTGCTGATTCGACATTGGCAAAGCTTTGATGTTTGTCAAGACCTGCACTCTGAAGCATCGATCTGGAGTTGGGAAAGCTCTGCTCTAATTGGTATTACCAGCCAATTCCTTTCCCTGCTGCAGAAATGCCCTGGCAGATGCCTTGCCGTTTATATTGGTTCTGGCCTGCTGTGTTAATTTGCTGAATCATCTGAACCTTGATGATGCTGGTGTGCAGTTGATACTGAAGTTTCTTTTTTACCCCTGAAGTTGATGCTTGTCGAAAATTGCAGCTGGGTGAATGGCAGCTGAGGCAAGTGCCCAATGCCTTGCTGTTATGCTGGGCTCCAGCAAATGCTGAATTCTTGATACTGATGCAGCAGGCCATTATTCTGGTTTTTTTTTTTTGATCCTATCGAAAATTGTGGGATGCCGATGTTGGATTGGCTGCAGTTGGGTCACGGCTGCTGGCTGCATTCTGTTATTGTGAGGTATGGCAGTTGCCATGCCCATGATGATGGCTGGTGCTGTCCTGAAGCAGGTTGAAGCCCTTGTTTGATGGCCATATATATGGGCATGCAGATGTTCCCGATGTGCTTCTGTTCTGTGTCGAGGGAGCAAGTGCTAGATTGGATGCATCCTCCATTTTGCTGTGTTGTAAAGAATGGTGATGGAGCTGCTATCTAGAGGGTGCTGGAGTCCCAGGCCATTTATCTAACTTTGTTGCCTTGCTTCGTTTAAGGGTTGAGGGAGCAGGTGATGGAAAGGCTGTAGGCTCCTATTACTCTGATGTGAAGAATAGTTTGCTGGTATGTGCTATGATGGAATGTTATGCCTGCGAACTGATATGCTGATTTGCTTTAGCCGACATGAGGGATAGCTATCCAGGCTCAATGTGGTGGGATTGAATCGATCGTGTTCAACATTAGACAGATTTCATTTTTTGTCGATTTTGTTAAATGTGTTCCTCCTGGAGGATCCCAATTTTGTATGTTATTTTTTGGTGTCATCTAATGTATCAAACTACTTGGGGTATGCCTTAGCATGTTATGCCTTTACTCCAAGTCAAAATACTTGGAGATAAAGTATAGATTATATAATTTTTTTTCCCTTTAATCCAAATTTACTTGTTTACCAAAAAAAAGATACTCTTAATATATCCTTCAAAATTTAGATAGTCCTTTTAGATTGACCATCCATCTACGGATGAAACACTGAATTGAGCTGAAGCTTGGTATCCAACTCTTTATGCAAGCTCTCTCGAAATTTTGACACAAACTACGGATCTTGATTAGACACAATCAAAATCAGAATACCATGCACCATTACAATCTCATTGATATACAAATGAGCTAATTTATTTCTCAGGTACATCATTTGAATCGGTAGGAAATGAGCAAACTTTGTTAATCTATTCACGATTACCCAAATGGCGTCCATATTTTTTGCTATGCTAGGTAATCCCAAAATAAAATCCATCGTTATTTATTCCCACTTCCAGCTTGGGAATCAACAAATAATGCAAAAGCTCTGGAGGCTTCTTATACTTTGCTTTCACATGCTAACACATGATGCACCTACCACATAAGTTGCAATCTTCTTTCTCATATTCTGCCACTAGAAAGTCTTCCTTATATCGTAATACATTTTATTCATACTAGGATGAATTGTATAGCTCGATCTATGAGTTTCATTCAGAATTCTCCTTTTACTCCTCAATATTCGACACAAAACTGGATCCTAAAAACAAAGAATGCCCTTAGACTGAATACGAAAATCTGCTTGCAACTCATTACCCAAATCTCTCACAATCTCTATCAGATATGGGTCATTAATCTGATTCTCCTTAATTTTCTCTAAAATCTCTGATTGCATCTAGAGATATGATAATTGTCACTGTAATGATCTGAGCTTCCAAAATATGATAATTAGGAGAAAGATGGGCTTCATAGGGGTACCGGATTTTAAAAATATGACAAAAGATGAGTAATTAATTTAAAATAAGTGAATTAAGGTTAAGGGATATAGGAGGAATCAAATTGAAAAGTCCAAAGATTCGAAATTGATAAATCGGGAACCAAAATTGTAAACCAAGAAACAATAATTCGTAAATAAGATTTTGGGCTTTAAATTATGATAATCATGCCATATAAAGGTTATATAATCAAAATTAGGGTCCAAGGATGCGAAGAATTGAGTTGGAAGGGTCAAAATGGGTCCCGGATGGCGAAAATGTGAAGTAGGCTTGCTGCAGGCTCGATGCCGGCCTAACCCGTGCCCGAGTAGAGATCGAGTGCAAACGGGGTGTGAAAAACAGAATGCACCGCTCGAAGTGGACTCGAGGATCCACTCAAGTGGATTTAGCAGAACCGGGCACTTGAAGTGCGCCCGGTTGGCCCTCGAGCTCGCCCACCAAATTACACTAGGTGCCTACTTGTGCTCGAGCGCCGGTCACGTGATAGCCCACATGACTTCTTTCCCTCGTGTTTTAAATGAGGAATTTGGGATTTAGGGCTCATTTTCTTCAGCAGCTTGATAGTAGAACAAGAAGGAGAGAAGAGAGGAAGGAGAAGGAAGAGAAGAAAAAGGAGAAATCTTCCAATTCACTTCGATCAGAATTACGGTAACTATAAACCAAGCTCAGACAAGTGTACCTCGGATGCCATTTTCTGTTTTTACTGCTTTTCTGTAGCTCAAAAATGGTAATTATACTCTAAAAGCATGTTTCACAATGTTTCTGTAAAAATAAAGCCTATTTTTACAAATTATTCAGGTAGATTTCATATTTATATATATATATATTGCAATATCTAACTTGAATTTCATGAAAATGCATGTGTTTGGTATCTGTTTATTGTCCCAAAATTTTGGCAAAGCCCAAAGCACGAAATTGAAGGGATTTTAACTGTTTTTACCCATAATATCTGTTATAAAAAAGTTAATCTGTACTGAAATAAAGCTCATGGTGTAATCTGTTTCTAAAGAATTTTATACAGACTTATACAGATAAATCACTGTGGACTTCTGAAACAAATTTGAAAGGTTTCAAACTGTTTCTGTATATTCTGAAACGAAATTGAAGGGTTTTAGACAATTACCATATATTCTAAAACTGGCTGAACAGTTATTGTAAAACTTTAACAGATTTTTAAAACTAAAAAAGGGTTTTCAGTAATAAAATAAGAAGAAAAATATTTCTGATACTATTAATTAGGACTCAAGACTGATATACAGTCATATTAGGTTATCCGGCATGCCCTAAAACGTTACGATGATAATTGAAGATAACTCTATCTATGGAATTATATGTGGTCTACCCTTTCTCAGGGCGTTAACACAGAGGATAGTTACTGTTATTGAGCAACGTACTGTACTGAATCCCGCAAGGAGGGATGTCCCATAGGACGGGACTACTATTTCTTGTCTTAGATTGTGTGGAGTGAATACAATCTATTTTTGATTATTTGCCCCTTCCGCTAGTAGGGTTTACTGGTTGGATCCTTTACTGATTGAAAGAGGATTTTCTATAAGTTATAGAGTTGAAACCGATTTCTACTTTCTGAATCATGTTTCACCGATTTATTATTAATGAAGTATGACTACACTGATTTTTATTTACCGAAGCTTGATTGTTTATGTTTTCTGGCAGTTCTATAATTTTCTGCATTATATTCTGCTATAATTTCTATAAATTACTGTTTCATAAGTATAACATTTTAATATACAATTGTATCTATTTTATTGCATTTTGTTCTGCATGAAAGTTTTACTGCATGCCTGCATGTACCTTGTTGGGTTTTGATTCACTATTTACTATTTTTTTCTCCGTCCAAATAAGGATATAGGAAGATATTAGATGATCACGCATAATTAGAGCTAGTAAGAAAGATTTTGGAGTTCTGTAGGCCTCGAAGTCATCCTAAAGATCTTGGGAGATTTTATAGTTTTGCATGTCAATGTCTAAGTAAAGGATGGATTTATGTATTGATAACTATTATGCGTTTTGTATTCTATTGGATCTATATTTATCCTTCCGCAGGATTATATTATGGATATAGTAGCTTCCGTTATTCTGATTATTGAATATGTACAGGTCCTAGATGGTATCTCTTGTCTAAATTTCGATAGAGTGGTTAGGGTTGTTAAATTAAAGTCATGGATGACGCTTGTGGTCCCGTGTACACATGTTGTAAGATGTGAATTAAGATATTTGGATAGTTGCATGCTTGTATAGTTCTTGTGATTGTATTGTGGTCATAAGTCATCGGTTTTGATATCGAGTGTGATCTATACAGGGTATTCATTACAGGATATATTTTGGTTTTGGTCCAATTTTAAATGAAACTCTGCAGAACTACTAATTTAAACTTATGAATTTTGTTCAAAATCTGTCTGACGGAGGGTCCTATAGGGTTTAAGATCCATTCCGTCACAGTCACGGACCGCCTTCCTAATACTTAATATCTGTGAATACTTATATATAATGATACGCCATATTACATATAAATCCGTATAATATATAACCATTATACACAAGATTCATATGATTTTCATATCAAGTGGCTCCAACCCCATTCGAATAAAATACGGCGTCCGATTTTACTTTAGAGATGCTTACTAGATGCCAAAATTATTACCACTAAAAACCTGCAAAGGTATAAATAATAACCATAATATCTATAGAAGTATGACTAAATGATCAATACCAATCAGTGTATTTATTTCATCATAAAATAGAGTACATAATTTCATGATATCAAATTATTCACTACATGCGTTAAAATTCATCATCACTTGAGTTTAAACAACTTCTAACTTTAATCCTACCCATCAAGTATCAATATACAGAAGTATGACTAAATACTCGGTTCATCAGATCCATAAAGGATGTCAGCTCATTCATCAATCCACATTCCCGTGCATGCATTCACTCTATGGTTGGCAATTCAAAGAAGACTTAGCACTTTGGACCGTATTGGTAGCATAATCAACCAAGCTAATATATGCGCCTTATACAAAAATGATGAGGAAAGCCATAATCAACTTTTTTTCAAATGCCCAGTCTCCAATGGAGTCTAGAAGAATATGAGTTGACACACGAGACTTCACCATCCTTATAGGGAATGGAGATCTAATATCGAATGGGCTGCTCACAAATGGAAAGAAAAGAATGCTAAAGCTCTATCCTCTAAACTCACCCTAACAATTACAATTTACTTCATATGGTATGAACGCAATCAAAGAACGTTTAATAAATGATGTTCACAAGACGAGACTCAACTTATCAACTAGATCATTGACAAAGTTCGTCACAAGCTGGATTTGAGCATAATTGGATATAATAGTTGTACCAAATCCATTATCGCTCATTTGAATTTGAATTTACAACTGTAGAAGTCAGATTGTATGCTATCCACTTCCTTGCTTTTTGTTGTTCTTTGTGGATTTTTTTTTTATGTTTTCATCATTTTATGTGAAGCTCGTTGGATATCTTAACTTTTATATTCTATTCCAAGTTTGACAAGAGACTTGAAGTGAGAACATATTTTTTATAAATTCATGAAATATCAATATACACAATACTCATGACTTACCAAAAAAAATCTAAATGGCATCACCAAAAATTCATAATGACCATACTGTGTCCTAAAAGCTGTCTTGAAAATATCATCTCGGTTAATCTTCAACTGGTGGTATCCAGAACGCAGATCTATCTTCAAGAAAACCTCAGCTCCTTGTAGCTGATCAAACAAATAATCAATCCTCGGAAGGAGAAACTTACTCTTAATCATGATCTTATTTAATTTTCGATAATCCATGCATAATATCATTGATCCATTTTTCTTCTTCATAAATAGCACAAAAGCACTCCATGACGAAACACTAGGTTGAATAAATTCTTTTTCTAATAAATTCTGTAATTGCAGTTTCAATTCTTTCAATTGAGACGAGGCCATCCTATATGGAGCCTTCAAAATAAGTGTAAATCCCAGCACAATATTGATAGCAAATTTAATCTCTCAATCCAGAGACAATTTGGGCAAATCCTCTAGAAAATATCCTTAAATTTACAGACAACTTGAATATTCTCAATGGCGATAAAATGGTTCCCAAATGTGACCATATATACCAAATAAGGTCGGCACCCATCTCTCATCAGATGACTCGGGTCTAACACTGAGATCAACTCTAAAATCTCCTCACTAATCCTTCCTCAAAACTCAAAATACTTATATCCCGAAACACCAAATACAACTGCTTTACTAAAGCAATCCACGATAGCGTGATAACACACCAGCCAATCCATCTCCAAAATCGCATCAATGTCAGGCATATCAAGTATAATCAAATTCATCAACTATTCATAACCACAGGCCCAAACCAGCCATCGAGAGTACACAACCTTAGCTAATAGAGACTTACCCACCGGGGTAGATACCATCAATTCACAATCCAAATATTCGGGAGGCACACACAAATTACACACAAACTTATGAGATACAAAAGAGTGCGTAGTCCCAAGATCAACCAAAACATGCGCCAAAGAATCAAAGATCTGCAAATTATCTTCCATGACTGAGGGATCGGCTCTAACATCACAAGTTGTGATTGTAAATGCCTTGCCTAGAACCACCGGCTTCCTGTTTGAATACTTAGGCTTTGGACAATCCTTAAACAAGTGGCTTATCTAACCGCAATTGAAGCAGACCCCACTCTGACGAAAGTAAACTCATTCCACATAATGTTTTTCGCAAAACTTGTAGTAGATCTCATAAACTGGAACCTCAGAGTGGAAGACTTCTTCAACGGACTTTCCTTTGTCTTGAATTGGATTTCTTTTATCTCGACTTACAGGCATCAAATGAGATATCTAACAAGAAACTCTACCCTTTGAGCTCTGGCCCTTATACTCTGAATTCTTCTGAAAATACTTCTCTCGGAGCTACTCCTACTCAATCATAGGGCTTGGTCCAGCATCTCGCTATAAGTCCGCAATTAGAGTAGCACAAATTGCTTTCAGATTAAATCTTGCGGCGATTGCAGAAAATTTTGAGCTCTTAGGGACTCATCAACAACCAAATGAGCCTCATTTAGAATTTTCTCCTTTAACTTCTCAATATTCAGAACATAAATCCTATCTTTAAAATGAAGAATCACATCTACTCGCATATTAAAATATGCTCGCGACTCACTACCCAAATCTCCACCTATTCTCATCAAATATGGATCTCTCATTTGACTTTCCTTAATTTTCTCTAAAATTGCTCATTGCACTTGGAGATATGACAATATCATCCTCGACTCTTAGAATTATAATTGAATAGTGCAACTCTTCATCCCATCCAACATCTCCCATTCATTGATCATCAAATGAGCTATCAAACCGAAGACTTCCGAATCAAAGCATCGACTACTACATTCGCCTTTCCCCGGTTGATAATGATTCTCACAATCATAGTCCTTTAACAAATCCATCTATTTTCGCTACTGCATATTCAGGTCCTTTTGTAAAATTAAATACTTTACGCTTCAATAATCAGAATAAACTATAAATTTCTCTCCATACAAATAATATCACTAAATTTTGAATGTGAAAAAATCACTACTTTCAACTCTAAATCATGACTAGGATAATTTTGTTCATAAACTTTTAACTGTCATAACCCATAGGCAACTACTCAACCATACAGTATCAATACACAACTCAAACTTTTCTTAAGAGCATCACAATATACCACAAGTTCTCCTGATCCATCAGGGATTAACAATATCGGTGCCATCGTCAATTTATTCTTCAATTCTTGGAAGCTCTTCTTATCATCATCATCCCAAATAAATAACATTCATTTCCATGTCAAGCACATCAAAGGCATCTCAATCCTCGAAAAATTCTCAACAAATCACCTATAATATCCAACCAGACCCAAAAACTATGCATCTCCACAACATTAGTCGGTCTTTTCCCAGTTTACCACCACTTCAACCTTACTTGAATCCACAGATATACCACATTTAGAAACTATAAATCCCAAAATGACACTTCCTCCAACAAAAATTCACATTTCTTCAACTTAGCAAATAGCTTCCTATCCCTCAAAATCTCAGCGAAGTCTTTAAATGGATTTCATGCTTCTCAAAACTCCTCAAATAAATTAAAATATTATCTATAAAAACTACCACAAATTGATCCAAGTATAACTAGAAAACTCGATTCATCAAATCTATAAAAGATGTCAGCACATTTGCCAACATGGAAAGGTATCGCCAAAAGTTCATAATGGCCATACCTTTTGAAAGCCATTTTAGGCACATCCTCACTTTATCCTAAACTAGTACTACCTCGAACATAAATCGGTCCTAGAGAACACCCAAATGCCTTGCAACTGATCGAATAAATCATCTATTCTCGGGAGGAGATACTTATTTTTAATCGCGATCTTATTTAACTCTTAATAATTCACACATAACCTCATCGACCATCCTTTTTCTTTACAATTAACATTGAAGCACCCCATGGTGAAACATATCGGCTGAATAAACCCTTTATCCAATAGATCCTGCAATTGCTACTTCAACTCCTTCAATTAAGATAAGAGCGTTCTATACAAAATCCTCAAAATCAATACCAATTCGGGCACAACCTTAATAGTAACTCAATCTCACAATCAAGAGGTATTTTAGACAATTCCTTTGAAAAACATCCTCAAATTTATAAACTATCAAGAATCCTCAATAGGTACAGAATGACTCCTAAATATGATCACATATATCAAATAAACTTGGCACCTATTCTTCATCAGATGACTCACATGTAAATCCAAAATCAATCACGTTGCTTCTCTTCAATTCTTTCTCGAAACTTAAAAGCTTCATAACCTAAAAAACAAAACAAAACAGACTTATTGAAGCAATCCACCATAGCATGATAGCATGTCAATCGGTTCATCCTCAAAATAATATCAAAATTTGATATATCAAACAAAATTAGATCCACCAATAATTCATATCCATAAAACCAAACCAGTCACTGAGGATACACAATGTTATCCTTTACTTGATCAAGTTCTCCTAAAATTTTAGAACAAGTTCACTCTTAAATCGATTAAAAGACATTCTACCATACCCCTGATCGGTCATCCTCCTTATAGTTGCTAAATCCTTATAGTTGCTAAATCCTTATCTTGCTGCTAGATCATACGGTCAATTATGTTGTTCATGTGACCAATTATAACCAAGTAATTGTCCTCCCAATTCGAACATGAACTTCCACAATCCAAATTTCTATTATCTGCCATAGACGATACCTATTGTGCAGAATAATTAATCAATTATCTTTTTAAAATTAACCTGAAATGTCTCTCATTACGGCTCTTCTCTTATACCATTCTGTCATGAAATTGAACCAAGTGGGTCTATTAATTATAATTCACAAAAATGAAAATCCTAAAATAATATGATAAATTTCAAATCTAGATGTGACAGCGAACAAACCATAAAATTTCATCATCCAAAAATAAAAATGAATAAAATTTAAAGCCCATCATAGGACATTAATAGACAACTGTCCAAATAATATAATACACATAATCTGCTTCACATACTTCACAAGGGAGGTGACAAACCAAATATAACAACAAAAACTCAATATATATAACCAAACTATTTTCAATATATAATTGTGGGCCTACATTCGCTGAGTCCTAATATTCAAAATATATCTGATATAAGAACAAATTAAAACGAAGCAAAAATTCACCAAAATAGATAAATAGTGATTAAATCACGTCCAAAATCCTATAATATATCCAATCCCACTAATCTAAAGGGATAAAAAGTAAAAACATGAGCCTAAAATTCAAAAGTATCATATCATATATAAAAAACAAATATATTCAAAATCAGAGAGGAGGACTATAAACACATACAAAACCATTAGAAGATACAAATTTTAAAGCCTAGTATCAAAAGTTATAAAGATAGTTTTGTACTCAAATCATAGTCGATATCAAATATAGTCCCATCGGGACATATATTGAACGAAATGTGATTCAGAGTGAAATCACATAATTTGAATCATATCATATCCATAAGTGTATACTGAATAAAATAAAGTCTGAGTCCAAATCATATACGAATAATCAAAGGCCGAAATAAAATCATATAAATCAAAATATTTTTCAAAACAAATCACATATCAAATATACGAGACTGACCAAATCCCAATTGAGGTTAAATCTGCAAATCTCAAATCAAAATTCAAATACAAATCCATACATAAATATAAAGTATACTTGAAATCAGAGAACCAAAAACTCCAAGATCAACTTGAGAAAGGGTTACACATACTACTGGTAACCTTAAACTAGAGTCATCTACTATTTAGATCCGTAGGTAGGACCATCTATATACAATCTCTCCCATAGATATGGAACATGCTCACTATATTTTCTCACTTGCGATTTTTGATACAATTTTCAAATTTAGTATATATATTAGGACATTTAAATATATTAATTTTTCGTTCAATTTACTTACGATGGTTCTCATTAAAAGAAAGATAGAATAGGTCATTTACAAACAAAGCATTATTCTGCAGGCGGAAAAGAAAGTCACATATATTTCTTCATCGGGAACAAAGTTCTCGCCATCGGGAGAGGGTTACATATCATATATCGAATTATATCACAAAGGTGGAGACCTCGATCCCAATGCAGCAATACATGAGTACTAATATACGGCCTATGTAAATTTTCATAACTTTTTTTGTATAAATATATTGATATACAAATATAAAATTTCAAATATTTATATTTTTTATAAAATAACAAAACCTTCAAAAACCCTCAAACGATCAATAAAAATATCATGCATAAATAAAGGAAATAAGTGGGCTAAATAAAAATAGCATGCACGAATCGTAAACTTTCAAAATGTATACAAAACTTATCAGACATGAAAACAGATTAAGGATAGGATATAAGGATATTTGTCTTAACTCTATATTAAGCAAATCTGATAAAAGGATACTATAATCTACTCGATCTCTTCTTCCTCTCTCCTCTTGTTCCTCCTTTCTCTTTCCTCTCTTCCTTTCTCCCACGTGAATGGCCAAACAGTGCACTGCTCTGCCTTATATACACAGATCGGCATTTGAATGCCACTCAAACACTGTTAGAATTAAATGCTTGTTTGAACCACGAGAAAATACGTGGTAGATTATATCAAGCACACATTAAGCAATCACGAACTGTAAAGACGCAATTTTTACGTGGAAAACTCCATATGAAATGAGGGAGAAAAACCACGGGACATAGAGTCCAAAATTTCCACTAGCAGCAGTTGATAGGTTACATAAACCCCAAATCACAAGAATTAATATCAACTAACTTTGGACAGCCTGTATAAGAAGTATAAAGAATAAGCGTAGAGATAAAACCCGGTAGACATTCTTCACAGCAGCAAGAATCTCGTACGTAGGATTACCGAAGACTGGAACTTGATTGAAAATCCAAACGGAGGCTCAATTCTTCCTCTTCTTCTTCTTCTCTCTCTTTTCTCTATTTTTCTTCTCTGGAACGGCGCTCAAAATTAATTCAAAATTAACCTAAAAATGCAAATACGTGTTTTATATAATGGCGCGCGCTCGAGCGCCTCTCGAGTGCGCGGTGGGCGCGGGCCTGTACTCGAGCGCCTAGCGAGCGCACAGCGAGCGGGGCACATTCTGGAAATCCGCTCGAGCTCCTAGTGGGTGCATAGCGAGCGGGCACATTCTGAAAAATCCGCTCGAGCTCCTAGCGGGCGCACAGCGAGCGGCGGCCATATTGGAAAATTCGCTCGAGCGTCTAGCGAGCTCAACTTGATCTTTCTCCATGAGGTGAGGATATGCACCTCCACCCGTCACATCAAGTGGGTATGTGCCCACACGGGAGTGACCCATAACCTAACAAACTTCCCCTCATGACTGTGTGAGGCCATACATCGTCATCCCGGCGATAGCACAGCAAATTTCAAGCTTCCCCTTTTGTAATGCCTTGGTCATCATATTTGATCCATTATCCTCGATCCCGATCTTTTCCAGCACCAACGAACTCGTGTCAATAACATTCCACACCCATTGATACCTCACATCAATGTGCTTTGATTTGGCGTGAAAAGACGAGTTGTTGCTAAGTGAATCGCACTTTAACTGTCGCAAAACAACACATACCGTTTCTGCTTGAGATCAAGTTCCTGAATGAATTTCTTCTTCCATAGTATCTCATTGCTTGCCTCTGTAATAGCAATAAATTTCGCTTCAGTAGTGGAGAGAGCAATACACCTCTGCAATCTCGATTATCGAAACACAGCTCCTCCTACAAACATGACTAAATATCCCGAAGTAGACTTCCGTGAGTCAACATCACCCGCCATATCTACATCAGTATATCCAACCAGCAGGGGCATGTTGCTTCTAAAACACAAACACTGTTTAGAAGTTCACTAGAGATACTTCAGAATCTATTTTACTGCGGACCAATGCTCCTTACCAGGATTTGACAAGAATCGACTGACAATTCCAACAGCATAAGCTATATCTGGTCTCGTACATACCATGGCATACATTAGGCTACCAACGGCTGAAGAATAGGGTATGTCTTTCATATTTGCCTTTTCACCTTCGGTAGAAGGACATCGACGAGTACTTAGCTTGAAGTGATTGGCCAATGGTATGCTCACTGATTTTGCCTTTTCCATGTTAAAGCGTTGAAGCACTTTCTCCACGTAACTCTCTTGTGACATCCATAGCTTCCTTGATTTACGGTCGTGAAAATTTCTAATTCCCAGAATTTGCTTCGCCGGTCCCAAATCCTTCATAGCAAAGGACTTTCCAAGCTGTTGCTTTAACTCCGTGATTCGAGAAGCATTACGCCCAACAATTAGCATATCATCCATATAGAGCAAAAGAACAACAAAATCATCATCTGAAAAAGTCTGAACAAAAACACAATGATTCGAGGTCGTTTTCTGATAGCCCTGATTGACCATGATAGATTCAAATTTCCTGTACCATTGCCTTGGTGCTTATTTTAAGTCATACAGACTCTTCTTGAGATGACACACTAAGTTCTCATTCTCCTTGACAAGGAATCCCTCCGGTTGCTCCATGTAGATTACTTCTTCAAGGTCACAGTGAAAAAACGCTATTCGCACATCCATCTGTTCTACCTCCAGGTCAAGAACTGCAGCCAACCCGAGCACCACACGAATGGAAGACATCTTTACCACTGGTGCAAACATCTCTTCGAAATCAATACCCTTTCGTTGATTGAAGCTCTTCACAACCAGCCTCGCTTTATACCTTGGTTGTTGTGACGAACCAGGTTATTTTTTTTTCTTAAATAACCCTTTCGTCCATAAGACATCGTTAATGCCCAGAGGTTTCTGGACGAAAGACCGATATACAACTTGTTTTATATTGGCTCTGCACAAGTATTCTTTTCACAGGATCTCAATTTTGCCATATCATTCATGGCTTCAATACAAGATCCTTTTTTCTTTACAATTGTATTAGATCTAGAGAGATGCCATCTAATAACCTAAACCTTGAAACTTCCAAACAAAGTGCGGAAGCATCCTACGTTACCATAAACTGCGGAAGCATAAATAAACCATAAAAACAACCATAAATCATACCTAACCCCGAGTGGCTGTCCATATCAAATTTGATATTCAAATCTTTCTTTGCACTTATCCTGTCTAATCTGCCCAACAAGCCTTTCCTTGTTCTATCTAAATGCTTTCATCACGGAGGAAAAACAACAGATAGCAAGAGTGAGCTTATCGCTCAGCAAGTATAATCATACGTCACTGTCAAACTGTGAACATGATAATGGCAAGGGTCAACATGCATTTGAGGTATAACGAGACATGTAAGGGAAGGAACATTTAGCAGTATTGATTTGTCTTTTACCATGTCTTGGAACTTGTAATTGTTACTTTGAATCTTGCTTTCTATTTTTTACTTTTATCTTTGCAGACCAGGGCTAGTAGGTCGTACTAGCAAACGATGCGAGAGAACGAGGAAAGTATCATGATACTCCTTATGATCTAAGGCCGTGAGGGATTATCTTTAACGACCCATCCGAGGGGTCGTGCACATCACATCGTGCCATATCGTATCGATACACCATGTCAATAATCGCCCCATTCCCCCGGGATACCAGGGCAGTCCTCGTTCTTCCACAATAGTTTCCTAGGGCGTGACACGAACATCACCCGCTCACATAAGCGACGAAATACGTGATCAAGGTATTCCTCGGGTTCCCCACCGAGATGGACGTGTCAAGCCGAGAATACTACCCATCTAAGAGTCCATGGTCCTAGTTTCATGATTACGCTTTTCATATTTTCTTTGAAGGAAAGTCCAAATATCTCATATATCATATCTCCCATCACACGGAGGTTTCATCATATCTCCCACCACACGGGAGGTTTCATCAATCATATATCCATTGTGGACTTCATTCCGTTTCATTTTCCCATTGCTTCTTATCTTTACTTGGAGACTTTAGCATTTCTCGTAATTCATCTTATAAGCTTGATTCACGGTATTCAATATATAAATTAGAATTCCTTACCATCAATGAGCTAATCACATTGGGTTCCTCCGGAGCCCGTTTCTGAATCTTTCAATTTCAAATGCTCATCAGTCATAGCTTTTATCACAAGGGAATGCATATTTTCCATTTGCTTTCCATTTTCTTCATGTGAACAGTAATATCATTTTGTTAAAGGATCTGGTCATTGTGAACAGATAGAACTTTATGAGATCGATTGTTCGGCTATTGCGTATACATGGTCGGAATGTGGTGATGCATATTTTGGAGTGAAATTAACATATTCTTTCATCATTAATCATGGGCTATATGATTTTCATAGTTCGGGTGAGTATCGGAATGATAATACCATCACAGTACAACAATTAGTGAGTATGAGAATACTTGCCTCGATGTGCTCCATATTTTCTTCAACTAGCTTGATCTCGGAATCGGACTCGAAAGCCTTCATTTCCCCTCTTTTTCTTCGCGTGGCTCCTCCTCTCTCTTTCTCTCTCTTCCTCTCTCTCTCTTCCTTTTCTCTTCTTATCTCTCGCTCGCTCCCTCGCCCGCTCCATACATAAATATATATATAGGCATCGGGCCGCTCGAGCACCCGGCGATCAGCGAGCGTCAGCGGGCGGTTCTAGATCCTTCGCTCGAGCTCCTCCGAGCGGACAGCAGCGAGAGCTTTTAGGGAAGGTCCGTGAGCGGGCCATCGGGCGAGAGCTCTCCGGAAGGTTACGGAATATCCGCTCGAGCGGGTTTCGAGCGCGCTTGAGGCGGGGTAGCTGATACAATCTTCCGCTAGTATATATATTCGAGCTTTCAAATATATTAATGGTCTTTTGTTGTTTCGGCTCGAGCGGGGGTCGAGCATGCATCAGGCGGCGGGCTGTTTTGAGCGGAGTCGAGCGTGTGTTGAGCGGGGGAGCTTCGGGTGGTGTTTTCTTCATTAAAAGTCCCCCGATTTTTACCAAGTTCTTTTATTTAATTATCCAATATTCTAATATTATGTCGAGAGATATTCCTAGCCTCATATTAATTCTATTTTTTGTTTTGGGAACCTCATAACTCTCCCATACTTATAGAAATTTCGTCCTCGAAATTTAACGATCCTCAAATTTTCATATTTGGAGGTAAACTTCTAGATGGTTTGGCATGTCTAAATCACCTTATTGATTACTTCAAAGAACCTCGAGCATTTAAAATTTCCTATTTTTGACCCAATGTCAAAGATTAAGTTTTGAAGTCAACTCAAATTCTTATTTGATCCAATATTACTAAAGTTTCAATGCAAACCTTCCATCACAACCAGGTATTAAAGTCAGAATGATTTTCATATCCACCATTTTATTAGTAATCGGCAACCCAACATTTTCTCTAAAATACATGGCCTGCATCGTAAAACTAGAATATACGGTAACCTTGATTAAAATGATCATAGGATAGTCATACCGAGAAGATAATTCCTACAATTGTCTTACTACCGTTACCTTTAAGGCTAATCATAACTCAAAAATCAATATAACTTTAAATTTTTTCTCAAAATCTTTAAAATTCCATCCATTTAGTAGACTTAAAATTCTGTGACTTGTGGGTTATGGGTCCACCACGCTGCTGCTGCGCCACTCTGATTTGTCTTCTCAAACTTTATGCTATGATCATCAAAATTCCCAAAACGTGGGCAGAACTTTTAATCAATGTCTCGTATGTTCAGAATTCGATTATTTAGCAACCTCAAGAGCTTATTGGCATATTAAAGAGCCGATTAGAACACGATGATATCGTCTTACTACGTTCTGTCACCCAATCATTTTGATTTACCAGCAATTCATCTTTTTCATTTACCTATGAAACTTCAAAGTCATACCAATCCACAGACTCGTAACATTAGGGGCCATCATTAATACCTACATTCCAATGAGCCGATTTTTTGACAAGTCCTTGGGAGGGTATACTAATTTTGGACTTCTTCTTGAGTTTTTCTTAAAGGTACTCCTTATTAAGAAGTAATATAACCTGAATCTTTCTCAAAGGCATTACATCTTATGTTAACTTGTCAGACCCATTAGGGATTAACCCAAATGACGTGAACGTCGATCACCCTATCCAGTTACCAAAACAAATTACCTTTTATCTTTTGTTCTAATGATTACAAATTTTTCCTGTGCCGAACGTCTCACTGTTGATAGATCGCTTATCAATTTTGATTTGCCTTGAAATGATCATAAGTTTTACGACACTAATCAGTTTTCCCCAATTATGCATTACTCATAGTCTTGTTGATTTTCAAAATTGTGTTCCCAAAGGACCATACGATTAACAGGACATTTCCTTAACTAAATGCACATTCTTTTCTTACTGGAATTTGTGAGGTATTAGTTATTTGTAATTTATGCCTTAATCCTCAAGTAATTCCTTAATGAAGTTACTTTAGTATATTCCCAAATAAACCCATAAAATTTCATAAGACGCCGATGAATCAACAGAACCCAACTGACGTTTTTGAGCATCATAGTGGCCATATCCATAATCTGAATGTCGTCGGGGCTACAACTTCCTTTGATCTACAAAAGTCAAGCTATAGACCCAAAGTGATTTCAAATTTTATCAAGTCTTTACATTGCTTCACGGACTATACCTCATCGTTCTTGAGAATTTAACTAATCTTCTAATCATTTTGAGGTTCGTCCATTATCTCGAAAGTGCTGGAGTATGTTACTCCAATACCTAAGCTGACGCTTTCACGGTCTTAGTTAGGATCCTCAATAATTTACATTGTTTCGATATAACCGCAAATTATTGATCAACCGATATTCAGTTGAATCTTCTTTTTAGATCAAATAGTTTTACAAAAAAGTCGTTATTAATTTCTTGATCGATTCAAATTCATACTTCAAATCCTACAACCTAGTTGCAAGATGTCATCCTTTGTCCAACCAACTATTTCAGCACTGTTGTTTATTTACCGAACTATTATTAAGATTAGATTAAGACTTAATTCCTTTGGCTATCGCAAGTTTATACCAAAAATTGTAAAAATTTCCCACTACTAAGCCTAAGATGTTTACAATTCAGATCGACTCAATAGTTTACTGACTAAATTATCCATAATGTCTTATTAAGATTGGTACCACAAGATATTTTAAATTATCCCAACCAATCGTATCCTCAAATTTTAAAACCTCGATTCTCTTGTATCGAAATTGGATCCATCATAAACCTCAGACTTCACAAATCCACATATATAATCAATCTCAAGGATACAAGGGTTGTGTTACCTAGATTAAGGAATTTTTTATTTCCTATCTCGTCGATCTACATACTTTCTTTATGCTCTATCACCACCGAAACTCTGATCCTTAGGTACTGAATTTCTTTTCTTCAAGGTTAGAGGATACAACTCTATTCTTAAACCAGCTACCGCATAATACAGCTCATTTTCTTCAAGGTTAGAGGATACAGCTCTATTCTTAAGCCAGCTACCGCATAATACAGCTCATAGTCCCAAAGTTTCTTCGGGAAGGTTTTTATCCAAAAGTTTTATTCGATCATCCACTTTGATACATCTTTTTACCTTTGCTTCCATCTCTAAATTATCCAAAAACCATCTCTTCTTGCATAGCTTCCATCCACTCCGCCTTGTGTTCATCCTCCATTGCTTCCTCGAAGCATTTGGTCTCTCCTCCGTCTATGAGTAACACATACTCATCGACCGAAAGACGAGTAGACGGTCTTCGATCTCTCGTGGATCGTCAGAGTGGAACAGTCTCGATAGGCTCTGTAGTATCATGAGGAATAGCCTCATCCTCATCACTATCGGGCACTGCAGTCTCGTGATCTTCTTCATCTTCAGCATTGCCTTGGCTTTCATTCTGTTGACGAACAGGTGTCGGCTGAAGATCTGATTCACATGCCTGGCTGTCATCATTCTTGGAGACAAACTCTGAACCTTTGCCGATATCCTTTATAGTCTCGTTCTCAACAAACACGACATTCCTAGATCGAACCGGCTTCTTTTCAATTGGATCATACAGTCGATACTCAAACTCATCTTCCCCGTAACCGAGAAATATGCACTGTCTGGTCTTTGACTCTAGCTTGGTCCTTTCATCTTTGGGAACGTGAACAAAGACTTTACATCCGAATACGCGCAAGTGATCGTAAGATACATCTTTTTCGGTCCAAATCTTTTCAGGCATTTCACCATTCGAGGTACTGTGTGGTGACAAGTTGACAACATGAGCCATGGCCCTCAAGGCTTCCCCCCAAAACGAGCCAAGGAGCTTCGCCTCCGAAAGCACACATCGGACCCTCTCTATCAAAGTCCCATTCATCCGTTCGGCTACCCCATTCAGTTGCGGTGTCTTCGGTAGAGTCTTTTGATGACGAATTCCATGAGATCAGCAATACTCATCAAACGCTCCGATGTACTCCCCACCATTATCACTTCGGATGCATTTCAGTTTCTTTCCCGTTTGCCTCTCAACCAAGGCATGAAAATGCTTGAAGAACATAAAAGCTTGATCCTTCGATTTCAGCGGATACACCCACAATTTTCGAAAACAATCATCAATGAAGGTGATGAAGTAAAGTGCTCATCTAAGAGTCTTCACCTTGAATGGGCCTTATATGTCGGTGTGGACCAATTCAAGAGGATCAGTCTTCCTTGTAGATGAATTGCCATTGAATGAGATCCGTCGTTGCTTTTCAGCCATGCAATGAGAACAAGACTTCAGTTGAGCTGTTTTTACACCCCGAAAATAATTTTTCTTCTCTAAACAGTTCAGGCCCTTCTCACCCATGTGACTCAACCGACGGTGCCATAAATCTGAAAGCTCCTCATCTCTAGCAACATGCACATCTCCCGCTGCAATTGAGGCTTGCATAACATACAAATTAAAAACTTTTCTACCCTGAGCCACAACTAGAGATCCTCTAGTCAGCTTCCATACTCCTGCGCAGAACGTGCTACAAAAGCCCTCATCATCAAGCTTGCCAGCCGAGATCAGATTCAATCGAACATCCGGGACATGTCTAACATCCCTCAACAGCAACTTGGTTCCATTATTTGTGGTTAGACACACATTACCATAGCCAGCAATACGGGACATAACTTCATTACCCATTTTCAACACTCTAAAATCGCCAGGAGTGTATGATGTGAAGAACTCTTTCCGTGACGTGACATGAAGTGAAGCACCACTGTCTACCACCCAGCTTGTCTCAAGATCAGCCAGATTTACCACCTTATCCTCCTGGCACACTAGCCAAAGATCAGACTTGGTAACAATAGTAGCTCTTTTTTCCTCCTGAGTCTTGTCAGCCTTTTTCTCATTACCTTCAGCATTCTCACGCTTCTATTTGTAACAGTGTTTCTTGATGTGGCCCTTTTTGCCACAGTGATGGTAGTCCAGGTTTTGATATCTGGACCGTGACTTGCCGCGTCCTTTTTCTCCTGATTTCTGGTGGCGACCTCTACTTCTTCCCCTGGATTTAGTCACCAGCACCTCAGAATGAGAAGACGATGAAGTCCCTTGTGACCGTATAGACTCGTTCTTGAGCAGAGAAGCAATAACCCCGTCCAACTTTAAGGTATCCTTGTCGAACAGCAAGGTTGTGACAATATGGTCATAGGTGGCCGGCAGAGAGGCCAGTAGAACCAACGCTTTGTCCTTTTCCTTAATTTTTTCATCAAGAGCAGACATTTGCATCAATATCTGGTTAAATTCGTCCAAGTGCTTCTCAAAGCTCCCTCCTTTTGATAACCGTAAGCTATAAAATTGCTTCTTTACGTGCAGTCTGGTTGTCAGAGATTTGGACTTGTAACGGCTCTCCAACTTCTTCCAGACCTCCGCCGGATCAGTTAGACCAATAACTTCTTGGAGAGTGTTGTCCGCCAGGCATAACTTAATAGTGCAGTTTGTTAGATCTCTCTTGTCTTGCCATTCATCGTCGGTCATTTTTTCAAGCTTTTCATCCTTCTTCTTCAATGCCTTCACTGTCCCTTCTCTCGTCAGAATGTTCTTCACCCTCTCTTGCCAAATAATAAAGTTACCCTACCCGTTGAATTGCTCAATGCCGAACGGCAGATTCTTTGACGACGAGGATGCCATCGATTCAAACAAGTTACAATACCTAACACGAACCAATATCTCTGATACCACTTGTTAGAATTAAAGGCTTGTTTGAACCGCAAGAAAATACGTGGTAGATGATATCAAGCACACAATAAGCAATCATGAACAGTAAAGATGTAATTTTTACGTAGAAAATTCCCTATGAAACGACCACAGGATACAGAGTCTGAAATTTCTACTAGCAGCAGTTGATAGGTTACACAAATCCCAAATCACAAGAATCAATATCAACTAACTTTGGACAGCCTGTACAAGAAGTATAAAGAATAATAGTAGAGATAAAACCCGGCAGACGTTCTTCACATCAGCAAGAATCTCGTACGTGGGATTACCGAAAACTGGAACTTGATTGAAAACCCAAACGGAGGCTCAATTCTTCCTCTTCTTCTTCTCTCTCTTTTCTCTCTTTTTCTTCTCTAGAATGGCACTCAGAATTAATTCAAAATTAACCTAAAAATGCAAACACGCGTTTTATATAATGGCGCACGCTTAAGCACCTCTCGAGAGCGCGGCGGGCGCGGGCCCGCTATCAAGCGCCTAGCGAGCACACAGCAAGCGGGGCACATTCTAGAAAATCCGCTTGAGCTCCTAGCGGATGCACACCGAGCGGGCATATTCTGAAAAATTCGCTCGAGCTCCTAGTGGGCGCACAGCGAGCGGCGGCCATACTGGAAAATCCGTTCGAGCGTCTAGCGAGCTCAACTTGATCTTTCTCCATGCGGTGAAGATATGCACCTCCACCCGTCACATCAAGTGGGTATGGGCCCACACGGGAGTGACCCATAACCCAACAAACACGCCTCAAGCGCTACCTCGGGATACATGTGTTTTACATTATTTACCACGTTTGTTTTCTCTTTAAATTACTCATGTTGACAAAGTTAATCTATTTTGATTTAAAGTTGTTCAATAATCTTGACCACAAAAAGTCCATTGATAAAATGCAGAAACAAAGTTCCCAGATATGTGGGTGTATGTATACATTCAATAATTATCGGTCAGTGCCAAATAATAAGATTTGCAGTTCTTGTGTGCTAATTTGATGCTATCGTTGTTGAGCCCATTAGTTTTATTGAGCCTTATATGTGTACTACACTAACAATAATTTTAAAATTTTGATACGTATTGTTATCTCTGATTTAGCGTTCAACTAAAATGTCTTGAAAATAATAAACATATATATTTTTATTTGCTTGATGAAAGAAAATATGCATGATTCTTCACGTAAGGTTGTATTGGTCTCTAGAAAACAGAGTTTGTACATGTTTCATAAGAGATGTTGTTTCTTATTTATGTATCAAATTATCCTTCTTCATAAAAGGTTAACTGTATATAATTTCTTAATTTTTTCTATATAATTTTTTTTCTTAAAAGAATTATCACGGATTGTATAAATTAAGATATATGTCCATTCTATGATTTCTTATAAATTCTACCTAGTACAGAATTTTATTCCCCTTGTTAGAGGGGAATCTTCTAATATATATCTAGTTTTATTTCCCCCTTATTTCTTTGCGGAAAAGAAATCTTATAGTAGTAATTTATAAGCAAAAGTGTTACTTAAAATAGAATTTTAGTAAATAAGCTGGGGGTTATGTATTTGTAGCTGCAATACGCGTCATGTTGTGCATTACAGATTTACCCTTCTTGCTTGCACGGAATCGATCACTTTTGCTTCATTCCACTCACCACCAAAAAACATTAATGAACTCTCATCTTATCCTCTACTAAAGGTATTGCCCACCAAAACCCAACTTTTTTTACGGTAGAAATAAAAGTTTCTTTATGTATTGAAAAAAAAAAGAAAAAAGATTGCTCATAATTCTGTATAATTCTTTCTTATTATAATAACTTATCGGTGCATAAATCTATGCATAATTCTTTTCTTACTGTAATAATTTTCCGCACGTAATTCTGTTTGCAATTTTTTTTTTAATTTACTTATCTAATCACCTAGGTTATTAACTCAATTCATCATTCACGGGGATATATTGTTGTTAACTATTTTTTAAAAAATTAATCAAAAAGCAACAACGGTTACACGTACTTGTTTATTTGTATATTAACGTTGAAATTTAAAAATTATAGACTGTTCATTCATAAGAGATGTACCGTCTTGGTTCCATAAGAGGTATGCAAATTGGTTGACCTGTTACTGCTTGCTCTTCAAACCAAAAAAAAAAAAGTTTGAATTGACATAGTACAAGATATTTAGACCTTTTTCTTAATGAATTCAGATATGCAGATGTTACGCAACCCCTGCACAATAATTAATACACTTGGCGTCAAGAGTCACGCACTTTCCAAGCATATGGGAGTTCCTTGTACTTATGCGAAACCAACCAGATCTCTCTCTCTCTCTCTCTCTCTCTCTCTCTCTCTCTATATATATATATATATATATATATATATATATATATGCATGTATAAAGCATGAAAAGTGACAGATTGACCCAACGTATCAAACATACAAAAACCAACCTTACACAATTTAGCATTGCATCTCGATCTGCTACTTAGAAAGAATATATTAGGATCTTGCAATGGAGGGAGGAGCAAAAAGGCTGGCCGTTCTAGTAGGCTGTAATTACCCAGACACAGAATACGAGCTGCAAGGATGCATAAACGATGTGCTTGAGATGCGAGACCTGCTAGTTGAGCGGTTCCGGTTTGACCCGAATGACATTGAGATGCTAACAGATGAGCCCGGGGGGTCAGCAATCATACCTACGGGTGCTAACATAAAGAAGGCCCTAGAGCGCATGGTTGATCGTGCTGAAGAAGGTGATGTTTTGTACTTCCATTATAGCGGCCACGGGACGTTGATTCCATCTTTGAATCCAGACGACCCATCTAGGAAGGATGAAGCTATTGTGCCGTGTGATTTCAATCTCATTACAGGTCCCTTTGTTGCACTTGCTCCTCTTTCTTCTATATGCACCGCTTCTTCTTCTTCTTCTCCTTCCTAATTCCACTAGGGGTATACAGAATATTAGTCCTGTCCATTCTTGAGCTTCTAATTGCAATGCAAATTCATGGATACTTTCCTTATTTTTGGATATAACACTAATGACATGTTTGGTTAGAGGAAATAACGAGTGAATAAAATTTCTATTTCCTAGAAATAGATATTCATCCGTTTGATTATAAATTTAATTGAAAATAAATATTTATTGAAAATTATTATTCCCATACATGTGGGAATAACAATTTCTACATGTTATTATTATTATTGTTATTATTATATTTTATTATTATTATTATTATTACTTTTACTATTATCATTATTATTATTATCACTATTCCCACCTTATCTCTCATATTATTCTACAAACTAAATAATGGAATGCTAATTTTTATCTTATTTTATTTTAACAATTAAATATGGGAATAACAATTTCAACTCTATTCTCATTCTATTCTATTTCCTAAAATAACTATTCTATTTTTACATTATTTCATTTCAACAATTAAACATATCGTAAGTGGTTGAACTAGACCAAACTACCGAGTAATTGTCATGTATTGTTACCTTATAACTTCATTGCATTTAAAATATATATTTGTCATCATAAACTCATATATAGTTGGAAAGCAAGAGGTGATTTCATACAGACAGATAGCCTGTATCACATGTCACGTAACTAGAGGTAATTTCACATGTGGCAATCTTGTGTCCTGCCTAAGATTAAGATCCCCTCCCCCCCCATTTTGCAGATATGGATTTCAGGCAACTGGTTAACTGCCTACCAGGCAAATCAAGCTTCACAATCCTGTCCGATTCCTGCCACAGTGGCGGCCTAATCGACCAAAGAAAAGGAGCAAATCGGACCTTCCACAAAGCCCGCAAAGGAAAAAACACACCATGGATACCGTTCTTCTCGCCCAAAGATGATCCCCATCGACTCCATTATCCAAAAGCTCAAGCAGCTAACCAGCATGGAAACCACCAACATCGCTACTCACTTAAATCAGCACTTCAGAGAAGACGCCAGCCTCCGGTTCCGGTTAAGCCACGGAGAGATTAACTCCTCCTTGGGGCCCTCGCCACCGGATGCCGGAATCCTGTTGAGCGGATGCCAGACGAATGAAACGTCGGCAGATGTGAATATGGAGGATGAGGGCGGCAAGGCGTACGGTGCGTTCAGCAATGCAGTTCGGACGGTTTTGAAAGAGGAATCGGGTGCGGTGAGTAACAGGGAGATTGTGATCAGGGCGAGGATGGTGTTGCAAGAGCAAGGGTTTAGGCAGCATCCTTGTCTATATTGTAGTGATGAGAATGGTAATGCTCCTTTCTTGTTGCAGCCTATACCTAAAGAAGACAGCTCTGCATAAAATTCTGTCTAAAAGATGTGGGAGAAACAGAAGTCGCATGAATTATTATGGCTAATAGAAGAATTAACTGGATAGGATTTCGAATGGAAGAATTAATTGGATAGATAGTGCAAATACTGTCCAGATGAAATTCTATGATGTGAATACATGGCGTATGTGTGCAAAAAATGTATATATAGTTGTACATAGTGTAACAAAAAGTCTTATGTGTTTGATGAATTTGATCTTCATTCTCTACTGCAGGGTGGCACTTGTGTGTGACCGACTGTCAATTTTGTCCTATGAGCCATTCACGTATAGCATTGCCATTTTCAATGTCCCATATTACCACATGTTGCACGCGTAAAGCATGATTAAGATGGGAGAATCATAATACATACATGCACACGCGCGCGCGCACACATATATTTATATATATTTCTGTGCTATTACCATCTGTCTATCCTCTTTCTTTACTGCGTTGACTCTTGATCGTTTAAAAGTAGAGGTTTCATTCCATGTCAACAACTTAGGGTCGATGCAATTGACTTGCCGTGGAAAGAGAGCCCTTTCTATGTTGCTCTGCTTTCTTTTTGAATTGCATTATCTTTAGATCTATTTGCTGGTTGATCTTAAATATGTAAATAGAATAGAAAAATTATTTATTTATTTATTTATTTTTGGGTAAGTGAATAGAAAAATTATTACACTTACTATTAGTTATAATAGGATAAATATATATATTACGCTTTGTAATCTCATTTTAAGGGTGAAATATTAATAATATGAAACAAAATATTAGAGGATTAAACGGACATATAATTTTAAGTTACTGATTAGCCAAATATAAAGGATATAGTTAAATGTAAAAGACTTATAATGACACAGATGCTCCTAATTTATGATTTTCTTTTTCATTTTGATTTGGAAAAGTTTCCTCTGCTAGAACTTGTTTGGATTCTGCGGGATAACATGTACAAAATCCATATAGTGAAACTAAATCCTAAATCCCCCATCAGTTATTAGTAATCAAATATTTTGAGAGTACAATAAATAAAATTACACAATCAATCACACAAAATTACATAATAATATTTAATATAATAAATTTTTTTCAACAAAAAAAGTAACGAGATAAACTCTGAAAAAATATATTATAAAAATATTCAATTATGAATAATCACTTTAGAGTGCTATTTATAAAATCTAAATGAATGATTAATTGAATATAATTTTAACAAATTTTATAACCCGTAAAAGAAGAACATATCAAGAAAATATATAACCAAATAATAATACATTATATAAATAATAGTAAAACAACATACCTAATTTTGGCAAAAAATGAGACTCAAATTCAACTTCAACCGAATACTAAAAATCTTCCTTATCTTTCTTTTTTCTTTCTCTTCATACGACACTATTATGTTAAAAATACTCTCTAATGTTCTTTGTCCTACAAAATTATGCAAGATTTTACGCTTAGTGTCATTGTACATAAGCTATTTTGGCATGTATCAAGCTTGCCAAGTATAGGATCACGAGCGCTTTATGGGTATGCACAAGTGGTGCTCTATTCTATTATCAACACGTGTGCACCTCATTAGGCATCTACCAGTCATTGACACATCTATTCTTATTTATGAGTGCTCATTCATGCAACCATTAGGTATAGACCTCAATGCTATTTTAATCCTTTGCTCGTATAAGTTCTTGTGCTAGAACTGAGTGTAATTTTTGATAGCCGATTCAATGGGAATAATACTCATAAGAAAATAACTTAAAATCTACTGGATCGTCCATGTGGCCCTATTCATATACTCCACAAGCTTTTACCCAATTGATCACCATTTCATGTTGCCGCTTTTATTGATATCGCTGAACTTCAGATTTGACGAGCTTACCTTTTCCCAAAATTTCATAGATATGGATATTTCGAAATAATATAAAATATAACTGGTAAAATATTCTTCTCAATTGTAAAAATAGTATATCCAAGATCAGTGGATATTAGAGTATGATTTAAAACTTAATTGAATATATAAATCTTTCTCTTTTTTATTTTCTTTATCTTTCTCTTTTTTTTCTCTAAAAAGCGGTATTCTATGTCTCAAAGAATACAAGTAATTAACCCTAAAACCCCGTCAGTGTATTTTTATACCGCGAGCCGCGCTTGTCAGGCATAGGTGCCACTTGGAACCACACCTCTGGTGCGTCACAGGTGCCTGTCTACTGGATTCGGCACCTCGAATGCTCATCAAGTGCATCTTGAGCACCCAGCTACTCCATTTCATGCTTTGAGTGCCCCTCGAGCAGGCTTCGAGCACTTTCTTTGCATAAGTGCTTTTTAACGATATCCATATGGACAATTAGCAAGGACAGAGCAGCAACTGTAGACCCATCGCCACTTGGCTGAGGCAAAATCAAGGAATCCCCGTCAAATGACTACAAGGTCCCATAAAAATCTCCTTTCCCCACACGATATCAAGGCCATAAATGGGCAACATCAACCAACTTATGACCCGAACATGAGGGAACCACCCATACAACAGCCCTATGTGCTCTCTGCCGACTCCTCTGTTGTATACGAGCCCTGATACATCGTCAAATCTTCTTGGCTTTTGAAGAAGTCAATAGCCAACCATATATGCTCATCTGTTACTCTTTCGATCACTTCCCTAATTCTACGGCAGATGTAGCCTAGTCGTCTCGATAGAAGCATCCCAGACTATTCAAGCACCACCATGTCCAGGATGGCGTTGCCAGAGTGCTTTGCCGACAGCGGCGGGTTCATTCAATGGCGTGTGACGATACAAATTGTTGGGTTTTTTGGTCACTCCATTATAAATATCCCAACAAATGGAAGCTATCAAAAGATCGTATAGGATTCGTGCGATGATCAAAGTATTCACAGGGCGCAAAGTACTCGCAGTAAAATGGCTAAAGGGTAGTTGGATTGTTGGGCCGAAGGGTGACCAGATCGGAATTGAGGCCAAGCGGCGACCAGGTGGAGCCAAGTCCAAAAGGAGATTGAACGGAGTTGCTGAAGGATGGCCGGCCACCGGTCCTAGTAGCCCACTTTGTAAAAGCACGGGAAATGGTTTTTTAGGGTTGTAAAAACGCAGAAATTGCGTTTTTAAGAGTGCAGAAAATGTGCTTTGGGTCAGATGTTATTTTAAAGCGTACGAAATATTTTAGGGTTTGACAGATGAAAGACGGCAAAAAAACTTATAAAATTAGATAGTAGAGAGCGCCATTAGGAAAGGAAAAGAGAGAAAAGTGAGGAGACTTTTACTCTGTCTCAAGTTGGTCGGGTGTTGATACTCGATTTCGGGAGCTTGTAAAACCGATTTTATATAATGAAGTTTTTTGGAGTTTATCCCGTGATTTTTACTTTGTTTAAAAGGAGTTTTTCATATTAAAAATCATTCTTGATGTTATATTTTTTGTGTTCATAATTTTGATGGCTTACAACTGATGAAAAAATTCAGATTTGTTTTACTGCACCGGTTGTGCGTTCATACAGCCGAATTCCCAACACAAACAACCAGAGTAGTCAATTGCTTGCTGTCATGCCCCCATGCCTTGCATGTGCACCTTCGTTTATGAGCTGTAACAACTTTGAAGTGGCTACAGTTCTGACCACGGGGGCTGTAACGCAGGAGGGTGTCGTAGCCCCTCCGGTGTCCTCAGGGTGGTCTAATCAAAAATCAAATGGTCCCTATTTTTTTATTAAAAAAATATTATATATATATATATATATTATTTTTAAAAAAATTAAAAAATATATATTATTATTATTATTATTATTTAAAAAAAAATAGGACATTAGATATTCAATCCAACGACTTTCGAGAGTACCGGAGGAGCCGCGACGCCTTCCCGCTGAGCAGGCCCCCGAAAATCCTATAGTGCCGCCCCCCGTCACCCGGTTCTTGCAATAGGCCCTCGCCGGCCACCCTCTTGAGCCTCTCAACCTGGCCCTTTGTTAGCGGCAAGAATGCCACAGTTGTTTCCTTCTTCTGCTCGTCCAACTTATTCTGCTGATCGATCAGTAATGGCGGTTGGTTGAATTCCATGTGCTTGAAGCGAGGAGGCCCACTTGGCGGCTCTCTGGCTCGTAGGATTTTACGATCTATATAAGGCAGCACTTCCAACGGCTCACCCCTGGCCAACCTCGCCCGCTCGGAAAGGAAGTGGAGGGAGCTTTGCCAGTCAAAAGCAGCAGGCGATATCCTTACGCCCAAACTAATCCCACCGCTGCGGAAAGTGGTGAGCTGAGCGAGCATCAGCGGCAGTTCATGAACTGGCTTCCCGTAGTTCACGCGAGGGATTAGGTCTTCGAAAGTAACTGGAGACCGAGGCGTAGAGGAAGAGAAATTGCCAAAATCATCCAACGGGCCGCTGTACTCTGCCTCAATGAGCTCCGCCCCCATGCCATTGCAGTGCAGCTTGAGACGGCCACCGGCTATCCGGTTTATCCGGCCAGCCATCGGATAAAAGGGCACCAAGGCGTGCTGCAAAGAGTCATTAAGGATGGTGATTAGTGCATGATCTGATGTATGCCTATTGTCAGGGGGTTTGTACAAGTAGATTGTGGACACATGAGCAAGGGGGCCAATCTGATCCCACTCTGATAAGGGAAGTATGCCATTCCAAGTGGGCTCTGCTGGTTTTACCAGGTAAGAACCTTTGATTCTCACTGCCATAATCGGAAGGGGTTGAGGTTGATGTAACCATAAAAGAAAGATTATGAAGGTTGGTGCATGGATCAAATTAAGGTGATCCTGAGTATTTAAGGGTAATCCGAGGATGAAGAAAAGAAACTGAATTGCAATATCTAATTTCTCACCTTTAGGTAACAACTTTGTGATTAATGAAGCAACTAATTCACGGATTTGTCGTGCTCCGTATGTTATCTCTGAGTTTTGTGCTGCATATTCTTGAAAAATGTCAGCAGGGATCTTGGTTTGCACCAAGGGAATCGGCAATGTCCCTAGTGAAAAGTTGAAGGGGAAAAAAAAACCGTAGCTATATTACGTATTAATTGGGAAGGGTAATTATAAATTCTATTCAAGTCTACGAAAATTAAGAATCTCAAAGTAACTTAAACAACACGAACATGTCCAAAAGTATTGGAAACCCATTATATGCTGCAATTAATTGGTGATCATAAAATGAAATGATTGGTTACGAAATGTGAAATTGGGAATTTGATAAATGGCAATATTGGTGTTAGTATTATATTTCCACCTTGCTATATGCATATGTATATACTTACCGAATTTTTGACCTATATTATTGTTACCTCCTTTTTGATAAGTAGGCTTAGATCACTTGAAAATTTTGGACCTGTGGTTGTGCTTCTTAAAAGATGTAATGCAAAGATGATGTTAATTATACATTTTGGATCATGTTGAAACAATCTTAGTTTTTTGAGTACAATTGGACATATATAAGTTTATACATTGTCATCAAGGGGCCATAGATCATTTTGGTTTTTCTTGTATCATTTGCTAGGATAGTTTTGTGATTTATATGTTGTTACCATTGGATTATATACAATTGAACAAATTTGAGAAGTTGGAGGTCAAATAGAAGCCAATTTGTAGGAAATTTCTGTTTATTCTTTTGTAAGTCAGATGTTAACAATTGCATTGTGGGAACTTGTTGGCCATGCGCAATCACTCATTTGCAGCCCAATTTTTTATGGAATCACCTGTAACGGTGTCCCATCTATGGTTTCTTTACGTGCCCACCCCCACCCCAAATCAGCAGGGGGATTTGGGAGGGCCTCATCTCTAGAGTGGTTTGTTCTTTATATTTTTGTTATTTATTTTTAAGTGGATGATTACGATTTTATTATTTTTTAAAAAATTAAAAATTTAGTTATTTTAAAATCGTTAAATCATGATAATCCATTTCAAAATAATGATCAAAATTTGAAGACTAGGCACCTCTATCTATTTAAAGGATGGAACTCCCGCAATCCATCAGTAGGGTCCCCATCCCAGTATATTGGTCATTTTAGAAAGTCAATAAATGTATCAGAAGCAGCTCGTATCGGCGCAAGTGGTAGAAGCTCAGGAACAAAACAGAACAGCAACATAGTTCTTAAAGAATTCAGCAATGCAGCACCAAGGTTGTTAATCAGTAACAGATTTTAATATTGTTAATCAGTAGTTAGTTGATCATCGTGGGGCTGTGATTGAATGATAAATTGCAGCAAATGACTAGTGTAAAACAGGAGCAGAAACAGAAAATAGATAGATTGGATGTTGAGTATGCAGTGTATTACTGATTGTTTCTTTGGAATCAAATTAGTAGCCTATTCTTCTTCTTTTGCCTTTTCCTTTGTGAATTTTCCTCTCAATACTTACTTTTCCCAACCTCTTTTCCTAAATTGATCCTTAGAATCAAGAATTCGAAGTTCTTTGTTAGAAATTGGTATCGGATTCAGTTCTTCATTCCGCCACAAATTCATTTTCTGCTGCAATGGCTTCCAAAAACCAGTCTGGAAGAGCAATTAAGGAATGACAGATGAAGAACAGAAAGAACAAGTATTATTACAACAGCAATCCATTGATGAAAACATGCAACTGATACTAACCAAACCAGCTTCCACCTCTACTAATCAGCCATTATCCAATTCACCTCAGTAGGTAATCTCTACTTCCCCACCTATACGGATTCCAGTTCTTCCAGCAATTCCTCCAATGGAGATTACCACCAGATATCCACCTCCTTTTCATCAAGCAAAACTTGACTTGCTCTCCTTTGATGGCCAAAACACTAGATCATTTATCATTCGATGCCAAAATACTTTTAGCTTCTAATAAATCCCTCCACATCAAAAAATTGAAATTGCTTCTGTCATGTTGAGGGTAGAACAACCATTTGATTTTAAGGCAATTGCACAACCATGATCCACAATTCTTGGAAAATCTTCACCAATAACTAGTGTACTCATTTCAATGATAATTCTTTTGCAGATATTGTGGAAGAATTTAACTAGTTACATCAAACTTCTTCGTTGGAATTGTACAAAGACAAATTTGAGGAGTTAAGAGCTTTGATGCTACAGCAAAATTACAGTCTCTCCGATGCATATTTTGTTTCCAATTTCCTCAATGGCCTTAAAGATGAACTCAGGTACATGGTCAAATTATTAAACCCATCTTCATTAGCTCATGTTCTCCGATTAGCCTCCCTACAAGAACAATCAATTGAAGCCATGAACAAGAAATCCGAACCCTCCAAACGATCCTTCAAAAGATTTTCCCCTTCTGAGAACATATTATGCATATAAAATCATATCCCACCAAAACAGATGTTCCAGAGCGACATCAATTATCAGAATAAAAAATGTGCCATGGGCTTATGGTATAGATGTAATGAGAAGTTTTTTCCAGGTTACGAGTGCACAAATATACAGTACAAAGCAGTTATCACTAACTCAGATGGTAAAACAGGGAAGGGACATGATGTGCAGCCGTTACGAATGAAAAAACTTCATAAATTTCAATACGTGCCTTCACAAATATAACTTTTTGGATCTCAAAGTGATGACATTAGCAAAATTCCAGGCCATAGAAACCACTCCACTAAATGTAACAGTAGCTAATGGAAACAGAATGATTAATGATTCCCAATGTCACTTCTTTCCTTGGTTGATGTAAGGACATTCTTTACAAGCTGATTTCAAATTGCTACAATTGGAAAGATATGACACATAGTGTTGGGAGTGGATTAGATGATCCAAGGCAAATAAGTTGAGCTTCATGGTGTGGGGTTCCGTCACTTCCTTGTAGGTAGTCCAACAAATGGACACGTCATTAAAAGATCACACAGGGTTTGTGCGAAATTTGGAGTGATGTAAACTTGCTGCAGCAAATAATCAGAGATGACCATTTGCCGGAGTAGACAAATCTCAGGGTGGCAAATGCCGGAGTGGCATTCCAAAGTGGTTTTTCCGGAATGGAAATCTGGAATGGATTTCCAGAGTAGAATTTTTCGGAATGGAATGAGTTTTCCGGAATGGATTTCCGGAATTTTGGAATGGAATGAGTTTTCCTGAATGGATTTCCGGAATGAATTTGTCAAAATGAATTTTCTAGAATGGATTTCCAGAATGAATTTGCCGGAATAAATTTCCGGAATGGATTTTTTTGGAGTGGAAATCCGGAGTGGATTTCCGTGAAAATCCGGGGTGAATTTTCGGAGTGATTCAAAGGCCTGGAGTGGTGCGCAATTGACCTTTCGAATAAATGATTTTGCAGAGCTGGTAGCTGACTTTGAAGAGTAATTGACTTTCAGAGCTGATAGACTTTGCGGAAGCAATGCCCCGACTGCGAGTATGCACCCAATCTGTGCGAGTAGGTTAACTACAAAGGTATACACCATTTAAGAAAGCGCGGGAACTGGTGAAGTCGCGAAAAAAGGAAAAGTTGGTGTGATAAATCATTTACAAAATCAAACCAGATGAGCAGATGAAATTTGGAGTCGGGGTCTTTATAAAAGCACACTAGACACTTCAGGGTAGTGGTGAGAGCGGCAGGATAGTATGATGGAATGCAAAAGGAGAATGGAATAGAGCAAAGTGCGGAAGGGAACTCTTGTCATTTACCGTTTGTCGCCACACTTGTAAAATTAGTGAGTAGAGTGTACCACCAGTGAGAGGAATGAGAGAAGAAAAACAAATAGATAAGAGGGTAGCAGGGTTTCCTAACTCTGGAGATTATTTTTCTTATTCTGTTTCGGGTGTATTGTGGGTATTCTGTCTCGAAGGTTTTAGTAATCGATTTTGCATAGTGGAAGCTTATTCGAAATTTGTCCCATGGTTTTTTTCTTGGTTGAGAAGGGTTTCCACGTTAAAAACGTTTTGTATTCTTTTATTTTTTGTGCCTACTAAATTGGTGACTGACGGCTTTTGGGAGGTTCCAATTTTTCCGCTGCGTGCCTATTGCTTTTATCCGCTTAGTTTTTTGACCAACCGACTGGCATTCCCCTAACCCTTACAAGTGGAATTAGAGAGAGGTTGTAAACCGTCGACTTTATGGCATCGTTGTTAAGGAGTTTGCCATTTAGTGTGGAGCAATTCAACGGGCAAAATAATTTCATCCTTTGGCAAGAAAGGGTAATGAGTATTTTGACCTTGAAAGGAACGGTAAAAGCACTTTGGAGGAAGGAAAACAAGTCGGAAAACATGACGGAGGAGGAGTGGAAAGATAAGGGGGATCTTAATAATTGCACGATCAAGTCGTGTTTTATAAATAATACTCTTCAGGAGATCATTGGTTTATCGGACCCAGTGGAGGTTTGGGAGAAGTTTGAGAGTCGGTATGAGTCCAAATCCTTGACAACGAGGTTGCATGTGAAGAAACAGTTCTATGGCCTGCGTCTGTCGGAAGGGGGGAAGCTTTAAGAAGTATTTGGATGAATTTAACCGGATTGTGACATAGATGTCATCCCTTGATGTTTCAAGGAGGAAGATAAAGCGTTGGTATTATTGGCATCCTTGCCGATCTTATACGATCATATTGTTACAACGCTGTTGTTCGGAAAAGACATGCTCAGTTTGGATAAGTTCATCGCTTTTCTACTTATGAATGAGTCAAGGCGGAGGAAAAGTGGTGAGGCCTCAGGGGAGTTGAGTCTGTTTGTGGCAACCAGCGGTCGGGGACAAGGGAGACCAAGGAACCGAGGTGGCAAATCAGAGAGGAGCAATAGCGGGTTCAAGTTTTAGAAAAGGCGTTACTTTCATTGTGGCGAAGTGCCACGTAGGCGAGATTGCCGTAGAAAGCGAAGAAGGAGGCGGAAGTGATCGTCGGGAGAGATGGGATCATGATGATGATCGAAACACTTGCAACTTTCTATGAAGACCTCACAGTTGTCAGCGCGGGGGAAGCGCAAAGCCTACGAGTTAGGAGACAAGTTGGGTGATGTACGGTGGTGTCTCACACCATGTGACACCGAGGAAGTCCCACTTCATGAGCTATACACTCGCAAATCACGGGGTATTGAAGATGGGTAACGGTGGCTCGTCGACGGTTGTTGGCATCGGAGAGTATTTTGACCTGGATGAGGAATATTTTGATCCAGGAAGGAATGATAAAAGCACTTTGGAGGAAGGAAGACAAGTTGGAGAACATGACGGAGGAAAAGTGGCAAGACAAGAGAGATCTTACTAATTGCGATCAAGTTGTGTCTTGTAAATAATACTCTTGGAGGCCATTGGCTTATTGGACCCCGTGCAGGAGAAATTTGAGAATCGATGAGAAGTCCAATCCTTAACAACGAGGTTGCGTGTGAAGAATCGGTTTTATAGCACGTATACGTCGGAAGGGGAAGATTTGAGAAGCATTTGGATGAGTTTAACCCGATTATAACACGGATGTCATCCCTTGATGAAGATCGGGAGGAAGATAAATCGTTGATATTGTTGGCGTTCTTGCCGATCTTATCGCCGATTATATTGTCAAACAGTTTATTGGAAAAAGATCGCTCGGTTTGGATAAGGTCATCGCTTTTCTACTTATGAGTTAAGGTGAAGGGAAAGTGGTGAGGCCTCGGGGGAGTTAGTCTGCATGTGCAATTAGAGGTTGGGGACAAGGGGAGATCGAAAAAGGATCGAGCGTGAGTGGAGAGGAGCAATAAGCTGTTCAAGTTTTAGGAAAAAGATGTATTTCATTGTGGCAAGAAGTGCCACATGAAGCAGGATTGCCCGTAGAGAAAGCAGAAGAAGGAGGGCGGAAGTGATCGTCAGGAGAGATGGGATCATGATGATGATCGAAACACTACCGCTTTCTATGAAGACCTCCTGGTTGTCCACGCGGGGGAAGCGCAAAGCCTACCAAGTTAGGAGACAAGTTGGGTGATGTACAGTGGTGTCTCACACCATGTGACACCGAGGAAGTCCCACTTCATGAGCTATACACTCGCAAATCACGGGGTATTGAAGATGGGTAACGGTGGCTCGTCGACGGTTGTTGGCATCGGAGAGTATTTTGACCTGGATGAGGAATATTTTGATCCAGGAAGGAATGATAAAAGCACTTTGGAGGAAGGAAGACAAGTTGGAGAACATGACGGAGGAAAAGTGGCAAGACAAGAGAGATCTTACTAATTGCACGATCAAGTTGTGTCTTGTAAATAATACTCTTCAGCAGGCCATTGGCTTATTGGACCCAGCGGAGGTCTGGGAGAAATTTGAGAATCAGTACAAGTCCAAATCCTTAACAACGAGGTTGCATGTGAAGAATCAGTTTTATAGCCTGTGTCTGTCGGAAGGGGGGGGAAGATTTGAGAAGCATTTGGATGAGTTTAACCCGATTATAACACAGATGTCCGCCCTTGATGAGAAGATCAAGGAGGAAGATAAATCGTTGATGTTGTTGGCGTTCTTGCCGGCATCGTACGATTATATTGTCACGACGCTGCTGTTCGGAAAAGATACGCTCAGTTTGGATGAGGTCATCGCTTCTTTGCTTATCAATGAGTTAAGGTGAAGGGAAAGTGGTGAGGCCTTAGCGGAGCCGAGTCTACTTGTGGCAATTAGAGGTTGGGGACAAGGAAGATCGAGGGATCGAGGCAGCAAATTGGAGAGAAGCAACAACCTGTTCAAGTTTCAGGAAAAGATGTGTTTTCATTATGGCAAGAAGGGCCACATGAAGTGGAACTACCTGCAGAGAAAGCAGGAGAAGGAGGACGGAGGCGATCATCAGGATAGATGGGATCATGATGATGATCGAAATATTATCGCTCTCTGCGAAGACCTCCTGGTTGTCCACGCAGAGGAAACACAGAGCCTACTAAGCTAGGAGACAAGTTGGGTGATGGACACACCACGTGACACCAAAAAGTTCCACTTCATAAGTTATACACCCGCAAACCACGGGGTATTGAATATGGTTAACGGTGGCTCGTCGACGGTTGCTGGCATCGGAGATGTTTACTTGCGGACAAGCAATGGGAAGAAGCTGGTGCTAAAGGGCGTGCAACATTCCCCAAATTTAAGGTTGAATGTGATTTCAATCGGAAAATTTGATAAAGAAGGCTTCAGGACGGCATTTGAAAATAGCCGGTGGAAACTCATTAAAGGCACCTCGATTATAGCAAGGGAAAGTAAGAGATCATGTTAGTATCTGATGAAGGCTTGGGTTGCTAAGGATGATGTCAAGGTGACCTACGGGGGTATTGGTCAAGGTGGTAGGAGGAAGTGGCCAACGTAGAGTGCAAGGAAAAATGATTTGACTGCGAAGGAGTTAAAGGGGAGTTGAACTAATTCAGGATCAGTGGAGTGGAAGAATGTATCATTCAGGCTTGCGGAGGCCGGCACCAGGATTCCAATTGAGGAGAAGCTGCCGAAAGGTAGGCGATAACGGTCGTCGAAAAAAGATGAAGGTTTCCCCCATAAGGTCGTGAGGGAAAGTTTGTAGGGTTTGATTACTCCATTGTAGATAGCCCAACAAATAGTCGTGTCATCGGAAGATCGCACGGGGTTTGTGCTAAATTCGGAGTATTACAAATTGGATGCAGCAGATGACCAAATATGACCATTTGCCGCGGTAGGTAAATCTCAGAGTAGCAAATGCCGGAGTGGCATTTGCTAGAGTGATATTTGCCAAACTGGAATTTCAGAGTGGTTTTTTTGGAATGGAAGTCCGGAATGAAATTTCAGAGTGGAAATTCGGAATGGATTTTCGGAGTGAAATTTTCTAGAATGGATTTCCGGAATGGAATTCTCCGGAATGAGTTTGTAATGACCCAAGCTTCCAAAACACGATAATTAGGTGAAAGATGGGCTCCGTAGGGGTACCGGTTCCCAAAATATGACAAAAGATGAGTAATTAACTTAAAATAGGTGAATTAAGGTCAATGAATATGGGAGAAATCGGATTGAAAAGCCCAAAGATCAGAAATTGATAAATTAGGAGTCGAAGTTGTAAACCGAGAAACGTTAATTCGTAAATAAGATTTTGGATTTTAAATTATGATAATCATACCTTATTAAGGTTATATAATCAAAATTAGGGTTCAAGGATGCAAAGAATTAGATTGGAAGGGTTAAAATGGATCATGGATGGCGAAAATGCGAAGTAGGCTTGCCGTAAGCTCGATGCGGGCCTGACCCACGCCTGAGTAGCGCTCGAGCGCAAAACGGGGCATGAAAAACAGAATGCACCGTTCGAAGCATGCACGGTTGGCGCTTGAGCGCCGGTTACGGGCCCAGTAACGTGATTCTTTTTTTTCGTGTTTTAAATGTGATTTTTGGGGTTTTGGGGCTCATTTTAGTAGCAAACCATCGACAGTGACGAAGGAGAGGGAAGAGAAGAAAATGGGGAAATTTTGTCTAGTCCCGATCAGAATCATGGTAACTATAAACCGAGCTCAGGCAAGTGTACCTCGAACGCTATTTTCAGTTTTTACTTTTTTTCTATATCTCAAAATGGTATTTATACTCTAAAAGTATGTTTCACCATGTTCTGTATAAATAAAGCCTGTTTCTACAAATTATTCGGACAGATTTCATATATATATATATATATATATATATATATATATATGCAATATTTGATTTCGATTTCATGAAAATGCATGTGTTTGGTGTTTGCTTATCGTTCAAAAATTTTGGCAAAACCCTAAGCACTAAATTGAAGGGATTTAATTATTTTTATCTAAAATTTCTGTTATATAAAAGTTAATCTGTATTGAGATAAAGCTCATGGTGTAATTTATTTCTAAAAATTTTACATGGATTTATACTGATAAATCACTCTAGACTTCTGAAACAAAACTGAAGGGTTAACTGAAATATTTCTAATTGATTTCCAAGAACTGTACTATTATAAGTTAAGGAAAATATTTCTAATACTGTTAATTAGGACTCATGATTGATATACAGTCCGGTTAGATTTTTCGGCATACCTTAGAACGTTATGGTGGTAATTGATGATAATTCTATTCATGGAGTTACACATAATCCGCCAATTCCTCGGGCGTTAGTTTCAAATGGTAAAATTCTGATGATCCACCGTCATTCAGGAGATATTAGTGCATAATCCACCATCCTTCGAGAGATATTTGTATATAAATCCCACGAGAAGGGATCTCCTGTTCCTGTCATCGGTTTTTGATTGTGTGGATTGAACACAATCTGTCCTCTATTATTCGTCCCCTCTACTAGTACGGTCTATTGGTTAGATCCTTTACTGATTGGAAATGGATTTTCTATAATTTATATAATTGAAATCGATTTCTACTTTTTGAATCCTGTCTTACCGATTTATTGTTAACGAAGTATGACTACACTGATTTCTGATTTTCAAAGCTTGAGCGTTTATGTTTCCTAGCAGTTCTGTAACATTCTGCATCATGTTCTGCTATAATTTCTGTAAATCCCTGCTTTAGAGTATTTCTGCCTTAATACACAACTATATCCATTTTACTGTATTCTGTTCTGCATAAAAGTTTTACTACATGCCTGCATGTACCTTATTGGGTTTTGGCGCACTGTTTATTGTTTCCTCCCTTCGGATAAGGATATAGAAAAGATACTAGATGATCACGCATAACTAGAGCTAGCAAAGATGATTCTGGAGTCTCAGTGAGGCTTCGAGGTCATCCTGAAGATCTTGGGAGATTTTATAGTTTTACATGTCAATGTCTAAGTAAAGGATAGATTTATGTATTGATAACTATTACGCGTTCTGTATTCTGTTGGATCTGTATTTATGCTTTCGCAGGATTATGTTATGAATATAATTGCTTCCGTTATTCTGATTATTGAATATATACAGGTCTTAGATGACATCTCTCGTCTGAATTCTGATATAGTGGATAGGGTTGTTAAATTAAAGCCATGGATGACGCTTGTGGTCCTGTGTACATGTGTTGTAGAATGTGAATTAAAATATTTGGATAGTTGTATGCTTGTTCTGGTCTTGTGATTGTGTTGTGGTCATAAATCTGAGATTTGGATATCGAGTGTGATCTATACAGGGTATTCATTACAGGATGTACTTTGGTTTCTGTTCAATTTTAAATGGAACTCTGTCGAAATTTCTGCAGAATTACTGATTTAAACTTATGAATTCTGTTCAAAATATATCCGACGGAGGGTCTTATAAGGTTTAGGTTCCGTTCCGTCACAGAGTTTTCCGGAATGGATTTACTGGAGTGAAAATCCGGAGTGATTTTAGGAGTGATTTTGCCGGAGTGATACCAAGGGCTGGAGTGGTGCGCAGTTGACTTTCTAGATAAATGATCTGATAGAGCAAGCAGCTGACTTTGCAGAGTAGTTGACTTTCAGAGTTGATAGACTTTGCAAAGCAGGTAGCTAACCTGCAAGGCATGCGCTGTCTATGCAGAGCAAGTTAACCTGCAGGGTATGCGCCGTTTGGGGAAGCACGAGAACTAGTGAAGTTGTAGAAAAAGACAGTTGGTATAACAAATCATTTGCAAGATCAGACCAAATTAGCAAATGGGATTTGGAGTCGGGATCTTTATAAGATCGCACCAGGCGCTTCAGGGCAGTGGTGAGAGCGGTGAGATAGCAACGGTGGAACGCAGAATGAGAGTGGAATCAGGCAAAGTGCGGAAGGAAGCTCTCGTCGTTCACTGTTTGCCGTAACACTTGTAAAATTAGTGAGTAGAGTGTACTACCTGTGAGAGGAATGAGATAAGAAAAACAGAGAAATAAAAGGGTAGGAGGATTTCCTAACTCTGAAGATTGTTTTTCTTATTCAGTCTTTGGGTGTGTCGTGGGTATTTTGTTTCAGGGGTTTTTGTAATTGATTTTACATAGTGGAAGCTTGTTTGGAGTTTATCCCGTAGTTTTTCTTTTCATTGAGAAGGGTTTCTACGTTAAAAATATTATACATTCTTTTGTTCTTTGTGCCTACTAAATTGGTGACCGACGGTTGACGGGGGGTTCGGATTTTTTTGCTACGTGCCTATCACTTTTGTCCGCTCGGTTTTTTAACCGACCGACTGGCATTCCCCTAGCCCCTACACATGGAACAATTGAAAATGCTTTCTTAGCAAGTATCTCTGGAAAGAGAGTGTAAATGGGTCCAATCTAGCCAAAGCTTCATTGCTCAATTCTTTTCACTCGGCAGGATCACTCCTCAGGTAATAAATCACCTAGATATTCAAAGCTTTCGAAATTCCTTCAAAGATGTATTTGACATTCCATATGGACTTCCGCCACAATGTAACTGTGATCATCACATCCCCTTAGTAAAACAATGCGCGTATTAATTTGAGACCATGCTTAGAAAAATAAAATAGCAAACCAAACGTTGAAGACATTTATAATTTTTTTCTTCTATATATTAGTCAAAAAAAAAAAGATGGTTCTTGGTACTTTTGTATTGATTATAGACAGCTTAATAACTTAACAACTAAAAAAAAAAATCCTATACTAATTGAAGACTTTTGTGTGGTGCTTATCTTTTTTCTTTTCAAAGCTGGTCTTGAGATCTGGTTATTGCCCAATCCAAATGCATCCTTTGGACATTCACAAGACAGCTTTTAGGATACATCAAAGCTATCATGAATTTGTAGTTATGCCACCTAGCTTAACTAATATACCAACCACTTTTCAATCACTTACGAATGACACCTCTGAACAGCAAATCTGAAAGTTTGTATTGATTTTCTTTGATGATATCTTGACTTATAGCTTCACTTGGGAATTACATTTGCTACATTTGTCTGAGGTCCATCAATTACTCTGAAGACATCTACTTTTTGCCAAGATGTCTAGATGCTCTTTTGGACAACAGCAAGTAGAGTACTTAGGGCATGCCATTTCAGGAATGGGTGTAGCCACATATCAAAACAAAGTGGTGGCCATGACAAATTTGCCAAGGCCTACAACCACCAAAGTTGTTAGGGGATTCTTTGGACTTGTAGGTTATTATAGGAAGTTCATAGAAGGTTATGATTTCATTAGTCGACCATTAACAGCTACTCTCACTCAACACAAGTTCCAGTGGACAGACTAAGCAGAAAAAGCTTTCAACTCTCTCAAGTTAGCAAAGACTTAACCCCAGTCTTAGCAGTTCCAGATTTCCAAACAACTTTTATTATTGAAGCTAATGCTTCCAACTCAAGCATGGGGCTGTATTGCAATAAAAGAGCAAGCATACTACTTTTATTTGGAAACCTTTTGGCCCAAGAAATCAAGGCCGAGCTGTCTACAAGAGAGAACTAATAGCTATATTATTTGTTGTCGCCAAGTGGAAACATTTCCTGCAACATTAGAAATTGTTCTTAAGAGTCTCAAGCATTTATTATAGCAGAAGTTTACTTCTGTTTTACAGCACAAGAGCCTTACTAAGCTCTTGGGTCTGCAATACACTACAATACAAGAAGGGAGTGCAGAATGTAGTAGATGATGCTCTGTCAAGGCAATTCAAGTTGGCAAATTATTGTAGTTCTTCTGGTGCCGTTCCACAGTGGTTACAAGAAGTGGAAGATAGTTATTTACAAGACAACTTGGCAAAGTCTATAAAACTTCTCTTTTACTGGATCCACACAGCAAGCATCCCTTTAAGTTCAAAGCAGGTTTTCTGAAGTATCATAAAAGATTATACATTGGCGCTATAACTGATTTGAGAACCACACTTATATCAGCACTTCATGATTCTCCGATTGGAGAACATTTGAGTATTATGGAAACTTACAAAAGGATGCGTCAACTATTCTATTAGCCATGCCTGAGTCAGCAAGTGGTTCAATTCATACAGGCTTGTGACTTATTGTGGAGACCCAGACTTGGATCACCTGAGTTGGCCCAAATTATACTTGGAACCTCAAAGATATAACTCATCATCATAATAATAAATCTTAAAATTAAAACATTAATAGTAAAGTCTAATCCCCTTGCATACACCGAGGTAATAAAAAGTCGGAGTATATTCAAAACTCTTTAGGGATGCAACCATGAAAAACGAAATCAAACTATCATCTACTAAAGCATAAACTTCTCCACACTTAACATGAAATAGATAGACTTTGGGATTCTCTATCTGCCTAATCTTTGATTAGCTTTACTATTATGCACTATTTTGGAGCCAATAAAATGAAAGGTAAGTTAAAAATTTAGCAAGTGATATGAGTATCAATGAAATAAATAATAACAATATTGGATAATAATATCCCAATAGTAATAACAATATCATAGAATAAACCATACTATATCCGACTCTACCACACATCATAACCATGATTCAATAATACTATAAGGATCGACCATTAAGAGTTACCATTGAACTCGAAATTTTATAGATATAATTAGGATTCTACATAATCAAAATATCAGTAAGTACATAGGTTTTACTGTATTTATCTCAATAGAGGAAACTACTATATGAAATATCTCAATAATTTTCTTAAATCTTATTTTGTCGCTATAAATCAAAGATCACATACTACCGTCCACAGGCATGTAAGTACTATGGGTTACCAATATTCTTAAGTTAGACATGCGTTCAAATTTATAATCTCTTGAGACTATTCCACTATGGGTGTGCAATGTATTAATAGCAACCTATATGAGAATCCCCACTATTGGTATAGGAATTAGCCCCACTGCGTGTGTGCAATGTCTTGATAGCAGCCTATATGAGAATCCCAAATTCTTCTCATAATATATCTAACATAGGATCCATTATCATGATAATCTTTGATACCACGTCTTATGATAGTCATATGATTATAAATTCTTTTTTTAAAAAATAGACCTCAATATACTAAGAAATAGATTAGATATCAGACATATCATGACCCCAATCCCAAACATATGATTAAATAAATAATCAAAGCTTAACCTAATGCTAGAATGAGACCTTACAATAAATATTGTTAGACAATCTAATAATATATAACAAAGCCCAATACTTGAAACCACAACTGAAAGTGGCTTCAAGATAGACTATCACCTAATCAACAAATATATGAAAATAAAGAAACATATTATTTGAATTAATATCCAATTTGTGGAAACATAAAATCAAAAGTAATGAGCACGCTAACTATGAAAATGCAAAGCTTAATAAAAATTATAGCACAAGTCTTTAAAATCTTATGAAATAGAAGCAAATATAATATACATGTAATATAATCTCAAAAGTAGAAAAATAATAAGAATTTTTTTTTTTTGAAAAGTTCAATAGTAAAAGAAAAAATGGGTTTAGATTCATTTACCTTAGTTTAGATTTACCAAATGTTTAGTTGAAATCACTTTAAACATGCTTCCTCCTTCTTCATCTTTCTTCTTTTCTTCTCATTCTCTCTCTTTTCATTGAATTTTGTAAGAAATGCACAGAAAATGGACATGAATCCTTAAATAGCATATTAGTACACATGCATCAGTCATGCGTGGAATGGTGCAAAAGCTAATTGTAGCTGATACACGTACACCAATCAGGCATTGTAGTATTAGACTAAATATGCACAAACATCCTTCATGCACAATCAGCTACAGTGATTCTGCCTCAAATATGCTGATACGCAGCTTTGGTGCCTACAAGCATCCTCCCAAACCACTCAATATTTTATTTTCTCAATTGAATCAAAACTTTCTCAAATTTTTCACTAAATCAAATAAATTTCTAATGTCTTAAATTATATTTACTATCTAGATATTATATGAGAATTATAGACTATACTATGGTTATGTAGTTTTCATACTTTTTAATATCTTAATATTTTTAATGGTCTCCTTTTTCCATCTATGGGTAGTAAAAACAAATTATGCGTCTAAAAGTTATGCAAAGAATGCCATCTCCAAGGACAAGAAAAAACTCTTTAAATACACTAAGTACAAGCCATGTGGCACCTTATTGGATCCACTCTAGCTCTATACTCTGGACGTATCCCTAGAATAACCATCCCAGATCTCATACCAAATATATGTTCCACACAAGTACTCTAATCCTCTAACATTCTAATGGTAGCTTGTATTGTGGTGAATATGATAGCATATTAACTATTTTAGGTCGTAGGTATAGCTTGTATGCTCACAGTTTTATTCTTCCTTTTAGAAATTTTTTTGATGCCATTATGTAACAATTTGAGTTCATATAATGATATATTGTCTACTATAGGCCACAGATATTGGCATGCACTCTTATGGTTTTATTCTTCATGAGCTTTTCCAAAAAAATACCTGTTATCTTGGAAATGTCTAAATCTTATTATAAGATATATCTACTCTCCTTTTTTAGGTGATATGGGATCCCAAACACTAACTCCCAAATCATGTAGCAATACATAATGGTATCATATAATGTAGAAATCGGTATTTGGGACCCAAATCACCTTGGGAATGAAAGAGGATGGGCATTATAGTAAGTGTTAGATATTTCTATAATAAAGCGAGGTGAAGTATAGAAGCTATTATTTGGGATCCCACGTCACTTAGGAAAGGAAAGTAGATGTGCCTTAGAATAAGGCTTAGACATATCCATCTTAATAGGTCTTTTCCTAGGAAGAGCAAAATCGTGTGAGTACATGCTAATACTTATGGCCTAAAATGGATAGTATGTTATCATATAAACTTGAATTATCCCATAATTGTATCAGTCATTTTCAATCGAAAGTAAGTGGACATGAGCCAAGCTACTTGTAAGTCATGTCACACGCAACGAGGGCATTATTTCTTAATCAAGGTGGAGTGTAGGAGCTAGTATTTCGAATCCCAAAATTTCCTAGGAAACAAAAGAGGATGAGTCTTATAGTAAAGCTTAGATGTCTCCATGATATTAGGCCTTTTCTTTAAAGAAAAAAACATAGAAAAAAATAGAACGGTACAAGTGAAGGCCCATACATGTCACCTAAAGTAAACAATATGTTATCATATGAACTCGGGTCACTATATAATAGTATTAGAGATAATTCTAATCGGAAGTATGTAGATATAAGTCAAACTAACCTTGAGCTGTGTCACACGCAATGAGGTTATTGGTTCTTAAGTGAGGTGAAGAATGAAAACTAATGTTTAGAATCTCACATCGTTTGGGGGAAGGAATGAAGATAAGCATCACAGTAAGGTTTAAATATCTCTTAAATATTAGGCATTTTCCTAGGAAAACCTTGAAAGAATAACACTATGCGAGTGTAGGCCCATACTTGTGGCTTAAAGCAAATAATATGTTATTATAAAGACTCAAGTCATTATATAAAATAGGCCTTTTCCCAAGGAAGCTTTGGAAAAGCAAAACCATAAATGTATAGGTCCATACCTATAATTTAAAGTAAATAATATATTATAATATGTACTCAAGGTCAATAGACACACAATGTTGTGATGATGATGCTCTTTCGTGGGATCCACAAGGCACCCAATGCTACAATCTATGCTACTAAGGCTATAGAATAAGTAAAATATATACTTTTTTGTCATTATCCTACAATATATTCAAAACACCTAAATCTACCCTAAGACCTGTCAAACTTTTAAACATGGTCTCGAATGCCAGTCAAATGCTGGCTTTTAACTTTACAATGCATCATTGTTTTTCCAACCAATTTAATATCCAAGGCACTTAGCCAACCTAGAATATATCTATAGAAATGTATCTTGAAAAATATTTGGCCAAGCCTATAGCTTTATGGATTTACTTGGGGGGCCCGGTGTTTAAACAAGACATTGTGTGTCAGTCTAATGTTGAGTCAATTAGTCAATATATCTTCCTTTATATATAGGATAAGCATTAAAATAATAATATAGAAGTCCCTATAGTAGAGTTCTCAATAAACCGATAGTATAGTTATAAGGAAACATTCATAAAATACAAAGATCTAACCATCCCCCACATCGATGTTTAAATGTTATTCAAATAATGGCCAAATCATAATGCAGTATTTAAATGTTGTCTCAGATACTACCCTGAAACCGATGTAACATGCTTTAAACAGTCATTAATATATATATATATATCTCCTTCACTTTGTTATTACCGTATTTGATCATGAAAGCTGATCAACAACAAGTTGAAGAGTATCAGTCTTTGACCAACAAGATAGATATGGACTTTTCAAAAAAGGGAGCACATTCACTTGCGTCAGGATGCATGCTCAAGCAAGTCTCTAACATAGATGGCCACCAAAGTATTCTCAATGTATGGATCTCCAAAGATCGCAACTCCATGCTCGGCACCAAGGGATGAGGAGTCTAGAATGGTGGAGGTTTTCTCTCTTTCTTTGCTTGCTCGCTCTCTTTCTCTCTCTTGGCTGAAGACTCTCTCTCTCTCTCTATACTCTCCAAGGCTGCCATTTCTCTAGAGGAATTAGGTAAGAAGGTGGCAGGAGAGCATCCAAGTTGAATTATACGTGAGAGGGAGAAATTAGGGTTTAAAGGGACACTGACTCTATATTTGTTTTTGGGCTCCAACTTATTTTCTTTTATTTTAATTATTCCTAGGTAGTAAGAAGGAGAAGGGTGGCCGCATGAAGGAGTAGAAAATGGGGGTGCCCCTCTAGGTTAAAGAGAATGGCAAATTAGGGTTTTCAAGTGAAGTTAGGGTTTAGGTGCATTTTATTTAATTTTAGTATCTTAATAAATTGGTTTTCTAATTTAAATTGCATACACATGCATAGTTTACAATTATAGACATCTCTAATCAATACAATAAAACAAAGAAAATATTTCTTATGCATATTATTAAAAATTAACAAAATGTTATTTTAAAACTTTTACAAATCTAACTTATTCAAATTTTTTATAAGATTAGTCTATATGTGCCTGTAAATTTTTAACTCTATAAGATTTGTTCTTCATTATAATTTCTTTAATTAAAGACCTAAATCAAATAAGAAATTAATTATCTCAAATTGAAAAATTAAGGTGTTAAACATATGCCAGCAAAACTAGTCAAAAAAAACACCGTCCCCTAGCCTTCTTCAACATTTACCCATACCATCTCAAGCTTGGGTTGTTGTCATTATGGATTTTATTGAACATCTTCCGAATTCCAAGGGTAAAGGCAATCTTGGTAGTTGTAGACAAATTTACCAAATGTGCACTTCCTTACCTTAAAACATCCCTTCACTGCATTAATTGTTGTCTACTTATTATTGGACAATATTATTAAATTACACGGCTGACCTTGTATCATCATACATCAGAGGAATTGAATTTTCACAAGCTATTTTTGGTAAACCCTTTTTAAGGCACTAGGCATAAAAATTCACTTATCTATAATTAATCAGCCTCAAACTGATGGTCGTTCTGAAAAGGTTAGCCAAACATTAGATCACTAAGCCATAAGCGCCATAATTAGTTTCATTGGCTAAATTTATCTTAATGTTGGTACAATTTCACCTATCACACAACTATAAAAATGTCACCTTTTCATGCACTTTTTCACTATTTACGACCTCACCTACCATGGACTATACTACTGATATTCTCTATGGCAACACAAACCCAAATCATCAAATCTGACTCTAATCATTCATACAAAAAATCTCAAACCATAAAACTATTAAATACTTTTTATAAATTTTAACATTTATAAATTATAAAACCAACATCTTATTAATACATTATGCAGATATCCAGGAAACAAAAACTACTAAGAGTCATGGGTTGTAACTTGAAATAAAACCACCAAGCCTTCATCATAATATATCCTATCTGTTTTCAAAAGAAATGATAGCTACTTATTTTTAGAATTCTCTTCATCTGAAAATCCTATAGTAAATGAAAGATCCTCCACTAGCATTAGTATTTAATTTGAATTTGGAGCCAATAAACTAAAATTGTAAGGTAAATATTCGTCAAGTAATAATAATAACAACGCATAATAGTTAATAATTATCTTAAATAACAGTATCAAATATATGAAAACAATAAGAGTAACGTAAAAGTCAACAATAAATCTACTAAGACTCTAAAACTTGTTGTTAGTACATTTCAAAATAATAACAAGAATAGGTTCTATTGGACCCTTGCAACATGAAGATGAAAGGATCTTGTACAATTTAAAAATGATCAATAATAGGTGAGGATATTCTGGAATCTAATATAATGAGAAAGATAGGGTTTTTCTGGGTTCAAATATCAGTATAAATGACTTGGATATTCCAGATCCAAACAACAATAAATTGTCAAAGATTCATAGAATTTAAATCTTACTAAATCTAACTTATGGATTATACTAATTACAATTCAAAAATTCTATTGAATGTCAAATTGAACAGATATCAATAAAAATATATATTATAAAAAATATCTTGAATCTTATTCTACTACAGTGAACCAAAGACCTATAAGTCTACTTGTTCTAATGCATGTTTATCCCAGGTACACACGCTAAGATGTAGTATAAAATCCTATGAGATTTTTAAGACATTGATTGTGAAATCATTTAACACTTTGGGTGGCCGACTAGAGAGAAAAAAAAAAAAAGAGAAGATTTTTGTCAATCATTTAAGCTTTAACTCTTATTCTAACTTTCAGCATTCTTAGATATGTTACTTTATTAATTATTTTTGATTTTTTTATCAGTGGTTCTCTTATTTTTTTTTAATCTCTTATAATATTTACCTTAGTTTGTTAATATTATTATGAAACTAAAGAAAGTGTTGGGGGTTTGTATAGCCCATATCCGTAAGTATTATTGTAATATCCCGAGCCTCATTAGATATATTTTAATATTTAATAAGAATTTGAATAAATTAGACATTTTAAAAATTTATTTAAAATCGTAAAATTTTAAAAAAATATTAGAAATTTTACAGTTGGTACTCGTTGTACGTTCAGGAGTATCCGACGGAGACATATATGAGGGATGAGGATAAGGATGAGATAGGATAAGAGGGGATGAGGTGAATTGGGATAATAATAATAACAATAATAATAATAATAATAGTTTTTTTTTATAAGGGGGTGTTTGGGGGCTCAGGAATTGAAAAAACAGAGGAGAGAGAGGGTTTTTGAGGCGTCGAATTCGGGCTCTGCGCGAGGAGGAAGAGGAAACGGCGGTGGCGGCACCGGTGTTGGACGGCGAAGTTGGTGTGGTAAGCTTGGTCGTTGGTGGCCGCGAGTGAGTCGGTGGAGGTGCGATGAGAAGAAGCCATCGAAGCCTACGGTGGTTGTCGTTGGCGTCTGCAGCAGTGGTCGGAGGGTGAAACTGTGGTGGTCGTCGACGGTCGGTCGTGTCACGTAGGTGACTGACAACGGCTGTGGGCTAGCATGGCTGTGCGCAGAACTGCACAATGGGAGAGAAAAAGGACTTGGGTGCGATGTGGGAGGCATGGCAATGAAGGAGATGCGCGCCGGTGAGAAGGGGAGCTCGGCGCTGGGCAGAGACGAACCAAGGGTGGTTGACGGTGGCCAGGTGGTGGCGCACCGGTGACCGGCGATGACTTGGTCAGCCATGGCTGTGCGCAGGATTTGCGCAGTGAGAGAAGAGGGGGATCGGGTAGCTCAGGCAGAGTGGGCAGAAAGAAGAATCGTGCGATTTCGGTACCCCAGTGCACCTATTTGTCAGATCTGCAAGATATAAGATTGAGATAAATATCTGTAAACCCCTCTTTGTTCCAATTTAATATCTGAATTATTTTAGACACTGTTTGAAATTTTTATTAACATGCATGTAATTTTATCTGCCCAATTTATTTAATTTAGATATGCATGTGTAGTTTATTAGCTAATTTAGATGTCTTTGAATATGGATTTGATGATTTAAGAAATTTATTATTTTTCTGAAAACTTGAAAAATTTATTGGACTTGATGTATATTTATATCTGTATGTGTAACAAAAAGATATACGAAATTTGCATTGGCTGTGCATTTTCAAATGCACGTGCCGGGTTGTGGTCACTACATTTGAATTTGAATTATTGGATTCTGGCCAGCTCCCGATGGAGAAATTATTTTGTTATTTGAAAATCCCTTTTCGCCGGCAGGAAATGCTTGGAATAGTTACCCTTCCTATTTGAATAATTTGATTTGACCTTAGAATATATTCGGACGTTTTAATATATCTGACAAATTTGAGGAATGCACCTAAAGCCACGGGTAGCAAAACATAGTGAGCAACTTTATCTATGGGTACACAGTACATGGATTTTGGCTTAAGGTTATCAGGATTATGTGTAACATTTTCTCAAACTAGTCTTTAAACAATCAAAACTCAAATTGGTGCATAATTTTGTATCTCTGCATAGATTTGTACTGGACTTGGATTTTTGAACCTAAATTTGATATTTGCCGATTTTGCCTACAATTGCGCATTGGTAGGTCTCGTACAAATAATTTTGACTATATATTTTAATCCGGATCCTTGGAAAAGTTATCACGATGCTGCTTCGGCTTTGGTTTTAGTACATGCTATTGAACCATCTGACTATCGGACTTTACCCAAAATTACGAGCTGATCGGGCATTGGACTTGGACTTGGATTGGATATCGGCACATCGGAATCGGTCTAGATCACCTCTGTTTTATATATATATTTATATGTCCCAACGACAACTGTTTTCCAAATTGGATATTGGCCCTGGATTTGAATATTTAATTTGAGTACGAGACTACAATTGGATTTTTAGATTTGAAATTTTTATTTATTTATCGACGGTTTGAATTTATCTATTCGACCCTCCTTTTGATTCTTTGGACTCATTTGTTTATTATGATACTTGTTGGGTATTAGGCTCATTTTTCTATTTTATCCCTTCAGAATAAAGGATCAACTTCATCGCTATAACACGAAGAGTTTCGGCGCAGCACTGTACGCCTCTGGTGAGTGTCATATTATTGGATTTTGATATCATTTATCATATATTGGGTACGAATAAATTTTATGTGGAATATTATGAGATGTTGGAGTCGATCAAAGGTAGATCATGACTTTGTATATTATGAATTTGTTGGATTGATTTCTCTCGTGGATGAGTTATTATTTGGGTATTCCGTTATGACAGTTTGTAAAGCAAGTTACAATTATATTATTTGTTAAGGTCCTGTGTGAAAAAAATAGAGTTTATATATTTGAAGTCACACCCAAGTTTGAAAATTATGAGAATATAATAAATAAAGTATATTAATTATTTAATTGACCTGGTTGGGTTCAAGTTCGTGACAAAAGTTATATCAAAGAAAAGTTGTAACGGGAAGTACTTTGGGTCAATTTTAGGTTAATTTTGAAAAGATTGTTGACCAAATTTTTATATGATAAGTAGATATTATGGCAGATTTTAGAGATCGTAGGAGATCATATTCAAGTCGGGAGGACCATAGGAGTAGAAGATCGACGACAAGCCAAGAGGAAGTTAGGAGCAGAAGATCAGTGGCAAGCCGTGAAGAGGTTAGAGGCAGGAGATCAGTCTTGGGTCGTAGAGATGACTATACTACTATACAAAATATGATGGACAAGATGATCCAGCGACAGGATCAGGACATGACGACGATGAGAAGAATGGCCAAGCAAGGTTAGGGGAGGACACCATACGATCGATTTAAAAGCGAGCACATTTCGAAGTTCTTGGGTAGGTTTGATCCGATCAAAGCAGAAAACTAGCTAAAGAAGTTAGAAAGAGTATTTGATATTATCGATTGTGCCGAAGAAAATAAAGTAAGATTTGCCGCTTACAGATTAAATTGTGAGGCCATGAGATGGTGGGACTCTCAACGCCATGTTTTTGGCCAGGACAACAAGGAAATTGAATGGGAGATTTTTCGGGAAGTATTTTTAGATCGGTTTTTCCCATCCAGTATTCGAGAAATTAAAGGAGCCGAGTTTGGTCGGGTTCGGGAAGGAGATGAGACAGTAGCGGAATACAATTCCCAATTTATGGAGCTCTCCCAGTTTGCTCCTCATTTGATTGCTAACGAGACTCTAAGAGCCCAAAAGTTTGTTCAAGGGTTGCGGGACACAATTCGTAAGCAATTGGTGCCATTCAGATTGCAGACATATCGAGAAGCTCTAGATTGAGCCTTATTGTTTGAGCAAGAGGAGCTTTGGGGGAAGTGTCTTCGGAAGAAGTCAGAATAGCGAGGCCAGAGCTCAAAAGGAGGAGTTTCCTGTTGGATTTTTCGTTTAATGCCATGAAGCAAAGATAAAGACAAAGCACGTAAAGATAAAGGGAAAACTATTGAAGAGAGTGTTTCCTCCTCAAAGTTTCAGTTCACCAAGTCTGCCTGTGAGTTCTGTGGAAATAATCACGCCGGTCGAGTCTACTATCGTCAGAGTGGAGCATGTTTCAATTGTGGTGAGACGGGCCATTTATTTAAGGATTGTCCAAATCCAAAGCGTCAAGAGAAGAGGCCCATGGTTCCAGGCAGAGCATTTGCAACTTTAGCTCGAGATGCTAGGGCTGACCCCTCTGTCGTGGAAGGTAATCTTCAGATTTTTAACTCTATAGCGTATGTTTTGACTGATCCAAGAGCTACACATTCTTTTGTATCTCCCAACTTTGTGCATAATTTGTATGTGCTTTCCCAATATTTGGACTTTGCATTAATAGTGTCTACTCCGGTGGGTAAGTCTCTTGTGGCTAATATTGTGTGCCCTCGGTGTTCGGTTTGGGTTGATGGCCATGAATTATTGGCAGATCTAATTTTGCTGGATATGCCAGATTTTGATGTGATTTTGGGAATGGATTGGTTGGTGTATTATTATGCTACCGTAGACTGTTTTCATAAGATAATCTTGTTTTGTATTCCGAGGTATGAGTCCTTCGAATTTCAAGGAAGAGTTAATAAGGAGGTGTCGGGATTGATTTCGGCATGGCACACTAGTTATTTAATTGAAGATGGATGCCAGGCTTATTTGGCATATATGATTATATTTGAGAGTCATTCTGTGGATGTGGAAGATATTCCAATTGTTTGTGAATTTAATAATGTTTTCCCAGAAGAACTGCTCGGTTTGCCTCCAAATCGGAAAATTGAGTTTGCAATTGATATGGTGTCGGGTTCTATGCCAATATCGAGAGCACCGTCTAGAATGGCCCCATTTGAGTTAAAGGAGTTGAAACGACAATTGCAGGAGTTGTTGGATAAGGGATTCATTCAGCCAAGTGTGTCACCGTGGGGTGCTCCGATGTTATTCGTAAAGAAGAAGGATGGATCCATGCGGTTGTGTGTTGTTTATAAGGAGTTGAATAAGATTACAATCAAGAATAAGTATCCCCTCCCGAGGATTGAGAACCTATTGGATCAATTGCAAGGAGCTCAAGTGTTCTCAAAGAATGATTTGCGCTAGGGTATCATCAGCTAAAGATAAGCGGAAAGATGTTCCCAAGACAGCTTTTAAAACGCGGTATGGTCACTACAAATTTCTAGTGATGCCTTTTGGACTGACAAATGCACCAACATCATTTATGGATCTGATGAATAGAGTGTTCCAACCATACCTAGATCAATTTGTTGTAATTTTTATTGATGATATTTTGATTTATTCAAATAGCTTGGAGGATCATGAAGCTCACTTGAGGATTGTGTTGCAATCATTGAGGGAGAGGAGGTTATTTACAAAACTATAAAAGTGTGAATTCTGGTTGGAGGAGGTGACATTTTTGGGTCATATCATTTCAAAGGGCAATGTGTCGGTTGACTTGAAAAATATCAAAGTGGTGACAAATTGGGTAAGGCCAGCAAGTGTTGCTGAAGTGCAAAGTTTCTTGGGATTAGTGAGGTATTATATACTATTTGTTGAAAACTTCTCGAGAATTGCAATGCCTTTGATCCGTTTAACTCAGAAGAAAATGGTATTTGTTTGGGATGGTGACTGCGAAGAGGGCTTTTAGGAGTTGAAAAAAAGATTGATGTCCGCGCCTGTATTGTCGATTTCGGATGGATCTGGTGGATTTGCGATATACTATGACGCTTCCAAGAAAGGTTTAGGCTGTGTTTTGATGCAGCGTGGTCGGGTGATAGCTTATGGATCAAGACAGTTGAAGATTCACAAGCAAAACTATCCCACCCATGATTTGGAATTAGCAGCTGTGATCTTTGTCTTGAAAGTTTGGAGGCACTATCTGTATGGGAAAACGTTTGTGATTTATTCCGATCATAAAAGTTTGAAATATTTGTTCTCCTAGAAGAAGTTAAATATGCGACAATGGATATGGATGGATCTACTAAAAGATTATAATTGTGAGATCCAATACCAATCAGGGAGAGCAAATGTGGTTGCTAATACTTTGAGTAGAAAATCTTCTGGATTGGTAGCTCATCTAATGGAATGAAGAACTACACAATTCGGTTGCACTCCCAAGGATCAAAAATGATATTATCATACTTTCATTTCAGCCCAGAGATTTTGAAGAAAATCAAAGAGAATCAGATGCTGAATCCATATCTAGTGGAGATTGCGGGAGAATTGGATATGGAGTCACGTGCAGAATTTCATTTTCGGCAGGACGGGATTTTATGTTTTTGAAATCGAATTTGCGTTCCAAACCTTAGAGAGTTGAAGGATGAAGTCCTAAATAAAGCCCATAGATCGAAGTATACAATTTATCTCGGTGTGAATAAGATGCACCAAGACATGAAGAAGACCTTTTGGTGGCAGAACATGAGAAGGAAAATTGCAACTTTCATGGCTAAATACATCGTGTGTCAGCAAGTTAAAGCAGAACACAAGAAGCCTCTAGGACTCTTACATCCTTTGCCAGTTCCCAGTTGGAAGTGGGAACATATCACAATAGATTTTGTTTCAGGATTGCCGAGGACGATGAAAAATATGGACGCCATTTGGGTGATTGTGGATCGATTGACAAAGTCAGCCCATTTCTTACCGATTCGAATGACGTATTCCAGAGATAAATTGGCTCGTTTGTACATCAATGAGATTGTTCGGCTGGATGGTATTCCGGCTTCAATTGTGTCCAATCGAGATCCAAGATTTGTGTTGAAATTTTGGGAAAGTTTGCACATGGAATTGGGTACCAGCCTTCAATTTAGCACGGCCTTTCATCCACAGACGGACAATCAATTTGAAAGGACTATTTAGATATTAGAAGATTTGTTGAGAGCATCGGTTTTGGAGATGGGAGGCTTATGGGATAGTTATCGGCCTCTCACTGAGTTCACCTACGACAATAGCTATCAGTCAAGTATTGGAATAGTTCCGTTTGAAGCTTTGTATGGACGAAGATGTAGATCTCCGATCAATTGGGAAGAAATCGAGAACCATAGTTTGTTGAGACCCGACATCATCCAAGATTTATTGGAGAAGATCAGAATCATTAAGGATCGGTTAGGTGAAGCCCATAGTCATCAAAAGAGTTATGCCGACAAGAGGAGATCAGATCTAGAGTTTGAAGTGGGTGATCACGTGTTCCTGAAGATATCCCCGAGGAAGGAATTTTGAGATTCCAAGTTAAGGGTAATTTGAAGCTAAGATTCATTGGACCATTTGAAATTTTAGAGCGGGTTGGAGAGGTGGCCCATAGATTGGCCTTGCCTCCAAACCTGGCGGGTTATCATGATGTTTTTCATATCCCTATGTTAAGAAAATATGTGTAAAATCCTTCTCATGTGATCGAATTTGAGCCTTTGGAGATAGATGAGAATATGTTATATGTTGAGGCTCCTATTCAGATTTTGGATTGGATGGATCAAATGTTGAGGAATAAAGTTATTCCATTGGTGAAAGTTTTGTGGAGAAATCATGCGGATGAAGAGGCAACCTGGGAACGAGAGGAAGATTTTCGGGAGAATTTTTCCTATTTGTTCGATGATTGATGTACGTGAAACTTTAAGGACGAAATTTTTGTATGGTGGGGAGAATATAATATCCTGAATCTCATTAGATATATTTTAATATTTAATAAGAATTTGGATAAATTGGACGTTTTAAAAATTTATTTAATATCATAAAATTTTAAAAAAATATTAAAAATTTTGTGGTTGGTGCTCGTTGTACGTTTAGGAGTATCCGATGGAAATATACACACACACACACATATATATATAAAGGGATGAGGATAAGGATGGGATAGAATAAGAGGGGATGGGGTGAATTAGAATAATATATAATAATAATAATAATAATAATAATAGTTTTTTTTATAAGGGGATGCTTGGGGCTCGGGAATTGAAGAAACAAAGGACAGAGAGGGTTTTCGGGGCGCCAAATTCGGGCTCTGCGCGAGGAGGAAGAGGAAGCAGTGGCGGCAGCACCGGCATCGGATGGCAAAGTCGGTGCGGTAAGCTTGGTCGTTGGTGGCCGCGAGTGAGTCGGTGGAGGTGTGGTGAGGAGAACCCATTGAAGCCGACGGTGGCTGTCGTCGGCATTTGCAGCAACGGTCGGACGGTGAAGCCGTGGTAGTCGTCGACGGTCAGTGGTGTCACGCAGGTGACCGGCGACGGTTGTGGGTGTGACGGACCGGGTTATTTTTCTTTTCAATAACCCTTCCGTCACGCTCAGGTGACCATATCACAGGATCGACGGTCTGCATGGTGTATTTAAATACCACGTTGGCTCAGCGTGGCTCTATATACCCAAAAAAATGCGCAGAACTTAAGTTACCTACGGAAGCTGAGGATGTAACTAATCTCCGGACTTTTGACATTCGGTGCGACCCTTTTCTTGTTCTAATTATTCAGGGGGCCATTTTTAACACTAACACTTGGGAGGAGAAAATAGCGTGAGTGTACGAAATCAGTGAATATGGAGATGTCTTTAAAATACAATGGACTTGGTCATTTAGAAGTATTGATTTGCCATTCATCATGATACCATTTGAACATGCTTAATCAATTTACTTTAATCTTTGCGGACTAGCTTACTAGCGCTTGGCAGAGAAAGGATCATGATATTCCACATGATCTAAGGGTGGTTATCTTTTATGGCGGCCAGGTGGTGGCATATTGCGCCCATTCCCGTGACCGGCGACGACAATAGTATCCTAAGGTGATATGCACCACCCGTGGCCGTGCGCAAGATTTGTGTTTCTAGTGATTGAGAAAAGGGGAGAATACTACCCATCTAAAAGTTCATGGTCCTAGTTTCGCCCATATTCATTTGAGGAAAAGAACACGTATCTCATGATGTATCTCCCGCCATTTGGGAGGTTTCCTCATTCACATATCATCGCATATCACATTGTGGACTTCCCTTCGTTTACTCATTCGTTTCTCATCTCACTTGGGCATTCGTTTCTCATCTTGCTTGGGAACTTAAGCATTTCATATTGTAATCACACATGCCATGTGGATTTCTTTTGATTGCTTATACGATTCTTATTCTTCTTTTGAACTTATTCCCTTTAACGATTCAATTTGAATTCAAGAGAGAACTTTAGCATTTCTCTCCTTATTGAGTCGATATCGTTTTGGAGTCCTCTGGTGCTCATTTCATTGCAAGCGATGCACATAGATTATTAATCATGGGCTATACGATTTTTATAATTTGGGTGGGTATTGGAACGATGATAGCTGATAGGGAACGAGTAAAAATCACAAATTAACAAATAGTGAGTATGAGAACACTTGCTTGATTTATTTAAATCCTTCTCCTTCTCTTCCGATCGTCTCTCCCCGCGTTCCTCCTCCAGTATTTTTATTGAGGTGAGAAGGTGGGGCATGATTCCTCCCGAAAATTTGAGAATTCTTGGATTTCTTCCCGAGATTTCATTTTTCGGGTTTCTTTCGAAATTTTTCGGAGTCGTTTGTTCCCGCGTTTTTCCGGAGTCAATTTCCTATTATTTCCCTTCCGGTCAACTACCCGTTGAAAAATTTATTCCTTCCTTTCTTGCCTTGTTGATCGGATTGGGCTTCTTTTCGGCATAAAACCACTTCGTCCTCAAATTACTCCGGCTTCCGTGAGTAAATCTACTTCGTCTATTATGCCCTTCTTAAATCAACTCCGGCTATTTCGTTTCACAAATCACTCCGGCTTCCGTGAGTAAATCTACTCCGTCCATTATGCCCTTCTTAAATCAACTCCGGCTATTTCGTTTCACAAATCACTCCGGCTTCCGTGAGTAAATCTACTCCGTCCATTATGCCCTTCTTACTTCCTCCCGGCTTTGAAAATTATAATCAACTCCAACTTCTCAAAATCACTCCGGCTTTCAAGGCGTAAATCAACTCCGGCTTTAAGAGTTACAAAGGCAGTTCTGTATCAAATAACAGCAAGGCCACTCCGTCCTTCTTGAGTCGCAAGGCCACTCTGGCCGAACGCATCCTCAATGGTAAGGAGCTCTGGGTCTTATATATGCTTCAATGGTTTCTTCCCATTTCGATGTGGGACTTCCTCCACTCCGATTTCGATTTTCATCAAATATACTCGGCCTTTACGCTCTTCTCAATCCACTCCGTCCCGCAAGGCCGGTCCGATTTTTATCCACTTAAGGCCACTCCGTCACGAACTCTCCTCTCAATCCACTCCGGCTGCGCAAGTCGGTCCGATTTTTCATCAACTTAAGGCCACTCGCGTCCCCGAACTCTCCTCTCAATCCACTTGACTGCAAAGTCCGACCTTTTTCGCCATTTTTCGCTCAAGCGCCTCTTGGGCGCCACAGCAGCGATTGGTTACATCTTGTTTTTTTTCCACCTTTTCTTCAATTATCAATCTGTTTTTCTTCCTTTTTCTACATGTTTGGCTTCTAAAAGGGATTATTACCATTGTTATTTTTAGCACGTCTTATATTTCGGAGCCTTACATTATTCGTTCCATAGGCCTAGTATTGATCATTATCATACTAATCACCTCATCATTATCAAGTTTTTAGATCCGGAACCTCACAGTGGGCTAGCATGGTTGTGCGTAGAACTGCACAGTGGGAGAGAAAAAGGACTTGGGTGCGATGTGGGAGGCACGACAGTGAAGGAGATGTCGGCGGTGAGAAGGAGCTTTTGGACTGGTTGAATTTGACATTCGTGAGCCGTTGTGCGCAAGATTTGTGTAGTGAGAGAAAAGGGGGATCGGGCAGCTCGGGCATGAAGAACTGTGCGATTTCGGTACCTCGGTGCACCCATTTGTCGGATACTGATATATAGACAAATATTTTCTTTAGTCTAATTTAATATCTGAATTATTTTAGACACTGTTTAAAATTTTTATTAATATGCATGTAATTTTGTCTGCCCGATTTATTTAATTTAGACATGCATGTGTAGTTTATTGGCTAATTTGGATGTCTTTGAATATGGGTTTGATGATTTTAGGAATTTATTATTTCTCTGAAATCCTGAAGAATTTATTGGACTCGATGTATATTTATATCAATATGTGTAACGAAAAGATACACCAAATTTGTATTGGTCGTGCATTTATACATGCACGTGCCAGGTTGTGGTCACTATATTTGTATTTGAATTATTGGATTCTAGCCAGCTCCCAACAGGAAGATTATTTTGTTATTTGGCAGTTCCTTACTGCGTGGTAGGAAAGGTTTGAAGTAGTGAATATTTTCATTTGAATAATTTGATTTGACTTTAGAATATATTCGGACATCCTAATATATTTGACAAACTTGAGAAATACACCCAAAGTCGCGGGTGGCAAAACATAGTGAGCAACCTTATCTATGGGTACACAGTACATGGATTTTGGCCTAAAGTTACCGGGATTATATGTAATCCCTCCTTAAGCTAGTCTTTTAAGAATCAAAACTTAAATTGGTGCATAATTTTGTATCTCTGCATAGATTTGTATTGGACTTGGCTTTTGGACTTAAATTTGACATTCGCCGATTTTGCCTACAATTTTTATTTATTTATTTTTGAGCTATTTTGATCCGAATTTGTGCTACTTGACTATCCTTCGATTTTGCCCCAAATCACGAGCTAATCGGGCCTTAGACTTGGATTGAATATCGACACATTGGAATCGGTCCGGATCACCTCTATTATATATATATATTTATATGTCCCAACGAGAACTATTTTCCAAAATGGATATTGGCCTTAAATTTGAATATTTAATTTGAGTATAAGACTACCATTGGATTTTTAGATTTGAAATTTTTATTTATTTATTAGCTGTTTGAATTTGTCTATTCGACCATCATTCTGATTCTTTGGACTTATTCCTTTATTATGATACTTGGTAGGTATTAGGTTCATTCTTCTGTTTTATCCCTTTATTTTCATTGGATTTTGAAAGAGTTTTTTGATATTTATCATATATATTATTGGATTTTGATATCATTTATCATATATTGGGTACGAATAAATTTTGTGTGGAATTTTATGAGATGTTAGAGTCGATCAAAGGTAGATCATGACTTTGTATATTATGAATTTGTTGGATTGATTTCTCACGTGGATGAGTTAATATTTGGGTATTCTTTTACGATAGTTTGTAAAGCATGTTACAATTATATTATCTGTTAAGTCTTGCATGAAAAAATAATGGAGTTTATATGTTTGAAGTCACACCCGAGTTTGAAAATTATGAGAATATAATAATTAAAGTATATTAATTATTTAATTGACCTGGTTAGGTTTGGATTCGTGACAATTATATAGATCTAAAGTCTCATAATTTTATTATTCGTTTTAAGAAGTTTCCATGATAAATCTGTTGTCTCTTTCTTATTCTCATTATTGTGATTATTGTTGTGACTATGTGTTGATTATCATTACATTTCCTCACAGGTCAACAAATAATAGGTTTGATTTTTTGATCTGTGTATAGATTCGTTCTCAGCTTGGTTGTGAGCTGTTTGGGTTCCAGAACATGTCATTTGTCACGGTTTCCTTAAGGGGAAAGGATATTCCTTTGGCCAACTGGCTTTGTCTGCTGCTCATGGTTGGTCAGAGGATCTAGTTATCATTGCTTCAATGGATATGATGAGTTTTGTATCAAATTTCGTTGATCATCTGTAAAAACATTTTCCATTTGGTTTGCGTAGAAGCTTTTGTTGTAGCGTGCCTTGGGTTCTGCTGATTATGCAACGAGCATCCGGGGCATCGTTGTTCTTTTGTAACTGGATTACATGTTTTTTTAGTCTAATTGGGTTGTGGTACAATTTCAAATGGGTGCTTTGTACAATTTCGAGGTTAGTTATTCCTGACACTGATTCCATCTGTATTATGTAAGACCATTACGTAAATGATCATTACATTTAGCCCATGGGCCCACTCGGTTACTCTTAGAATTCAAATTTTAAATTCAAATTTCAAGCCTAATTTTAATTTATTGTTTATCATCAGACCAAATTAAAATTTTAATTCTGTGTTCTGGTTTCTTATAATTGAAAAATAGTATAAAATGTTTTTTTTTTTTTTTTTTTTTGTAATTTTTGAGAGTAGAATAAAAAATGACAATGTAAAAGTTGGAAATCATATATTATCAGTGATCTTTTCCACATCCCTCATTCTTTGTTGCATCATCAGCAGACTCCAATTTTTATCGCAAAAACAGAAGCATGGGCGATTCTTCAAACAGATCGTGAGCAGGAAGCAGAGGGAGAAAAAGTTGCTTTCTTATTGTCCCTTCCTTCTTTCATCAAAGGCAGCTTACCCTGTTCTTCATTATCACTTTCTCTGGCCTTTCAACAACCACCCTACATAAATGTCCTTCTCTCTTTCTATTCGTCTCTCTCTACCAACCAATTCTTCCAAAAAAAAAAAAAAAAAAAAAGGGAACTGTTGCCGGGTCATCTAATGGTTGGATTGGCAGAATACTGCCCCAAACTACCCTGGAAATTGTGTATCCTGCGACCCATTAAAACATCACCATATAGACCCAATTTCAACTCCACGTCAATCATATTATCATCGATTTCGTTTTTTCTTGTTTTTTTTTTTTCGGTACTCATTTTCATTTCATTGATTGCCTGACTTAATCTTAAGCTTACATTTGGCTATAATGTGATCATTAAGAAAAAAGGCTTCCCTAAAAATTTCCCCCTCCTAGCCTTAGAATATAAAAACTGATTTGTGAGTATAGATTTACTTTTTTTAACGACGGCCATTAATAATATTGCAGCCATTCAACTTTGATTGGATAGCTGATAGATTCATCACATGGCCAATTCCAAATGACTTCACTTTGATAGGTTGTCAAGCTTCCACCTTCGTGGAGATTCTAGGTAGCGTGGTTGATTTGGATTCTGAACAAAGTAATGACTGGTAGGGAATCTATACAGACCCTCTCTCATCTCGCCCCTGACATAGAAAGGGGCAGTGGCAGTATTTCCTATTGCAAGAGGATGAGATATAGGAACATATAATTGGGTAACAGCACGGGTTACATCAAGCACAAGATGAAATAATTGCTATTTTGAATAGCCGCTGGGAGTGAAACAGAATTGCACAATAATTCACGTGGTTCTAACGGGATCAACTTGGTTCAATTTTTGATCTGGCATGCTTGAGGTCAGACCATTAAGAAAAACAACATATCAGAGCCGCATTTTCCTCTGAAACCATGGTCATGTCTGACCAGCATTACTTATAAAAAAGGTTGAATGGTGATAAGAAAACACCTTTGGATACCCTGGAGTCTTATGGTGCCCATCAATCCACACCAGCGAACCCATGTAAGAATTGATAGAAGAGTTGTGCCACATCAACTAAGAATGTTCAAAGGGTGTCCCCAAAATGTTTCTCAAATATGGTTTACAAGCCTCTCACATATAAAGATGAAATTAATCTATATCAACAAAAACATTTGAAAAAGACCGAAATAATCTGCCATTGATGGTTTTTGTTATCTGCCATTGATGGTTTTTGTTATCTGCCATTAATGTCGTTTACCATTATATTTAACTTCAAAATAGCACGCTAACTGCAAAGTGATGATAGGATTAACCGTGCAATATCAATGAGGGTAACCCATGAAAGCAGAATGGAAAAATTCTTAAATACTGAAAAAAACTGAACAGAGATAAAATAAGGATAAACATCACCTTAGATGTCGATTGCAGTCTATTCCTTCTGCAAGTCATCGTTATGGGTTTTGTAGACATTTAACTAAACTAAACTGAACTACTATGGAATTTTACAGATCAAGGCCAGTGCAAATCTTCCAAGACAGTAACTGTAGTCTTTCCTCGAGAAATGGAAGCCATAATGTTTGTTTTCATCATGGCAATTCTTCACCGCTAAAATGACTCGAAGGTTTGCACAGCTACTGATAGAAGAAACCCCTGCATTTTATAGAACCACAGAGGCATTTTTGCTTCCTGTGATCTGCAGTGTCTGGCTGGATTTTCCCGTAGTCATATGTCAACTCTGACATAGGTGATATGTGTTTAATTGCAAAGAAGGCAATATGGAAAGAGCCTTCATTGTTATTCCCACGCAGAACTGGCTGCCAGAATACATTAGGAGAGCAGCTATGGTTCATAAACCGAGCTACGTTCCCAATATATTTTGAATTCACGACTAGAGGAACTGGTATATTATCAGACACATACAAATCACAAGGCATGGCTTCCAATGGCTCAAAAATGCGGGTGGCATCAAATATATAGTGGTCATTATAATCCAGCCCAAATTTATCTGAATCATATTTGTTGACAACTTCTCCAGCATATTCACATATAAAACATCCAGCACGAATGGGTTCCCAAGATCTTAGACCCCAACCTTTGTCTTTTGTTTTAAAAACCTCTAAGCGGACTTTAAATCCTGCCTGGGAGACTCGGCCACGACAAGTTGGAGGGCATGGACAGGAAGGACCACACTCATGTATCAAGGATTTGTGGTTCACAAGAACTCCACTTGCAGTGTAAGGCAGATAGCCACCATTCTTCTGAATGCATGTACAACGAGAATCACCAGGCTGACATGCACCCTGGCAATTGCAGCTAGAACAAGGACTTGGCAAATTAACTGGCCTTGAATACTTCAGACCTCGATAATATGTAAAGTGAGCAAGCCCCTTCTCATCATCAATATCATTGACAAGAGAAACGGGTATGTTTTCCAGCCCTGAAGTCAGGTCTGGGAGGATAACACCAGCTCTAGTAACGATGCCTTCCTTCCACTGCTGAATCAATCTCCATAGCTTAAATGCCTCTGGCTGGCCAGGTAGTTTAACTAACTTATACTTGAAAACACTGCAACCAGACGTCCCATTCTCCATCCATGAATCCTGAATTTTGTAAAGACCATCATAGACATATACCTTTCCCATTGGATTAGCCACATCCTTTACCCCATGGATGACTCGCACTTCATTACCACGACGAAAGCTCTTTTCCAGAGCAAGGTTACCCCTTTCAAGTTTTTGCTCAATTATTTGCCGGCCCTTCCTGCGGATATTTCCACCTTGGCCACTATATATTAGGACATCACCATTCTCTGCATTGTCTTCATACCCTCCAGAATAAACAATGCTGACAGCAAGAGGCTCTTCATTCTGAGTAACTTTAAGACTCATATAATCAATTCCTGCCATACATGGGGCATGTAATCCAACCAGGCACATTTCCATCCTAAAGAAGAAAATATCACCTACTTCAACACCAGGTACAGCCCCAACTCTCTTCTTTATATTAGTACGTATTCCTTTATTCATCAAAATTGTTCCAGCTCTTAAGTCGGGGCGTCTTGTTACCCCTGGAGTCGCATCTCTCCCATCTTCAATCTGGGTAATTCTTCTACGGAGCATATCATATGTCATTAGAATATATGGGACAGAATCTTTATCACCATCAGCTCGTTGAAAAGTATCAAATACCATAAGATTAATTTTTGAAAGAAAATCATCAGCTACTGCATCTGTGTCAGGCACAGATAAGTTGACATCTTGTCCACCCCTCAACCGCTTATGGGGCTTGTTCTTTTGCCTCTCTATTTTGCTAACCACTTCAGCATCTGTGCCATGCATGCTAAAGCTGTGAGAATAATGAGCTGTCTGATCATGAGAAGAGTCATACCCATCTTCTTCCACAAATCCGCTATCTGTTTGTGAGTATGCAACATCATTTTTCATAAGTGGGGTTGTATTTCCATTCCATGCCCTGGAATTATTAAGCATGGCAGCAGATGAATTTCCTTCCATGTGCCTCTGACACTTGGTTGGAGACCAGAAGGGGTAAAATGGAGAAAGCCAGGGTGGAAAAGGGCCAGATGGAGGAACACATACAAATGGAGAAGGATGAGCAGGAGGATTTGAAGAGACACCAGGCGGTGCAGACGAGAATACTGGAAACAAGGACCGCAATGGCTTCACACTCAACACTTTAGATTTATCTACAGAACCAGTAGGGTGCAGAAACTCTGAACTTTCCTGTCCTTCCATTCAATCGCACAACCAACAATTTTGCAGCAAGTTTTCACCAAAGACACCACTCACACCTCTCTTTCCAAATCTCCTCCTACTTCAATGCACAAAGTTATAGAATTTCGTTGATACAGCTATAAAACTAATAGTTAAAACGATCAACTCTTCAAGACCAGATTTTTTTCATTACACATTGTAAAGCTACTAAAGGAAAATGAGAAACCCTCTTCCAAATCATTTGGGAAAAAGCACAACAGAACGGCAGGGTGGAGAACCTCCAGGGAGCATCTTAATCGACAAATTACGTCGTTTATTTGATCTTCCTGCAAGATGACACATAATGCAATGGTTACAGATGGAATAAGATTTTTACACACTGAAACCCTAATTATATATTTGGCAACAATGAATTTAAGTGTAGGAATAGGTATTACGGGTCCGATGGCATTTCTATATCAAGAAGAAAAGAAGGAAAAAAAATACTTGGAATTCCACTAAATCCAAATTCAAACTCAACTACATGCTTGCAAACCCAGCAGTCGGTAAAAAAGCACCAAACTTCGAAACAAGACCAGAAAATAAGAAGCGAACTTTACGAAATCGACCTCAAACAAGATCAGGTAACTTGTAATTAGATGAGTCGCTTGAAACATTGCATCAACAATTAACGATTAGATGACAAACGAAGAATTCGACGAGCTGTGATGGCGATCACGTATTGTACCAGAAATAAAGCGTAATGAGAAAATTCAGAAACAGAAACAGACCAATTCGATTTATTTGTATTGGGTTAACGACAGTAGCAGATCCTAAGAAAGATCAATTACCTGAAGGAAAATGATAAGTGAGTGTTGGTCAGAAGGAAAGGGAGAAGAATAAGATTTGCATCACCGGCAGGGTGTGTCGATCTTTCTTGGGGTTGAATTTCCTAAAGAGGCCCCTTTGTGCGTTTTGCCAATTTAATAAGATCCCATCTCTCTCTCTCTCTTACTTAGTAATTTCGACCGCCAATTTTACTACAATGTTCGTGCAATAAATTAACATTTCTGCTAAAAATGAAAATTTCTAACTATAAACAGGGGCACTAATTCAGTTTGCCCCACTCCATTAAGTGGCGAGGAAAAGAAATCTATATCATATTACTATAGATTTGGATTGAATTACGTTTCAATCCTCTTTTTAAAGATCTATTAAGACATTGCAACTTATCATATACAAACAACCAGACATACGTATAATATTTATTGTTCACATATTCATTGTTCACACATAAATGGAGAGGGGGAATATGTGTGAACAATGAATATGTGAATAATAAATATTGTACGTATGTCTGAGTTGTTTATATATGATAAGTTGTAATGTCTTAATAGATCTTTAAAAAGAGGATTGAAACGTAATTCAATCCAAATCTATAGTAATATGATAAAGATTTCTTTTCCTCACCACTTTAATTGGCAAATCTTGCCAACAAATTGACATTAAAACTCTAGTCAAGACTATCATTATTATTTTCTATAATCAAGCGAAAAGAAAGAGTTCAGTAATACCATAGGAAAAGAAAATCCAATATAGGGAGCACCTGAGCATTTTTCCACTAAACAAATATTTTTGAGTGTACCAAGGTAATGCGGTTTAGGGGTTTGGATTATTGTACGAATGAAGGAGTAGGAATTTTCTTCTTTGAGGTAAATCAAGTCTGGTCTTCATATGCGCAAATCATTATCGTTCGCACCACATTAGTTCAAATAAGAGATAAGAGGTATACGAAACTCATTCTCTAATATATTCTACGACGTTCAAATCAATAACTTTCTTCTTAAATAGAAAGATAAGGCTAGAAAATAAATGCTGAAATGGATAGAGGATAGGGGTGAGTGTGAATCGGGGGGACTTTGCTTCACTTGTATGCACTCATTTGCTTGAGTATCTTTTTCACTCTTTGGATTTCTATCTCCTCCTTTTGGTCCGGGAAGAGTTGTATTTATAATTGAGGTTCCTATTCATCCGGTTAGCCTTTGAAACTGTTATATGTATTGAGAGACATTTCGATATAGCTGTTGGAAGACGTTCTACTTGGTGTGTAACCATTGCTTGGATTTAATATGTAACCGTCTAGCTATTAATTGTAAGAACCGTTTTGACTGTTTTTGGATCGGGTAATTTATTTGGTCATCATTATCCTTTAATTTTCGGTAATTATTTGTCAGGATTGATTGTCCCAATTATTGCCATAGGAAACCGTTATTTGGTTGTTTCTTTCTACTTTATACTTTTTTGCTTGGGCCACTAATACTTAGGTCTTATTTTAGTTTTAAGTTTGACCGATTTATTTTAGGTCACACCCAATACTAACTCCTCATACTTGGACATTTGAATTCAAATTCCAAGTATGTGATTGATGGGAAGCCAATTGGTATGCCGTCGAGGTACATCTCCATCGTGGATATTCTATTGATTAGGGGTCTTATATGTAAGGATCGGATTTCATGAATCATAATTATTTGAGCTAAATTAATATATATAAAATTAAGATTAATAAACAATGAAAACCTAAAAGCCAGGAACTCACTCCGAAATACAATAAAAAATTAATTGATAAAACTAATTTAAATTTTGGTTAATAAAAGATAAAACCAATGATAGAAAAATAATTTGGTTGACGAATTCTCAATCAGTTAGCAATCAAATTAATTTCGGTTGACAATAAAATAATCCAGTTACTAAATTTGCACCCGATTAATAACTAAATTTAGTCCGATTGATTAAATATAGTACAAATTAAATTAATTAAGTAAAATTATATACAATCCAACACACAAACACACACACACATTGCTGAAATTCTAAGGAATTCAGCAAAAGAAGGACCTAGCATCAGCAGCTCCTTGGCAACCCCATTTTTCTTCCAAATTACCAATAATTCAATAAGGAAATTAACTCATACATGGCATGAGAATCCCCTACACACATGAAAACATCATAATCAATTAAAAATTTAAAAGAAATCAAGTAGAGAAGCACACACACACACTACTACAACCAAGGAAAATCAGCAAGATGCTGATTTTATGCATACCTCACCAATGACTAAGTAAAAGTTAAATATAATCCCACCAATTTAAATGCCTCACGGTAGCCTTCTAAAGCCACCAAATAGCACAGTCATTCAACAAAATTAAGGGGATAAATCAGCTCATTTAGAGGGGCAACTAAGTTGAAATCTAGAAGGTAGGTGGATGTGATGGCAACAACTCAAATTTTAAAAAATAATCCAATTATTTGGCCTTTAAAGTATATAAGGCCACGTGAGGAAGATAAGAAGAAGAAGAGAAGGGAAAGAAAAATAAAAGGGAAAAAAATAGAAAGAAAAAGAGAGAATCATAGAACAAAACAGAAGAGGAATACAGAACCAGGGAAGGAAGCCTGGTTAACAACTTAAGGTTCAAAATTGAATAAAAATTATTCCAGAGAAGAACATTTCCACTTTTTTAATTTGTTAGTTAATTCTTGATGTTATCTTCAAATATTGTTGTTCTAATATTTAAAATTTTTGCCGTTATTATGCTAGAATAGGCAAAAGTTTAAAATCATGCTCCATGAAGTTCGGTTTCTGCAGCTTGCAGATATGCCTAATTTTTCATACTATTATTGGCCGAATTCTCCCATAAAAATTTTAATATAGAAACTTTATTATGTTGGATAATTCACCATATTTTTATTCTGGAATCATTATTCATAAATTATGCCGGTTCAATGAGTTTAAAGTCGGCTGACAGTTTTTGAACTGAAAAAATCAGAGACTTGCAGTTGGTACCGATTTTCTTCAAGATTTTGATTGGTTCAAACTCTATAAAAATTAGTAAAGAAATTTTAGTGAACCAGCTAAGATGTCATGAAGTTGGTATTAGACTCCCTATTGAAAATCTGACTGGTTCAGCCTCTGAAAAATTAGATATTACTGAAACGGCCAGAATGTGTTGGGATGTAGATTTAACACTAAATCATTGTATAACTTAGAACCGGATAAGTATAAAATTAGAAACTTTATATGAACCAATCCAAAATTATGTGCTGAATCTAAAAATATAAGTGAAAGAATTTTATATGGTAAACCGGCCACTAAACCGGGCCTAAGTTTAGTAACATACCTGGCTGAAATCCTAAAGCCAAAGTTAATAGCTGAATTAGCTACTGTTATTTGGTTGAATCGATGACCAAATGATCTCCAAACTGGCTCAAATTTGGTGACCAACAAGCTAAATCTCTTATTGCTGTTGTGAAAAAAATGGCTGATGAAATTGGCCTGAAATGGTCATTGAACCGGACCTCACATCGGCAATTGGACTAATTTCAACAATCATACTGATATTTAAAATTATAGCCTATAAACCGAGTCCCAAACCTGCTAACCATTAGCCAAAGTACCTTAAGTATGATAAGATGATGTTAAAGTATCAACTTGTAAAATTTGACATGAATTAACCACCAAATCGGATTCCAAAATGATAATAGAATTGGCCCCTACCTCCATGTTGATGCTGAACCGGGCAGTTCATGAAATATGGATTGAACCAACCATGAACCGGTTGAACCAGCAGTCGACTCGGCCATGTCATCTAGTACTAAGGCTTAACTATCATCATGTGAAACGGTTTCTAAAAATACCTTGATTTGATTGCTGAATAAGCCCTAGAACTAAAGATTGCCACTAAACCGGTCGACTTACACCTAATTGCCTATTTTGCTAATTAAGTGTAAACCGGATAGGAAATTAATAATCAACTAGCCATATATAGTATGTTAAATTAGTAAACTAGTTATATATCATGTGAATCGATTGGTCATCATAAGAATCGGTTGTTAAGAATTAGAAATGAACCGGTTTCTAATGAATCGATTAATTTGTAAGTGAATTGGTGGATAGATAAATTAATTTAAAACAATCCCGAGAGCCTTACAAATTCCTGAACAAATTGTAAATTTTGGATATGATGGTCAATTGGTTAGGATGATGAATCGAATGCAAAAATCGACAAGAATTTATGAATTATCTAAACCTATTAATGAATTGATTTGTGAACCGATTGATGAACCGGAAATTGAATGGTATATTATGCCAGCACAAATAAAAATTATAAGACTTTATTTTTCATGATATATATCGATGAATATTTTGTTCATATATATGTCAATTTTTATGCATAAGTGGAAGCTAATATGATATCAGGGAAATAAGTATTTTCTCTAAGGTGAAAAAATTATGAAAAGAAGCAATAATAAGTATAAGGAGTTCCACCAGGAAAATTTTATAAAGTAAGAAAACTAAACCCAGGATTCATTTCAGTGGGTAGTATTTCCCGACATATTTTAGAATATTACAGTGAAAATCAAGAAATTGTCCCTAGCGTCACCGAGGAAAAGCATGGTGGCTTGTGGCCCTATCTATCGAAATATAATAGGTATGAACCACCCTATCCTTGGGTTGTATCATGGACGATATGATCTTAGATTATATGAATTTATATAATCCTTTTTTCGATTGATCGCTCTATTAGCTGGTATGACCTACTAACCCTAATTCCTCAAGTTATGTAAAGTAAGAAGTGTTGGCAAGTAAAAAGAATTATATATAATAAAAAAAGATAATTGCATCACGAAAATATTCTGAAAGTATATATATATTTTTACATATATCACGACTCCAATCCCTATCTATGATGTATTTTTAAATAAAATATGCATGTTCTTGATTATACTTTGTCTTACTGAGCACTTGGCTTACTCTTTTGTTATTTTTCTTACCTTTCAGATGCTTTGTAAGAATTCAAGTCTGGTGAACAAAAATAAAGAAGAAATATTAGTCATATTGTAATTAGTAATGATGTAAGTAGTTTAGTTCAGTAATGATGTATAAACCTGAAATTTTATAAGTATTTTAGAAATATATATATTTTAGTAATGATAATTTAGAAGTATGTTCGCAATTTTTATAAGGTTGTTTTGTAAATTTTGACAAAATTTTATAAGATGAGTTTAAAATTCTAACTTGCATCTTTCCTTATCACGAAATTGACATCATATTGTCCAATGGATGTCAGAGCTATTGTTGATGTGGTATTATTTTTGGATCCTATGTAATATGATTTGTTGTGATGATTACAACATATAAAATAAGTACACGTTCCCTTCAAACAATATTGTTGAGCAAAAAAAAAATAAACATGTGAATATAGTTAATAACAAATATAAAAATGTGGGATGTGACATTATTTGGTAATATTTTATTCTATTCTATTATTAACCATGATTTGGTGTCTTTGAGGGTTTTGAGTTCCTTGCTAGTTGAGCTTCTGCCTCGGTTATAAATTGAGGGTCTTTATTCTAGTTATCTCTTAGAATACTCTATTTTTTACTTGGTAATGTGATTGCTCTTTGCGAACATGATGTTTTCTCAATTATGTATAACCGTTGTTGCCGAAACTGGTATGGAAGATCTTTCAAGTTTTGAAATCATTGCTTGATGATACATTTGAAGTCTGTTTTGATTACCTTCTTTTATTAGAAAAAATATCTTATTTTTTCTCTTTTATGTCCATTCCAAAGTCAGGCTCGCATGTTGTAGTAATACCCTTATCTCACTAACCTTTGCGGAGGTGGCTGAGATATATGTTGCCAACATGGGAGGACATTTTTTGTTTCATTTTCTTCTTCTTGCAGTTCCTCTATCATAACTCATGTTCGAATATTTAGAAAGTAGTGTAAATTTTTTTTTAATATTTGGGTCACAATTCTATGTCTCCCTTATTTTCTTCTGAGTTGTACTTTTGTCATTTAAAACTTGTACATTGTAAAAGGGTTTAATGAATAGAATCACCAAAATGAGGAATTGCATTTTTCATATGGCTTGTAATTCTTTGAACAAATGCACTTGGATGGAATGTACGCTCGTATGCTTTGGTTTTGTTCATCCTCTCGCCCATCTGACAGCCTGACAATTCAGACTTCTGACAGTCTGACAATTCAGACTTCTGACAGCGCAGCGTGTAATAATTTAATTTAAAATGAATCCGAAATTAAAATATTCACGGGGTGAGTGAGCCGACATTTTGATTTAAATTGAAGCATTTAATTAAAATTAATGAAGTGGTACAGCCGCTTACAGCCTGCCTACTACCTTAGGAAGCATTGCATCAGATCATCATTACTAGCGTAGTGGAAGAGATGTGCTGTAGCATCTTCCCATGTTGACATGTGTTCCCTATTAATATAATGGTTAGCCTGTTTAGGCACATCCAAATGACATTATTCTAAACTAGAGCCCCTTTATTTAAACTCTGTCGTGCCTTCGTTTGTCATATTTTCGTATTCTATCTGTCAGCCCAAGTTTGTTTTCTGCTTTTCCTTAGTTCTCATAGCTCCTTGCGTAGCTTCCAAAGGCATTGCTAATATTCCGTCCACCTTACGATTAAGAAGGTCCTGGACATCTACAAGAAGTATAACATCCCTATTGTCATTCTTTACCGAGTTTCCTCACCATTCGAGCAAGCTTATTCTTCGAGGCACGGCTTTATTGCCATTTACAAAGTTCATCTAAAAGAGGGCCTATGAATTCCTTTTTCTAGGCAGCTCTATGAAATATTGAAGGCCCTAGGGATTCCCGTTGCACATCTCTACCCTAACGCCATCAAGATTTGGTCTCTTTGTGCATTTTCCTTAGCTGTCGAAGGCTTTGTTTGGACACTAGGGTAGTCAAAATTGTCTTCTGGTTTAACCAGGAGAGTAACTGGATTTCATTCACCTCTAGAATCGGGTATAGAATCAGTGGAGGGAATCTAGATTGTGTAAAATTTTGATGGATTAATATTTTTTATTGTGGTTCCTTCTAACTGGACCATCTCCAATAAATGGAAATTGGTCAACACTAGTTATACTAGTTAAGTTTTGGAGACCAAGACTTTTACTGAAATATGATAACTATGGATTAATTATATGAATAAAAATTATATTTAGGTTTAAGAATGTGAAAAAATTTGATACTGAAGCAAAACGAGATAATGGGCCAAGGGAGCGCAGGGCGCTCGACCACCGCTCGAGTGGCCCTCGAGCACAAAAATACAAAAGTTGTGCTCGAGGGTGTGCCCGAGGAAAGGGGGGAGCGACCACCATCTACGAGCAGTGCGTTTGAGCGTATTTTTGCGCAAGCGACCACTCGAGCACCGCTCGACCGACGCTCGAGCGGCGGTCACTTTGACTCGCACGTGACTTCTTTATTCATGTTTTAAAAGGGAAACTTTGGGGCTTAGGGCTTCATTTTAGCAAGAGCCACGACAGTGAACGAAGGAGAGAAGAGAGGAAGGAGAGGGAAGAGAAAAGGAAGGGAAAAGTCTGCCGTCCAGTCCCAATCAAATTAACGGTAATTGTAGATCGAGCTTAGGAAAGTGTACCTCAAACATTATTTTCTATTTTACAGCTTTTTTGTATCTCAAAAATGGTATTGATGCTTTAAATCCATGGTTTTGCATGTTTACTGTAAATAATGCATATTTTTCCTGATTAATCGGATAGATTTTATATTTACTAGTATATACTACTATATATACCTCTGATTTCATGAAAATACATGTGTTTGGTATTTGTTTATCATCCGAAAATTTTGGCAAAACCCTAGGTAAGAAAATTGAAGATTTGATGCTTTATTTTTCATAATTTTTGATATGAAAAAGTTAATCTGTAACGTGATAATGTCAATGATGTGATTTATGTCTGAAAAATTTACACGGATTTATACTGTTAAATTTTTATAAATTTTTAAAGCTAAACTGAAGCATTTTCAACTATTTCTGTACATTCTGAAGCAAAACTGAAAGATTATAAACTGTTACTGTATATTCTGAAGCTAATTGAAGAGTTATTGTGAAACTCTGACTTCTGAAATTGAAAAGATTCAGTTAAGAAATAAGAAGAAAAAATATTTCTGATACTGTTAATTAGGACATAGGACTGATATATAGTCAGGTTATGTTCTCCGGCATGTCTTAGAATGTTATGATGGTAATCGACGATAACTCTGTCCATAGAGTTATATATGGTCCGTCCTTACTCACGGCGTTAACCTAGAGGATAGTTACTGTTACTGGGCGATGTTACTGTATTGAATCTCGTAAGAAGGGATGTCCCACGAGATGGGACAACTATTTCTGACCTTAGATTGTGTACAGTAAACACAATCTATTCTCGATTATTCATCCTCTGTACTAGTAGGGTTTATTGGTTGGATCCTTTACTGACAGAAAAGAAATTTTCTATAATTTATAGAGTTGAGACCGATTTCTAATTTCTGAAGCAAGATTGCACTGATTTTTGATTTTCAAATCTTAATTATTATCAAATTATGCTTTCTCTGTTTTCCATGCACTGTTCTACCCTTGAATATTTCCATGCTACAGTTTCTGTAAATCACTACTTTATAGCATTTATACTTTAATATATAAATATATCCGCTTTACTATATTCTGCTCTGCATGAAAGTTTTATTGTATGCCTGCATGTACCTTACTGAGTTTTGGCTCACTATTTTACTATTTTTTTCTCCAGATGAGACGGTAGAACTTGTACCAGATGAAAAGGAATAACTAAAGCTTAGTCTGAAAACCTTGGGAGATTTAAAGTATTTGGAAATTTTGAAAAGAGACAGTTGAATTGTAAATACCTGATTTTTGATATACGGTTTTGTATATAGATCTTACGCATATTGATTCTTGTATATAGAATATATGTGATGCATATGATGAAACAAAAATTATGCTTCTGCACGTTTATAGTTCTACTTCAGCTAAATGTTTTCTGGATTCTGTACAACTCCTAGATGGCATCTCTCTTCCAAACTATTAATATAGTGGATAGAAAATGTGAAATGTAAGTCATAAAAAATTATACGGTGTCTGTGATCCTGTGTCTGATATGAGAATTCCTGTTGATGGATATTATGATGATATTCTATATGTTTATAGGTTATAAGCAGGATTTATAGTTTCGTTTAGTCCAATTTTATGGGAGACTCTGTTTGTTTTTTCCTAGAACTTTAGATTGTTAAATGGGCTCAGGTTTCTGTTTTCTGTAGTGACGGAAGTTTCTGAGGACAAAAAGAAAAAATCCGTTCCATCATAATTGGTATCAGAGAAATGAGATGCCTTAGAAATTGATCGACCGAAAAGCAGAAACATAGGCTTGAATTTCTGTAGGGATATGTCGGGTTAGCTAAGACAACTATGATGCTTAGGAAGTCGATCCTTAGGCTAGGATTGAATTTCATTAAACTATTGATAACCCTTTTTCTTAACGTGATTTCTTGAGGTTTATAATTTTATGTTTATTTTTTGTTATAGGATTTAAGATGGCCAGTAGAAAAAATAGAAGGAATAACTGTGGTGGTGCTAGTACTCCCTATGATCGAGAGGCACTTATGTGGATTTACTGAAGAGAATGACTAATGTGGTAGAATATGTAGAGCAGAGGCATATGGCTCCAGTCTCTGCACCTGAGCCAGCTCCGGCACATTCAGCTCCGACAACTTATGACAAATTTATAGCGGAGCGAGTATCGGGATTCTTAGATAAGCTTGATCTGGCGGAAGCGTATGTGTAGCTTAAAAGGAAGAAAAAGATATTTGCTATGATTTGGTGTACTGATCAGGAGAAAGTTACCTTCGCAGTATACAAGTTGGAAGATGAAGCCGATAGCTGGTGGAGTACGAAGAAAAAGGCGTTAAGAGTGCCCGATGATGCTATCACTTGTGTGAGGTTCCAGGTCTAACAACATAATAAATATAAGGTAATCAGTGTGATAATAATTAATACTAAACCTATTGAACGAATGAGTATTTGTATCGGAAGAAAATCAAAAAAATATATATCGGGTTGTGGACTGCTGATACGATGCCAGTAGGTCGCGCCTGCTGTGCGCTCGAGCCTGGGCTTGAGCTCAAAAAGTAGTAGCGGCAACAACAGGCACGCCTAATGTGCGCTCAAGCCTGGGCTCGAGCGCAAAAGGCAGTAGCGCCTCGCTTACTGCGCGCCTCTGCGCGCTTGAGTGTAGCCTAGCCGCAAGGCCGCGCTCGCCTAGCGCTCGCCGGGCACTCAAGTGCCCGGCGATTATAAACCCGCATCCTGCTTTGCGATTTTCATTTCTCCATGTCACCAAACCCTTTTAGAGAGAGAGCACCGTTCCTAGAGAGAGAAGGGAGGAGATAGAGTCGTGGAGTTCAATTTCGTCTGATAGCTAGTTACAAAATAGGTAGCACGCGTCGAGGCAAGTATTCTCATACTCACTTTCCTCTTTCGATATTTTTCATTTATCATCAGGTATTTTTGTCTCGATACCTACCCAATCCATGGAAAATGTAATACCCATGACTTGAGACCAAGGATTATATAATTTATTGTCCGATTTACTCACCGATTCGGTCGGTGGAGTACCACCAAACCCTAACCTATGGGAATTGGGGGTTTTCCATTCCCACATTGTATTTTATTAAATTGACCCCAAAATGTGAATCACCACTATGTCGGCCATGTAATCGATCTCGCATGTTTTGACCCGTTCGCGGCGTCCAAGCCCTCTAAAAGGTCATTGTTACTGTTCACCCGGAATAAAAAGGAAAATTTGCATGTTTTCACCTTCGTAACATGTTGAAGAGACTTCAAAATATGAATCCCCACATTCCAATTGTAAGTATATATCGACCGGACATCCGATTCTGCAAGAATCAACGCATTCGTGGCGTCCGAACCCTCTAAAAGTGGCCTGACACTGTTCACCCAAAAATGGATTGTAAATGTGCATACTTTAGCTCTCTTCATTTGTGATGAAACTTATGACTAAATTTTCGTGTCAAATTGTAAGCCCTGAAGATGTATAATGGTGCACCGGAAGTAAGGGAATGCGTCCCGGGGACTTCTAAGGTGGTGTTTGACCAACGGAGTTAAGTAAAACCAAACTTTCTTACGAGCTTGAATTAAATGGTTAAAAGATTTAAGTTCCAAAGAAAGAAAGGAACCTAGCAAGTAAATAGAGGAAAATCCACAAGGCACGATATGACGGATTTGATCTCCTAGTTGGAGATACATGATGGGAATGTGATTTCTCGAGTCGAAAATGCAATGGAACTGTGGTGGATCTTCCCTCAAGGAAAAGGTGAATCTCGAAACTAGGACCATGGTTCATAGGGGTAGTACCGTCTAACTTACCATGTACATCACGGTAGAAACCTAAAGAATACTCCGGCCGCTCTTGGGGGCGGGTGATGTTCAAGGTACGCTTTATGATACTACTGTAAAAGAACGAGGATTGCCCTGGTCCCCGGGGGATATGGGGCGATTGAGATGGCCGATTGCTGCAGGCCTAAAATGTAGCCAATGGTCGAGTGCTATAGACCTAAAATGTAGCTGATGGTCAAATGTTGCAGACCTAAAATGTAGCCCGCTTTAGAATGTGTAGCAAACATATTCCTTTCCTCGTTCTCTCTCATCATTGGCTAGTACGGCTTACTGGCTCCAGGGTCGGCAAAGATTAATGGTAATAGTGAAAGTGAATAAAACATAACTAGTGTAAACACGTCAACTAGATAATTTCAGAAGTTCTCCTTCCTCTCATGTTTCCCTTTGTCCTTAGTATATGACTTTTCATCCAATTATTACTTTCACTTTTACCTGCCTGTAGTTAGTAATATATGATTTTATTTGTTGGGCTGTATGCTCACTCTTGTTGTATATCTTTCAGATGAGAATGTATTGATACCCGACGAGACTGAATAGGCCATAGAAGTACGATAGACAACTGATATTGCACGCAGGGCTTGGGACTGGGACTTAGCTGATTTAATGTATGAAACATAAATTTTGTTATACTTTTGTAAATTGTATAAGATATATATGGTGGTGATTAATGATGTTTGGTATGGATGAATGATGGATCAGTTTTTGCTATATATAGTGGTTGTTATGCTTCCGCAGGTCTTTTTCATTGTGGTTATGATCGAGGTTCCTAGTTGGCATTCTTCCCCATCGATATTACACTAGAGTTATGATGTCGGAGCCACATCAGTTGATGTGGCCATTAGATCCTGTGTAGTGTGTTGAGTATTGAGACTTATAGTTTTGTTGTCGATTATTGTAGATTGTTGTGCACGGTTGATTTACAGGTGTTTTTAATTTGACAAACGCTTGATTTATAAATAAAACTCTATCCAATTTTCTACATGAATTAATAATTTTAATTAGGAGTATTAGTCTATTATTATGTCTGACATAGGTTATTTAAGAAGAATAACCCAGTCCGTCACAACTTGGGAGATGTTCGAGGATGCATTTATAGAAAAGTATTTTTCATCTAGCTTCCAAGATCAACAGGAGCAAGATTTCATGAGATTGGGACAGGAATATGACGGTGACAGAGTATAACGCTAAATTTACTGAGTTGTCTCATTTTGCACCTTTTTATGTAGAGGATGAGTTAAGGAAAGCAAAAAAGTTTTAGTAAGGGCTGCGGGATGATATTAGAAAGTCACTGTCAATCCTGAAGCTCCGAACTTATGCTGATATTTTGGATAGGAAGGTGATTTATGAGAAAGAAGCGGAGATGGAGAGGTTTTATGCAAAGAGGACGGCTAGTCGGGTGGATTTTAGTGCTGGATCGAATGTGGAATCTTCTGAACTGTCCAAAAAGGTGAGGACAGCCGATAAAGGGAAGAGTATCATTCTAGCTTAGCTAGTGACTGGCTCTAAAGCATCAGCCACTGATTGTGCTTTCTTTGGGAGGAAGCATCTAGGATAAGCATGTCACAAGGTATCAAGAGCATGCTTTAGATGTGGACAGCAGGGCCATGTGCTAAAGGACTGCCAATTACCTCCGAGGCTAGAAGGAAAGAAGCTTACCGTTGTTGCTAAGGCTTTCGCAGTAACTGTTCAGGACCCGGAGGCATCTCCGAATGTTGTGGAAGGTTTCCTCTTTATTTGTGGAATTCCTACTTCTACATTATTTGATTCGGAGTCTAGCCACTCATTTATTTCTCCACGATTTGCATGCCGTATTATATCGGCCCCGTGTGTTTTGGATTATGTATTATCTGTGTCAACTTCCACTGGATCCTCTGTGATTGCTAATGTTGTGTATCCTGGATGTATGATTGAGGTGAATGGGAAGTGTTTGATTGTAGATTTGGTGCTGTTGAACATGGGTGATTTTGATGTAATTTTGGGGATAGACTGGCTTGCTAAATATCACGCCATTATTGATTATTTTTTGAAAAGAGTCTGTTTTGATATTCCTGGGACGGAACCCTTTTTCTTTCAAGGCATTAGGAAGAAGGAGGTGTTTATATTAATCTCTACTTTGCATGCCAAATATTTGATGAAAAGTAGGTGTAAAGCTTACCTGACATATGCCTGCACCACTAGGGAGTTATAGTGTGCCGGCTAAGGATATCCTTGTTGTATGTGATTTTGAGAATGTATTTTCGGAGGAATTACCTAAATTACCTCCAGACCGAAAAATTGAGTTTTCAATTACAGTTATTTCTGGAGTTAGCCCGATTTCTAAGACCCCTTATTATATGGCCCCAACTGAATTGAAGGAATTGAAGTTACAATTACAGGAACTGTTAGATAAGAATTTTATCAGATCGAGTGTATCTCCTTGGGGAGCACCGGTGTTGTTTGTAAGGAAGAAAGATGGGTCTTTATGACTATGTGTTGATTATCGTGAGTTGAACAAAATCATGATTAAGAATAAGTACCCGTTACCAGGTATTGACGATTTATTTGATCAATTGTAAGGATCTCGGGTGTTTTCGAAGATTGATTTGAGGTTTGATTATTATCAGTTGAGGATTAAGCTAGAAGATGTGGCTAAGGCTTCTTTTTGAATGCGTTATAGCCAGTATGAGTTCCTTGTTATACCTTTTTCCCTCACGAATGCCCCTGCTACATTTATTGATCCGATGAATAAGGTGTTCAGGCCATATCTGGATAAATTTGTAGTGGTATTTATTGATAATATTCTAGTATATTCAAAGGATCATGATGAGCATGAGACTCACTTGAGGATGATACTTCAAGTGCTTCGTGAGGAGAAATTATATGCTAAACTAAGTAAATGTGAATTCTGATTGGAGAAAGTGATGTTTCTAGGGCATGTAATTTTTGACGGTGGTTTTTCTATGGATCCAAAGAAGGTAGAGGCAGTTACAAATTGGGAGTAGGCTAACTTCGTGGACTGAGGTTAGGAGCTTTTTAGACATGGTAGGCTATTACAGGTATTTTGTAGAGAATTTTTCACAAATTGCTATACCTCTAACTCAGCTATTAAAAAGAGGGCTAAATTTGAATAGACTAACGAATGTGATCTGAGTTTTTAGGAATTAAAAGGTCGTTTGACTACCACCCTAGTGTCGATCATTCCAGAGGGTTTAGGAGGTTTTGAGGTATATTGTGACACCTCTCAGGAGGGTTTGGGTTGTGTATTGATGCAGTATGGAAAAGTTGTAGCTTATGGGTCTAGACAACTGAAGGTGCATGAAAGAAACTACCCGACCCATGATCTGAAGCTAGCTGCTGTTGTGTTTACTTTGAAAATTTGGAGACATTACTTAAATGGTGAAAAGTTCCTTGTGTATTTTGATCATAAAAGTTTGAAGTATCTATTTTTACAAAAGGAATTTAATATGAGGCAAAGGAGGTGGCTTGACTTTTTGAAAGACTATGACTGTGAAATACAGTATAAGCCAGGGAAGCCAAATGTAGTTGTCGATACATTGAGCCATTGATTGAGTTATGTGGCTATGTTGCGTGTTAAGCAGATAGAAATGTTGGATTATCTGAAGTAGTGTGACATCTAATATTATGCTCGGGGTGATAGGATGCTCATATCTTATATTCAAATCCAACCGGAGGTAATTAATGAGGTAAAGGAGAAATAAGTGAATGATTAATTCCTTGTGGATATTGTAAGTGATCTAAATAGGAACTCTCGAGCTGATTTTAATATCTGGACTGATGAAGTATTGAGGTTTAGAGACCGATTATGTGTACCGAACGATAGGAAACTAAAGGAGAAGATTTTGAAGGAGGCTCACTAGTCTCGGTATACAATCCACCCTGAGGCGAATAAAATGTATTACGATTGGAAGAAAACTTTTTGGTGGAGAAATATGATGAGGGATATTATAGCTTATGTGGAGAAATGCCTTGTATGTCAGCAATTGAAAGTTGAAAGGAGGAAGCATTCTGAATTGTTACATCCGATGTCGATCCCATGCTGGAAATGGGAAGATATTACTATGGATTTTGTATCTGGTTTGCCGAGGACTCCTAGGAATCAGGACGCCATTTGAGTTATAGTTGATTGTCTGACAAAATTAGCCCATTTTTTTGACAATTAGGACGACATATTTCCGTGATAAATTGGCCCAATTATACGTGAATGAGATTGTGGGGCTCCTTGGAATTCATATCTCTATTGTGTCTGATAGGGATCCCCTTTTGATCTCGAGGTTTTGGGAGAGTTTGCATAAGGAGTTGGGACGGAGTTGAAGTTCAGTACTGCGTATTATCCCCAGACTGATGGCTAATCGGAGCATACTATTCAGATTCTTGAGGATATGTTGAGGGCCTTGGTGCTGGAAATGAAAGGGACTTGTGACAGTTATCTGGTACTAGCTGAATTTGCATATAATAATAGTTATCAGGCTACCATTAGCATGGCACCTTTTAAGGTATTCTATGGGAGGAAATGCAGATCACTAATTTACTTGGAGGAGACTGGAGATAAGAGGATTTTGGCCCTGAAATCGTAAGAAAAACTACGGAGAAAATTAAACTGATTCATGATAATCTGAAAGTTGTTCAAAATAGATAGAAAAGTTATGCAGACCAGAGGAGGAAAGAATTGAGCTTTGAGGTGGGAGAATTTGTATTTCTAAAAGTTTTACCATCAAAAAGAACGTTCAGGTTCAGGGTAAAAGGAAAACTGAAGTCGCGGTTCATAGGTCCATTTGAGATTCCGAAAAGGATTGGGGAGGTAGCTTACTGGTTGGCGTTACCACCTAGTCTGGCAGACGTATACGATGTATTTCATGTATCAATGCTTCGGAAGGACGTTCACGATCCTGCACACGTGATTGAGTACAGGCCCTTGACTATTGAAAAGAAGTTATATACTAAAATCATTCACCTGGTGAAAGTACTCTGGAGCAATCATTCACCGGAGGAGGCCACTTGGGAGGACAAAGAGGAACTCTGAAGTGAATATCCTCACTTGTTTTCTTTAGGTATGTAATTCTGTTTAATTTTGAGGATAAATTTCTTTAAGTGGGGGAGAATGTGAGATCTCGATCCTGGAACATGATAATTATGGATTAATTATATGAATGAAAATCATATTTAGGTTTAAAAAAGTAAAAATATTTTGTTCCGAAATAAAATGAGGCAAAATGGGCCAAAGGAGCGCAGGGCGCTCGACCACCGCGCGAGCTCCCCTCGAGCGCAAAAATGCAAAAGTTGTGCTCGAGGGTGCACCCGAGGCAAGGTGGGAGCGACCCCTATCTACGAGCACTGCACTCAAGCACCGCTTGACCATTTTTGTGCAAGCGACCGCTCGAGCACCACTTGACCGGCGCTCGAGTGGTGGTCACATGGATCCACACGTGACTTCTTCGTTCGTATTTTAAAAGGAAAAATTCAAGGCCTAAGGCTTCATTTCAGCAAGAGCCATGACAGTGAACGAAGGAGAGAAGAGAGGAAGGAGAGGGAAGAGAAAAGGAAGGAAAAAATCTGCCATCCAGTCCCAATCAGAGTAACGGTAACTGTAGATCGAGCTCAGACAAATGTACCTCGGACGTTATTTTCTATTTTTATAACTTTTTTGTATCTTAAAAATGGTATTTATGCTTTAAATCCATGGTTCTACATGTTTACTATAAAGAATGCCTATTTTTCCTGATTAATCGGACAGATTTTGTATTTACTAGTATATACTGCCAAATGTACTTCTGATTTTATGAAAATACATGTGTTTGGTATTCATTTATCATCCAAAAATTTTGGTGAAACCCTAGGTACGAAAATTGAAGATTTGATGCTTTATTTTTCATAATTTTTGATATGAAAAGTTTAATCTGTAATGTGATAATGTCACTGATATGATTTATGTCTGAAAAATTTATATGAATTTATACTGTTAAATTTTTGTGAATTTTTGAAGCAACACTGAAGGGTTGTAAATTATTTCTGTACATTCTGAAACGAAACTGAAGGATTATAAACTGTTATTATATATTCTGAAACTAATTGAGGAGTTATTATGAAACTCTAATTGACTTCTAAAATTAAAAAGGTTTTCAGTTAAGAAATAAGAAGGAAAAATATTTATAATACTGTTAATTAGGACCCGAGAATGATATACAGTCAGGTTAGGTTCTTCGACATACCTTATAACGTTATGGTGGTAATCGAGGATAACTCTATCCATGGAGTTATACGTGGTCCGCCCTTCATCATGGTGTTAACCTAGAGGGTAGATACTGTTACTGTCCGGTGTTACTGTGTTGAATCCCGCGAGAAGGGATGTCCCACGAGATGAGACAACTATTTCTGGCCTTAGATTGTGTGGAGTGAACACAATCTATTCTTGATTATTCGTCCCCTCTACTAGTAGGGTCTACTGGTTGGGTCCTTTACTAATAGAAAAGAAATTTTCTATAATTTGTAGAGTTAAGGTCGATTTCTATTTTCTGAAGAATGATTGCATTGATTTCTAATTTTCAAAACTTAATTATTATCGAATTATACTTTCTCTGTTTTCCATGCATTGTTTTGTCCATAAATATTTCCATGCTATAGTTTCTATAAATCACTACTTTATAGCATTTATGTATTAATATGCAACTGTATTCGCTTTACTGTATTCTGTTATGTATGAAATTTTTACTGCATGCTTGCATGTACTTTGCTGGATTTCAGTTCACTGTTTTACTATTTTTTCCTAAAGATGAGACGGTAGAGCTTGTACCAGATGAGAAGGAATAACTAAAACTCAGTTTAAAGACCTTGGGAGATTTGAAATATTTGAAGATCTTAAAAAGAGACAGTTGAAATGTAAAAACCTAATTTTTGATATATGGTTTTGTATATGGATCTTATGCATATAGATTTTTGTATATAGAATGTATGTGATACATGTCATGAAACTGAAATTGTGCTTCCGTAGGTTTATAGTTCTGCTTCCGCTATATGTTTTTTGAATTCTGTACAAGTCCTAGATGACATCTTTCTTCCAAACTGTTAATATAGTGGATAGGATAGGAAATGCGAAATGTAAGCCGTAGGAAATTATATAGTGTTTGTGATCCTGTGTCTGATGTGAGAATTCCTATTGATGGATATTATGATGATATTCTGTATGTTTACAGGTTATAAGCAGAATTTATATTTCCGTTTAGTCCAATTTTTGGGGAGACTCTGTCCGTTTTTTTAGAACTTTAGGTTGTTAAACGGGCTTAGGTTTCTATTTTCTGTAATAACGGAAGTTTTTGAGGACAAAAAAAAATCTGTTTCGTCACATTTACGACCAAACTTTTGATTGAGTTAATAGAGGAAAACACTATTTTCCTTTGGAAGAAGAGTAATTTTTTGACTCGGGAGGTGGTTGTTGACGTCAACTGGGAGGTTAGCACAAGTGGAGAGGCCATTGCCAATATGCCTCCCTGTAGACCCAAGAGAAGACTCGGGAGCTTTTTTGTAAGGTACAAATTCCTAAAAACATGGTAATTGTGGTAATTAACTAATATAAGTAGGTTTAAGATAGGTTACCTTGGAAAAAATTAAAAATTTACCAAAGTTGAGGGTTAAGGGAGCTATACTTGTTGTGGGCTCGAGTGCACAAGGAGGCGCTAAAAATAGAATGCCCCCGCCCTCTACACACTCGAGCACATAAGGAGGTGCTAAAAACAGATTCATCTGGGAGAGCTTGTGCTCGACGTGTGCTCACTGGGCACTCGAGTGCGCCTCTAGAAACTTCCCACTGACTTATTTCGTGATTTAAATAGGAAAGGAAGGAGAAAGAGGGGAGCACACACGTGATAGTAGGGAGAAAAGGGAAAGGAAGGAGAGGGAGAAAAGCGAAAGATGAGAAATTTTTTGTAACTTTTAGCCTGATCAGAGTAAGGAAAATATTAAATCAGGCAAAGACAAGTGTACATTTAACCTTGTTTTTCGTTATTACTGTTTTTAACTATTTCATTTTTATTCTAAAACCCTGCTCTTTTAAGATTAGTATATAATACCCCATGTTTTTTTATTTTTCTCATGATATTATGAATAAAGTACATGATTAAACATGAGTACATTTATCTGTTAGTTTGTTTTCAGCATATATTTTGTGTTACATGTCTAGATTGTGTTAGAACAACATTCACCAAACCCTAGAACAAAAATTAGGGAGTAAATGTGGTAAAAAATAAATTATGACGTGGAAATATGATATTGTGAAGTATTTAAGTTAATGGATGCACTAAATGTAATATTGCCAAAAGTTATACGGTTAAATATCTCTAAGATGATCTAACGGAATTAGTTCAAGTGACCACTAATGATTGAGAATCAAGATTAAGAACCATGAACTAAGAATCAAGATCCTCAAGTTAAGTTAAAATAGTAAGAAACTGGACCAAGGATTGTTCAACAGGTAATATTCTTTGGCCTGCCATGAATATTGCTGTGGAGACTCGAGGATACCCTAACCCCGTATCCTGGTCACTTAGTGAAGCGGGTGATATTCTTGGCAAGTCTTAGAAAGTTACAGTGGTAATCAATGATAACTTTGTCCATGGAGTGATATGTGGTTTGCCTTCCTCGGGGTATTACTATGGTGGACAAGAACCAAGAATCTAAGATCATTCTAGTTCTCGAGATATAAATAAGGAGGAAATATGAGATGATGATTGAAGAACAAGAATAAGAATTTGAGATCATCTTAATCCTCAGGATGTTAATAAAGGACGAAACATGAGATGATGTATGATGATGAAAGAACAAGAATTAAGACCTTTGATTGTATGGAACACAATCTATCATCGATTATTCACTTCTCAACTGGTAGGGTCTACTAGCCCTGATCCCTCAAGATAATAAGAAAACTAATTCTAAAAGATAAGTAAAATTCTAAGCTATCATATGAATTCAACATGTTTCAAACTAAATTAGAAGAAGTATTCAAAGGAAAGGATCAAGTAAACAAGACAAGGATTCGTCCACGAGCTCATATTGATGCATCATTTTATGCATTTTTCTTTTTTATATGCAATATTGATGCTTTTAGCATGTTTATCGAATTCAAGAATAAAGGAAAGAATGACTAAAAGAAAGGATAAAATCAACCAAGGCAAGAATTTTGATCACAAGATCATAACCTCAAGTTCATGCACATGCATTGTTTCATACTTTTGTATCACCCATAATCATATTTGGTCTCTTATCCTTTCGTTTCTTTTACTTATATATTTATATATATTTGTGTTTACACAAAAATACGCATGCTTTTATTTATGGTACCTTGTTGAGCTTATAACTCGTTGTTGCTGTTTTTATCCCTTTCCAGATAGGTATTAATGAGCTAAAACTTGATGAGAAGAATAGCGATAAATGATAGGTAAGAGGGCAGCTGGATGTATTGATGAAATGTGAATGTAATATTTAATGTTTAGATAAATATTGTGTATGAAATTGTGTCATGGCATGTTGTATAGTTATGCTTCCGCAAGATTCTGGATGATTATAGTTATACTTCCGCAAGTTGATTTTGAATTTGTACAAGTTCTTAGATGACATCTCTCATTAGACCCAAGGTAGTAGTTGAAAATTATGTGTTGGAGCCATGGATGAATGGCATTTGATGTGCATTCTGTGATTAGTTGTGTGGATGTGTTGTGGGTTGAAATTATTGAGATCTATTTGCTTATATATCTTGTACATGTTGTATTATTCAAATTGTATTTATGGTTTTTGACCATATTTAGAAGAGACTTTGCCAAAATTTTTATAGAATTTAATATATTAAAATAATAGCATATCAGTTTTTATTTGATTAAGTATATTAATTAATGGAAGGTCATAAAGGATTGTGACCCATTCCGTTACATTTTTATTCATGATTCTCTGAGAGTAGAGGTTAGGGAGGCAGGCTCCTCACCTCTTGATCCATCTTTTTCGTCCTCCTTTGTTGATTTTAAAAGGGTGCCTGATAAGACTTATGATGAGATGACCATATTGGAGGTCGGTGAGTCGTCTCAGAGGCCAGACTCTATTCTTTTTTCACAGGGCAGCTCAATTTTTAAGGAGGTGCCCATATTTGTTCAGGGTGGTGGGGCTTCCCCATCCACTTCTTTAAGAATAAATAATCCTGTTATTAGCGGCACAAACAAAGGAGAACCGATTGTTGCCCCGTTTCTTGCCCAATATGGGGTCCTAAATTTTGTTAGTTCGTTACCCGATGATTCTATTTCCACACCTCTAGTTGTGCCAATTGTGGAGTCCATTAATAATAAACAAATGGTAGAGGATGTGCCTACCAATAATCCTCAGACTTCAATGGGGATTATTGAACCTTGTCGTTTTTCATGAGAGGTTTTAGAGGTTGAGGAGGCCCCTCAGGTACACCCGTCACTATTAAGGTGCTCTCTAAGAATTCAAATGCCTTCTCCCATCCACCTGGATTTGAAATCAATCTCTGTTGCCATCCTTTGCTTCTATGCTAGGAGGACTCCACCCATTTTTGAGTTTGAGACGTCTCGAGCTCTTTTATAGTGAAAAGTTTTTTGTTCATGAGGTATTTCCTACTTGCTTCTTCGAACTTGAGCTTTCTTTATGATACCATTGTGTCTGATTTAACATTCCATTTTATCTAGTAGTCACTGGAGCTTGTGGACTTAATCAGAGACAGGCTTCATAAGCATGACCTCAAAATTGCCTGTCTCTCTCGACTGTATATTGATCCTACTGCTTATAGGGAGTTAGAGATTCGAGTTGAAGCAGTTGTTGCCTAGGCCTAGTAACTTCGAGATCGGGCTATTTTTTTTTGGAGGGAGAGCTGTCCAAATGTTTGGTTCGATTTCAAGGGTTATCGACAACCAGATATGATCACCTTATTCGAGGATAAGCTCTAAGAGACTGAATGTCAATCAATTTTTTATGCTAATTTGATTGCCAGCCTACAGGACAAATGTGCCTAACTCAAGGGGGAGTTGAATAAGCACTTTCAGCCTCTAGATGTTGGTCCTATCTTAGATGATTCATTCCATGATGGAATCTCCCTCCATAGGCAAATCATTTCCCTAGTTGTTCCTAATTTTCTTTTAGGCTGTCTTGACCCGAGGAATTCTAAGGCTTCTAAGCATTTCGATGTCAGGGATTTTTCTAGACCGGGTGAGGGTCCATTGTCTAGGTTCCTAGCTAGTCCTCAACCTCATGACAATTGAGTTGTTTGCACTACCATAGTGGCCGATTTGATTGATGTCCTGTACTGAGCTCAGCTCTTTGAATTGTAGATATACATATTTAATGAATTAGTTAAATTTCCATGATCATTGTCATTGATATTGTTTCTATTTGTGTTGAATCTTTGTTCAAAGTATTCTTTATTTTCCAGCTAGGTGGTGTCATCATCATTGCTGGGTTTTGTTGGACACTAGTCTGCGGACCATGTATGAGCGATGGTGCCTATTCCTTGAAGGGACATTACAGCACTCATGTTGAGAAGCCCCCTAAGATTTTTATGATTAGGTGTTAGATTAGACCTCTTAAAGGGGATCAGATCTTGTCCTTAAACCCCTCCCCCGAGTCTTTAAATGATTGTCATTGTCAGACCGCTTTTTAGGTCATTCAATTGTATTAACCAATGTTGTGACCCCGTTTATGCATGAATCATTTTAGCAGATGAAGAGTCATGACTCTTGTCCACCTAACTTAGGGTTAGTCATGGTCGTTATTAATCATATAAGCACACAAATAAAAAATTGATGCAAAAAATTAAATGTAATTTTATTCTTATTAAAACATTTACATATCATACAAGCACTCAATAAGCTATAGGTAGGATGTATGTGACAAAACGACCATCTTTCACTATATATGACATCTATCAAATTATCGTACTTATACCGTGTTAAAATATACTCTGATCAAAAGATATACATATATATATATATACTTACAGGGGTGGTCTTAAATTTTTTTGTTATTTTACTTCATGTGCATAGGATTGCATAAGGCCGGAGCTCCTGAGTTGGCTTGATTAAGTGGGTTAGTCGAACTAGGTTGGTCAACATCTTGAACGTTCGAGGATTTTAGGTTGGTTGCCAAACGAATTGAGATGCCACTGGGAATCATAAATTCTTCTCAATAGAAATTTAGCGAAAGCACATAGTTTTCCCATTAATTAATATAACAGAATCATTTTATAAAATTTTTTAGAAAGAATCAAAAGAGATTTACGTCAATATCACTCATGCACTGCTACTTAATTCCTGATTAGTCTTCTGCCTAGCTAGTCCATCAGACTTCATTCCTTTTTGTTCGGCATAAACTCATCATCGTCTGAAAGAAAATAGAAGGGGAGTGAGTCGAGAGCCCAGCAAGGTACCCATAAGAAAAAGTCATGCATAATTATAATCAGGGCAGAAATAGACAAAACGTGATGAAGGTATTCATGCATGTTGATCATGAAACATGGCCGGGGTCAAATTTATAAATACATGTGTCAAAGTCATTTTCATGAAAATTGGTTTCCAAAGAATGTTTTATTTCAAACCAGATTCTATAAAAACCCGGTTACATTTAAGGTCTATAACTCTTGACCGACAAACTGCTACATTTAAAATCCGTAGCCCTTGACCAACATATCTCAAATAATGGCGACATTTAAGGTTTGCAACTCTCGACCCTTTTTGACCATCAAATCCCATAAACGGCAACATTTGAGGTCCTTAACTCTTGACCAACAAAATGGCTACATTTAAAGTCCGTAGCTCTTGGCCAGTATATCCAAAGTAACGGCTACATTTTAAGCCTACAGTTATCGACCATCAAATTCAATTTCAAAAACTATGGGTTTCCAAAAGACTGAAATTCTTATCAAAGCAATAGACCGAAGTTCTTCACAGATGCAAATAACTAGACTGCTAAAACATGCCAATAACCAAACTTCTTAAACATGCAAACAACCAGACTACTTAAACATGCAAATGCTGGACTTCATTAAACATGCCAATACCTGTAGTTCTTAAGAGAGCATGCTTACATTCATAAATGTCGTCAATGATGCAAATGAATAAGCATTCGATATTTGCTAGCCAAACTCAAACATACAGAAAGCAATTAAAATAGTTCTCATAGAAACTTATCCAGTAGAATATGAAAACACTAATGCGTAAAATCGTACGGTACACTTGCCTGATTTGCGAACTCCCTTACCCAAGTTTGTGTTGGAATTCTTTCCTTCCTCTCTTTTATCTCTTATGTGCCTTTTCTTCTTAAGCTTCCACCGAAAAACTCCCGTCTCTTACCCCCACATCTAGTATTTATAGGCAATGGGGTTGGTGAGAGTAGGTGGAGAAGGTCACCTACTCCAAATATTTTACTTTTATTTGTTCTTCTAGAGAATTTCTGAGAATTTTAGATTATTCGAGCACGCGGGGCAGGTAGAAGCAGTTCACCCACTTTGCTTTGACCACTCCGGCCTTAGAAAAATTTTTGGCTAGTAAGTCAGTTGGGTCAACTCTCATACTTGGTCAATTCATTCATTATTCTACTTTGGTTGTCTTTTGGCAATCTATTTTGGTCATTTTCTCTGAAAATCGTCTCCGGAGACTCACTCAATTGTCTCTAGAAATCATCTCCAAATACCCACTCAATCGAGTTCGAAAATCGTCTCTAGATTTCACTTAATGGCATCCGAAAATAGTCTCCAGAATTCATTTAATCATACAGGCTATTTTGGCCATACCGGGCAAATCACGCATACTGAACCATTTGCATCATTCCAGCATTTTGCATATACATTCATGCCGATCGTTCTCATTAATTCAAGAAGGCATTGTGCCAACTTATCCGGTCAATGTGTTGACCGGATATTTTGACAACTGGTCTTTTCCCCTTCTTGGCCCTTTATTCATATTGGGAATTTTATGCCGTTTTTATTTTTTTCCAACCCAGCCATTTTGCCATTCTGAGCAAAATGGCACAATTAGTGGTCAACGTGTTGACCAAAATTTTGGAAACAGGCTGTTTTTTGGGTATTTTGTTTAATGGGCCGGTCAACGCATGTTGACCGGATTCCTTCCTCCTTTCCTGTTGGTCACCAAATTCTTGTCCGACCATTTCTGAAGTCCTTACCCTTATTTCATTTTAACCGGTCAACGCATGTTGACTGCATTCTTTCTCCTTCCAGCCGATCATTAATTTCATTCAGTCAACACATGTTGACCATATTTTTCCTCCTTCCAGCCGGTCATTAATTTCATCTAGTCAACACATGTTGACCGGATTCTTCCTTCTTCTAGCCGGTCAACAATCCGGTCAACAGTCTTTTACCGGTCAACTATTTTTGTTCTTAGATGATTTCTTGGCCATTAAGATAACTGTTTATAAATTAATTAAGTCAAAACCTGATTATACAACCTTAGTTACTATGCTTGAGAATCGGGACATTACAACGTACCTTCAACCATTACACATTTGGGAGCAAGTTTATTGATAGTGTTTTTTAAGGTGGAGGGTATTCTAGGCCATTAGATCCAGTTTTTTGTTTTGGATAGGTAATTTATATGCATCATTCTAGTGGATGGCTTATACTAAAAATGGTTCTTCTTAGTTGAGGATAACTTATTCCTATTGGCAATCTTACCTGTAGCCTCGATATTCCTAAGAATTAGGTCTTCCACCTCAAATTTTAATGCCTTCACACATTTTTGTTATAGTACCGTGTAACTCACTATTGATAAGCTACGACTTGTAGTCTTGCGGTGTCACTAGCTTATTCGAGCAAATCCATGCTCTTTATCAAGAGCTAAGAGTTGCAATGTGGGTTAAAACTCTCAACTCGAAGACTAGATAGTTCAATCTCCACCATAATGACTGCCTCAATCTAATAATATAGGCTAAATGGTTTTTATCGGGTCGCCTCCCTAGGTGTTGTTAGGTAGGACCATAGTACAAATAGAAGTTCATCAACCCAGGAGCCCCATATGTCTTCTAGTTTCATCTTTAGCCCATGTGGTAAAGGTAAAATTTGAGTTTAAATTATATCATAATTATAATTAATTAAGTTGAGATAATTAAAATTAAGATCAAATAAAGAAGAAATTTAGTACAAAAGTCAAAGTTGGACGGGGTCACTTTGAGTTGATGGATGCCTAGCTGTCGCTTGACGCGTGCCCATTCGTGGGATGGGCAGAGAGGTGACAACTAATGGATACTTGATCGAAGCTTGCACATGCTTTCCAGTGGGATCGATGCCTGTGCATCACTCAGTTTAGTTGTAGCACCTAACGCACGTTCAAGTACCACTCTATTATAAATATAATGTTTGGCTAAATTTCAATCATTTTTTGTAGAGTTTTGAGAGAGGACAGAGAAGGAGAAGAGGAGAAGAAAGAGGAAAAAAGAGAAAGTTAGAAAAGCCCAATTTAAGTGAATTCAAACAAGATTTTTGATAATTTAGAGTTAAGGTAAATGTATTCTAAACTTTTTTTTTGGTTACTATTCTTTCCTAATTTTTATAAGCATTTCTTATTTTAAATACTCATATATGACATATTTTCGTAACTAATTGTTTAAGTTTCATATACATGGACTCCACTCCCATTCTTTAGGTTTTTTATGAAAACTCATGTTCTTAATTTATGAACTTTGGAATTTAAGTTATTTTCCTATAATTTTCTTGTATCCATATGTTAAATTTATGATTTGATGACTCTATATGTGAGGAATTTTTTATATTTTGCTACAATATGTTCTAAACCTTTAAATATAAGCTTGCATGTTATAAAAATTCAATAAATTATCCTACATGTCTCAAGAATATCTCAAATTTTCTGCAATATGTTTATACTATGAGAGAGAAGTTGCTAATTTTCTACAAAATTTGAACTAACCGTCTATATGCTATAAAATCTCAGAATGTAACTCCTACATGCTTCAAAAATTTGCATATTTAAGCTCCTGTGCAGTTTTTTTACAATACATGTTAAAAATTGATAGAGTTTTTAAGAAAAAACTCTAAAATGTATTAAGAACTATGAATATTTTTTTCAGAATAAGAACATGCAAGCATTATGAAGAATTGAATAAAGTTTTCATATATCTAAATATCAAACTGCTTTAATAAGTTCAGCGAGTAGTATGTTATGGCATATTGTAGCATATTATTGTGGTAATTAAGGTTCGAACTTACCATCCCCACATGAAAGTAATATTTGGCTCGGTCTATAGGATCATATGTATGATACCCCACTAATGAGTCCTGAATAGTAACATATGCCTTTGGTTGTATAGAAATAAATATAACTCAAGCTTTAATTATCCGTTTATTTAGTTGGTGAAACCTTATTAGCCCCTGATCCTTAAGAATCTACATATTTGAGTATGATTTAATCGTGTAAATTTGAATAAGAACATTATAAGGAAATTCAAAAAGCTAAGTATATGTTATTATGGAAATTCATAGCACTTTATTGAATTTGATATAATGTTCTTTCCAATATATTTTAATGAAGATTATATGTTTAATTATAAAATTAAATGTCTTATTGAGTTTTTGACTCATTCTCATTTCTATTTTTTACTAACCTCTTTAGATAAGAGGCTCGAATACTTACATGATGATATAAATTGAAGGAAGATCGGTTTGAAGAAATTAAAATTAGAGTTATAAAATATTTGATGTTGTATCTTAATTTTCGGACAGTAGTTTAAGTGTAGTTTATGTTAATTAGATAATGGTTGTGTATAAGAGTTGACAGGAAATCATGGATATAGTTTATATTATTTATGGTTTGTGGCTCGTGGGATGTCAGAATCGATAGTTGACAGCAATAGATTTTAGTTTTAGTTGAATTTATTATTCTGATTTTGTTTTGATTAGATATGCCTCCTTACATAAGCTCTGACGTTATTGTTTGATTGGTGTCAAAGCCACATGAGGACATAGCATTTTAGGTCCTGTGTTCAGACCATATTATTTTATTTTGGTAATTTGATGTATCAACATAATGTTTACGTTCATGATTAATTAGATAATTATTATTGTCAATAATTATTTAAGATGGGATTGGATTTTGGGACATATCTCTAACAAAGGTTTTATCAAAAAAGTTGTATGGAGGATGTCTTATATGGTTTAAGGATCTAACGTGATTTACTATTTTGTGATAGGATTAAAGATATCGTCAAGACAAGGAGGAGGTATTGGACCAAGCTCTTACCCTGATTTGGAAGAGGAATACTTGGTTATAATGGCCAGGATGGCAGATGTGATGGAATCAATGATTTTGTTTGGATTTGATATACTTCCTTACAAAAGTTTTGATGTCATAGTTTGGTTGGTGTCAGAACTACATGAGAACATAGCATTTTAGGTCCTGTGTGCAGATCATATTATTTTATTTTGGTCATTTGATGTATCGAAGTAAAGTTTACATTCATGATTAATTAGATAATTATTAATGTCGATAATTATTTAAGATGGGATTGGATTTTGGGAGTATCCCTAACAAAGATTTTATCAAAAAAATTGAATGGAGGATGTCTTATATGGTTTAAAGATCTAACGTGATTAACTATTTTGTGATAGGATTGAAAGATATCGTTAAGACAAGGAGGAGGTATTAGATCAAGCTCTTACCCCAATTTGGAAGTGGAATACTTGGTTATAATGGCTAGGATGGCAGATGTGATGGAATCTATGACCTGAGGATCTCATAACTCGGAGGTGGTGACGTTTATTCTAGTGACAACTGCGTATGCTTGTTTTACTAATGAAATAGTGCTAGAATTTATGGGTGACCTAAACCCTATGAAGGTGGAGATTTAAATCCGGCAGATTGAGAAGGTGTTCGAAGTTATTCGATGACTAGAGGATAATATTATGTTTGCCTCCTACAAGTCGGAAGAAGAGATAGACCATAGGTGGTCGATGAAGAAGTAAGTTATGGAATTAAAGAATGAGAAAATTTCTTAGGACATGTTCGTAGAAACTTTTATGGAAAAGTATTTTTCAAAGAGCCTAAGGGAACAAAAGAAAGATGAATTTACCCATCTGCGGCAAGGGAATTGGATGATAGTGGAGTATGATGCCAAGTATACGGAGTTATCCCGCTATGTCCCTCATATAGTCTATGATGAGGAAAGGAAAGCAAGGAAATTTTTGCATGGGTTAAATGATGCAATTCGAAGCAAACTGGTGATGCTAAAATTGAGGACTTATAGATATATATTGGATTGGGCTCTTTTATTTGAATGAGAGTTAGAAAGAAAGCAATTCTTTGAGAAGAAGTCAGGTAGCTGTAGAGGCTAGAGTTCGAGATTAGGAGGATCACATAAGAGATCAAAGCTGATGGATAAAGGAGAAAAAAGAGTTGAAATTTGGGGTTCGCTGGGCCCTCAATAATCAATGCATGTGTGCCCTCATTGTGGAAAATCCCAGAGGAAGGCCATGATACAATATTTTAGGAGCATGCTTCAATTGTGGCTAACCCGACTATATGATCAACGACTATCCTTATCATATCCCGTATTTTTATATTCATCTTAATCATAGAAAATGTGTCATTACATTAATAATCTGTAAATTATAACAAATTATAATACACAGGATTCAAAATAATGCTAATCATCAATGGCTTTGACATTCATTCAACAATAATATGAATGCAACTTGTGATAAGAAAATATGTCAACTAAAATCCCAAACACATCTTATAAAAATTACACCGAAAATTATAGGATAACCATAAGAGATTTACAAACATATTTCTAAACTACCAATATTAAAATTTATATTTTTGGGATACTTATAAATTTACAAGTTCTTACATCATCACTTAAATATAATTAGTTACATAATTACTTATTACTATATATTTATTGGTTCTTCTTCTTAATTTTGTTTACTAGGTTTGAACTCCTGCGAAGTATTTGAAGGAAAAGAAAATAGTAAGAGAGAGCCAAATACTCAATAAGAACATAATAGTCAGGAAATGTATATTTATCTTTAAAATAATTTATAAGGAGGAATAGGGATCATGTTGCATGTAAAAATACATATATACTTTTAGAAATTTTCATGATGCAATTAACTTTTCTTTTTCTTATACTTAATTCTCATTACTTGCCAATATATTCTTACTTTATATATTTTGAGGAATTAGGGCTAGTAATCCTTTCCAGCTAACAGAGCATTTGATCGATGTCCGGATTGTTTCACTCAGCATAATCAAAGGCCTTATCTTTCTTATTTATATTCCAAAGATGGATGGTACTACCTATTGTTTCCTGGTAGACGAGGCCAAAATCACAAAGTAATACTTATTCAGATAATGATCTACACTATGATATCTTAAGGCATGTTAGGGGATACTATCCGTTGAAATAAAAATCCTTAATTTTGTTTTCTTACTTCTTAAAATTTCGTAGTGGAAACCCTTATTCATAATCTTGCTTCTTCTTCTTAATTTACTCATCTAAGAGAAAATACATATTTCCTTGATCTCATATTGGCTTCCATTCATACATATTATATCATATATGTTTATAACAAAATCACGATAAAGTATATCATATATGTCCATCATATTAATGCGTAACATAAGTTTATATACATTTTAACATGTGTTGGACTTACTTTTAAACAACATATTATTCGATTTCTAGTCCATAAATTCCATAATTTACCGATTCATTAACCGGTTCAGTTCTATTTCATCTCTTTAACCAGTTTAATCACAAATTCAATTTATAGATCTGTTTAGCTTTTTATAATATTTTGCCGGTTATATCACGTGAGTTGGTTTACTATAATCCATATAATAAGTGGCCGGTTCATCATTGTAAAGAATTATATATAAATCAGTTTCACATACCAATTAGTTGGTTCATTAGAAACCAGTTCATTTCTAATCTTCAACATCCGGTTCTTATAATGGCCAACCTATTTACATGATGTATATCTTGTTTACTAATTTAATATACCATATATGGCCGATTTATTATTTATTTAAAGCTGGTTCACACTAAATTAGCAAAATAGGCAATTAAGTGCAAATCGACCGGTTTAGGGGCAATTTCAATTCTAGGGCCGATTTTGTGACCAAATCAATGTATTTTTGAAAACTGTTTTACATGGTGATAGTTTAGACTTAGTACTAGATGACTTGTTGGGTCGACAGCTGGTTCAACAGGTTCATGGCCGGTTCAGTCCACCAAAGTGGATTGCCAGATTTGCATCAGCATCAGCAAGGATGCCGGGCTGGATTTTGTTGCTTGTTTGGGAATCCGATTCACTGGTCCCTTCAATTTGTTTTCATAAGCCAATTTTACTCAATCTTAGTAAGGGTCTTAAATAATTGATAACCAATTTTGAGCCAATTTGGTGGTTGGATGGAGGCTAGTTCGGCCTAATTTTTCCAAACTGCCAATTTTAGCATAATTGTTGAAGTTAATCTAGTTATTAATGTGAAGCCCGATTTAGTGATTAAATTACGATGGAAAATTACTTTCTATACATTTCCAAAATCATGACATAATTCTGGACCAATTCATATGAATTTTCTGATTTTATTCTTGCCCGGTTCAAAGTTATATACCGATTTTGGTGCCAAATTTAGCATTCTGGTGCAATCTGGTCGGTTCAATGATATTCAATTTTTCCAAGGCCTAATCGGTTAGATTTTTAAGAGATATTTTCACTCCAACTTCATTACATCTTATAAGGTTCATTAAAGTTCCTAAACTAATTTTTATAGAGTTTGAACCGATAAAAAACGTGAAGAAAATTAGCACTAACTGCAAGCCCCTAATTTTTTCGGTTCAAACTGCCAGTCGACTTATAACACATTGAACTAGCTAGTTTCGTGAAGAATTATTCTAAAATAAAAATATGGTAATTTATCCAACATATTAAAGGTTCCTCACTAAAATTTACATGGGATAAATCGGCCATTAATAGTATGTAAACATTAGCATATCAGCAAGCAATACAACAAGTTGCAGAAACCAACTTTATGATACATGTTTCTGAATTTTGGCTATTCTAGCATGGTAACGATAAGGATTATTCCATAAATAAAATATGGTGATTTATCTAATATCATAAAGTATATTTAGTAAAAATTTCATCGCATGAATTGGTCAAATAAAGTATTTAAAATTTTGGATATCAGCATGGTGCAACAGAGTTCAGCAATAGAATCTCATTTTGACATGTTGCTGAACTTTACTCATTCTAGCAAGGATTCGGTCAGAATGTTAAGTATTAGACCAACAATACTTCAAGATAAGATCAACAATTTAACAAAAAATCAAAGAGGGAGAGGAGTTCTTGCCCGAATTAATATAGAAAAATTATTGAAGCTTCTTTACAAAACTGCCAAGCAGCTTCTTTGTTCTATTTTCTTCCCAGTTTGGGCTTCTCTTTTCTCCATTCTCTTTCTCCATTTTTTCCCTATTCCTTTCGTGGAATTATAGATATATTAGTCCCCCAAAATGATAAGTCATTGATTGATTTTTTTGGTGTTGCCACATGCCCCAATAGGTGATAATTCCTTGGCTACTCAAAGATGACTCATCCTTTGCATGGGAGTGAGTTATTGTCTCCTTAATAAGCCACTTCTTGGAACCCTATTAGTAATTATTTTGATACTTGTTAAGCCTTCTAGAGTGCCAAGTGTCCCACTAATTTTTTCATGCAAAATTATTTCTCTCTTTTTTTTAGTTACATGTACATGTGTGTGTGAGGGGTGAGCCATGGCTCCCCCTTCTCCTTCCTTTCCTTCTTTTCCTTCCAAATTTTTACTAAGTGTTGGATCATGAGGAGGTGACATGTGTCCCTCAAATCTAGTTAAAATTAATTGTTAAAAGTGTATTAAAAGTAACTTAATTTATTATGGTATTAGTTAGCCCCTTAATTTATACTCCTTCTAAATTTATTTAAGTGTATACAATTTTATTTAGCTACATTCAGATCCTTATAAATATTAATTTCGATCATAAATTTTAGTTGGGCTATTGTCCAGAAATTTTGGTAGCTTCCGAGCTGGTTTCAGGTTAGACGAAATACTTATTTAATCAACTGAAACTTATTCGATTACAAATTGAGTTTAGTAATTTAATTCTTATTTGATTTGAGCTATATTTAATCAATCGGGCCAAGTGCAGTTGTTATTCGGGAGTAATTTCGGTAACCGGGTTATCTTATTATCAATCAAAATTAATTTAATTGTTAATCGATTGAGGATTTATTAACCAAAATACTTTTATATCATTAATTTTATCATTTATTAACTGAAATTACAGTCAGTTTCATTAAATAAAGTTTTATCACATTTCAGTGTGAATTTCTGACTTCTGAATTTTTACCGTTTATTGATCTTAATTTTACATAATTTAATTTAGCTTACTGAATTATGATTTATGAAACCTCGGTTCTTACAGTCTTCATCCCTCAAGGCAAACGGTGAGGAAGCTAAGTGTTTTGGGAGGAGCATTTGCGAAGCTTATATCAAAGACCCCCTATAGAATGGCACCATCAAAACTCAAAGAATTGAACCAATAATTGCAAGAACTGGTGGAGAAAGATTTTATCTAGCCAAGCGTGTCCTCAAGAGGTGTTTCGGTGCTATTTATGAAGAAGAAGGATGGGTCTCTATGGCTGTGTATAGATTATCATATGTTAAATAAGATCACTATTAAGAACAAGTGCCCGTTGTTGAGAATTAATTAACTTACTTACAAAAAAAAAAGTTGTTGAGAATTAATAACTTGTTTGATCAAATGCAAGGGGGCCATGTGTTTTCAAAGATTAATCTTCATTTGGGTTACTGTCAATTGAGGATTAAGAAGGAAGATGTGGCAAAGACGTTTTTTCGAATGAGGCATGGACATTACGAGCTTTTAGTTACACATTTTGGGTTAACTAACGCTCTTGTAGTTTCTATAGAATTGATAAATTTTGTGTTTTAACCCTATCTTGATAAGTTTGTGATGGTATTTATTAATGATATATTGATATACTTGAAGTGTTACAAAGAGCACAAGATGCACTTGAGAATTACACTCCAAATGCTTCGAGAAAGGAGTTTGTATACCAAGTTGAAGAAGTATGAGTTTTGGCTTTAGGAAGTTAAGTTTTTGGGTTATGTAATTTCCAAAGGAGGTATTTTGGTTGATCCCATGAAAGTTGAAGCTATAATTAATTGGAGTCAACCAACAATGCTAACAGAAGTTAGGAATTTTTCGGGAATGGTAAGTTATTATCGAAGATTTGTGAAGAATTTTTGAAGAATTGTTATGCCACTAACTTGATTGACACTAAAGGAAATTAGATTCAATTGGATAGAGGATTGTGAAAAGAGTTTCCACGAGTGAAAGGACCGTCTAATGACAACCCCAAATTTGATGATTCTCAAAGGATCCTGAGGATTTGTGGTCTATTGTGATGCGTTTAAGATCAAACTAGGATGTGTTCTAATACAGCATGGAAAAGTAATTGTATATGGATCCAGGTAATTGAAGACGCATAAAAGGAATTATCTTACACATAATCTAGAATTAGTGGTGGCGTTCTTTGTATTGAAAATTTAGAGATATTATCTATATGGAGAGAAATGTTTGGTATATTCGAACCATAAGAGTCTCAAGTATCTATTTTCTCAAAAAGGATTGAATATGAGGAAAGGAGATAGATGGATTTCCTAAAAGATTATGATTACAAGATTCAATACCAATCGGGAAAGGTTAATATTGTAGTGGTTGTCTTAAGTCATCAAACAACAAGTTTTTTTGCCCTTTTAAGGATCAATAAAATAAAAATATTAGATTATATGAAGCAATGTGATATTAAAAGGTACTCCTAAGGTATTCAAATGATGTTGTCCTATTTTTGAGTATAACCGAAAATTTTGGAAAGAATTAAAGGAGCTCAATTTGATTATTCACTCTTGGTGGACATTGCTGGACATTTGAATAGGATTTTAAAACTGATTTTAGTATTTTGGTAGATGGAGTTTTAAGGTTTTGGAAATGGATACGTGTGTCGGATATTGAAGAATTGAAAGAAGAAATCATGTATGCGGCTCATCAATCAAAATACTACATCTACACCAAAATTAATAAAATATATCAAGATTTGAAGAAGATATTTTGGTGGTAAAATATGAAAAGAGAAATAGCGGCCTATTTGGGAAGATGTTTAGTATGTCAACAATTGAATGCTGAACACAAGAAGCCATTCGGCCTCCAACAACTTATGCCAACCCCCAGCTGAAAATGAGAAGAGATATTTTGTGATGGGTTTGCCAAGGACATTGAGAAATCATTATGCTGTTTGGGTAGTTGTAGATTGGCTCACCTAGTCGGCTCATTTTATAGCCGTTTAGATGATATTCTTTAGAGATCACCAGTAAGATTGTACATTAATGGTCAATTTTTATTGTATCAAATTAAGATCCAAGATTTGTCTCAAAATTTTGAAAAAGTTTGCATAAAAAGTTAGTAATAATTTGAAGTTCAGCACAGCCTAGCATCCCCAAATGGATGGATAATCAGAACAAATGATTCAGATTCTGGAAGACACGTTAAGAGCTTCAATTTTAGAAATAAATGACAATTGGGATGATTATCTGTCTTTGGCCAAGTTTACGCACAACAATAGCTATCGAGCAAGTGTTAGAATGGTCCCAATTGATGCTTTATATCGAATGAAATGCCATTCCCCAATTTATTGACAGGAGACTACAGATAGGAGATTCTTGGGACTGAAAGTTATCCAAGATATGTTCAATAAGATTCATTTGATTCATGAATGGTTGAAAGTTGTCCGAAGTTGACAGAAAAGTCATGCTTATTGGAGAAGGTTGGGGTTGAGTTTCAATATTGGAGATGTAATAGCCAGATCTCCACTTGATATATTTTGAATATATTTAATATTTTGAGTTTATTAGATGTAATGGATTAATAGTATTTTTAGAAATTTTAAAGGATTCAAGTTTGGTATTCTGTGCTCAAGGGGCGCTTTAGGCGAAGGTGGGGTGCAAATTCCAGTATGTGGGCCCCCGAGGAGTACTCAAGGCCGGTTCAAGCACCGATTACAGATTTGGCTGCACATGAGTCTCACTTGAGCCATGCTCGTATACCACTCGGGCATGAGCCAAGTTATAAATATGCGTGGGGGTTAGAGTTTCATCATTTTTGCGCCGTGGAGCAGAGAAGAGAGAGAGAGAGAAAGAGGAGAGAGAAAGTGATGATTTGGCATCTCAGAGCTTCCATTCATCAAATCTACGGAGTATAAAGTTAAGAGAAGTATTTGTAAGTCAAATCCATGGTTTATTTTCGTATCTGCTAATATTTATGTATATTTTAGATATTTTGTTTATATGCATGTGATTTTCATGTACACCCTCTATTTATTACTTACACACATGTATAATTTACCCGTTGTTCGGCAAGTTTTCATAGAAATTTGTGATTTTAGAGGGTTTTGTGATCTATGGATACCCGGATGATATATATATATACATATTTATGTATTTGTATATTATGAAACCATGAACAAGGGCTTGCATTAGTCCAAATGCATGCTGCCAAAGGCAGGGGTCACTATGGGACCATGGTAGTCCAAGACCCAAGGGGTCGATTTTGTGATCCATGGCATGAGATTTGATGGTACCTAGAAGGTACCAATTTTTGAAACGTTGTAAATATGAGTAATTAAGTTAAAATAAGTGGATTGAGATCTAAGGGTATGGAAGGAAGTGGATTTAAGGGCTAAAGACCCGAAATTGGTAGAATTGAGAACCGACGTTATAATATCAAAATATTAATTGGTAAATATGATTCGGGTTTTAAATGATGGTAATCTCATGGTATTAAATTAATATAATCACAATTAGGCTCAAAGTAAGTGGGAAAGTATGTTTCGGTGTCAGAATCGAGCGGCGATGTCGAGAACTTGAGCGCCTACAGCAGCCACCGAATACAGTGTTGGCGTGCCTGCTGGGGGCTACAGACGGTGCTTGAGCACCGGTCAGCGTAAAAGTAGCGTGCGGGCTTTTAACCGTTGCTACGATGCGGTTTTGGAAAAGAAGGAAAGCAAAGGGTTCATGTAGAGAGAGAGAGGGAGGGAGAAGAGAGAGAAAGGAGCAAATGAAGGCCCTCAGGTTCAATTCCGGCTTCAAGCTAATTGGAGAAATCGTAGATCGAGTCGAGGCAAGTTCATCAATACCCTTCTCTTCCATTCTTTTTGATTTTTGTTCGATTCCATTCGGGTATTATTATCTCGATATCCGACCCATGCATGTATTTGTTATACCCATGGCTTGATTATGCATATATATAAATTTCATGTCCAAATTTGTAGAAATTGACCGGTTTCGCACAAAAATCCTAACCTTGCACCCGGGTGGTTTTGGCTCCAATTTTTGGGGCTTTTGCATAAATTGGTTCTAGAATATTATTATCTATATCCTATATAAGTTAATTTATCGATTGAATATTCGATTTGGTAGTTTTATGTGTATTTTTGTTTATCGAATTCCTAGGATGCGCCAATACCTTGTTTAAGCTTTTATTTTCAATTTTAAGCATAAATTGGCTTGAGATTACGAGTAACCATGTCTTGAATTTGGTCATTTGCCCATTGGATCCCTTAATTTTTGAGAATGATATGCACAATTGGGTACTATTCACGCATGAAATTACTGTTCATCTGAGGCTTTTAAGTAATTTTGCATGATTCCACATGGTTTAGTTGTTAATTAAGTTACATATATTTGCATATGTTTAATTGTTTATTCTAGAAATATGTTCGTCAACCAATTGTAAAGGAAACGTTATTCAGAAGCCTCTAAAGTTATAATTGCCTCTTGGTGGTAAGAATTTCTATTCTTTCCTATGTTTATGATAATCGTATATGCAAATTAAGTCATGAAAAGACTTCAATTCGAAAGAAAGATAAAAAAATTGTGCAAGTACTTTGAGAAAATTTTCACAATTGATTATATGATTGATTTGTTCTTCCGGATGGAAATATTGTGAAAGAAATATGGTGGACCTTCCCTCAAAGAATAAGAAATCATGAAACTAGGACCACATATTTATATTACGGAGGGTTAACCCCTAGGTATGCCATTGTATGACAGTGGAGACTCAATGATTGTCCTAACCGTGTATTGTAGCAAGTGATACTCTTGGCAAGGCTTAGGATATTACTGTGGAAGGACAAGGACTGCCTCTAGGCCCCGGGGACATGAGGGCATATGTGTATGGCGCGTCTACGAGTATGATATGTAGATAGCTTGCTTTTAAATCGATAATAGGAGCTTACTCCCTTAGTTCATGTGGATGATATAACCCTCTCCTCATTCTCTTGCACCTTTAGTTAGTAAGGTTACTGGCTTTGGTCCGCAAATATAAGTCATTATGCATAATTTACATCTCAAAGAGAAGATGGATAAAACATGAAAAGTTAATTGTGTTTCAAAAGCATATTCGATCACGTCTTATATTTAGGCATCCTTGTTATTCTCGTATATCCCTCTTCTACTTTATTTTATTTATGTTGTTTATCGTCTTGATTATATTGCATTTGTTGAGCTTTTGACTCACCCTTACTTCTCATTGTCTCCAGATTAGCGCCGGTCTATTATACCTAATGGGATAGCATAGAGATTCGAAGTGGAATAGGCTCTAAATTTGAGAGATCATATAGAAGATTTATAATTTGTAGCTTTACATATGTCAAGGGAAAATTGTACATATTTATATTTCTTTTGGGTATTTTAATGTATATTATACATATAACTGATAATTAGATAGTTTAGTTTCCACTGTGCTTGGATTTATTATGCTTCCGCAGGTTTTTATGATTTGTAACAGGTACCTAATGGCATCTCTCTTTGGCTAATGTTGTGTTTAGATACATAGCATTGGAGCCACGGATAATATGTGACAGATGGATCTTATGAGGAGTTGTTGTTGTGCTATGTGGTTTATGGATTTGTCAAAGTTGATTTTAGATGGATTTTTATTATTGTGCAGGATATTCTACAATTTTTGTATTTATTTGGCGGCCATTTTTCTGTTGAAACTCTGCTAGATTTTCTATAGAAAACACAATCTATTACAGTTGGAATCAGAGAAAAAGTGATGCCTTAAGCTTGATTTGAATCGTATGCGGAAGCTTAAGATAGATTAAGATTGATTGGATAAGTAGACGTCGGCATAAGACAATTAAGTTAGATTGGATAGTTCTAGTTATCCTAGTTGACTAGCTTAGACTTGAACTAAGAGTTAGAGAATGAGTTTAGTTGTCCAGCTTATGCGTCCTAGTCAGTGTCCTAAAAGTGGCCTAACCTGTGTTGCGTTACCTTCAGATAGGATGTGAGTAACCGCTATGGCTCCTAGATGAGAGTTTGCTCGTGATAGTGGTCGACCAAGAGGTCAAGAGGAGCTGTAGGGAGGCATCTTAAGGTTTGGATTTAATTGGCGTCGATTTAGTACTTGAATTGGTCGATATTGATTTGAGGCCTAGGTTAATCAGTTTTGGTTCAATGTTTAGGTGATCGGTTTTGGGTTGAGGTCCTCAGGTTAGTAATTTGATAAGAAGGAATACTTGATTGAAGTATCAAGTATGATGGATGAGATGAGATTGATGGCTTGAGGTTAGTATAGCTTGGAATTAATTTTTGAGGTTAATGAATCCAAGAATGTTGATTTATAATTGATTTGGAGATACTTAAGTTCCTAAACTTTTGGGTAGCTCGGATCCTATATAGAAGTTGAAATATGGATTTGGAGAATTAAGATGATATTGCAGTCATCCAATGTTCGGAAGAAGATAAGGTAATGTTACCCTTGGTTAGATAGGAGGTGAAGTCTACCTCGGGTGGTTGATGTGAAAAAGGGTTATGGGTCTCGAGGATAAAGAGATATTATTGGATATATTCATAGATGCTTTATGGGTGAATGTCGTGTTTCGATGGGACTTTTGGGAGTATGTTTCAAATGTGGATAGTTCAACTGTGTGATTAGGGATTGCCCTTATTCCTTGGGTCGGATAGTAAAGGAACTCAATACCGTGGGTCAAGGCTTCACGGTGATGGCATGATGTATAGAAGTGTCGTCCATCGTAGCAGGAGACAAGGTTCCCGTATCTTGATGTTTTGATATATATGTTACTTTGGGATCCAGAATCTATATTTTATTGGTGTTTCCTAAACTTCTTCGTTTATTTGAGGTTCGTAGGCCTCATACTAGCTGTATCAAGGTCTATAACTCTTTCTTAGGTCTATAGATGTGATTGGTTAGGCTAATTTATTTACCTTGTGGTGTTAAGGCTTAATATGATTTTGAGGACGATTTGGTTAGTAAGGTGCTATGCTAGTGTAAGCTATGATGGTAAGGATATGACATCTTATAATTGGGTGGAAAGGTTTAAATATGAGGCATCATTGTTTGAGTGGCAACGAAGTTAGTAGTGTTTCGCCTGCAAATCGTTTGATTAGGATTTTTGCCGAGTTAGTTAACATATAAGACCATACTTGGGAGTCATTTTGTGGTTGCTAAGGTGTTTGGGCAGTATAAGTGTTTGAGGATATTTCCTAGAGGAAATGATCAGCCCAAATTATCTCATGATCATTAAATTGATGGTTGTAGTGGAGTTGTGCTAGGATTGGCACCAAATTTTGAGGAATCTATATTGAACCAATAAGGCATCGACTGAGTATTTTGCTGTGGGCTCTTTAGTACCCTTGAGATGGCCTCATTAATGAATTCTTAAAATTAATAGGGTGTGAGAATCTTATTTGAGGATCGTATCATGGGTTGTGAAAGACGATTAGCCGTATGCTCAATCATGAAAGGGATGTAAGTTTGGGAGAAAGTTGGACATGTAGTTTCTCCGATAGTAGGAATATGATTCCTTAGAGTTTGGAGTGATGGTTATTTTGGGGAAAGAATGATTGATGTCTTAAAGGTGCTGCTTTCTTTGGTCTAGTTGAAGATGAAAGGGTAATCCGATGAGTGTTTCTCGAAGATTGCATCACCATGAGGCGTTTGGCTTGGAGACGATCAGTATCCGTCGAAATGGGTCACGTGAGGATAGCCTTCAAGGAATTAAGGGTCAGATGTTGACCTTATTGTTAAAGTTGACATTGATGGGTCTAGTAAGTTACAGCAGAATGTGATCCTTTTGGGAAGCTCTAGGATTGTATATCTCTTGCCTTGTATGGATGCCTGCCCTTAGTTAAGAGGATGTAAAGCCTATGATTAGAATTACTTCCCCCATAATTTAGGGTTAGCTATTGAGGTCCTTGCTTAAGAATTTATAGGTGTTGTTTACAGAGATAATTGTGTCCAATGATTTTCAAGGTTTGAAGAGCTATGCCATAAAGAAGAAGGGATCATTTGACATGCTAACGGGTTATTTGCTTAAGGATTAGAAGGGGTATTTCACTATCCTTCAATAAAGGTAATTATTATTGCTGATAAATGGATGACGGAACCTTCAGATAGGGCTTGCCTCGGTGCATCATAGGAGATGTTGTAGGATGAATCTCGAGTAGCACCTAATATCTAAGCAAAGGGAGTGCTTTGCCTTTGGTTCTAGGAGGGAGGGTGGCCTCCTACGTAGTAAGGTCATAGAATTATGAAATAGGAAGCCCTTACCATTTTGGTTTTGAGGATATTAAGGGCGGCAAGAATTAGGGGTACTATTTGGATACTGTGGAATTAACAGATTAGGATAGCCCATTTATCGTGAATTTGGGTGATACAACCGAAATGCATAAGTTGGCTCGTCGTTATACCAACAAGACTGTAAGTTTGGTAAATATTCGAGTTCGAGGCTTTTAGGTGACTGCTTCAATTGCGTTGCCTAGCTTGATTGTAATCTAAAGATTTTGGGTTTTGCCTTAATCGTGTTGATATCCTTAGGATTTTTCCTTAGATTCATAATTATCAGGTAACCTAGGAATCTAATATGAATCAATGGACACGAGTTGTAAAAGGATTCTTAGTATCTTGGTAAATGGTTAATTAGAGTAGCGCAGTAGAAGCATGTGGACCATTGGTTCAGAAATTTTGGAATGGGGTTGAGACTCCAATGGAAGATCATTCTTGAGACGTAGGAGGTTTTGAGGTAAGAGCCTATTAGTTCATTTGGGATTCTGTATTAGGTCAGATAGGAGTTGATAATTAGGCTTACCTTTAAATTTGGGTAAATTATCGTGATGTCTCCCATGTATCGATGAATGCGGAAGTAGGTTTATGATTTGGTTTAACCGTTGTGAGAGGTCAGGGATTCATTTTACAGCGAGGTTTCAATCTCAATTTTAGATAAAAAGTATCAGACATTGAGGATCAGGATGATTTGAATGATTAAAGTTCGCTAAAAATAATCATCTCTCCAAGAAAGTGATTTGGGAGTATGTGGGTGGAATTTGTAAGGTCTATCACCTTATTGTTAAATTTTAAGGTTTGCTAAATTTCGAGGATGAAATTTTTATAAGTGGAGGAGAGTTGTAATATACCAATTTTCAGAACATAGTAAATATGAGTAATTAAGTTAAAATAAGTGGATCGAGATCTAAGGCTATAGGAGGTAGTGGATCGAAGGGCCGAAGACCTTAAATTGGTAGAATTAAGAACCAACGTTATAATCTCAAAATATTAATCCATAAATATGATTCGGGTTTTAAATGATAGTAATCTCAAGGTATTAAATTAATACAACCGCAATTAGGCTTGAGGTATGTGGGAAAGATATATTTCAGTGTCAAAATTGGGCGACGATGCCGTGCGCTCGAGTGCCCATAGCAGGTGCCAAAACCAGTGTTGGCATGCCTACTGTGCGCCATGGATAGCTCACGAGCACCGGTCCGCATAAAAGCCGCATGCGGGCTTTTAACCATTGCGGCGATGCTGTTTTGGAAAAGAAGGAAAGCAAAGGGTTTGGGTAGAGAGAGAGGGAGAAGAGAGAGAAAGGAGAAAACGAAGGCCCCGGGTTCGATTTCAGCTTGGAGTTAGTTGGAGAAATCGTAGATCGGGTCAAGGCAGGTGCATCCATGCCATTCTCTTCCGTTCTTTTTTATTTTCATTTGATCCCCTTCGAGTATTATTATCCGAATACATATATTTGTGATACTTATAGCTTAATTATACATATATATGAATTTCATGTCCAAATTTGTAGAAATTGACCAGTTTCATACTAAAACCCTAACCCCGTGCTTGGGTGGTTTCAGCCTCCGATTTTTGGGGCTTTTGCATAAATTAGGTCTAAAATATCATTACACATATCCTATACAAATTAATTTATTGATTGGATATTTGATTTAGTAGTTTTATGAGTATTTTCATTCGTCGAAATCTTAGGATGCACCCGGACCTTGTTTAAGCTTTTATTTTGAATTTTATGCATAAATTGGCTTGAGATTACAATTATCCATGTCTTGAATTGGATAATTTACCCTTTGGATGCTTAATTTTGTGAGAATAATATGCACAACTGGGTACTATTCATGCACAAAATTACTATTCACTAGAGGCTTTTAAGTAATTTTGTATGATTCCACATGGTTCAATTGCTAATTAAGTTACATATATTTGCATATGTTTAATTATTTATTTTAGAAAATATATTTGTTAACCAATTGTGAAGAAAATATTGTCCGGAAGCCTCTAAAGTTATAATTGCCTCTCGGTGGTAAGAATTTCTATTTTTTTTTCCTATGTTTATAATATTCTTATATGCAAATAAAGTCATGAGAAGACTTAAATTCAAAGGAAAAATAAAAAAAATCGTACAAGTATTTGGAGGAAAATTCTACAATTGATTATATGATTGATTTGTTCTCCTGGATAGAGATATTATGAAAGAAATATGGTGGACATTCCCTCAAAGAATAAGAAATCATGAAAGTAAGACCATGGATTTATGTTACGAAGGGTTATATCCCTAGGCATGCCATTGGTATGATAGTGGAGACTCAAGAATTGTACTGGCCGCATATTATAGCAGGTGATACTCTTGACAAGCCTTAAGATATTACTATGAAAGGATGAAGACTATCTTTGGACCCCGGGGGACATAGGTGCATATGTGTATGGCCTGTCTACAAGCATAATATGTAGATGGCCCACCTCTGGATCGATAATAGGAGCTTACGCCCTTAGGTCATGTGGATGACATGACTGTCTCCTTGTTCTCCTGCACTTTTAACTAGTAAGGCTTATTGGCCCTGGTCAGTAAATATAAATTATTATGCATAATTTACATCCCCAAGAGAAGATGGATAAAATGTAAAATATTAATTGTGTTCCAAAAGTATGTTCAATCACGTCTTATGTCTACAGATCCTCGTTATACTCATATATCCCTCTTTTACTTTATTTTGCTTATATTGTTTATCGTTTTGATTATATTACACTTGCTGAGGTTTTGGTTCACCCTTACTTCTCATTGTCTCTAAATTAACACAAATCTGTTATACCTGATGAGACAACATAGAGATTTGAAGTGGACTAGGCTCTGGATTTGAGAGATCATATCTAAGACTTATAATTTGTAGCTTTATATATGTCATAGAGAAATTGTACATATTTATATTTCTTTTGAAAATCTTAATGTATATTATACATATAATTGATAATTAAATAGTTTAGTTTCCGTTGTGCTTAGATTTATTATACTTTCGCAGGTTATTGTGGTTTGTAATAGGTACCTATTAGCATCTCTTTTTGGCCAATATTGTATTTAGATATATAGCGTTGGAGCCACTATTAATATGTGACAGATGGATCTTGTGAGGAGTTGTTGTGCTATGTGGTTTATGGATTTGTCGGAGTTTATTTTAGATGGATTTTTATTATTGTGTAGGATATTCTATTGGTTTTGTATTTATTTGGCGACCGTTTTTCTGTCAGAACTCCAATGGATTTTCGGTAGAAAATACGGTCCGTCACAATACCACTCTCGATAGGGAGGCTTAGTTCTGACGGAGATGTATGTGATATGTGGCCCCCTTTGGCCGGCAAGAAGGTTGAGGCATATTGTAGTTGACCTATCACATTGAATATTTTAAATGAGAACTGTCATAAAGAATTAACGAGAATTAATATATTTGGACATCTTAATATATAACTGAACTTGAGATTACACCTAAAGTCACAGTGAAAAATTATAGTGAGCAAGTTTTGAGTCTATGGGAAACAAGATACATATATGGTCTTGAGCTGCTAGCCTAAAATGTAGCCGGATCTTAAACTACATACCTAAAACACACCCGATATAGCTAACGTTATCGGACTAGTGTAACACTTTCTAAAGTTGGTCTAATAATATTTGGTTCTCCAATTTCATACATACTTTGTATTTTTACATGTATCTATGTGGACTATGATTTGAGATGCGTAGATTGGCTCATGGGTTGAATGATAGGAATGTCTCATACGTATGGATATGTTAAACCCAAAATGTATTTATTCATATGTTTTGGTTCCGGTATTTTTCTTATTTTCTACATATGAGATTGTAAGATTTAGATCCGGACAATGATATGTATCCCACACCGATGTGGTGAGGGTCAGGATTATATGATGTGACCTTGGATCATATGATATGATGTCGTCCATGAGATTTGATTGGATTGCTATTTGTTATGATTATGTCCCGGTGGGACTGCTGGATACAAATGATGATTTAATACTAGTCATCTCCTCAATTTTTAGAGGTTTATATGAACCTTGTGGTTTGTCTTATATAATTATATGTGGCATCTTATCTCCTCTGACATATATATATATATATATATTTTTTATATGATGATACTTATTGAGTTTTCGATTCATGTTTTCATATTTTATCTTTTCAGACTAGTGGTTTGGATACAAGTATTTGGATGAAATTTCAAATAGCATCCCTTATCTGGTGAGTATAGATATTTATGCCTGTTAGGGTTTGGATTTCAGGAATTGTATTTAGTTCTGTATTTGGCCATTATGGGCTGTTAGATCTTGTGTTGAGGATCTTCAGGTTAAGTATCTTATGCATATGAGTTGTTATTTTGTGAATATCCCATATTGACTCTTTGAATAGCAAGTCATGTTTTATGTTTTCCGGGTTATACCCGATGAGGTCTTGTGAGGGTTGTTTATTGATGGGTCCGTTAATGTATGGATTGTCACTCTTAGGTTGGGTTTTGTAGTTGTTGATGATTTATTAGATTTTATCATATTGTGAATTTTGTTTTGACTTACGTACTGTGTGCTTGGGATGTGACGGGAGACCACATATTTCAAAAAATATCTTCGTCGAAGGAAATTTTGAGATTTTTAAGTAAGGAAAAGTTGAAGCTGAGATTTATAGGATTGTTCGAGATTTTGGTGAGAATTGGTGAAGTAGCATATAGATTAGCTCTAGGCCTAAATTTAAGAGATGTTCATATTATATTCTATGTATCGATACTTCAGAAGTATGTTCATGATCTATCGCATATCTTTAAATATGAACCATTGAGGATAAATGAAAACTTAACGTATATATTGAGAAACTGGTTTAGATTTTGAAAAGAAGAAATCAAGTGTTTCAGATGAAGGTAATTTTGTTGGTGAAAGTTTTATGGAGGAATCACTCGTATGAAGAAGCCACATGGAAAAGAGAATATGAGATTCTAGAGAAGTATTTGTATTTGTTTCTTCAAAAAGGTACATAAAAATTTTGAGGATAAAATTTTTATAAGAAGGGGAGAAATATAAGGTTTAAGTTTAAATTTTATCATAATCATAATTAATTAAGTTGATATAATTAAAATAAAGGTCAAAGGAAAAAAAATTTGAGTCAAAAGTTAAAGTCAGATCAGGTCATATCGAGTTAATGGATGCCTAACTAGTGCTCGATGTATACCCATGTATGTGATGGGTGGAGAGGTCACACTTGATGGATACCTAATCAAAGCTCAAACTTGCTTTCCAGTGTACTCGTGTTTGATGCACACCAAATGGAACATCCAAGCACACTTTCTAGTGGGATAAGCACTCGACACACCATGGCACCTGACACCTGCTTGACGCACGGTCAAATGCCATTCTATTATAAATATGTTGTCTAACTAAATTTTGATCATTTTCTATAGAGTTTAATAGAGGAGAGAGAAGGAGATAAGAGAGAAAGAAGTTAGAGAAACCCAATTCAAGTGAATCTAAATAGGATTTTTTTTATAATTAAGAGTTAAAGTGAGTGTATTCCAAGCCTTTTTTTTTTTTTTGTTGCTATTCTTTCCTCATTTCCTTGAGTAGTTTTAGCTCTAAATGCTCATGAATAACATATTTTCATAACTGATTGTTTAAGTTTCATATGTATGAACTCTCACTCCTATTCTTTAGGATTTTTATGAAAAATCATGTTCTTAGTTCATGAACTTTGAAATTTAAGTTATTTTCCTACAATTTTCTTATATATATATGTGTTGAATTCATAATTTAATGACTCTATATATGATAAATTTTGTATATCTTGCTACAATATGCTCTATGCCTTTAAATATAAGCTTGCGTATTTTGAAAATTTAGTAAATTGTCCTACATCTATTAAGAATTTCTCAAATTTTTCCGTCAATGTTCATACTATAAGAGAGAAGTTGCTGATTTTTTGCAGAAATTGAACTAGCAGTCTATATGTTATAAAATTTTAAAATGTAACTCCTATATACTTTAAAATTTTGCATATTTAAGCTCTTGCATAGTTTTTATACAACATATGTTAAGAATTGATAAAATTTTAAAGGAAAAACTGTACAATATGTTAAGAACTAAGGACATTCTCTTTATAATGAGAAAATATAATAATTTTAAAGAATTGAGTAGAGTTTTTAAATGTCTCAATATCAAACCATTGTAATAAGTTTAATGGGTGATATATTATGACATATCTTAATATATTATTATGATAATCAAGATTCAAGCCTATCATCCATGAGTAAAAGCTGCATTTGGCCAAATTTGTAGGGTTATATGTATAATGATTCACCTACAAGTATTAAATAGTAGCGTACGTCTTTAGTTGGGTAGAAATAAATATAACACAAGTTTTGATTATCTGCTTTTTTAGTTGGTGAGTTCCTGCTAGCCTTTAGTCCTTAAGAATCTACATGTTTGAGTATGATTTCATGGTATGAATTTGAATAAGAACAAGATAAGAAAATTTAAAAAGCTGAGTATATGTTGTTATGGAAATTCATAGTACTTCATTGAATCTGATGCAATATTCTTCCTCCTATGTTTTAATGAAGATTATGTGTTTAATTATAAAATTATATGCCTTATTCAGTTTTCGGCTCTCTATCATTTCTGTTTTTCACTAACCCATTCAGATGAGAAACTCAGACACTTACATGATGATTTGGATTGAAGGAAGATCGGTTTGAAGAAATTAGAATTAGAGTTATGAAATGTTTAATGTTGTATCTTAATTTCAGGACAGTAGTTTAAATGTAGTTTTGTTAATCGGATAATGGTTGTGTATAAGGGTTGATAAGAAATCGTGGACGTAGTTTATATCATTTATAGTTTATACCTCATGGGATGTCGAAACTGATAATTGACAGTAGGGGATTTAAATTTCAGTTGAATTGATTATTCTGATTTTGTTTCGATTAAACGTGGCTCCTTACGTAAAGTCCAACGTCATAGTTTGATTGGTGTCAGAGTCACATTAAGACGTGACATTTTAGACCTTATGTTCAGATCATATTATTTTTGTAAGGATCGAGTTTCGAATTTCATGATTATGTTAATTATATTAAAAACCCAGAAACTAGATGCCCACCCCATGATGCAGCAGTGATATGAAAAATTATCGATGGAACTAGTTAGCAACTGAATTAGTTTCGATTGATAAAAGGTAGCACCGTCGATAAGAAAATAGCCTGATTACTGAATTTTCAACCTATTAGTAACTGCATTAAATTCAATGAGCTAAATACAACCCGGTAATAGTAGAAGCAGTTTGGGTAGCAATATATATATATGATAATTCAACTACTTCAGTAGCATATTTTATTTGATAATTCAGCTGCTTCAACACACACACACATGACAACTTCATCAAGTAGCATGTGAGGGTCATGCTTTAATAGCATTAGCAGAACAGTAGTAGCAGCAATGTCAGCAAACCAGCTGACAACAGCATACCTCAGCAAAAGTAGATGGAGCTAATAAAAATTCAACAATTTCAACAGCCATATGGCAGTATTTTATGGCCACAAAATATTATAATGACTCAGCAAAATTTACAAAGGTAATTCAGCAAATTTAGGGAAGAATCAGCAAACTTTATGGGACACTAATCTTTTAAGGATTCAAATTTTTATGACCATATTAATTATGCTAAAACTCAAAGCTAAAGGCTTATTCCCAGGATGTAGCGTCAGACAAATATTAAATTTATGGATCTGGTCTGTGACGGAATGTGTTATTTTTCTCTAATAACCTCAATTAATAATCATATAAAACTAATGCCCATAATTTTAATGACATGATTTTTACAGAAAATTGGGCAAAGTTTTTCTTATAAATGAACAAAACTTAATACAAACAGCCTGAATTAACACAACCTGGACGAGATATACAGATAACTAGACCTTAAAATACAACCACAATACAAATACATGACCAATAAAATGTCATATTATCTATGACTCCAACATAGTAATCCTATCTACCATATTGGATTCGAACGAGGGATGCCATCTAGGGACATATAACAAACCATCATAACCTGTGGAAACATATATATACATCCATACACAGTGAAATTATACTATTAGTTCATCAACAGTACATCAGATACATATTCATCAAAAATATAAAATAATCCTCCATACATCAATACAAATCACAAAATCAAGGTCTATAAAATAATCTTCCAAGTATTCTATGCCTAGCCAATTTCTAGGTCTCTACTTCGACTCATCGGGCCTATTTGCTTATTTGAAGGCAAGAAAATAGTAATGAGTGAGCGGGATGCTCAGCAAGGGACAATATAATTAAAGACAATAAACTATATACTCAAAATAAATCAAGAAAAAGGGTATAGAAGCATAATGCCGATGCATAAACATCAAACATAATTTAAAGGCATTTTGTTAGAATACATTTAACTTTCATATTTAGTTTCTGATTCCCTTTGGATGTAGAAATTTGCATACAAATTTTTAAATCCTTCTTGCCTATAGAATCTGACAGAACATATTCGGATGACAATACGATAAAACAGATAATAAATACAAATAGTAATTCTAACAATAATAGAACAGATAACGAATACAGATGACAATACGGTACTGATAGAATAGATAACGGATGCAGATGACAATACCGCATCGAGAAACAAATAACGATACGATGACAATACGGTATTGTGCTGCAAATAACCAATATAGATGGCAATATCGCATCGATGAATGTATAATGGAGATAGATAACAATACGGTACTGACAAAATAGATAATGGATATGGATGGCAATACCATACTGATAGAACAGATAACGAAGACAAATGACAGTACGGTATCGACAGAATAGATAACACATACAGATGACAATACCGTATTGAAGAAATAGATAATAGAGATAGATAACAATATGATACTGATAGAACATATAATGGATACAGATGGTAATACCGTACTGACAGAATAGATAACGGAGACAGATGACAATATGGTACTAATAGAATAGTAACGGATATAGATAGCAATACAGTACTAACAGAATAAATAACAAAGACAGATGATAATACAGTACTGACAAAACAGATGACAGATACAGATGGCAATACCGTACTGAAAGAACAAGTAATGGAGATAGATAACAATATGGTACTGACAGAACAGATAATGAATGCAGATGATAATACCATATTAGTAGAACAGATAACGGATACAGATGGTAATATTGTACTGACAGAACAGATAACGGAGAAAGATGATAATACCATATTAACAGAATAGAAAACGGAGACAGATGGTAATACGGTATTAACAGAATAGATAATTGATACAAATGGCAATACTGTACTGACATAACAGATAACGGAGACAAATGATAATATGGTACTGACAAAACAGATAACTGATATAGATGATAATACCATACTGACAGAACATATAACAGAGAAACATAACAATACGGTCCTGACAAAATAGATAACGAATACGATGGTAATACCATACGGCATAATAGATAACAGAGACAGATGGCAATATGGTATTGACAGAACATATAATGGATACAGATGGTAATACCGTAGTGATAGAATAGATAATTGAGACATATAACTATATGGTACTAACTGAACAGATAACAGATACAAATGACAATACCGTACTAACAGAATATATAATGGAGACAAATGACAATATAGTACTGACAGAACAGATAACTGATACAGATGGCAATATCATACTGACAGAATAAATAATAGAGATAGATAATAATATGGTATTGACAGAACAAATAACGGATACAGATGGTAATACTGTACTAACAAAACAGATAATGGAGATAGATGACAATGCGGTACTGAAAGAATAGATAATAAACACAGATGATAATACCATACTGACAGAACAAATAATGGAGACAAATGACAATACGGTATGATAGAAACAGATAATGGAGACAGATGGTAATACCGTACTGACAGAATATATAACGAATACATATGGTGAAATAAATAATAGAACAGATAACAGATTCAAATGACAAATAACGGATATTGGATAATAAATTTCAGAGTTTCAATTTCTTATCTTATCTTAAGAAAATGTCCACACTTAGTTCTTCTCACTTAGTTCTCTCTCTCTAGAGAACGTTTTATAATTCTTAATGATTGTAGACCTCCCTTCTTATCCTTTACATATATTGCATGATTCCTATATTCAAATACAAATAATCATTTCTTATGAGCTTAAATCTTCACATAATGTAAATTATATGCATGAACATCATAAAGCATAGGAAAAATAGAAACTCTTACCACCGTGAGCCAAACATGACTTTAAGGTTTTCCGATCAATATTTTTTTCACAATTGGTTAACGAATATATTTTTCGGAATAAATAATTAAACATATGCAATTACATATGTAATTTAATTAACAATTAAATAATGTAAAAACTATACAAAATTTACCAAAGGATCTTGAGTAAGCAATGTTGCATGTTAACAGCGACACGTTGTAACGACCCAGCTTCTGAAGCATAAAAAGTCCTAATCATCGAGTCAAAATAATCAAAGGATCGAAAAAAACTAAAGGTTATCCGGTCAACTGCGTTGACCGGAGAATGTAATAAGAAGTTCCAAACCGGCCTTAGAGCATATTTTGAATTCCGAAATCGTCTCCTGAGCTTGAAATCCGGCATGGTTTTGTGAGGCCGAAGTGGCCTTGAAGTCCGGAATGGCATTGTGTGAAGTGAGGCCGAAGTGGCCTGGAAGACCCGGAGTGGCCTCCTTAGTGTAAAAGTAAAAAAAGAAGTCCGTCTTCTCTTAGCGTAAAAGAAGTCCGTCCTCCCTTAGTGTAAAAGCAGTCCGGCCTTTCACTTAAGCTGAAATCAAGTCCGGCCTTGTGTGTTGGTAAAGCCGAAGAAGAATTATGGGTGCAAGGAGAATAAAATCCGAAGCTGATGAGAAAATAATGGACGGAGTGAATAATAAGAAGAAGTTGACCGGAATTGGAGATGTTGACCAGATTTGAAGGAGGTTGACCGGATTTTGAAGAAGTTGACCGGACTAAAAACAAGAGCAGCCTTGTTATTTGGTTAGGATCCAACTAGGGATTCGACCAAATGAGGTAAGTAAACTACCTCATCACACCCTGGGTAGAAATACTGAGGTAAGTAAACTAACCTACTACTTCCATCAAATCACTGACGGCAAGTACCGAGTAGGTAACTTACCTCAACTTACCCCACCTACTCCCTCCACTTTATATAAGCTCAGGTTGAGAGATGAGTGTGAATTTCTGGCGCCAAGGAAGAATAAGGAGTGAAGAAAGAGGGAAGAACTTTGAGGCAGTTGGAGTGGGTCAGTCAGAAAGTGTACCTCGGACGCCTTTTTTAAGTTCATTGCACGTGTATTCTGCTCTATTTCTAAATTCATACTTTATTGTAAGTTATTTCGGACGCTGTTTTAAGTTCATGCTTCAGGTATATTACAAGTGTATTCTGCTCTATTTCTAAATTCATGCTTTATTGCAAGTTACTTCGGACGTTGTTTTAAGTTCATGCTTCAAGTATATTGCAAGTGTACTCTGCTATGATTTTAAGCCCATGTTTTAAGAATGTTGAAGTGTACTATGTGTTTAAGTTTCCTGCTTTCTGCATTGAATATCCACCTTCTGCAATGTAAAATGAACTCCGTCCGTTTCAAAAAAGAAGGCGCGTCCTTTAAGGAAAAAGTACTCCGTCCGTTTCAGAAAAAGAACTCCACCCGTAAAATGAACTCCGGCTTTGTATAAGAAAATAAACTCCGACCTTAATGTGAAATAAACTCCGGCTTTTGAACTCCGCATTTTGTCAAAAAGAACTCCGGTCTTAATATGAAAATGCACTTCGGCTTTGTGTTGAACTCCAGCTTGGTACTTAAAATGAATCGGCTCCCTTAATATAAAAAAAATGAGCTCCGGCTTTACATAAGAAAGTGAGCTCCGTCCCTTAATATGAAAATGAGCTCCGGCTTTGTATGAGAAGATGTGGTCCGGCCTTAAATGAAATCAGGCCATAATGTGAAATGAACTCCGGCTTTTGATAAAATGAGCTCCGGCCTTTGAAGAAGGTAAGCTTTGTCTTCCAGAACTCCATCCTTTTGCTATAAAAAGAACTCCAGCCTTAAAATGAACTCTGGCCTTAACGTGAAATGAACACCGGCATTTAATGAACTCCGTCCCTTGAGGAAAATGAACTTCGGCTTTTAAAAGTACTCAGTCCAAAAAGAGCTCCGTCCTTTCTAAAAAAACTCTATCCAAAAAGAGCTCCGTCCTTTCTAAAAGAACTCCGTCCAAAAAGAACTCCGTCCCTTGAGTAAAAAGTACTCCGTCCTTTGAGTGAAAAGTAGTCCGTCTAAAAAGCACTCCTTCCAAAAGAACTCCGGCCTTATATGAAAATGAGCCCCGACTTCGTGTAAGTAAATGAACTCCACCCTTTAAGAGAAAAATGAACTCCGACTTTAATGAACTCCGACTCTTTCAAAAAGAACTCCAGCCTTTATGATAGAATGAACTCCGGCTTTAAGAAGAACACGAGCTCCGATTTTAAAGGAATGTCACTCCGGTTTAAAAGAAGGAAGAGAACTCCGGCTTTAATGAACTCCGGCTTATAATGAACTCCGTCCTTTGGGAAAGTGAGCTCTGTCCTTTGAGGAAATGAGTTCCGTCCCTTGAGAAAATGAGTTCCGTCCCTTGAGAAAACGAACTCTGTCCTTTGAGAAAAAGCAAAGCAATCCATCCTTTTCAGTAAAAAGCACTCCGTCCAGTTAATGAAAAGCACTCCGTCCTTCGTGTAAAAAGAACTCCATCCTGTTAATGAAAAGCACTCCGTCCTTCGTGTAAAAAGAACTCCGTCCCGTTAGTAAAAAGCATTCCGTCCAGTGGTGAAAAGCACTCCTTCCAAAAGTATTCCGTCCTTTGAGAAATGAGCTCCGTCCTTTGAGAAATAAGCTCCGTCCTTTGAGAAATGAGCTCCGTCCTTTTGAAAGTACTCCGTCCAAAAAGAGAGTACTCCGTCCAAGTTTTCTGAAGTCCGGCATTTTTAGAAAATGAACTTTGGCTTTTTATGAAACCAGCTCCCCTAAAAAGAGCTCCTACCCTTCCTTGACAAAATCTAAGCCGGCCCTAAGTATATTTCACGCCATGAAATCAAACCGTCCTCAAGTGTAATTTAAAATGGGCTTTAAGTATATGATTTTCGTTACAGTTATTTGGGACCCGAGACTGACTACAGTCCAGGTAAATTTTTGGGTGAGGTCTTAGAACTTACGGTGGTACACAGTAAGCTAGGAGGAACATAGGCCGACCTTCGGGTGGCACACAGTACAGATATCCCTCGGGATATATATGACATGATAGGCTGACCTTCGAGTGGCACACGGTATAGATATCCCTTGGGATATATATGACATGATAGGCCGACCTTCGGGTGGCACACAGTACAGATATCCCTCGGGATATATATGACATGATAGGCCGACCTTCGGATGGCACACAGTACAGATTATCCCCGAGATGGGATATATATGACATGATAGGCCTTGGATTGTGTGGACTGAACACAATCTATCCTCGATTATTCGCCCTTTCTGCTAGTAGGGTACACTGGTAGGGTTTGAAATTGTTAAGATATGTCACAATAAAAGATGAAAATGTATTGTATGGTGAAAAGATGATAGAGTATCATCTAATGAAAAGATGATAATGAATCGTTTACAGTGAAAAGATGACAGTGAACAGTATAGAGTATTGTTTTGAGTTTTACCATGCATCAGTAAAGTTTATAATTATTGTTTTACAGTCTATAGTGTAATAATTTATGAAGCATGAGATTTAATATCATTATAGTATGTCTTTACTATTTTTTTCCAGATGATGTTTTGATTAAACGTTCTGATTCTGCATGGTTATATGATTGTTTTGGATAACCATTTTACAGTTCATATGCATGTACCTTGCTGGGCCTCGACTCATTATTTTATGTTTTCCCCCTACAGATGAAACTTTAGAGCTTGTGCTTGACGAGTTGGAGTGATTAGAGCTGTCTGAAAGATTATTAAAGACCCCGGAAGCTTATTTTGGAGAAATATTATTGTAATGACTTGATGGACTTCTATGGTTAAACATTTTTAGCTATGTACTTGGAAATGAATATTTTAGAATGAATATGAATGCTTCCGCAATGTTAGAATAACTTCCGCTATACTTATTATGGTTAAAGGTATATGGGTCCTAGATGGCATCTGAGATCCTGTGTTGCACCCAATTGGTTTAATTGGGTTTTCAATTGTGTTTCTGTTTGACGGGAGCTTTGAGGACAAAAAAAAAAATTTGTTCCGTCACACACGTGAATAGTGCCCGGATGCACATATTGAATAATTCATGGAATTTTGGGCATCCAATGGGTATATTATCAAATTCAAGGTATGGGTAGTTATAATCCTAACTCAATTTATGCGTCAAACTCAAAATAAAAGCTTAAACAGGGTCCGGGCAAGGGTCTCGGTTTCGCGAACGAAAATCCACATAAAATATAATGGTCTGAGTTCCAAAATATGATAATTAGAAAGTAATTAATGTTATAATGATCAAGACTGGGAATAATGTATGCGGAAGAATATACATCAGTAGTAGAAATCAGACGAAAGCGGGTAGCTGCTTACTGGTGCGCTGCCAACAACATAGTGTTTGCCGTGCACTCGAGTGCAATAGGCAGGGCCAAAAATAGAATGTCTTGGGCTCATCGGGCACTCGAGCACAGTTGGCGCCAAAAACAGAATATCCTGCGACTGCTTGACACTCGAGCACCGGCAGCGTATACGCTGCGATATAAATATCATGCGAGGTTTCCAACACATTATTTTTCAGCCATTTTGGGTTTAGAGAGAGAGAGAGCACGAGGAGCTAGAGAGAGAAGGAGGAGATGGAGGCCCACGAGTCCGAATCCGTCCAAGAGCTAGTTAAAAAGGTGATAGATCAGGATGAGACAAGTGCACTCATACCCTTCTCTTTTGTTTTATTGCACTTTTGTCTTATTTTCTTTGGGTATTCTCTTTTCGATATCAGATTAAGTTTATATTTTATGATTCCCAAGATCCAAGCATATATATATGTAGATTTCATGCCCAAATTTATAGATTTACTCGGTATGCAGACACCGAAACCGGCACTTTTGCTCAATTTGGGTGTAGAATAGGATTACCCATTATTTGTGCATGTTATTTTATCGATTGGATATCCGAAATTATAATTTTATGTGGAATTTCGTTCGAGGAGACCCGAACCCGTGCTCGAACCCATTTCACCATTTATTTTAGATTTTATGCACGATTTGGCCTTAAATGATTGTTACCCATGACTTGGACAAGCAAATATGTGAATTCCATACCCGATTTAGTAGTTTTGACCCGTTTTGGACACAAAACCCTAGCCCATGCTCCCTTTGGGTTTTGTTCGGATTAACCATAATTTATGCATGATTTAGCTTCAGAAATTATATAACATGCTTTTGAAAAGGTGTTGGATGTCCGAACAGTCTAAAGTTATGTTCAGTTTACAGCGGCAAGAATTTCCTATACATTCCAAATTTTATGATAAATTATACACGTATCATGAATATATTAATCTGAAATGTTCCAAAAATCATATTATGAACCATTTGTTATGAATTATTGAACGAAAGCTTTAAGAATTTTGTCTGGCATAATATTAAAAGGAAATCATGCATGGAATCAAGAATACGTGAGGATTTAAACTCATAAAGAAATATGAAAAATTAGTATTAAAATGTTAAGTTCCACAGAAGAATTATACATGAACTATGATAGCGTGAGGACCCAAGCTCATGAGAAAATATGGAAACATGTTTATGGAAAAAGAAAATTGGATGTTGAAAGAAATTCTGTAATTAAGTGAAGGACCTATGAACTGTTCTTCAGAACAAGGAATTACGAATAAGAATACGAATACAAAACGTTCTCTAGTAGAGCGGGAACGAAGAAATTATATATTTAAGAGTAGCATTTTCCAAATAAATAAGAAATTTGGACCGAGGATTAGAGATAATAAAATTTGACATGTCATAATATCGTGGTGAAAGCACAACGATTACTCTAACTGTATATCCTAGCCGCGTTTAACAAGTGATATTCTTCGATATGCTTTAGTATATTATAGTGGAAGGTCCTTGTTTGTATGGATACCGTTTGCGGCAATGGATCATAACTCTGTCTATAGGGTTGATATGTAGACAGCCTGCTCTGGGTAGAGAATAGGAGGAGACGGACTTTTAATTGTGTAGGTATACACAATCCGGGCAGTGACCGACTGCTCCTTTAGTCAATAATGCCTGTTGGCTTCAATCCCTCAACGAAATAAATTTTTACTAATGAACTGATAATTAAGAAAATGACAAGGAAAATAAACTCAAGAAAAATATGGAACGAATCATGAAAATATTCCTTTCTAAATCATGAACTATAATCTCACATGAACCTCCGTCCTTCATATATACGTTATTATGTTTTGAACACGAAATTGTGCTTGTCATTTGATATATATATGTGTGTGTGTGTGTGTGCGCACGCGCACGTACGTTACCTTAACTATTAGCTCACCCTTATTTCTTCCTTTCAGATGACATTCACGAGCTAATGTTCAATTTAGTATAGCAAGGAGAGGGATTCGCTAGAAAAGATCTATCAGACTTTGAAGACTTAGAATTCTAAATATAATTTATGTAATATCATGTAAATAGTTGGTTAGGTTTTGCGTTATGTAATAAATGGTGTCATAGCACGTTATTTGATATTATGGATCATTGTTCTGCTTCCGCAACTTATTTATGGCTATGGAATGCTTCCACAGGTTGTGAGTTAGGTTTTGTGTAAGTTTCTACATAAGTTTTCTAGATGGCATCTCTATTTTGTTTCAATATGGTAGTTGTGAGTACTGTGTTGGAGCCATGGATAATATGGCATCTGATTGATCCTGTGTATGAGTTGTGTATGTCGTGATGGATAAATTAGGGAGCTCTATTTATTAAAAATGTCTTGCACAGGTTGAAATATTTAGGTCTTTTGTTTGGTTTTTCTCTACTTTTTGAAAAACTCTGCCTAATTTTTTACATAAATTTTATATTATTTTTATTGTGGCATTAGTTTTATGTGATTATTGGTGGAGGTTAATAGGAAAAAATAACCCATTTCATCACATAAAATTACCAAATCTGGTATCTAATCGATAAATAAACTTATATAGGATATGTGATTGATATTCTAGTCTCAATTTATGCAAAAGTCCCAAAAATCGGAGGCCAAAATCATCCGATCGTGGTTGAACAATACATGTGCATGGCCTAGTGTTTTGGTCGCACAAAAACAGTGTGAAAACAATGTTACGGAAAATGAAATTGAAGTATTTTCATGCTTAGGTCATGGGTAACACAAAATATAAACTTATTCGGGTATCGGAATGAGGATACCCGGAGCAAACGAAACGAACGTGCATAAAAATAAAAGAGTAGAGTATGGGTACATTTGCATCAACCCGGTCTATTACTTTTCTAACTGACTCGAATGCAAAATCGAACTCGGAGACCTCGATTTTCCTCCTTTCTCTTCTCCCTCTCTCTCCTCTTTCTTCTTCCTCCTGCTAGACGATGCTTCTTCTTCTTCTTCTTCTATTCTTATTTTTTTTTTCCTTTTTTTTGGTGTTTTAATTATATATATATATAAACACCAAAAAAGGAAATATATATATATATATATATATATATATATTACTTCATTTTTCTTTTAATTTCAAACTCAAATTGGTTCTCGAGCAACCGAACGGGCTTACTTTGGGCACCGGCCCAATGAATCCAAATATCCTCAAAAATTTTATAATATTTAATTAATTTTTATCATACCTAAATTACTCAAAATAATAAATGAACCCAATTAAATCATATAAAAAAATTTAGGTATTATATTCTCCCCCACTTATAAAAATTTCATCCTCAAAATTTAACAAACTTCAAAATTCAACAATTGTGGGTAATCTTTCCAAATTCTTCCTAATGTTCCCAAGTTATATCCTTAATTAAATGGTTTTTTTTTTAGAACCTTAATTAATTGAATTGTACTAATCCTCACTACCTAATGCTTCTTATCTAAATTGAGATTGTGACCTTACCATAAGACAAATTCCTAATCTCCCGCAACGATTTAACCCGATCACAAACTTACTTCCTCAATCATCGGTACATGGGAGACATCATGATGATCCATCCAATGCGAAGGCAAACTAAATTTATTTACTATTTCTTCGACTTAATTCAAAACCCCCAAACTGACAATATACTTTTACTTCGATTCATTCTAAGCCTCGAGAATGATTGTTTACTTGGGACCTCAATCTTATTCCGAAATCTCTGAGCCATGGGCCGATATGTTTTCACTGCACTACTCTGATTGATCATTTATTTTCGGTATAATATTCACTAACCAAAGAACTATTCGAAGGATATTGATCATCCAAGCCAAATGCCCAACAATGCTGTAATTTTTGAGAAATACCTATCAAATTACCCTCTTGGGTTTAGCTATTCTTAGGATATTAACTAGGACATGTAAGCTGGACAACCAAACTCATTCTCCAACTCTTACTTAGTTGAAGCCTAAGCTAGCCCTCCAAGGTAGCTAAAACTATTTCATCTAACTTAATTTGTCCTATACCTACATCCACTTATTTGTTCAATCTTAATCTATCCTAGGCTTCTACATACGATTCAAATCAAATCTAAGGTATCTCTTTTCTCTGATACCAACTGTGATAGAACGAGTTATTTTTCTCTAATAACCTTCGTTAATAATCATATAAAACTAATGCCCATAATTTTAATGACATGATTTCTTCAGAAAATTAGACAGAGTTTTTCTTATAAATGGACGAAACCTAATACAAACAAGCTGAATGAACACAACAACTAGGACGAGATATACAGATAAATAGACCTTAAAATACATCCACAATACAAATACATGACCAATCAAATGCCATATTATCCATGACTCCAACATAGTAATCTTATCTACTATATTGGATTCAAATGAGAGATACCATCTATGGACATATAACAAACCATCATAACCTGCGGAAACATATATATACATCCATACACAGTGGAATTATACTATCAGTTCATCATCAGTACATCCGAGACATATTCATCAAAAATATAAAATAATCCTCCATACATCAATACAAATCACAAAACCAAGATCTATAAAATAATCTTCCAAGTCTTCTATGCCTAGCTAACTTCTAGGTCTCTACTCCGACTCATCGGGCGTGCTTACTTATCTGAATGCGAGAAAATAGTAAGGATTGTGACGGAACGGATTATTCTCCATTGAATAACCTCCGTCAATGACTAAACACACTCTAGAGCCTATAATTAACCTATGGACTCTACAGAAAATCCGGCAGAGTTTCCTCTGCAATTGGACGAAAACCGAAATACAACCTGTTAAAATATCAACCTGCAACAAGCACACATCTATTCAAAAGGCTTAACTCAAAGCCTACAACACACCACACAGGATCACACACAGCCATATCATCCATGGCTCCAACACAGTACTCAACCTACAGTACTGGATCTAGAGAGATGCCATCTAATTAAGCAAAACTCCAAACATAAATATACAAACGCGGAAGCATAACTAAATCATCATACATCTCATATAATAAAACCATAAAACAACAATAATAAGCCACGCTCATCCCCGAGTGGCTGTCCACAGTCCGATCCGACTCTATGTCCAAATCTTCTGATCACGCGTCGTCCAGCCAGTCATATCAAGCAAGTCTCATCTTGCTCTATCTACATGCGCCAGCTAAGTGTTCTCATCTGAAAAGAAGACAACAATAGCAAGAGTGAGCCAACAGCTCAGCAAATGTAATCATAATCACCCCTCCAAGACATGTACAAGGACGGAAACGGGAGGGAATACACACACTCTCCACAATCAAGGAGCAGGACAGGGAATAGGAAGCAACTGGGATCACTCGATCCCTACAGTTCTCACGGTTTCATCTTGAATCACTGGTTCGTTCGGTTCATCTATTTAGATTCGCAAGATTCTCATTACAGTTCACGGTTCTGTCTCGAATCATTTGATTCACGGGTTCATCAATTGGACATTATTCATTTTCTTTATTACATCATCTTTGCGGACCCCGGCTAGTAGATCGTACTAACCAACGATGCGAGAGAACGAGGACAGGAATGTGTTCGCTACACATTCTAAAGCCACGGCTACTACTTTCGGTCGGTAGCACACGACCCTCGGTTGCATCCATGCAACAATCATCACAGACGACTACATCTCGATATGTAGCGTCGACACACCCCACACCCCCGGGGTCCAGGGCAATCCTCGTCCTTCCACAGTAGTTTCCTAAAGCGTACCACAGACATCACCCGCTCACACGAGCGGCCGGAATACGTGGCCAAGTATCCCTCGGGTTCCCACCATGATGGACATGGTACACTAAAGAATACTACCCATATGACTCAGGGTCCTAGTTTCAGGGTTAGGTTCGACACTTGGAGAGGGAAATCCACATTTGCCACACAATCATATCTCGGGAAAACCTCATTCCCATCACAATCATCTCCAACCGGGAGATTACATCATCAATCACATCTCCATCCAGGAGATTACATCATCTCAAGCACAATGTGGACTCCCTTCCATGCACGTCACGGTTCTCAATAACCAATGGGACTCAATTCCCTTAATCCACAACAAATCACTCCAAGTTCACAATATAGATTAGATCTCATACCTCAAGTGATCGCAAGTCCTTTCGGAACCTCCGAGACTCATTCCTTTGCCTCCATCACACGGATTCACATTCGGGGCTTACATTTACGTTTAATCATTTAAACGTTCATTCATTACAATTAGGATCACATTTCACTTTGCATTTCTCGTTCGTTTTGGGTGAACATTATCGGACTTCTCTTTGAACACCCGGACGCCGTACACGGTTCGATACTTGGAAATCGGACGTCCGGTGGATTCGTACGTACATCTTGTACACAGGATTACACATTTGGGGTTCGATTTACTTGTCACGAGGGTGGAAGTATGCAACTTCCCATTCATTTCCGGATTATCCACACGGGAAACTATCAAAGCTCCCGGATGCCACGAACGGGTCAAATCTTGCGAGATTCGGCATCCGGTCGATATATACACACAATTGGGGTACGGGTATTCATATTCTAGGATCACATCATCATTTTACGAAGGTGACAACGCGCGATTATCACCTTCCGGCTCGGGTGAATAGTAGAATAGCGCCCCTTTAGAGGGCCGGACACCGCGAACGGGTCCAAACGCGAGATCGACCCGCGCGGCACATATATATATCATTGGGACGTGGGCATTCCAATTTTGAGGTCAATTTCGTGATACGAGGCCGGGAAACGGGAAACCCCCAAAATCCCGTAGGTTAGGGTTTTCAATATCCCCACCCGGGCGAATCGGACACGAATCGGACAACTAACCACATTTTCATGGACCTCAAGGCATGGGTTTTCAATATCCTAACATTTCCCGTGGGTATCGACACAAAATACCGAACGAAATACACAAAATATCGAAAGAGAGCGAGAAGTGGGTATGAGAACACTTGCCTCGACGCGTGCTTTCACCTTTATACCTGGCTTTCGGGCGGAATCGGACTCCCGGGCTCGATCTCCTCCCTTCTCTCTCCTGAATCGGCGCCTCCTCTCTCCTCAAACCCTCGGTCCCGATCAAAAAAATGGGAGAAAAGAGGGCGCGGCGCGTTTTTATACTACGCGAGCGGCTGGCGAGCGGCCAGCCACGGGCTGGTTCTGGTTCCTCCGCTCGAGCCTCGGCTCGAGCGCCTGTGCGAGGCGCAAGCTCACTCTTGGCTCCAAAGAGTCTTGAGTAATTTCTCGATTTTTCTTCCGATATCAAACCTTAACCATCCCATAAGATTAGTATTGATCATTAACATACTAATCACCTCATAATTGTCGGGTTCACTAATCCGGAACCTCACAACTCTCCCCCACTTATAAAATTTCGTCCTCGAAATTTAACGAGCTTCGAACTCCCAAATCTGACGTGAACTCCTCAAAAATTGAAATCATTCCTCAGACAGCGTCTATTTTAGAACCTCAAGCATTGGAATCGTTCTAATTCTCGTCGTAGAACAAATCCTTAGCCTTCCAAAACGGCCCAATCCGGTCACTTATCGATTCTCTCAGCCATCGATACAAGGAAGACCTCATAACAATCCTCCAAATTTCAGAAGTGACCTTCAATCATGCCGGACATCTTCCAACTCTAACCGACACTTCAAACGGATCAATGACCTTTCACTTGAATTCATTCCAAGCCTCGAAAGAAATCGGTCACCGAGACCTCAACCTTATTGAGAAATCTCTGGGCCACGGGCCCACAACGCTTACTCTGCGCACTCTGATCAATCCTCAAATCATTAAATTACGGCACAATCATAACAGCGCCCAAAAAAGTTGACAAGACTTTCGATTCTTGCCTAGATCTCAAAATTTCGATCACTTAGCAACCTCAAGATCCCGTTGGCATATCAATGAGCCAACTGACCAAAACCGAACGCGATTCTAACTTCCAGTAAGATCGCGACATTCGAACATCCAATCATTCGGACTTAGATGTAACTTTCACATTACCTATGAAACTCCCAAAACATACATGTCCAAGATTCGTAGCATCAATTTCCAACATTGATGCCTATCCTCCCAAGGAAGACACCGAGGTTTACTTTCTCAACCTTTAGACAAATCTAACCACATGCAAGGCCATATGATCATCTTCCTATCTCCGAAGACAATGCTCTTGAGTTTTCAAAAGAAAACCTCAATGGCCAATTTCCGACGTACACGTGGGGGTAACACTAATCCTGAACTCCTCCCCCACTTTTCTCAAAGATATAACATTCCACAAGAACTTATCAGACCCATTAGGGGTCAACCCAAAGGTCACGAACATCAATCATCTTATCCGATTAGATCAAAGATGACTGCACACTTCCACGATACAAATCGGCCTCCCCAATCGGCCACTACTTAAAATCCTAAGTCCCCAGAATCATGCAATCACAAAGCCAAAAGCTTAGGAAGGCATTTTCTCAATCAAATTCGCATTCCTTTCTCACTGGAACATGTGAATTATCAGCCATCCATAAATCCTGACTCAATCCCTTGATTACCACATGAAGCTACCTTAACATCGACCCAGACATGGTCGAAAGATCATCCCATAAAACTTCATGAAACGCCATCGATTCTACAAAACCCAAACGGCGTTTCCTGAACTTACAGTGACCGTATCCTCGACCAGGATACCGTCAGGGCTATAACTCCTATTGATCCACAAATGTCCCGCTATGGACCCAGATCGATCTTGGAATTCATCAAGTCTTCACGACGGCCCACGGACTATGTCTATCCATCCCCACGATCTGATCATCCAATCATTAATCTCCTTGCCAATCTTGAAATTCGTGAACCACCTCATCGGTCCACCTATTTACCTCAAAGGTTCTGAGATATTCGACCATGATACCAAAGCCGACACTTCTACGGCCCTGCTTAAAATCCTCAATGATTAACGTCGATTCGATATGGCCTCGAATTACCGATCATAAGATAACTCGACCGAATCTTCCCTTTCGATAACATCCTCGATCAATTGATTTACAAGAAAGACGATATCAACTTCTTGATACCTCGATCAATTCAAACTCACGCTTCAAATCCCACAACCTGATTGTCCGATGTTATCCCTTACCCATCCGACCAAATCAGCACTGCAGTTCGTCCGCCGAACTACTATTAAAACAGATCACGACTTAACACGTTAACTATCTCGAGTTCATACCCAAAATCGCACGATTCAATTACTAGGCAATCGACCCGATAACTTACTGGCCGAAACCTTTAAACGTCACAACAGGATTGACACCACACGACGATCCAAGTTAACCCAACCAATCATATTCACAAGCACCAAGGGTATCACAACCTCGATACCACTTGTAACGGACTTAGATCCTTAATCCCTGGAATCACGAAACCATAAACATCATCGGGGTCTCCAAGACGCAAGTGCTGTGACATCATACTTGGGAAATTTCATTTCCAATCTCGGCAATCCACGAATTTTCTCATGCAGCATCACCGCCGAACTCTGATCCTACGGTGCTGGATTTCTTCATTCCAAGATCAGAGGATACAACTATCCTCAATCCAACGCCCGTACTATCTATAACTTAGATCCTAGTTTTCAAAATCGCTTCGGAAAGGCATTCGTTCAAGATTCATCCATGAATAGCCGCTGCCATCTTTCTTTTCGCCTTTCCGAATACTAGGTCATCCTTGATATCATTGCCAAGCCTAGATCCTCCCAATTACACAATCTCAACCACAATCCCAACATGGGTTTGGAATCCTCAAGACAACATCAGGTCACAATACTAAACCCAAGAACCTCACATCTCGCCACGACAGGTGGCACTAACACTTGGGTTCATGCCTTAGGACTCGATTTAAAACACCAAACCTTTTCACCACCGACTGGACTAAAGATATCCTTAAATCTTACAATTGGATGTTGAGACACGCTCCCAAGAGTCTCATTGACACCAACATCAATTCAAGAAGCTTCCATAATGCATGGGACCATATTTCTTAATCCTCGAGACCCAAGATCTTTCTCGTGTTAACCATACAAGGTCAACTTCACTTCCCATCTATCACGGGGCAGCACGCCATGTCTTCTATCAGACATAAGGTCACCGCAACAATATCTTAAACATCAAAATCCACATCTCGACCTTAAGGATCTAGACTGCCCACAAGTCTAGACACTTCATGAATTTCCAACCTAGAGCTTCATATGCCCAAACTTAACTCCACCCAATTCATCACGCTTCCTAGGTTGGTCTAGCAACCCTTCGAAGCAAGGCACCGATCCAAGCACTTTACCCAAGAACCGATCAAACTTAAGCCTCAAACCGAGATTAATTATCCAAGGCCTCGAATCAACCCTGATCGGTCCAAGGTCCCAATCGATACTAGTCAAATTCGATTACTTAGGTGTCTCAACACACCATTCTTTCTCTCGACCTACAGTCGGCAATCCAATACTAGTAGTCCCCATTCAGGAGCCGCTACTAATATTTTCTTGAAACCGAAGCAATTCGGATCAAGCCACTCCTAGAACACAAGCTAGGACGCGTAGGCTATCCATCCGGATTAAATTATCGTTTCTAACTTAGCACTAGTCTAAGTTCTGGGACTAGGGTAACCAAAACTACCCAGACTAACTTAGTCCTCACAAGCCTTCATTCGCGAAAACGATCAATCTTAATCAATGCTAAGCTTCCGCATATGATTCAGATCAACCCTAGGCATCTCTCTTATTCTCTGATACCAACTGTGACGGAACGGATTATTCTCCATTGAATAACCTCCGTCAATGACTAAACACACTCTAGAGCCTATAATTAACCTATGGACTCTACAAAAATCCGCAGAGTTTCCTCCGCAATTGACGAAACCAAATACAACCCGTTAAAATATCAACCCGCAACAAGCACACATCTATTCAAAAGGCTTAACTCAAAGCCTACAACACACCACACAGATCACACACAGCCATATCATCCATGGCTCCAACACAAGACTAACCTACGATCTTGGATCTAGAGAGATGCCATCTAATTAAGCAAAACTCCAAACATAAATATACAAACGCGGAAGCATAACTAAATCATCATACATCTCAAGGGAAGCATAATAAAACCATAAAACAACAATAATAAGCCACGCTCATCCCCGAGTGGGTGTCCCACAGTCGATCCGACTTATGTCCAAATCTTCGATCACGCGTCGTCCAGCCCGGTCATATCAAGCAAGTCTCATCTTGCTCTATCTACATGCGCCCGACTAAGTGTTCTCATCCAAAAGAAGACAACAATAGCAAGAGTGAGCCAACAAATCAAAAAATGTAATCATAATCACCCCTCCAAGACATGTACAAGGACGGAAACGGGAGGGAATACACACACTCTCCACAATCAAGGAGCAGGACAGGGAATAGGAAGCAACTGGGATCACTCGATCCCTACAGTTCTCACGGTTTCATCTTGAATCACTGGTTCGTTCGGTTCATCTATTTAGATTCGCAAGATTCTCATTACAGTTCACGGTTCTGTCTCGAATCATTTGATTCACGGGTTCATCAATTGGACATTATTCATTTTCTTTATTACATCATCTTTAGGACCCCGCCAGTAGATCGTACTAACCAACGATGCGAGAGAACGAGGACAGGGAATGTGTTCGCTACACATTCTAAAGCCACGGCTACTACTTTGGTCGGTAGCACATTTACCCTCGGTTGCATCCATGCAACAATCATCACAGACGACTACATCTCGATATGTAGCGTCGACACACCCCACACCCCCGGGGTCCAGGGCAATCCTCGTCCTTCCACAGTAGTTTCCTAAAGCGTACCACAGACATCACCCGCTCACACGAGCGGCCGGAATACGTGGCCAAGTATCCCTCGGGTTCCCACCATGATGGACATGGTACACTAAAGAATACTACCCATATGACTCAGGGTCCTAGTTTCAGGGTTAGGTTCGACACTTGGAGAGGGAAATCCACATTTGCCACACAATCATATCTCGGGAAAACCTCATTCCCATCACAATCATCTCCAACCGGGAGATTACATCATCAATCACATCTCCATCCAGAGATTACATCATCTCAAGCACAAATGTGGACTCCCTTCCATGCACGTCACGGTTCTCAATAACCAATGGGACTCAATTCCCTTAATCCACAACAAATCACTCCAAGTTCACAATATAGATTAGATCTCATACCTCAAGTGATCGCAAGTCCTTTCGGAACCTCCGAGACTCATTCCTTTGCCTCCATCACACGGATTCACATTCGGGGCTTACATTTACGTTTAATCATTTAAACGTTCATTCATTACAATTAGGATCACATTTCACTTTGCATTTCTCGTTCGCTTTGGGTGAACATTATCGGACTTCTCTTTGAACACCCGGACGCCATACACGGTTCGATACTTGGAAATCGGACGTCCGGTGGGATTCGTGACGTACATCTTGTACCGCGAGGATTACACATTTAGGGTTCGATTTACTTGTCACGAGGGTGGAAGTATGCAACTTCCCATTCATTTCCGGATTATCCACACGGAAACTATCAAAGCTCCGGATGCCACGAAACGGGTCAAATCTTGCGAGATTCGGCATCCGATCGATATATACACACAATTGGGGTACGGGTATTCATATTCTAGGATCACATCATCATTTTACTCTGACAACGCGATTATCACCTTCCGGCTCGGGTGAATAAGACCGCCCCTTTAGAGGGCCCGGACACCGCGAACGGGTCCAAACGCGAGATCGGACTCCGCGGCCACATATATACATCATTGGGACGTGGGCATTCCAATTTTGAGGTCAATTTCATGATACGAGGCCGGGAAACGGGAAACCCCCAAAATCCCGTAGGTTAGGGTTTCGGTAAAACCCACCCGGTCGAATCGGGCACGAATCGGACAACTAACCACATTTTCATGGACCTCAAGGCATGGGTTTTCAATATCCTAACATTCCCCGTGGGTATCGACACAAAATACCGAACGAAATACACAAAACATCGAAAGAGAGCGAGAAGTGGGTATGAGAACACTTGCCTCGACGCGTGCTTTCACCTTTATACCTGGCTTTGGGGCGAATCGGACTCCCGGCTCGATCTCCTCCTTCTCTCTCCTGAATCGGCGCCTCCTCTCTCCTCAAACCCTCGGTCCCGATCGAAAAAATGGGAGAAAAGAGGGCGCGGCACGTTTTATATCGCGCCGGCCGCTCGAGCGGTCGGCGAGCGGCTGCGGCGGCCGAGGCTTGGGCAGCCACCGCTCGCGCCCTTGAGCGGGCGGGCGAGCCCAGCCACGGGCCGGGCTCTGGTTCCTCCGCTCGAGCCTCGGCTCGAGCGCCCAAGAAGCGCAAGCTCACTTGTGGCGTGGCTCCAAAGAGGACCGAGTAATTTCCCGATTTTTCTTCCGATATCAAACCTTAACCATCCCATAAGATTAGTATTGATCATTAACATACTAATCACCTCATAATTGTCGGGTTCACAAATCCGGAACCTCACAAGGATTAAGCGGGATGCTCAGCAAGGCACAATATAATAAAAAAATAATAAGCTATATACTCACAATAAATCAAGAAAAAGGATATAGGTGTATAATGCCGATGCATAAACATGAAACAAAATTTAAAGACATTTTGTTAGAATAAATTTAACTTTCATATTTAGCTTTTGATTCCCTTTGGATATAAAAATTTGCATACAAATTTCGGATTCCTTCTTGCCTATAGAATTTGATAGAATAGATACGAATGGCAGTATCGATACTAATGAAATAGATAACGGATGCAGATGGTAATACCAATATTAACAGAACAGAGAACGAATACTGATGGCAATACGGTATTGACAGAACAAATAACGGATACAGATGACGATGCAGTATTGTGAGCAATGTATAACTAATACAAATAGCAATACGGTATTGACAGACGGATAATGTCTACAGATAGCAATACGGTATTGTGCCAGCAATGATAATGATACTGACTATACTAATAGGACAGATAACGGAGACAGATAACAATTCAATACTGACAAAACAGATAACGAATACATATGGTAATACCGTATTGATAGAGCAGATAACGGAGACAAATATCAATACGGTATTGACAGAATAGATAACAGATATAGATGGCAATACCGTACTGACAGAATAGATAATAGAGACAAATAACAATACGGTACTGACGGAACAAATAACGAATACAGATAGTAATACCATAATGACAGATCAGATAACAAAGAAAGATGATAATACGATACTAACAGAATAGATATCTGAGACAGATGGCAATACCGTACTAACAGAACATATAACGAATACAGATGGCAAAACAGATAATGAAACAGATAAAAGATTCAGATGACAGATAACAGATATCGAATAATAAATTTCAGAGTTTTCATTTCTTGTCTTATCATAAAAGAATGTCAATACTTAGTTCTTATCATTTAGTTCTCACTCTCCATAGAATGTTTCATAATTCTTAACAATTGTGGACCTCTCTTATTATACTTTGCATATCTTGCTTGCATATCTTGCATGATTTCTATATTCAGATACAGATAATCATTTCTTATGGATTTAAGTCTTTACATGACATAAATTATATGCATGAACATTGTAATGGCCCAGATCCTAGAATATAGAAAATTCCCGATGTCAAATTAAAATTACCTAGGAAAAATAAGTTAAGGATAGTAATCTAGTCAACAAGTGTTGACCGGAAGGCGTGATGAAGGAGTAATCTGGTCAACGAAAAATATTGATCGAAAAACGTGAATGGAAGAAAGGACGGGAAAGAAGAAAGTAATTCGATCAACGCCAGTTAGTTGACCGGAATGTATTTAATGAGAAACATGAATTCGGTCAGGGTCAGTTGATTAGAAATTTAATGAGGAAACTCTTCAGAAATATAAAGCCATAAATAACATACTTCGAAACATTTCCTCTAATGTGAACCATAAATAACCTAGAAATTTAATGAGAAAACTCTTCGAAAATGTAAAGCCATAAATAACATAGTCCGAAACATCTCCCATAGTGTGGCCAAACCCTAACGACGGCCGCCAGACCCAAGGCCTATAAATAAGAACTAGAGGGCGTGAGAAAGAGACACGCAATAAACAATTAGTCATCCAGATTCATCTGGAATGATTAGGACCGGTACAGAAGTTAACCGGTCTTTAAGTGTCTGAAAACTCCCTTCACGATCATCGGTCCACTCAAACTTAGCATTTTTCTTTGTTAGTTGTGTGAGTGGTAGGGCGATTTTGAAGAAATTTTTCACAAACCGTCTGTAATATCCGACCAGGCCTAAGAAGCTCCGTACTATCTATTTTCTTGAGGTTAGTAACTTCATTTAAAATTTTGAGGATGAAATTTCTGTAAGTGGGGGAGATTGTAATGGCCCAGATCCTATAATATAGAAAATCTCCGATGTCAAGTTAAAATTAGCTAGGAAAAACAAGTTAAGAATAGTAATCCGGTCAACATATGTTGACCAGAAGGCTGAAGAAGGAGTCATCCGCTCAACGAGTGTTGACCGAAAGGCGTGATGAAGGAGTAATCCGGTCAACGAAAAATGTTGACCGAAAAACGTGAATGGAAGGAAGGACGGGAAAGAAGAAAGTAATTCGGTCAACGCCAGTTAGTTGACCGGAATATATTTAATGAGAAACATGAATCCGGTCAGGGTCAGTTGACTAAAAATTTAATGAGGAAACTCTTCAGGAATATAAAGCCATAAATAATATACTCCAAAATATTCCCCCTAGTGTGGACCATAAATAACCTAAAAATTTAATGAGAAAACTCTTCGGGAATGTAAAGCCATAAATAACATACTCTGAAACATCCCCCTTAGTGTGGCCAAACCCTAACGACGGCCGCCAAACCCAAGGCCTATAAATAAGAACTAGAGAGCGTGAGAAAGAGGCACACAATAGAATTTTCTAGTAAAGGGAGACCAAAAGTTCAAGGCAAAGTAAAAAAAATCCAGGCAAGAGTACTCACCCTTGTTTTAAGTTCATAATTATGCATGTTTGCAACGCAAGTATAGCTGATTTCTGATGAACTTATATTTCAATATATATGGTGTTTGTTCTGTTCATATGATTTAAGGAAGAATCGTTCTTAATCGCATGTCTATTATTCATGATGTTCGATTTTTGTTCTGCATGAAGTATGATTATTTGTCGATCTATATAAATTTCGATAATTGCATGTTTAAAGAAAAGGCTTCCAACCCTTTAGCCTTTGTTAAAAAGAACTCCAGCTTTCAGTAAAAAGAACTCCGGCTTTCAGTAAAAAGAACTCCGACTTTCAGTAAAAAGAAATCCAGCTTTCAGTAAAAAGAACTCCGGCTTTCAATAAAAAGAACTCCGACTTTCAGTAAAAAAGAACTCCAGCTTTCAGTAAAAAAGAACTCCGGCTTTCAGGAAAAAGAACTTCAGCTTTTGAGAAAAGAACTCCAATCTTTTGAAAAAAGAACTTCGCCTTCTTGAGAAAAGAGCTCCGGCTTTTTAGAAAAGAACTCCGGCTTTTTTTTAAAAAAAATAACTCCGGCCTTTTTATAAGAACAAGGAAAATGTATGTAATCCGGACAGCAAGTGAAACTCTATGACTTTCGACTTTCGAACTATGACGGATGGCCATTAAAAGACATGAACTAAGAACCAAGTTTCCATTAAACTTGCTGTTAAAGATGGATGAAGGATATTGGAGTAACACTTGAAGGCTGCCTCCTGGGCCACGGGGGGAGACTTTTGGTGGCATAAGATTTTGGACTACGGCCCCGTATGCCGAGTTAAAGGCATTACCTCCCGCCTCGAGGAGCATAATGAGAGGATACGGCCTTAGGTTGTGGGGTAACACACAACCCTTCTTCGATGTTGTCCGCTCCCGTCCGGTCCTTAAAGATGATAAGAATTTCGAATGATTTTTATGAATCTTCTAAAGACAAGATAATAAGAATAAGAACAATGACATTCTGAACTAAAGAAGAAATTATATGGGGATTTTATATATTAAAGTTATGATATGAATTATGTTTTCTGCATGTGAGTATCTTGTTGGACTTTGTAGCTCACTCTTGCCACTTTTCAGATGATGAGAGGCTTATGGAGGACGAAGTTGAGTAGAACCATATGAAGTAGCTAGACGGCATAGCTGGTTGGAGCTGATAAATGAAGAACTTGATTTATTTCCTTTTGATGTTTTGAGAAGGCTTATAGAATAGTTCCGTGGTATAAGAATCTATGGATGTTAGTATGGTTCTGTTATTACTTTTTGGATAAATGAAATTGATAATTCTAGTAAACATCTCAGGTCATTTCAAGGCATTCAGGTCTGTCTAACCTTAGCGTTGGCCGACCATGTATGAAATTAAAATCGGAAGGCTAGCTCATGTAGTTTGGCCTCAAGCAATCTTGTGAATAAAAGAAAGGTTTATTCATATGAAAGAAAAGAAAAATTTTACGTTCACCTAATTATTATCTATTAATTTATTTTGAGGTAAGGATTTAAACTTAATGGTGGCTTTATGCGGTGGAATAAGGCCGGACTGTCACAAACATCATAAAGTATAGAAAAAATAGAAACTCTTACCACCGTGAACTAAACACGACTTTAAGGTTTCTGGTTAACATTTCCTTCACAATTGGTTAACGAACATATTTTTCGGAATAGACAATTAAACATATAAAATTATATATGCAACTTAATTAACTATTAGACAATACAAAAATTATACAAAATTTATCAAAGGGTCTCGGGTAAACAATGCCGCACGTGAACAGTGCCCGAATATGCATATCGGATAATTCACGAAATTTTGAGCATCCAATGAGTAGATTATCAAATTCAAAGCTTGGATAATTATAATCCTAAGCTAATGTATGCATCAAACTCAAAATAAAAGCTTAAACGGGGTCCGGGCGTGGGTCTAGGGTTTCGTGAATGGAAATCCACATAAAACTACCAAATCAGGTATCTAATCGATAAATTAACTTATATAGGATATGTGTAATAATATTCTAGTCTCAATTTATATAAAAGCCTAAAAAATCAGAGGCCGAAATCATCCGAGCTCGGGTGAACAATACGCGCGCATGGGCTAAAGTTTTTGTTGCCAAAAACAGTGCGAAAACAATGAATCAGACAACAAAATTGAAATATTTGTCATGGGTAATACAAAATATAAACTTATTCAGATATCAGAATGAGAATACCCAAAAAAAATGAAATGAACGTTCATAAAAATGAAAGATGAAAGTTTGAGTACACTTACCTCGACCCGATCTATTACTTCTCTAACTGGCTCGAAGTCGAAATTAGATTCGGGGACCTTGATTTCCCTCCACTCTTCTCCCTCTCTCTCTCCTCTTTCTTCTTCCTGCCTCTGTCTGCCCGACACTGCTTCTTCTTCTTCTTCTTCTATTTTTATTTTTATTTTTTTCCTTTTTTGTGTTTTCATAATATATATTACTATTATTATTATTATTATATATTAATTCAGTTTTTTTAATTCCAAAACTCAAATCGGTACTTAGACGATCGAACGGGCGCACACTTTGGATGCCAGCCTAACGAATTCAAATATCCTCAAAAATTTTATAATATTTAATTAATTTTTATTATATCCAAATTATCCAAAATAATAAATGAATCTAGTTAAATCAAATAAAAAATTTGAGATATTACACGGTCTACAATGAAATTAACTCGGGATGGCCCAATGACAACTTGGTTGCTAAAATTTTAGCCGATTAACAACCGAATTAAATTTGATTGACAAGGGATCAATCGGGCAATAGTTATATCACCCGAGCAGCAGCAATATACTGTTAAATTAGTAAAATAGCAGCTTATTTATTTTTCCCAGGCTCAGACAGCAAGGGAAGCATATCTATATTGAAAATTTTGGTGAAATAGTAGCTAATGTGTTCTTCCTTAGGCTCGAGTAGCAGCAACAGCAACGGGAGTTCGGCAAGGGGCAATTTAACACACTAAGACTTGGTGAAATGAGGATTATCTGGCAGCAAATTCAGTGAGCCCCACACTACACGACAGCAGCAATTCAGCAGTAAACTCATTAGGTAATTAACATCCAATTAAATCACACCATTAGGCAATTTCTCAAGCAGTCGGACTAGCAAAGCAAATGGGATGAGTCAGCTCTTTTAGCCGGTGCTGTTAGCAGCTCCCTTAAACTAGGATGATTTAGCATCCTTTGTAATGTTTACTCAAGGCACGTAAGCCAAGTGAAGGAAGAGAGGAAGGAAAGGCCAACCAAGAGAAATTAAGGAAAAAATTAAGAAAGAGAGAGCCGTGGGCAGCAGGGAAAGGAAGGAGTTTGCTGAATATTGTTGGCAAGTGTACCTTTATACTTTCCTTCAATTGTTGTTAATTTTTGGCTATCTCTATTGGAGTATTGTTATTCCAATACTTGAGTACTCTCTCTGTTTTATCATATCATCATGTAGAATAAGAAATAAAAATTTGTAGAAGGCTAAATTGGTCCCCTGAAGCAACTGCAGCATCAAATATGGATGCTGAAATTTTCAAATGCTGAACTCAGCCTTGAACCGGCCAATTTGTTTAGCTTTTGAACCGCCTTAAACATCACAAGTATATGTTACACTCTTAGCTGAAAAAGGGACCCTTCAATTGGTCAAGAACAAGCCTTAAACCGGTCCCAAAGTTACCTACAGAACTGGTCAAGCCATTCTTACGGGTGCTGAAAACTGCAAACTATAAAAATAGGCTGAACTTGACCCCAAACGGGCTCAACCGGTAGCCAACCCAGCCAAAATAGTAAGTACTAATATTGAATCATTAACATGTGAACCGGTTTCCAAAGGAACCCTGAATTGGTCATCGAATCGGACTCCTAAACATCAAAGTGTCTTGCTGAACTGTATCACAATGATCTTGAAATTCAGCATTTGAACCGGTCGTAAACCAAACCCCAAATTGGCTGAATCGGTAGTCAAATTTGCCCAAGAGTCATATGAAAATGTTTAAGTATTAACCTGTAAAATTAAGTTTGGATTGACCCCTGAATTGGGCCCCAAATCAGCCAGAAAATCGACCCCAGCATCCTTGTTGATGCTAAATCTAGCAGCTTAGGAAAATAAACTGAACCAGCCATGAACCGATTGAACCAGCAGTCGACCGGCCAACTTAGTAGGTCCTAAGGTTGAACTATCAACCTATAAAAAGGCTACCAAAAATACCTTGAACCGGTATATATTGCTAAACTACAAGTATCTTGTTGAACTGCACCCAGATCAGTGCTAAAATTAAGTCACTGAATTGGCCCTAAATTAGACCTTAAATTGGTTGAATCGGCAGCCAAATTTGCCCAAGTGTTATGTGATAATGCTAAAGTATTAACTTGTGAAATTAAATTTAGAGTAGCCACTGAACTGGGACTCCAAAATAGTGGCAGATTCTATTGTAAGCATCACTACCGATGCTAACTCTATAAACACTAAACCAGGTCCAAAACAGTATATAAATTAGCTGAACCGGTAGTTAAATAAACCGAGATGATGTTGGAGTGCTAATATGAAAAATTGAGTCTCAAGTAACCATCAAATCGGGTCTCAAAACCATAGCTGAACCCGTTCATGAAAGTTGGAATTTTCTATGTGACGGCCCGGACTTAATTCTCACATAAACCGCTGTCAAGTCTTAAAAGATAAACATAAAATTTTACTTTTCTTTCTTTACACAGGATTGACTGAGGCAGAACTGCATGAGTTGGCCTTCCGATTTTAATTCCACACCAGGCCGACCAACATTAAGGTTAGCCGGACCTAAAAGACTGAGATGCTTACTAAACCTTTTAATAACATTAACGAACAAGTAATCACGGAAATATACTAATAACATTCATAGAGTCATAAACAACTGAATTATTTTACAATTTTCTCAAAACATCAAAAGGAAATAAAATTAAGCTCTTCATTGATCAGATTCGGCCCGCTAGCTATATCATATGGTTCTACTCAACTTCGTCCTCCATGAGCCTTTCATCATCTGAAAAGTGGCAAGAATGAGCTATAAAGCCCAGCAAAATACTCATATGCAGAAAACAGGGAACATAAACATATATATAAGCGAACATAACTTAGTATATGAAAATCATCATGTCTTTTAGTTCTGAATTTGCTTAGTCTTTTTCTTCTTGTCTTGTCTACTGAAAACTCATAAAAACCATTGAGAATTCTTATCATCTTTAGGGACCGGACGAGAGCGGACAACATCGAGTACGGATTGTATGTAACCCCGCAACCTAAGGCCGTATCCCCTCATTATGCTCCCCGGGGCGGGAGGTAATGCCTTTAACCCGGCATACGGGGCCGTAGTCCATAAGTCTTATGCCACTAGAAAGTCCCCTCTCGTGGCCCAGGAGGCAATCCTCGAGTGTTACTCCAATATCCTTCATCCATCTTTAACAGCAAGTTAATAGAGACTCGGTTCATAGTTCTTGTCTTTTAATGGCCATCCATCATAGTTCGAAAGTCGAAAGTCGTAAAGTTTCACTTGCTGTCCGTATTACATGAATTTTCCATGTTCATAAAAATAGGCCGGAGTTCTTTTTCATACAGAGGGCCGGAGTTCTTTTGTCAAAGCCGGAGTTCTTTTGTCAAAGCCAGAGTTCTTTTACTTAAAAAGCCGAAGTTCTTTACAAAGCCGGAGTTCTTTTACATAAAAAGTCGGAGTTCCAAAAGTCGGAGTTCTTTTCAAAAGGGGGAGTTCTTTTCTAAAATCTGAGGTTCTTAAAAGCCGGAGTTCTTTATAAAAGACGGAGTACTTTTCTCAAAAGGCGGAGTTCTTCTTCAAAGGTGGAGTACTTTTCTCAAAAGGGCGGAGTACTTTTTCTTCAAAAACATACAATTATCAAAGTTCATATAAATTGACAGATAATCATACAAAACCGAACATCATGAAGTATTTTCCTTAAACATGCAATTATCGACAAATAATCATACTTTAAGCATCAGATATGAAAAGAACAGAATAAACATCATGTAAGTTCATATAATATCAAATATACTAGCATAGAAATCACGCATAATCATGAACTTGAAAACAGGGGTGAGTATTTTGTCTGGGTTTCTTCTACTTTGCCTTGATTTTTTGGCCTTCTTTTACTAGAAACTCTATTTTGTGCCTCTTTCTCATTTTTCTAGTTCTTATTTATAGGCCTTAGGTCTGATGACCGTCATTAATGATTGGCAGTTCAGGGAAAATGTTTCTTATTTATGATTCTCCCTTATTAATGATTGGCAGGGGAAATGTTTCTTATTTATGATTGGCAATACAGGGAAATGTTCATTTCCAAAAGTTTCCTTATTAAATAGACCATTTATGATTTTACATTTCCAAGGAGTTCATTAATTCCTAGTTAACTAAACTTAACGGGATTTTAGATTTCTCATGTAAACACATTAAATTCCTGGTTAACTGAACTTAGAAAGATTAAGCTTTCTCATGTAAACACCTTCCGGTCAATTATCGGCGTTGACCGAATCATTCTCACACGAATTCTTGTCAACACTTGTTGACCGAATCATCAACTTCGGCTTTACCAACCACAAAACCACTCCGGCCTTCAAGGCCACTTCGCCCTACATGGCTGGACTTGATTTTCATCAAGAAAATCCGGACTAGATTTTCATCAAGAAAATCCAGACTTCTTTTCATCAAGGAAATCCGAACTTCTTTTCATCAAGGAAATCCGTACTAGATTTTCATCAAGTAAGGGCCGAACTTGATTTCATCTTAAGGCCGATTTATTTTTCTTATTACATTTTTTTGGTCAATTGGCGTTGACCGGATTATAAGGACTTGATGACTGGAATTTCCTATGTTTTAAAATCTGGTCCGTTACAATCTCCCCCACTTATAGAAATTTCGTCCTCGAAATTTTAGAGTGACTCTTCCTCGAAATATTTATTCCGAATCTCTTCCTCTCGTTCCCAAGTTGCCTCTTCGGGAGTATGATTCTTCCAGAGCACCTTTATTAGAGCGATTGATTTGGTGCGTAGTCTTTGTTCCTTTCGATCCAAGATTTTCACTAGTTCCTCTACATATGACAAGTCATTGTCGATTGTCAAAGGTTCATACTCAATTACGTGAGTGGGATCATGGACATACTTCCGGAGCATTGATACGTGAAACACGTCATGTACTTCTGCCAAGTTCGGAGGTGGTGCAAGTCTATAAGCTACTTTTCCGACCCTTTCTAAAATTTCAAAAGGGCCAGTAAATCGTGGCTTCAGCTTTCCTTTTATCCCGAACCTGTACTTTTCCTTAGATGGTGATACCTTTAGGAATACAAAATCACCCTTTTCAAATTGTAATGCAGATCTCCTCCGGTCTGCATAGCTCTTTTGCTTGCTCCGAGCTACCTTGAGATTCTCATGTACTAACTTTATCTTTTCTGCCGTCTCTTTAACAATATCAGGACCCAAGATCCTTTTATCTCCGTGCTCCTCCCAGTGGATCGACAATGTATATTTCCTTCCATATAAGGTCTCAAAAGGGGTCATGCCTATACTAGCCTAGTAACTATTATTATAGGCAAATTTCGCTAAGGGTAAGAAATTATCCCAAGTCCCTTTCATCTCTGAGACCGAAGCCCTTAACATATCCTCGAGGATCTGGATAGTCCGTTCTGACTGGCCGTCAGTTTGCGGATGAAAAGCCGTACTAAATTTTAATTCGATACCCAATTCTTTATGTAAACTTTTTCAGAACCGTGAAAAAAGCGAGGGTCTCTGTCTGATACAATAGAGGCAGGACACCATGAAGCCTTGACAACCTTGTTTACATACAGTTGGGCTAATTTATCTCGGAAGTATGTCGTCCGAATTGCCAGAAAATAGGCTGACTTTGTTAGTCGGTCAACAATAACCCAAATAGTATCTTGTTTTCTTGGCGTCCTTGGCAGCCCGGTCACAAAGTCCATGGCAATGTCTTTTCATTTCCAGCCTGGAAATGGCATTGGTTGCAATAACCCAGACGGCTGCTTTCTTTCAGCCTTTACTTGTTGGCATATAAGGCATTTTTCCACGTAAGCTGTAATGTCTCTCTTCATATTTCTCCACCAGAATATTTTCTTCAAATCCTGGTACATCTTATTGTCTTCTGGGTGAATCGTATAACGGGACCGATGGGCTTCCTTAAAAATTTTCTCCTTTAATTCTTTGTTATCCGGTACACATAACCGGTTCCTAAATCTTAATGCTCCATCCGACGTAACATTAAAATCACTTCGGGATTCTTTGTCCAGCTCACTCATGACCTTTACAAGAAAAGAATCATTCGTCTGACATCCTTTTACCTCATTTATCACCTCTGGATGGACTTGAATGTATGCCAAAATCATCCACTTTCCTTGCACAAAACGCTGGACATCATAGTACATGAGACAATCCAGCATCTCCATTTGTTTGACTTACATTCTAGCCAGAATACTAGGTTGTCTACTTAGTGCATCGGCAACTACATTGGCCTTTCCTGGTTTGTACCGGATTTTACAATCATAGTCCTTTAGGAATTCAATCCACCTTCTCTGCCTCATGTTCAGTTCCTTCTGGGAGAATAAATACTTTAGACTCTTATGATCGGAGTAGACCAAGAATCTCTCACCATACAAGTAATACCTCCAGATTTTCAATGCAAACACCACTGCAGCTAATTTCAGATCGTGAGTTGGGTAATTCCTTTCATGATCCTTCAACTGTTGTGACCCATAGGCAATTACCCTTCCGTATTGCATTAAAACACAGCCCAACCTAATCTTTGAGGCATCGCAATAAACAATCAGTCCTCCTGATCCATTTGGAATGGTCAGGACCAGAGCAGAAGTTAACCGGTCTTTAAGCGTCTGGAAGCTCTCTTCACAATCCTTGGTCCACTCAAACTTGGCATCCTTCTTTGTTAACTACGTGAGTGGCAAGGCTATTTGGGAGAAGTTTTCCACAAACCTTCTATAGTATCCAGCCAAGCCTAAGAAGCTTCGCACTTCGGTCACAGAGGTTAGCCGGTTCCACTTTCTTAGGATCTACGGAAATCCCTTATTTGGAAATGACGTGTCCAAGGAATCCCACTTCCTCCAACCAAAATTCACACTTTTTCAATTTGGCGAACAACCGATGCTTCCTAAGGATCCGGAGTGTAGTCCGTAAATGCTCCTCGTGTTCCTCATTGCTTTTCGAGTACACAAGGATGTCGTCGATAAAGACGATCACAAACTTATCCAAGTATGATTGAAAAATTCGGTTCATCGGGTCCATAAAGATAGCCGGAGCATTAGTCAATCCAAAAGGCATCACTACAAATTCATAGTGCCCATATCTGGTCCGGAACGCCGTCTTTGCTATATCCTCCTTGTTGATCCGAAGCTGATGATATTCGGATCTAAAATCGATTTTTGAAAATACGCAAGCTCCTTGTAATTGATCAAGGAGGTCATCAATCCTTGGCAGAGGATATTTGTTTATGGCGATTTTGTTCAGTTCACGATAATCCACGTATAATCTCATGGTCCCGTCCTTCTTTCTTACAAAGAGAACAGGTGCTCCCCATAGTGACACACTTGGCCGAATAAAACCCCTATCTAATAAGTCCTGCAGTTGCTGTTTCAATTCTTTTAGTTCTGCCGGTGCCATCCGATATGGTGCTTTGGATATTGGTGCTAATCCTGACATCAATTCTATACCAAATTCCAACTCTCGTTGGGGTGGCAGTCCAGGTAATTCGTCAGGGAATATGTCTTCGAATTCCCGCACCACAGGAATCTTTTTGGCTAGAGATTCTTGACTTTCAGTAGTCACACTAGCGAAGGCTAGATAAGCTTGACACCCGTCACCAATCAAGTACCTGGCATGAAGGGCCGAAATGAAGCAAGATGCTTCTTTAAGCCGGACTCCTTGAATATAGAAAGGCTGGTTTCCAGGGATGGTAAATTCTACTCGTTTTTGAAAACAATCAATCTTAACATGATATCTGGCTAACCAATCCATTCCCAAGATTGCATCGAAGTCTTTCATTTCCAGTAACACCAGGTTAATAGGCATCATGAATTCATTGAATTCTATCGGACATTTAGAATATACTACATTTAAGATTACGGACGACCCTGTGGGTGAGGCGACCATCAATGGGCAGCCAAGAACTTGAGGAAGGGTCGTAAGATACTTCAAAAATTCATGGGAGACGAATGAGTGATTAGATCCAGAGTCAAAGAGAACATGACTAGAAGTACCACAGATAAAAGGTATACCTTCTACAACCTCCGTAGACGTTTCAGCCTCCTTTGCAGAAATGGAAAACACCTTAGCTGGAATAGGAGGCTTAAATCTTGGGGCTTGTTTGGCGAGAGGACAATCTCTGATCATGTGTCCAGATTGGCCACAGTTATAACAAACCCCCAGCTTCTTATAGGAAGGTTTCCCTCCATGTGATCTTCCGCAATGATCACATGCATTATTAGTCGAGTTTGAGAAATCTGTACAAATTAGTTCTGCTCCCCACTGGATCTCGATGGTCTTGCTTTCTTAGAAGGGCCTCCACTAGCACTGGCCCTTGAAGTCTGATCAAACGTCCTTTGTCTGAGCAATGCTCCTCTCTCCGGCTCCTTCTCGTAGATAACAGCCTTCTCGAGCACCTCTCTGTACGTGGCCAACGTCAAAGTTGAGAGATGCCTCCTAATATCATCCCTTAATCCCTGAAAGAATCTCCTAACTTTTCGCTCCTAGTCTTCCACCATATAAGGAGTATAGCGAGATAACTCTGTAAACTTTGCCTCATACTCCGCCACGAACGGAGTATCCTGCCTTAGGCGAAGGAATTCATTCTCCTTCTGTCCACGAAGATTAGCAGGGAAATATTTCTCCAGAAACGCCGCTTCAAATATTTTCCAACTAATATCCCAGTTTGGTACATTGAAAATCCTCTTCTGCATTTCCCACCAGTGGTGGGCTTCACCTGCCAACTTATGGGTGGCATAAAGAACCATGTCTCCAGCAGGGCACTTAATTACTGTAAACACCTTCTTCAGTCTTTGGATCCAAGTGTCTGCCTTCAACGGGTCGGGATCACTTGAAAATTCAGGAACTCGCTCGTTGGAAAAACGATCATAGATGGACCTCTCTTGTTGAGCCGGAATAGGGGTGGTCACTGGAGTTGGTGGAGTTGGCGGAGCCAAAGCTTCTATGACTTCAGCCATCCGGTCTAGCAGGTTCAAATATCTTACTTCCCTATCCGGAGTATTGTTAGTCCGTCCAGTTTGCCTTCCTCTGTTAGACATGACTTCAGTGACGATTTTAATGTCTGAAGGAACATTTTCGTTAGTCAAATAGTCTAAAGATAGCTATCCGTCCAAAGCATAAATAATACTAACCCTCTTCTTGCCCTAACTGATCATGCCCTAAGTTTTCGTAGTGATTCTTGTCCTAAAGCATCTCAATTTTCACTCTGATATCAACTGTGATGGCCCAGACTTAATTCTCACATAAACCGCCGTCAAGTCTTAAAAGATAAACATAAAATTTTACTTTTCTTTCTTTACACAGGATTGACTGAGGCCGAACTGCATGAGTTGGCCTTCCGATTTTAATTCCACACCAGGCCGACCAACATTAAGGTTAGTCGGACCTAAAAGACTGAGATGCTTACTAAACCTTTTAATAACATTAACCAACAAGTAATCACGGAAACATACTAACAATATTCATAGAGTTATAAACAGCAGAATTATTTTACAATTTTCTCAAAACATCAAAAGGAAATAAAATTAAGCTCTTCATTAATCAGCTCCGGCCCACTAGCTATCTCATATGGTTCTACTCAACTTCGTCCTCCATGAGCCTTTTGTCATCTGAAAAGTGGCAAGAATGAGCTACAAAGTCCAACAAAATACTCACATGCAGAAAACAGAGAACATAAACATATATATAAGCGAACATAACTTAGTATATGAAAATCATCATGTCTTTTATTTCGGAATTTTCTTAGTCTTTTTCTTCTTGTCTTGTCTACTGAAAACTTATAAAAACCATTGAGATTCTTATCATCTTTAGGGACCGGACGGGAGCGGACAACATCGAGGACGAATTGTGTGTAACCCCACAATCTAAGACCGTATCCTCTCATTATGCTCCCCGGGGCGGGAGGTAATGCCATTAATCCAGCATACGGGGTCGTAGTCCATAAGTCTTATGCCACCAGAAAGTCCCCTCCTGTGGCCCAGGAGGCAATCCTCGAGTATCACTCTAATATCTTTCATCCATCTTTAACAGCAAGTTTAATGGAGACTCGGTTCATAGTTCTTGTCTTTTAATGGCCATCCATCATAGTTCGAAAGTCGAAAGTCGTAAAGTTTCACTTGCTGTCCGTATTATATGCATTTTCCATGTTCATAAAAATAGGCCGGAGTTCTCTTTCATACAGAGGGCCGGAGTTCTTAAAGTAGGAGTTCTTTTGTCAAAGCCGGAGTTCTTTTACTTAAAAAGCCGAAGTTCTTTACAAAGCCAAAGTTCTTTTACATAAAAAGCCAGAGTTCTTTTCAAAAGGCGGAGTTCTTTTCTGAAATCCGAGGTTCTTAAAAGCCGGAGTTCTTTATAAAAGGCAGAGTGCTTTTCTCAAAAGGCGGAGTTCTTCTTCAAAGGCGGAGTACTTTTCTCAAAAGGGCGGAGTACTTTTCTCAAAAGGGCGGAGTACTTTTTCTTCAAAAACATACAATTATCACAGTTTATATAAATTGACAGATAATCTTACAAAATCGAACATCATGAAGTCTTTTTCTTAAACATGCAATTATTGACAAATAATCATACTTTAAGCATTAGATATGAAAAGAACAGAATAAACATCATGTAAGTTCATATAATATCAAATATACTAGCATAGAAATCACACATAATCATGAACTTGAAAACAGGGGTGAGTATCTTGTCTGGGTTTCTTCTACTTTCCATTGATCTTTTGGCCTTCTTTTACTAGAAACTCTATTTCGTGCCTCTTTCTCATTCTTCTAGTTCTTATTTATAGGCCTTAGGTCTGATGACCGTCATTAATGATTGGCAGTTCAGGGAAAATGTTTCTTATTTATGATTCTCCCTTATTAATGATTGGCAGGAGAAATGTTTCTTATTTATGATTGGCAATACAGGGGAATATTCATTTTCAAAAGTTTCCTTATTAAATAGACCATTTGTGGTTTTACATTCCCAAGGAGTTCATTAATTTCTAGTTAACTGAACTTAACGGGATTTTAGATTTCTCATGTAAACACATTAAATTCCTGATTAACTGAAATTAGAAGGATTTAGCTTTCTCATGTAAACACCTTCCGGTCAATTATCAGCGTTGACCGAATTATTCTCACACGAATTCCGGTCAACACATGTTGACCGGATCATCAACTTCGGCTTTAGCAACCAAAAAGCCACTCCGGCCTTCAAGGCCACTTCAGTTTTACATGGCTGGACTTGATTTTCATCAAGGAAATTCAGACTAGATTTTCATCAAGAAAATCCGGACTTCTTTTCATCAAGGAAATCCAGACTTCTTTTCATCAAGGAAATCCAGACTTCTTTTCATCAAGAAAATCCGAACTAGATTTTCATCAAGGGCCGAATTTGATTTCATCTTAAGGCCGATTTACTTTTCTTATTACATTTTTTCGGTCAATTGGCGTTGACCGGATTATAAAGACTTAATGACTGGAATTTCCTATGTTTTAAAATTTGGGCCGTTATATTCTAGCTCATAAATAGGTTAGTGATTTGGATTGAGCTGACTCCAAACGACCCAGCATCATATTTTGATATTAAATTTTTAATCTGTAGTATGAACTGGATAATAAATCAGCAACTAAGTAAACTAAAATACATCAAGTATGGAATATAAATTTTAGCATGCATTGAAAATTTTGCATATGCAAGGTTTTGATGTTTTGTTACATTTGAATATTTATTTGTTAAGTTAAGCTATATTTATGAAAGTTTAATGGAGGCTCTACAAGAATATTAAGAAGTTCAGTTACTTTCTTCCATAATGAAGAAAACTAAGAAGAACAGGTGTACAGTTTCCATAAGTTTTGAAAAGAAATAAGAAATTAGACCAATGATCTATTCAGAGGGTAATATTCTTTAGCATACCTTAGGATATTATAGTAAAAAATTAAAAAATTATCCAGTGTCATGAGACAGCTTTAGGCCCTGTCTACAAGGATTATAGGTAATACCATCCATCTCAAAGTGTAAAAGGAGGTTAGGCCTACTAGCCATGATCCCTTAAGAAAAAAAATTTAAAATGAGAATCAGTATAAGGACAAAGTAAAGAAAGTTAAATGCATTAGGAAAAATGTTTACTCCATTGCATTTTCATGTATCCGATTCCTATTCCTTTTAACAACGTAATTTCAGTGTAAATGTGCATATCTTTGTATATTATAAACCTTGTTGAGTATTTGGCTCACTCTTTTATTATTTTACTACCATTCAGATGAACCACATGAGTTGATGCTTAATGAGTAAGAGTAAAGATGGAAGCCTTAGTTTTAATTACATTTTGTGATATTTTAAAAATTTGTAAATTATTGTACTTCGTATGAGGATGTACTTAGTAATGTTGTAAACTTCAATGTCATGACATGATATTTTGATGATCTTAGAATTGCTTCCGCAACTTATAGCAAGTAATGTATGTTTTCACCAATTAAATGAAAATGAATTTTTGGCTTTAACAGGCATCTTCCTTTAACAAGACTGATATCATATTCTTATAGCGATGTTGGAGTTACTGTTAGTATGGCTATTATATGGATTCTGTGTATGATTAAATTTATATATCACATTAGAAAACAATAATAAATGCTAATAATGGAAATAAGGACGTGGAAAATCACAAATCTAAATTTAAAAAGCTGGTGAAGTGGGTTGGCAGCAACTCATTCAAAACGAGGTGACTCAGCAATTCTAGCCCAAATTATGTAAGGATTATGTGAGAAGAGAAAAAGGAAGGAAAATTGAGCAGAAGGAAGAACAAAAAGGTTGAAAGGAGAAGGAGAAAAATCAGTAAGCCACAGTTGCAGCAGAAATTTGGGTAAGTGTGCACTGTATTTTTTCTTCAAATATTGTTGATTTTTGCTAATTTTTCTTGAGTATTGTTACTCCAATACTTAAATTCATTACTCTACTGTACTATTTTTATCATATCATCATTTTAGAACAGGAAGTAAATCAATTGAAGTTGCTGAATGCTTCAGTTGTAGGAGGCAGCCTGAACCGGCCACTGGACCAGCCTCTGAACTGGCCATTAACATCATAAGTTGATGTTGAATTTTCGCTATAGAGTATATGCTGAACCAACCATGAACTGGCCCTTAAATCAACAACAGAATTGGCCCAGCATCCATGCTGATGCTAAACTTGGCAGTCTAGAAATATAGACTAAAACAACCACTAAACCAGCTAAGCTGATAGCCGAACCAACCATGCCATCATGTGCTAAGGTTGAAGTATCAACCAGTGAATCGACTGCCCAAAAACACCACAAACCGGCCACTGAATTGGGCTCCTAAACAACAACAGAACTGACTAAACAACATCCATGCTGATGCTGAAATTGCACTCACTGAACCGGCCTTGATTCGGGTTCTAAACGAGCTAAACTGGTAGCTAAATCATCAATAAAATCATCTAGTGATGTTGAAGTGTCAACCTATAAAATTGGATCTAAACCAGCCATTGAACTGGGCCTTAAACTAGTAACCGAACCGAATGAAGCATGCTGAAATTTGCAGCCTAGGAAAATATGTTAAACCGGCTAAACCGACAGCCAAGTCAGCCAAGGCATCATGTGGTGTTGCTGATTTGTCAACCTGTAAAATTAGGCTCGAACCGGCTATCAAACCGGCCACCAAACCCACTAGAACACCCTTACTAATGCAAAATTTTAATCAGTAGAAATCGGCCCTGAATCGGCCCTCTCTGAACTGGCTGAAGCATCATTATTGATGCTGTAAAATTCACCCTGAACTGGCCCCTGAATAAGTCTCCTAAACAAGCTGAAATATCAATTACAGATGCTGAATTTTAAATTGTAAAACTAGTCTGGACCGGCCCCTGAACCAGTCGAAGCAACAATGATGTTGCTAAATTTTAAGTTATAAAAACTAGTCTGCTGGACCGGCCCCTGAACCAGTCGAAGCAACAATGATGTTGCTAAATTTTAAGTTATAAAAACTAGTCTGAATCGGCCACCAAATCGGCCATTGAACTAGTTGCGAATTGGCTAAAGCATCGAGCTTTGATGCTGGAATTTTAGTCCACAAAAATTATCTAAGATCAGCCACTAATCCAGCAATTAAACCAACCATGAACCAGCAGAACGTACAAGTCCTAAATTTTCAGCATATAATATATTATAAGTTATTATTTCAGCATATGAATGACCTTGATGATTTGCTACATTCTAATATTTAAATGATAAGTTTTAGCCCTATTTATGGAAAGTAAATGGAAGCTCTACACAATGATAAGAAATATGATTATTTTCTTCCAAGTGGAGAAAATTCAAAAGAAGTAAGATTATTTTCTTCTGGAGTGGAGAAATTCATAATTAGTACCCAAAATAAGTGCATAGTTTTCATAAGAAATTTCAAAAGAAATTAAAAAATTTGACCAATAATTGATCAATAGATAATATATTATAGTGAAAGATCGTTGTCTAATGAGTAAGTATCACAATACAATTTTGGCCCAATTTATAGGAAGAAAGATGTAGATGGCCCACCTCCGGGTCCTTGAATAGGATGGCAAGCCTTTAATTGTGTATAGAAAAAAATATAATCCAGACTTCGATCGACCACTCCTTTAGCTAGTAAGGCCTACTAGCTCTGGTTTGTGAAAAAAAGAAATGTAAGTTTTCAGCATATTTTGAAAAAAAAGAATAAGAAAAGAAACAAGAAGAAAAATTTCATAACTATCATGACTATGTTTTAAATTATTATATTTGATGATGATATCTCTCCCTACTATTATGTTTTAAGTAAAAGAATTGCATGATCTTTACTGTACATTATATCTTATTGAGTATTTGGTTGACTCTCTTACTATTTTACTAACCCTTCAGATAATTTGTACAAGTTCTTACCTAATGAGTAGGAGTGAGGATTAAAGAATTTCGTATAGCCTCTAAAGATATTATTTTAACTTATATTTTTGGGATAGTATATACTGTATTTAGTTTTATTTCATAGTTGATGTAAAATTTTGACCAATTTTGATGGTTGTATAAATAACAATATATCTCAGTGATGATTTCGTATCAAATGGGTAATTGTTGTAGATATTATTGCTTTCGTAAGTTGGTTTGTGTATGATTTAGCAGGCATCTTTCCTTAATATGAAATTGACATCATATTATTAGACTGATGTTAGAGCCGCAGATGACGTGTCAATATATTTAGATCCTATATATGTTGAGTTATTATTTATGTACAGGTTAATTGAAGTATTAACAGGATAAGTTCATGTCTATTGGGTTAATGACTTACTGTTGGTAAAATTAATCATTAAAGGATAATAAAATCTGATTAAATTAAATGAAGGGTTTTAGGACGTGGTCCGTCATAATTTTATTTTGATCGGTTAATGTATCATCGTAAAATTCACGTTCACAGTTAATTGGATAATTATTAATATCAATAATTATTTAAGATAGGATTGGATTTTGGGACGTGTCCCTAATAGTAATGTTTGATTAGTTATCTTTACCTGTCCATTTGTTTGAGGGTAAGTGTAACGGAACGGGTCATATCCTTTAGGACCTTCCGTTAATCGACATATTTATGAAATATAAATTAAAATGCTTAAATTTAAAACATTAAATTTTGTAGAAAATTGGGCAGAGCTTCCTCTATAAACGGGCTATAAACCATATAAACAACATATATTAACACAAGCCTATAATACCTATAAACTATCAGATCTCAAAATTTAATCCACAACATAACTATAATTCATTCACAGGATTATCATATGCCATATCATTCATGTCTCCAACACATCACTCCTAACTACCGTATTGGATTGTAAGAGAGATGTCATCTAAGATCAAAACAAAATCCATATTCATAAAAATAATAATGCGGAAGCAACTATAGCCATATTGTAACCTACGGAAGCAAACAACAATATTTCTATCATGACATAAAACATACTACATCATTATAATATATAGTAATCATTCAAAAACTAATCATATACATTCCCAATTCTTCAAGGTCTTCAAAATCTTTAGAGGTCTTCTAGCCCAACAAGCTTTCTTTCTTCTAGCTAATCCTATCTTCAGTCCTTATCAGACTTCAACTTATTTGGAGGGAAACAAAAAGAAAGGAGTGAGTCGAAGGCTCAGCAAGGTACCATAAAATAAGAACAGAAAATATTCATGTAAAACATGAGGAAATATGAGGAAATGTGCTCAAAAGTTCTTAGTTCTTATGTAAAAACAACTTGATCATAACTTCCTCCTTATTTACATCCCGAGGACAAGATAGTTTTTCTTATTTCTTATTCCTTGGTTCTTGGGCATCAATACACTTGGTTCTTCTTATTCTTGAACATCATTCACTTATTCTTGGCTCTTGCTTCTTGTTCTTAAACATAAGATCTCTTGGTTCTTGCTTCACAATTCTTGGTTTTTGATTCTTGGTCTTATAACTCTTGGTTCTTGCTTCTTGGTTCTTAATCTCACACAGAAGATTCAGTTGTTCTTACTTCGTGTACTTCTTGGTTTTTAATCTCACACAGGAGATGCACTTGTTCTTGATTCATAGTCTTGGTTCTTAGTCATCAATTCTCTCCTTATTTATATCCCAAAGGTAGAATGGTTCTCTTTATTCTTATTCCTTCATTCAAAACATGGGTTCTTCCTTATTTATATCCTGAGGATAGGATGTTTGATTAGGCCTTATCATTGTCCTCCAAAATTAACACCCCGAGGAAGGCAGTCCACACATCACTTGGTGGACGGGGTTATACCTCTAGCATGTCGGTGGGCTTCGGGCCAAAGCCATCAAACAGGTTGGGAGCTCTCTCAATAATGTTGGCCGGCATAATATGCTACGATTTTTCAGAGGAAACTTGTCTAAAAGGCTCACATAACTTATCATAGCTTATCAAATGGTGTTTCCTCTTCATATCTCAAGATATATGAATACCCTACTCTTCATTTTCAAGTTAGGGTTTGAAGCAAACATTTCGGACATAAAACGAACACAAAATATATGCCAAACATTGAAATCGAACGCATAAATCATGATATTTATACTTAAACATGAAATATATCCATTTAATCATAAAAATCATGGAAATTATGCATTAATCATGGAGAGAGTAGAGTTAGGGTTTGAAGCGAAGCTTCCAGACATAAAACTAACACAAAATACATGCCAAACATCGAAATCGAACATATAAATCATGATATTTATACTTAAACATGAAATCTATCTATTTAATCATGAAAAACATGGAAAGCATGCATTAATCTTGGAGAGAGTGGTTATTAGAGTAATAATACCTTTTTAGAGATCAAAAAAAACAATAATAAGAGGAAAGAAAGTTCAGAGTACACTTACCTCAACCTGATATACTGATTTTCTTACTCTGATTGGATCGAAAATGGCGGAGATTCCCTTCTCTTCCTCTTTTCTTTCCTTCCTCCTTCGCTGCCCTGCTCGTTGTTCTCCCTCCTTCCCTCTCTCTCTCTCCCCCTTCTTTCCTTTTATAAATGTGAAACGATATCAGTGGGAAGCTTCTAGAGCACGCTCAAGTGCCAAGGCATACCAAAGGGTCACGCTCGAGTTCTTATCGAGCACCCTTCGAGTGAGCTATTCTGGTAAATGTGCTTGGGTGGCCCCTCAGGCACATCTCGGGCACACCCATTCTACTAAATGCGACCGATTTGTGCGTCAGGTGCCGATCGGGCACCGAGACCCCTGGTGCCTATTTTTGCTTCCGAATCAAATTTTCTCCTTATTTTTTTAATCCATTTATCTTAAACTTAATTATATTAACTTAATGACTAGAAATTACTATATTTTGGAACCTGGGTCATCATAGTAAGCCATGGATATATGAACCAGTTTGATGCCTAGGATTGTGTAGTATTTGGTGAACCTCTTTCCGTTAAATTGGGTACTATTATTAATCATTATAACCTCGGATATCCCAAACTTGCAAATAATATCTTGGTGGACAAACTTAGTTGCATTCTTCTTGATGATTGATGCCAATGGGGAAGCTTCCACTCACTTTATGAAATAGTCTATTGCAACTATAACAAATTTCCTATGTCCTGAGGCGGTGGAAAATGGGCCTAATATGTCGAGCCTCCATTGTGCAAATGGCCAAGTCGACTGTGACACTTGAAGTTCGGTGTGAGGCTGATGAGAGATATTTATATAGATTTGGCAATTTTTGCATCTCTTAACGAATTCCATAGCATCATTTTTCATGATTGGCTAGTAGTATCCCTACTGCATGACCTTAAATGCCAAGTTCTCTCCCCCAATATGTGACTTGCAGATTTTGGTGTGTACTTCTCCCAAAGCGTAGTCAGTCTTAGTTGGTGTCAAACACTACATATAGGGGATAGAATATCCTCTTCGGTATAGCTTCCCATTCTTTTAGTTGGCTAGTAGTATCCCTTAGGCCATCTTCTCTTTGTGTTTAGCTTCCTCTAGATTCTTCGATAATAAACCCTCTTCAAGGTATTTTTTATATGGTGTCATCCAAGCTTCCTTATTTGTCATTTGGGGCAACTCTTCTAGAACTTCTATACTCGGGGTCATAAGGACTTCTCTCATTTCCCTCACGTATTGCTTGGGATTCTTGAGTGCAACCATTTTTTACAATTGATCCACTTTCTAGTTGTCTTCCCTCATGATGTGGTGAACCTCCACTTTGTCAAATAATTCTAATAGATCCCTCACCTAAACAAGGTACCTTGTTAACCTCTGGTTGGATAATTCAAAACTTCCGATCACTTGGTTGACTATTAACTTAAAATTGTTGCAGATGATCAAACTCTTTATCATGCACTCCTTTGCCAATTTAAGCCTGACTAATAGAGTTTCATACTTGGCTATGTTATTAGTGGTTGAAAACCCAAGTACCATCGAGTATTTTATTTTGAATACTTCTAGAGTCACCAAGACCATGCCAACCCCACTTCTTGATTGAGAGGATGACCCTTCAACATACAAAATTCATGTTGGAATCTCCTCATGCGGAAGCAAGCCTCCACCCTTCTCTAAGCTTTCCAAAATTGGGGTCATTGTCTCGACTACAAAGTCTGCGAGAACTTATCCCATATGAATAATTGTACTCGGAACTCTATATCAAACTCATTCGACTCCACAATCCATTTTCTCAAATGTCCAAACACCTCAAGTCTTTATAAGATCTCCTTTAGTGGTCGGTTGGTTAGGACAACACTCTTATGGGCTTGGAAATGTAGATAAAGTTTTCTCATGGAGTGGATCAACACTAGAGCAACCCTTTTGGCCAACAAGTATCAAGTCTTTGTATCTATTAGGGTCTTGATGATATAATAGATTAGCCATTGTACTTCAGCTTCTTGTCTGACTAGGACTGAACTTAACACCGTGTTAGAGATGGCTAAGTAGAGATTCAACTCTTCTCCTTCTTTTGGAGAGAGATAAGCGTGGGGTTTGCTAGATATTCCTTTAATTCATGAAAGGCTGACTGACATTCTTCCATCCAATGAAAACTATTCACCTTGGTCCCTCTCAGAGCCTTAAAGAAGGAAAGGTACTTCTCAACTTATTTCATTAGGAATCGAGAGAGTAAGGCAAATCTCCCGGTTAGTCTCTGGACTTCTTACAAAGTTTGGGGGGGATTCATATAAATAATTACCTTAATTTTGTTTGGGTTCGCCTCAATTTCCAAGTGTGATACTATGAAACCAAGGAAGTTTTCTGAGATTACTTCGAACATGTACTTTATTGGATTCAATTTCATCTGATACGTTTAGAGTACTCTAGAAGCTTTATCCAAGTCTTCAATATGATTGTCAATTAGTACACTTTTAATGAGTATATCATCCATGTACACCTCCATATTCCTTCCTATTTGAATCTCGAATATCTTATTGACTAGCCTTTAATATGTTGCCCTTTCATTCTTTAGGCTGAAAGGCATAACATTATAGCATTATGTCTCGTGATCAGTTATGAATGAAATTAGCTACTCTATGACGGACCCTATATAAAAACTATGGCCAAGCTAAAGACCACCTGAAAAACACTTGTACAAATGTGCATCAAAACTAAATACAATTATTTAGAATCCATCCATAAAAGATATCAAGCTATAATATATCAACCAAGTGGACATAGGAGCCAAAAATCACCACAATAAATTCATGGCTCCAACGTCATATCTCTGGATATAACGTTGGGACAAAGAGATATCACTAGGTACCAAAAACAAACCATAATGACCTGCGGAAGTATATAACATCATCGATATATAGCGGAAACTAAACTCATCTGAATATCATCAAAATAATCAAAATACATCAAACATATCCATCCTACGTATACACAATTCCACAAAATCATCATCCTCCAAGCCTAGTCATCTTGAAACTCTAATCCTTTTCATTATGTACCATCTCATGCTCATCTGAAGGTAAGAAAACTAGTAAGGAGTGAATTGAATACTCAACAAGGCATAAATAATAATAAGGACAATGCAATATACTTAAAATAAATCAAAGGAACATAATAGAGTCATGATATAGATACATAAGTATAAAAACATGATTAAATACATTTTCGAAACACATTTATCTTTTCATATTTTATATCAGATTCCTTTAACTTTTAAAACATGTAGAAATTTATTCATATTTAGGGATTAGGGCTAATAAGCCTTACCAGCTAACAGAATAGCCAAATGAGAAATGGAATGTGTATGCTTTCATACATTCTAAGGCACTACCCACGTAATTCAATATCCCGTAGTGAGTGGTATACACTTAACCTGATATACAAGGCCATAATTCTTATGCTACCAAAATATCTCCCCGTGGCCCAAGGGCATTCCTCGGTCTACCACTGTAATACCTTAAGGCATGTCAGGAAATATCACTTTCTAAAATATAAATCTTTAGTCTAATTTCATGATTACTTATTCTTAAAGGAATTTTCATACTTAATTCTTATTACTTAGTTCTCACTCTTTGGAAAACGGTTCATTAATCATAACAAATTGTGGAGGTCCCTTCTTAAACTTTTCATAATTCTTTTCATACCATAAGCATATATTTCTTATTACAAAGTCTTCACATGACCTCAAATATATGCATAGATTTTTGGATAACAATTTTCTCCACACAAGGTACCCAATATAATTTCTAGAACATACAAAATAACATACACAAAATACATATGAATAAATATCAAATAATTAAAGCAATAATGTTCACGAAGCTAGGGTTATCGATTTTCAAAGCCACGTTGCACATTCATCCAAAAATAACGGGAGAAATACATAGGCATGGGGCTAGGGTTTTCCAAATATACACAATACTTCACAAATCTACTAAATCAAGGGGAAAATCAACATATATTCACATTTAATACATGGGTATCTCAAAATCTAGACTTAGACAGGTGTTTAAGCAAAAATACCTAAATGGAACGAAACAAAAAAAGCAACAAGAGAAAAAAAAAAGTCTATGGGTGTATTTACCTTGATTCGATCTATAAGTTTTGCAACTAGATCTAAGCTAGAAACAGACTCGGAAGCCTCAAACTCCCATTCTCTCTCATCTCCTCCATGCTCCCTCTCTCTCCTCTCTCTCTAGTCCACTGAAAAATGATGGAAAAAGCTAACAGCTAGGTTATATACCTAAACTGGCACCTCGGGCATTCATTAGGAGATCATCGAGCGTAACTTTCTGAAAATCAAGCCCCGGGCTTGCTTTGGGCATTGTGCTACTACAATTCATTCCTTGGGCATGCCACAGGCATGCGGCTGGTGTGTGCATACTAGATTTTGCACCTGAGCGCCACTCGAGCGAGCAGCGGGCAACCCCTCTCTCTACACCCTATTTTTCTTTCAAAACTTAATTTTTCGCGTACTTTAAATCTAATTTTGATTATATTAACTTAATTACTCCTAATTACTATATTTTAGAAACCAATATCTTACATCCTCATCTTTAAAACACATTCTAATCTGGTTGTATCCTAAGTAAGCATCCATAAAATTTAGTAGTTTGTATTCAGACGTTGAGTCACCAATAAATCAATCCTTGGCAATGAAAAGTTATCTTTTGGACATACCTTATTCATGTTAGTGAAATTGACACATATTTGCCACTTCCCATTGCTTTTCTTGATGAGGACCATATCCAATAGTCTATCCAAATATTGGACATCCTTTATGAAACCCGTATCAAGCAACTTCTTTACCTCTTCTCTCATAGTAACGAGCTTTCTATGGAGTGATTTCTTCCTTTCTGCCAAACTAACTTGTGTTTGGGTATTAGGCCTAGTTTGTGGACCATTATCTCAGTTGGTATCCCTGGCTTGTCTACTGTGTTCTTGCAAATACGTCTAAATTTTGATGAAGGAATGTCACTAGCTATTCTTGTAGCTAATTAAGAAGAGAACCTCTAACTTGAATGTACTTCTTTGGTTCGCCCAAATCCAAAGAGATTTGTAGGGTAAATTCGTCGGATTGGCCTTGTTGTAGAGTTGCTTCATTTCGAAGGTTGAACTTCTCAATTGACTAAGCTGAAACCGTTTAGCTTATCTAGGCTAGGTTGCAAATTTTCCGGTAATTTGGCCGCTCAGTACTATTTCTATCCTATATGGGGTCATGATCTTCATTTTTAGGTACAGTATTAATATTATTTCCCGAATGCCACTAGGCAAGGTTGACCTAATATTGCATTATAGACCAAAGGTATGTCTACTACCAAGAACATCAACATTTGGGAAGCTATTTTTGGGTATGCTTTCTATGTAACTTCTAGCTAAATGGTTTTTGGAATGGGAATGGGTTTGTTGTCCAACCCATATAGGGGGCCCTTGACTGGTTTCATTTGACTTCTTTTCAATCTGAACTTAAAGAAAGCGTCAAGATAATGCAAATTCTAAGAACTTCTATTATCAATAAAGACTTATTTCAATTGATAATTGAAGGCAATGTCCAAAATGAGTATAGATACAATAAGATGATCAAAATGGGGAGTTATATATGAGTCATATCATCGTCACTAAAACTAATGATATCATTTTCTATTCCTAGTTTCTATCTCTTACTGTTAGAAGTCTCCTTGGGATAGTCTGGAGCTTTACTTCTGGTGGGTCTTAGAGAGATCATGTTCACAACTCTTACTACCACCTGATTATAAGGTTGTGTGTTGCTCTGTGCTGTTGTTGGTGGTGTTGCCAAAAACATGTCCTGGGTTCTTTAAGGATTTATTGAGATATCCTCTCCAAATGAGATCCTTAATTTTTTCTGTAGAGTCCGATAGTTCTCGGTACTGTGATTCAAAGATTGGTGGAAGAAGTAGCAATTCGGCTGATCCCCTCCCACCAAGTTCTTTACTAATGTCGACTATTTTAGGAATTTCTTATCTTAGAACCATATTAGGACATTGGCTCGGGTGTCGTTTGGAGGAGTAAGATTCAATGGCTTGTACTCTCTTCTGACACATAGATCTATCATTTGCTACTTCCTAGATCATTGCCGAAAGAGCTATTGCCAATCCTCTTCTTTCCGTCGGTCAATCCTAGGCGATGGTCCAAGCACTGAGGCCTCTTTGATTCGTTAGCCTTATTGGTGGCAATGTACGCTCGGGTAATGGTTTTTGCTTTAAGGAACGCTTTAGGCTTTGGTTGAATTAGATATTTAAAGAATTCTCCCAATTATGTAGTGGCTATTAAGGAATTTAATTTCACTTCATTGGGAAGTTTTTAGATTCCTCAGGCCTCCACATTAAATTTTACCAAGAAGCACTTCAAACTCTCATCTGAACCTTATCGTATTTGAACAAGGTGCCACTATTGCTTTTCCTCCCTTTGTTGTGAGAAAATTGCAACATAAATTTGTCAACTAACTCTTGGAAAGACCGAATCGAATTTGGAGCTAACCAATAAAATCAAATCTGAGCATTTCCTTTAAAGGTTTGGAAGCAAATGTATAATGCAGGATCCTCTAAACCTTGGAGTTCTAACAAAGTTTGGAAGTGATCTAGGTGGTCCATGGGAACAAAGCTTCCATCATAAGGTTTCACAGTTAGCATTTTAAATTTGAGAAGAAGTCGATGCATCCTGACTTTCCTGGTAAATGGAGACCTACCAAATTTGGTAGAGTGGCCAGCTGTACTTCTATAGAACAATTGCTATTGTCACGGATCACCTTTCCACCACTTACATCCATAAATACTTATGCCAAATAATATAAACATATAAATAACATATGTACATAACACACACAGGATACATATTATTACCACGTTCATAAGTGACACCAACACTATATGCATAAAACTACAGTGTTGGACTTTTTAGAGATGCTTATTAGGAACCCAAATTTATCACTATAAAATTTGTGGAAATGTAACTAATAACCATAATAATAATTTGTGGAAGCATATAGTTATGCTCATTTCATTACAAAATCCATTACATGCTCTCATACATTCATTGCATTTCATCAAAATACAGTAAATATATCAGCCTAAATCATTTCAATCTCTACTTCTACTCATCTGGTATAAACTCTTGATCGCCATCTGAGAGAGTAGAAAATAGCAAGTGAGTGGGCCAAATGCTTACCCAAGTACAGATAATCAAAGACATGTATGTTTGTACTTAAAATAAATATATACTGATATCAGAGGAACATGATCCATATATAACATGTATGAACTCTTAACTTTTATTTTTGAAACTTAATTATTATTTGTCTTTAGGGATTAGGGCTAGTAAGCCTTACCAACTAACGGAGTGGTCAATTAAGGAAATGATTGTGTATGCTTCCACACAATTTAAGGCACAAACTTATACAATTTAACACCCCGTGGTGAGCGATATACTTTTAACCTAATATATGGGCTAAATAACAAAAATGCCACCAAAAGTACCCCACGGCCAAGAAGCAATCGTCGAAGTTTTCACTGTAATATCTTAATGCATGCTAAATAATATTATTTGCTAAAAATGATTTCTTAGTCCAATTTCTTAGCCCATGCTAAAAAACCTCATATGAAAACTCACATTATTCATAATTCTTTTTTCTTAATTTTTTCCATTATGAGAGAAAATACTTATTCAAATGGAATTTACAAAGCTTCCAAATATTTTCCATAATATTGAATATACAATCATAAATTATGGTAACAAATCGTAAATTATAATAGAAAATAATGCATTTTTCCAATTTCATAGCTTTATCCTTAATCATTTTATATGTGTTGAAATTTAGATTTAACACATGATATATTTGATTGATTCAGTTGTCAGTTCAATATTTGACTTTGGAGTTGACTCGATTAATTTCTTTAATTAATTTTTAGTGCAACTTTGTAAGGACTTGATTTTCGGTTCGTGACCGATTTAACGGATGGTTTGTGGGTCGGTCCACTCTGATTTATCTACAATTTATAAACTGCCTTGATGAACCAGTTTGCGATATGTGAGTTGAAATTCAACATGCTAGCTGGTTTGGGGCTTGATTCAGTGACGAGTTCGGGTCTTATTTTACCGATTTAATATTTTATTATTATCTTATTTTATCCTAATAAATTTTTGGGTGTTAGTTTATCTGGTTTGAACACTGAAACTTAATCGGTTTAGTGGCCTTAATTCTAGCATGTGCTGGAAAGCTGGAGAACAGTCCTGGTAGCTTCTAGAGCCTGGTTCAGTATTATTTTCAAGGTATTTTTTGCCACAATTTCATAAGTCGACAGTTCAACCTCAGTACTTGATAATTTAGCCTGGTAGAATGCTAGTTCAACCGATTCAGTCGATTTTCTCAAACTGTAAGATTCAACAACAAGGATGCTAAGGCAAGTTTGGTCATGTTTAGGAGGCCAGTTCAGTAATCATCTCGAGGAGTTTCGGGTGGCCGTTTAACTGGAAAATAGTTTAGCCTCAATAAATTATACGTTGGCTAGGCTATCTGCCAGTTCAGCCAAATTATATCCGATTCAGTCCATTTTCCCAACCTACCAATTCAACATCAGCAGGGATGCTCAGTGACCAATTCTGTTATCATTGGTTTTATGGCCAATTCTAGACTAGTTCTTGGCTAGTTCGGGGAGTCCTATTATAGCTAAGAGACTCATGTTTAAGATTATGTTTGGTTCCTAGCCGGTTCAAGATGATTTCTCAACTGGTTTAGGTCATATTTTACAGACAAGTTTCTACATCAGCATCTCCTAATGTAGCCGATTCTGGTTTCTGTTTTAGTGACTAGATCATGACCTGTTCAGGGTCAAATTTTACAAGATAATGCTTCAACATCACCACAAGACACTTGAGTCACGCTGGTTGCCAGTTCAACCCATTTGGGGCCCGGTTTGTAAGCTATAAATTCGGATATCAGCATAACTATTGAAGCTAGGTCTGTTACTAATATGAGACACTATTCAGTGACCGGTTTAACTCATTTCCATGAGCCGTTTGGTCACAATATAGGTAAGAAATTAAGCCTATTGTACACAAAATTTGGGATGGTTTGGAGACTATATGGTTACCAATTAAGCCGAATTATAGAGGTTGTTCTGCCTCTAAATTCTGCCTCCACAATATAGCCAAGTATAACTTATGTCAAAATGTTGATATGAGCAAGAATATAAAACAAAGCAAGTATTAGAACGATAATACTTGAAAGAATGATCAATAATCAGCACCAAAGAAAGAAAAGATTCAAATACAGTTGCCAAAATGTTCAACTACACTCGTTGCTCCTACTGATTTACAATTTTGCTCTCGTACCTTCTCTCGGTTTCTCTCTATTTCTCTTTTGGTTTTTCTTCTTTTTTCTCTCCTTATCTCCCACATTTTTCTTTCTTTTTTTCCTTTCCTCACTTCCTCACACGTTCTTATAATAGTTGGAATTGGAGTGCTGAGTCACTAGCCAACTAACACCTCCAGATTTTCCTTTCCTGAATTCCAGCCATGTGGCTTATTAAATGCTGAATCATGATCCATTTTGGCTCTTAATTATGCTTCCTTGTATTGCTTATTAATTGGTTGAAAATGTCTGTTGTTCTGCTTCCTGTGTCACCCTTTTTCTCCCTTGAATTTCGGCAGCTGCTGGGGTCAAAATTGGCTGCTGCTGCTGCCTCTTCAACAGCTTGCAGCCGGCTCCATTTCAGCAGCTCCCAACTGCTTCCTTCTATTTTCCTTTTACTTATTTGGCTAAGTGGGTGAGTCATCGTGTTGTTGAGGAGGCTGCCAAGCTGGTTGTTAATTTATACAGCTGCCGTGCCCTGAAATATCCTCAACTGAATTATAATGCTGCCCCTTCTTTTGTTGATTTACTGCTGCCCGGTTTCCCCCACAATTTGCATAAGCAGCTACTGCCCGAGTTGCTGATGTATGCAGCCATAAGCTACTTCTTTATTTCCCCAAATTTGCTAAGTGTTGGTGACTTTATAAACCGGGTTGCAACTTGATTGGGAAAAGTCCCAAATTTTGGTGTTGGTGGCTGCTGCCGTGGGTTTGCTTCAGCTGCTTGCTAAAGTGCTTCAGCTCCTTACTGAAGTTTTGTTAAAGTAAGCTGCTATAAGCTGCTTCTTAATTCCTCATATTTTGCAACATGTTGGTGCCTTGCTACCCGTGTGATACTTTGGTTCAAGAAGTCCCCAATTAAATGTTGTTGCTGCTGTCGGGTTGCATATGCTGATGCTGTTCCTGAAATTTGGCTGTGTGCCGAGCTTCCATTGCTGAATTTTTTTGCTCCCATCTTAACTGAATTTTAGTAACATTATCGCCCGGGTCCTTCCTTTGCAATTAGGTTTTAATTTGGTTGCTAATCAGATTAATTTCAGTGGCTAACTATCCTCTCATCCTTTGGAATTAATTCGGTTTCCATTTAGGTTCATTAACCGGTCCGTTAAATTTAATTTGTGTCATAGTTGTATCCAAGAAGCATTTTATACACCCATTTCTTGTGTGGAAAAGAATGATCAAATAAGAAATAATTTACCAATTTTATTCCATAGTAATTATAAGCAAAATATCGAGGAATATAGATAAGGAAAAGATGAGAGAAAGAGATAATTATATATATATATATATATATATATATATATGTTGACGATATCATTGAATGCAGGCCTTACAATCCCACCCTCCTTACAAAAATTTCGTCCTCAAAATTTTAAAGAATTTACATATCTTAAGAAAATAAATGAGGGTGTTTATTATAGATTTCTTCTTCCCGCTCCCATGTGGCTTCTTCCAGAAAGTGATCATGCCACAAGACTTTTACAAAGGGAATAATCTTCATCCGGAGTACTTGATTCTTTTGATCCAAAATCTATACTGGTTCTTTGACATACAACAGGTCTTCTTCAATTGCTAGAGGCTCGTATGCAACAACATGAGTCGGGTCGTGCACATATTTTCGGAGCATCGATACTTGGAATATATTGTGCACTTTCCTGACTTTCTCTAAGATCTCAAAAGGGTAGATGAATCTTGATTTCAGTTTGCCTTTCAGGTCCAAATTTAGTCATCCCCTTTAATGGTGATACCTTCAAAAAGACGTAATTGCCAACTCAAAATGTAAATCTAATCTTCTTTGATCTACATAACTCTTCGGTCTACACTGAGCCGTCTTCAATTTTTCATGGATCATTCTTGTCTTCTCAAACGTTTCTTGGATAATTTCTAGGCCGAGAACTTCGTCTATCACCGATCTCTTCCAAATGAATGGGAGATCAATATGTTTTCCATATAAGGCTTCAAACGATGCCATTTCAATACTTGCCTGATAACTATCACTATATGTAAATTTTGTCAAAGCCAGATGATCATCCCAGTTACCCTTCATCTCAAGCATCGCAGCTCTAAGCATATTTTTTAGAATTTGAATAGTATGTTCTGTGTGACGGACCGACCACATTCCACCACATACGGCCACCGTCAAACCTAACTTTTACACATATACGGTTTAATACTAACTTGGTGGATATAAAAAATTTTTTTCTTTTAAACACACCCTATCGCGTACACAGGATTGCTTAAGGTCAGACTCCTTGAGTTGGCCATCAAAGTTTTAACTCCATATTAAGGTTGGTCGACACGAAGTCCTTGACGTGAAATGAGATGCTACTAGAAATATCAACTTCATCTTTCATATTATAATTACGGCAACATGCTAACATCCATAGATTCATTTACAGCTGAAAATGTTTTACAAGTCCTTCTCAAAACATCAAAAGAAAATACATCAATTCCTTCACTGATCAGCTCCGGCCAGCTATGTTGTCTTGTTATTTCATATGACTCTACTCAATTTCGTCCTCCATAAGCCTTTCATCATCTAAAAAATAGTAAGAGTGAGCTACAAAGTCCAGCAAGGTACCCACATGCAGAAAACATTAACATACATATAATCGGATCAAAGTAATATAAACTTAGCATACAAAAATCACCATATCGTTTCTTCTTAAGTCCAGAGTTCCTTATTCTTGTTCTTATTATCTTATCTTCAGAAAGTTCATAAAAATCGAACGAAATGCTTATCATCTTTAGGGACCGGACAGGAGTAGAGAACATCGAGGAAGGGTTATATGCTACCCCACAACCTAAGGCTATATCCTCCTATTATACTCCTAGAGGTGGGCGGTAATGCCTTTTACCCAACATACTGGGCCGTAGTCCATAAGCCTTGTGCCACCAGAAATTTCCCCGTGGCCTAGGGGCAGTCCTTGAGTGTCACTCCAATATCCTTCATCCAATTGTAATAGCAAGCTAAATAGAAACTCGGTTCTTAGTTCATCTCTTTCGATGGCCATCTATCATAGTTCAAAAGTCGGAAGTTATAGAGTTTCACTTGTTGTCCGGATTACATACATTTTTCCTTATTTTTATAGCCTTTTTTCTTAACTTCAAACAATTGAAGTCCATAAAACCTTTCCTTTAACATCTTAAAACTGAAGATCTTTTATCAAAGTATCGGAAATCTCATTTGTTAAAGCCGGAGGTCTTATGTCAAAAGCCGAAGGTCAATCATATACATTAAGCTGGTTTCAAAATTATATTACAAATGTCAGTTTCAAATTCGTGATACAAGGCCGGTTTCAAAATCATAGTATAATTACCGCTTTCAAAATGCGCTACAAGGCCGGTTTTGAAATCATAGTACAATTGCCGATTTCAAATTTCAACATAAATGCCAGTTTCGATTAAGGCCGATTTCAATTATTCTATAAGGCCGGTTTCAAATCAAGGCCGGTTTCAAAATCAAAGGCGAATGCCGGTTTCAAAATTTTAATACAAGTGCCGGAGGTCATTTTACTCATGTCAGATACCTTAAAAGCTTGTTCGTGGCAAGAATTTATGTAAGTATGGTAAAAACGAAGATCTTTATGAAAATACATAACAGAGCTTCATTTAAACATGTCATTAACAGAAATCCAGATGATCAGAACAAATATCATGCATACCGTAACATAAGTTCATCAAAAATCAAACATACTTGCATTGCAAACATGAACTATAGAAAGACGAGTACGCTTATAGTAAATCACGAATTTAAGGAGGGGTACGCTTGCCTTATAAACATGATCTTAAAAATGGTGCATTATAAACATGATCTTAAAAGGGTGAGTGCACTTGCCTGGATTGGATCTATAAACCCTTTACTTGGTTCTGGCTTGAAGTTCTTAGCGTTTTCACCTGGTCGTTTGCCCAGCTTTCTATCCTAACTCATGGGGCCATTACTTATGGGTGTTGGGGTTGGTGGTAGTAAGTAGGGTAGGTCAACTACTTGTACTTCTTTTCTATAAGGTCATTGGGGTGGTTGGGAGTAAGTTACATACTCAGACATGATCACCCTAACTCTACTTTTCGTAAGGGCTTCCTTATTGCTTTCGGTCAATTGGCGTTGACTGGATATGTCCCCTTTTAGGGCTTTCTATGGTCTCAACACTTCCGACCTCCATCTTACCCTGATTCGCCTTTAACTCTTTTTAAATGTTCTTCCTTCATTTTCGGTCAACTATCGTTGACCGGATTAGGTTTCTCTTTCGTGTTTCCTATCAACTGGCATTGACCGGATTTCGTTGCTCCTACTTACACATTCCGATCAACTGGCGTTAACCGGATTTTACGTGTCCGGGTCAACAGACATTGACCGAATTATCTTACCTTTAACATTTCCCGGTCAAATTGGTGTTGATCGGATTACTTTCCTCTTTCCCCTTCTAGTCAACTCCTGTTAATCGGATAAGGTTTCTTCTAAGCTTTCCGGTCAACAGGCATTGACCGAATTACAATTTCCCCTTGCCTCAAAAGGATTTCGTCCTTACATTCTAATTGTCCATCTATCTAGGAATGATATGCAATACTGAATTTGATATTCATTCCTAGTTCCTGATGTAAACTCTTCCAAAATTTGGAGATGAATCTGGGGTCTCGGTCGGACACAATTGACGCTGGCACTCCATGAAGTCTAACAATCTCATTGATATATAGCTGCGCTAATCGATCACGGGAATATGTTGTCGAAATTGCCAATATATGTGTTGATTTAGTCAGTTGATCGGTGACAATCCAGATAGCATCATGATTTCTGGGGTTCCTTGGCAATCCCGTCACAAAATCCATGGCAATGTCTTTCCATTTCCAACTAGGAATGGATAGCGGCTGTAGTAACCCTGAAGGCTTTTTCCACTCAGCCTTTAGTTACTGGCAAATAAGACACCTTCTCACGAAAGCCATAGTTTTCTTCTTCATGTTTCTCCACTAGAACGTCTTTCTCAAGTCCTAGTATATCTTGTTGATTCCATGATGAATAGTATACAGGGAAGAATAAGTTTCTTTCAAATTTTCCTCCTTCAACTCTTTATTTTCAGGTGCACACATTCGATCTTGATATTTTAGGACTCCATCGGTGTGAATGTTAAAATCAACTCTGGAATCTATTCAAATCTCTAGCAGTGCTCATCAGAAATGGATCATTGGCCTGCTCCTCCTTTATCTTTTTCAGTATCTTTGGCTGAACCTAAAAATATGTCAACATCATTTGGTTGCCTTTCACATACCGTTGGATGCGGCATTGCTTCATACTATCCATTATGTCCATCTCCTTTATCTGTAGTATTGTCAAGAAACTTGTACGGCGACCAAGAGCATCATCTACGATGTTGGCTTTTCTAGGTTGATATTGGATTTCCTAATCATAATCCTTTAGAAAGTCAATCAATCTCCTCTGTCTCATGTTAAGCTCTTTCTAGGAGAATAAGTACTTGAGATTTTTATAATCTAAGTATACGAAGAATTTCTCTCCATATAGATAATGTCACTATATTTTTAATGCAAAGACAACAGCCACCAATTCCAAATTGTGGGTTGGATAGTTCCTTTCATAAACCTTCAATTGTCTTGAGCCATTGGCAACTACCTTTCCATGTTGTGTTAAGACACAGCCTAATCTAGTTTTGGAGACATTACAATAGACTACGAATTCGCATGTTCCTTCTTTAATTGTCAAAATTGGAGCAGATGTTTTTGCTTCATCGGTTCTTGGAAACTCTACCACATTCCTCTGTCCGGTTAAACTTAACCTCCTTCTTTGTCAAATAAGTAAGAAGCATAGCAATTCTAGAGAAATTTTCCACAAACCAAAGATAGTACCTTACCATGGCCATGAAACTTCAAACTTTAGTTACCGTTGTAAGTCGGCTCCACCCGGTAACTACGTTAATCTTCTTCGGGTCAACTACACTACCTCATTGGGCAATAACATGGCTCAGAAATGCTACTTCTTCGAGCTAGGACTCACACTTTTTTAGTTTAACATACAGCCTTTTCTCCCGAAGAGTCTAGAGCTCAATTCTCAAATGTGTCATATGCTCCTCATAACTTTTGGAATAAATCAAAATATCATGAATGAACACAACCACAAACTTATCTAAATATGGTTAAAATACTTGATTCATCAGGTCCATAAAAGCTGCTAGAGCATCAATCAATCCAAATAATATGATCAAAAACTTATAGTGGCCGTACCTTGTTTGAAAAGCGGTCTTTGATACATCCTCATGTTTGATCTTCAATTGATGATATCTAGAACGAAAATCAACCTTGGAGAATACCTGGGTCCCTTGCAGCTGATCAAATAGATCATCAACCCGTGGCAACGGATATTTATTTTTGATCGTGATCTTATTTAGCTCATGATAATCGATGCACAATCATAAAGTTCCATCTTTCTTCTTTACAAATAACATCGATGCACCCCAAGGAGACATACTGGATCTGATGAAACCCTTATCTAGCAATTCTTATAATTGCTGCTTTAACTTCTTCAGCTCAATAGGCGCCATTTTGTATAGTGCCTTTGAAATTGGACTTGATCATGGTATAAGCTGATTTCGAATTCTATCTCCTGATGTGATGGTAAGCCAAGCAAATCTTTGGAAAATACATCTTCAAATTCACAAATCACCGATATATCCTTAATCGGCATATTATGATTTTTAGTAATACAAGCAAAAGCTAGATAGGCTAACATCCACTTTGAATTAAGTGCCGAGCATGTAGAGCAGAAATAAATACAGGCATCTCCTTTTGTCAGATCCCTTGAATGTGAAATGGTTCACATCTCAGAATCTCAAAATATACCCGTTTGTGGAAGCAATCTATACTAGCATGATAATTTACTAGCCAATCCATCCCCAATATTACATCAAAATCATACATATCTTATAAGATTAAATCTACCTCCATGTTTAGTCCATAAATTGTCACCATGCATTTTGGGTGCATAATATCGGTAGTAACCAATGACCCTATAGGCATTGACACTACCAAGGAAAAGTATAAAATTTGGGAGATGATGCAAGACAGCATACAAATTGAGGTGATACTAATTAATGAGTAAACCCCAAATCAAATAATGCATGGGCCGATACATAAAAAATAATGATAGTACCTTCAACCACATTTGGATATGCTTTGGCCTCCTGTATGGTGACCGCAAAGGCTTTTCTTGGGATAGTGGGCATCTTCATCTCAGTCTTCTTTGGATGAGAATAATTCTTTATGATGTGGCCCAAATGACCACAATTATAATAGACTTCTAATAGTTTGAAACATGGCTTGTCGCCATGTAATTTCCCATAATGAGGACATGGAGTCACCACTGCTTGTTGTCCTAGTGCTGTTGTTTATCCTTCTTCTCTTGCTCCACCTGCTTAACCCTTTTTGGCAGCCTTCCTAATCCAGCTCTAGAACTCGCACTTGTATCTCCACATTGGGATATCTTCTTCTTCTTAAAAAAACACCTCCTTTTTAAGCTCTTTTTCAAATATCGAGATCAATTCAAGTACCTCCTCATATGTTTACAACTTCAGAATTCATAGTTGCTTCCTTATATCGTCCCATAATCCATGCTAAAATTTCTTCACCTTTTGTATTTCATTTGTAATATACTAAACTTTGTTATCGGACTTAACTAGAATTATTTATTATTTTACGTAATTTGGGTGTAATCAAAAATTAATTAAATATTATAGAATTTTAAAGGATATTTGGATTAGCTAGGCTAGTACCCAAAATGCGCTTGTAATGTTACCCAAGTATTGATTTGGGTTTTGGAATAAAAGAAAATGAACATATATATATATTTGGATTAGTCGGGCTGGCACCTGAAGTGCATCCGTGCTGTCGCTCGAGTATTAATTTGGATTTTGGAATAAAAGAAAAAAAAAAAAATATATATATATATATATATATAATAAAAATAAAAAAGAAGAAGAAGAAACAAAACATGAAGGAGAAGGGTTTTCGAAGAAGAAGAGGGGAAAGAAGAAGAGAGAGAGAGGGCCAAAGGAGTAGAGAGAGAAGGAGAAAACCAAGGTCCCCGAGTCCGATTCTGACTTCGAGCTAGTTAGAGAACTGATAGATCAAGTCGAGGCAAGTACACCCATACCCTTTTCGTTCTCTCTTTTTAATTTTCGTTCTATTCTTATTGGGTATTATTGTCCCGATACCCGACCCATGCATATATTTTGTGAAACCCACAACTTAAGTATGGAAATTTATCAATTTATTGTCTGATTCATCATTTTCGCATGGTTTTGTCCATCCCGAAACCCTAATCGGAGCCCGAACCTCGTTTAACTGATTATTTTGAGTTTTATACATGATTTGGCTTTAGATAACGAAAACTCATGTCTTGAATATGGTTGTTTACCGATTGGGTGTCCAATTGTTTAAGTTTTGTCCGATTTTGTACATATGGGACCCTAAACCCACGCCTGCACTGGTTCACCGCAAATATTTGGAGATTTTTATATGATTTTACTTTGTTTAATTGGTATTTAAATCACATATAATTTTATATGCTCAATTGTATATTCTGAAAATATTATTATCAACCATTTGTGAAGAAATTATGTCCAAAAGATCTAAAGTCACATTTGCCCCGATGTGGTAAGGATTTCCTAATGTTTTCCATGCTTATGTTAAATTGTGCATATATTAAAAGTCATAAGAATACTAAGAAAATGAGAATATGTTCTGTATCCAAAAAAATAAGAATTTTACAAAGTATAAGAAGGGAATGCCATATTTGATATGTTTATGATTCGTTTTCTCAGAGTGAAAACTTTGTATAAGAAATTTGATAGACTTTCCCGTAAAGAATAAAAAATTATAAAATTTGGACCATAAATTTATATTTCAGATGGTAGTATTTTAGGGCATATCTTAGGATATTGCTATGACAAATCAAGGAATTGCTCCTAGACAATGGGAGATGTTCTTGTGGTTTATTTGTTATCTATTTTCTAGCCCTAGGTATCGGGTACCATCCTCTACGGGACGTTAAAGTTACGTGGGTAGCATATCTGTTTTCTAGCTCTAGGTATAGGGCATAGTCCGCCATGGGATGTTAAAGTTGAGATTCATGGTTATGCCTTACAATGAGTAGGGACATACACATTCCTTTCCTCGATTTGTTTACATCGTTAGCTAGAATGCTTACCGGCCCTGATCTACAAAGTAAAGAAGTTATACATGTTTTAAAACCTAAAGAAAGACAAGTAAATCAGAAAAAATAAATCTGTTCCGAAGAGTGCATTTATTCATGATTTATGTTTACACATCCTCATTATTCTCATATATCCATCTTCTATTTTATTTTACATATGTTATTTATTGTCTTTGATTGTATTACACTTGTTGAGTATTTGGCTCACCATTATTATTTCTTCTTGCCTCTAAATGAGCATGACCTTATGCCCGATAGTGTGTGGTAGAAGATTAGAAGTCGGCTAGGCTGAAGACTTGGAGGATTAATCTTAAGGACTTAGTTTTTGTAGGATTGTACCCCTTTTTATGGAGTATTCTGTATATTTGAGAGGATTTGGTATATTAATGTATGTGTATAATGGTGATATTCATGTAGCTTAGTTTTCACTGTATTTGATGGATATATATGCTTTCCACAGGTTTGTATAGTTTGTTTGGGAACCCAGTGACATCTTATCTGAGCCGACAACATGACGGAGTCATGACGTCGGTGCCACATGTTGTTTGTAGCTCTTTTTGGATCATGTGTTAAATGGTGTTGTGGTTACATATTTATTGTACAGGTTTTGTATCAATTTGACAGTCATTTTTCTGTCGAAATTCTATTGAATTTCGGTTAGAAACATGGTCCATCATAGTTGATATCAAAGAGAAACAGATACCTTAAATTTGATTTAAATCTTATGCGGCAAGTTAAATTAGAGTAAGAAAGATTGAATAAGTACATGAAGGCGTAGGATAATTAAGTTAGATCAAATAGTTCTAGTTGCCCTAATTTGTATAACTTAGGCTAGAACTAAATTAGGAATTAGCTGATAAATTTGGTTGTCTAGCTTATATTATCCTAATCAGTGTCCGAGTTGTGAACTAACTCATATTGTTTTTATTTTAAAAAGAATGTTAGTAGCTGATCATGCCGCCTAGACAAAGCTCGACACGAGGAGGTGGTCAACCATGTGAGAGAGAGAGAGGCTGAGTATCTGAATCTGTTGAGTGGGATGGGAAAACTTGAAAGTCTTGGAAGGTCTAGTCCGAGGGAGAACCAAGAGAAAAGATGTTAAAGAAGGATGCCTTGAAGATTAACTTAGGTTAATCTTGATTCGAAGACTAGGATTAAAAATTTTTGAGTTGCATGGCTAGTGGGTTGGTTAAGGTGGAATCGATGACTCAAGGTCCAGATGACTTGGAATAGATTTCTAGTGGTAGTGAATCCGAGGATGTCGATTTGTAATTGATTTAGTAATGATCAAGCGATTGAACTTTTTGGTAGCTTGGATCTTATAGAAGTTGAAATATAGATCCTGAGAATTGGAATGATGTTTGCGGTGACCTACTTTCAGGAAGATAAAGAGATATCGGGGAATATGTTCATTGATGCTTTTATGGATAAATATCTTTTCGATGAGTTTTTGGGAGGTTGATTCTATTGGTGGCAGTCCAGCCACTTTACCAAGAATGGTCCTTATTCCTTGGGTTGGACAGTTAAGAAGTTTAGTGCCTTGGATCGAGGTTGTGTGGTGATAGCACAAGGTGTAGGGTGTCACCTACTGTGGTGGAAGGCAGGATCTCTAGATTTTGAATATTTCCGTATGTGTGTTATTTTGGGATTCTGAATTTATATTTTCATTTGTGTTTTCAAGTTATATGTAATTTGAGGATCTGGGCTTTGCACTTGTTGTATAGAGGTCTACGACATTTTCTAAAGTCCGTAGATAGGATCAGTTGGGCTAAGTCAATTGTTTTGTGGTACCGATCTTTGATATGATATTAGTGGTAATTCGGTTCAGAGGTCACCTTGCTGGTATGATTTGGATTGGTAAGGGTATCATATCTTGCAATCGGGTTATAGAAATTTTGAGTATGAGTCAGAGTTGATCGGGGTATCAGGAAGTTAGTATCATTTTATCTACAAGTCGTTAATGAGGATTTGTGTCAAATCCATCACTATGAGACCACATCTCGAGGTCATTTTGTGGTCATTGAGGAGTTTTGGCTGTGTAAGTCTTTGAAAATGTTCTTAGAGGAAAGGATTTGGACTCCTTGATCTTTTGATAAGCAATTCTAGGTTTTGTCAAAATCAACACTGACTTTTAAAGATTGCATACGAACTCGAGGAAGCATCGGTTAGGTGCTACTATGGGATGCTTTAGAACCTTTGAGGTAGGTAAGATGAACCAATGAGGTTATTTGTGGATTTTTGAGAAATTAGGCTATCCGGGAGATGAATGGTTGATAAGCGGGCATTGTGAATGAATAGGTGAACTGTTCAATTTTTTTTTTTTTTTGCCAAGGTTTGGAGTTCTCTAGGGTCAATCTGTATCCATAGTATTGTTAATTATGGATAATTGAGAGTTACGCCGTGGCAGCATTCAAGATAAAGATACAGCCGTTATAAGTTCTAGTAATGCCATTTGGGTTTGTGGGTTTGTTGGCATTTCTGTGAATTTTATGGAGTGGATCTTTTAGGCATAGTTAGATCAATTTTGTGAAGACCTCTTCAATAAATTTGAAGAATCATAGGGGTGTATAAACTCTATTTGAGGACCGTATCATGGATTGTGAAAGGATGTTAGCCGTGTACTCAATTGAGAAAAGAATGTGAGTTTGGTAGGAGAAAATGTCATGTTGGGCTTGTGGCTTCTTTGGTAGCATGATTTTAGGTCCGTAGAATTTTGAAGCGATGGCTAATTGGGAAGACTGATTAATATCTCGTAGGTGTATGGTCAGTTGGGGTCTAACTAAATCTGATAAGTATTCCTCGATGATTACAACGCCCGTGAAGCGTTTGACTTAGAAGTGATCGGTATTCGTCGAAATGGGATATGTGAGGATAGTCTTTGAGAAATTAAGGGTAAATTGTCAACCATATCATCGAATTGACCCCTGATGGTTCAAGTGAGTTATAGTAAATTGTCAACCCCTGATGGGTTGGAATGGGTTATGTTGCCTTTGAGGAAGTTCTAGGATTATATTTCCCTACGACTAGTATGGGTGGTTGGTGAAAAGCTTATGATCAAAATTTCTCCACACATAGTTTGGGGTTAGCCATTGAGGTCCTTACTTTGAGAATTTATAGGTGTTACTTATGGAGATAGAAAATGTCCAATGATTTTCAAGGTTTGAGGAGTTATGTTATAAAAAAGTAATGATCATGCGATCATGCAAATAGGTAAATCTGATTAAGGATTGGAAGGTGAATTTTCAGTAACCTTGAAGGAAGGCAAATATTATTGCCGTTAATTGGATATTGGGAATCTTTTGATAGAGTATGTCTTGATGCTCCATAGGAGATGTTGTAGGGTGAATCTCGAATAACTCTCAATATCCGAGTAAATGGGGTGCTTTGCTTTTGGCTTTGGAAGGAATAGTTGTATCCGTAGTTTTGAGATTATAAAATTATGGTCTGAGCAATCATAGTGGATTTTGTTTTGGGGTTGTTATGAGAGAAAGTATTATGGGTACCATTTGGAAAATTGTAGATTGGCTCATGAGGATGACCCATTTATCGTGAAATTGGATGATACGCTTGGGTTCAATAAATTGACTCGTCAATGTGCCAACGAGATGATAAGTTGCTAAAAATTTAAGTTTTGATATTTTGGTGGTAATTTGAGGCTATACCGAAATTTTTGGGTGATTGTTTTAATTGTATTTCCTAAGTTAATTATAATCTGAGGATTTTGGGCCTTACCTTAGTGGTGTTGATACATTTGGGATTTTCCTTATGATTATAGCTGCTGTATAACCTAGGTGTCCAATATATATCAATGAATAAGAGTTACAAGTGAATTTACTGCTCAAATAAGAGATCAATCAGAGTAGGGTAGTAGACGTATGTGGGCCTACGGCCTAGAGATTTCAGAATAAGATTGAGGTTCCACATGAGTGATTGTTTTCGAGGCTTTTGATAAATCAAAGTAAGAATCTGCTTGTCTGTCTGATATTTTGTATTAAGACAAAGAGATAGTAAATGAATTTATTTTGCCTTTGAATTGGATGGACTATCATAAAATTTTTCACGTATTGTTTATTTTGTAAGTAAGTTTGTGATCGGGTTAAACCGTTATAGGAGATTAGGAATTTGTCTTACCGTAGGTCTCAATTTCGATCTTAAATAGAAAGCATTAGATATTGAAAATCAGAATAATTTAGATGGTTAAGGTCTTTTAGAAAAAATCATCTCATCAAAGAGGTGTCTTTGGAACGTAAGAGAGAAATCCAGGAGGATTACCCCTGATTATGAAATTTTGAGGTTTGTTAAATTTTGGGGATGAAAGTTTTATAAGTGGGGGAGAATATACTATACCAAACATTTTTCACTCAATTTAATTTGGATTATTTATTTATTTTTGTTAAGTAATTAATTGCATTAAAAATTAAAAATGTACAATATTTATATTCTATTCTAATTGTTTTTCCGACTTAGAGAAAGAACATATCAGCAGGGGAGTCCCCAAAGCCATGATATACATCATGAAGAGATATAAATACTGAACAGTTGATATGTCCATTGCGAGGAAGCCATGTCGGCCACGTCAGCATGCCATGTCCGCAGGCCTACAAGACCTGAGGTCCAAAACGGCCACAGAACCGCATCGTCCTCAATTCCAGCTCAGCTTCATGACCAAATTTGCCACAAACCTGAGCGGCCTCAAAACTAAATCGGCATCAAGTCCACGTCAGCCTCGAAACCAAACCGGTACGAATCCAAAACGGCCTCCACGCCAAGTCAGCCTAACCTGCAAGCAATCCCAAGGGAAGCTTAACATGCCATTCTAACACAACATTTCATCGCACATCAGGCGGAAGAAAATCATCCGTCCAACGAAGGAATCTACGAGGCCACGCCAAGAAAGACCAAACCCGGTCGGCTAGACCAATTCAACTGCGTACGCAGACTAGATGCCCTCATTGAAGCCCGGCCAACCAGAAAAGCTAGCAGCGAACAACAAAAAATAAGTCGCCACGCGTGAGAGCACATAGTAAAGTCACGTCGGCTAAGCCACGTTAGCGGTGCCACATCAAACAAAGCCGCATGCCATGACAAAAGCCACGCCACTATGCCATGTCAAGAGGAAGAAGCTTAACCTGACCAAAGCAGACCGGCAGCGTTCCCAAACAGCATTTTAGCGCATCTTAGAGAAAAAGCAATCCGATTGCGAGACAATGGCTAACATTAGCAGTCCGCGTCAGCAGTCCAGACCGGCCCCACCTCCACAACTGCCACATCACCATGCCAAGTCAATCGGCCTCCCCAGAGATAGAGAGAACGAAACCAGCCCCGAGAGCACACGGCCAAAGCCGAAGATCCAAAGGAGCTCAGGATTAATTAGAAGCGTGTTTTTCTTTTTCGGGACTTAGCCGGCTCCCAATTTCCATCAAGCCAGGAACAGGAGATATCTGGGGCAACCAGAGAGGCATGATCGATAAGCTCCAGGAATAGAAGGGGCCTCAACTAGATTACAATCCTCATGGGAGCTACAAGATAAAGAATACAGAGCTGGCGGTTGGAGACGAGAGGCCTTATAAACCTTCAATTGCATCCACAAGGACTCAACTTTGGAAGAGCTTTTGCTAGCAGTGGAAGCGGACTCCTCCGAATCACAGCAAGAGAGCCCAAAAGCTGCCAATCGATCAACACTTGGGATGGGAAGGACATCAAATGAAGACAAAGCATCATCAGGAGGGGTCTGGGAGTCCTCCAAGAGCCTGCAGACAAGACCCTTCACTACTCCACGATTAGATGATCCGTTAGTTGAAGGAGCCACATCCTCAACTGGATCATCATATTGGCAGACGGGAATAGGGGCCTCCAAAAACCTTTTGGCCCCGATTAGATTTGCTAAACACAATCGGATGGCATATGTCACTGCAAGGAGCCATCTTCCTACTGTGAGAAGCACTACTAGGAGCCTCGGCAGACAGGATCTCAAGAGCAAACCGCACCACTTTTACAATTGGAGCCTTATCAAGTGACGTAAAGGAAGACGCATCAGGTTCAGCCGGCAGCAGCTCGGGAGATAGCAAATCGGATTCTGAGATAGTTTTCACCTCATCTTGCTCCTTGGGCTCAGGAACCACATAACCTTCCCCATTGTAGCCAGCAGACGACAAGCTCCCCAACAGAGATACCACAACAGCCTCATGAGAATCCCCATTAGCATAGTATTCGCGTCCAAAGACATCAGACAGGCTGGAAATGTTTTCAACATACGAACTAGGAGTCCCTGAATCATCACTACAATCCATAGCCTTATCATCTGGTAATTGATCAGAGGCATCAAGCAGGGAGGAAGGGATGACAGCATCCCTCCTAATTGACTCTGAGATGATATCAGCAACGTGTACCTTCTGAGAGGGGGTGCTACACCCCCAATCAAATTTAAGTCCAGAAGACCATCAACATGATCAGGAGCAGATAACTGATGGATCTCTGTAGCACAGTCATCAGGAGGCATAATCCCTCTCTGATTTTTTTCAGACGCCTCAGAAGGAGCTGCAAGCCCAACACCATTTGAATGGTCGGAAGGAGAGCTAGATTCCTTCAGAGCCTCAACATCCAACATTCGATCAAATGGATGGACCACCAAGCCAACATGACTCCTAGGTTCATGAGCGGGGGCCTAAGGGAAAATTTGTTGTTGTTGCAGATGGATTATTTATTATTTTAGATAATTTAGGTATGATAAAAAATTAATTAAATATTATAAAATTTTGAAGGATATTTGGATTAGTTGGACTAACACCTGAAGTGCACTCATGCTGTCGTTCGAGTATTAATTTAGGTTTTGGAATAAAAGAAAAGATATATATATATATAATAAAAGAAAAAGAAGAAACAGAACGCGAAGTAGAAGGGTTTTTGGGAAGAAGAGGAAAAAGAAGAGGAGAGAGAGAGGGCCAAAGGAGTAGAGAGAGGAGAAAACCGAGGTCCACATGTCTAATTTCGTTTTCGAGCTAGTTAGAGAAATGATAGATTTGGTCTAGGCAAGTACACCCATGCCCTTTTCGTTCTCTTTTTAATTTTAGTTTGATCCCTGTTGGGTATTATTATCCTGATACCAAACCCATACACATTTTGTGAAACCCATGACTTGGGCATAAAAATTTATCAATTTGTTGTCCGATTCATTGTTTTCGCACGGTTTTGTGCATACCAAAACACTAACCCGCACCCAAACCTCGTTTAACTGATTATTTTGAGTTTTATACATGATTTGGTTCTAGATAATAAAAACCCATGATTTGAATATGGTTATTTACCAATTGAGTGTCCATTTTTTTAAGTTTTATCCGATTTTGTACATACGGGAGCCTAAACCCACACCTAGCACTGTTCACCCGAGACATTTAGAGATTTTTACATGATTTTACTTTGTTTAATTTGTATTTAAATTACATATAATTGTATATGCTCAATTGTATATTTTGAAAATATTATTGTAAATCATTTATGAAGGAATTATAGTCCGAAAGCTCTAAAATCACATTTGCTCCGATATAGTAGAGATTTTCTAATTTTTTCCATACTTATGTTAAATTGTACATATATTTAAAGTCATAAGAATACTAAGCAAATGATAATATATTCTGTATCCAAGGAAAATGAGAAGTTTGCAAAGTGTAAGAAGGGAATGTCACATTTGATATATTTATGATTCGTTCTCCCGAAGTGAGAACTTTGTATAAGAAATTTGATGGACTTTTTCTTAAAGAATAAGAAATTGTGAAATCTGGACCATGAATTTCTATTTCAAAAGATAGTATTTTATGACATGCCTTAGAATATTACCATGAAAAATTGAGAAATTATTCCTGGACCACGGGAGATGCTCTAATAGTGTATCTGTTATCTATTATCTATTTTCTAACTATCGGTATTGGGCACCATCTAACACGGGATGTTAAAGTTGCGTGGGTAGTATATCTATTTTCTGGCCCTAAGTATTGGGCATCGTCCACCACAGGACGTTAAAGTTGAGATTCATGGTTAGCGCCTTAAAATATATCGGGACATATACATTCCTTTCTTCAATTTGTTTACATCATTAGCTGGTGAGGCCTACCGGTCCTAGTCCACAAAGTAAAGAAGTTATGCTTGTTTTGAAACCTAAAGAAAGACAAGTAAATCAGGGAAGATAAATATATTCCAAAAAGTGTATTTAATCATTATTTATATTTATGCATTCTCATTATACTCATATATCCCTCATCTACTTTACTTTGCATATATTGTTTATTGTCTTTGATTATATTATACTTGTTGAGCATTTGGCTCACCCTTACTATTTTTCTTACCTCTACATGAGAAAGAATTTATACTCAATAGGACGGGATAGAGGATTAAAAGTCGTCCAGGACTAAAGACTTGGAGGATTAATCTTAAGGAAATAATTTTTATAGAAGTGTACCCCTTTTTATGGAGTGTTCTATATATTTGAAAGGGTTTTATATATTAATGTATGTGTATAATGGTGATATTTATGTAACTTAGTTTACACTGTATTTGATAGATGTATATATTTTCACAGGTCTGTATGATTTGTTTGGGAACCTAGTGACATTTTATCTAAACCGATGATAGGACGGAGTCATGACGTCGGTACCACGTGTTTCTTGTGGCTCTTCTTGGATCCTGTGTTAAGTGGTGCTGTGGTTGTATATTTATTGTATACAATAAATACTTGGAGGATTAAGACTTGGAGGATTAATCTTGAGGATATAATTTTTGTAGAAGTGTACCCCTTTTTATGGAGCATTCTGAAATTTGAGAGGGTTTTATATATTGATGTATGTGTATGATGGTGATGTTTATTTAGCTTAGTTTACACTGTATTTGATAGATGTATATGTTTTCACAGGTCTGTATGGTTTGTTTGGGAACCTAGTGGCATATTATCTAAACCGAAGATATGACAGAGTCCAAGACGCAGTGCCACGTGTTTCTTGTGGCTGTTCTTGGATCCTGTGTTAAGTGGTGTTGCGGTTGTATATTTATTGTACAGGTTTTGTATTAGTCTGATGATCATTTTTCTATCGAAACACGGTCCGTCACATCATCAACCACCATAAAGGAAGCATATCAAGACAACTCAATGAATTTTGCATCATATTCAACCACCGTGTGGTTCACTTATCGTAGCCGCATAAACTCCTCTTCCTGCTCCTGGAAGTTAGAAGGAAAATATTTTTTTCAAAAATATTTCTTCGAATATAGCCTAAGTAATCTCATCCTCGAGTATTCCTAGAGCTCTTTTCTACATGGACCACCAGTGATCGGCCTCACCTTTTAGTTGATATGAAGCGAATAAGACCTTATCCTCCTTGGGACACCTTATAACCAAATACACTTTCTTCAGCCTTTGTATCCAAGTTTCCGCCTTGACTGGATCCGGTTCACCTAGAAAATCAGGTACACGTTTATTTGTAATCCAGTCATAAGCTAATACTCTAAGATTTATGACAAGAGCTGGGGCTAGTGCAGGTGCAAGAATTGGAGCGAAATTATGTTGCCCCATCGCCTCCATAAAATCGGTCATTCTGCCTAGTAGATTTAGATATTCTGTTTCTCAATCTAGACATCTGCTGGTATCAACTCGAGTATGTCTCCATCTATCCGCCATTTCTATAATCCTATCAGTATAAATTTAAAGATTTAAGTTAGATCAAAGCATATTATTATTTACTTATTCTAAGGCCACTACTAGAATTGACAGAAATTTCCAATTATCACTAACTAATTCGGCCTTAAATGTCCAACCTAATCTAAGCTTCCGCATGAGATCAATCCATTCTAAAGTATCTCCTTCTCTGATACCACCTATCACAAATCACCTTTCTACCACTAAATTCATGAATACTTATGCCAAATAATATAAACATATAAATAACATGTGTACATAACACACCCAGGATCCATATTATTACCATGATCATAAGTACCGCCAACACTATATGCATAAAAATACAGTGTCATACTTTTCAAAGATATTTACTATGAATAAAAATTCATTACCATAAAATTAACGGAAGTATAACTAATAACCATAATAATAATTTGCGGAAGCACATAGTCATGCTCATTTCATTACAAAATCCATTACATACTCTCATACATTCATTTCATCAAAATACAGTAAATTTATCAACCTAAATCACTTTGATCTCTATTCTTGCTCATCTGGTATAAACTTCTGATCTCCATCTGAGGGGTTGGAAAACAATAAAAGAATGAGCCAAATGCTTATGAAGGTACAGATAATTAAAGACATGCATGTTTGTACTTAAAATAGATATATACAGATATTAGAAGAATATGATCCATATATAATATGTATGAACTCTTAACTTTTATTTTCTGAAACTTAATTATTATTTGTCTTCAGGAACTAAAGCTAATAGGCCTTACCAATTAATAGTACAATCAATCGAGGAAAAGATTGTGTATGCCTTCACACAATCTAAGGTATAAACCCATGCAATTCAATATCCCGTGGTGAGTGGTATACTTTTAACCTAGTATTTGGGGTCAAATAATAGAAATGCCACCAAAAGTACCCACACAACCGAGGGATAGTTCTTAAGTTTTCACTGTAATATCCTAAGGCATGCGAGGAAATATCACCTACTGAAAATAATTTCTTAATCTGACTTCTTAACTGATGCTAAAAACTTCATATGGAAGCTTTCACATTATTCATAATTCTTTTTTCTTAATTTTCTCCATTTCAAAAGAAAATACTTATTCAAATGAAATTTAGAAAGCTTCCATATATTTTTCATAATATCAAACATACAAACATAAATTGCAGTAACAAATCGTAAATTATAACCGAAAATGATTTATTTTTCGGTTTCATAGCTTTATCCTTAATCTTTTTACATATGTTAATAATTTAGATTTAACATATGATATATTCGCTAATTCAGTTGTTGGTTTGGTATTTGACTTTGGAGTTGACTTGGTTAATTTCTTTAATTAGTTTTAGTACAATTTCTTAGGGACTCGATTTTCGGTTCATGACAAATTTAACGGATGGTTCGTGGGTTGGTCCACTTTGATTTTTCTACAATTTATAAACCAACTTGATGAACTAGTTTGTGACGAACCACATTCCTAAGCGGAAACCGGTATGGTTCCAACTGTAAAACAACCGTTAAGCTAATACAACCTGTACAAAATCCCTGTACAGTATAGTATATAACCACAACACATCATACCATAGGATCCAAAAAACTGCAACAAACACGTGACACTAATGTCATAATTTCGATTATGACGTAGGCTCAGATAAGATGCCACTAGGCACCAAAACAAACTATAAAAACCTGTAAAATTAGATACATCCATGAAATATAACGGAAACTAAACTACATGTATATCATCCACATACAACTACATCAATATATAAAACTATCAAGAAATATATAAAAGTACTTGACAAGTAACAAAATCATGAAATCTAAGTCCTTAAGATCATCCTCCAAGTCTTCATGCCTAGAAGATTTCTAATCCTCTACTCTGCCTCATCGAGTATAAGTTCGTACTCATTTGAAGGAAAGAATATAACAAGGAATGAGCCAAATGCTCAATAAAGTATAATATAATTAATGATAGTAAGCATTATACTCAAAATAAAGTAGAGGAAGGATATAGGAATATGATATAAATGCATAAGTATGAAACATAATTAAACGTATTTTCTGGAATACCTTTATCTTTTTCATTTTATTTCTTTTCCTTTAGGTTCTAAAATATGCAAAATTATCTTTATCTTTACAGATTATGGCCAATAGGCCTTACCAGCTAACGGTACAGTCGAATGAGGAAAGAAATGTGTATGCTTTCACACGTTTTAAGGTACAAACCCATGCAATTCAGACACATCATGGTGAGCGATATATCTTTTGCCCGATATACGGGGCCATAAAATATATGCCATCATGATCCTGTGACCCAGAGGCAATCCTCGTGCTACCAAAGTAATATCCTAAAGTATGCTAGGGAATACAACCCTTTAGAATATAAATTATTGATCCAATTTTCTAGTTACTTATTCTTAGAAAAATTGCATACTCATTTATAGCACTTTGTTCTTGCATCGGGAGAATGGTTTATCAAACTTATCATATTATGGAATTTCCTTCTTATACTTTTCATAATTGTATAATTTTTATTTGTTTAAGTCTTCACATGACTTAAATTATATGCATAATCAACATAATGCATGGAAAAAATTTAAAATTCTTACCACTATGAGCCAAACATAACTTTAGAGCTTCCGAACGATAAATTCATTCACAATTACATGCAATATAATTCCTAAAGTATATACAAGATAACATATTCAACGTACATGCGAATAAATACCATTATTCACGTCTGACAATATTTTTAAAATGTGTAAAAATAACAAATACAAAATATATATGAATAAATACTAAATAATTGGAATACTCATGTCCATAAAGTTAGGATTTTAAGTTTCTAAGGCCAAATCATGCATAAATCACAAAAAAAATGGGTAAAAGTCAAGGGGGCGCGGGTTAGGGTTTCCATGTGCGAAATACCACAAAAATCTTACAAATTAGATATGAAATCAAAGTATATACATGCTTAATACATGGGTTTCATAAAATATTAATTTAAATGGGTATCAGAACGAGAATACTCGGGAGGAATTAAATAAAAGGTGCAAAGAGAGAAAAAAATGGTATAAGTGCACTTACCTCGACCCAATCTATAATTTCTCTAACTAGCTCCAATCTGAAATCAAACCCGCGAGTCTCAATCTCCTCCTTCTCTCTCGTCTCCTTTGCATTCTCTCTCTCCCCCCTCTCTCGAATCGCTAAAAAATGACGCGGAAATAACTCTTGTGTGTTTTGATAAGGCCGGCTGGTGCTCTAGCGCCAGCCCCATACCCAACAGGCGCGCCTGCCTCGGGTTCCAATGCTTGTCCCGGCTGCTCGAGCACTCGGCAGGCACTGGTGCCCTGGATTGGGCACCTACTGCATCGCCTCGGGCACCTGGCTGGTGTCCCCCGCTGCTGCCACCTACCACATTCAAAAACTAATTTTCTCAAATACATTAAATCTAAACTTGATTATATTACATTAATTACTCCTAATTATGATATTTGGAATCTGTTACCTTATACGGTTTGCTATATTTGAGCTGAAATTCAGCATGCTAGCCAATTCATCCAGCTGGTTTAGAGTCTGGGGGTCCGGTTCAGGTCTTATTTTACCAATTTAATATTTTATTATTATCTTATTTTATCATAATAAATATTCAGGTGCTAGTCTTTCTGGTTTGAACACCGGAACTAAACTGGTTCAGTGGCCTTAATTCCAGCACGTGTTGGAAAGCTGGTGGACTATCCTAGTAGCTTCTAGAGCCCAATTCAATATTATTTCTAAGTTATTTTTTGCCACAGTTTCATATGTTGACAGTTCAACTTTAGTACTTGATAATTTGGTCGAGTCGGATGCTAGTTCTTTCGGTTTAGAGCCGATTCAGTCGCTTTTCTCAAAGTGCCAGATTCAACACCAAGGATGCTGAGGCTGGTTTAGTCCAGTTTAGGAGGCCAGTTTAGTACTCATCTCGGGGAGTTTGGGGTGGCCGTTTTATTTGTAAATAGTTTACCCTCATTATATTATATGTTAGCTAGGCCGGCTTCCGATTCAACCAAATTTGGTCCGATTCAGTCCATTTTCCTCAACCTACCAATTCAGCATCAGGAGGGATGCTTAGGGACTAATTTTGTTATCACCGGTTTTATGGCCAATTCAACACCAGTTCTTGCCTGGTCCGAGGAGTCCTATTACAGCTAAGAGACTCATTTTTAATATTATGTTTGGAACCTGGCCTGTTCAAGCTGATTTCTCAGCTGGTTCAAGTCAGATTTTACAGACAAAGTTTCTACATCAACATCTCCTAATGCAGTCGAATCTAGTTTCTGTTTTGGTGACCAATTCATGATCGGTTCATGGTCAAATTTTATAGGGTGATGCTTCAATATCACCACAAGACACTTGATCACAGTGGCTGCCAGTTCAGCCCATTTGGAGCCCGATTTGTAGGCTGCAAATTCAAATATCAGCATAATTGCTGAAGTTGGGTCTATTACTAATGTGAGACCCAATTTAATGAACGGTTCAGCTCATTTCCAAAAGCCATTTGGTCACAACATTGGTAAGTTATTAAGCCTATTGTACACAAAATTTGGGTTGATTTGGAGACCATTTGGTTGCCAATTAAGCCGAATTACAAAGGCTATTTTGCCTCTGAATTCTACCTCCAGAATATAGCCAAGTATAACTTACGTCAATATGATGATACGAGCAAGAATATAAAACAAAGCAAGTATTAGAACAATAATATTTGAAATCAGCACCAATGAAAGAAAGGATTCAAGTACACTTCCAAAATATTCAACTACACTCCTTACTCCTATTGATTTTCGGTTATGCTCTTTTACCTTCTCTCAGTTTCTCTCTATTTTTCTTTTGGTTTTTCTTCTATTTTCTCTCCTTATCTCTCACGTTTTTCTTTCTTTTTTTTCCTCTCCTCAGTTCCTCACACGTTCTTATAATATTTGGAAATGGAGTGCTGAGTCACTAACCAACCAACACCTCATGATTTTCCTCTCCTGAATTCCAGCCGTGTGGCTTATTAAATGCTAAATCATGATCCATTTTGGCCCTTAATTATGCTTCCTTGTGTTGCTTATTGACTAGTTGAGAATGACTGATGTTGTGCTACCTGTGTCACCCTTTTTCTGCCTTGAATTTCGGCTGCTGCTGGGGTCAAAATTGGCCGCAGCTGCTGTCTCTTCAATAGCTTGTAGCCGATTCCATTTCAGCAGCTTCCAGCTGCTTTCCTTTTACTTATTTGGCTAAGTGGGTGAGTCATCGTGTTGTTGAGGCGGCTGCCAAGCTAGTTGTTAATTTATACTGCTGCCTGTGTCCTGAAATATCCTCAACTGAATTATTATGCTGCCCCTTCTCTTGCTGATTTACTGCTGCCCAGTTTCCTCCCTTAATATGCATGAGTTGCTGCTACCCGAGCTGCTGATGTATGCAGCCATAAGCTACTTCTTTATTTCCCCAAATTTTCTTAGTGTTGGTGACTTTCTAAACCGGGTTGCATCTTGGTTGGGAGAAGTCCCAAATTTTGATGTTTGCGGCTGCTGCCGTGGGTTTGCTTCAACTACTTGCTGAAGTGCTTCAGCTCCTTGCAGAAGTTTTGTTAAAGTAAGCAGCTATAAGCTACTTCTTAATTCCCCATATTTTGCAAAATGTTGGTGCCTTGCTACCCGTGTGATACCTTGGCTGAAGAAGTCCACAATTAAATGCTGTAGCTGCTGCCGGGTTGCATATGCTGATTCCATGCCTGAATTTTGTTGTGTGCCGAGCTTCCATTGCTGAATTTTTCTTTTGCTCCCATCTTAGCTGAATTTTAGTCACATTGTCGCCCAGGTCCTTCCTCTACAACTGGGCTTTAATTTGGTTGCTAATCAGATTAATTTCGGTGGCCAACTATCCTTCCATCCTTTGGAATTAATTCGGTTGCCATTCGAGTCCCTTATCCTATCCGTTAGATTTAATTTGCCTCGTAGCCATATCCCATAACAATTTTGCACACCCGTTTCTTGTGTGGAAAAGAAATAATCTAATTAGAAATAATTTTCCAATTTTATTCCATAGTGATTCTAAGCAAAATATCAAGGATTATAGATAAGGGAAAGATGAAAGCAAGAGATAATTATATATATATCTCAATGATATCATTAAATGCGGGGCTTATAGCTATTCGACTTTTTGGATCTTTATTCTACCTTAGAGGTGGATGCAATTATCTTCACATTGAGAAAGGTCTCTAACTCGGAGTGGTTGGCTAACACATGGGGGACTTGCCAGTTCATAACATTTCTTGGAAGGCTGCTACATGAAACCTTGTCTCTCGTTGAAAGTCTCCCCATGTCTCACAAACAGCGTGGATTTCGTCACCTCAGACTCTCTTCTCAAGCTACAAAGTTAAGTCATCCTTCAAGTTGAGACAGGATCTTTTCAAGTGAGGCTCCTCTAGTCTCTAAATCTTTGGGTTGTCGTGGCATCCTATTGGAGGCATGTTTTTTTCCCTTGGTTCCTTCTTCTAGAATTAGAGGCTTGAGAATTAGTGGGTGGAGCCCCCAGTGAGTGTTTCTCTAGCCTATCCCAAAGGGACTTGAGTATCTTAGAAATAATGTCGATTTCAACCGCCAAAGACTCTACATTCACGTTTGTTGGTTAGCGCACATTATTTTGGCTACTCTCTGCCAAGTCATTGCCACAAGAAGCGACATCCTTAAGTGGTAAACTCATTTGAGCCCTAATGTTCACCATTATTTGTCAAATGGAGTTTAATTTTTTTCAACGGTGAGAATAGGCATGACTACATTCTCATAAACAGCGCCAATGATGCGTCTCAGGGGTTCGGATTATTGCATGAATATAAGAGTTAGGATCTTTTTCTAGGAGGTGAATCAAGTCTGATTTTTGTGTCCTCAAGTAATTATCCTGCACACAATAACAAATCGAATAAAAAAATAAGAAGTATACGGGACTCACATCCCGATATTTTTTTTGATATTCAAGTCAATAATATTTCTTCTTGAATAGAAAGAAAAAGCAGGAAAATAAATGCTGAAATGGACACAGGATGAGGGTAAGTATGAATTGGGAGGATTTTTTTTCGCTTGTGTGCACTCATTTCTTTGTCTTTTTCTCTCTATGGATTTCTCCCTCCTTTCGTTTTGCGAGGAATTGTATTTACAATTGGGACTCTTATCCATCCTATTAGCCTTTCAAATCACTGTCTGTATTGAGAGGTATTTTGAGACAGCTTTTAGAAGGCGTTCTACTTGGTGAGTAATTGTTACTTGGATTTAATATGTAACCGTCTGACTATTAATTATAAAAACTATTTCGATTGTTTTTGGATGGGATAATTTATTAGTTTATCATTATTTTTTAATTTTCAGTAACCATCTTTTAGGATTAATTGTCCCAATTATTGCCCCGAGGAACCATTAATATATTGTCCCCTTCTACTTTATACTTCTTCACTTGAGCCGCTAATACTTAGGCTTTGTTTTAGTTTTAAGTTGGACCGGTTTATTTTGGAACGTACTCAACAAAAGGATTATCCAAAGAGGTATAGATCCCAATCGGCGACACTAAAATGGTTAAATCAAAGTTTTTGATATTAAATTGTTGTATGTATTTCTTTCTCTTTTGGTCCTCAATGATGGATCACTCCCCCTTCCACGTATTATCCATCTAATAGCCCTTTCTTTATCATTTAACATTTGTACCATCTTTCTCACAGGGTATAGGTCGTTTATAGATATTTTTCTATGGTCAAACAATGAAAAATGAAAATATCATAGCATCATTTTACCCTAACTAGTACAATCTTAATGCCATGGCTAAATTCAAAAGTAAGACTTCACTTGAAAGAATCAAATGCACCAAATACTTTTCTTCACATTTAAATTTCTCTATTTCTGAGTTAATTTTGTTCATATTTGATTGATGCAACTCCTACTAGCTTTTACCATCATAGTTCTCTCATATTAAATCACAATGTAATACCTAAATGATAAATAAAATGTTATTTGCTTAAGGCATTATTTGGATCTAAAAATATTTAAAGAAAATAAAAGAAAAATGTTTTCTCATATTTGGATTGTGTAGAAAATCATAAGGAAAAAATTATAATAAAAATATGTATTAAAATATTTTCATTTAACGAAAATAATTTTCTTACTATTTCCGTTTATTTTCATTTTTTTCTGATTATTTTTTGATGAAAAACATGGACACTTGCATATTGCAATACGGGCAAACAGAATTGGAGACCAAAGATTGCAGGGAGAGAAGGTGGCCGTGATTTCTGTAAGCCCTCCGGCGGCTGCTGCGACAGAGTGTTATCATTCTCTCAATTATCGGGGCATACATCCAATTACAAGCATCATACTCTTGATAATGATAATAGGACGACTATGAATTGGGCGGACGTCGAGAAACTGATCGCCGAAATGATAGTGATGATTTTCTATATAATTTAATTTATACATGCTGAGCCTAAACACGAAGATTAGGTGGAGAAGGAAACGGAGAATTCAGTTTGTCATTCGGAGATGGAGGGAAAAAAAAAATATGAAAACATGCTTGAATTAAGAAATATGATAATATATACATATATATTTCAAAGTATATGAAAAACATTGAGAATCTTGGTTGGATCATCGACATTCTTTTCAAAAAATGAACTCTTGATCAGTATATAATCATAAAATAAAAATATATAGTTTCCTCAATCCAAGTGCCAAAGATCTAGAAGAATTTCATGCATTTTTTCTATCTCTTTCTTATCTCCTCTTTCTACTTTTCTACTCATTTTCAAAATGATACAAGCCTACCATATATATATATATATATGATAATATAAGAGGACAACAATTAGAATCAGGATGAATATTACTATAAAATAATCTCTTAACTACCCACATTGGTGGTTCACCGGTGACAACATATAACCAACCATCGAGTCATGTCGACCCATCATGAGCACCTACTAAAACCACTTGATTGATCCGACATCTCCCACTCATTCGTGATGTGTAATATATAATCTCTAAGTAGATAAGTGATTTTTATTATTAATTTTTTCTTAAAACCTTCGTACTAACAAATAAGCCATGCGATAATGAGTATGCTAACATTGTGAGAGCTCTATACTATGCATCTATTAGGAATACAAAGCAGTTTAGTCCATACAATGGATATCGTAGAGTTTATATTTTATAATAGCCCAGATTTATTTTATTATATTAGTCACAACATATTTAATCCCCCTAAGATATGTATAATTATATATAAAGAGTATAGTTGACTTCTTTCTTTATATGTATTTATAATTATGTTATCACCGTGAAGAGGTCATACAACTAGTCGACCAGTGAATGCTAACAAAGATATACAAAATAAAAATCTTCATTAACAACTTAAATCATTTAATTTCAAATCAACTACTTTCCTAAACATGTCCTATAAGACCGACTCTCTCCTAATCATACTAACATCCCAAAGTAGCAAGCAATGAACTAAAATTTTAAAAAGCAGTTGGAAGTCATTAAGAGTACAAATTAGAGTTATCACAACCTTTAGCATCTTTCACGATGAGTATGTAGGAATCTATTCACTCATTTTTCTTACTTGCCAAACTTTTTAACACATAATATGAATCTATGCTATAGTATTAACTATTTTTCAAAGAATATATATTATAGATTTATATTATACGGTATAGATCTTAGTTCAAATACTCTCAATATTTAACCTAAATTTTTCAACATACTCTATATACTCAAATCTTAACTAAGAACTCACATTTGGCTTCAAAGACTGGCTAGATGAATGAATGGGGTGTTCATCTAAGTTATATAGTTATATTTATCATAATCTTAATTTGCTATCAAGTCAATATTTATTTTAAAATTGATCTTACTTACTATAAGATAATTTTATCTTTGAAATTATCTCATCTGTATATAATTTTAAATATTAGAAGCAACAGCCCATGCAAGAGAATTAATATTAAGCCTGCTTGGTATATATTTTTCAAGGATTTAGGGTCACTCCCATGTGAGAAGTAGGCCAGAGTAATTTTCACTTGGCCGGAATGGAAATAGGTCGGAGTGGTGTTCACTCAGCCAGAATGGAAGTAGGCCGAAGTGGTTTGCACTTGGCCGAAAAGTGGAAGGAACACCAATTTATAACCGAGGATATTATCTAATGACCGAGGACTCTGAGTGATGGCTGAAAGTATCAGCTGTTGACCGAGGATATTGGATGTAGTCCGATGATACTAACTAAAAGGCTGAGGATTTTGGTCAACGCCTGAAAACTCGAAAAAAAAAGTTAATTACTTGCAAAGTCTACGTAAATAATTTTTACAGAAAGGGAAGTTGACTTTCAAATCTGACAGTCAATTTGTAGAACAGGTCAACCCTCACATATAGAATGACACTTTACAGAGTTGGTAGCAGATTGCATAGTTGGTAGTAGGCTTTGTTGTGCACGTAACCTAACTACTGGGTAGGCGATCACTCGGCCAATATTTGTACATGTATATATATATATATATATATATATGCATGCTGGGCATGCGAGGAGTATGGTAGAGAAGTGAGAATGAGAAGAACAAAAGAGAAAATACAATGAGTAGCCATTTTACTTTGATATTTTGCTCTTATTTCAATTCTCAACTCTCTAAGGACTTGTGTAACCAAAAAATTTTTGTAAGCAATATACATAGTAAAATTATTTATGAACTAAATATCCCGTAATTTTTTCTTATTATTTAGAAGAGAATTTTTTGCGTAAAAAATGTATGTATTCTTATTCTCTCTCTCATTACTTTGTCGTGTGTGTGTTTGTGAGCTTATCATCCTTATCTGACTCGGTTTCATTGACCATCCGACCGGCCATTATCTTCCCCAACAAGAGGTATCAAAGCGTGGTTGTTATTGTCAGTTGTTAAATGCTATTGGAATTGATGGAGGATAAAAATAGGATGATTTGTCTTAATGGCACAAACTATGACACTTGGCAGAGCAAGATATCGGACCTACTGCTTATCAAATCGATGTACCTTCCGGTGTTCGCCACTCAAAATCCTAAGAAAAAATCAGAAGAGGACTAATTTTTTGAACAGAGGCAAGCGTGCGGCTACATTCGGTAGTTTGTGGATAATAATGTGTACAACCACATTCAGAGTGAAACAAATGCCAAGTAGCTGTGGGAGAAGCTAGAGACGCTCTATGCTTCCAAAACCGGCAACAACTTATTTCAACTGATGAAATTGATACAGGTGTGATACAAGGACAGCTCATCCGTTGTCGACCACTTGAACGAGTTTTAAGGATGTGTGGACCGGTTGAACGATATGGGCATTAAATTTGAAGACGAAGTGTTGGGCTTGTAGCTCCTAACAACTCTGCCGGACTCATGGGAGATGATAAGAATCACTATTGCCAATACTGTGCCAAACGGTGTGGTAACTCTTAAGATGACCAAAGGTACTGTGTTAAATGAGAAAATGAGACAGCGGTCACAAGAGACCTCCACCTCTCAGCACTCCAAGGTATTTGTGACTAAGTCACAGAGAAGGAATAAGGGGCGCAACCCAAAGTCTAGAGAAAAAGGCCACAACAAGTCGAGGTCGAGATATCAAAACCTCGAATGCCATTATTATGGGAAGAAAGGCCACATTAAAATATATTGTTATAAGTAGAAGTATAAGAATACGGAAAAGGAGAATAAAGCCGAAAAGGGATGAGGCGAGAAAAGGCTTCGGTTTTAGTTGTCACTGGAGATGATCTCCTTTTAACTTGTGAAATGGATGATGCAGTGAACTGGCCAAATAGGATACTAACTGGGTGGTGGATACTGGTACATCCATCCACATCATGTCTTAGAGAGTACTTTTTACATCTTACACTCTGGGTGACTTTGGAGTGCTGAAGATGGAAAATAGGGAGACATCTAGAGTTATTAGGTGTGGCGATGTGTCTCTCATCACCAATAATAGAACCCGACTGCTATTGAGAGACGTCCAGCAAGTTTCTGATATTTGAATGAATATAATCTCATCGGGTAGACTTGATGATGACAATTTTTGCAATGTCTTCTATGAAGGAGTATGTAAACTGACTAGATGGTCTCTAGTAGTTGCCCGAGGAAGAAAGGTATCTAGCATTTATGTGTTACAGACTTCCGCTAAGACAAGAGAGGTAAATGTTGCTAGTAGTGTGGAGTCTTCTAATTTATGGCACCGACAGTTGGGCCACATGAGTGAGAAGGGATTGAATCATTTTGCCAGAAAGGGTCTCATTCCAGGCATGAAGGTGGACGGCTTGAGGACTTGTCCTCACCGTATGGCGAGAAAGCTATGACGAGTCTCATTCCATGGATACTTGTCTTCCAAGAAGGCTAAACTGCTTGATCTAGTTCACTTTGAGGTATATGGGCCATTAAAGCAAAAGTCTTTTAGAGGAGCGCAATATTTCGTATTGTTTATTGATGACTACTCAAAAAAGTTGTGGGTTTACCCACTCATGATGAAAGATTAGGTCATTCAAGTTTTTTAGCAGTATCATGCTCTAATTGAATAACAACGGAAAAAAACTAAAGTGCATCCGAAGCGACAATGGTGGTGAGTACATCAGAACCTTTGATACCTATTGCCGAACGTATGGTATTCTGCATCAGAATATAGCGCTAAAAATACCACAATTGAATGAAGTAGCAGAATGCATAAACCGTACGCTAATGGAAAGGGTTATGTGCCTACTCTCTAAAGCAAAGCTCCCTAAATCTTTTTGTGTAGAAGTTTTGAGAACGACGACCTATTTTATCAATAGGTTGCCTAGTAGACCATTGAATGGAGAAGAATCTGAGAAAATGTAGTCTGAAAAGGAGCTGTCCTACGACCATCTTTGGATGTTTGGGTGCAAGGCCTTCATTCATGTCCCGAATGGTGAGAGGACTAAGTTAAAGTCAAAGATGATGCAATGCGTCTTTCTAGGCTATAAGGAAGATGAATTAAGATTTAGGTTTTATGACCCAATTGATAAGAAACTTGTCCGATCAATGGATATAGTTTTTATTGAAGGAGAGACCATTGAAGATATTGGTAAAGAGAAGAAGCCTGTATCTGACACCGGTTGGACTGACAAGAAGAGTGTTGATATTGTCCAACAAGCACCTCTTCACAATAAGGGCAATGGTCCAGGTGTGGCTAAAAAAGATACGAAGCAGTTACGGTGTCTCATGAAGACGAGGATGACACAACTCATCATCCGGCTAAGGAAGTTGTTGTCCAACGATCCTCAAGGGATTGACGGCCATCTGTTCATCTGTCGGCCAGTGAGTATATTTTACTCATTGATAGAGGAGAGTCTGAAAGTTTTGAAGAGGCAACGAAGGACGAGCATAAGGTAGAATGGTTGGAAGCCATATAAGATGAAATGAGTTTATTGCATGAAAATCACACATTCGAGCTAGCTGAATTACTGAAGGGGAAAAGAGCTCTGAAAAACAAGTGAGTATTCTGCTTGAAGATCGATGAGAGCACTTTATAACCAAGGTACAAAGTACGATTGGTGGTAAAAAACTTTAACCAACGTAAAGGGGTTAATTTTGATGAAATTTTTGCCGAAATAGTGAAAATGTCATCAATACAAGTCGTACTTGGTTTGGCTACTATTTTGAAATTGGAGGTGGAGTAATTAAATGTCTGGACGTCATTTCTCTATGGTGACCTTAAGGAGAAAATCTATATAAAACAGTCGAAGAAATTAAGGTCAAGGGAAAAGAATGACTGGTATGTCATTTGAGGAAAAGCCTATACGGGTTAAAGCAGGCTCCAAGACAGTAGTACAAAAAGTTTGAGTCTTTCATGGTCGGTCAAGGATACCGAAAGACTACTTCGGACACTATGTCTTTGTGTAAAAATTCTCCAAGATTGACTTTGTTATTCTCCTAATCTATATAGACGACATGCTGATTGTTGGGCAAAACGGTGCTCGAATTATGGAGTTGAAGTAGCAGCTTGGGTAGTCCTTTGGCATGAAAAACTTGGGGCAGGCGAGACAGATTTTAGAAATTAGAATAACTCATGACTGCAAAGATAGGAAATTGTGGTCATCCCAGAAGAGCTATATTGAGAAAGTGCTTTAACGTTTCAATATGAATAAGTTCACATCGGTGAGCACTCTACTAACGAGCTACTTCAGATTGAGCAGTCCGCAGTGTTCAACATCAGATAATAAGAAAGTCAACATGAAAAGCATACCCTATTCTTTGACTATAGGGAGCTTAATGTATGCTATGATGTACACGAGGTTGAACATTGCACATGCCGTCAACACTATTAGCCGGTTCCTATCAAATCCCAGTAAGCAGCATTGGTCAGTAGTGAAGTGAATATTGAGATATCTCTGTGGGATTTCCAAGATGAACTTGTGTTTTGAAAATGACAAGCCTCTATTAATTGCATATATCGATATTGACATGGCCGGCAATATTGACTCTCAAAAATCCACTTCAAGATACCTTGTTAAGTTTGCTAGATGAGCAATTTCTTAGCAGTCGAAGTTACAAAAATACGTTGCTCTTTCAACCATTGAGGTAATTCATTGTTGTAATTGAGGCTAGTAAGAAGATACTGTGGATGAAGAAATTTATCAAGGATCTTGGATTTAAGTAGGAGAAGTATGTAGTACTTTGTACTGTCAAAGTGCCATACATCTCCGTAAGAATTTCTTATTCCATTCAAGATCGAAATACGATACCATTAGGTGAGAGATATTATTAATGCGGGACTGCTGTCATTAGAGAATGTTTAAACTGAAGAAAATGGGTCAAACATGATGATCAAAGTACTGCCTAAAGAGAAGCACGAAACTTGTTACAGTATGGCCAGACTAACTAATTTGGTTCCCCCACGGTCGTGAAGAAAAGTTTGTTAAGATTTAGGGTCACTCTCGTGTGAAAAGTAGGTCGGAGTGATTTTCATTTGGTCAAAATGAAAGTAGACTGGAGTGGTGTTACTCGACTAGAATGAAAGTAGGCCAGAGTGGTGTTCACTAAGCCAGAATTGAAGCAAGCCAGAGTGGTTTGCACTTGGCCGGAAACTGAAAGGAACACCAGTTTATAATCTAGGATATTATCTAATGATTGAGGACTCTGATTGAAAAACAAGTACTCTGAGTGATGGCTGAAAGTATTAACTGTTGACCAAGGACATTGGATGTAGTCCAAGGATACTAGCTAAAAGGCCAAGGATTTTGGTCAATGCCTGAAAATTTTAACAGAAAAACTAGTCACCTGTAAAGTCTGCGCAAATAGTTTTTACAGAAAGAAAAGTTGACTTTTAAATCTGGCAGTCGATTTGCAGAGCAGGTCAACCCTTCTCGACAGATAGTACTTTACAAAGTTGGTAGCAGATTGTAGAGTTGGTAACAGGCTTTGCTATGCACGTAACTTACCTACTGGGTAGGCGGCCGCCCAACTAATATTTGTACATATGTATATATATATATGCATACTAGGCATTCGAGGAGTATGGTAGAAAAGTGAGAAGGAAAAGAACAAAAGAGAGAACATAAGGAGTAGCCATTTTACTCTAGTATTTTGTTCTTGTTTCTATTCTTAGCTCTCTAAGGATTTGTGTAGCCAAAGGATTTTTGTAACCAGCATGTATAGTGAAATTATTTGTATATTAAGTATCTCGTGGTTTTTTCTTTTTATTTAGAAGAGAATTTCTTACGTAAAAATTGTGTGTATTTTTACTCTCTCTCATGACTTTGTTATGTGTGTGTTTGTAAGCTTGTCATCCTTGTCTAACTCGGTTTCACTGACCGTCCGACTGGCCATTATCTTTCCCAACAATTACTCCATCACATATTCTTCAATTGACGCAGCTTCAAGTATTAGGCATGTTCAAGAAGCATTTCTAGCTTAACAGCCTTGAGGAGATTAACAACTATTTCAGGAATAGATATAAATAAAATTTATATTTACCCAAATAAATAGATATAACTATAATTTTAAATATAAAGTTATGGCTAACATCTATATATTTGGTTTAATTGTAACATTTGAAATTACTTTAACATGCAGTACTAGCCAAAGAACACAATAAAGTATTGTCCTATACTGTCACTAAAATTCTCAAATATAATAAAAATCTCCAGAATCAAATAATCTTTCATATTGCAATTAAAAATGATCAAATAGTTAGCTTATTAATGACAAAATAATGTATGATATAACTTGCTTCTCCAAAATATGGTACCATTATATAGTAAAACTACTTATTGAAGATTGATTTATGAACATTATGGTATACTCCCAATAGGCTTTCATATAACCTATATATCTATTATGTAGAAAATATAAGGAATAATCCACAGTAATTTAAGATATTACTAAATCTATTTTGATAGATTTATAACAAACAATATATCTATTTTGTTGGCACTCACTACCAATCCCATGGTACAATAAATATTGAATCAACTATACCTTATTGTATGCATCAATATTCTAACAATACTAGAATATGATATTGTTGCATATATATATTTCCATTACGAGACTATAGATACATATTAATGTTCAAACACTACCTTATCTAATATGAGGATTATGTTATTTTAGCGTTACATTCTCTCATATCAAAAACAATTAAGAGTTAACTCAATATATATGATTAATATGACAAATTTAAAAACCTACTTGATTGTTCTTAATAAATTCTCTAGGGAAAAAAAAATCATATTTTCCATGTCTTTCATTACTAAAATAAAAGGGCAATCAAGTGATCATGGTTGTAAGGATATTTAAATCATTTTCAACTAACAGATCATTATTCATATATAGAGGTAGAATAACAAGATTTACAATGAAATATTAAACGTAGTAGTGTCCACCAATTATATATGTATACAAATAAATTATAATTTGATGAAATCTTTCAAGAAAAATATAGTCTGGAGAAATATTAAATATTACAAATAGACCTTTAAAACATGAGCACACCAAATGTCCTATGTCTTTCAACAAGAAAAATTATAAGTTCCACCATATAAATTTTGTCCTCTTATTATCCATTAAGCTAATGAATTGGTAATAAATCAATGTAAACTACAATGGGTAAAATATGGCCTAATAATGTAACTCTAATAGCTAATATGAAAATCATTTTTCAAAATAATAACTTCCTATTAGATATAATCATTTACAATGAGACCAGTCTTAGACCAATAAATGTATCATCCAACTCATAATATATATTGGAAACTTATATTCACATAGATCAATACTTCAGTGTAAGATCAATTAGTTTCTAAACTTATTAGATATTATAGGCTCAATAAGCTCTATATACAATTCCATTGCATTCTCCATTCTCACTATCATGATATGATAGAGCTGCAAACTTTCATGGACTCATCAAATTATATGGTGTGACCAATAGAGTTTACCATTAAATTTCTAGGAGAACAATACATAATGCTTTATGTAATATTCTTTATTTTTAGGGTTTTAGTAAACAAATTTATAGAAGAGATATCCTCTTATATTTTAAGAGTTATATAATATAATTATATAGTCTCTAATATTATATCAGTTTATCATTATCAATCTTAATTTTTTAATAAAAAATTTTCCTTTAAAGAAATGATATTATGAGATTTAGATTTAGTGTAATTCTATTTATTTTTTCATAAAATGAATATTATATCTTTCATAATATTTGAATTATCTAACAAAGATATACATCATTCATTTAGAATCTTAAAAAATTCATACTAATAATAAGGGTCAAGTACATAGGAAATAGACCTCTAGATCTTATAAGACTTAAACCAATTATCCTTTTGGTTTAAAATGCATGAGGTATAAAAATAATTGATATAAAGGGTGTATGGTTAATACATCACCCACATATAACATAATATCCACATCAAAAGATACAAAAAAGTTAGCTAGAGCTATCATTGATTTAACCATTCCAAAAAGGTTCAATTCTATTTTCATAGCAACTCTACTTTGCTGTAAAAAAAAAAGGGCACAATCTAATAATCTCTTTTTCATTACAAAGTTTCTCAAAAAAAGAATACATATTTACATTTTCTATCTAAAATTGTCTAAATAATTTATTAGACTATCTCAATATCATACACATAATATAAAAATATTCTGAGTATTTTTTACTTTAAGATAAAAATATGAATATCACAATAATACAACCATATACAAGGCCTCATGCCTCACCCTCAAAATTATCGATTTACATATATTCAAATAGACTACAAATAATGGATACATGGCTATGGTTATATTTCAAAGCTAAAAGTTACTATGTACTAGATCTAATATAAGAAAACTATCTTTAAAAGAAGATAACTGTTTTAGTCAATATTATAATTATTTGTATCAGCCATAATAATTTAAACGGAAATTAAATTTAGAAAAATAACTATAAATATTTAATTTTATTGAACTTTTTAATTATGTAAAAAATTATATAAGAAAAGATTTTTATAATAAGAAATTTGAGTTTGCACTTGTTAATTCTTTTTTTTTTATTCTCATTTAAAGTTAAAAACCGATGTAAAATCATATTATCCCAAATGAGACCCAATGGTATACAATATATGACAATATGTTTCTAATATAAAAGGTCTTATATTCAAATTTATAATCCTTAAAAAAATAAATGTATCGAAACTATTATATTAGAAATTTAAGTGCAATGAAGAGAAGTAGAAAAAAATGCTACATAATTTATGTCAGAATACTCATGAGTAAAGTGACCCAATTTATCATAATGAAAATATTTTATCCCCACTTTAGCTTCCAACTTTTCAAACTATGCTTTTAGTTTTTCTTAAATTTATTAACAAATCCCCTTAAGTCTTATTTCCAACTTTTCCTAAGAACTTGAATCTCTTTGTAAAATGGAACTACTAATAAAAAAGTTTTATTGAATGTTTTGCAATACTAAACAATTCATTCATCAATATAGCAAGATGGACAACAGTATTAAAGAAAAGTTGATATTTTTTTTTTTGAGAAACGTTGATCTGCAGACAATTTCCCTTATCAAACAAGAATATAATAAAAGTGTAAACTCATTGATTAAGAATAAGAGTATAATAATTTGACTAAACATCCTAATCATGTAAACATCTCTTTTGAATTTTAAAATATAATAATTAGAATACTACTCTAAGTGTTAAACTTATGAGTCAATTATTTCAATTTAAATATAATAGTATCACAATCTTTTTTTTTAAAAAAAAATATATCCACATATTATTTGTGGTTGGATACTTTTGATACACTTTAATGAAATTATTTACCATAGATTTTATCTTACTAACAAGAGCCATGAAAACTAAATATTTTCAATTAGATAAGTCTCATAATCTCATCTCTATTGAGCATTATTATTCACACTAGGATCATACATGGTATAGCTGATGGCTTCTATTGTCTCATATCCATAAAGAGCATAATACATTTAAGACAATAAGCACCAAGGTTTTCACCATACAATATATCATTATAAATTTAACAATAATGTTGCTATGATCAAATGTTATAGTATATCAATAAAAAAGATTATAAAATAATAAAGCATATATAACCAACAAAATACACATAAATGTTACAGTAATACAAATTAAATTAATAATAATTTAATATAAGATATGAAATCAAAAGTTTGATAAAAATCTAATTAATTATCAATTTAAATTTATTATGTAAAATATTATTCTAAGCACAAGCCATAAAACTTTCATAAAAAGCACATAGCTTAACTATGTATGATTGCTATTGTCAAGGACACCCCTTGAAGCCTTCCACTCAAAATAAGAAACGTAAGCAGACTAAATTTGCCAATGGTTATGGGAAAAATAAATATGATTTCACAACAAAATATATATTAGCATGATTTCACATAATACAGCTATGATTAAACACTTTTTATATATAACATAAAATTAAATATTATGCCAAAAAGTACGAATCATGATTGAGTACTCATTATATAACTGATGAATTATTCAAAATAATAACCACCATTCAAGAAATTGATTCATTATCAATAATCATATCCCTGTATAAATATTCCAATAATAATGTGAACTAAAATATAAAGTATAAAAAATTCCAATTATTGAAATTGGACTCTCATTTCTCTAATGTATATACAAGTTATTTTTAATTTTAAAAAATAATTAAAAAATATATACATTTTTCATAAAAAAATTTAATTATTCAAAGAGAAGGTATAAATAGACAAAATAATCTAATACTTCCACTGAAATACAAACCTCTTAAAAATAAAATATAAAAACCATAGAAAAATTTAAAAAATTTTTCCTTTTCTAAAAAAATCTTCTACAATTTTTCAACATTTTTAAAAAAAAAAATAATTATAAATTATTTCGGATATTGAAAATTTCTATTTTAATGCACATAAAATAGTACCAAAACTTTTCAGATCACGTGGTGCCAAGAGTGACGAAAACAGCCACCCAAAGCTGCCGCATACGCCACACGCACCTCCTACACATGTGAGCGTGGGCCGAGTTGCTGCTTCATCAACCAGCAAACTACATGGACCGTCAGTGGCGCGTACTCGACACGGGCTACTCTCCCAGCCTCCAACCGCTAACAAAATTTAAATAAAAAATTATTGTAATATTATGTGTTGCCAAAATATAAATATTAATAATCGAAACAAATGGTTGGTGCATCCAACCAACGTGGCGGAGTGTGAGAAAAACAAATAATATTAAAATACTAATGCCAAAATGCAGAGTTGGGGGGCTAAGAAATCAGAAATCAAAACCCCGTATTTTGATTCTCTTTCCCACAAAAACGCACCACTTCAAGATCAGTTCATCTTCTTCTTCCACGGAAACCAAGGAAATAACGGCTACATCCTAAATTTTTAAGAATACATAACTTTTAATTTTTTTTTGGAAAAATAAGTAAATTAAAATAAATTAAAAAAAATTACAAGATGATATTCTAACTCTAAATGTTTTGCCTATTTGAAGGTAGAATAAAGGAGTTAGGGCATACCCCGAACAATATCATGAGCAAAATCATACAATCGAGCGAAAGGTAACATAAAATCATCTAGTTTACAGCAACAAAGAACCGCGACAGCATACCAACCCACCCACAGCACTACGCCGAGTTAGACTCCACATCGGCCGAGATAGAATCCCATCGAGCATACCGGCAATTACAGCTCCAGGAAAATGTCACTAGTTCCACATCTGCCAGGCCTAAACTAGCATCCCGAATACCATACCGTCTCACGGCATACATCCCGGCTAACAGAATAAGGAGAAGTGGAACAGGGGCAAATCAAGTTTCTGAGGCAAACAAATCTCCCCCAGCCAACAGCGTATTCGAAAGCTCAAGAGAGGATTTCTTTTAATCCGCAAAATTCCAGCCGGCCGGCTTTTAAAGATCCTTCTTCCTAGCTTCAGATAACTGCAGAACACACCTATTATAAGGGAACACAACCGTCACTCTACCGAGCTACCAGCTGCTCCAATTCGGCAGGTAGAAAACTTAATCCGCCTCCTATCCTGCAGCACCTCCCGAACCTCAGATCAAACCCTTTTCCAACAGCAGGATCACAGCAATTTGCTATAGCTCAAAAACTGTCAACCCCAGCACCTTTTCCAACCAGCACCTTTCCACACACCCAAGAGAACATAATCTGTTTCCAGGATCAGACCAAGCCTTATATACGCAGAACATTTATTCCAGACGACAAGCAGCGACATACATGCTTGAGGAAACTATAGACAACAAGGGAGCAGCTTTTCACTGTCACCTTGACTGGAACATAACTTTCAATTGACAGATCCAAAATTTGAATAATGTACCCAGGAAAAGACTATGAGAAGCACTACACAATTGTAAATAAATTATTAATGAAAACATAATATACAGTAAAATATATCTTTTCAAAGTTTCAAACTTTATATCTCGGGCTCCACATCTCTCTCACATCATAAGGAGTTTTAAAATCATATTTCACGGAATTAATCTACTCCACAAAGACTTCAAATTTGTAACCTTACATGGCATAAAAAGAGGTGTCTGAAAAACGACCGTTAACAAGTCATAAAGCACCAAAAATGAAAAACTTGCCCCCGAAATAACCAAAGATGGCTTTGATATTAATGAAGCAAAAATCATGGAGCATTCTTATTTTAAGTAGAAAAATATATTCTAAAATATACAAAAAAAGACTTAAAATCTTAGCTAGACCATTCAGCTGTCTTTTTTTTTAAAAAAATAAATAAACATTATTATAATAGAAAAACGCACACTTTCTTACAAGCACAAGTACAAAGGATAAAATTTTCTAAAAATAAATTTTCTCTTTCTCACTATAACAATTTTAACATTTAATGATAAAATAATTTATCACTATTAATTATAAACTTGTCACTAAAAGATTTAATTACAAAATATTATTTCGTCACTAAAGGCCCGTCACTAAATATTTAGTGACACATTTTAATTTTATCACTAAAAAGTTTATTTAGTGATAAAAAATAAATTATTACTAAATAATATTCTTTAATAATAAAATAATTTTATCACAAAAATATATTTTAATTTGTCACTAAATAATATATTTAATAGTAAATAATTATCACAAAAAATATATAATTTTACCTCTAAATTATGTACTTTTAATGGTTAAAATTTTAACACAAATATTAAATTTATATTGATAAAAAAAACACAAATTATCTTATAACAACTAAAAAAAATTCTAACACATTTCCATAAGGCCCTGAAGAATTTCCACATCAATCTTTTGGTTGATCAGTGAATGATCAACTTTTGATTCTGATTGGAACCACGTTCATCAGCTAAACCTGCTTTTGGCAAAGTCCTCCCTATTTCCATCACTTCAATTACAAGTTCCAATGCCACATCCCCATTCAAAAGAAGCTAAACTTGCTTTTGGCCTGTCGTTACTGGCCTTCTAACAAAGTCCTCGAAGAAATGTTTTCTTCCCTCCATTTTCACCCAAATTGGAAAGCTTGTCATGATTGCACATGAGGAAATTTGTCCGAAAGTTCAACTTGAAAAGACAGATCATAGTGTATAATAATTCTGACCTAGAAATCCATTCATTTAGCATATATATTTTTTACAATTTAATAAAATGGATGATTATAAATGGATCAAATACTAACAAATTTAAGTTCTGCTAGTTCCATTGACATCATTATTTGAAAGAGTAATAAGTGTACAGTAGCATTCGTTCTCAGATGGCATCATTATCATCATGATAATACAAATGATTATATTTCAAGGAACAAAAAATAAGCAATAACATCAAAATAGTTTATCTATATAGAAAAGGACAAGAACATGAATGGCATACTCCAACATTGTTGTGTTCCAGAGCTTATGAACTCTATAGTCCACCATCTGTGGCCCCAAAAAGAAACAAAATCTATTATAAAATTGCAATGAAGAGTTCAATTAGCACAGGTCAAAGATTACGAGGAGCTAAACCAAATCTATTATACAAATGTTCGAAAAAGGAAAAAAAATCAATAAGAAGCATGGGAAAATAATTCTGATGCAACCCCAAGGGTATTAAAATTTCATTGCAATCAAGTTTGTTTCCCAAACTGAGTTAGCTCATCATGGAGGGACGTGCACAAAAGCAACCTTGGCCTAAGCTGCAATTCACATTTGTTTTCTCTGCAGTATGACAAAATAAAATGATCGGGTGCCAAGGAGGCATTACTGCATAAAAGTAGAGCCTACATATTCGGATGAGAGTAGATGATGATCCACTGCCACGCTTTAATTTTTTTTTTTCAAAAGGTCCAGAAATGTGTACCCGCTGCTTGGTATTCAACCCGGTAAATGGAATTATCGAGATGACGAATACGGTTTCCAGAATTCCTACAAACATTTCAAAGGGCAGTAAGCTACAGGCACTTGAGAGAGGTTCCACTTCTATTTATTTGATATATCAGAGTTCATACATGAGCTCAACTTGACCACGTCTCATTTCCTTTTCCACAAGAGCAGCCCTTTCAAGCAGTTTTTTGCTCTCACAGTTTTCTCAGCTCTAACAAACTGTGCCGGTACAGAGATCAGGTTTATCTAGAGCCTCATCCCCAAAACGAATGCAAGAACATGACCTCTAATACACTCGGGGTCTTAGCTTTATACAACATAAAAATTCTAAATAAAAGAGAGAGAATTCAAGCAACTTCCCCTAAAACAATCATCTCATAGAGCAACGAAGCATATAAAAAGCAAAACAATTATTTCCTCTTTGGTGATACAAATGCTAATACACACCATCAAAATATAACAATTACCTCCTCACTTGGCAATTGACCCAATGTATGGCGAACCAAAAACAGCCTAGGGCCTGTCAGTGGCATGAGATTAAGGCACAGATTGACCTTTAGAGATAGAGGTGAGCAACAAGACAGATCTTTAATTGACCTGGGTACATAAAAAATGGTCAGTGTCAAGAGAAATTGGATATTCCGTCAATAGGACAGATTTTAGACATACATGAAACAAAAAGATATTTGTCAAAATAGGAAATTTTACTCTATATCCAAAATTTATTCACAAGCTACCACTGCACAGCAATGGATATTATCTGACAACGGTAAGCTCTGAAGGATGGATAAAACAAGCACCAATTGTTTGGATCATATCCACCGAAGGATCTTAAGAAGATTTACCAAAATCAAAGGTCAGAAATGGCAGTTAGTAGAAAAAATCATAGCACAATTAGATTGAAAAGGAAATCAGATTCCTGTTTTGGATTGAACCTATTCATGATAATTCTGTCTCGTTGAAGTGCATTACTTCTCCCCGCATTAGTAAATAAATTTAGTCAGCTATTCACTTTTTATATACGGGTGCTGTGTACTAGGGTTGCATCACGATGTAAAAGGGAGTTCTAGAAGAATCAAAACCAAAGCCAAAAAAGAATAAACCTCAAATTTAGTCTGAATGACATAATTTTGGCCATTGATAATGTTCAGGCAGCTGACCAAGGAGAAAATGAATAGAATACTCTGAGATTTAGAAGGATTGTAGAGATTCATGAATATGGCGTCGGAACTAGAGACAAGGAGAAGCAACAATAGAGGGAAAAAAATGGAGAGATATCTGCGGTACTTGAATGTCAATACATTTTCGATAACTTAAAACGATGAATGATAAGCTTGAGGTCAAGACAAAGTATGAGGCAATGGATGAGATAAAGCAATCAGAGTATAGACTGTGATGTGTGGCTGATACAGATACTAGCTTTACAGCTACAAATAATTATATTGAAGTTTCCTCACATTTTATGTATATGCATATTGGATAAATCTTATTCTACAAGGGTGATAATAGTTAAATAATTTAGAGAAAATAGACTAGAAAATGGAAAACAGATGTACCACCTTATCCTTCGTGTTGCACAATTCTTCAAGCATGCAGGCTTTGGAGAGGATAAAATGTTATCATGGCATTTTAGCCTAGCCTTGACAAAATAGGCTTCAAAGAGCAAAATTAGACAGCTCAAGAAACCCATAACTCATGAATTAGGCATTGGATATCTTCATTGGATATTTTCGTAACTCTGTCATGACCAAATAATCAGTCACATCACTGCTGATTTATTAGTCATTGCGACATTAATAGTAGAGTAAGGAAGTCACAGGAAACTTACATTTTGCCAATTTTTCTTTAACAATGAGACTAGGAAGCTGACACTCAACTGAACATTTTGAAATATCTGCTTCTCTTCCATATGGTAGTTCCCCATAGTAACTCCCATGCAAAGGACGTTTTTCAGTTGGAATTTCCCAGTTGCCTTGGTCTCATTAACCTTTGCCTCCGAGACTCCTGGTGGATAATAAGCGTAGGGAACTTCCTTGTAGTGGCACACAAATTTAGAAATGGCAAACTAAGATAAAAGCATAAGGAGATTCTAAAAAAGCAAACAAAGGCCAGAAACCAGAGTAGCATGCAATTCTATTCTTATATTAGAATAAATGCCCGCAAGTAGGTATTAAGAATAAAACACATTGCCAGGTAAACCATCAGAAATCCTTTGATCATCATTAAATTGGACATGAAAGGAGGAAATCCAGTGTTTGAACATGGGGGAAAAAGGCATGATAGATTTTAGCGAGTAGTTTGGATAAGATGAAAACAATGAATAACTGCTATCAAAGAGCAAAGCCAAACAAAATGACACGGAATGAGTAATGCATAAACACCAGAGATATGAGGTTAATGCTAAAGAATTAAGACAGACTAAGCACAACTAGAACAATGTTCATAAACAACTTCCTAAAAAGAATATTACCTTAATGAGAAAGTAGACAATATTAAGATAACCTAACACTCCATTAAAATTTATAGCTTACGTATACCATGTGATTTTGTAAACTGATTGCCCTCACTTTGAAGTTTTTATTTATTTTATCTAGTTTTATTGGTTAATACTCATGTTTTTGCAACATAGATGCAAGAGCAAAAAATTTGACCTTTTCAAATAACAGAGATGGAACAGAGATGCAATAGAGACACAACAAACGTAGAAATCATCAGTATAAATCCTCGACGGCCATAAAACAACTAACATAGCTCAAAATTGACACCATACATCAAATAGAGAATAGAGAATAACGACGACTCCGATTTGGATTTTACTTATGGATTTTCTTTAACTAGAAGCTTGAAGAACATATTCGAAATAAAGAGAGGAGAAAAAAAAGAAAGAAAATCAGTTAAACAGAAGACGATGATAATGACGATAAATAAATAAAAAATATCAAACTCTATCAGAGCTATTAAAATTCAATATACAATCGAAATAAAATATGTTTATAATCAATATTATAAGTATCGATTCACATTACCAAAGGCAAATCTCTGTGAGACAGTAAGTGTCAATTTGGTGAGTAATTTATCATTTGCGAAGCTAAATAGTTGGTTGAATGCAAGAGACGTTTGTCGATACCGAAGCAAAACAACCACCTGAGCATTTCGATTGCAAAGTTAGAGTGATTTAGGGTTGCGGATGAAGAAGCGTGAAAGAGCAAGGTGCGAGGTGGATGAGTTACTGACTGAGCTGCGCAGAAGGTTTGAGACTTTCGCGTAGTTAATAAAATTAAATAAATTTATTTACATTTAAAATAAATTTATTTAATTTATTTAAAATTAAAGAGAGATGTGCAAGGTGGATGAGTGAGTGCGAAGAAGATTCGAGACTTGTGAGATAATAATAATTTTATTAAATTTATTTTAATTGTAAGATAATGAATTTTCATAGGAGATACATTTTTAAAATAATAATTTAATAAAAAATTTATATATTTTTTAAAATTTTAAGTATCAAGATATATTTTTTTATAATTAGTAACATTGTATTTTTATTACTTTTTTTATTGTTTATTATTAATTATTTTATACTTTTATGAACTAATATTTATTTAATTTTAAAATTTTAGTGACAAAATTATATTTTTATCACTAAATTTTATATGTTAATTATTAATAGTGATAAAAATATATTTGTCACTAATTTTTTATCAATAAAAAGTATTTTTTTTGTAGTGTCTCTTAATATATATATATATATGATAAGGATCAAAATAGATAGTATTATAAAAAAACCTCCAAACTATTTATATAGTAGTTAACTAATAATTATATTTTGACGAACTATCGAGTCAGATTGATTCATTACATATATCTACAGGATCTGCTTAATCTAATAGAAGAAACATGTGACGTTTGGAGATAGGAGGTGGCATTTTGCCTGCCCTAACATCCTATTATATCCATAAATTGATCATGGTGGTTCTACTTTGGGCCCATGAAAAATGGAGGGAGATCTGGAGTTTTTGGTCTTCATCTGTTGATGTTTGAAGAGTGTCTTTGTCAACTGCCGGACAGGATTGGCAACTCTCTCTCTTCCACTCACTCATGCTAATTGATACTGCCATATGTTAATATGGTTTTATATGCCCTTTTAGCAGCTCGACTCTCATTTCTCAGTTTTAATGCAACAATAACGTCATTCTGTCACGCCATAAAAGTCATGGGCAAAGCCACACAGATAATCTCTCTTCGTTATATATTTAATGTAGAAAGTTGGCGTCGTGTACTTTGCTGTCATTTATGTTAAAGCTGCTTATGACCAACTAGTGGTTAGTGTTTCACGATCTCCTCTCTTTCTGCAACATCCGTACCCTTCTTCCTCCTGGAGCTGTTCTGCGAGAGAATGCCGAAATGTCATCGAGCTGGGCAGGAGAGCAGTGAGTGCAATATCTGGTGGTCTCACTCGGACGGGGCAAAATCGAATGAACTGTTCTCCCATGGTACTGTAGCATCATGCATGCCAGCAGTCTACCATCGCTTTGGTTTGTAATTAATTTATCCCTAGAAATAATATCCCAATTATTGCGGCATGCATACGTGCAATTGCACAATTTATTGTCTGGAAGAATGTAATCTCCCCACGTAATGCAAGTAACTTGGCAATTGGCAAAAAGCAAGCAACTTAATTATCCAAATCTCTTGGTTTTGGATATATATATATAAGCAAGCTTGCAAATTTAATTGATACATTGGCCTGGATTCGTAGGAAAATGCCATTTGCTTTAAAGAAAATTGGTAGATGGTGCTCCCGTCCAAGCGGCTCAACGCCATGTTTTTTAATCCCAACTAATAAGTTTTCTGTTTAAACTCTTAAGGATTTGAATTCTATACTAAAAAATATTAAATATTAATAAGTAACAGATATTTCTTCGTTTACTGAGTATAATATAATATAAGAATATGGAATATACTAATGAAATATAAAAACAATCCTTTTAATTTATTTTAAATTTTTAGAATTTAATAATTAAAATATAAAATATTAATTCTAATATTTAAATTATACTATATCCAATCGTGCTATTCTTAAAGATGAATTCAATTATATTTAAAAGTTTTAAAATCAAAATCATATAATATACCGACATTTATTATAAAGTGCATGCCTAATTAATTAGGCAAATTCTTAAAATCCTTAATATGAATATAATTGAACTGCCTTACCCTCACTCCTAAATAAAGAAATTAATAAATATAATTCAATTAACATGTAGTGTATCAACCAATGCGCATATTAAAGTTGAAATACCAGACATCATATTCTTATTCTTGTTCTCGAGCTGCCGTGTTCACGGATTGCCTGTCACGCAGGCTTGTATAACATCAGCAGCGTGTTAGATGTTCTCTTCTCCTACTGAACAAGTCCTCCACTTCCCGTTCGCCAAATCTCTCGCTATTGAGAGAGAAAGAGAGAGAGATGGATGGAAGAGCCTACTGGTGTGAGCAGTGCAGGCATATATTCAGACTACGAGTCTCACGAGGCCTCTGCCCTCACTGCAACACCTCTTCCATAAAGCGCTACGACAACGATGAGGAAGAAGACTATCATCGAAGCTCTGGAATTTTACACTCTTTCTTCAAATTATTCGGTAGCCCATCAGAATCTGCCGCTGCTGCTGGGGATGCTTCAAATCCTTACTACCCTGACTTTGCAATGCCCTTAGCCAGATGGTTATTTGGGGAGGGCCCTAATCCCTACCCAGAGCATCGTGTGCCCCCGCCTCGTTCATTAATCGATCGCTCCAGGGGTAAGCAATGGCACATTCACTAAACAATTTACACCTTTTTTAAAGAAAAAAATTATTCTATATATATATCATGGCCTAGTTTATGGTAAATAGGTAAATATAATGGTTGAATACAGGTTATTATGGATGATATAGGCAATACAAATTTAAAGTAAATGGAATTTTCTTCTTTTATGAGAATTAAGTGAGACTTACAAATGTTATCGCTTGATATTTATATGGCCTCAGTATGTTGAAAGTTCACAATGAAGTAACCATTTTTGGTTGGCAGGTCCTACTCTCGAAGAAAGAACCGAAGATCCTGGATTAAACGAGTCGAACACCTTTCACCCAGCTTCTCATGGTGCTTCTACGGAATTGCCCACCATTAAATTGGTGACGAGGCACATTAAATCTAGTCCAAGTTGCGCAATTTGTCAACAAGATTTTAAGGCCGGGACAAAGGCTACAATTTTGGATTGTAGCCATCTATTCCACACAAATTGTATAATCACTTGGTTAGCTACAAATACTACGTGTCCTGTTTGCAGGAAAGCAACAAGGCAAAGTATAATCTAGTATAGAATCGTAAAAGGATGCATCTGTAGACCCCCTAATCCATCATTTGATGATATCCCACTTCACGAGATTTACACAATTACACGGAAGACTACGACATGTTGCGAGGACTTTAAATGGAAATATTCAAATCACAATTACAGCTAGTATACCACAATTCAGAATGATGTGCTCGCTATTTTCTTTATTTTTCCTTGTGCATCTCGGGATATCTATGAATCTCTACATTTAGCAAAACTCTTTCACAGCGAAATGGTCCTACTTCATCAGCCGATAGTGTGTCCGGCAAATCATAGCAACCTTGTCTCATTATGATACCTTATTATTTGCACCCAAAATATTTAGGTGGCCGCCACTAGGGAAATTATTTCTCATTTCCCTTCCGGGGGTGAATTAGATGCATCCATTCTACCTCAAATGTGCACAAGGCCTATTTGGCGCAATTACTTCTAACTCATTAGAAATGGCTTTTTACTCAAGTGAATTTTATATGGATCTTTAATAAATTTTATTATTCGAACAATCATCGTATAAACATTACACGACCCTTGCCTAATATTTTTTCTCGAGCATGCCTCCCCCAAATATCACTCATTTTCTTAATGACCCATACATTAGTTGTGACACTTATAAGGGGTAACCCAAAATCTAATAATATAGAGGATGATTCATCAAGATAGCAATAGAAATAAACTTGATTGTCTTCTTTGCACAATTCGTGAGTGATTGATGGGGAAGTACTTATAAATAAATACAAATGATTACTAGAAACCTGGTTCGACTACCCAAAAAGGGCGGAGCGTGCCTTAAAAGCGTGTAGGTTTGTTGATAAGGAGAATAATGTGACAATGTCCAAATCAAATGAACTAAACTATGCAGATTAATTTAGTCACCCAGCGAAACAGATACTAGAGCTCACGAAGAAAAGGACAATATATAACGGTCCATGAACGCATGCCCCAACGACGACAAGGTGCCTCTAGTTGGAGACTTGAATCTAAAGAGCCCCGATGCCCAACACTTGAAGTGTGGGGAACCCATGGGCTCGAGATTTGCTTCACTAGTCCAATCAATCAAGGAAGACTAGAGAAGCTGCACCTAGTTAATCAGAAGAAAGAGTAGTGGCAGCAACTAAAAAGGGAAGAAGCAAATAACGTGGCCACTGCTAGTCCCACTAACGAAACTCCAGCCACTGGTTCTCTTCAACATAACTACCTACCAACTGTAAATGTTTCCCAAATGATACACACAAGGAAGAAGGTATTGGGTTAGTCCTCAAATACAAAAATAGGAAAAATTTATTTTGTGATAAAAATTTCATATTATTTGAGTGAAAAAAAAACTATGGGTTAGACCCCTATAAATAAAGCCTCTTATTTGAGTTTGTAATTGTGAAGACCTGGATCATAAAACTCAAACATTTGAATCACGACGCTACACTTTTTTTTCAATTTGCAGTAATATATAAGTAAAATATTTAACAAATATTCTTTATTTTACAAAATTTATATGATTTAACAAATAATACTCTTTATTTTACAAAGCTCAAGTCTAATAAGTTTAATATTTAAAACAACTCAAAACTCTCCAAATAGTTCTACAGATTATAACAACAAACACCTGACTCAAAATAATCAAGATATATCATAGCATTATCTAGGTCATTTCAACTACTTGACTTTACCATCCCCGTACGATAACTTGAGATACTCTAAAAGAATAAGAGATAATAATAAATGAGCTAAATATTTAACAAATAACTCCATAATTAATTTAATAAATTTGAGATATATAATAATAATAAATATCAATAAAAGCAAAGAAACTCATATAGAATCAACAATATAAAAATTAATATCCCAAGTTCTAAGTGCATACGGCTCCAAGAAGTCACATTTGTTAAGGAAAATTCAATGATCTTAATAAGAATATAATAACCTAAACCTGTCGAAATTATGCCGAATTAGATCATCTACCTCAACAAGCTCAAGAAAGATATGGAAACCCATACCCGTCGACCCCTAGGGCAAACTAGACTGTGCCATATCAACAATCTTAACAGGAATGTGGCAACCCAAACCCATTAACCCTGTTGCAATATCAAATTGTCTACCTCAACAAGCTTAACATGGATATGGAAACTTAAACTCGTTGAACTCAGCCAAATTGGATTGTGCCATGTCAACAGTCTTAAAATGAATGTAGTGACCTGAACCCGTTAGCCTTTCACTAAATCGGATTGTCTTCCTCAACAAGTTTAACAAAAAAAAATCTTTGATGATCATATTTTCTTTAATGATGAACCTATGACTAATCATCGCAACAACTCACCACCACTCCCATATTTAGTCTTATCCCAAATAACAGGATCACCTATAACAATTCTTCACCATTCCTTTGAGTGGTGCTTAATTACTTCACAGTCACCATATGTGATAGAATCTTTTGTAATCCTGACAATTCTCCATCACTCCCCAAGTGGTGTCCGATCATCTTACTACTATTTTCGATGGTGGGACCCATTGTAATACTAATGATTCTCTGTCACTCTCACAGTGATACCTAATCATCTTATAATCATTCCCCAATGGTAGGCCCCATCTCTAAATGTTTCAGATATCCAGATCTTAACAATTCACATAGGTTTTACTAGAGAAAATATAGTATAAATATACTCTTGAGATTATCAAAATGATCACAGTATCGAATCAAGATGATTACATTAAAGTATCTCTAGAACCCATACAGATAGTTTAGTATCTTTATATATTTTTCTTTACATTATCTATAGAATACAAAATGGTATTGATTATGTATAACCCAATAATAGAAACTTCCGAAATCCCATGTCGTTCTTACATGTAGACAGATAGCTCACTCTACTAAGCTAGCATTATTAATAATCCTGACAATAATATGACATGAAATAAGATGTATCAACAATATAGAACACGAGTGAAAGTGAAATAATTGAATAATGTATGATAAGTAACCAATAAAATCAATAGACCAAATCATTATTTTATAATCAATTCACAAGGAAAGATCTAAACTATTATTCAATCAATTAATCATAACTTAGCCATTGATATTCTTTATATTATCATTTACTATATCAATTGCTAAATAATAAAATCTTATCAATTGATGCATCATCGGATTTGGATTGTAGTACGGATTAGGGAGCCAAGATTTGTTTGTCAGGTTTAAAGTGGGTTCGGTCTCCATGCGTTCTTAATCTGAATCATATATAATACAATAGAATATGATCAAAGGATTGACAGTATTCACTCTCCGATATATCCTTTGATATTAAATAAACATTTTCCTCTAAGGAAAGAAATAAGAGTATGCAAGTAAAGATACTTGTTGAAATAATTTTGTTTGTAGTTTGTACTTTTTTGAAAGCGTCTTAATGAGAGAGAGTGTGTGTGCACTCTTAGCGTCTTTAATTTGTCTTTGGTTTGATTAAATGTCGTCCCATTTTTCTGTTAGAAAGGAGGATTTTTATAGGAGTTAGGGAGCGGTTGATTTTTTTTGTCAACCGCCTAAGAAATCATCGGGTGGATGAGATTTCGCTTAGTTGGCGTTTCCAACCAGCACCCAAGACCGTTAAATCAAGATAAGAGAGGAAAACCACTTCGGCCATTGGCGTTGGTTCCGTTTTCTTCAAGGAGCAAACCGCTCGGATGGGGCCGACGGGCATGCCAACTAGTTTGGGCCGCATGGGCTGATTGAGCCTCCATATTTGTTGGGCTAAATCACCATGTAGATTCTTCCCCTTGGGCCATCAGTAACAATATCCATTACTAGCCCCCATGTCATGAGGCTTAAAATTCAACATTCTAGTATGATATCCTAGAGTAGTCAATTGTCTAAACCTATGCTCTTAGTCCAATGGACTTACTTGGTTGGCTAGATGAGGTCCGTCAGTCTGAAGAGCTTTATCTGATGAGGGCTACCAATCCGATGGACTTTATCCGTGTCGTCGATAGCAGCATTAAATGTGAGCTTCTTTGAGTCTCATGCCATTCTTAGAAACACACCAGTCATCATTACTGACTTTGGATAATTTGATATGCTGTAGAGCCTACGGAGTGTTGACATGTAATACCGCTATGATGAGACACATCTTTTTGAATTTTTATCTCAACAGTGTCATTTCGACTCGCATGCCTTGACTATAAATAGGCCTAGGTCCTTCACTTCCACATTTTGAAACCCTTCATTCCACTCGCATGCCTCTCTTTTAAAATCCTTTTGCTGCCTTCTTATCTCTAAAACCCTCCTTCTTTAATGGCTCCCGGCATCAATGATATTCAATCGGTCTTCACCTCCTCAAACGTTGACTACCTTTGAGCTTGGTATAAGATTCCAAACTCATAGATCATCGTCTATGAGATCTATCTGAAAAGTAGTCTCCGTTTTCCTTTGGTGCCGGAGTTATACAGAATAATGGTGGCCCTCCACATTCTAGTCGCCAGACTGCAACCAAACGCAATCAGGTATTTAGTTTCTTTGTACATTTTTACTCGCATTCATTGTTTGGCATTGGACATTAAGGCTGTAAAAGTTATTCTTTCTTTTCAACATGGAGCTAACTGGATTTTGGTCTCTCCACGGCCTTATTTTGAGTTGAGTGGGGGAAATCTTGATTCAACGAAGAGACGGAAGGACCGATTCTTTTATATGGTAGTTCCCTCCGGATGGGAGATCTCCAATGAATTTGGCCAAGTCTCTTTATTTTTTAATACTAAAGTAATGAAGCATGAAAAAGAGTTGGTTAAGGCACTCATAGATCTCTTTAAAAAAAAGCAAGCTCCTTTTATGAGAATAAAAAGAACCGATAGTTGCTAGTTGAGTCCCTCACTTAGGACAAATGGGAGCTTGTATTAGAGGGGTCGGACGCTCCTCCTGTACCATTAGTTCGCAAAAGGAAACATAAGAGGAAACAAAGGTCTCTTCAAATAAATGAGACATCAGTCCAAGCACCCGAGTGCAAGGAGGCCTCAGCCGAATCTTCTTCTGAAGATGAAGCCACTATTGATCAGCTAATAAGAAGAAAGAGGTTTTCGGTAAGGGTGGATCCATCTTCTACATCTTCCCTGGCCCAAGCCTTTGGGGTCGTCGGGTCAGATGAAAGCTATAAGCCTTCGGAGTTTGCTACCGAGGCTGTAGTCGAAGACGCTTTGATCCCTACTCCAGCACTTGCTTCATTTAGGGTGCCAGTCGCTCTACCATCACTGTTCGAGGAGCCTCTGCCAAATATTCCTACCAATTTTGCTGAGGGTGCCTGCTGGATCAGTGAGACTCAATTTTGGGAAGCTAAGGAGATACCTCAAATTGAGTTTTCGGTGGCCAGCATCCTTGAGGTGGTCATCTCAGAGCTTCATGCTGAGGTTGCAGAGGTGCCTTCTCTCAAGCTCCCAATATCCAAGGCCAGAGTCGAAGATGAAGCCAAAGGACGAGTCTAGGTGGTAGGCGTGCCTCTCTTGGAGGCCCCTACATCTGAGATTGAGCTGGAAGTAACTTCTGAGACCGTAGATGAAGCATCTAGTTCTAAACCCCCAGTGCTTGAGTGCAAGGGGGATGTTTTTGTCGGAGGAGTCAATGAAGTGGCTGAGGTGGCCGCTGCAGAGCCTTCAGAGCCTGAGGTCCAGGAGATTTTGGAGGTCCTCACAAGTGATACTCTTTTCGGGAGCTCTTTTATTTTTGAGTTATTGACCAAACCTTTCCTTAGTTCTTTTATTGCTTTCTTCATAGCTTCTAACTTGCTTTCTTTTTGCATCTTTAAGAATTGGCCCATCGTCTCACCTCCGTTACCGACCGCCTAGCTCACGATTATATTAAGAAAGATAAGTTCTTGGCTTCAGAGGAGCATACTTCTCAACTCGAATGTGAGCTATATGAGACGAAGCAGAAGTACATCCTCCTTCAAGACCAGAACTTCAAGCTAGAGAGTGAACTTCGGACGTCCATTAGTTCAAGTGACATCAAGAAGATGTTGGAGCATAGTTATTAGGATAGTATCGGCTTCTACCAACACATCAACAAAATGGTGGCTCCTATATTCCAATTTCCATACTTCATCCTAGGAACACTAATGCACGACATAGCTTAGATGTGTAGTACTATCCCAGAGACAGTGTGGACTCTTGGGAGCCTCTACCGGAGATTTCACAGCCACGTCCTCCTTTGGAATAAATATTTATATTTTTCTTATTCTTATAATTGTACTTGTAACATTTGTTTATAATAAAATGAAAATTTTTATCATTATGTCAATGATTCTTTCTCTCTCTTGGTTATTTATACATATACATACAAACATATATATATATATATATAAGTCGGCTGGACATTATACACTTAAATGCCGAGCTCTTAAGATCACTTAAGCCATTGTCCACACATGGCCTTTATTCTTTGGACAAGTTGGAGGGTATTAGAGCACTTATGTGTCTAACTTAACTTTCTTGGACAATGGTTAGATGATGATACTACCATGGAGGTCTTTGCATTTATACTTCCCCAAGTTTTTAATTTTTTGGCCCCATTAGGGTCACTTAGATTCGTGACCAAATTTTAACAATCTGACATCGTTTGAGTTGCTCGGTAACTTGATCGAGTTTTATTAACCACCAAATGTGGCTCAAAGGGCAGGTGAATGGATCTCATTGGACTTAGCGGTAACTTAGGTCATGTAATTTTATGAAATAACAAATAAGTATTCATATGAACAAATAATAAATAACTTGTCACATCTCGCATTTTTATATCTATTTTAATCATAAAAATGTGTGTTTATTTTAATAATCTGGTAAATCACAATAAACCATATTACATAGGATCCAAAATAAGGCCAATTATCAATAACTTTGACATTCATTGAACTATAATATAATATCAGCTTGTGATAGAGAAAGATGTTAACTAAAATTTCAAACTCATCATATAAAAATAACATTGAAATTTACAAGATAACTATAAGAAATTTGTGAACATATTTCTAAACTACAAATAATAAAAACTTACATTTTTTGGATGTTTATAAAGTACAAGTTCTTATATCATTACTTAAACTAAACAAATCACATCATTATAGATTACCACACACTTAATGGTTCTTCTTTACTTTTGTTTGCTAGGCTTGAACTCCTGTAAAAGTATTTGGAGGGAAAGAAAATAACAAGAGAGTGAGCTAAATATTCAATAAGAATATAATAGTTAAAGACATACATATTTTTCTTTAAAATAATTCACAAGGAGGAATATGGATCATGATGTATGTGAAAATATATATATACTTTTAGAATATTTTCATGATATAATTGGCTTTTTTTTTTCTTATACTTAATTCTTGTTACTTGCCAGCACATTCTTACCTTACATATCTTGAGGAATTAGGACTAGTAGGCCTTACCAGCTAAAGGAGTATTTGATCGATATCTGGATTGTATTCACTCCACACAATCAAAGGCCAAAATCACATAACACAGCGATACTTTCTTCCTTATTTACATTCCAAAGATAGGATAGATTGTGTTCACTCCACACAAATCAAAGGCCTTGTGTTCCTTATTTACATTTCAAAGACAGGATGGTACTATCTATTATCTCCCGGTAGACGAGGCTAAAATCGTATAGTGATACTTATCCAGACAACGATCTACACTATAATATTTTAAGACATACCAGAGAATATTATCAACTGAAATAAATCATTGGTTTAGTTTCTTTATTTTTTAAAATTTCGTAGTGAAAGCCCTTATTCATAATCCTACTTCTTCTTCTTAATTTTCTCATATTAAAGGAAATTTATATTTTCTTGGTATTATATTGGCTTCCACTCATGTACAAACTCATACATAAACATATCATATATATTTATAATGAAATTACAATAAAATACATCGTATATTTTCATAATAAAATAATATCAATGCATAACATAAATTCATATATATTTTAACATGTGCTGGACTTATTTTTAGACAACATATTATTCAATTCCCAATCCATAAATTACATAATTTACCAGTTCACTAACCGGTTCGATTTCATTTCATCTCTTTAACTGGTTTGATCATAAATTTGGTTTATGAATTGGTTCAACTTTTCATAATATTTCATTAGTTATATCATGTGAGTTGGTTCACCATTATCAATATAATAAGCAGCTGGATCATTATTTTAAAGGAGTATATATAAAGATCGGTTCACTTATCAAATTAACCGGTTCCTTAGAAACCGGTTCATTAGATATCTTTAATATCTGGTTCTTATAATGGCCAATTGATTTACATGATGTATCACTTGATTACTAATTTAACATGCCATATATGGCTGGTTTATTATTTATTTCCTAACGGGTTCACACTAAATTAGCAAGATAGGCAATTAAGTATAAATCGGCAGATTTAGTGGCAATTTTCATTCCGGGGTTGGTTCAGTGACCAAATCAAAGTTTTTTAAAAACTGTTTTACATGGTGATAGTTAAGCCTTAGTACTAGAAGACTTGATCGGGCCAACCCTTGGTTCAACCGGTACACAGCCAGTTTAATCCATTTTCCTGAACTGCCTTGCTACAGCATCAATAGGGATGTAGGGTATGGTTCGGTTGTCATTTTGGGGTCCAGTTTGGTGGTTAAATCCTACCACATTTAACAAGTTGATACTTTAATATCATTTTAACGTACTTAAGATACATTAGCTGCCGGTTCAGCCGAATTGGGGCCCAGTTTGACCCATTTTCATGGGCTGAAATTCAATATTTCAGCAAACTACTGAAGTTCAGTCTGGGTTCTGATATGTGGTCTGGTTCAGGGACCATATTAAGGAATTTTTAGAAACCATTTTACATGGTGATGGTTCAACCTTAGTACTAGAAAATATGTCCGAATCGGCTTCTGATTCAACTAGTTCATGGCCGATTCAGTCCATCAAATGGACTGCCAGATTTAGCATCCACATGGAAATAGAGTTCGGTTGCTCATTTGGGGATCCGATTCAGTGGTTCATTCAATTCATTTTTATGAGCCAATTTAAAAAAATCTTAATAAGGGTCTTAACTAGTTAGTGACCAATTTTGAACCGGTTTGGTGGCCGGACGAAGGCCAGTTTGGCCTGATTTCCCCAAACTGTCATTTCCAGTATTTTGGTACAATCTGGCCGATTCGGTTTATACAATTTTCTTGAGGCTGAACTGGTCGAATTTTCAAGAGATATTTTAAAATAAACTTCATGAAATCTTAGAGGGTTTATTAAAGTTCCTATACTAATTTTTTATAGAGCTTGAATCGATAAAAAACGTGATGAAAATCAGCACCAATAGCAATCTCTGATTTTCTCGGTTCAAACCGCCAGTTGATTTAAAACTCCTTGAATCCGGCCTAATTCATGTGCATTATTCCAAAATAAAAATATGGTGATTTATCCAACATATTAAAGTTTCTTCACTAAAATTTTCATGGGATAAATCGGTCATTAATAGTATGTAAAAATTAGCATATCAGCAAGTATAACAGCAGGTTGCAGAACCAACTTCATGATGTATGTTTCTGAATTTTTGCTATTCTAGTATGGTAACGGCAATTATTATTCTAGAAAAAAATATAGTGATTTAGCTAACATCTTAAAGTATATTCAGTAAAAATTTCATTACATGAATCGATCAATATGTAAAAATTCAGATATCATCATGGTGTAGCAGAGTTCAGCAATAGAGTCCCATTTTGACATGTTGCTGAACTTTGCTCCTTTTATCATGGTAACGACAAGGATTATTCTAGAACAAAAATATGATGATTAAGCTAATATCTTAAAGTATATCCTGTAAAAATTTCATGATATGAATTGATCAAATAAGGTATGTAAAAATTCAGACATCAGCATGGTGCAGCAGAGTTCAACAATAGAGTCCGATTTTGACATGTTGCTAAACTTTACTCCTTTCATTCTGATAACAGCAAGGATTATTCTAAAAAAAATATGGTGATTTATCTAACATCTTAAAGTATTTCAAATAAAAATTTTATGGCATGAATCGATCAAATGAGGTATGAACAAATTCGGATATCTGTAAGGTACAACAGAGTTCAGCAACAAAGTCCCATTTTGATATGTTGCTGAACTTTACTCATTCTAGCATGATTTTGGTGGGATTTTTAAGTATTGAACCAATAATATTTCAAGTTAAGATCAATAATTCAACAAAAAATCGAAGAGGGGGAGGAGTTCTTGCCTGAAAATATTTTTAATTAAAATTAGAAAATCAGCAGCCAACTGGGTCTTCTTTGTTCTGGTTCAGCTTTCCTTTCTGTTTTGCTCCCCTTTTCCCTCCAGCCTACCCACGGTTTCTTCCTCTTTTTTTTTTATTTAATTACTTTTCAATATACTTAGTCATCACCCAAAAATTTTGGAGTTGCCACATGCCCCCTATACTACCACTTTATTGACTTTTCCTGACTAATATCAAAACTCACCATTAGGTCCTTAAGTAGATTTCACCTACTTGCATTGCCGTATAGCCATTTCTCCCTACAAGACAACCTTTCAGTCCTCTAGGATCATTAAACAATAACCATTTTTCACAGTATACCTATCAATCCTCAAAGAAAAGGTCTCAACGGCTAATTCCAGATTTTGGGTGGAGTAATTCTAATCGTAAACTTCCCACCAACTAAACCCAAAGGTAACCATCCTTATATAATGCAGGAAAAATACAATCTCAAGCCTTCCTCAAAAGTGTTATATTCTATTATGATTCACTTCACCCATTAAGGATCAAACCAAACGGTAAGGTTGAATATTTGTCCTCTACTCCTCGAAAACTATCCTCACATACCTCATTCCAACTAACACCGATTGTCTCCTAGCCAGATGTCCTATGGACAATGCTAATCCTTGAGGAAACACTTAATGGATGTTTTACCAAATTTAGCTAGACCAAAGAGAATCACACACCTTCACGACAACAATCGGTATTTCCCAAATTAGCTATCGCTCAAGCCTCTGTGGAACTACATCATACTATCAGAGAAACCACATACCTAACATACTCTTCCCTTAGCCAAACTAACATTCTCTTCTCAGTTGAGCACACGGCTAACCGTCTTTCGTAATCCATTATACAATCCTCAAATAGAGTTCGTACACCCTTGTGATTTTAAGAATTCATCAATGTGGTCATTACAAAATTGGCTCAAATATGACTGAGAGATCCAATCCATAAAATCCATAAAAATGCCAGCAAACCTATAAAATCTAAAGGCATTATTGGAACTCGCAACGGCTATATCTTAATTCTGAAAGCTACCGTAGACATAATTCTCGATTATCCACAATTGATAGCACTACAGATACCGATCAGCCTTAGGAAATATCAAGTCCTTGCAATAGATCAAATGAACTACCTATTTATTTTCCCAATGTCAGCTTATTAGACTATTCATCCCCAGCAACCAAGTTTTAATCATCCACATGTAAACTTATCTGTCATCTTACCTACCCCAAAAGTTTTAGAGTAGTTCATAATAGGCATTAAACTAATACTTCATCGATTCTATACAAAATCTTCAAATATCAGAGTTAATCTCGACATGGCCTCGAATTACTAATTAACAGAGAAATTAACCGAATTCTTTCCTTTAAGAAACATCCTCAAATGCATACACAGCCCAAACTTTTTAATGACCACAAGATGACTTCCAGATATGGTCTCACATGCTACACAAACTTGACAGATATCGTCATTGAACGATTTACGGACAAAACGATACTAATTCCATCGCCACTCGATCACTATGCTTCATACTCGTAGTTCCGCAATTAGATTGCGAAATATAATATCCTACTAATACAATTCATGCTATCGTGGTGACTCACCAACTAAATAATCCTTAATATCATATCAAGGTTTAGCACCACAACTATGGTCAAATCCGTCTAATAAATTATATTTACAGACCCAAGAAAATATCATAGACCTCGATGCAGCTCGTATAAAATCCATGATCCTCGAATAACGAATAAATTTAGGAAACACAAATAAAATATAGACTCAGAATCCCAAAACAATATATATATACTGAAATGTCAAGATTTGGGAAGTCTTTCCTTCCACCACGGTAAACGACACCTCAATACTAGTGCAATCACCGGTAAACCTTGATCCAATGCACTGGACTACTTCTCTGTCTAACCCGTGAAATATAGCAATCCCTAATCATGTGGTCGAACTGTCTACAATCGAGACATGCTCTCAAAAATCTTATCGAAACAAAATATTCATCCATAGAGCATCCCCAACATATCCTACAATGTCTCTTTATTCTTGAGACCCATGACTCTTTTTATATCAATCACCCAAGGTCGACTTTACCTTCTATCTTATATGGGACAACATCACCTTTTCTCATTCCGAACATTATATCACCACAGATACCATCCCAATCTTCAGGATCTATGTCTCAACCTCTATAGTATCCGAGCTACCCAAACGTTTAGGCACTTAATCATTATTAAATAGATTATAAACATCGACATTCTTGAATTCCTTACACCAGAATTGACTCTAAGTTATACTAGCCTCAAGCTATTGATTCCACATTATCCATCATACTTCATCATCAAATTCAAGTATCCCTTTTTAGCAAATTACTAGCTTGAGGACCTCAACTCAAAGCCGATCAAACTTAAACTTTGAACTAAAATTGACTGCTTAGGCCTCGAATCGATGTTGAAATACTCAAACACTAGCCTGGTATTGATCAAATTCAAACCTTAAGGCATCTCCAAAAATTTCTTTAAATTCCTTCCGACCTCGCGGCGAGTTTCGGGCATCGATCATCACTAGGATCATTTCATCATTTCACGAGTAGACCACCTTCGGTCGTCCGTGCAAAGATCGAGCCAATGCTAATATTCTTTTTGAAAAAAAAAAACACACGGGTTAGATTGCGGTTCAGACACTAACTAGGATGCATAAGCGAGGCAACCAAACGTAATCACTATTCCTAACTTAGTTCTAGTCTAAATTAGTCAACTAGGATAACTAGAACTATCCGGTTTAACTTAATTGTCCTATGCCTACATTCACTTATTTAATCTGTCTTAATCTAACCCAAGTTTCTACATAAGATTCAAATCAACTTTAAGGTATTTCTTTTTTTCTGATACCAATTGTGACATACCGTATTTTAAATCGAAAATTCGGTAGAATTTATGTTGTCATACAAATATCAGACAAATATAAAAACCTATAAATATCATTTACAACACGTAAAAATCCATCCAAATAAACTCCAAACATCCAAAAAAACACAAACTAACACAGAATCCTAAATCTGCCATAATTATTTTGTGGCTCCAACGTTATGTCTCCGGATACAATATCGGACACAGAAAGATGCCACTAGGTACCTAAAACAAATCATAATAACTTGCAAAAATATATACATATATATCCATGCACATCGGACTATACTATCTGATCATCCATCATTTTTAAAATATACACCAACAAGTTAAACATAATGATATATACAGCCCTTCATAAAGTATACAAAAACACAAAAGTATAAATTTTTGATATGATCTTCCAAGTCCCGCACCTAGTCAACTTCTAGCCTCTACTCCATTTCATCGGGTATAAGTTTGTGCTAATTTGAAGGAAAGGAAAAGCAGCAATGAGTGAGCCTAAAGCTTAACAAGGCACAATATAGTAAAGACATAAGTAGTATACTGAAAATAAATCAAAAGGAAGTAATAGAATATGATACAGGATGCATAACATAAAACATGATCAAATACATTTTCGGAATACAACTAATGTTTCCAATTTATTTCTGATTTTTTTAGGTTCGAAAACATGCAGAAATCTTTATTATCTTTTCGGATCTGTGCTAGTAGGCCTCACCAGCTAACAGAGTAGATGTTCAAAGAATGGAATGTGCATGTACCCACACATTCTAAGGCGCATACCACGAATATCAAACTTTAACGTCCCGTGTCAGACGGTATATTTTTTGCCAATATACAAGCCCAAATATGCTACCAAATAATCCTTTACAATTTGTTACCAATAATATTTCTCAGAATATACAATTAAGCACATGCAAATATATATAACTTAAATAACAATAAAATAAGGTGGAATCATGCAAAAATACTCAATTGCCTTAGATGAGCAGTACCAGCACGTAGGTTAGGTTTTTCGGATGCACCAAACGGGTCAAAACTTGGAAATCGAATACCAAACTGATAAATATTCATATTCAAGACATGAGTAAATCACAATTAAAGCCAAATCATGCATGGAACTCAAAATAAATGGGAAAACATGAGCCGGGCGCGGGTTACGGTTTCGTCGAAACTGAACCCGCACGAAATGTGGGGAAATTAGACATCAAATGACAAATAAATCATGCAAGGGTCATGGGTTCAATGAAATACAAGTTTTGCATTAGTACCGGAATGAAAAAACCCGAGAGATACAAATAAAAATAAAAAAAGAGAATAAAAAGGGTATGAGTGTACTTGCCTCGACCCAATCTATCACTTTTTCAACTAGCTCGAAATCGAAATTGGACTTGAGGACCTGAGTTTCCCTCCTCTCTCTACTCATCGGCCCTCTCTCTCTCTCTCCTCTCCTTCTTCCTTTCTTCTTCTATTTCTTCCCAACACCCCCGACTTCCCCTGCTTTTCCTTCCTCTTCTTGGTTATTATATATATATATATATTCCATTTTTTATATTTCAAAACCCAAATCTATACTCAGGGGACCGAATGGGCACACTTTAGACGCCGGCCCAATTGACCTAAATATCCCTCCAAAATTTTATAATATTTAATTAATTTTTATCACGCCTAAATTATCAAAAATAATAAATAATCCCAATTAAATCGAATAAAAATTCAGGATATTACAACCTTATAAATTGCTTGTTTGTGAACTGGGTCCCATTGTCGATCACTATGACTTTGAGGTTGCCAAATCTACACATGATACTTTGTCGGATGAACTCGGTCACATTTTTCTCAGTGATCCAAGCCAGTGGATGGCCTCGATCTATTTCGTGAAATAATTGATCCCGATGATCACAAATTTTCTCTACTTGAATGCAATTGGAAAAGGTTCGAGGATATCAAGCCCCCATTGTGCAAATGGCCAGGGCGACTATAGAGCTTGGAGCTTTATCTGTGGTTGATGGATAGGGTTCCAATGAAACACTTGACAATTCTCACATTTTCGTATGAAGTCCATGGCGTCTGCTTCATGGTGGGCTAGTATTATCCTTATCTCATGAGTATAAAAGTAAGGTTCTTGCGCCCAATATGGGATCTGCAGATACCAAGATATACTTCTTTGAGCGTGTAGTCAACCTCTTTAGGCATGAGACATCATAGGTATGGGACGGAGTACCCATGTCGGTACAACTTTCTATCCACAATGGTGTACTAGCTTGCTGTCTTTGTTACACACTTGGGCTCATCCAAGCTTTCTAGTAATGTGCTGTTAGATAAGTATTTCATGTGGGGAGTCATCTAACTATCGGTATTGACTATTTGCATTATCTCTGGCTCTAGATCGTCTATACTAGGAACTTCAAGGATTTCACGCATTTCTCATATGTATTGCTCAGGGTCCTCGGTCGTTGCGGCTCTTGCTAATTGGTCGGCTTTCCCATTCTCTTCTCTCTGAATGTAGATCATCTCCATATTATCAAATGTTGAAGTTAGGCCTCAAACTTTTAAGAGATATTTAGAAAGTTACTTGTTGCAAGCCTCAAAATTTTCTCAAACCTAAGTAATGACAAATTTTGAGTAACTGTAGATGATTTGGTTTTTAGCCAAGCACGTTTTGGCCATTTGAGTCCAGCAAGTATTGCCTCATACTCTGCAACATTATTGGTCATTGGGAATTCAATTGTCATTGAATATTGTATCTCATTCCATCAGGAGTTCTCAAGACCACGTTGGCACCACAGCCTACTTGCATTGAATAACCATCCATGTGCAAAGTCCATGCTAGACTATTTTGCTGACCGTCGGTCTCAATGAGGTCAAGGGTTTCTAGAATTGGGGTCATTGTTTTAACGATGAAGTTAGTCGAGCTTGACCTTTTAAAACTAGCCTTGCTAGGAACTCCATGTTGAACTCGTCCAACTCAATGGCCCATTTGACTAGTCGTCCTGACATGTCTCACCTTTGTAATATTCCTTTTAATGGCTGATCTGTCAGAATAACAATTTTGTGTTCCTAGAAATACGGTCAAAGTTTTTGGGTAGAATACACAAGCACCAAAGCCATCCTTTTTGCATGAGAATATTGGGTCTTTGGGTCGATCATGATCTTGCTGGCATAGTATAAAAGCTGCTGTCCATCGGACTGTTGTCAGATCAAGACCGAGCTCAAGGCAATGTCAGACATTGCTAGGTATAATAAAACATCTCGCCTTCTTGAGGGGAAGTAAGAAGTGGTGGGTTCGAGAGATACACTTTAAGCTCTCAAAAAGGAGCTTTGTAGTCAGTCATCTACTAGAAGCCGGCTACCTTCATTCCTCTTAGAACTTTAAAGAAAGGCAAATACTTCTTAGTTGACTTAGCCAAGAAGGAGAAGAGGGTTGCTAGCCACCCGGTGAGTTTCTAAACTTCTTTCACAATTTGAGGTGGGTTCATGCCAAGGATTGCCTTAATCTTTTTAGGGTTTACTTTAATTCCTCAATATGAAACAATGAAACCCAGAAATTTTTTTGAGGTCACTCCGAACATATACTTTGTTGGATTAAGCTTCATTTGGTGTATCCGAAAGATATTAACGCCTCGTCCAAGTCACGAATATGGTCGTCAGTTTTCCTACTCTTGATGAGCATGTTGTCTATATGTACTTCCATATTTCATCCGATTTGAGCCTCGAACATTTTATTGACGAGTCTTTGGTAGGTGGTATTGGTATTCTTTAGTTCGAAAGACACAACAATTTGTCCATTGGTTGGTCATGAACAATGTGTGCTCCTCATCTTCTAGTATCATGGATCGCCTTCCTTTTACCTAATATTCGTGATACTTAAACATAATAATATGCCATATTATATACAAGTATAGATAATATATAACCATTATACACAAGATTTACAAAATTGCCACATCATCGGTAGCTCCAATACTATACGATTAAAATACAGTGTTGGACTCTTCAGAGATGTTTATTAAATACTAAATTAATTACCATAAAGTCTCGCGAAAGTGTACATAATGATGATAATAATAAATTGTGGAAGCATAAAAAATGAGTAATACCAATGTCATGTTCATTTTATTACAAGATCAATTACATGGTTTCATATATTCGCTACATTTTCATCATAATACATTAGTACACAAGCCTAAACTATTATTGTCTTTACTCCTACTTATTGGGTACCAACTCATGGTCATCATCTAAAGGATTAGAAAAATAGTAAGAGAGTGAGGCAAATATTCAGTAAAGTATATATAAGCAAAGACATATGCATTTATACTTAAAATAAATATATGAATAAGAAGAATAGAAATCATATAGGACATGCATGAACTTTTGTTTTCTTGAACTTTTCCTTTTATAAATTTTAATTATCATTTGTCCTCATATCATTTTTCTTTAGAGATTAGGGCTAGTCGGCCTTATCAATTAATGGAGTAATCAATCAAGGAAAAGATTGTGTATACTTTCATACAATCTAAGGTCAAACATTTCTATTTAGCACCAAAGGTGGGCGGTATACTTTTAATCCAATATACGATGCCATAAAACTTATTCTGCCAAAAGTTTCCCCATTGCAAAGGGCAGTCCTCGAGTTTTTACTGTAATATCATAATGTATGCAAGAAAATATCACCAGTTAAAATAATTCCTTAGTCCAGTTTCTTAACCCATTTTTTAAAACTTCATATAGAAGCTTCTACCTTATTCTTAATACTTTTTCCTTAATTTTCTCCACTCCAAAAGAAGATATTTATCATTCTTGGAACTTACAAAGCTTTTATATAAACTTTCCATAATATCGAAACATACAACCATAAAATATGATAATTAATAATAAACGGTAAATCGTAATAGAAATCAATGTATTAATCAGTTTAGTAGCTTAACTTTAAAATTTTACATATGTTAAAAATTTAGATTTTACATGTGATATATTCAATCGATTCGGTTGACAGTTCAATAGCTAGTTGGGGCCAACTCGGATTGATTTATTAAATCCAATTTTAGCATAATTACTTAAGGACTTGGCTATCAGCTCATGGTCAATTTAATGGCCAGTTCAAGGGTTGGTCAATACTGATTTTTACTATTAATTTCCATCATTTGTAAACCGGTTTAAGGTTTAATACATTTCCATTAGTTGAAAATGTGGGCTGATTTATCTACTGGTTTAAGGCCCAGTTCAAGGCATACTTTTATCGGTTTATACTTCAATATTACTACATGACAACTTGGTTAATTTGGATGCCGGTTCAACTGGTTTGGGAACCGAATTTTGAGCCTGTTCAGTAGCCACAATTTCAGCATCAACATGGATGCAGTTCGCCGGTTCTAGTACCATTTATGGGCCTTGTTCAGTAATCAATTCAAAGGGTTTTGGGTGGCTGGTTCATTGGTCGATAGGTTAGCCTCAATACATGATACTTTGGCTAGGCCGGCTGCTAGTTCAGTTGGTTTGGGATCCAGTTCGCTCTATTTCCCCCAAACTGCCAAGTTTAGCATTAGCATGAATGTAAAGGGGTCGGTTCTATTATTGTTGACTTTATAGCCAATTCGAGGCCGGTTCATGACTATTTTGGAGAGTCTTCTTATAGTAAGAGACTCAATATTAAGAATTTTTCTAGTTTTTGGCCAGCTCAAGTTAATATTCCAGTCACTTTGAGTCAAAGTTATAATTAGAAATTCAGCATCAGCATTTACAATTGCTATCGGATTCTGCCTCTGTTTTGGTGACTGGTTCAGGGCTAATTTTTATAGGATGATACTTTAATATCACCACAAGGTAATTAGGTTAATATGGCTGTCGGTTCAGCCAATTTGGGGCCCGGTTTATAGGTTGTAAATTCCAATTTCAGCATAATTGCTAAAGTTAGTCTGGTTGCTGAACTGAGATCCAATTCAATGACCGGTTTAACCCATTTTCAAAAGCTAAATTATCGCAGTATCAATAAGAGGCTTAGTTAGTTGGTCACAAAATTGGAGCTGGCTTGGTGACCATTTGGTAGGTAGTTCAGCCAATTTACAGTAGCTGTTTTAGCTACTGTTTTTTGCTCAACACTTCAGCTGAGTATACTTCATGCTAAAATAATGATATGGCCAAAAATATTAGGCAATTTAAGTATTAGAGTAATAATACTTAAGGGAATTAATAATAAACAATAACAATTGAAGAAAAGATTTTGAATACACTTGCCAAAATATCCAGCTGAATTCCTTACTGCCTTCAGTTCTTCCTCTCAGTTTCCCTTCTTTTTCTTTTATGTTTTCTCCCTCTTTCTCACACGATTTCCTTTCTTTATTTTTTCCTCTCTTCTTCACGTGCCTCTGATACAAATTTAGAGGCTTGAAGCTGAGTCATCCAGCCTTGCCAGCATCTCATGAAATCCCCTCCTAAATCCAATGAGTGTCCTTAATTCAGCTGATGATTCATGCTAATTTTACCAATTTGGTTTCTTAAGGATTTGCCTAGTGGAAAGTTATAATTGGTTGCTGAATTCTTGGTGATACAAGCTATTGATGCTTGCTGAGGTGTGATGCTACTTGCTGAAGTTTTGGAGCTGCAGCCGTGGAGAGCTGTTGGCTGCCGTGTTGCCGCATCTCTCCCCTTGTGCTGCCCAGTTGTGTGCTGAGAGCCGTTTCCTTAGTTATTGAAGTAAGCAATTGTAAGATACTTTTATTTGCCCTCAATTTTTGCTAAGTGTTGCAGAAGCTGTTGCCGTGTTATGTCTTGCTTGAAGGAATCCCAATTCTTGCTGTTGCCATGTTGCATTTGCTGGAGAAATGCTGATTTTTGGTGTTATTGGCTGCTGCTGTGTGATGCTGAAGCAAGAATCACTTTTTATGTTGCTTCCCAACTGAATATTTATGTGTCAATTGCTGGCCGAGCACCTTCTCATCGACCAAATTTTAATTTGGTTGCTAATAGGATCAAATTTTGGTAGCCAATTGTTTTATTGCCCTTGAAATTTATTCAGTTGTTATTCGTGTCCATTAATTATACTTACGCCGGTTTGTTGATTTAATTTGTACCATAGCTGCATCCCAGGGTGAATATTAGTATAATTAGATTCAATCCTTACATCTGGGCTCATTTGAATATGGTTGCAACCTAAATATGCATCCATGAAGCTCAACAGTTTGTGCCTAGACGTTGAGTCTCGGAGTAGATCAATCCTTGATAACGGAAATCTATCCTTTGGACATACTTTGTTGATGTCGGTGAAGTCAATGCACATCCTCCACTTTTTGTTACTCTTCTTGACCATGACAACATTAGACAACTAGTCTATATATTGAACCTCCTTGATGAATCCAACGTCGAGCAATTTCTTTACTTCCTCATGAATGGCAACCAATTTTTCATTCGAATGATTCCTTTGTTTCTGTTGGATAGGTTTGTGATCGAGATCTAGACCCAATTTATGGACAATTACTCCAGTTGGTATTCTTGGCATGTCGCTAGGTGTCCTGGCAAAAATATCAAAATTCCGTTGGAGAAAACCAATAAGTTGGAGGGGTTCAGGCAGTAAATTTCCTATTTGAATGTACTTCTCTAGATCATTGAGGTCCAAAGAGATCCGGTCCGTAGATTCTCCAGGTTGAGCTTACAATAATGTGGTCTCATCACTGAAGTCGAGATCCTTAATTGATTGACCAGGGGGTGTTTGAGTGATTTGGGACAAGTAAGATATCTACTCGGTCATCCAGTTACCAAGGACTTCTATGTTGTACGAAGTCAGAAACTTCATATTCAAATGCAGAATTGAAGTCACTGCCCCAAAAGCCGTTAAACAGGGATGTCCAAGGATGGCATTGTAGACCGAGAAAAGGTCTATTGCCAAGAAACAAAGCATCTTGGTGGTCGTCCTTGAGTAGGTACTAGTTTATTGTCCGGTCCGTACAGGGGTCCCTCGGTGGTTTTCATTCGACTTCTTTTTAATCCCAATTTAAAGTACGCATTGAGATAAAATAAATTTTTTAAACTTTTATTATCAATAAGTACTTGTTTTAACTAATAGTCCACATTACCATCAGAGATGAGTGCGGTTACAACCAAGGGATCAGAATGTGGGGAAGTTACATCAGTTATATTTTTGTTACTAAAACTAATGATATCATCCCTAACTTCTACCTTTGCCTTCTTGTGGCTGGTGGCCATTCTTGAGCTCTCTGGAGTGTCATCCCACACTAGTCATGTTGTAATCATGTTCACGACCTTACTGTCACTCAGTTTCTTGGTTGATTGGCCTTATCCCCATCTACTCCTCATGAAATCTGTTTGGCTCTTTGCAGAAAGGGGTTTAGATGTCCTTTCTCGATCAATTCTTTAATTTCCTTCTACAGTGTCTGACAATCTTCTGTACTGTGACCCCCACACCGATAGTAGTGATAATATTTTGACTGGTCACTTCCATGAGGGTTCTTTAATGTCTTCGGCCAGTTGAAAAACTTTTTATCCCAAATCTGCATTAGGATGTTGATACCAGAGTTGCTTAAAGGAGTCAAGTCTAGGGGCTTGAACTCTCTGTGAGCTATCGGCTCAGACTTCTGCTACTTCCTTGGTCCTCGGGGACCCATGTGATCCCCATTATTCCTCTTTCCTTGCATCGTCCTTTGGGGGAATTGGTCTACTCAGTCTGACCGTTTTGCTTCATTGGCATCTTTAACTTCTTTCCTTGAAGAAGTCCCTAGGCTTCAAAATTGATATGAAGGCACTTAGCTTCACCTCAACGGTGAGCTTGGGTATCTTCCTAGTCTCGGTAACCTAGCCAAGAACTTCTTCAAACTTTCATTTGGCCTTTCCTTGTCCTATAATGGAACGGGTACTATCTTTTAAAACCTTCCATTAATTATCATACTTACTAAATAAAATTGATATGCTAATTATTTTAATCTTTTAATTTCTACAGAAATTTTAATAGAGTTTCCTCTAAAAGTGGACAAAAACCATATAAACAACATGGATAATACAACACGTACAAGACATATAGACCACCAGACCTCAAAATCCAACACAATTCATACATAGGATCACATCAACTACTAAATCATCTATGACTTCAACACTAAAACATCAACTACTACATTGAATCAAAAAGAGATACCATCTAGGTACTTGTATCAACCAAACATCATACCTAGGGAAGCATAACTAGATCCATGCATAAATTTGCGGAAGCATTCTATGTCATCATAAAACATGCCATGCCACATTTTAATTCACAACATTCCACAATGACAATAATTATTTAATTTACATTCACTTAATATATAGATTGATATAACTAAAACTTATAAGTCTTCGAGGTCCAACTGTCTTCCTTTAACTACTCTCTACCTTTAACTCTTTTTATCAGGCTTTGGCTAAATAGTACCATCTGGAAAGGGATAAAAATAACAAGAGTGAGCTTTATATTCAGTAAGGTACCATAAAAATAAAACATGCAAACTTTCATATGATACACAAAATATATATATATATATATATATATTTACAAGGGAACATAGAAGGATTTAGGAAACAAATAAGCTTATTGAGGATGAAAATGCATGAAATAATGCATAAACATGAACTTGGGATCAAATTCTTGTCTTGGTTCATGAACTTGAATTATTTCTTCATCTATTATTGAGTGCGAGAAACATGCTCAAAGCGTCAATATGTATAAGAAAAAGCACATGCACAAAACGGGGCATCACTTATGAGCCTATGAACCAAATCTTATGTTACTTTATCTTTTTTCTTTTATATAATTCTTCTTCTGATTTCTTAGTCTAAAGTACTTGCTGAAATCGTAAAATAGCTTCGTACTTTCTTATCTTTTGGAATATATTCTCTTATTATCTTGAGGGACCAAGATTGGTAGACCTTACTAGCAGAGGGAGCGAATAATCGAGGATAGATTGTGATACTCCACACAATCAAAGGCCTTAGTTCTTCTTTCTTTCATAACAAAGGCGCCATTCTTTTATCATTATGTGTGTCCTTCTCATCTTGTGGACCATTCTTTCATAGTTATACATCATCTCATGTTTTTTCCTTATTTACATCCCAAGGACCAGGCTGATCTTAAATTCTTGGTTCTTGGTACTTTCTTTCTCATTCATTCATGATCTCATGATTCTTGGTTCTTTGTCATCCATAGTAATGCCCCGAGGAAGGCAGACCACGTATCACTTCATGGACGAAGTTATCATCGATTACCACTGTAACATCCAAAGACTTGCCAAGAATATCACCCACTTCACTAAGTGGCCAAGATACATGGCCAGAGTATCCTGAAGTCTCTACCGTAATATTTGTGGCAGGCCAAAGAATATTACCTGCTGGAATGAACTTTGGTCCAGGTTCTTACTATTTTTACTTAACTTGGGGGATCTTGTTTCTTGATTCATGATTCTTAACCTTGATTCTTAATCATCAGTGATCACTTGAACAGATTTGTTCAGATTATCTCGTTTCCTTAGTCTTGACTTTTCATTTTTCAGTGACCACTTCATCTTAGAAGCTTACTTACTTTACTTGAATTAGATCGCAGATAACATCCTTCAATATGTATTATTGCTTCAAATATGAACAAATCTTGGGGTTCTCGGTAATTTTTATCAGTATAACTTTTATCTATATTTCATAATACAATATCTTCATGCCATAACTTATTTTTCATCATAAATTTCTAGGGTTTGGTGAATAGTAAACTAAACGAATCTGGACATGAAACGTGAGCTGTACGATGAAATCGAACCAATAATTTATAATACTCATGCGTAAACATGAAATTTATTAATAATATCATGATAGAATTGGAAAACATACAATATTTTGCATAAATCTTAAAAGAGGAGAATTTAGAGTAAGCTAAAGACAGTAATAACGAAAAACAAGAGCTAAGGTACACTTGCCTTAATATGATTTATTATTTTTCTTATTCTGATCGAGTTTGGAGTCGCTGAAAATCCTTTCTCCTTTTCTTTTCTCCTTCTTTTTCCTCCCCTCTTCCCTCGCTGTCGCATGCATTCTCTCTTATCTTCCTCTCTCTCATTCCCCCTTTCAACTATTATAAACGAAGCTTGAAGTCGGTGGAAGATTCTAGATCGCGCTCGAGTGGTGCTTGAGTGTACATCGAGTGCCAATGCACACCAACGGGTCACGCTTGAGCACTTCATCGAGCGCCCTTCGGGCGCCGAGCCACTGATGCCTAATTTCAATTCTGAATTAAATTTTTCTTTGTTTTTCCTTAATCCATATACCCTAAACCTAATTATATTAACTTATTGACTATGAATTACTATGTTTTGAAAATCGGGTCGTTACATGTTTGGGGCTAGATGCCATGGTTGTTTCTCCTCCATTTGGCTGGAGGTAAACTAGGATAAAGAGAAGTCAACCAAATCCTGGAACACCCACATTGGGTTTGGTTGAAGCCAATAGAACCATATTCAAGCATCCCCTTTGAGAGTCAAGTGGAAGTACAGATACATTGCTGCCTCATCCAGGTCTTGAAAGCTCATGAGTGTAGAAATGATCTTAGTGGTCTATCGATCAATACTTCCATTGTGGGGATCTAGGGCAGGCAACTTGAACTTGTAAGGGAGCAGGTGGGTTCGGATCTCCATTGTGAATGGAGATCTTCGCAAGTCAGTGGCTCATCCTCTGGCATCTCCCCTAAAAACATACTGCCATATTTTTTTAACTTTCTCATCCATTTGAGGGGGAGTAGCTATCCTCTTCTCATTGAGGAAGACCCCATATTCCAAATGGTTTTGTGTGGCCGTAGAAGCCGGGCGGCTCACAACCTTTGGAGGGCGTGCACTATGTCATGCTCTTGCCTAGTACGAGGGCTCTCTATCATCAAGAGAATAATGAGGATTCCGCCTTCTTAGGCTGTCCTGGTAGATCTTGTAACTTAGATGACCCTCCAAGCGTGTTGGGACTTTGTTGCTCGAGGCAACTTGAGTCCCAAGGTCTATAGGTCGTTGTTCCTTATCTGTTAGGCACTTCCTTTTCATCTTCCTTCGCTTGGAAGTTGCGACTTGGGAGACGAAATATGACGACCCAAGCACTAAACATTAGACATAACTCGGATCGCTCACACTCAAAAATATAAAAATTTAAAATCATTCATCCTTCAACATTATTATGATATTACTCAATTAAACCACTACTAAATCTTTAAAATATCATACATATACTCCAAAATAAAAGCTACCCAAGATTATGGGTCGTATCCCAAAAGAAACCACCCAACTTCTGTTAATAATATATCTAGTTGAACTTCTATTGAAAGATAACAACTAGCTTCCAAAATCCTTTCTATCTGAAAGTCCGGTAGCAAAAGTAGGATCCCTTGGCCCGAAATATGCAATCAACTCAATTTGGAACTAATAAAATATAAATGTGAGCCAAATGTCCAATAAATAATAATAAATCAAAAACAGGTAATAACAATAAATACTCGGATATATATTATGCAATAGATACCAAAAGTTACAATAGTAAGATAACATCTAACAGATAAGCTTATCTAAGAATCTGTATTTCGTTGTAACCATGACCCAAAAGTAAAAGCAATGTCACGTCCTAAGAATACAATATACGTAGATTGATAATAAAATCTAAAATAATATATTCCATTAATCATAAAAACCCAACCCAGGAGTGACAATCCATACATATACAGGACCCAATATAATAAATCTCGCATAAGATTTCTAGGAAATAAATCCGGACAAACATAATATACAATCTGCTATCCAAAAATCATAAGAAAGTTATCTAAATATAACAACTTATCAACATAAATCAATAACTCTAATATATCCCATACAAAAATCAGAGCCCTCATCCGGCCATAAATAATAATCATAACATTCCCTCGAGATCAGAAACATACCCAACATAAACATCTCCACTCACCGATAGAGACATACTATGTTAGATCATGTTTAAACTCCTACAAGTACATCCATGCCACTAGTTTGAAGGGATAAAACATGAAAATGTGAGTTGAGGGCTTAGCAAATATTATTATCATATAAAACAATACACACAAATTAGAGGAATGGATATCATATAAAACCACGTAAAACAAAACAGAATATCCATGAAATTCCTGAAAACTAAGGAGTTATCTTCGTACTAAATTATTGTCCGTATCAAACAATCCCTCTGGGAGATAATCATAACAAATAATGATCCGATTAAATCTCATAGAAAATATCATATCATATGATTCAAGGTCACATCACATAATTGCAACTGTCACCACATTTGTGTGGGATACATATGATCGTTTAAATCCAAATCTCATATCTCATATACTAAAATCAAAGGAAATACCGGAACCAAAACATATAAATATAAAACATGTTCCGGGGCTTAATACATTAATACGTACGAAACATTCCTATCACCCATCCGTGGGCCAAACCATAAATTTCAAATCATAGTCCACGCAAATACATGTAGAAATGCAAAATATGCACAAAATTAGAGAATCAAAGATTTATAATGCCAACTTATACATATTAGGTCGTCTAAATATATTAGTTTTCCATCAATTTTTTATGATAGTTCTCATTAAAAAGTATGGGGTAGGTCGATTACATCAAAGCTCACCTTCCTACTGGTGGAAGGGAGATCACATATGTCCCTGTTGGGACCAAAGTCTCCCCGACAAGAGAGGCACCACAAATAGCCAATGCCTCGGATCACAAATCGACCCCAAGGGTCTCGGATCATCATGGTCTCACAAAGTAGCAAACTCGTCCCCTGGCAACATGCATGTCGACCTATACACGGCCTGATTCATAGTTCCACAACATACGGATACATAAATATCCATATATATCGTTTGGGTGTCTAAAAACCTTCCAAATCATAAATACTAGTGTAAAACTAGCGAACAATCAGTAAAACTTACATGCATGTACACAATAAATTGACAGGCTATATAAAAATGACATGCATGTAAAAGAAAATCTCCAAACAGTATCCAAATATTATTAGATACAAAATTATACCAAAGATAAGGCTAGAGGATCTTGCCTCAACTTTATTCCAAGTAGATTTTCCAAAATGATACTCCGAAATACCCGAATCAGGCGACCCTCTCTCCTGTCTGCATGTCACCCGCGCACTAACCCCCTTCTTTCTCCTCTATGCGACTCTCTACCATGCACGCTACCTTGGTACATTGCCTGCTAGCTGCCGCCACCTCTGCTTCCCATCACGGCTGCCGACCTTCCTTGGTGAGCTCTCTCTCTTCTCACCGTGCACAAAATTAGCCAAAGATTTATAATACACTCATATTAGGTCATCTTAATATATTAGCCCCTTTCTCTCTCTTACATCAAAGCTCACCTTCTCTCTTCACCAAAATTTGGATTTTTAACCAATTTCCTTCAAAATCCATACATGCAAACAATAATTCAACATCAATAAAGAGAATATAAGGATTTACTTATCTCAATTTCTCGTTTATCTTCTAATGACGGCGACAGTGACAACATGATGATGGCTTCTCCTTCGACCCACACGGCCACTACATTGCTACGCCTCCGACCAATGCGCTGCCTCCTCTTTTTCTTCTTCTCTTTCGTCTCATTCCCCTCCTTCCTTCTTCACCTCTTTCTCCTTCCTACTCTGGTTTGTGCAAAACTCTCTCTTTTCTCTTCTCCCTCTCTCTCCCTCTCCCTGTCTTTCTTTTCCTTCTTTTCTTTCCCCTGCTGCTTCTGCCCAATGCCGAACACCCTTCCCCTAATTTCCGCCTATTTCTATTATTATTATTATTATTATTATTATTATTATTATTATTATTATTATTATTATATATTTTACTTTTCTTTTATTCCAAAAATTTAAATCGATACTCGAGCAATAATATGGGTGTACCTCGGGTGCCTGTCTAATTGACCCAAATATCCTCAAAAATTTTATAATATTTAATAAATTTTTACACGTCAAAATTATTTAAAATCATAATTAATATTAAAAAAATTCAAACGGGATCCGGGGTTTTACTTTCTCCCCTCCTTACAAAAATTTCATCATCGAGATTTACGCATCTCAATCTTTACCTCAATTATCAAATACTGAGAATATTCTTTCAACTTCATCTTCGATCTTCGCAATAGACTTCCTCGATCAAATAATTTTTTTAAAAATTTGATCCTCGACACCTAATCATTTTTATCTCAAAATCGAAATCAAAACCTTAACATTTGATAAATTCTCGTCAATTTCAAATGGCTCAAGCTCAATCACATGTGACGGATCATTTATATATTTTCTCAACCGAAATATTTTCCGAAAACATCCTAACTAAAATGGTCGTCTTATTTCTCAACACATGATCCCTTCTATCTCAAAATTTGAGCTGAAATCCTAGTGTAAAACAACTCATCCCAATTAGCAACAATTCACACTTGATCAAATATGAAAGTGTGATGGAACGGATCCTATTCCTTTAAGGACTTCCTTCAAACTTATACAAACAAATACCTTTGAATTTAAAACATTAATTTCTTATAGAAAATCGGGTAGAGTTTCATCTAAAATTGGACCAAAATAAAAATTACAACCTCTATAAAACAACCTATACAAGCACACAACTATTCAAAAACCATAATTAAAACCTACAACACGTATGCATAGGACCACAAACAACCATATCATCCATGGCTCCAAGACAACACATCCTATGCACTATTCAAAACTCAGAATGAGATGGCGTCTAGGACCAAAACAAATCTAACATCAAAACAATGCGAAAACAACTACAATCATAAGCCATCTTGCGGAAGCAAAATCAATAAGTTCATCGTAATACAGAGGTCACTACATCATCAGAATATACAATCTTTATTCAAAACTAATCATATACATCTACCGCTCTTCAAGGTCTCCATAGTTCTTCAAGGATCTTCAGGCTCGTCAAGCGATCTTCCTCCTAGCTGAATCTTATCTTCAGTCCTTATCGGATTTCAACATATCTGAGGGGAAAACAGAAAACAGAAGAGTAAGACGAAGCATAGCAGTGTATCAAAAACATGCAGTATAAACCTTTCATGTAAATCACAGTAAAATGAAGCATTTCATAGCATATAAAGCATAAGGCAACAAGACAAGGGCCATGAAAACATTAACAAAACATAAATCGATATACAAGTAGAGAAATTCACAAAATCTGTTTCAATTTCAATCGTTCTTCAAAAATCTAGTTTGATATCCTAAGGATCCAATTAGTATACCCTATTAGCCGAGGGGACGAATAATCGAGTATAGATTGTGTTCAATTCACACAATCAAAGGCCGATGGTTCGATAGTATTTATTTTCATTAATGATTCATAGTCCGATAGTTCGATAGTCTAAAGCTTCGATAACTTATCCTCGATTGCTACCATAACATTCTAAGGCATGTCGGAGAATCTTATCTAATTGTACGACAATTTTAGGTCCGATTTTCTTACCAATTAATTAAATTTACATACATTTGCTCAAAAGTCCGTAGTGATGTTGTTGGTGAAGGCGAACATGAAGAGATTGAGAGGTAGAGGCACAAACCAGGAGAGAGAAAGGGAGAAGATAGAAGGGGCCGCATGCCGGTAGGAGAGAGAGTGCCTGATTCGGGTACTTCACAGCCTCCTTTCTTCAAATTTGCGAAGTATGAGGTCAATGCAAGTATCTATAAACCCTATCTTTGATCTAATTTAATATCTGAAATGTTTTGGCAACTATTTAGAATTTTTACTAACATATATGTATTTTTATATACCCAATCCATTTAATCTTGACATGCATGTATGGTTCATTGGCTGATTTGAATGATTCTGGATTGGGTTTAATAATTTTGGAGAGTTTATTATTTTTCTGAAAGCCTATAAAATTTATTGAACACTGTATATTTTTATATCATCATATTTATATGAAAATAAGTATGAAATTTTGCATAGGCCGTACAATCACATACATGTGCCAGGTTGTGGTCGCTACATTTAGATTTGAATATTGGATATTCTGGCCAGTCCTGACGAGGAGATATTTATTATTTAAAAATTTTTTTTTTGCCAACAGGAAAGTTTGGAGTAGTGACACTTTTCATTTAGATGATTTGATTTAACCTTATAATATATTCGAATATCCTAATATATCTGACAAACTTAAGGATTACACTCAAAGTCGTGAATGACAAACAATAATAAGCAACCTTACCCATGGGTATAGAGTACATGGGTGGTCATACATGCTAGCCTAATTTGTATTTGATTTGATCTAAAGTTATCGAAATTATGTGTAACCCTTCCTCAAACTAGTCTATAAATAATCGGAACTCAAATTTGTAACTATGCATTGATTTGTATTGGACTTTGATTTGGATTTGGATTTTGGACTTGGATTTGAGATTCGCTAATTTTACCCACAAATAGGCATTGGTATGTCTCATATAAATAATTTTAGTTATATGTTTTGATCTAGACCTTTGAACTATATGTTACGATGCTACTTCAATTTCTACGCACGCTATTGGATCATCTGACTATCGAATTCTACCTGATATCACGAACTGATCATGCCATAAATTTGGATTTGGACGTAGACTTAGACTTGGAATCGGCTATTTACCTATTAGAATCAGTTCGGATCACTTCTATTTTGTTTATATATATATATACATCCCGATGAGGATTATTTTTCGATTTGGATATTTGTTTTGGATTTGGATATTTAATTTGAGTATGAGACTATCATTGGATTTTGGATCTTTGATTTCTATTGGACTTATTTTATCGATGATTTAGATTTATTCTATCATTTGAACGAATTTTTTTTATCTATTTAACCTTCCCTTTGATTCATTGGACTCCTTTTGTTTAAGTATGATACTTGCTGAGCGTTTGACTCACGTTTTTTGTTTTATCCCTTCAAAGTAGAAGGCTTAAACGCATTGCAGGAGTTAGGATGTGATTTGTCAGTTATTTGTCCGATTTGGTGAGTTTTAATTTCATTATAGATTAATTTGATATTTGATATGATTGGATTATGGAATTGATCAGGTATAGGCTCGTTGTTATATTTTAGGAATAGTTTGAATATTATATTATATTTGATTACGATTTTTGGTTGGATTGTTACCTCATTTACGATAATTGTAGAGTATGTCATATTTATTTTATTCGGACAGTTGTCCAATGAGGTTCTGTGTGGATTTTTAATTTGTTAGGTCCTGTGTATTTGATTTGTTATATTCGAATTTTGGGACTTAATATTATTTATTAAATTTATTTAAAATTTTAAATTTTAAAAATTATAATCAATTATTTAAATTGACCTACTTGTTCCGAGTTCGTGACACACTCAACCTGGACTGCTCGTATAAAAAACCTCAATCAAAAAATAATTATAAATATCATAAAAATAAAACTTCTATAAAATCCAACTCAAACTATGAGATAAAAATATAATATCCAATACAACTGAAACCCCAATAAATATAGTCCAAAAATTAAGTTTCTTAACTACGATAGAAATATAAATCCTCATCACTCTCAAAATGAAGAGAACTAAACTCTAGGATCTTCTATCTTCACACTCCTTGACCAAAGAATTGATCACCAGTTAGTACTCTAATCCCACATTACTTCGGAAGCAATAAGCCCATTAATGAGTTAAAAACTAAACAAGTTATATAATCAATAATATAATATCAATAATAATCTTAAATGACAAAATCATAATATACCAGAGTACTAACAATATTATTAGTCAACCATATTCTATTTGGGATTCTACAACACCTCATAATCGCAACTCAAGAATTCAACTAGAAATGACCACCGAGGGTTACCCTTAACCTAAAATTTTACGAATACAACTAAAATTTCATATAATCCAAATATCAATAAAATCATGGGTTATGCAAAACTTATCTCATTAGAGGTCACTACAACATTTGATATATTGATGATCTCTTTAAATTTTATTGTATTACAATGAATTAAAGGTTACATATTTTCACTACAAATTGCTAGGTGAATAATACATGTAATTGACACAAGAAAATTTGACATGCAATCAATGTCTTGTCCTGCGAGACTTTGCCACCATAGGTGTGTATAGCCTTGTACACTTACCTTGATGATTCCCTCTGCACAATTTGGATATAAGAATTTCTCACTTAGATTCCCGCCACCCTAATTTGGGTAAGGAATTAACACTTACCCTAATTATTCCTTTTATCCAATCTAAATATAGGAATTGCTTACTCGAAGTTTTTTCACTCAATTTGTGTATAGGAATTAATACTCATACAAGTCAATATTCAGTATTCATCATCATGATATCCCTTGATATTATACCATATGATAGTTAAATAATTATAAGTATTCTTTTAAAAATAAACCTCAATCTACTAGAATATGAATTAAATATCAGACAACAACAAACTATACTATGGTTTGATAAATTTTATACTCCTCGATATCGTATTTTTTCAATGGTATTTACTCACTCATAAATAATAAAGACAACTCATGCGTTCAAAGGTTCATGCACAGAAGACCATTACTAAGAAAAATATGAAAATATTCTCCAGGTACACTATTACTCATTATATGGCACCCAATTGAGCCAACTACTACTCTAAACTTTGGACATGCTACTAGGACAATCACCCTAGGACTTACACCAAAGATCTAAGCCGAACTAATATTCTAGTTATCTGGCATTTGAATGCCGCATTGCACACCGCACTCTCACGTCAAAGCTTAGACTCTATCATTAGGTCAACACAACACCCTCACCCATAGTCTAAACCACTAAGGCCGTCAAGCGGTGAAATACATCCTATTATGTCTATAACCCTTAGATTTTCTAAAACTCAAATCTACCCCAAAAATATATCTAAATATTTGAATGTCAACTCACATGACAGTTGAACGTCAACTATTAAGTATATAAATAACATCTCTTGACCACAAGATTTAGTACTTATGGCCCATAATCCACCTAGAATGAATCTACCAAGATGTATTGTTAATTACATGCAACTAAGCCTATAAATCTACTAATCTACCTCAAGTTAGTCTTTAAAGTTCAAATGAAGCATTACACAATGGTTGCACACTAAGTCAATCAATCTATAGATCCACCGATCCATAAAAAAAACAAGCATTAAAACAATAATATAAAAAGTTTCTATGCTAAAATTCTCATTTTAAAAGCCTACAACAATCAAAACAACATAAAACAAGAAATTCATAGAGAATCATGCAAGAATTACAAGGATCTGGCCATCAGCATATTAACATTTAAATGTTATTCAAATGGCGGCCGGATCATAATGCAGCATTCAATTATTGGATTGAACGTTAGTTAAATGCCTCCTCAAAACCAATAAAAAACACTTCAGAAGGCCATGAAATTTGACATACGTCGTCTATATATTATTTGTTGTTAGTTTCACTCATGAAAACCAATTGATAGCAATGTAAAAGAACAAATTTTGAATCAACAATAAGAATGTGGAGTTTCCAAGGAATGGGGTGCTTTTACTTGCATCGGAATGTTTGATACAGTAGGATTTTACCCTAAATAGCCACCAAGTAATCCTCCACAAACCACCGTTGATTATACCTCTTCTAAATCCACACCAAGGATGAAGATGCTTGGAAAATTGTGTAGCTTCTCTCTATCCTTCTCTTCTTCCTCTCACGACTGAACTCTTTCTTTCTCTTTCTCTATCATTTCTCTTTATAGTGCTTAGGGTTGGTGAAAATGAGGGGGCGGTCAAATGGAGGCTTAAAACAGAAGAGAGTTACGCACGTTTATTTATTAAAATAGAATATAGTAGAAATAGAATAGTTGTTCTCAGATAATGGAATAAGATTGGAATAGAGTTGGAAATTTCTATTCCTATATTTGGTTATTAGAATAGAATAGATTGATAATTAGTATTTCATTATCTGGTATGTGGTAATATGATGAATAAGGTAAAATTTATAATAATGACTTTTTTACCGTTATTTAAAAAGTTGTAGTAATTTTAATTCACAATTTTATTTTTAACTCACTTTTTTTAATTTAAAATAATATATATTTTTATCATATAATATATATATATTTTTAATATATATTTAATATAATATACATAATTTAATATATTAAATATAACATATTTATTAATATACATAATTTAATATATTAAATATAACATATTTATTAATATATATAATATATATATATATATATATAATCTTTCCTTCTCTCTCCACGTTAAACCCATTTCCCGAATCATCTATTCCCTTTCTTTCCATTTTCTTTTTCTTTTATTTTTCTCCTTCTTTTTATTCACTTTTTTTCTTTTCCTTCCCTCTCATTTTCTTCCTTCTTCCTCTTCCTTTTTCCTGCTCTGCCATTGTCCTAACCTCTCCTTTGAAATAGGGCCCGACAGCAAATTGGCACAGCACGACAGCACCAACCACAGCAACCTATAGTATTTTCGATCATCTATACTATTAACAAGATTTTACATAAAAATCGCAATTTGTCCTCTAATTTTGATCGATTTCTCTCTCCCTCTCTCTTACTCTACGATGGCACAACAGCTTCACGGGGATCGATTTTGTAGGGAAAGAAGAGAACACGAGATGGCTGTTGGAAAGAAAAGGAGAGGGTAATACAGGAATAAAAATATGGGATGTTAGAATAGTTATTCTCTCAGATTCGAGAACAAAAAATAGCTAATAAAATATGATATTTTTTTATTTCTTAAGATTTGGGAATAAATATTCCTCCGAAAATATTTATTCAATATTAAAATGCAACCAAATAATAAAATATTTATTTCATAAGAAATAATGTGAGAATATAATTTCTATTCCCACCAATTAAACATACTATTAAGGTTTTGGAAAAAAGATTGAGCCGCCATTGAGAGTTTTTTCTCTCCTTTTCCCTTTTTGTTTTGTTTAAGTTAAATTTATACTAGAGTAGTGGGGAAGTGGTGGCTGCATGCAAGAGGAAAAAGGGGGGTTGCATAAGGAATTTATTAGGGTTTAAGCAATGATTTACTAATTTGACTATCTTAGTGAATCTATTTTTTAAATTTAATTATACGCATAAGTATATTTTAACATTCAAAAAAACTTAGCTAATAAAATAAAATATTTAAAATATTTCTACTATTTATTAAGTAAATTATTAAAATATCCTTCTAAAATTTTCATAAATATAACTTATTTAGGAGTCTTTATAAGGTTAGTCCTTGAAAGCCTATAAATTATTTGCTCTATAAGATTCAATCTTCTTTAGTAATTCCATAATTAAGCATATTTATCGACAAAGAGTTCAATTAATTCAAGTCAGAAACACCAGGGTGTTACAACATCCCATGACAAATAAGTTAGAGGAAGAGGGAGAGAGCAAAGAATTGAAAAACTAAGCTCCGAGAGTATATTTGGTATGAAGAGGTGTTTGAGAGGACAAGCATGAGATAATCTTTGTGTAGGCTATGTTGTGAGACTCATGGCAAATTTTAGAGATCATAGGGATCAAAAAGTAAACATATATTCTAAGATCTAGATGTATCAAAATATGCCAGATTTGCCCAAGATTAGAGAATCTAAAGATAGTTAGATCATTAGATGCTTGATTGTAAAATCCTTGATTGTAAGATTGCCAGATGTCTTTACAATGTTAAATGCCTTTGCATTTGTAGAGGTGTTGAGCCAAATTTAGGTTGATTAATTAATATCTTGTAATTAATCTGATACATCTGGATCCAAACTTTGAATGGGTTCAGGTCGAGCTATCCGTAGGATTTCGATCTCTGTCCGTGGAGCTTAGGATCCTGCACATCACAACTTAAAGCGAGAGGTCAGGTGACGGCGGGATTTGGTCCCACTGAAAATACTCCAACGCTCAAGTTAATATAGAGCCTTCCAAAGATGAGAAGGTAAATGTAGAGAATGCAAAAACGAGTGTTTTAGAGCGTGTTTGGATATGTTAGTGGGAGGTGAACTCGTGAAGAGAGTGGCTTGGTTGGAGTTTACTTGTATAAAGCAATTTACCCACTATACTCAATTCACAAAAGACCAAGTGTAGAGAGAATATTGGAGAAAGCGTCAGAAAGCTTAAGTGCGTAGAGAGCTTCTGTGAACTTCAGTATGCTAGAGGGCATTTTTAGGCAATTGAGAGCATCCATGTAGAGTGAGTTTCCATGGCCTTTTATAGCCATGGTCCTCCACAGCCTTCCTTACATAGCGAAGCAGGATACCCACCTTCTGTGGGAATCATTGCCTTTCTTGCTCGTATGTAGGTGCCATTATTTGCTGCAACGGTAAAAAATGTGGATCCCTTTCCTTTTGCACAGAGTAACCATTAGGGTTTCTTCTGTAGATTGCGCGTCGATTCGTGCGCATTCCTCCAGGATGTACTTTGATTCTAGGAGGTTGTCGTTACAATAGAGATTGCCTTTTTTGGAGGCATGGAGAATTAGGGCAGGCGATTATTGAGGCATGCGTGAGAAAACTTTGACTTGGGCCGCATTTATCCTGGGCCTCAGCCAACCTACTTGTTGTCTTTTCAGTAAACATCTCCATTGACCGTCTGGAGCACAGCTGGGCCTTTGTTTAATTTGGGCCTCTTACTCCTTTTTGGCTAGCCAATTTCTGGCATCCTTATCACTATCCTCCATGTCGGTGGCCTGGGATTCTAGCCTCCTACATATTCACAATGGGACGCGTTTGGGTTGCATTGTCCCTTTAAGCCTGTCCCAGATTCTCCTGCCCATTGTCATTGGTGTGATTCCCTTACTCCCATCTCCGAGCTTGTTACCTACTTTGTTTGGACCCAACGGATGGAGTGGGTAAGGTCATTGACCGGATACATTTACCAGGGCGCTTGAATCCGGAAGATGGAGCTGAAGAGAAAAGGTTGACCGAATTCGTTGACCATAATGTTAGAATCCACAGAGCTGAGTCAGAAAAAGTATTACCGAATTTGTTGACCGTCATGTTAGAATCCAAAGAACTGAGTCGAAGAGAGAGAGAGTTGATCGGATTCATTGACTACCATGCTAGAATCTGGAAAACTAAGCTGAAGAAAATGTTTACCGGATTCGTTGACCGCAACGGTAGAATCCAAAGGACTTGAGCGGGAAGAAAGTTGCCGGAAGGGCAATCACAAGGGCACAGAGTCGTTTCAGTATTCTGAGTGGCCCATTGCTCTCGGCCACGTATCCTTATGCAGTGAATTTGCAATCCTTGTAATTAATTAATCAGAGGATTTGATTTGAAGGCGCCATCTCTGGAATCGACATGTGTCCGGTATGATTGCCACGCCTTTTAGATGCTCTGCCTTACTTCGATGGTTGCGAGCTTTATAAAAACCGTACATCAGTTCAAACTTTCCACAATTTTCTTCTCAAAAATTCTAAGTCCTTATCTCTTCCCGTTGCTTCTGATCTCACGGCTCCTTCCATTTCTGAAATTGGCCTAGTTATTTACACTAGTAAGGTGAGAGAGTTGTACATCGAGTTCAACATCCCGCCGCATATTGTGTTCTCGATGCCCAGGGAGTAGGAAAGTGCCTGCTCTCCTCCTGCGAGCCACATTACAGTGTACAAGGCTCACCTAAGAAGTGGACTTCGCCTCCCTATTCTAGAGGAGCTGCTCCACATTTTTACGGTGCTTGGTATTCCTATCGCACGGCTTCATACAAATGCCATGTGATATCTTTGTTCGCTGTGTGTCTTCCTCTGTCACCACTCACAGCTACTGATGATGGAATCTGTAAGGGTGATGTTCCGGTTCACCCAGGGTGGTGACTGGATCTCCTTATCTCGCAGGGAGTTGCGTATCAGCAGCGTGATTTACGACTCACTTAAGAATTAGAAGGACCGTTTCTTCTTTGTTCGTATTGCTGACAGCTGGCCCTTATCCCGAGATTGGGGCAAGGTTCCTAATGGTCTTACCGGGAGGCCCATGAAGGAAGAGGTGGAGGCAGTGAAGCCATTGCTACAACTGGTGAACGGGCATTTCTCCGAGTTCAGGACGGATCACCTGGTTTCCAGGGAGGAAATCAGGAGCTCGATAGTATCCTCCTTCACCCATTCAGAAGATCAAACCTTCACCACCGGAGGCATCGCAATGCAAAAGGAAGGCCGGCGCTCTCACTATCGACGATGTCAGCGCTCCCATGATCGGTGATGCTCCCAGTAGCCCAAGGAAGAAGAGGGTCATTCCAGCTCAGCCTACTTCCTCATCTTTCATAAAGCTGGACTATTAGATGGACGGGTGACTTGCTAGGATTGGAGAGTGCTCCGGGGTTGAGGCTTTTGTGGAGGACTTTGGAGTCATCGAGAGAGCCGCTACGGGAAGTGTTGGCATTGAGCCGTCACTGCCGAGTGACTTGGCGGTGCCTACTGTGCTAGTGGAGCTATTGCTTGAAGCCACTAGGCTAGAGGAGTCAGCCGCGGAGCCGTCTGCTAAGATAGAAGAGTCAACCGCCAAAGCATTTGCTGAGGCGGTTGACATCATTGTAGAGCCTGCACAGGAGGCCGTTACTCCAAGTCTCCTGGACGTCTTGCCACTGGCCGCTCCAAGTTCCCCTCCAGTAGGTCCTAAGTCATGGGGCCAATCTAGAAGGAAGCAATAAAGAGTCTTCCTAATAACTTTTTGAAGCTCTCCCTTTCTTCTTCTTTTGTCGCTGTTACCTAACTTGTTTGATTTCTTGTAGGAAGACAAGATATTGGGTGCTGTGCATAAGGGACTGCACCAGAGAGATGCAATGATCAGAGACCGAGATGAAGAGATTCTTCAGCTGGAGGAGCAAATGAGCAAGCTGAGCGCCCAATTTTGACAACTTTAGGAGGAGAAGGCAGCACTCCAGCTGGAGATCAGAGCTTAGGGCACAGTCAATGGAGCTGGAAGAGATGGCTTCTCGGTCAGAGGGGCTCACGGGTGAGCTTTGAGTTAAGATTATCATGCTAGAGAACAAGCTCTCCACCCATTTGCACCCTTAGGAGCTCACTCAGGTAGTGTGGGCTAGGCTCTAGGAAGGCGTCAACATTTGTTGCTATATTGTCAAGGTGGTGGATTCAGACTTTCTTGAAGGTGTCCTTGACCCCATGAACCGTGGTGCCCAGTGTCGCGAGGACCTGGTTGACTTCGCTTGGCGTGCACAAGGGCCTCTCCCGCGTCCTCCTAGGAGCTCTGCCCCTTAGTTGGGATTTTTGTATTTTGATTTTTGTCTCCTATTGTACATTGAATATGTTAATGAGAAATGCATTTTGTTAATGCTTTTGTCCCCATGTCTTGCCTTGCTTTTCCTCTCTTTTTTTGCTTCCCTATTTGTGCCGACCGGTCAACTTGTCGTGCGGCCTTTAGGCTGGTCAACTTAAAGCGTTGACCATCACGGTCTTGCTATTCGAAGGTGTGTAGTGTTTTCACATCGACCCTTGGTCCTCAAGGAATCGCTTTTATATACGAGTATGCTTTAATGAATTGTGCCCTCGTAATGTTCTTAATGAATTGTCGTGTTTTGAATTCGAAGTTTATATGCTCCATTCCACAAAATGGCTGAGATAAGGAACAACCTTCCTAATTCGGGGAAAGTTTGTTTCGATTGGCTGTTCTAATTGTGGCCTATATGATTTGCAAGACCAAGTCTCCAACTTTGAATTGCCGTGCTTTTATTTTCTTATTGTAGTAGTGAGTGATTCGTTATTGGTAGGCGACTGTCCGTATCTTAGCCGCATCACAGGCTTCCTCTAAGAAGTTTAGGTATTCCCGAATCTTCTGGGAGTTGCCAAGTGGATTGAAGGCTTTGACCCTAAGACTTAGGAGTTCAATATCAACTAGTATTACAGCCTCAATCCCGTAGCAAAGGCTGAAAGGTGTCTCACGAGTTAGTTCTTTAAGAGTCGTCCGGTATGACCATAGCACGGAGGGTAGTTCGTTGACCAATAAGCCCCCTGCATCCTCCAGCTTGGTCTTTAAGCTGTGCAGTAGCGTCCGGTTGGTAACTTCCACCTGCCCATTTGCATCAGTTGATAACTTTCACCTGCTCGTTCGCTTGGGGATATACTACCAAAGTGTGAACCAATCTGATGCCCAAATTGGTGCAATACTTGGTGAAGCATTTTCTCAAAATTTGGGTTCCGTTGTCAGTCACAATGACCTCAAGAATGCCAAATTTTCTCACTATGCTCTAGCGGATGAATTCTAGGGCATTGTACTTGGTGATCTTGCCAACAGGGCGACTTCAACCCATTTTGTGAAGTAGTCTATGTTCACGATGATGAACTTCCTTTGCTCGGTCACAATGAAAAATGGGCTGAGAATATCAAGCCCCTATTGTGTGAAAGGCCAAGGAACTTTGAGGGATCTCAGCTCCGCGAGCGACTGGTGGTGAAGATTGCCATGGAGTTGACAATTCTCGTAGTTCTTCACAAACTTCAGGGCGTCCTTCCTCATTGTTAGCTAGTAATATCCCTGACGTATGACTTTAAACACTAGGTTCTTGCCGCCAATGTATGATCTATAGATCTCGAGGTGGACTTTGCTTAAAGCGTAGTCAACCTCCTCAAGTGTAAGGCACCGAAAGTACAAATTCGAGTATCCTCGGCGATATAGCATTTTATCGACTATTGTGTACCAGCTGGCCGTCTTTTTAATCCGTTTAGACTCATCTGAGTTCTCTGGTAGTGTTTCGTCCGTCAGATACTTCCAATATAGCGTAATCCAGTTTTTGCCGTCAAAAACTTGCATTGCTTTCTCCTCCTCTATGCTAGGAGCGCTCAAAACTTCCCACATGTCCCTCGAGTACTACTTTGGATTTCGGTCGCCGTTGCTCTTATGAGCTAGTTAGCCTTCTAGTTTTTAGTTCTGGGGACGTGGCCAGGTTCAGCTTAAAAAATCTCTGGATCGTATCCTATGCTTTAGCTAAGTATCTAGCCAAGAGAGGGTTGCAAGCCTCAAAACTCCCGTTGATCTGATTAACGATTAGCTTTGAGTTACTATAGATAGTCAGTCGCTTAGTTGAGCACTCTTTGGCTAGTCATAATCCGGCTAACAGGTTTCGTACTTGACAACATTGTTGGTGGCCGAAAAGTTAAGTTTAAATGATTATTTTACCTCAAACTCGTTCGGGGTCCATAGGACCACTCCAACTCCACCGCCTAAGCTAGCGGATGAACAGTCCACATTAAGAACCCATTTTGGCTCTTCTGGGTGGTGATCTGCATCTTCAGTGGGGAGCTCATCGATGATTGGGATCGTGGTCTCAACAATGAAGTTGGCCAGGGCCTGCCCCTTGATAGCTGGTCTAGGTCGGAATTTAATGTCGAATTCTTCCAACTCGATGGCCCACTTGACCAGTCGTCCAAAAATGTTAGGTTTCTGAAGGGCTTCCTTCAACAGTTGGTCGGTCAGGATGACCACACGGTGAGCCTGGAAATAGGGTCTCAACTTCCGGGCTGAGAAGATGAGCGCAAGAGCAAACTTCTTAGTGTGTGGGTAGCGTATCTCTGTACTGGTCAACAACTTGCTCACGTAGTAGACTAGCCACTGCACGTCAGAGTCCTGGTGCATCAGAATAGAGCTAAGAGCCATCTCTGATACTGTCAAGTACATGTATAACTCTTCTCCGTCTCTTAGGGATGTCAACAATAGCAGAGTAGCTAGGTATTACTTCAGCTTATCGAAGGTGCCCTGGCACTCTATCGTCCACTGGAAAATGTTAGCCTTTATTCCCCTCAGAGCCATGAAGAAGGGCTGATAGTTGTCTCCTGACTGAGCTAAAAAGCGGGATAGCGCTATCAATCTTTCGGTTAGCCTTTGGACATCCTTGACACTCCAAGGTGGAGACATGTCCATGAGGGCCTTGATCTTCACTGGGTTAGCTTCAATCCCTCGCTGAGAGACGATAAAATCTAAGAAGTTTCCTGAGGACACTTCAAAGACACACTTAGCTGTATTCAACTTCATCTGGTGCGCACGGAGTACCTCGAAGGATTTAGTAAGATTGCGAATATGATCGTTGGTAGTTTTACTCTTAACAAGCATGTCATCTACATACACCTCCATATTGCAGCTAATCTACTTTTCAAATATTTTGTTCACAAGCCTTTGGTAAGTGGCACCCATGTTCTTCAGACTAAAAAGCATAACCTTGTAGCAGTAAGTGCCTTGATCGATATGAATGAGGTATGCTCCTCATCCTTTGGGCTTATCCTGATTTGGTTGTAGCCCGAGTATGCGTGCATGAAACTTAGAAGCTCATGACAAGAGATCAAGTCCACCAGCAAGTCGATCTTGGGCAACGAAAAGTTATCCTTTGGACAGGCTTTGTTGACGTTGGTGAAGTCAATGTACATCCGTCATTTTTCGTTGCTTTTCTTGACCAAGACCATGTTAGAAACTAATCCGGGTATTGGACTTATCTGATGAATCTGGTGTCTAACAACTTCTTTACTTCTTTCTGGATGGCTATGAGTTTATCTACGAAGTGGTTTCTCTGTTTCTGCCAATGGGCTTATGGTCAGGATCGAGACCCAACTTATAGATCATTACTCCAGCCAGAATCCCAAACATATCAGCAGACATCCACGCAAAGACATCCACATTTTGCCTCAAGAAGCTTATCAGTTCATCTCGCAGAGGTATGACGAGTGAGTTTCATATTTGTGTACATTTCTTCGGGTTCTTCGGATTCAATGGTACTAGGTTGGTGGCCTCGCTGAACTGCGACTGATATAGGGTTGCTTCATCTTGATGGTCCAACTCTTCTGCGAGCCTTTTCTTGTCGCTTGGGGCTATTTGTGACATGTAACACGTCCGTCTGGTTACCTGGTCACCCAACACTTCACCTATACTGCATGCTATTGAAAATTTTATTTTTAAGTGCAGTATTGAGGTGATGGCTCTGAATGTTGCTAGGCATGGTCAGCCCGAGATGGCGTTGTATACGGAGGGTAGGTCAACAACCAAGAATGTGAGTGTGTGGCTCGCCATCCTGGGGTACGTGCCTTGGGTGACTTCTAACTATTTTGTGCCTTGAACGGCTACTGGTTTATTGTCTAGGCCATACAATGGTTCTTCGGCTGGTTTGAATTGATTCTTTTTGAGTATTAGTTTAAAGAACGCATTGAGGTAAAGCAAATCTTTAAAACTTTCATTATCGATGAAAACTCATTTCAACTAGTAGTCATAGATACTTTTTGATGCTCTCCTTTTCTTCTTCTTTTATCGCTGTTACCTAACTTCTTTGATTTCTTGTAGGAAGACAAGATATTGGGTGTTGTGCATAAGGGACTGCACCAGAGAGATGCAATGATTAGAGATTGAGATGAAGAGATTCTCCAGCTGAGCACCCAATTTTGACAACTTTAGGAGGAGAAGGCTGCACTCCAGGTGGAGCTATCAGGGCCTAGGGCGCAGTCAACGGAGCTGGAAGAGAGGGCTTCTAGGTCGGAGGGGCTCACGGGTGAGCTTCGGGTTAAGATTGTCATGCTAGAGAACGAGCTGTCCACCCATTTGCGCCCTTAGGAGCTCACTCAGGTATTGTGGGCCAGGCTCTAGGATGGCGTCAGCATCTGTTGCTATATTGTCAAGGTGGTGGATTCAGACTTTCATGAAGGCGTCCTTGACCTCATGAAACGAGGTGCCTAGTGCCGTGAGGACCCGGTTGACTTCTCTCAGGGTGCATAAGGGCCTCTCCCGCGTCCTCCTGGGAGCTCTGCCCCTTAGCTGGGATTTTTGTATTTTGGTTTTTGTCTCCTGTTGTACATTGAATATGTTAATGAGAAATGCATTTTGGTAATGCTTTTGTCCCCATGTCTTGCCTTGCTTTTCCTCTCTTTTTTTGCTTGACTATTTGTGCCGGCCGGTCAACTTGTCGTGCGGCCTTTCGGCTGGTCAACTTAAAGCGTTGACCGTCACGGTCTTGCTATTCAGAGGTGTGTCGTGTTTTCACATCGACCCTTGGTCCTCAAGGAATTGCTTTTATATACGAGTATGCTTTAATGAATTGTGCCCTCGTAATGTCTTGCTCTGCCCATGTTATGATTCTGGGCAGTCAGCTTTCTATCGGAGCGTCTATTCTTTTACACTTTGCCCCGATTTATTGACTATCGTAAACTGACTGTGCTATCTCCTGTTGGAGGAGGTTGTCACGCGTGACGTTTAAACCCCCTAAAGTTTGAAATTAGATAGTGAATGGGTCACTTTGTATGGAACCAAGGTTTAATTCGACCGCTTATGGGCCGTTTGGATGACCAAAGTTTAATTCGACTGCTTGTGGGCCGCTTGGATGACCAAAGTTCAATTCGACTGCTTATAGGCTACTTAGATGATCAAGATTTAATTACGATTGAGTGAAAACCTGCCCGACTTAGGAGCAGTCTAGGTCGTCTACTTTATTTACCCTACAAGTAAACATTCATATGGAGAAAAAAAAGAAAAGATGCATGCAGATGAAAAGGGAAAAAAGAACATTTTCTTTTATTAATTAACAATGTATGTTACAAGCATGCTTCAGATCACACAGATGACTTACCTGGGACTTCACTGGTAATACCATTTTAGATGGATTGCATTCCACGTCTGCAAAACCAACTTGCTGTTTTGCATTTGAAGTTTATATGCTCCATTCCACAAAATGGCTGAGATAAGGAACAACCATCCTAATTCGGAGAAAGTTTATTTCGATTGGCTGTTCTAATTGTGGACTATATGCTTCGCAAGACCAAGTCTCCAACTTCGAATTGCCGCGCTTTTATTTTCTTGTTGTAGTAGCGAGTGATTCGTTATTGGTGGTGGCTATCCGCATCTTGGCCGCATCGCAGGCTTCTTCCAACAAGTTTAGGTATTCCCGAATCTTCTAGGAGTTGCCAAATAGATTGAAGGCTTTGACCCTAAGACTTAGGAGTTCAATCTCAACCAGTATTACAGCCTCAATCCCGTAGCAAAGGCTGAAAGGTGTCTCACGAGTTGGTTCTTTAAGAGTCGTCCGGTATGACCATAGCACGGAGGGCAGTTCGTTGACCTAGAAGCCCCCTGCATCCTCCAGCTTGGTCTTTAAGCTGTGCAGTAGCGTCCGGTTGGTAACTTTTACCTGCCCATTCGCATCTAGTTGATAACTTTCACCTACTCGTTCGCTTGGGGATATGCTACCAAAGTGTAAACCAATTTGATGCCCAAATTGGTGCTATACTTGGTGAAGCATTTTCTCAAAATTTGGGTTCCGTTGTCAGTCACAATGACCTCAAGAATGCCAAATCTGCTCACTATGCTCTAGCGGACGAATTCCAGGGCATTGTACTAGGTGATCTTAGCCAACGGGGCGACTTCAACCCATTTTGTGAAGTAGTCTATGTTCGCGATGATGAACTTCCTTTGACCGGTTGCGATGAAAAATGGGCTGACAATATCAAGCCCCTATTGTGTGAAAGGCCAAGGAGCTTTGAGGGATTTCAGCTCCGCGAGCGATTGGTGGTGAAGATTGCCATGGAGTTGACAATTTTCGCAATTCTTCACAGACTCTTGGGCGTCCTTCCTCATTGTTAGCCAGTAATATCCCTGGCATATGACTTTAAACACTAGGTTCTTGCCGCTGATGTATGATCTACAGATCTCGATGTGGACTTCGCTTAAAACGTAGTCAACCTCTTCAGGTGTAAGGCACCGAAAGTATAGAGTCGAGTATCCTCGGCGATATAGCTTTTCATCGACTATTGTGTACCAGTTGGCCGTCTTTTTAATCCATTTAGACTCATCTGAGTTCTCTGGTAGTGTTTCGTCCGTCAAATACTTCCAATATAGCGTCATCTAGTTTTTGCCATCAAAAACTTGCATTGCTTTCTCCTCTATGCTAGGAGCGCTCAAAACTTGCCACATGTCCCTCGAGTACTACTTTGGATTTCAATCGCCGCTGCTCTTGCAAGCTAGTTGGCATTCGAGTTTTTAGTTCTTGGGACGTGGCCAGGTTCAGCTTAAAAAATCTCTGGATCGTATCCTATGCCTTAGCTAAGTATCTAGCCAAAAGAGGGTTGCACGCCTCGAAACTCTCGTTGATCTGATTAACGATTAACTTTGAGTCGCTATAGATAGTCAGTCTCTTAGTTGAGCACTCTTTAGCTAATCATAATCCGGCTAATAGGTTTCGTACTTGACAACGTTATTGGTGGCCGAAAAGTTGAGTTTAAAGGAGTATTTTGCCTCAAACTCGTTCAGGGCCTGTAGGACCATTCCAGCTCCACTGCTTAAGCTGGCGGATGAACAGTCCATGTTAAGAACCCATTCTGGCTCTTCTGGGTGGTGATTTGCATCCTCAGTGGGGAGCTCATCGATTATTGGGGTCGTGGTTTCAACAATGAAGTCGGCCAGGGCTTACCCCTTGATGGCTAGTCTAAATTGGAATTTGATGTCGAATTCTCCCAACTCGATGGCCCACTTGACTAGTCCTCCGAAAATGTTAGGTTTCTGAATGGTTCCCTTCAACAGTTGGTCGGTCAGGATGACCACATGGTGAGCCTGGAAATAGGGTCTCAACTTCCGGGCTGAGAAGATGAGCGCAAGAGCAAACTTCTCGGCGTGTGGGTAGCGTGTCTGCGCACCGGTCAACAACTTGCTCACGTAGTAGACTAGGCACTGCACATCAGAGTCTTGGCGCATCAGAATGGAGCTAAGAGCCATCTCTAATACTGTCAAGTACATGTATAACTCTTCTCCGTCTCTTAGGGATGTCAGCAATGGCAGATTGGCTAGGTACTACTTCAACTCATCGAAGGTGGCCTGGCACTCTATCGTCCACTGGAAACTATTGGCCTTTATTCCCCTTAGAGCCTTGAAGAAGGGCTGATACTTGTCTCCTGACTGAGCTAAGAAGCGGGACAACGTTGCCAGTCTTCCGGTTAGCCTTTGGACATCCTTGACACTCTAAGATGGAGACATGTCCATGAGGGCCTTGATCTTCACTGGGTTAGCTTCGATCTCTCGCTAAGAGACGATAAAATCTAAGAATTTTCCTGAGGACACTCCGAAACACACTTGGCTGGATTCAACTTCATCTGGTGCGTACGGAGTACCTTGAAGGATTTAGCAAGATTGCGAGTATGGTCGCTGGTAGTTTTGCTCTTAACAAACATGTCATCTACATGCACCTCCATATTGCGGTTGATATACTTCTCAAATATTTTTGTTCACGAGCCTTTAGTAAGTGGCACCCATGTTCTTCAGACTAAAAAACATAACCTTGTAGCAGTAGGTGCCTTGATTGGTATGAATGAGGTATGCTCCTCATCCTCCGGGCTTATCTTGATTTGGTTGTAGCTCGAGTACGCATGCATGAAACTTAGCAGCTCGTGACTAGAGATCGAGTCCACTAGCAAGTCGATCATGGGCAAAGGAAAGTTATCCTTTGGACAGGCTTTGTTGACGTTGGTGAAGTCAATATACATCTGCCATTTCCCATTACTTTTCTTGACCAGGACCATGTTAGAAACTAATCCGGGTATTGGACTTATCTGATGAATCTGGTGTTTAACAACTTCTTTTCTTGTTTCTGGATGGTTATGAGTTTATCTACAGAGTGGTTTCTCTGTTTCTGTCAATGGGCTTGTGGTCAGGATCGAGACCGAACTTATAGATCATTACTCCAGCCAGAATTCCAAGCATATCGGCAGACGTCCACGCAAAGACATCCGCATTTTGCCTTAAGAAGCTTATCAGTTCATCTCGCAAGGGTATGACGAGTGAGTTTCCTATTTGTATACATTTCTCCGGGTTCTCTAGATTCAATGGTACTAGGTCGGTGGCCTCGTCGAACTGCAGCTGCTATAGGGTTGCTTCATCTTGATGGTCCAACTCTTCTGCGGGCCTTTCGTTGTTGCTTGGGGCTATTTGTGACATGTAACACGTTCGTCTCGTTACCTGGTCACCCAGCACTTTACCTATACTGTATGCTGTTGGAAATTTTATTTTTAAGTGCGGTATTGAGGTGACAGCTCTGAATGTTGCTAGGCATGGTCAGCCCGAGATGGTGTTGTATACGGAGGGTAGGTCAACAACTAGAAATGTGAGTGTGTGGCTCGCCATCCTGGGGTACGTGCCTAGGGTGACTTCTAACTATTTTGTGCCTTGAATGACTACTGGTTTATTGTCCAGGCCATACAATGGTTCTTCGGCTGGTTTGAATTGATTCTTTTTGAGTCTTAGTTTAAAGAACGTATTGAGGTAAAGCAAATATTTAAAACTTTCATTATCGATGAAAACTCATTTCTACTAGTAGTCAATGGTACAATCTAAAATGAGTGCAGACATAATAAGAGGATCAGTGTGTAGGAAAATTACATGAGTCATGTCGTTATTGCTAAAAGTAATGACGTTTTCCTCTACCATTTGATTCTTGCATCCAGCTTACCTCTCCTGGTGATTCGCCTAATGGGTCTTGAGTGGCTGAGTTTTATCATGTTAATCACTCCAATTGCGACTCGGTTCCATGGCTAGAGCGGATTTAACCCTTCTCCCCCTGGGGTTTCGGAGCTCTGCCCGAGGTTCCTCATGAACCTGGTGAGGTGGTCCCGTTGAATTAGCTCCTCAATCTCCTATTGGAGCATCTTTCATTCCTCCGTGGTGTGCCCTGAATATTGATAAAAATTGCAGTATTTTGCTCGATCTCTTCCCTCCATGTTCTTCAATGGCTTTGGCCACTTAATGAACTTTTCACCACGGATTTGCACGAGGATGTTTGCCCATGTGTCGTTCAGCGGAGTTAGGTTAACGGGCCTGTACTCCTTCCAGTCCAGTGCTTTAGTCCTGAATTGCTTTCGCCGAGAATTGTTGCTGCTACTGTTCTTCTTCTTTCCTTCAATTGGGAAAGAGCGAGACTGGTCAGTCCTCTCCGGATACTTTGCATCGTTTGCCTCTTCAACGGCCACGTATGCCTAGGTGATGGCCTTTGCTTCCTAGAAGGTCTACGGGTTTTTGTGGGCCAAGTGCTTGAAGAAGTCACCCAACCCTAATGCAAAGATGAAGTTTCCAAGTTTCATATCTTCGGTGAGATTGGGGATTCTTCTCGCTTCCACCACATACCGCTCGACAAACTTCCTTGAGTTCTCACCCTGCCTCTGCTTAATGTGGGAAAGGTGCCACGGTTGTTTCTCTTCCAGGCGGCTGGAAGCGTACTGCGCTAAGAAAAGATCGGTGAGATCTCTAAAACTCTGGATTGAGTTGGGAGAAAGTTGATGGAATCAGATCCAGGCATCCCCCTTCAAGGTGAGGGGAAAATATCAGCACATTGCTGCCTCCTTTAGGCCCTGGAGGCTTATATGGGTACGAAGTGATTCAGGTAATCTATAATATCAGTACTCCCATCATAAGAATCCAGGGCCGACATCTTGAACCTAGCTAGCATTGGAGGATTCTAGATCTCCGCGGTGAAGGGAGATCTCTCTAGATCGGTGACATGTTCATCATCCTGGAACACACGGTTCTAGATCTTCTCAACCTTTTCCTTCACTCGGGAGGAGTTTCCTAATCTCTTGGAGTTGAGGTAAGTCCTTAGCTCTGTTCTTTCTGCTATGCGGCATGTGGCCAGCCGGCTGCTACTACTTATAAATCGGTCGATCCGAGAGGCTCCCTCCTGTGCCTGAGACCTTTGCTCATCCTGGGAGTACTAAGGGTTTCTTCTCTCAGGACTCTCGTTTGGAGTCCTGTGGCTTAAATGTCCTTCAAGCCGTAAATGGCTTTGGGCGTTGGAGGCCGTTGGAGAGTGAGAGTTGCCCAGAACTCGAGCCTTCTTGGTTGGCCTCTTCTTCCTCTGGCCTCCTCGCCTAGAGGCCGGAATGGGAGCTGGGGGATTGAGCCCGCTGCTTCTTGCCCTGGTAAGTGTAGAGTATTTAGAGCATCCAGGACATGTTCATTTGCTCTATCAGGTTTAAGAAAAATGGGGCAGGTTTCCTCCGACCTGTCTTCTGGCTTAGTAGCTGTGGTCGAGGGAGACAAACCCCTAGCAGGAACGTTAGCTTGAGCCCTGGTGTTCACCATTTTGCTAAATGACGTTGGTTTGAGGGATGAAGTTGGTCGGCTTTTAGTCAACGTTTCTGCAGATGGTGCTAATAATACATCTTGGATCCAAACTTTGAACGGGTTTGAGTTGAGCTGTCCGTCGAATTTCGGTCTATATCTGCCGATCTTAGGATCCTGTACACCACAACTTAAAGCGAGAGGTCAAGTGACGGTGGAATTTGGTCCCACCAAAAACACTCTAACGCTCAAGCTAATAAAGCCTTCAAAGGATGAGAAGGTAAATGCGGAGAATGCTAAGACGAGTGTTTTGGAGCTTGTTTGGGTATGTTGGTGGGAGGTGCACTCGTGGAGAGAGTGGTTTGATTGGAGGTTGCTTGTATAAAGCAATTTACTCTTTATACTCAATTCACAAAGAACCAAGTGTAGAGAGAACAAGGGAGAAAGCATCGGAAAGCTTGAGTGCATAGATAGCTTCTATGAGCTTCAATATGCTAGAGGGCGTTTGTAGGCAATTGAGAACATCCCTATAGAGAGTCTCTATGGCCTTTTATAGCCATGGTCCTCTATAACCTTCCTTACGTAGCAAGGCGGATATCTTGCCTTTTGTGGGAATCGTTGTCTTCCTTGCTTGTATGTGGGCGCCATTCTTTGGCTGCAACGGTCAAGAACGTGGATCCCTTTCCTTTTGTGCAAAGTAATCGTTAGGGTTTCTTCTGTGGATTGCGCGTCAAGTTATACGCCTTCCTCCCGGGATGCGCTCTGATTTTGGGAGGTTATTGTTACAATGGAAATTGCCTTTCTTGGAGGCGCGGAGAATTAGGTCAGGTGACCATTGAGGCATGCGTGAGCTGACTTTGACTTAGGCCGTATTTATCCTAGGCCTCAGTCGGCCTGCTTGCCGTATTTCCGGTTAACATCTCCGTTGATTGTTCGGAGCATAGGTAGGCCTTTGTTTAATTTATGCCTCTTACTCCTTTTTGGCTAGCCTAATTCTAACATCCCCAGCACAATCATTTATGTTTTTGAAAAGTTCTGAGTTGTTCCTCAATTTTTTATTTCCTTCAAATGAGGTAGTTCCTTCAAAATTCAATTGCTACATTTATTGATGTGGGCTAAGAAAGTGTATCCAAACATTTTGCTAAATAGAGTCCTAATATCGAGTCATATTCCCTCAATTTCAAGACTTAGGGCTTAGTAGGTGGTTTCAAATGGTTTATTACTAGAGTTTTGACATTATGTCATATCTCTTTGATTTCGAGATCTAACTACCAAGTTCATCGACGTAAACTTAGCGAGCAATCCCAAACTATTTATTGGCTAAAGCCTCGATGTTAAGCCAATCTCCTCGAATTTAGAACCCAATTGCCACATTTACGGATACAGGTTTAGTGAGTAGTTTCGAATAGTTTTTTAGAAAGATTATACGACGTGAGCATCGTCTGGTGTTGGTATTTTTAACTTTGGTCAACATCTTTGGTAGTTCCAATAGTCATGCTATCTTATTTGTTTGATGAGTTAGTGTTAAGGGATCAAAAAAATAATTAAGTATATAGAATTGACTATCTAATTTGAAAATTCATTTTTCATAGCTCGCCTTTGCTAATCTACCTTTATTGATCAACTTCTAAGGTAAGTATACTTTGATTCATTTAGTTGTTGAACAGTTTGATCATTTTATTACTCGACTATTGAATCATTAAACTTATCATTCAAGCTTTCAAATTTAAGTCAATTGATGGAAGCTTATCCCCTAGATCAAGTGAATGATAGTTCGGTCTTTGATAAACTAAACCCGTCATCTTGATTCTAACTCGAGATCTACTGATTTGGGTTAGCCTATATTTTAATCGGACCAAACAAGTAAAAGATACATTTTGAAAAAGGTCTAGACATGAAATTTTTAAAATTAAAATTTTTTTATTAATTTACTTTTTTATATTTACCAAATATAAAAAAAGGGAAATATTTAATTATATTTTGCCAAATATATATAAAAAAAAATACAAAATAAAATATGAGAAATATTATGCTATTTTTCGTAAAACCAACGGAGCGTGGATTGTTCGTCTGAATGCATAACAAACAGGAGGCAAGAACAACCACCGTTCTCTGATAACCAGAGCAGTGCCGCGTTGAAGATCGCTCGCTTCGCCTTCAACCCAGACCATAAATGGACTTGGAAGAACAGTACAATGAATCCCCACCCTCTATCTCTGAATTCACAGATCCTTCCGTCCCCAACAACGCCAAGGAAGCCGACGATGATGACCCACCGACTCAGAGTCCGTACGCACTCGAAGCTCTCAAGGAGTTCCTCACAGAAGAGCACCGCGCCGCCGCCACCGTGGCGAAAACTGCGGCCTCGGGCGCCTCCTCCTCTAAAGTTTCATTGATTTCGGAAGACTGGAGGCTGAGCCAGTTCTGGTACACTCCTGAGACAGCCGAAACAGTTTCTGAAGAGGTTCTCAAGCTTCTTAATTGTTTGACCACTAACTATCCTTCCATCGCTTGCATTGCTTGCCCAACTCTCTTTGGTTATCCCAAGGTAAATTATGTAATGAGTTGGGTGCCTTTTTCTTCCTCTAATTGTATTATGTTTGTGAATATTTTTATGTTTTAATTCTATCTGGCAACTATTCGTTTGTGTTTTTCTCGAAGTCACTATCAGTTTGTCGTAATCGACTGAAATAAGCACCTAGATTTTGGATAATCGGGAAAGGAAACGGAAATTGTAGTTCATTTTTTTATGAAAGGAGGGAAAAAAGAAATGGGAATTACAGAATGTGTAGAGGATGAGTAACATCTTGAAATTTATCAATTACTTGTGGGACAGCTCATGATGCCAAGCTTCGAAAATATTTAGATTTTTTAGTTGCGCTGTTTATCTATTTGGACAAGACTGCATGGGACGATTGCTGTACAACGGCAAACAAGACAATAAGGGAAAATTTTGTTACTGCGGGGAAAGATAATGCTCATTTTTGTGGCATATGGTGGAGTGTTGGGCCTTTTTCTGCAAATATTATCTGTACAAATGAAATAAAAAGCTTGTTGTCATGCACTGAATATCAAATTACTAACTTGGGACATGAAATTGGATCTACATTGTTATTTTTTTGTGAAAAATGCATGTTAAGCTTGTGATGTGCATATTGATGAATTATTGAGCAATGAAGAACACTTTAAAGAAGCCTGCCGAGAGCACTTCCCCATATATGCTCTAGTGACTTGTGCTGCTGAACCAGAAGAAACTGCAGTAGGCCAAGAGATTGATAGTGAGGTCTCAAATCAACTTATTGGTTTTATGGTATATCTTAGTATAGCAGGTGATACCAGGAATTTGTATTTATTTATGAATTTTCCTGGTGGATGGGTAATAGTCAACATGGAATTTTGCTTCTTAGGGCTGTTGTAGTTACGACTGCTGTTTCCTGGGGCTTTGTCACTATCTTCCGTATCATTAGGTCATCAGCTTCCTAAATCTTCTGGCATTGAATATGCATTAGCCCCTATACATGGTGTAGTTCAATTGGTCAGAGACCGCCCTGTCAAGGCGGAACCTACAGGTTCGAGCACCGTTACTCCCGGTGGATCCAATAAATACATCAACTACTCTCTCCATTTTCTTCTCATAAACAATAACATAGTTTCTAAAAGAATTCATTGATATAGCATTGGATGAGCTGCTCAACATTTTACCACTTTAGAGAGAGATCCAGCATAGGATTTATCATATATCTGATTTCACTTTATCTAACCCACCGCACTACGGAATGAGCCTCTGAGAACATGCTGAATTATATTGCCAAGTAATAGAGCTCCTACAAAAAAGGGTTTATTCAGGAGAGAATCAGCCTGTGTATCGTCCTAGCCTTTTTGACACCCAAGAAAGATGGAATGTGGAGATGTGCATGGACTGTTAGGCCATCAACGAAATTGCTATCAAGTATAACTATGGTGCTCAAATCTTTTCCAAAATCAACTTGCAGAGTGGGTACCATCAAACAAGGTTACAACTGGGTGATGAGTGGAAAACCTCCTTCAAGATTGGAGAAGGCTTATATGAATGGTTAGTTAGATCTTTCGGTTAATCTATCGTGACAAGTACGTTTGTAAGGTTAATGAATAAGATATTGAAGCCCTTCAAGTAAAATTTGTGGTGGTGTATTTCGATGACATCCTTATTTTTATCTCTGACCCAGACAAATACATTGACATGTGCAGCAAGTTCTACAAGTTTTATGACTATAGAAGCTCTACGTGAATTTGAAGAAGTGTTCTTTCCCAAGGAATCAAAATGGATAAAGAAAAAGTCTGCGATCATAGATTGGCTGACTCCTCATTCCCTCACTGAAGTAAGAAATTTCCATGGATTAGCTACCTTCTACGGGAGATTCATCCGAAATCTCAGCACTTGCATTGCATTCGTGACAGATTTCATCAAAGCTGGAATCTTCTATTGATGAACTATCTGAATATAACTTCAATCTGATAAAAACAAAAATGTTCGATGCCCTATCCTCATGCTACTAGATTTTGGTGAAGTATTTGTAATTGAATACGATGTGTTCCATGTAGGAATTGAGGTCGTTCTAAGCCAAAATGGGTGCCCTATATCTTTCTTTACCCAGGAACTGAACGAAGCAAAGAAATGCTACCCACCTATAACATCGAATTCTATTCTGTAGTAAGCCTTGAGATTTTGGCTGTGCTATATGATCCATCAGGAATTCATTTTGTACATGGATCATGAGGCATTGACATTCCTTCACTCTCAAAAGAAGTTGAATTCCATGCACAATAAATGGGTTTCCTTTCTTAAAGATTACATGTTTGTGCTTAAACACAATTTGGTAGTGACAAGCGAGTTTTGCAAACACCTTTAGTTGTAAGGTCTGTCTACTGAAAACCTTGTCCTATGAAGTAATTGGCTTTGACTTGCTTCTAGAATTCTACTAGGCCAATGCAAATTGCCCTAAAATAATGGCACAAAGTGCCCACGAGATGGGATCCTTTCAGCATAATGAATGGATTCCTGTTTTAAAGAAATCAATGGTGGATCTTAGAAGGCTCGCTTAGACTCCATATCATTTTAGAGCTGCATGGGGAGGCTTATGGCTACTTTGGCAGGGATAAGGCATTGGCCATGATTCAAAAAAGCTACTATTGGCATAAATTGAAATAAGATGTCAATAGTTTCATTAAAACATGCATGATCTGTGAACTGGCAAAGGGTGGCAAATTGAACCAAGGAATATATCAACTTTTACCCATTCCAAACAAACCATGGGAAGACAGTTGCCTAGAATTTGTGCTGGGGCTCCCTCAAATTTATGACAGCCATGACTTTATATTCGTGGTTGTAGATTGTTTTTCAAAATTGGCTTATTTCATTTTCATACCTTGTAACAATACTACCGATGCCCTTCCCTTGCTTATTTATTCTACTAGGAAGTAGTGTGATTTCAATGGGTACCCCAGCACCATCACCTTTGACCACGATACTTGTTTCATTAGATATTTCTAGAGAACATTGTGGGGTCTCATGGAACTAATCTCTAATTCTGTGGCGCATGTCACCCACAAACTGATGGACAAATGAAAGTAGTCAATCACTCTGTCGGCAATTTACTAAAGGGCTTACATGATGGTCACCCCAAAAACCGGGACTTCATTAATCCGCAAGCTGAATTTACAATATAGATGAAAATATCAGCCGATATGTTTGAGGCTAGCAAATAAAACAAAAGTAGAAGGCCTTACTACATGCCAAAAAAATCAAAATTTGAAGATACAAAATTTGTCTTCAAGTGGTATAGACCATTCTGAACATCACCCTTCTCAATCATGCTCCACCTAGATAAGTCCTGTATGAAACATTTATTAGATGAAAACACAAAGCAACAGCTCAAATCAATGCATAACTTTTGGATAGAAATCAAATTGAAAGTAAAGGAAGGTATGCAAAGGGCATCTTTTAACCAGAATTTTATTACAAAGATCAATGTCTCCTTTGTTAGTGACCTCAGCTAAACTCCCATAGGGAAGTTTTACTTCACATGTAATTTCTATGGGTTTAGAAATGAAGAAAGAAGTAGATCATATCATATGATCAGTAGTTCTAGTGTCTATGATCCATGGTATATTTTGATTATTATGATGAGAATTAAATGGAATGCAACAAGAAGATATAACTATGAGGCTATTTGCACAATGCTTGTTTTCAATAGAGTTATTTGAAGATGTCAAATTCTAACTTTGGAGTAAAGATATGATATTTTGTAAATGCTCTGGTGAAATATTTGGTATTGATCCAGTGGAATCATTTACTTCAGAGTGCTGCCCATTAGCTGCATTAACTGACATGTTCTTGTAAGAATATCTTTGTCCTGGAGGATAGCTGTAGAGCTTATAACATTTGTCAACGGGATGTCATGGAATTTTACAGTGTGTGCATACTTTTTTTTTTTTTTTTGGAGCAATTCTGGGATCAATTTTGAAGAAATTTTCAAGGGAATGTCCACTTATCTTGCAATGGGTGGTGCACATAAGGCCTTTTGTTTCCATTTCCACTGTCAAATGTTTTGGCAGCCATGATGAAAGTGGTATTGGTGTTTGAAGAAATTGCCTTCTTTTCTCTTCTTGTTGCACCAATGCATATACTGCAAGTTCATTACCCTGTCTTTCTGTTGATTAGTATGCAGAATTTTTGTACCTCCACAAGAACATGTGGGAATGGGCTCATAATTCTAAAGCTCATCAAGCAATTCTTTTAGTTTTGAATAGTATATATCAACATTATCCTCTCCCTAATTTAGATCATGAATCAATTGCTTTAGTTCATACAAACGTGGCCCATTAGCTTGAGCAAATCTTTGCTCCAATTCTTTCCATAGTTGAAAAGCACTGTCAATGTAAATGATGCTATTCTTGATCTCAGAATTGATTACATTTTGCAGCCAAGTAACAACAATGTCATTATCTTCCATCCATGAGGATCATTTTAATCTTTTGGTTTGAGTAGGCTTCCATCAATGAAGCCTAGCTTTCTCTTTATGTGAAGGGCTCTAGTCACAACCTTATCCCAGGAATAGTGACTGTTGACACTAAGAACAAGGGTTGTGAGAAGAGTACCTGGTTCAACATTTTGGTTAATAAAGAAAGGACTATTTGGATCTTTGATATTAAAATCCATCTGAATTTTAGGTCCGATCAATGTTCTGGTGATAAAGTTGTTGTGATCTCTTCCATGGCAGTTTCACAAGATCTAATGCTCTGATTCCATAATAGATTTTCTAGTATGGTGAAGTATGATGAAGCTATGGAGAAGATAATTTATGTTCTCTTGATTTTGTATTGAATGAATAAAGTTAGTTACATAGTCAGTAGAAGATGAATATATACAAACATACAATCGATCTAAACCATACATTGAAAATAAATCTGATCCATTAATCAAAGCAAACTAAGATGTGTTATTGTGCTGAGTAGAAATTCAGGGTCTTCTTGTATTGATCTGTGTGTATAAGCTTGATCAATCTGTTGATCCATGTGACGTTGATTCAACTGATCATTGTCTATAAGGCGATAGTTTGAAGGTTGAGTAGAATCAAAATGTGTATCCATGGTTGATGTAAGAGCTTTGTAAGTTACAGAAGTTAGTTTCACAATTGTAAAACTTCCTGCTTGCTGTTGTGAGGACTTGGATTTGAACTCTCATACTCAAAATCAGTAAGGTAGCTCTAATACGCACGTGTAATATATCTAATCACGTGTGAGGAATAAATACATATGTGCACAAGGTTATTTACAAGAGGAGAAATATAACTAAGGTTGCATCCAAAAAACAGAAACTTCCTTGAACAAAACAGAACAGAACAGTAAGTGGTTGATAGGCCTTTGGCTTCTATGTGGTAGCTTGCTGCTTGGTGTGAAGAATATAACAAGGATTGTTATATAATATTTAATACCATGTGTCTTGTTTGGTAGATTCGATGAAATAGTTCTTGAGTTTGGTGTCACTCGTAATCAGGGTCACTTGACTTTCTATTGTTACTATAATATTTGGTACATTCTATTAGTTGTATATGTGGATGATATTGTGATTATTGGTGGTAATGACATTGGTATTGCCAACCTCAAAGTGTTTTTTCAAAATCATTTTCAAACTAATGACTTAGAAAATTTGTTGTATTTTCTTGGTATTGAAGTTGTGAGGTGTTGATGAGGTATTTTTCTCTCACAACAGAAGTAAATGCTAGATTTGCTTTGAGATATTGATATGTAGGATGTAAAAACTGTGTGATGTACCCATGGATCCATGAATGAAGTATCTCCATATGATGGGGATATTGTTGCTGAATTAGAACAGTATCACCAATTGGCTGGTAAGTTTAACTACCTTGTTGTGATTTGAACCGACATTGCATTCTTCATAAGTATTGTAGTCAATTTATATCTTCTACTCGTGTCCTACATTAGGAGATAATCATACATATTCTACGCTGTTTTAAATGTACAATAGAGCATAGTCTACATTAAAGTAAATTACTGTCACACATACGTTTAGGGATACTCTGAAGTTGATTGGGCTAGGTCATCTTATAATTGGAAGTCTACCACGGATATTGTATATTTGTTGGAGGGATTTTGGTATCCTAGAACACTAAGAAACAAAATGTAGTTCCAAGATCAAGCAATGAACAATGATATCGTGTACCGCCACACGTTAAATATGAAGTAAGGTGGATACAACAATTACTAAAGTTGCTCGGATGTAAGAATACTCGACCATTATCAAATTGATTATTTCATGAACGCACCAAATATATCGATGTGGATTGTCTCTTTGTGAGAATCTTCAAAAAGGTTTTGTTCAAGTTAAACATGTCAAAACTTGTGAGCAGCTAGCCGATTTTCGTAGTGTCTTTTTTTAGTATTTGTGTTAAGTACATTTGTAACAAGATAATTATGATCAACGTCTATACTCCTAGTTAAGGGGGAGTGTTAGATTATTAGGAGAATATCTTGTTAGAAAATAAGGAGAATATGCTTGAGGATATTCTTTGTGGTATATTTCTTATAAGGATAACTTTGTAATTCACACTATATATAAATAACTCTATGTAAGTGTGAATAGCCTTACCTTGATAAAGGATGTTCTTTCTTATTCACTCCTCTACTGACAAATATCCTGTCAATTGAAACCCGAATCAGAAGACACTTTGATTAGTGAACAAGAGCTAACGGACTGACTACCTCCAACTCGAAGGAAGCCTTTTCCACAAACCGGAGGATGATGCAGCTGCCACATTTGATGCAGCCACAACCTGCAATATCAAAGCAAAGGGCCCCAAGGCTGGAGCAACAAAATCAGGCGCAGTTAGGAAGAAGCTTGTTCCAAGGCATGTAGCTTTACATCCAAGGATGAAGCTGTTCCCAAAGGCTGCCCATAATTGTTCCTCTTTTTCACCCCTGGACTCGGATCACTTGCTGTAGCCTTTATATTCTGTTCCTGAAGCTGCTAAGAGGCAGATTTGAAGTTCCTTTTCTAAGTAAAGTGTCGTCAAGGGTATTTGATCCTCTTGATTGGTGAGTAATTTCCAATTCCTTAGGTGAGTGACTCCTGAAGTTGATCAAAAGAAATGGAGCAATTCCCTCTCCATTTTGTAATCCTGTATTTCCAATACAATCTCTACTGTCTTCAGTTCTAATTCAAACGTGTTGCTCCACTTTTGTTCTTTCCTATCCATCGTTGATATCCTTGAATGCTGACATGAAGTATTTCTTGTTCTTAGTCTCTTAATGATGAAGGGAAGGGGAAAGTAAAGGAGGGGAAGGAGAAGAAACTGAAAGGAGAGGAAGAAATAGAATGAGGATCAGAGAGAAGAAAAGTAGAGAGAGAAGAAAATCGTAATTATTCAATATTTTATTCAATTCATCAATTATCAATCATGCTCAAATAATAGAGTGTAGGGTTCTTATATAAAGAAATCCTAATCTTAGAATAATTTGAAAACAAATATAATTGCCTACTAAATATGACATAATTTTCTAAAATAAAAATAAAATCTTACAAATAAAATAAAATCAACTGAAATAAAATCTTTTCCAATTGCTAATAAAATAAAATAAAATAAAATCTTTTTTAATCAAATAAAATCTACTCTCTTCTAATTTAAAATATTTTTGACACTTGCATCAATTCTTTCTAGGTGGTCAGGACTTGACCCTATTAGGTGAAATTTCTGTAGTTAATTCTCCATCCACAAGTTGAGTGGTTATGTAATCCTCCGCCGACGGTGGTAGACACGTGTGAGTGGGTATGAAATCAGACCGAGTCACCAATACCACTGGAAGAAAAAGCATTTGGTCATGAAGATTTGTAATCCTATTGACTTGGATAGAATACCAAAATACCTGGGTCAAATTGTTGGTATGTTTCTTTAGAAATCTAAGCAGTCTCAGACTCTGGCTGGCCAATCCAACGGACAAGGAAGTGCTGAACTGCTCAATTATTGGAAAGCATAATTTGCTTATCTAAAATAGTATCAATTTTATCGTTGTATGTCGAGAGGGTGGAGAATTGTGTAGGAATGGGTGGACATGCAATATATAATGCATCTGGAAGCACGTCAAAGGGATCAACCAATGGTTTAAAACTACCTTTATAAGCAAGTAAATTTTTAATATAGAAAGTATTATGAAAACTAAAAAAAGATGGAATATCAATAATATATGCATTTGATCCAATTCGTTATAAAATTTTAAATAGATTAGCAGTACGGGTCTACAATTTAGAAACAGGGCCATGTAGGTACCACTTTGGCCTGATCCAAACTATAATAGAACCTCTAACATGAAACACAATATGTCTTTTATGCATATCAGTTCGAAATTTATATAAGGCATTAATTGCTTCTAATTGTGTATTGATCTCGATATATAAGTCATGAAGGTATTGTACAAAAAATTCGGTCATCATGGGCAGACTAACATATGAGGACATCGGGTAAGGCTTAATGGTTTTTGGGATTCGTAACCATGCACTACTAAGAATGAAAAGACATCTTGAAAGTTTTGGAGTACTTGATAGGCCTCATTAGGAATCAATTCGAAAGAATTCGGAAAGATTTTGAGAACGATAACAGCAAATATAATAGACTCGCTGATAGCTACACGTTCAAATGCTATGGGACTAATGATATGTAATACTTTTATCTCTATCATAGCTCGTCCTTTATTGAGAGTCATCGGTTTTGGAGATAAATGATAGTTGTGAAATTTCTTTCCCTCATAAATAAATGAACAGAAATTAAAATGATTTTTGATTGTGACATCCAAGTCGTATAGCCAATGGCTCTCAAGAATGACGTAATCCACGTCCATTGGTATAACGCCACACCAAATATGATCTTTTTGCTCTAAGAATTGAATAGATACAAAACAACGTACCTTGATGGTTATAGAATATGTGTCAATTCACGAGACTCTGTATGTATAGAATATTTTGGCCTTTTTATTTGATTCAATGGATGTTTATGTTCCTCATTCTTCTACTTCATTATTTAATTTCTAGTTGGGTGGAGGAGATTACATGAAAATATTATTGTATTAATGAGTATGAAACTTGTAGAAGTATAGTATAATTTATAGTCGTTCAACATCTAATCTATATCCCGATAGATTGAGGTCAATAATATTTGAATGGATGTTTATAGTTATGTGAATAATGCGAGTTAATATGTTAAAGGACATCGTATCAAGGTGTGCTGAGATTGATACACTGAGTATAGTTATCTTGCTTATACAGAACAAGAATTCGATGAGACTTTAGGGATACGAATGTGATAGAGTAAAAAATAAGATCATATGGATTGAGTATAGTTATCCTTCTTATATAAAATGAGGATCCCACGGGATCTCGAGATGTGAATGTGATTATATCAATGATAAAATTATATAGATTGTTATGGTTCTCACCTACAGATGGTAACTATCGGGAGACCATTGAGTTAATCGCATATCAAATTTGAGAGTATCAATCACCTAAAAATTGTTACCCATTTATTGGTAGGGGGCATATAATTGTTGATTTATAGTGACAAAATAAGATTTAAGGAGATTCTTATGATATTTATTATAATAATGACCTACTTTACAATATGTTTGGTGAAACCTAATTTCTTGTTAATATTCAGATTTAATAAAATTCAGGTTGTACTCATGATATTATAGGTTCGGTAGTAACATTGAATAGTAGATATTTGTATTGTCATTGAGTTGTGATTACGATGTAGCGTAAAGTCTCAAATAGTAGTAGCTATTTGGCATAATAATTGTATTGCTTTTCCTTTCCATTGATATGGTGTACTTGAGATGATTATTGTTTACTATAATCTTGATTATATCATTTACTGAATTTTTATATCACTCTTATGATTTTATGATTCCAAAGTAGTATAAGACAATAGAGCTAGTTGAAGATCAATCATTTACTGATGAGCGTACGAGTAAGGGATTCTGAAGTCTAACTGTTATCTTATTTGAAGCATGACAAGATTTTATTTTTGAGATATTAGTGGGATATATAGTTTAGAGTTGTGGTGTGACGAACCATATCTTAAATTTCATCATTAATTATAATCATAATTAATTATCTTTTACTTATTAATTTGACCGATAAATTAATTAATTGACTAACCGGACGTGAATTTTTTACATCGATACCACGATCAATTTTACATAACAACAAAATATCATACACAAAATCTAAATACATTACCACGTCATCTATAACTCCGACACCAACTCAAAAACCATATGACGTTGGATCTTATTATGGAAAGATGCTTGTTCAAATGCCATCGATCATCTAACATTCTACGGAAGTAATAAATATCCAACACAACCCACAAATACCAAAAGCCACAAAGCATAATTTTAAATATCGAAACACAGTCCAAAAGCTTGTAATATCTTACAATCCATAATCCTTCGTCCACAATTTAAATCAAACTAAAATACAATATTTAAGTACATTAAACATTATTTGGAAACATAAGTATCTATAAAAGCATAACTACCACTTCGGTTTTCACTTCTACTTATTTGGCAAGAATTCATGCAACTCATCTGAGGGGGTTTGTAAAACAGTAAGGGGTGAGCCAAATACTCAGTAAGGCACAATACATATCAAAAAACATGCATACTTTATACTTAAAAATATATCATAGAGAATAGGAATCATGATAAGAAAATTTTGTGTTGTAATTTCATATTTTTTATCTTATTCTTTCTTAGTCTTAATCATCAAAACATGCATAAATCTTATTTTCTTTAGCGATTAGGGCCAATAGGCTTTACCTATTATATTTTTGAGTCGTCATTAATTAGATAATTATATTTGACGGGAATGACTATCTATGGGCTGACCCAAAAACCCAATCCGTTGGAGGAAAAGAGGCCCAGGAGACGAAAGTCCAGCAAAATGCTTCCTCAGCCCAAGATTGAGAAGGCAACGCGAATGGCCCAAACGAGTCGACTTGGGATTGCCCAACAGAAAACTAGTAATTAGGGCTTTGTGGTGCCCTGCCTTAGCTACTAACCCTCCAACTCAACAGCTGACAGCCTTCACAATTCAGCATATATGGGCAGGTCACACTTGCCATGATCAGCCAGGTAGCTCAGCAGATATGCCTAAAATATTGCCTCATAATTGTGCATTGTCCCTAAGATGGAAATTATGACTCAGCAAATATTCTTAGATGGAAATTGCCATGCGATGCCCTCCATGATCACTCTGGCAACAAAAAGAATATTCTCAAATAGCAGCGATTACCATAGCCAGTTCCCGTGATCGCTAGGACAGCTCCACGGATCCAAGCACACAACTGTCATCAATCGTGAAGCCCAAAGAAGACTAAACTAGTCCTCACTCTATAAATATCCCCTCTCCACCATGAGAGAGGGGACCGAAATCCTAGCCCTCTGAACGGGCAGCCAAGCAATTAACTCTCGAATACTGAGCATACACTCTCCTCTCAGGCGTTCGTACACACTAAGGTCCTGCAAAGCCACTCTGTCAAGGAGTGCAATCATCTCTAAACCACCTTTCCTAAAGAGCGCACCTCTCTCAAAACCGCTTCCAATTGAGCACATCTTTCTGAGCTCAATCTTTCATAATACACTCAATCTCCCATTTATGCCTGTATTCATGCAATTTACATTCCTTCATCTTTTTCTCCAACACAGAAAGATTTTTAATTTGAGCGTTGAAGGATATATCAGAGAGCATGTCCCACCACCCTCTAACATCTTATTTGTTCATTGTGGTGTGTAGGATTTAGATTCCTAGCGATGAAGATTAAACTTGCTTCAGTTGAACCAGTCGGACGAGATCAAACGGCTCCCTAATTCGTACAGTAATTCGGATCTAGGGACGCATTAATATTTATTTTTAATTAATTTAGGAGTATAATATCTCTATATAATGGCACTAACTTTATTATTTGAGAATTGATTGATGAGTTAAATTAATATCAAAAAATTATGATTGTTATTTCTTCTCTCATATAATCTATGCTTCTCCCTTCTCTCTATTCTCTCTATTGTTTCTCTCCTTTTTGCTTTCTCTTCTTCCTTCCTCCCCCTTTCTTTTCCTTTCCTGCAACAACAAGCATCAAGAATCATTCCCTCTAACAGTATCAGAGAATTTTTCTGAAAGTTAACATCTTGTAAGTATTAGAGAAACACTATCTTGTATTTAAGCAGATGACTCTTAAAATCATCCGCTGTCCACTCCTCCACCCTCTCTATATCACCCAATATAAATGAGAAAAACCATCTATGAAGATTGTGTAACTTTAAGTGTACATTGCTTTTTTCTTTGACAGGTGATTCTTCAAGAGTTTTGAGCATTCAATCGTAACCACAACCTACCCACAAAGGAACCTAACGACATAATCTTCCTAACACATGCAATCATAAATTTCTATCATAAATTTGCTCCCATAGAAGAAATGGCACCGATGTCCGTGAAGCACTTGTTTGTTGGTACTATAGGGCTATGTCATACTTAATGAGAAATTTTCCATTTTGAAGAAAAAGGCTTTTCACGTAAAACTACAATTTTAAAGAATAACATTTCTTCTGCTCCACATGAAACAGCCTTGAGAACAAGCATACAAGTTCAATTGACAGCCCAAATCTAAATAGAAGGTCTTTGGATTGCAACATCTACTTTATTTATTTATTTACTTATTTTTAAAAATGACCTAGTAGCTTGTCGATGGTAATACTGTATCTGTCGTGAGATTGCCTCCCAAATATATCCCGTTTACTTCTGTGCTGTCCAAACATCATTTTGGGATATTTTGGCTGGTAATTTTTATCAAATTGTATGGATTAGAATGTGGGATAGTTTTTAACCCCGAAGGAGAAATAGTGTTAGCTGAGACTACATTAATGTAACTACCGCTATCCACGATAATTTTGTAACCTTTCTTATTCACTTTGATATAAGTGTAAAAGACAATGTGATGACACCAATCATCAGTCTTTTTGGATTATGTTAAGGTATATCGTATAACGCCCAAAAATAACATATCAGGGAAGGAAGAACGAGAGTCTAAGTTAGAGGAATTAGTCTTGATACTGCCCATAAATGTGTTAATGTCATTATCATCTAAGTCATCAAACTCCTCTAACTTGGGTTTTTATATTTGTTCTTCAAGAGGTTCCTCGTTTATTCCGTATTGCCCGTCAATTAATAATGCTTTACTTAGATATTTATAAGAAATATTTCCAAAACCTTCATAATTGAAACACTTTAACTGAGAATTTCTACTATAGGTTTCAACACCCTTTCTTTCGACTTCCTTTGCAAAGGAAATGGTGGATGGAGGGGGTCCTAAGACAGACGTAGAATTAGTAGCAGGGATTGACGATACGGTATCCTGGTAATTAATTCAAAGTATTAAACCAAATTATACATATGATCTAAAATCGTAACTCCATGGATGATAAGTTTTTTCCTAAGATTTTTATATAGCTCTTGTCGGAACCTACTTAATGTCATAGCCTTGTCCTAAATGATGTGATATCTCATTCGAAAATCATCGAATTGAGTCACATACTCAGTTATTGATTAAGAATCCTATCGAAGAGCATTCCATTCGTTTAGTAGGTTGCTACTGTAGAAGCAGGGCATAAATTTCTCTTGAAGGCATTGTTTCATTTCGGTCTAACTCTTAACAGGGGTGGCTTGACGCCTCGTAAGGAGGTCCTCAACACTTTTCCAAAATAATTGAGTATTGCTGGTTAACTTGAGGTTAGCAAATTAAACTCTCCTATTTTCTGACATGTTATACCATTTAAAGAAATGATTATGTCTTAGACCCATTGAGTAAAAACTCAATGGTCCAAGCAGCCGTCGAAAGTAGGGACATCCATTTTGATATTTTTAATGAGGTGTTTGACCGGATTCCATTCTTGCTTAGAGTGTCGAGGCCTAAAATTGTTTCTATGAGGTGCTTGACTGTGTTGTCGTTGTTGATGAGTCCTATTACGAGATTCATCAAAATTTTCAGTATTTGATGAGGGAGATCCTAGTTCTAAAGTGGCAACTTAATTTGCGAGATCCAAATTAGTTTGATGAGTAGTGGTCAGGTCAAGTTGAATGACAATTATGCAATTTTGTAATTGCTGTTGATAAGTAGCCAATTGGACTAACTGTTGACTTAGAGTTTCAAATTGGTTAAAATCTATGATTATGTCAGTAGTGTTATGGAAAATAATGCGGCCATTTCACAAGCGCATGCAATATTAATATGACTAATTGGGTTGAGATCAATAAATAATTAAGACAATTCAAGCTAATTTTTTTTTGAGATTTCATATGGTTCAAATTATGCAAACAAATATTATTAATGTATTAAAGTAAAATAGGAATCAATTGCAATGAGATTGTACCTACTATAAAAGTAGGTATAGGATGTGAAAGGATGAATGCCTTTTATTTTTTTAAATAGTACACGCAGATAAAACTAAATAATATTAAAGAAAAGAAAAAATATGCTACCCAAAATAAAATGGAATGAACACATCTGAATATCAAGATAATCGGGACCGCTTGTATGAGGGTCTTCTGTTTGCTGTTTTGATTTTGCTGCTGTTTTTTTTTTTTTTTTTTTTTTCTGGGCTCCTTTTTTTGCCTTTGTTTTTGCTTTTTTTTTTTTTTTTTGCTATTATGTTTTCTCGGCCCCCTTTTTGCTCGAGTTGGGCCTCAAAACTCACACACATGACGCGGTACATAGGGAGTGCTTAGTGCACCCTCTCGTTCAGGCGGCGACAATGATAAAGGCGGTGGCGACGACAATGAAGGCACCAACGATGATGAAGACGAAAATGTTGATAAAGAAGATGGCGACAAAGATGAAAAAGGATGAAGGCAAAGAAGGTGAAGACAGGGACGCTTCGTGACTTCCTCTCTCTTTGAGATCTCAAATTCTTTCCCTTTTTTTCTTTTTTCAAAAGAGTGGCTGCTAGGGTTCGATTGGGCTGCGGCTCGAATGTCCCGGTTAGGGTTTGATTTAAGTGATGGCGGTGGAACTTGAGTGCTAGGCTTTCGGGCGAGTGGCTGACTAGGGATTTGGGTGAATGGTCGATTAGGGTTTCAGGTGATTTGAGTGGGTTGTTTTGGGTACGAGTTGGCTTGGTGGTGATCGGAGAGGTTGTGATCATGGGGTCAGCAGCGACGTGGAGGATGGTTTCGGTGGTGATGAGTTCTTCCTCCTGCTGCTGTGGTGGTGCCAACTACTACTGCTTTGTCGGTTATGGCTGCTGCTTCGTTTCTCTTTGCCTCCCACTATTGCTCTATCGGCTATTGTTGGTGTTTCGCAAATCTCTCTCTTTCTATCTCTCTTTTTTTTTACACTCTTTTTTTTTTTTCCAAAACGCACTCTCTTTTTTTCTACACAAGATAGAAATTTCTCTCTCTCTTTTTTTATTAAAATAATAGGAAAGCAAAAATAGATGATACGTTGCTTGTAGGCAGAAGATGCAAATTGTATACTATGGTGCGGGACAATGGGGTAGTGGAGTTGGTGATATTGCTGATTGCATGGAAAGAATGTTGTAAGTTGGATAGTGGATGGTGGGACAGTGGAGTTGGTGATGTTGCTAGTTGTTGGAAAGGTGGTATAAAAAAGTAGGGATTTAGTTTCTGATACCTAATTTCATACAGAGGGGGAACACAGGGTAAGGGAAGGAAGACAAGAAGGAAGGACAAAAGGGGAGGGAGAATAAGATAGACGAGAGGGAATGGGGGAGAAAGGGAAAAGTAGGGGAGGGGAGGGCAAAGAAAATGAGAAGAGGGGAAGAAACTGCAGGAGAACCAAAAAAAGAGAAGAAGAGATCAAGAGAGAGAAAAAAATTACAATCACTTAATATTTTATTCAACTCATCAATTATGGTAAAACAATAACGTGTAGGGTTCTTATATAAAGAAACCCTAGTCCTAGAAAAATTTAGAAACAAATATAATTGATTAACTTAATATGACATAATTTTCTAAAATAAAAATAAAATTTTATAAATAAAATAAAATTAAATGAAATAAATTCTTTTCTAATTGCAAATAAAATAAAATAAAATAAAATTTTTTCTAATCAAATAAAATCAAATCTATTCTAATTTAGAATATTTTCAATACCCGCATCACTTACTCTGGGATTCAAATGTTGATGCCCACATCACTTACTCTGGGATTCAAATGTTGATGCCCTCCTGCATGGAGCAAGAAAGCAGTTGTGTCATTAGGAGAGTCATTATGGATAAAATCTTTTGTCTTGCTCTGATATTTGATTCTATTATGTGTTTTGATTCTGCCCTAGCACAGTATAACTTACCCATTAGACCTCTTTGAGGAAGGTTCTGTTATTAACATGTTTGCTTCTACATGAATTTCAGAAAGAAAATCCTTATGTGTGTGCGCGACTTCTTGAATATGACAAGCGCTTTGAGCAATATGGAAGTTACTTTACATTCTACGACTACAACCAACCAGAAGAGTTGCCACAAGCACTGAAGAATACTTATTAAATTGTTGTTGCAGATCCTCCTTATCTGCTAAGAATTGAGAGTCAAAAGTGAACGTCAACTTCTCCAATCATCACACCTAATGTTTGCACTTTGGTGGATTAAACTCTTAAGGACCCTTGCCACCTTCCCTTCCTAATTTTTTGATCCAGATGTGGACAGTTGATCTGGAAAGCACACATCGAAATTTATTTCATGAACTTACACCTCATAGAATGGAATACAGAATCCAATGGGAGACTAAAGATTCGTGGCCAAAGTAGAAAAATAATTACAGCTTGAAAACTTTAAAGATTTTAAACCTAAACAAGGACAAAATCATATCTAGCATGTGTCTAGAACTGCACTAATAATGAAATATGGAGATAGTTTATCAAATAAATAATGAAAAAATATATAACAATTCCTAAAAATACAGGAATTTTAACTATCCAAACTACAATAATATGTTTTGGTGATTGCGATAACTCCTAAAGATGTGATTTTGTATTTCTCCCCTGCATGCTTTCAAAAATTACATATATAGAAGAGCTGAGAAAACTGTTGTAAATCTGTTCCTTATGGGATAAGTTGTAGATGCTTTAGACTAATTTGTATCAATTTTTTCTCATCATAATAGAATAATCAATTCATGGAAGTAAATTATGTTTGGACTCCTCAACTTAAAGTTGTAATATTCAGCATTACTTGACTTTTCATAAACTTGTTTATTTTATTTTATTTTTACATTGCTAACATTTGCATGTTAAGAAATGCAGAGGAGTCTGAGAATGTAGCCTTATTCATATAAATTGGACAGAAGAGAAGTGGATGCTTTCTCCATGTTTGATAGTAGTAGCATCTTTAGCCTTTAGGTGATTACAAATCTTTGAGTTTGCCTTATAAATCAATTATCCCATTGTGGCACCTTATCATTGTGTTGTGGTGTGGTGATGTTTGACTACTTAATGCTTTAAATGAAACATTTGAACGCATTATTGTTTCAGTGAATTTTATTACTGTCGATGGAATGACTTTATTTGTACAGAAAAGTGATTAAAATTCCATATAAATGTGTAGTTTTCGAATTACAGTTGTTTTTGTCTATCAACCAAGGTGCTAAAACCTCAGGCAACTCTGAGCTTGGGCTGTATATTTTTGTTGGTGACGTTACTTAAGCTTGGGATATCATTACTTAAGCTTGGGATATGCATTGTGCCCAAGGCCCAACAAATCCCGCCCAGCCCAACCAAAATATTATTCCAAAAACTGTTTTATGTCCCCCCTAATGTTATGCATGATGGTACAATTCATCTCGAATGGAAGTTGGGCCTTGGACAGGTTTGGGTATGAAAATCCTCTCTAGATATCTCATGGTGACCTGGCTAGAACTCGACCCATCTGGCTTTTATCAGGTTCCACTTCTTAGATTCATCTAACACAGTACCCTGCATGCAAACTAGGCACTTGAACTTTCAGAATTGGAGTTTGCAGTCCTACCAAACACCCCTCAATTCTTTTTGTTTGCTGTATCTTTGGTACTCTGAATCTGTAATTACACTTAACAAAATAAACTGCACGTATGATTTATTCCCACAACCAGTAGCTGTCTGCTTCTTTGCAAATATAAAAAAAGGTTGTAATAAAAACCTATAAATCATCTTCATGTTATAAGCATATGAATATTTGCAAATTCGACAACTTGATAGAAACACCATCAAAACACCATCAATAAATAAATCTAGATATGACTCATCACTCATGTGAGCGGCTAAAAAGTTTTAAATCTTAAATATGTTAAACCTACCCTAAAATTGAACTGAGTTACCACTGTCTTAAACGTTTCAGAAGGGAAGTAAAAGTAAAAGGAATTGTTGTTTGACATAAAGGGAGAAACCTCTTTTGATTCTCAGGTCACTATTCACCAGATATTTGGGAATGGAAAATTGTCAAGCCCTTCTTCACGCACTTAATCAGTTTCCTGCTTTGGAAACTATAAAAGGAATGGAAAACTTTACGAAAGACATCTCTGTATCTTATTATACTTGAGTGACACAGTTTTGAATTAGCTATTGTCAAAAGAATTGTCTGCTCCCCACAACCAGTCCAAGTGGTGATAGCTGATGGCATTCATTTCTCTAGGAACTTTCTGTGTTTTGGAGGATTCAAGTGACTGTTTCAAGGAGATGCTAAGAGCATTTGACTTAGAGGGGAACAGATGGTTCCTGGTGGGGTGCACAGGGTGTTCATCTTTGGTCTCTTGGGATTTCCAGCAGCTCCGGTAAGGGTTCAGTCTCAAAGGAAAGAAACATCTCCTTACAGGGGCCACTTCTCTCATGAAAAATATTGCGGGGAAGCCCCACAATAATGTGTGCAGATATTGCCTCAGTGCTTATATTCAGCTGCACTCCATTCAGTTAGCTGATTCTGAAATTGATGCATCTGTTATTCCCATTCCTAATAGGTAAATCACTCTGCATCTCAATAACCTTCAATTTTTACTTGAATTTACAGATGCATTTGCTGGATCAACATCGCATCCCACCTCTAGATAGCATGAACATAAAATAAAACTTGAACTGGGAATCTTCCTAATCTATATCTGATCATACAGGCAGTCTTCCTTCTTAAGGGTAATTACTGACAGAGTAGTTACTGACTAACGGCGTCATACAACCCAGCTCCAGTTTTCCTTATGAAGGCATGATACATGATGGTTGTATGATTATAGGGAGCTTAATAAATAGACTGCAAAAGACCAAACCCCCATCCCTGCAAACGAAGAGCTGTTACATGAGCTAATTGGTGACAAATCTATATTGCAATAAAGCAGAGACCAGTGCATCACAGTAACCATAATCCATCACATAACCCAAGGGACTGCAAAATAACAAATTCAACAAAGAACATTCTTCTCCCAGTTGAGTCAAAGGAAATGTACTCTCTGCAGTTTCATATATGAGATCATCTGCAATCCCCATGTCTAGAACCAGCATAGGGAAAGCAAAAGAGAGCATTTTTACTGTTTTGCTATTTCATCAGCTTAATGAAATGTTTCTTTTCATTTCCCATGATTTGGAAAGGCATAATTTTCTAGTGTGATGATCAGTCTGTGATCTTGGTAATTTTTATAGTGGTAGAGTTTGGAATGCTTGGAGAAAGTTGCTCAAACGATAGCCTTTCTTGCTTGGCCAGGAAAATTTTACTTGCTCCTGCTAACAGGTAGTTTTTTCTTTTTGTTTATTTCAGTTTTCTATTAATTAATCATGGAGTTGTTCGTTTGAATGTAATGATTTCATGTGAGTGGGCAAATCTTTCCTGAATGGAACCTAAAGGGTCCACTGTCAGAGGAATTGGTTTAGGCATCAGAATTTTCACCTACTTGACATGATGACATCCATCAATGGAAGTGCGCCAAACAAGGTCTGAATCCCTTGATCTGCAGATTGGAGCCATGGAAATATAACAATTTCTCTGTTCAGTGCACTTGAAAAGCTTGAAAGCAAACAAGGAAAGCATGTTTTTGCCAAAATAGTACTATTTTCTGTTCATGAAATGCAGGCATTGGTTTTAGCATGGAATGTATAAAATAGTAGAAATCAAGGGTAATATGGTGGTCGGTTGTCTACTTGCTGAAGCCAATGGTTTGAGATTAATTCTCATTAACTTTCTGCTCGCCATAATAGCTATTGAAAAAGGAAAAAAACAAGCATGACATTTTGAAATGAAGTTTTTATTTGTGGCATGTCTGTTTGTTGGATGGGATTAAGCTTTTCGCAAGTTTTAATTTTTGGATGATTTTGCAGGGGAGGTGCAGAGAGAGTGCAGCGAAGCTCTTGGGATTGCACCCATGTGGTTTTCGGCTGCAGCACTCCTGCAAACTTGGGAATGAGTTCTGGCTCTACACGAACTATGATCCTGGGAATAGATTAAATGGCTGGCAGTCAGAAGACGGAGTTTGATGCAGTATCTCCGTAAAATACATAATTGCAAAATACTGCAATCCTATAGAGTGCTTACCATTCATTCTTTCCAGTAGCAACTACAAAAATGATTAGGACTTAAGTACATCTTATGTGGCAGTATTTATACTGCTGATTTTGCCAGTCTAGCTCTTTCAAACTTACGAGATTGCAGTACACAAATAGTCTGTAACTGATCGTTTTTTACTTGGTAAATGCGTAATTTTAAGCAGAACTAGATACAGGTCCGCCATATGCAGTTTACTAGGACAATAATTTAGGGGGCTCTAGACTTCTGATCGAGAATTTGTTGTTACAACTGCTTATTGAATGTCGCAGACCAAAAACATTTGTGCCGGGGTGCTAAAGCTCTTATATCAGTTTTGTATTTTACATTGTGGAGAAGTTATTTTCATATTTTAAACTTGTGATCTTTAAGTTATAATACATCAATATTATTGTTTGCCAAGCATCCATGGCTTCCCCATTGATGCCTTCTCTCTCACTCTCTTCCTCTCTCACATATGGAAGTTACTAATATGACGTTCGAGTAGTAGGGTTTATGTAGCCCATTATGGAGGAAGCATATATGGGTAAAAGGGTAAACTTCTTTGCTACAGTGTTGTCATGGAATTGGAATGCCATGTGTGTGATGAATATCCTTGTATGAAGTGCTTTTCCATTTGGTCCTGATAGCATTTATGCAATTGATAAATACAAAGGCTTAAATAAGGAAGCTACTTCTTTATTTGGCCCAAAAAAAGGATGCTACTTGTTTCAAGCCTTTTGACTACTTACCATATTCGTAAATAGCATAAATATATAGAGATGATTAGGGTTAGAGTAGACTTGGCACTACTTTTTCTTTTCAAATATTTGAAATGTGTTTGAATCTAGCCTTATTTTCTTAATTTGAGTTCAATTTGAAAAAAAATAACAAAATTAACTTCGTCATAAAATTATTACTTAATAAGTCTAATTATATGATATTATCATTACTATAATAGTTTATATATAATGCGATTTATAATCTTTATATTTTAATATTTTGGCAGACATATTTGGCTTTGCATTTATCTATATTTTATTCTATTTACAAGCTTGATTGTATATATGCGATTAATGCATATGTAGATAAGGATTTGACATGAAACCTCAATGACCTATGATCAAATGTCCCTTGAGTTTTAGCTGATACCTTGCACATCCTAATAGCATCTAGCGGTGAAGGAACTATGGATATTTATTTAAGAAACCTCATTAATATATCAACTAATTAAAACACTATCTGATCTTAGAAAACTAGCTAAAATAATATTTTGAACAAACAAGCTTATGATAAAAGCAAAATGTATATATTGTGACTTAGCAAATAGAAACCTGAGTCTATATAAGCTTAGAAGTCTCTCTTTGAAGGAAGAATGAAGCAATTGTAAGGAGGTATGACTCAACACTCTAGCAAGTCCTATGTTACATGAATTCAAATGGGTATGTGCTCAGGTTTCAAGGAAGGTGATGGTGGCCGGTTGGTCTTCCAACATAAGGATGTCATGTTCTTTGGGGAAGAAGACCTAGTTACTGGCCATTACTTGTTAGTTTTTACAGAATGCCTAAGATTCATGGTTAAGAATGAGATTTTATCCTATAGGTTCTTTTTAAAAAATCCTTCCTTCAAAACCTTTCACTAGGATTTCTCAGTCCCTTACTTCTCATACCCACTTTTATAGAGGCTGAAATCATGTCGGCCTTCTTTTCCTCCGTGGAAGGACTTTGCCATTCACATAAATTAAAGTGACTAACAAGAGAAGTAACAATTGGTTTGAACTTCTCAATATTGAAATGTTGAAGCACTTTCTCAATGTAGTTCATTAATAGTTTCATCTCCTTCCAATTGTTAAAAAACATTCTTATGCCAATAATGTGCTTTATCGGTTTTAAGTCTTTTATGGCAAAAGACTTAATTGCTTCTTTAATTTGCCGATCTTCGATGCAATTTTTTCAACAATGACCATATTGTCAACATAGAGCACTAGAATAACAAACACTCCATCTGATAATTTTATACAAATATACAATAGTACAAAGTATTCTTTCAGTAGCCTTACTCTACTATGACGAATTTAAACTTCTTATATCATCACCTAGAGGCTTACTTGATGCCCTAACGGCTCTTTTCCAATTGGTACACGATGTACTCCTTATTAACTCCAAATCCCTACGCTTGTTCTATGCATATATCCTCCTCTAAGTTATCATGAAGGAAAGCCGTTAGTATATCAAGTTGTTCAACTTTAAGATCAAGGCATGCCACTATATTTCAGACAACTCTAATAGATGTCATTTTCACTAACGGAGAAAAGATCACCTCTAGCTCAATAGCATTCCTTTGGTTGAAGCCTTTCATAACAAATATTGTCTTATATCTTGGTTGTAAATTGTTCTCTTTGAACTTCAATTAGTACATTCACTTGTTTTTGAGTGCCCATTTTCCCTTAGGAAACATCGCTATCTCTAAAGTGTGATCGCTATGTAAAGACATCATCTTGTCGTGAATAACACCCGTCAACTCCTTATGCTTATCCTCTATCACTTCTTCAAAGTATTTTGACTATTTACCATTAGTAAGTAATACATACTCATTAATTGATAAATGTATAGAAGGATGTTGATAGCTCTTTGATCGTCTAAGCTGAATGGTCGGTGTAAACTTGGGACATCATTATGAGTGTTGTCATTAGCACCATCATTCTCATCATCTACCTCATCATGGGTAGAAACATCATTATTTCCATCATCATCCACATTAATGCTCGATGGTGTTTCCAACGCGAAGTCAATGCCACAAAGGTGGTTGATGTCATAAGGAACCACATTTTTGGCCTTAATATTCTCAATGTTCTCATCCTCCTCAAACACAACATCCATTGATCTAACAGGCTTATTCTCTACTGAGTCATAAAATTTATAGCTAAACTCACATTCACCATAACCAAGGAAGATAGATTGTCATATCTTCATGTAAAATTTGGACCTCTCATCCTTTAAGACATGAAAACACCTTACAATTGAACACCTTTAGATGGTCATAAGAGACTTTGTTGAACTACACATCATTCGAAACTTCTCTATTCAATGGAATACTTACCCATGTTTGGTTGGAAGGAATAAGGCGAGTATAGAATTTCTATTTCTTGATAATAATAATAATCCTTCCATTTGATTACAAATTGAACCGAAAATAAATATTCCTTGAGAATTGTTATTCCCACAAATGTAGGAATAACAATTCTCACCATTTATATGAAAATTGTTATTCCCACACATGTGGGAATAATAATTTTTACAAATTATTATTATTATGTTTAATTGTTATTATTATTATTATTATTATTATTATTATTATTATTATTCTTCTTCTTCTTCTTATTAGATATTATTATTATTATTATATTTTATTATTATTATTATTATTATTATTATTATTATTATGTTTAATTATTATTATTCTTATTATTATTATGTTTAATTATTACTATTCCTACTTTATTCCTCATAGTATTCAACAAATCAAACAATGGAATACTAATTCTCACATTATTCTATTTCAATAACCCAATATGAGAATAACAATTCCAACTCTATTCCCATTCTATTCTATTCCCTGGAATAACTATTTTATTCTAATCTTATTCCATTCCAATAACAAAACGTACCGTTAGTAATAGATTAATGATATGAGTGACAACATTTAAAGCTTAATACAAAAAAAAATTGAATAACTTTGCTTCTGATAGCGCATATTGGACCCTCTCAAATATAGTTTTGTTTAACCCTCAACCATCCCATTCAACTAGGCATCTTTAGAGGAGTTTTTTTGGTGTTAGATGCTGTAAGTATGGCAATATGCATTTAATGTCCCAAGCTACTTTTTATAGTTATCACTACATATGAACTTTAACTTTCTCTTCGTTTGTCTCTCAACTAAGGCATGAAATTGGTTGAAGGGATTAAGAGCTTGATTTTTTGATTTTTATAGGTAAACTCATAACTTTTTAAAACAATCATTAATAAAAGTGATAAAATTAATTACACTGTTGAGGATTTTTACCTTAAGACCACATATATCTATGTGCACAAGCTTTAGAAGGTCCGACTCTTTCATGGATGAGTTCCCATGGAAAGATGTTACTTGTTGGCCATGCAGTGATAATAAGTATTCAATTCAATATCTTTTTAACCTAAGAAAAACACTTCCTTGTAAAACAATTGAGCAGCCTTTCACTCATATGACTGAGCACTTGTTCCATAACTTTGTAGGCTTACTCTCGTTGATCGTGTTTTCATCTTTAGTGAACACCGTAGCTTGCGACACATATAATCTTGAAAGCTTTTCGCACACCATTACTAGAGATCCTCTAGAAAGCTTTCACGAGCCTTTATAAAAGGTATTGCCAGCCTTTGTAATAGGTGTTGTAAAAGCTTGTGTTATTCAGCTTCCAAGTCGATATAAGATAAAGTTGTTGGCTTGGGATGTGTCACACAAGCATCCATTGTAAGAGTGTTGCTTGTGTGTATATTAATCATGACCCTTTCTCACAATCCTAAAATGCATAGAAGCAAATGCTACTAAAGTCCTAATATGTGCACTTTCAAGAGTATACCAGGAGTATCTGTTTTGTCTCAAAATAGCACATACGCCAGCCATGTGTAAGTTAGAAACTATGTTTATCACTCGTTGAAGAATTCCTTTACTTGAACATATTTTGGGCAACCTTCATGCAATGCTCTATGTAGTTAAAATCTCTAGCATTTTAAGATGGGTGACTACATGGAGACATCTCAGTCGTCCTTCACTCATGCCATGATGCGTGACCTTGAGCCAACAAAAATATATATAGCACACGTCCTAAGTCTATTTCAGCTTCTCTATGACACATGCATTGGAATGACGAGACAAGAGTCTTCTTTGGCCTATAAATTGGTTCAGTTGTTCTTTTCTTTTACCTTTTTATTTCCCAGAAGTCATAGCCTTTTTCCTCTTTCTTTCCTTCTCATCCTTCATTTTCTTCTACTAAAAATGACCAAACATGCTTTTTGCATTGCCGCTTCTTCATGGGATGGTCAGCCCCAAAATAGGCAGGTTTGTCACCACATCCTTTTGTCAGGGGGTTTGGCATATTCAAACCAATATGTTGAAGGCTACAAATACTACCTACCACCTTTATTACGCCATCGGGTAGATTTTAACAATGATATCTCCCAAGTGGGATGAGAGGGATATGAGCACCCAAAGATTATATCATGTTGTACGAGGCAGTGTTAAAGGATGCTTTACCCTTTTGGGTCCACATCAAGTATTTAGTACCTTTATCTTTCCTATGATGCCATGCCAATCTAACTGTTATAGTGGTAATTGATGTCTTTAGGACAATCTAGTGGAATTTGAATTGGAACTAATTAAAATGCAACCATGACTCAACTAAAGGATGGAAAGATAAATTTGTGTTCCTTAAAATCCAATTGGTCAAATGTTCTTTGGTCGAGAGCTTTTCACATAACCATATTAGAGTTGACCAAATCAGCTTGCAATGTCCACCCTATTGCTTGTGAGTCACTTCACTTTTTCACCTATTACCTTATGACTTGGGTGGCACATCAGCCATATTTTAGGTGCTATAATTGTTTTCTCCGCCAAGCATCTTAATTCCTCTTGTTAGGCAGCTCTATTGCCCTTTTTGTAGTGTTAATGTCAATTGGTTGAGGCATTATTGTTAGGTCAACTGTGCATGAGGTAGTTAATACTAGGTCTTTCCTCAAAGTAGCTGACGCTTGTAGTTCATGCTAACTCTCGCTTAGAGTAAGCCTTTACAACGACGTGTGTCCTATGCTAGACAGCCCATCTCGTAGCAATCTCGATTCTCTAAAACTTCATCTTTTCTGAGCCTCACTATCTTGAGGCCTCATCTTCATGGGGCCTCAATTGAATCTGGGACATCAACTCTTGTGCAAAACGAACAAAGCCTTGGTAGCATTATCACAGAGTGCTTCAGCCCTTTACAATCCAGACAAGATCCTTATTTCACCAAATTTCATCAACATTTCAATTCAAACAGTTATGAGGTGATATGATATCCTTCCTCATCATATACACCTTTAATGGCCATTTTGAGACAATTTAGACCTTCAACATTCTCGAATAAAATCTTGTTCTCAAAGGATTGAAATCCCACGAGAGAACTAACAAGCCCCTCATTTAGGGGGTGCCGGAGAAACTGCAAATATGCAGTGGGTCAGAAAAGTCAGACCCATATCCTCATATCTTATAGATATTCCCTTATCCATCAAACCAATTATGGGTGGCTAAAACTATTGAGTTCTACGTAGATTTATACCACTTATTCTCCCCTCATTTATACACGGGCTTAGATTTTATCACCCAAAACAGGTCATCCATACAGTTCCTTCGAAATCATATTTAGAATTTTCCTAGCACAAGAATTGCATTAGTTCAAAATTGAGACACCTTTTCTGAATATTTCAACAACTTACCAAGTACGACAGCTTATCTAATTTTGCGCAGCGCCAAGTGGGACCCACACAATAATTACTTTCTTTTGAATATGTGGATGGCGTTACTTTCTCCAGAGCCATCGACAATGCCAACCACGCTTCTCATCTATCTTCAATGGTTTGGGGGTAACAAATACTCAACAAATGGACCCTGCTTTTCCTCAATCAACTCTATGACATTAGAAAAGCTTGATCGCAAGACCTCTGAATTGAATGCTGCAGTCTAGATCATCTGATATTTCCATGTATGCTTTATGATTCCAGCTGCCTACACCCCCCCCCCTCCCCACCACAAACATACATGTAGACACACCCGCATCAAAGTAGTGACCAGGAAACAATTAATCATCCATCTCATCCATCTTCATGTGCCTCTCTACATTTTGTCTCATTTGAAATATTTCATTCACAAGTATCGTTACTATAAAAAAGTAGGATTAAGACTGTTTACATAGTGCGTGTCCCTAGACCACACAGGGCATGAAGCCCTAGTGTCATGGCCATCAAATAGAAGAATAAATCACTTCTCGTAGTTATGCAATAACAGGAAGGGAATGACTCACTCATGGCTCCTTGCGTCTCCTTATTCCTTAGAAGATATAATTCCCTACTTTGATAAACCAAAAAAAAAAAAAAAGAGAGAGAGAGAAAATTAAGTCACAAATGCCTTTGGATCAGAAATCCTTAAGAAGTGCAGTTTAACACTTAGACCTTGTTGGGCAAGAGTGAAGCTTTCCATGTGTCCTATCCAAATGAAGATTTTGAAGTAGGATTAAGGACCAATAATTAGATGATAAGCTTTGATGCAGTGATATGGCTGTTCCATTATGAAATAAATGTCATAAGTTCAAACTACGAAAATCTCTATGTGATATAAGGGTGAGGCTGTATATACATGATCCCGATGATATAAAAGTCTCACATACTGAGTTGCTTCTTTCTATGAAGGAAAAAATGAATCTCACATTCAAGAGTCGCATTATTCCATTGGTTGCATTATTCCATGGGATAATATAGTGTGTTAGGCGCATACAGCCCAAAACTTTCAGTGTCTCATTGACATAATACACAGCTGTGGAGGTTTTTTTTTTTCTAAAAAAAAAAAAAACATTGAAGTTCAATATACAGTATACCTCGAGTGAGCATAAACCCTCCAAAAACAGAGGGACCGAGAAAGGGGTCTTACATCTCACACTTAGAAACAGACATGAGGTGGAATAAGCTTTCCTGGGTTCATAATATTGTTAGGATCCAGGGTTGCTTTAATCTTTTTCATAGTCCTCAGAGCCTCAATTCCAAGTTCTTCTTCCAGGTACTGAAACAAATTGCATCAAATCTAAGTGCTTTTGCTTTTTCCTTCTTTTTTACACAAGCAAAAACCAAAGCCAACCGAGAGAGAGAGAGAGAGAGGGGGGGGGGGGTTTATCCTGTTGTATGGCATATAGTAAGACAAAGTAATAGTGGACTACCTTCATCTTGCCTGTGCCAACTCCATGTTCCCAGTACATGTTCCTGATCATTCATAGAATGACAAAAATTAATTCATCATGGAAAAAAGTACAACTCAAGTCTGCAATGATACTCTCGCAAAATGGGTATCTGTGGAAATTTGGACTAACAAGGCAATAGATTACATTTGCAGACTGACATATCCTGTAAAATTAGTTTCAAGTTTGATTAAGAAGGGTAAAAATTGAGATAACTCATTATATTTGAATTAGTCCTTTCATATAGTAGATGTCTCCTGATATTGCTTGATCAGGAAGGGTAGATTTTGGGTAATCATACTTCTACATTGCAAAGAAGATAATTTCATGGTGTGAACTCACATTTTTCCACATGGAAAATCATCCATAATAATTGACTTTCGTTGAACATGAAATATTTGGGGATGATCACATATTTAGGGGGGTACAATGTCTCGCTTTCTTAAATATGAACAGCAATGAAAAGTGGAAACTTCATTAAAAGGCTAGGTTTTACTGAGTCTATCTTGAACCAGATCAGATACCACATCGCATAGATGACCAACTTAGTCTTCTTCACTTTTATATATCATAGAACATAAAAATATGCAGAATAAAAGTTGAACCAATTTAATGCATATATGCATTGTCCAATCATTAGCCCAATTATCCTAATTAACAAACGGAATGCTTTTAAGCAGATATATCTATGACCATCTGCTAAGACAGCAGCCCTGACAGGAAACAACACCATGTAACCCTAGTCAAACAAAAATGAGAGCATGTAAATCACAGGGTCAAGCACAATGAACACACTCTAAATGAACTTGAAACATGAAGCTGTTGAACCCAAGGCTCTGAGGCTACCTAAGCCAACTGACATGATTTTTTTCTTTTCGATACAACAAATGACTGATTGACAGTTTAACACAAGTCAATTGCAGAACAGGGAGGATTAAGATTGGTCATTAGTAGGAAAACGTCAAGTGTGCATGGCCAAAATTTTCGATGCAGCGGTCCACCACACTCTGAGGACCGCCCCTAGGTAAATCCACATGGATTTGTCCACACAAGAGGAATATGTATCCTGGTAGTTTTCAAAGGATAACTCCACGTCTTTATCTCTGAGATGGATAATACATATCTACTCAATTTTTTAAAAAAAAAAAAAATCAGCATATAAGCTTTTTATGTTAGTTTGGAATGATGATGTTAACCTCTATAAAAATAGTAATGCCTATACACAGATAAATACTCAGATAAGATAACCAAAGAATCTAAAAAGGCTCTATCATTGTAAAGGTGAGCGAAGCTTTGTGCAAGCAAGGCTAGATCAAGTGCTGCCTCTACTCAAGGATGAAATTAGGAACGTTAACAAATTCATCCCAACATATTAGCTTGTCCTGCTAAAAAGGCCATAACCATGGAAAGGAGGTGAACAGCAATTAACTTTGTAACTGTTTGATGTTAGCATGGAAAACAGAGAAGTTATTACCCCTCTCCCAACCCCACCACACACCCCTCCTGCAGCAGCAGGCACATTCTATCCCAATTAACATCCGTACGCCACCCAGTTAATTGTCCAATACAGATGCAGCCAACACCATAAAATATTCAACTTTTATTGAAAACTGATAAGTGTAATAGAAGGCTACAAATATTGTTCCTTGCAGCTTCTACTCTTCAAGATATGGCTCCAAACCAGTAAGAGTAAAATTTCTTCAGTTCCTATCTTCAACTTTTGAGTCCATATTTGCAGCTCATCCAGTTACATTAGTTGTCCTACCATTTTGACCTACTCTTTGAAAGATTCATATTCATCGAGAAATAAAAATTTTAAAACAAGGCCTTTCATTCTCACCCATCTCAGACAAAATAGAGGGCTGTTAACAGAAATGTTAGGCACTAAGGAATTCATCTTCTGCATTTTGCATAAGTAGAAGCCAAAGTTTAAGCATGAATATTTGCACAACCGTAAGATTGCTGTATTGTAACTCCGAGGTCATAGGTTCAAGCCATGTAAACCATCTCTTTTTATTGTAGGTATATGACTGCATGCATTTGACCTTCACACAACCTACAGTACAGGAAGCCTCATTCACTAGGATCTCTCCCATAAGCCAATGACGGTCTAAAAGGTACAGAGCTCATTAAGAATTTAAACATTATCCATCATGCCTACCATTCAAAGCAAGCCATAACCCTAAATCTCAAGGTCTGCGATGCCATTCACCTCTAAACATGCAGTCAAATCTTCAATGCCCACCAGTCAACCTCATTCAATTCCAACTCTTAGATGAGTTGAGAACAACACTAAGGGCTTGTTTAGTAAGTGAAAAATTGAAACTGTTTTCTAATTTTTTTTTAAGAAAATAAAAAATCCAGAAAATGTGTTCAAATATGTTTGTTTTCCAATTTTGAACTGAAAATTAGAAAATATCAAAAAAATGTTCTTTAGAATTTTCCATTGGTTATAATGCAAAGTTTTCCACAATTTTCTAAATCTTACTTATACAATAATATTTTTAGAATGGGTGATTACAAAAATCTTATTTCAGAAGTATAAAATATAATATATGCATTTAATAAACAGCAAAATTTCGATTCATATCTTAAACAAATTTATTTGTATTTTTTATTTTTTTGTTTGAGTTAACATTTTTTAAAAAAATTATTAAACTGATATAAATTATACTCATATATTGGAAAATACAAATATTAACATAGAAATTAAAAATATAGTTTTTTAATCAATATTCATGTTATTTTATAGTTACAATATTTAGGTTATCATTAATATTTTTTATGACATAACAAATCATTATATATTGTTAATTTAATGAAAAAATTAAACTACATTATAACAGTATAAAGGATTATCATTATTAAAATAATGTGTTACTAATATATCTTTTTGACTTGTCAACAATAAAATAAATAGGTGAGGCCATAAAAAATATATTAGTAGACTTAAACTCGAGTGATTAATTTCACGATGATAAAATTAAATTTGAGTTTGACTCAATAGTTTATTAAGTAACCCATATTTTTAACAAAGCAGTAGTTAATGATTAAATATTAATTACGCATATTACATATATAAAATATATAAACATGTCATTTTATATAATAGATCATAACTAAAAACTATTATGTGGAACGCAAGTTTTTTATGACTTTTAATGATTTGAAACAAACTATCATAAAATGAGTTCAATTAGTTGGCTTATTATAAATAAATATATTTAGTAAATTTATCAAATAATTTATTAATAAATACTTTTTTATCATATGTTGGATGAATAAAAATTTACAAATAACAATTAATAGATATTAACTCATTAAAATCTAGGAAGTATTGACACTCCTTTAGGCTTAAAGTGTCAGTATTCAATACATATCAGACATTGACATGCTCCGAACACATGTCGAAGCAAAATGAGTTCAATTAGTTGGTTTATCATAAATAAATATATTTAGTAAATTTATCAAATAATTTATTATTTAATATTTTTTTATCATATGTTGGATGAATAAAAATTTACAAACAACAATTAATAGATATTAACTCATTAAAATCTAGGATGTATGGACACTCTCTCGGGCTTAAAGTGTTAATATTCGACACGTAACGGATATCAACACGCTCCGGACTCATGTTGGACATGTTCGGACACATGTTGGATACGTGTTAATTTATTTTTTTATTCCGACACATTTTCGACACATTCCGAATATGTCCAAACACATTATGGACACATTTTGACACATTAGCTAATTTTATAATTATTTAAAAATTATGGGCCATTTGATAAATTATAAAAGTTGTAGGCTTTTTTTATAAACTCATAAAATTTAACAAGTCGTCAAATTTATTCATTAAAAACACCCTTACCTTTCCCTGCGTTTCGTCTCTCTCCATTTTTGTTCTGTCAAAGAGCTACCGCTTAGGTTTCCAAATTTCAAATCCAATTGCCAGTCCCTACTCTCAATTTTCTCACTCTCAACTCGCAAACAAAAGATCTTATTCATTTTTGTTAGTCTATTTTAATTTTTTAGCCATAGGACACATACGATTGGATAGGGAGAGAAGTCGAATACGAAGGTAAAGCAATTATCAAGTAACAGAATATATTATTGTTCCCTAGAAATTGATTTTGAAATCCTTCTTTTTAGTTTTTGAACCCAAGAATGAGATTTCAAATACATTCTTTTCACTTTCGAATCCTAGATTTTGAAATTCTTCTTCGTTTGCTTTTGAATTCCACAGTATTGCCATTTTCGTTTTTACCCGTAACAGTATCTTATTGTTAATATATCGTTTTACAATATTATTAATTATTTATTACAATATATTTTATTGTTATACAGTAACAATATATTATAATAAAATATTTCTTTTTATAATATAACTATATTATAACATACTATTACTGTATATTATACACTAACAATAATATACAGTTACGGTATATTACAACAACAAGATACTATTATTGTATATTATATAGTAACAATGTATTGTAATTTGTAACATACTATATTGAATGTATATTTTGTTTTCTAGTTCAGTAATGTCTTTTGTAATGTAATTTGTAGTGTAATTTGTAAATAATTTATTAATGTAATATATATATATATATATATATATATATATATATTATATATATTAGTTTTTTAAAGTAATATTGTATTAATTATTTATTTGTTATTTTAATATATTGTTAATATGTCATTTTCTGAGATTGCCACTAGTTTACTTTCACTTTGCAACGAAGAAGACAATGACAAATTCTGATGGACGTATATTACAAGATATGACAAACTTAATGAAGGGGGTAAAAACATATTTTGGTATTGCAATTTGTCATTAAACAAAGAAAAGTACATACACAAGGTTTCGGACTCATTTACTAAAAATAACTAGTTTAGGGATTAGTTCTTGCAAAAAAGTGACATTAAATTATATAGTAAAATGCAAAAAATGAAAAGTGATGTAAAGGCGAAAGTGCAAAATAATGTACCAAAAAAGGTCTCTTTGCCCAACCAAGTATCATTGGGTAATGTAAAATCTCTCTAAATCCAATCTTCAATGAGAAGTTTTATTCTAGAAGGGTATGATCTATAGAGGAGAAAGACAAATACGAGTGGAGGTATATCTTCTAATTTTATTTTGAAAACTTTCAACAATATAATACGTCTTTAATTATATGCTGAGATTGTTAGAATATTTTACTTCACTAGCTTGCTATTTTACTTAGCAATAAACCCATATTATGTAAGTTCTTATACCATTATGACTAATAACTTACTTGTGAACTATTTACCGCCTAGATATAATATGTTAAGAACTAAATTGCTCCAATAAGAGAAAGCTAATATCAAAAGGCTATTATAACCTATTAAAAGAATATAGGAGAAAGGTGTGAGTATTGTGAGTGATGGGTAGAGTAACTCTAAAGGAAGGCCATTGATTAATTTAATGGCCATGACAGAAAATGATATTATGTTTCTTAAGGCAATTGATTGTTTGGAAAAAAACTAAGGATGAATACTTTATCTTTAATTTGATGAAGTCATTGAGGAGGTAGGTCTCAACAATATTGTTCAAGTGAAAATTGACAATGTAAGGAATTGTGCATGTGCCGGGGAATTAATGTACCAGCTTTATCCTTACATCTTGTGTACTCCATGTGTAATCCATATATTTAATCTCACCTTACAAAATAATTGTGCAACAAAGAACATGAAGAACAATCAAGTGGCATTTGATGAGTGTTTTTATATCATGTAAATTTTCGATGATTTTTTTGTTTATTAACAATGCATACTGAGTGTGGTTCTTAATGATACTCTCTTATATAAAAAGAACATTGTTTACATCTTGCATATCAGATTACATAAACCAAGTAACTATGGATCCACCAACTTGCCCAGAGGATTTAACATAAAATGACAAATAGGTTCCATGTCAAGCTCATGTTTGTCCGAAACTTTTCGCATTTCCTAATGTGGGATTGAATTTCACAACCTAATCCATTCAATTTCCAGACATTAATGACTGGAAGGCAGAAGAAGATTTGCTGGTCATGGACCCAAGGTGGCTGTGGCTTCCCTCCATCCCTAGAGCTCCCCCAGAGGCAGCCACTCCCAAATCCGCCAAGAAGGTAAACATCATATTCTTGAGTGGACAGCTTTGGTAGGCCTGCTTTTCCAAGGCTAGATATTAAAGTTTTTTGTATTCATCAGTTGAACACTGATCCTTAATAGGTCATAGAATGGAAGGAACAAAATTGTTGATAAATGAATTCCAAGTTGTTTACTGAAATTCTACAATAGATACATTTTGATTAAATATCTATTGCAGCCATACAACAAAATAAATAGACGTTATTCATGAAAAAGATTTCTGTTCAAAAGAGGCATCTCTTGTAGCAATTATTTGGTGAGAAATGCTATTCTTACAACCAATTATTTATTTATTTTTTTATAAAGAAATTAGACTTATAACAAACATCAAAGTATGGAACAACATATGCTAAAGAAAAAGTAAAAAATGTATTTCCCCCATCTTATTTACTATTTTTAAGGTGAAAAAATACGTTTTTTACTTTGCTTTTTACAAATATTTTTTCTGAATTTTATGGGTCTTAAAATTTAAGTTTAAAAAATATTGGAAGGCTCTTACTTGTTTGTAATTTTTTCTAAGTCATACATTATTTCTTTAAGGGCCATCCCATCTTGCAATCCATCTTTTTGATCCTGTCCTAGGGTCCTTATAGTTCATGGTCGAGGGCACGTCAAAGAGAAGGTGGACACGTCAAAGAGAAGGTGGGCACAGCACCCCCCGAAGATAGCTCTCCTGAACACTTTCCGAAGATTGGATCATTCTCCCATAATGACATTAGTAAATATGACTCGCATGGTTTGTTTATGTTTAGTAAAAGGAATTAGATCATAGACTATCTCCCTTTGAGTTGGGAACTAGGGATAAGGCCGAAGTGCTCTCTCTACTGATGATCAACAACATAACCCTGCAATCTGATTTGGATGCTACCATTGCTGGACAAAAAAAGAAATAATAATTCCTTTTCAGTTTCCTTGGAAGAAATGAATAACAAGGTGCAGGCTCTAATATATCCAGAGTTCAAAAGAAAATTGAGGACCTTTCTGTAGGAAGCCTATAATTAAGAGCGATAACGACAAATGGTGTGGTTTCATCCAGTCACTATGAGAACAATGAAGTCACTTGCACAATAAGAGGACTCTACACTGCATTGTACCTAGTAAGCTCAGGTAATTGCAGAGTCAAGAGTATAATCAAAGAAACACAGTCATCGGTATGACAGGATGGCTTTTGGCTAAAGGTTAGTTTGGATCCTCAGAAGTCAGATATTAGATTATGAAAAAGTCAACCAGCTTTAAAGAATCAGGAGTATTCTTCATTTAAAAAATGCATCAAATGGAAGATTGTATGACCTTCATGCAAACGTGAGGAAAAATATTGCAAACAAAGCCTGAGATTGATTGTCACCTTCCATAGCCAGGGAAGTGTAGACCATAAATTGATTTAGCCTCTCAGCTTCCCGTCTATGATCTTCATTGCTAGGATCAAATAAAATTATTGTGTGGAAGTTTCCATCACCAGCATGAGCAATGACCGTGCTGTTACAAAGGCATATTTCCACCCAGGATAAAAGTGTTTCAAAAATGAAATTTCAACATTAAATTCCTAAATGCTACGTATGAAATATATTGCAAGCTCTTAAAAACATAATTGTCATGCCATCATCCAACTTAATGGTAAAAAACATCATACCACACCAACGGAGATGCATCAAGCTCTTCTTTAGATCTTGTTATTAGTTCCGCAAGGTTTGATAAAGGAACGCATACATCCTGTTGGAAGAATGTTCATGATGAAACCAAGCAGGAAAAAAAAACTTTAGTTTGGAAATTCATGACAATATGTTGGGTAATTGACAGAAATGCTACTCCAATTGGATAATGAAGAATAAGGCCATCGGCAAAAACAATAGAAACAGGGACATGTCACAATGAAAATGGGATGTTATATGTAATCATAACCAGAATACTCCTCCCCACTAAAATAAAAAACACGTAACTAAGAAATGTGGTTGTAACAAAAACTAGAAAAACAGGCAAATAAATAATTAGGAAAAACATGTAATCTTATAGCTGATGAGGTAAGTCAATACTGACAAATTCCCACTGTTACAGCTTTAGGCGTGTAACAGAAAAAATCAAGGCCATCATAAAAGGGTGGGACAATGGAAACACTAATTAATCAAAAAAGAAATAGTTATCACCAGCCATCTAAAAAGAACATGTAGTACTTAAAACTGACCGTAGTCATTGCTTCAAAACCAGGCTCCATGGCAAAGCAAGCCCACAATGCCTCCTTCCTTACCTACATTTTAAGTGACAAGAGACATTGATCAACAAACATAAGAAGCATAAGTGGGTTGTGGATACCACAACAATATGGCCAGCAGACAGCCAAAATTACGAAGCTTAAACATTTAGATTTCTTTTTTTGATTGTAGAGGAAAAATGGTGAAACAAAATCCTTGGTTAATGTCATCCAAAAGTCTACCCTACAAACCAACAAGAGCATGAGCCAGATGTAAAAAAAACCTTCATAAAAATTTGCAGCATGAAAGCATTTAAAATGATCATTGACTCCAGGTTCCCAATATTACAAATTCTACTGAGTTATTATCGCAGATTATTTAAATTCTTCATCAGCTCTAATTTCAGCTGCTCCTAACTTTATTTGGAAGATCACACTTGTATAAAAACAAGACAAGAGATGGGCCCTGTCACTAGCAAATATCACATGGCTACAAGCCCGGGCCACATCACCTTCAATGACCAAAAAGATCAACTTGAAATCCTTCACGACTCAAACAGTACAATCTAAAAAATTAGCAGATCAAGTGCACAAACTCAGTGCAACCAAAAATAACAACAGAAGAAAAACAGCAGGTTGGAAGGGCAAGATCAGACACTGGAGCATCTGGTCTCTCTCTACAAGGACCATAGTCGAGTTCGTCCTATTTCTCTTCTTGGGGTTACAGATTACTGTAATGGCGAATCAACTTAGGCAAAGAAATAATTCAGGCTGCGGAATCTCATCAAACAAATCAGGCAAGAAAGCCTAACCAAGATCTTTTGCTAACCCTTTTTTTTAGAAACCTTCAAAACCAAAAGTTCTGGTAATTTATGTTTAAATGTACACTATTTTCCTGCAAAAATTAGCTAAGACCGGACTTTAATTTTTCCAAATGTAATGCATCACTAATAGGAGTTATGACAGTTAAATACTAAATACATCACTGTGTAAAAAGAAGGGTATATTGTAAGACATTTACCTTTTCCATACAAGATGCCGAACTTAATTGTGGCATTTTCAGTTATTTCAGTTCAGAATAGCCCATTTCTTTCATGCTACTGTAAACTTCAGAATTGGCTAGATCAGATCTCCTGCTTGAAATAATTGTAAGCATAGTTTTAAATCTTGATGTTGTGATGTCCTGGGTGTATCATCAACAAAAGTAAGGATCATGATGGTGTTGCAGTCATATTGTGATGGTCTCTGTGAACGCTGCAGCCGGTATTTACATCTAATTATAAGATGATCTTCCCCATAAAAGGTTACACACTTAAGTCGTTTAGTCCAAGTTTAGTAAAAAAAAACAACTTTCTTTATTCTATTTTTAGTGTTCTTTTTCTTTTCTATTTTTCTATTTTCACAATTTTTATTGAAAATGTGTTTATTTGCTTTGGTTAAAAGTGTACACACTTCAACAAGTTAATGTTTATTCTTAGTTGTTAGCAAAGAACAAATTATTTTGACATATAAATAGAGTTATTAATCAAACAAATTTACTTGGAGTTTTACTTGAAATTATTTATTGAAGCTTGCTTGATTTCAATTTAATAAACTTAACAAGTTGAATCAATTTCAATTTTAATAAGCTTATTTAGGTGATGATCAAATTGTAACAAGGAATTACTTGGTCCATCATTCATAATAGACTAATCGATGAACTCAATTTGTAGTAACTCTTATAGTTACCAAAATTCCTAAAAGCCCTTATACTCCTATTGGTATACCACGTACCTATTGTCAGTGTTTATTGTAATCTCTTGTGAGAAAAAAAAAAACACTTGTCTATATATCCTACATTGTGCTACGTGTAGCTGATGTTGAATTAATAAGTATTGATTAGAAAGATTAGTTTAGCTCATTTGGGCTAAGCTTATTAAGATAATGAGTCAAGACCAATTCTATAATTTAGACTCATGAACCTGTTCCCTCTTTAGTTAAATTGAAGATATCTCCTTACCTAGGAGACACAATGCTAACATTTTGAGAAGCTTTGTTCAGCAAAGATTCTGTTCGAAACTTATCAAAAAAAAAAAAGATTCTGTTCGACAGAGTAGTGTTTGAAATTCAATCTGGTTAAGGTTCTGCACATCTGTTCGCAAAAGAAAAGCACGGTCTTGTATAGCAGACTCACAGCTGAAGAGGACCACTTTCTTAATCAAAAATCAAGAACTGGGGGTGGCTTGGGTTACCACACTTCCTCTTTCTTTCATGCCTAAGAAAAAGCAAAGAGAGTTTAAACACAAAACCAGTTCCTTACCATCCACATTAGATCAATGCATAGAAAGCCAGATGAGATTAAGGAGGTGGTCATGACCTTCCATACTTTAATGCAGAAAGAGCAGTATACTATACTCCTGGAATTGAACTACTTTAAGATCCTACCTTTATACCTTCTACCAGGTAAGTTTTCCTTTTTCTTCTTAAAGCTTTCATTTTCTTTTCTTTATTTACTGAGTGTAATTGCTTTATATCATGTACATCAAAATTGGTATCAGAATCGCTGGAATTTTGTTCTGCTCTACCAAAATTACACACAAATTGAATGAACCTGAATTTTGGTCCTTGTACTTCCAAAATTGTGCATTCTATTATGCTTTGGTCGATTTGTAATCTAACTTGTCAATGGCTCATACACACCTGTAACAATGATGGTTTATCCACAATTCTGGTCCTGAAAATTTGAAACAAATTTCAGCAAGAATTTCAGATCAGCAGTTTTCCGTTCTTCCAATTTACATTCTGACCCCATGACACTTAAATTCTGATCCTGGATACAGAATTTCTGAAAATGCATTTCAATCAAGAATTCCGATAGTAGCTACATCCAAATTCTTCTGTAATTCACAAGCTTGGATATAAGATTCTCTAGATTCTGGTACATCATAACATCACAGATGTGATTCTGAAATCTAGTTTAGTACCAAACCATGCCTTCTACGCTAAACTGGTTCTGATTTTGATTCAGACTCCTAGTTTCTGAGTTTTGATCCCACAACTTGAATGGACTCCACCCTTTAATTTTTGCATGTTCAGTAAAGCTGCATCAAGTTCTGTGATTTCAACACTTGTTATACTAACTCTGCATATTACTCTACTACGATTCAAGTTGCTGATTACATATTATTCAATCCTGAATTCTTAAACATCTTCTGGTTTACTTTGGTTAATCAACAGACTTATTGTTCTGATCTTTATGAAAGATTCCAAGATATTCGAAATTTTGTCTTGCATTATTGACATAATCATTGTTCTTTGAAGATCATCTTACAAACAACATTTCCAACGGTGGGGATTCTCTACAGGGGCCTGCTCTACATTTGTTCTCCTCTAGAATCATTGTTTTGTTCAATATTCTTGAAAATCTTTGTTCAAAATCTCTATGATTAGTCTTGATTATGCAGCTAAAATCTAGATCTAAATGGCCTTGCACGCAAGGAAACAGGATGATATTCTCAAATGGTGGCATGTGCAAGTTGGAAAAGGAAGAAAATTCTCCAGATATACATGGGAAGGACATTACCAAGGCACCGAACTATTACATATCAATCTTCCCATTTCAAGACTCCTACATCCTCAAGGAAAATTGCTTCTCAAAATTTGTTACATAGTTCTTCAAATTCGTACAGAGTATCAACAAGGGCTATCAAAAGATATAACACATGAAATTTCAGAGCTTGCCTCAATGATGGAGCAATTCAAGCATTGACAAAAGGAAGCACTAACAGAGTTACAGCAACAATTGCAGAAAAACTCAGAAGCGCAAATACAATTTCTCTACCTGCTCCAAGACTGTCAAGCAAGACTTCAAAACACCAAATCAAAACAGTTCCAGCCACCTATCATGAAACCCATAGCCAACAGGTTGCAGGATCATCTTCTAAATTAATTACTATCTTGCCTAAAAAGTTAACACTTCAGAAACACCTTCCAAGAGGCCTCTAAAACAAAAAATCACAGCCAACAAAGAGAAAACTAGCAAAAACCAGAACAGAGTCAAGCTAAACCAGCAGGAGGCAGATCCATTGTCTTAGGAACAACTCTCAAATCCATCTTAGTAGCTGGTGTGCAATGTTAACCCAAAGTTGGAAGCTCAAGATGCCAATTCAATTGCTACATCTTATCACATTTCCTTCTCAAATTGCGACCTGGATATCTTTTAGACTTCATGTTAAGCTCCTGGGAAACATTTTTATAAACAAGGCATGCTATCAAGGGCACACTACCTAATTTAACATCAACGGATCATTCCTACTTCTCTTTACCAAGACATTTATCCTTGGCGACTGGAGCAAATTAGGCTGCATTATACTTTTTAAAATAGTAAACCTTAGTCAATGGTATTTTAGTCACCATATAAAATTTGTAAAATTATCAATATATATATACACCCTCATAATCCTTTAGCATAGGTTTTTCACCATTATTATTCTCAATTATTTTAGTTAACATGGCATCAGAGTTAATAAGAACTACTGCCGCTGCTACCGACGACTCATCTCTTTGGTAATTGATGCATCTCATTGAAGAGAACTAAGGCCAGTGTGTTCATACTTACAAGGTTACTTGACATTCCTTTATTCTGATCTAGGGTTTTGTTCAAAACCCTTGATCTTGCTCATTTCTATGTGATTCAATAATTTGAGAGAGCTTAACCTCTTTTCTTGGATGTTTGTAGGTCACCGCTGCCCAATAACGCTTTGGGGACAACCAATTTGCACAAAATTGCAAGTGTGGTGCCTTATCATCAGTGGATTTCCCTAATGTTTGCTTCGTGGGTTCACCGTCTCTGGTCTTGCATCGTACTTCTAATTTTGTGGCTGACTTTATTGTTCAAATCTTGATGATCTATGGGTGCTCGAAGATTGGAGGAAGGAAACTTTGTGCTTCCTCTCTTTGCAGTTCATTGTTATTGGACCATACTCCTTCGGATTCTCTACACAGGAACATTCTCTTCTATCCGGTATGCTAAGCAGTTCTTAGTTGGGTCAGGTGCTCGCGCGCCCTTCTATCTGATTCTCTTCTCCTTGGTGTGGTGAGCATGGAAATGGCCATGCTCTTTCATGGTGTGACAGCGCATGAAGATGGCCATTAACAAGTATTCTTTCTTTTGTGTTGTGTGTTTATCTGTGTTTGGACCTTCACTATATTTGTTTTGGCCTATTGTGCGACATTTTTAGTATATTATGTGGAGGGAATGTCCATACTCGAATGAATGCATCCAAAGTGGTTGTGTCTAAAACTCTAATAATCATATCTTCTTGAATTACAGATCAACATTTGGAAGAGACGACTTATCAACATTGGAGAAAGATCATATTATTTGTTATTCGAGGATTTAACAAGGACCATCTCACCAATGATCCTTCTGATTCTAACATGGATCCTTTTAAGGCTCGAGCATGGCTTTATGAAGATGCTCACCTATATATTCAAAAGATTAGTTTCATGGAATAGAGGGTGGTTATTTTCGTCTCACATACCAATACTATCAAAATGTTGTGAGATTATCGGTCAATTCTTTACTTTAAAAAACATAACATGTTGATGATGTTTCACAAATCTAAGTCTTTCTTTCACGTGGATCAAAAGGATCGGAGTGTAATTGATTATTTTGTTAACTTCAAGAAACTCTATGAGGAACTGAATTTACTTATATCCATCACCACTAATGTGAAGCAAATACAAGAGTAGTGTCAACAATTGGCTATTCGATGCTTTTTTGCTGGCCTGAAACCTAAATTTGAATATGATTAATCCCAAATTTTAGCAAATTTTGTGGTTATTTTATTGACTAATATGTTTTCTCAAATTCCACGAGTCAATTGCGAGGTTTCACCATTAGTTACTGCTATCTTTCCAATTGACCAACTTTGGTGACCTAGTCCTTGTCATTGGTAGAGGTGGTGGATGTGGAATTGCTAGAGATAATCGAGGTGGCCTAGGTTGTGATAGAAAACTGACATGTTTTCATTGTGGTGGAGTTGGTTACACTGAAATAAATGCTCAAAGTTATATGGGAAACTCGCTAGCCATCCACGTGATATGCTACGATCATTTTTAGAAGTAATAGTGGTACCTTATTTGCTCCTCCTGACACTTCAATGAACGAGACTATTACTCTATTCACAGAGAATTATTCACGTTTAATTACTAGCATGGTTATATCTACTGCAACCCTTGTTTATGGGGGCAATTTCACTACTTATCTCTCAACATCATCTCAAACATGGGCTATCAATTCTGGTGTGTCTAATTATATGATGGGAACCTTAGGTATAATATCCTATGATTTGTCATGTTCGACTCTACATGTAGTTATTTTAACTGATGGCTCCGTTGTTAAGGTTATGAGCATTGATTATATTTCCCTAAACCTGAACGTTTATATTTTATCGATGTTACACTTGCCAAGTCTTTCCCTTTATTTTATTATCTGTAAGTAAGTAAGCTCATGAATTCACATAATTGTTGCATTGCATTTTCTTTTATAGGTTATGAATTTTGAGGATATTACAATGAGAAGGACCGCTAGTAGGAGTCATCTTGAGTCATGAGGTCTCTATGTGCTAGATGTAGAACCCACTTCTACTGTTTGCTCAAGTGTTCTTCCTACGCCTCTCTAGTTCCACTATCAATTGGGTCATCCGTCATTATTGAGTCTAAAAAAGCTAGTTCTAGTTTTAGCTTTGTAATTTATTTATATTGTAAGACTCATCAGTTTTCTAAACACCAAGTGTCATACTATTCTAGAGTCAATATACAAGCTTCTACTCTTTTGGAAGTAGCAACATTTTGATATTTGGGGTCCTTATTCAATGTCATCCAAAATGGGCTTTCGATATTTTGTTATTTTTATTGATAATTATTCATGAACAACTTGATTATATCTAATGAAATAGTATTCTAAATTATTTTTCATTTTTTGTGCATTTTGTGGTGAAATTGAGAATAAGTTCTCCACATACTGTGCATTTTAGCAATAATGCTCATGAATACTTATTCACTCAATTCACTTCATTCATGTCCCAACATGGTATACTTCATTAGTACTCTTATCCCAATACTCTACAACAAAATGGGGTGGCTGAAGACAAAATAAGATACATGTTAGAAGTCGTCAACATTCTTTTATTGCATATGAGAGTTCCAAAATATTTTTAGAGAACGGCAATTTTAACAATCATTATCTTATCAATCATATGTCCTCGACTGTAATTCGGTGAGATATCCTAAATTGTATCCTATTTTCTCATAAGTCTTTACACTTAATTTCTCTAAGAAAACTTGGTTGTATATACCAAGTTCGTGACATTCATCCTCACATGACTGGACTTGATGCTAAGTTAGATGTATTTTTCTCAAATATCCTTGTACTCAAAAGGGGTATTGATACTTCTCACCTGACTTAAACCAATTTCTTGCATCCTCTGATGCTTCATTTCAAGAATCGACTCCATTCTCTTTCCAAGAATTCCTTCCACTCCCACATATAATGTCACCCCTCATGAAAAGTTTTTTATCTATTGTATTGCCCATCAAGTTGCCTTCACCACATGCATTGTCTAATCTGGCTATTCACACCTATGTCCGTGATCCTCATAAGGTGTTTGTGTCCTCTCTCGTACATGCATTTAGCCAGCCCTAGCACAGTTGCCCCCCTCCTCTTTAAATCCCATAGCTATCAAGTTAACGATAGACATAAACCTTCCAATTACACTTCAAAAGGGTAATCATAACTGCACTCATTATTCTTTATTTGCTTCTATTTATTATATTGGCATCTCATCTTTGACAAGTGCTTTTGTGTCTACTTTGGACTTATGTACTACACCTCAATCGGTGTCCAAAGAAATCTCTCATTCTGGTTAGCGGACAACTATGGAGGAAGAGATGTCGAAGTTTGAGTAGAGTCACACTAGGGATCTAATTTTCTTACATGTTGGGAAGAAAACCCTTAGCTGTAAATGGATGCACACAATAAAAATTAATCGTGAAAGTTTTGTTGCTTAGTTAAAGGCTTGTTTGATAACTAAAGGATATATCTAGACTTATGGTGTGTACTACACTAAAGCATTCTCTCCTATAGTAAAATTGACATTTATTCACCTTTTTATGGCTTTGGCTGCTACAAATTACTGGACTTTACACCAGTTAGATGTCAAGAATGCCCTCTTATATGGAGACTTTCAAGAAAAAGTTTATCTTGAGTAATTACTAGGATTTGTTACTTATGTGGAATTTGGCTTCGTTTACAAGTTGAAAAGTCATTATATGGCTTGAAATAGTCTCTGTGGGCTTAGTTCGGCAGGTTTAGTGAAGTTGTTCTTGAGTTTAATCTCTTCTGCTGTGGAAGTGATTATTCTATATTCTATCGCCATTCTAATATTAAATGCATTTGCTTTGTTGTATAAGTAAATGATATTGTGATAACTTGCAGTAATAATAGTAGTATTTTAGACCTTAAGGTGTTTCTTTAGAGTCGATTTTAGACCAAGGACCTTGGAAGTTTACAATACTTTCTCGGCATTTAGGTTACAAGGTGTAATCACGGCATATTTTACAGAGAAAGTACACACTTAAATTATTTTGAGATATGGGTATGCTAAATACAAAACCGTGAAATGCATCCATGGATCTACGCATGAAGCTTTCATCAAACAACAAGGAAGCATTTGTTGAGCAAGAGAGATACCATCATTTAGTTGAAAATTTGAATTATTTAGCAATGACCCAACTATACATTACATTCTGAGCAAGTGTGGCATGTTAGCTTTTGTCCTCTTCTTGTGTTCCACATTGGGAGACCATCATGCATATATTAAGATACCTTAATGGTTCACTAAGACGCGACCTACTTTATAGTGATCATGCCCATACTCGAGTAGAAGGGTTCTCTAATGCTAACTTGGCTAGATCACCATAAAACCACAAGTCTATTTTGGGATATTGCATGTTTATTGAAGGAAATGTGACATCATGGAGGAGTAAGAAATGAAATATAGTTGTTTGATTTAGTGTAGAATTATAATATCATGCATTGGCCGAAGTTATGTGTGAAGCGACGTGGCTCAGATAGTTACTTGAATCACTCAGATATAAGAGTTTCAGATCAACTCAATAATGGTGCATTAATTAGGTAATGATTTATATAGTGTCAAATCTAGTTTTCCACAAACTTACAAAGCACATAGTGGTGGATTGTCGCTTTATTTGTGAGAAGTTACAGCAAAGCCTTATTCATATTAGACATGTGAGAATTGGAAATCAATTAGTTGATATGTTCATCAAGTCTTGGGCATAATTAATGTCTATACTCCAACTTGAGGGGGAGTGTTAGTATAGCAAATCCTAATCAAGGATATTTTAGTTACTATACAAAACTTATAAATTTATCTATATATATAAATCTTCATAACCATTTGGAATAGGGTTTTCACCAAAATTACTCTTCTTTGTTTTAGTTAGCAATAACTACAACTATAATGTATAGGCAGTAAGCCAGTAACACTTAGATTTGTGTATTTTCAGCTTATAAATGGAAGAAATACCAACGCATCACCAGACAACAAGGAAGCCAACTAGAACATCACTCCAACACCAGCAACAGATATCAAAACAGCAGCAGCAGCAACATATGGCTGAAAATTGCTGAATTCAACAAAAAACATCCAGGATCAATACTTTCAATGACCTCTTGTCTCAAACATCACAATCAATGAAAGGCTGCATCAAAAACATAGCAACTGTCTATGAATCCGGAATAAAATGACAATATTCTAGTCCTACACCAGCAGAAAACAAGAATACTGCAGCTGCATCCAGCTGTATTCAGTATTGTCCAATCCTCTGTTCCGGAACACTACAGAATACGACAGCATCTTCCACAGTCCCAGCAGTCCTACAGGAATTGAAAAATTGGTTCCTATCTTTGCAAGTAGCCACGGTTGCAGGAAATATGAAATTCATGGATACTGCTCAAATTTTAGAATCTGAAATATTCACCAAGATATTTTGGCATCCATAGCTGCTACAGATCAGAAACTGAAGCACAGGGACAGCAAGGTGGAAAACTGTACAGCAGGACTCCAACAGAACAACAACGTACCGGTAATCTGTTTACAACGAGTACTTGTTGTACAGGACAGTGTATCGTAATGTCAAGTGACTTCATCGATCCTATTCCTCTTCTTTTTTTGAGTTTTCCTTCTTGTTCTTCTTTCATCTTTCGTTTTCTTTTCTTTATTTTTCCCAATTGTCCTGAATTCTAGTGATAGTAATTGCTTCATAATTTTACAGCACATACTTAGATATTTGATCAATATCTTGCATGATCCCGATCTCAACCGTTATCACACGCTGAATGGGAATTCCTCGCCAATCATTAGTTAATGACATGCTTTTGTTCTATCGCCATGATAAAGTCTCTATTTAATTGATAAAAAAAAGTTGATCACTTATTTAGCTTTTGGATTGTCTTTTAAAACCTGCAAGACATTTTTGGGTTTGGGATCTATGAGTTTGAGAAGTTAGAAATACTTGGAAAGGTGGATTTTGTTTAAGCAAAGATTCCTATACTTGCCATTATGTAATGCCCTAAGCAGGCCTCTAGCCAGGTAACCAATGCCATTGGACCTTTTGACTGCTGTTACACCAAAAACTTTGTGAACTGATCTCAAATCCCCCTGTACCTGACATGGAACGGGTGATGTACAGAATTCCTATGACAGTTAGCAGATTGAATAACATCTATTGCAAGGTTCTTGAGGAGAAAATTACAACTTCTAAATTGATTGCCTATGCTGTTAAACTCCAGCCTCCAACAGATTATGTTTCTGATAGCAATTCAATCATTCTGGTGCACTAGTTTTGTACACTCGAGGAGTTCGTTTGTGTCAGTGGCATGGATGAAAATATTGGTATTGGTTACAGTCATATTAGTATCGGACATATTGAATAATATATATCGATATTGAATATAAGTAGTAAAACATTTTCTGCAAATCATAGCTAACAGGCAAATATTACATGTATTGACTAATATATTATTGACACAGCTACAAATTGTGATTTTGCCATTGCATCAGGAAATGTATTGGTAGATAAATCGGACATTGGCCAATATTTTATTCCATAGTCATATTAAACCTCTTTAACCTAAGAGGGTGGGGGAGTTACCAAGCAAATAATAGAAAATGGACTCAGTAAATCTCCATTCTATCATGGAAGATCCAAGAGAGTGATGCAGGACGATGGAGTAGATGTGTAAAGTATAATTGTCTGCTCCAAGGCAGCTTATGGAATACAAAAGCAGCTCAATCAGTCCAAACAAACTTGCCGAGACTGCTTTTATATAGTAAGACAGATTCAAATTGTGATTGCTATTATTTGGAGACAAAAGCTGGCTGTTTCAATTTTTTGTTGTAAAGGGGATGCATTGTTATTTCATATGACAATATTGTTGGTTTGGACCATCCTAAGGGCCTCTCCTCTGTCACACCAAGTGGGGGAGGGGGCAGGAAAGGATCATAAGAAAGACGGGAATAGAAAAAAGGGAGAAATAAGACAAATTATGAAGGTCAAGATTAACTTATTCATTCAAGAAAACAGTCTAGTAGTAGAAAGTTCATAACTGAAAAACACAATATAACAAGATCTCCAACCATGGAAGTGATTTCACAAATCATACAAGATCAGAGTCCCCACAAGCCACAAGCAAAGCTAACCACAAAAAGGAAAAGGGGTGGGGGTATTTCATCAGGGAAGATAAATAACCAAAATACCTTCCAAAGCTCCTTTTTATCTTCAGGGTCTTCTGCAAAAACAAAATCAGATCCGTTGTGCTCAGAAACGATCTTCTGAATCAATAATGTTTGTTCACGGGAATATGCTTCTACAAAGAGTGAATAAGGTACTAAAGAAGTTAGTACCAAAAAAACAAAAAAACAAATAAGGTAAAAAACAGAAAACAAATAAATGTAACAACCGACGCATTGTTGCACAACTCCCCATGAGAATTAGAAAATTCTTTAGAAAGAATGAGATAAACATGAAGGGAAACATAGGGAGGACAAGAAAGCTTAGACAATTTCATTTAAGCCTTCGCAACATGGGTACGCATCCTAACCAACAAACCACTTTCATTAAACTTCAGTGCTACTTTACAATCAACAAACCATTTCACAATACACTATCAGATGAAGAGTGGTACCCAGACAAAGCCAGTGATAAGGAGTCAAACCTCAAATCTGTGGTTTTATAAAACCATATAATGATCTAAGTCATTGGATATAGAGCAATCTCAAATGGATAAGAAAAGGCAACCTCTCTTAAAAGGTTAAATGTAAATTCAGAAGCTACATGCAAATTCTCATTGGATTTTCATTGCAGGTAGTAAAGCCAATGTTTTAGAAACCACAGCTCTATGCATCACAATAAAAAAAATGTGGGAAATAGAATAAATGGTGCAGTAGGTATAAATGTTCGGGATTTCCACAATCTTGTCGTATTGTTCTTTTTTCATTCTAATTCCTTCAATTCCTCTTCATAGAATTTCCTGAGGCCATGGTTCTCTTGTATTCCATACAAAAGCTGTAAAGAAAAAAATACCTAAGATAGCCTAGAGCAAAAGTACAGCTGCCACCACAATATATGATTCTGCTTAGGCAGACTGCTGAATAGGGAAGGCTAGATACTGCCCAAACTGTTGCTCTCAGATCAACCTGTGGGTCCCACCTGACAGAAAAATAACTTATCACAGGAGCTACCTTAATATAGAATCACCAGTGGAGGGGGCTGGGAAAGAATCTAATATTCTTGTCCCACATGCCTTTATCGATCACTGCTTTTGAAAACTGCAAGGAAAGGTTCCTTGCATTTATAGAATGCATTTACACATTATGCTTTTAGCAAAGCATATGGTTTTCCTTTTCATGTGTAACTGTGTAATGAAAAAACCTAATTCAGTATTGTGTGGAGAGGATCACTACCTCCTGAGATCCTGTGTATGTATGCAGAAGGGTAAACAAATGCAAATGTTACTTATATCAATTCTTCCACTACACAACAATGAGGAAGATCAGTTATGCAACAGTATTGTCCCTACATGGCAAATTGAACTGTATAGCTGTTATGTAACAGTAGTTGCCCTACACCCCAGCATACTCAATTGTTGAATTGTCCATATTGGTATAGCTCTAAGTAACAATTTTGTACCTACAAGGAGGATGTCCATTACGTAGCAGTAGCATAAGTTGTATGTGACCCATGGAGTGTATTTGACATCACAAATGATGTTAGAACATCTCTTTCGATATGACCAATACACTTTAAGGTTACATGAGGAAGAAAAATTGTGCCATACAAATTTACTAGAAAATCTTTAACAGCATTTAAAATTACCACTATAGTGGCTTTTATGTCAAACCATTACAAATTTACAAATCTACATATTAATATAATTTAAAAAGTCCTTTAAATAAATTCCGAGTCAGACAGAGTGGCTTGTAATGTAACATTTCGTTTCCATGAAATTAGGACTGTGACTGCAATTGTGATTGATTGTTATGCGGTCATGACTACGCCCCATCCCCCAACACCACCACCGCCCCTCCCCAAAAAAAAAAAAAAAAAAAAAAAAAACAAGATTAAAAGATCAGAGGACAGTTTCCATAGAACTTAAACTACTATGGCCAGAAAGAAGTCCTCCAAGACAAAGAAATCAAGGATGTCCCTGACTGTTTCAACATATATAGGCAGGGTCCCAGCAAGAGAGATAACTTCAAAGAAAATGATCAAGAATGAAATCCAACAGATCTAAAATGAAAATAACAGACAAAATCTCATTTCATTTGAAATGAACCCCTTTAATCCCCGCACCACTTCAGTACTTCCCATTTTAGTCCAACCACTAACATCCTGCAAAGCCTTGCATTGCGGGAGATACAATCAGCTTATAAACAATTGAGGAGAACCAATACCTCCCTCCATTTATCATCTTGAACAGACAGAGAGATCATGCACCCATTTATTCTCATCAACTTTCATTATCACTTGATATAATTCTTGAAAGATATCAATTACACCCATAGTCGTCTAGCTTCTGAAAAACATGACAAATATGTCTCCCACTACTATACAGACACTGATTATTTTTCTAGTAAAAAAAGCAATTCTAGTTTCTTGAAAATGAAAGAACATCCACTATTTTTCTATCAGGTAAGAAAATTGCTGCTGTTTTATTTCGGTTATAAATGATCCTAACATTGCATCAGATAATTTTGGTACCTACTAATCACAAGATACCCATAGTTTTCAATTGCAATGCCATAGTGTCATGGGCTTATTGTCAGCAAATGTGGGTCATTGCAGCTGAATCATAATGGTTGCAGTGCAAGCCAGGGGTCTGTATTTAAATCATAGATGCAATGTAATCCAGTAGCCGAAATTTCATTTCTAAATTCTAGTAAAAGAAGCAAGAGCTGGCCCATCAGATTCTCCAATTCAGACATCAAAACCATGATGGAAAAAATAACAATTTACCTGTTCCTATGAATTCAAACAATAGTGTTGGAGCCTCTGGCAAATTTATCCCATTAGCAATATTGATTGCCCTCACTTGAACCTCATCCATCAGCTCTACCCTAGATACCTGGCAAACATCAAGAAAGCAGTAAGTAGGGTAAAAGAATATAGGTTGTCCATTGCATGAGACTCTCAACGTGTGGACAGGAAAGGGTCAAATTTACATAGCTTGCATTGTAGATATGCTATTTCTGTGGTTTATACTAGTGACCTCCGAGTTACAATGGAGCAACCTAAATTTTGAGGCATGGCCCACCCTTAGAAAAACATATTTGCATCATTGCATGAAATTTGAGGAGGTTTACTAGTAACCAATAAAAATATACTTGCCACATATTACATGAATCACATGATTGATTAAAAAAAGTAGAATGGTGGTAAAATATTTCCCACATGTGGAGGACATGACTCAATTATGTACCTTCCTCAGTCATATTTTCAACATTAAACAAGAGGGTATGAGGCTTAGAGCCAGCAGACACACAAAAAAAAGATTCATCCAGATCAACATAAAAATAAAGGGTTCACCAAAAAAACAAAATAACTTAGCACCAAATGAGACCATGACCTTTTCATTTCTATTATGAAACAGCAGATCCATGCCAGTGAGTAAAACTGTTTCCATACGTAACTGTATAAATTAGTAAAATGACAACAGAAAACAACAGCAATTTTTTTTTTTTTTAATTTCACCTGTATTCCAGAAAGCATAGCGGCAATAGCAACATCTGCTGCGTCCTTAATTGTAGGAAAATTACACCTGGCAACCTGTCATAAAAAGAGAATTAGTGAGGACTGAGAAGTGAATATACGGGAAAGAAGTAGGTCAACATATATATACCTGCAAAAATAATTATAGTACATTCAAAGCCCTATGGTTGGCTGAGAATATCTGCGAGATCCATGGAAGAACACAGAGAAAATGACATTTCAATGGACCAATTTTGTGCATTGCCCAATAGATCACACAACAAGCCTAAGACACACAGCAGAGATCAAATGGAAAGTGTTGTCCCATCATATCCTAACAAAACAAAGGATGTCTCCTTGTGAGAAAATTGTATAAAACCCCGAGCAACTAACAACAATAGTAACAAGATCCGAAATTTAAGCTTCCTACTAATTAGAAAAGTGCAAGCCCTTGGCTAAAAAAGAGCTTCAACCACCAACTGTATACAGTATAACAAAGAGTTTCACTTCCCATAATTTAATTTCATTACTTTCAACAGTCCCTCTATTCCTTTTCTCCAAACACATCACCAATGTATAAAGGAATCATGTTCCAAACCTCTGTGCATATCCTGTCAATCCTCTTAAATTTCCTACCAGAACGTGTTGCTCAGATGTCATTGGATTGAATGATTTAGCCCAGTTAAGGAACACAAAATATCAAAGTTCCATTGTCCACTTGCAACAAATAAGCAAATGATTGGCTGATTACACTGTTACTTGCACAATGGCATCTATACGGGTAACAAAAGCCTTTTTACTTTAAGAAATCCAAAGTAGGAATCTTTTTCAAAGCTACTAACAATAGAAGAAAGTTAACTTCTGAAGTTGCTCACATTGCAAATTCATTGTACAGCTATTTCTGCTCGTAGAGCTACATAAAAACTCTACATTGAGAATAAAGCTGAAGGCACCTCCTTCAAAATCATTCAAAAAATAAAAGAAAGCACCTGAATCATACAGCAAGTCCAATAATAAATGCAAAAGGATCACCTCTTTTTGCTTCACCATCACCATGCTTCCAACCAAGCACTACCCACCTCCTAAACCACCATTGTTAAGCAGAGAATCAAAAACAATGTAATCAATTTGTCACCGAATCACTTATCATGCCAAAAGGGAACCTGATCTCAACAACCTAGGGTGGCTAAGTGTACAAGGCTTTCCACATTGGAGGCTCTAGAATTGAGGAGTGTCAGATGTACACAATTTTACTCCTGAATGATAGAGAAGATATTTCTATTTGTTCGAACCTGTGAGCTCCAAATCACAATGGAGTAACTTTATCATTAGGAAAAGGCTCATTCCTCAATCTCTAACCATATTGAATTGAATGAAGAGGAAGAAGGCTGTTAAGACCCTTCTCATGCTTACCATACTTCAAGACACTGCCTCCTTCCACACCACTCTGCCTGCGTTTCAGAACCATTTGTATAAAAGTGCTTGTGTCATTCTTTATAAAGACCGAGCCTCTAGACTCCTTAGCCTAGTGACAACCTCCCACTAACATGCAAGGGATGAATTTCTATATTTGCTAATAAAAGGCCACTTTGAATCCATTCCATCCTATTTGCCATTCTAGTAAAAACAGACAGAGTTGGCAGGTAAGCTGTACAAACTTTCCATTATTGACATAATGGATCAACTGTTCCCCAATGCCAACTTCTCAAAAATTTTCACATCATGATTGAGGTACTAGTGCCAAAATTTTTGCAACTAGCTGTTACAAAAGAGGATTCTAATGGCTAGAATAAAGCTGGGCATCAATTCTGAACAAGAATCATACAGCATATCATTGCTAATATGTGATTAGATTTGTACATAATTATATATATAGTTTCCAAACTAGAGATAATCTCATTTATTACTGTGATCTTAGGATCTCATAATTATGTAAAGGTTATGTAAAAGTTAAAGTTAGTTAATGGAAAAGGGAGACCCGATGGAGGGCGTTCAAACCAAAATACAATTCTTGCCATGGTATTAGAACCAAGTTTCTAAACAATGCTCTTCTTTCTCTTATGGCATTTTTTCGTGCGGATCACGAATTCGTTGTTCATATCCCTCCTGATTACTTGTGTAGGGTTGTGTAGCCATCTCAGTTATGATGAAGTGTGACTTGCCCACTCTCTAATTTGGGGAAATACTTCGATCGGCTTCCCCTTCTGAGTATCTTGGATTGCTCAATTCATGCCCTAATCCAACTCTTGGAGTTATCTTGAATCTTCGGTTGGCTTTGATTTGAAGTATAGATTAATTGTGCACTTCAATTTTCTCTCAAATAAGTTTCAATCGACTCATCAGGTGATTTCTCTTGCGTGTGTATAAGCATCAATCAATTTGGAGGAAGCTTTGATTTCTCTTGGTTACATTCTCTCGTGCGCAAGTCTTATATTTCTCCAGCGTAGTAGTGATTCAATTGGTGACTGTGGGTGCACATGTTCTCTCAAGTGGTAAAATTTATTTAAAGTGATTATAATCCTCCATCTACTATAATGTCGGAAGAAAATTCCATTATCCGTTTTAATGGGTAAAATTATTTCACTTGGAAATTTCAATTTAAAATATTTGTTAAAAAAGGGAATTATGGGGACATGTCGATGGATCAACTAAAACTTCTGCCGATTCCAAATAACTTAGTTCTTTGGAAAGTAAGGTTGCTCAAATTATTTCTTAGTTAATAAAATCTGTGAAGCCACATATGGTAAACAATATCCATCATTTTTTCATTGCTAAGAGGGACGTGGGACTATCTTTGGCAAATTAATACCAAGATAATTTCATCCAAAAGATTCAACTAGAGCTAAATATTAGAAATCATTGTCAAGGAAATATGTTTATTGAACAACTCTATTCAGTTTTCCTTAACCTATGGAGATATTATGATGCATTAGTACAGTCAAAGGTTCCCAATGAGGTCCTTGCAGCGTTGCAAGAAGTTCATTCTAAGAGCCAAAGGGATCGACTTTTGATAAAGCTACAATTGGAGTTTGAAAGTGATTGTGCAAGATTAATTAATTGATAACCTCTCCCATCCTTGGATATTTGTTTAAGAGAACTCTTGCATTAGGTACATCATCTCACCTCCCAACATGGCCTTACTTAAGAATCTGTCGATACTGAAATTGTTAATGTGACTTATGTAGCTCAATAAAAAGGATAATTCAAATATTTGCTATAGTGCTATAGTTGCAAGGAATTTGGACACATTGCAAAACATTTAGAGAAAAAGTTTTACAATTATTGCAAAAAAGGAAGGTCACAATATTAAGGACTGTCGTGTATGACCCCAAAATGGATTAAACTCTTCTTTTTGATTGACTATTCAGTCCAATGTTGCTACTACATTTTTAGATCAGTTCACTATCTTGAGATCATTTTCTTCCGCCATTACACACAAGCAAATTCAATAGATGATTATCTTTGCCCTATCTGCTCTTGATCTCCAAGGTAAGAAAATGCCTCTTACCTCTCATTAGTTAATTGATTCTGCAGCATCTAATCACATGACAGGCAGTCCTGAAGCCCTCCATGATGTTCATAAATATGATAGTAAGCAACACATTTAGATAGTTAATGGTAGTATGCTTCTCATTAATGCAATTAGAAACCTTGGAACATCTCTTATTGATATTTTTGTCTCCTATGTTATTAGTAAATTTAATTTAAGTTAGACAATTAGTTAGACAAAAATTGTGCCACTCACTTTGATCATGATGGTTGCCATTTGCAAGATTGAGCATCGGGATAGGTGATAGCGAAGGGGCCTAAAGTGGGATGTCTATTTCTTCTTCGGTCTTTTTCTATTCCTTGTTCTATTTGTGTTAGTTGTTTAGCTATTAGTAATACTCATGATAATCATTTGTGGCATAAGATATTGGGACACCCAAATTCTATCATGCTTAAATATCTTATGCAACATGGTTACTTAAATAATAAAAGCTATATTTTAAATTTTGATTTATCTTTCGATTGTACATCTTGCAAACTTAGTAAAGGTAAAACTTTACCTTTTCTAGCACATCGTTGCTAAACCTTCACATGCTTGGAAATTATTCATACTGATGTATGAGGCATGAGTCCTATTCCTTCTCATGTTTAGTACCGATATTTTGTAACATTCATTGATGATTATATCAGGTTCGCTTGAATCTATTTTCTTAGATCTAAAGTTGAAGTATTTACTATATTCCAAAGTTTTGTTTTCTATGATGAAACCCAATTTTGCATATATATTAAAATCTTATATTCTGATTCTAGAGGTGAATCCCAGGAATTCCACTCCCATCTATAGAAGAAGGGTATCCTCTCTCAATGATCATATCCCTACACCCTTTTAACAAAATGGAGTTGCAGAACATAAGAATCAAAATCTTTTAGGTGTCATCGGTAACATGTTACTAGAATCATCTATCCCACACTGTTTCAAGGTGGAAGCTGTCTACAGATACTTACTTTTAATAATCGTTTACCTTTCTAAACTTACACTTCGATTATCCATATTATCATTTGTTTGGTGTTCATCCACACTATGATTGTCTACATATTTTAGTTGTGTATACTTTGTTTACCACCCTTTCCATGATATTCACAACAAGCTCACTACTCAAGCTGTCCAATGTGACTTTTTGGACCATAGTAATTCTTATAAAGGATTTGCTCGCTATGATGCAGATTCTAACAAATTTCGTATTTACTGTAATGTAGTTTTCTTTGAAAATTAATACTTCTTTCCATCTTATAATCATTTTATTGCTCCATCTATTTTTCTCCCATCATTCAATGATACTAGTACTCCTCGTTTCAAGCTAGGTCTTGTGTATCAACATGTTGCCCATTGCCTCTTTCTATTCCTAAAACACTGCCTAATCTTATATCTTGTTCGTCTACTTGGGTTCCTCACTCTCCTAATAGATATGGATTTGCTCATTCCATGATTCATGTCCCAATTGGTATTGATGTTCCTAAATCTTATTGACAAGCTGCGACTCACGTGTGTTGGCAGCAAGAGATGCAAGACAAACTTTATGCTCTTAAGGAAAATTACACCAAAGATATCATTTTCTGTCCTCTAAGAGTTACTCCAATTGGATGCAAATGGGCATACAATATCAAGTTCCATGCTAATGCATCCATCCAAAGGCATAAAGCTCGTCAAGTAGCTTTTGAAAATCAACAAGAACATGAGATTGATTATGAGAAAGCCTTTGCTCCTGTAGCTATTATGACCACAACTCATATTGTTATTGTTATTGCTACCTCAAAAGAATGGTCATTCCACCAAATAAATGCGAAGAATGCATCTTTATATGGTGATCTATAGGAAGAAATATTTATGACTCCTCATCCTGGCATGTTTTCTTCTTTTTCTTCTTCTTCTTCTTCTTCTTGTTCTTCTAATGAGGTTTGTCGACTTAAGCAGTCACTACATGGATTGAAGCAAGTTCCACAAGCTTGGTTTGAGAAGTCTTGCATTACTCTTTAAGAAATCAATTTTACTCAGAGTCAATATGACTCCTCCCCTTTTTTTTATCGACAATTACTGGGATTATGATCCTCCTTTTATACGTGGATGATATTATGATTATAGAATTTGATCCCAAATTCATTGAACATCTCCAACATCATCTCAAATCAACATTTGAAGGATCTTGGGCCATTATGGTATTTCCTTGGACTTGAGGTCCAATATTGTTCTACAAGTATCTTTTTACATCAACAATTGTATACTTAGAAGCCTCTCTCTCTAGCCAAACTTTAAGATGGAAATTTAGCTTTTACGCCAGTGAAGGTTAATTTAAAGCTATGCCAAACAGATGGTGAATTGTTACTGTATCCTTTGATATATTGACAATCGATAGGAAGTTTAAATTATCTAACTATTACTCGACTTGACATTTCCTTTACTGTTTAGCATATCAGTCACTTTATGAAAGAACCTTGTCAGGCTCATATGGCTATCATACATTGTCTACTATGCTATCTCTTAAAAATTGGATGGTTTTAGTGAAACTAATTGGAATGGTTGTGTTAATACTTATCGTTCCGTTAATGGTTAGTATATATTTCTTGGTAATGCTCTACAAGCATGGAAAAGTAAAAAAAAAAACAAGACCATGCCTTGAAATCTAATGAGTCAAAATATCGAGCCATGTCATATGCATGCTTTAAAATAGTATGGCTTTGTGAATTATTATATGGGCTCAGTGTTTCTCAAAAAGTACCTACAATGCTTTATGCTAATAATACAAGTGCTATTTAGATTGCTATTAATCCAATATTCATGAGCGTACTAAATATATTGAGGTAGATTGTAATTATAATTGAGAAGCACTTGTTTAGAATAAGATCGCCCTTTCTTATATTCCCATTGAACAACAATCAGATGATATTTTTACCAAGGTTATGTCAATTGATTGATATCAATTCATAGTTAACAAATTTTACTTCTTAATTTAGCAACATTGATTTGAGCGATGTTACAAAAGAGGATTCTAATGGCTAGAATAAAGCGAAGCATCAAATCTAGGCAAGAATCAAGCAACGTACCATTGTTAAATAGAAAAGAATAAGTAATTGATTAAATATGTTTAAAAATTATAGACATATAGTTTCCAAAGTAGGAGATAATCTCATTTACTACCATGATCCTAAGATCTCATAATTATATAAAGGTTATATAAATATTGAGGCTATTTATTGGAAAGAAGAGACAAGATGGAGGGCATTCAAACTGAAATACAATGCTTGTCACTAGCTACTAGTGCCCAAGGTGTTACAAATAAAAACAAATGTAACATGAGAAATGCACATTTTGGGGCTAGAAAACCCAAACAATTGCTATGCGTGAAATGAACTTGTTATGGTATCAAGTTATCCATATTAGCTACAACTTAAAAAGATATGAGAGTGCACATTAACATAAACCGGTTATTGATGTCTAGCACTCCAAAGAAAAAAAAAATTTGAGAATCATCCAAGATAAGGGAGATTGATACAGTCCTAGTGTTTTTCTCATGAAGAGTAAAACTTCAAGCAAACCTACATCTACTACTCTGTTGAACATTTAGGAAAGACAATCCGTTTGACAAAGAAAGAGCAATGAATCCACAAACTAACCATTAATGATAATTCAAAAGGATTAAGGAAGCAGCTAAAATGAAAACTTAGATCCATCTCCCGCACTTAACCCCAAATAATCTCTTCCTAGATGTGCAACATGAAACCACAAGCCACTCTATTGTAGGCCTGTCCAAATCCAACTTATGAATCACCCTTAGAATATATTAAGGTCTGGCATCCACCATCTTGTTAGTGACTAATGATTATTGAAAATCTATGGGCCACTCACAAAAGCATTCAAATTACAAGAAATTATGCCAGGAAAACCTTGTTTGTTTAATTAGCTAGCATCAAAATCTTATAAAAATCAGCTCAATGAAATAATGCTTCCAGACCTTAATATCCTCTTCACCTGCTTCCTTAAGAAGAGTAAAAATAAGGTTTCAAGAAACTCTTCTAGAAAGAGGCATGCCCTTACAAAGGATGCATAAAACAAAATATATCATCTTCCACCTCCTCCAACAACTCTGGAAAAAGCAATGATCAAGACCTTTGGCCTCAGCACCCTGTCCCTTACAACACTGTAACATCTCAACCTATGATGAAAAATGTTGATGGATATCTCATTTTTAATCAATGAGAAAGTTGCAATATTATAAATAATTTTTATATAACTAATTGATATATCATTGAATTATTATTACTATTGTTGACATATTTTTGGAAAATCTTGGATGATCTAACTATGGATTTGGAGAATTGAAGATTGAAGATCAAATAGGCCTAATTAACTTGCAAGCAAGGGGGTGATTGGCAATTAAGAAATTTGATAGGTTAGAAAATCAAGGGAAGTATCTTTCACTTAAAGCAAAGATTGTAGAGTTGCACATAATTGATCTCTTTCCAAATGTATTGCATAGAATCGCCCATTTCATAATAGGATATTCCCTAAAGACATTTACTTCTTTTTTAATGATTCTAGATTGATGGCGATGTATATGTTATAAAGTATGATATCAATAATAGATATGAAATATTCTTATTCTTTTACATGGTATCAAAGACTAGGTTTTGTTCCTATTGATATTTTCTGCCTTCATTGCCAGCAGGCCCACCCTTTGTGTGCTTTCACTGTTGGAAAAAAATTAAGACATGTACTACCTTCATTGTAGAATTATAAAGATGGCCACCATCCCTGAAACCTCAAATCCTCCACAAGCCAAAAGAAATCTTGCTGCATACATCAAATCAAATATTCCAAGAAGATTTTAGAATATATTATGATTCTATTGGCTTTTATTTGTTTTTCTTATTGGACAAGATTCTAATTTAATTTTATTATATTTTATTTTAATGTGATTTTATTTTATTGCGATTTCTTATTTTTAGCAATAGATAATTTATTACCAAATTATCTTAGACCTAGTATTTTCTTTATAAAGACCCTATGTTCCCATTTTTGGATGGCATTGATGATTGATTGATGAATGAATGTTTGAAAATTTGATTATAATTGAGCAATTGTGACTTCCTTTCCCCTCCCCCCTTGGTTTGATCTCTTTCTTGTCTTTACGCCTCTAATCATTGTTCTTGTCTCTACCCCTCTATTGCTCTTCCCTCTACTTTTCCCCTCCTCTCTACATCAAATTGGTATCAGAGCTAAAATCCTAGCCTTTTGCCTCCAGCACCAGCATCATCTCCACCAGTAATATCCATATCCCCACCAGCATTGGTACCACCCCACCAACACCGCCATCCACTGTCTAGCCTGCCATATTAGTCCCGTGCAACTAGCAGCGTCACTAACTCTCGCCCGCTATCCTGCCCCCCGTCAACCACCCTACAAAGTCTTGACTGTGCATCTGCCGATTCATTTCCACCACCACTGCCTCCTCTTATTATTGTAAAAAAAAAAAAAAGGTGTGATTTTGTTCTCGTGGCCAGCTCTGTCAAACAAAAAATAAAAAGTTTGTTTTTGCTTCTTTCTGTCTCAGTAGTGAAAAAAAAAAGAGAAGCAGTAGCAAAGAAACAGAGCAATCGAAGAGGCCAACGCAACCCACAAAGCAACAATCCCCGCCCGACTAAGCCATTACAGTCGGCACCGCCGCCACAAGCCATCCTCATCGCCGCTTACTGCCCAACCCAAATCGAGCCCCACACAACCATCCAAACCACCACGTTCATCTTCTCCACCCAAACCCTAAACGACCATTCGCCCAAATGCCCACTCCACCACCATCACCGAAACAAATCTACCCATATGCTCGAGCCACAACCGACCCAAACCCTAACCACCACCTTACACCTTCTCCAGAGACAAAAAAAAAAAAAAAAAAAAAAAAAAAAACCATTTAAAGGGAGTAGAAAGATAAGTCATGAATCGGGTGCTCCGAGTCTTCGTCTTCATTCTCCATCTTTGTTTTTGCCATCGTTCTTCTTCGTCTTCGTCGCTTTATCAGATTCGTTCTCCTCATCATCTTCTTCGTCTGCGTTCGTTTTCGTTCTCACCTTCATCGCCGTCGCTAACGCCGTCGCAACCGCCTAAGAGGGCCGTCGCGCACCGAGCAGCCACACCTTTCTTCTCCCTCTCCCTCTCTGCGTCTGTGGGCTGAGGCCGAGGAAGGTAAAGAAAAAAGAAAAAAAAGCGCAAACAGTAGCCCAAAAAAAAAACAAACAAACAAAAAAAAAGAAAAAAAAAGAGAGAGAGAAAAAATGAGAAAAAAAGGAAAAAAAATTCGAACAGTTACAGATTTCCATCCAATCTCAAACAAGTGGGTTAGATCATCTCCAATGCAGTCTCAACAAGCTGGTCAAATCATCTCTAGGTGTGTTTGTTCCATCTTCTTTTGAGTAGCATATTTTGTGTATCTTTAATAGTATTTAGTTTTATCTGCGTGTGCTATTTTGTTGTCAAAAAAAAAAAAAAAATCTTTCACGTCCTCTCACTACATTCCATTTGACACACCCTATCATAATTGATTATTATTTTATATTTTTAATAAATTAGCAATACTAGTTTGCCTAATCTGAACTATATAAAATCTTACCAAAAAAAATTTGATTGACGTGAAGTGCCTCAATTGTTTATTGATCTCAATTCCGTTAGGTGTTGTATACACTTGCGAAGTGGTCAAATTATTTTTCATAATACCCCTAACCTAATCATGGACTCTAACCAATTTGAAATATTGAGTCAACAATTAGCCCAATTAGTTTCCAATCAACAACAATTACAAAATCATATAATTGCCTTTCAAACTAACTTGGTCACCACTCATCAGACAAATTTGGATCTCACAAATCAGGTTGCCATTTTAGAACTAGGGCCTCACTCATCAAATGCTGAAAACTCTAATATATCACATAACAAAGCTCACCGACGAAGGCAAAACAGATGAACCCCTGGTAGATACAATCGCATGCCTCGATACTATGATCAAGAGTGGGATCCGAATGACCACCTTTTCAAAAATATCAACCTGGATGCCTCTACTTTTGATGGCTGCTTGGACCCTCGAGTTTTCACTCAATGGGTTCGAGATATGGATCGTTTCTTTGAATGGTATGGCGTGTCAAAAGAGAGGAAAGTTCAATTTGTCAACCTTAAATTGACCGGAAATGCCCAATTATATTAGGAAAGTATTGAGGACCTCCTGATTAGGCATCAAGCCACCCCTGTTTAAAGTTGGGCTAAAATGAAACGACGCCTTCAAGAAAAGTATTTACCCCGCTCCTACAATAGTCACTTACTCGACCAATGAAATGCCCTTCGACAGGGTAATTGGTCCGTAACTGAGCATGTGACTCAATTTGATGATTTTCGAATGAGATGTCACATCATTGAGGACGAGGCCATGACGTTGAGTAAGTTCTGGCAAGGCCTACACGAGGATCTCAGGAGAGAACTTGTCCTTCGTGGAGTAACGACTTGAACCATGCGTATAATTTGGTCCAAGATTTTGAGTTAGTTACCAGGATGTCATATCGTCAATCCATATCACACACTCCCTGCCACCAGTTCTAAATCTGTCTTAGGAACCCCTCCTTCCACCGTTGCCCCAACAAGGGAAACCACGAGGAAATGATGTTGAAGCCCCGAAAAAAATTCTCAGTTACAGTGTTTCAACTGTAAAGGTTTTGGACGTATTTCTTCAAAATGTCTGAGTAAAGCTTTATTAATTGACAAACAAAATGAAACAAATGAGAAACCCCTTGAAGAACAAATCTATGAACCCAAATTAGAGGAGTTTGGTGACTTGAATGAAAATGACATTGACACATTTGTGAGCTGCATTTGGCCTACTCCCTCCCATCTAAACTCTAGTTCTTCCTTTCTCGATACACCATTTTTGAGTGTTGTATGATGCACATTGACACAATCCAAAGAAGCTGATGATTGGCATCGTCACGCTATTTTTCACACTTACATCAAAGTAAATGAGAAAGCTTGCAAAGTAATCGTAAATAGCGGTAGTTGTATCAATGCGGTCTCCGCTAACACTATTTCTAGCTTAGGATTAAAGGCGGTCCCACACCCTAGTCCATACAGTGCCTCTTAAATTGACACGTCTTCTATATCCGTCAAAGAATGTTGTCTTGAACCCATTCAATTTTTAGAACACAAAGATCACATTTGATGTGACGTTATTTCAATGGATGTGGGTCATGTCATTCTCGGACGTCCTTGGCTCTACGACTTAGATGTGACAATCCAAAGTCGTTCTAATTCCTACTCTTCGTTTACAAGGGAAAGAAGATTCGCCTCTGCCCCCTACCCCCAAAACCAACTCCCAACAAAGAAAAGACTATGATAGTGACCAAAGAATTACATATTATTAGTCCCATAGCATTTGAATGGGCCGCTATCAGTGAGTTAGTTGTGTTTGCTGTTATTGTCCTCGAAGCCCTTCCGAACTCTTCATACCAATTCCTAATGAGGCTTGTCAGATTCTCTAAAACTTTCAAGATGTCTTCCCTAAAGACCTCTCCAATCACTTACCACATTTACGCGAAATTCAACATACTATTAATTTTGTTCCACGTGCGTCACTCCCAAACCTCCCTTATTATAGGATGAATCCCACCGAACATGCTGAACTTCAGAGACAAGTTGAAGAACTCCTTCGCAAGGGATTTGTTCGAGAAAATATAAGTCTCTATGCGATATCCGCTCTCTTAACACCTAAGAAGGATACGTCTTGGAGAATGTGTGTGGATAGTAGAGCAATCAATAAAATTACCGTAAAATATCGTTTTCCCATTCCTAGACTTGATGACATATTAGAAATGATGGCCGGTGCCACAATCTTTTCCAAAATTGATTTAAAGAGTGGTTACCACCAAATCAGAATTCATCCAGGGGATGAGTGAAAAACGGCTTTGAAGACAAAGGACGGCCTCTATGAATGGTTGGTCATACCTTTTGGGCTCTCTAATGCACCAAGCACTTTTATGAGAATTATTACTCAAACTTTACAGCCTTTCCGTGGGCCGTTTTTAGTGGTCTATGTTAATGATATCCTCATTTACAGTAAAACCAAGAAGCAACATTTAGAACATCTCACACGGGTTTTCCTTACTATTAGAAAAGAAAGCTTATTTGCTAACTTGAAGAAATGCTCCTTCTCAGATAAAGTGGCATTCCTGGGCTTTATTGTTTCTTCTGACGAGGTTTCTGCCGATCTTGCAAAAATCTAAGCAATCATAAATTGGCCTGAACCGAAGTCCATCCATGAAATTCGAAATTTTCACAGCTTGGCCACATTCTATCGCCGATTCATCAAAGGCTTTAGCACAGTTATGGCTCCCCTTACTGAGTGCATAAAGAAGGGTGACTTCACTTGGTCTTTCGATGCTGCCAAAGCTTTCAAACTCATCAAAGAAATGATGACAATAGCTCCCGTCATGCGGCTTCCTGATTTCTCCAAAGTATTTGAGATAGAGTGTGATGCGTCAGGTGTAAGCATAGGAGGAGTTATTAGTCAAAAACGCCATCCAATTGCCTACTTTAGCGAGAAGTTGAATGATACCAAGCAGCGATACTTTACTTATGATAAGAAATTGTATGCGGTCATACAAGCCTTACGCTATTGGCGCCATTACTTGCTACCTCAAGAATTTGTACTCTATTCGGATCATGAAACTTTTCAATTTCTTAACTCCCAAAAGAAAGTAAATTATAGGCACGGTCGATGGATTAAGTCTTTACAAGCCTATTTTTTTGTCTTGAAGCACAAGAAAGGAGCTAAGAACTAAGTGGCCGATACCTTGAACCGCCAATTGATCTTACTATCTGAAGTTCAAGTTAAAATTGTTGGCTTTGAAAGGCTTAAGGAAGAATATGAGTCTTATCCTGATTTTAGCAAAATCTTCCTTGCTTTACAATGTGGGCACTTGGACACCACGGACGGATTTCGTCTTCAGGAAGGGTACTTATTTTGAGTTAATAAACTTTGCATCCCGAAAACGTCTGTCTAAAACTTCATAGTTTGGGAAGTTCATGCTAGAGGCTTATTCGGCCATTTTGGACGTGATAAGACAATTGAGGAGGTTGAGCAACAATTTTATTGGCCTAGTCTGAAGAAAAGTGTGGCTAAAATCGTCAGTGCTTGTCGAATATGCCAACTCGTAAAAACACACAAAGCAAAATACTAGCCTCTACACCCCTCTACCTGTACCTAATGGTCCCTGGCAGGATGTAAGTATGGACTTTGTGTTAGGGCTTTCCATTTTTGTCGTTATGGATCGTTTTTCTAGAATGGCCCACTTTATTCCTTATAGTAAGACTGTTGATATTTCTCGAGTCGCTCGCCTTTATTTCGCTAAGATTGTCAAGATGTATGGTCTTCCTAAAACCATTATTTCTGATCGGGATATTCATTTTACCAGCCATTTTTGGAGAACCCTGTGGCACATGGTCTGTATCAAATTAAAATTTTTCACTGCATACCACCATCAAACAGATAGTCAAACTGAAGTCGTCAATCGGAGTTTACGTAACCTATTACGATATTTGGTCCAGGAGCATCTTAGGAATTGGGACTTGAACCTACCCACGGCCCAACTTGCATATAATAGTTCTTTCAATAGATCCCTCGGTATGAGTCCATTTGAAGTTGTGCATGGTTACCAACCCCGAAAAACATTGGACCTTATCCCGATGTCTCCATATGTTAGTGTGTCCATGACAGCTGAAGCTTTTGCACAACACCTTCACAATTTACACATCGAGATCAATAAACAATTAGAGGCAAGCAATGCTACATACAAACTTCACGCTGATTCTCATAAAAGACATGTTGAATTCAATGTAGGAGATTATACTATGATTCGTATCAGACCAGAACGGCACCTACATGGGCACGTCTCTAAATTATAGGCTCGTAGCATTGGTCCATTTAAAATTTTACAGCGGATTGGATCAAATGCATATATTCTTGATATTCCATCTCATTTTGGTTTTCATTATACTTTCAACATGGAAGATTTAATTGCGTATAAAGGCAACTTTTCCCCACCTTGGGATCCCTTTGCCATCCCCCCCGCGTGCACCCCCTATTGACCGTTCGTCCTCCCCTGCGCCACTTCCCTCCCTCCCGACACACCATGATAAAATTAATACTCTTTTAGATGAGCAAGTTATGTTTACCAGAGATAGAGCTATTCATCGCTTCCTTGTCAGATTACCAGGTTGTGAATGCTTAAATCTTTGAGAGGTATGCTTAAATCTCTTTGGAGTTCTACAAGGGCTACAGAGGCACTTTTCCCACCCCAAATCCACTTCGACCCTGGGTCGTCTAGACCTTTTGGATTATACTTCTACCACCGTCAGAGGGTTGCCTTCTGCTAAGCTTGTGGGTCGGGGGATTGATTTTCTCGGCCCAAATCCCGAGAAAATCCAAATCAAATATTCCAAGAAAATTTCCTTTTATTTGTTTTCCTTATCGATAAAATTCTAATTTGATTTTATTGTTTTTATTTTATCATGATTTTATTTTATTACTTTTCTTATTTTTAGCTTAATTTGTTACCAAATTATCTTACTCTATTTTCTTTATAAAGACCCTATGATTTCATTTTTTCATTGATAATCTACCCCTGTTTAAAAAAATTCTTCTTTCTTCCTTTTCCCCTCTTTCATTGGTTTGATCTCCCTCTATTAAACTCTTCTTTCTACTTTTCCCCTCCTCCCTACATTAAATCTACCCGTCCAAAATACATCTCTTGAACTTGGGGCCATTCAATTATCCTATCAACTAAATGGAACAAATCATTTCATTTGGTCCCAAGTTGTTCAAACAAAATTAAAAGGAAAGGGTAGCTCCGTCACTTGGCTGGTCCTATACCGAGCACCAAGGATCCTGATTTTGGAGCTTGGGATGTGAAGGATTCTTCAATCATGTCATGGCTTTGGCAATTGATGCAACCAGAGATTAGTAAAAACTGTATGTTTTTTACTATGGCCAAAGACACATCGTAAAATGCACGTATTCAAAGGTCAAAGATGCAGCCTTGTTTTATGAAAATTAAAACCAAGGTCCATCAACCAAATAAGGTATGATATCACCCACAAAGAACTATAACACCCTAAATGGGTCATGGCCTGAGCTTGACTCAACATAGAGTTTGATCATGTTTGAATGCAAGTACTTGGGAAGAAAGAGTTGCCTTCCCTGGATGTATCTTTTTCCATTATTTGAATTGAGACTGGAAGCAGAAATGTGATGCTTGATTCCCCTATTCCCGAAGGATCTACCATGATAGTAACCGAGAGATTGTTAAATTATCATGGAGATCCAAAGAAAAAAAAGAAGAGTAGAGAACCCTACAAGCGATCGGTTCATTAAGATGACCTTTAATGTGACTACAACAAGAATTCAAGGCACAGGATGCACATTGGAAACTAAGGGGAAACCACCACTTAGTGGAATATCAGTTCATTGGAAACATTAGAAACTGAAGAATAGCATACCTCATGGAATAGCTAGGTAAATGTTGCCTTGACCTGAGACAAGACTGGCCCTGAGACTACCAATAGTGGACCAAAGGCAAGAGCACTAAGCTTGGCAGAGATTGAAAAATCCAAATCTTCCTCACTTCAATGAAAGAACCGGGTAGTTCATGTTCTTTAAATCACTCAGGAAATCATTCCTCATCTCTTGCTCTTAGTGCCTTGAAGGATTGTGCATATATAAACTCTGGGTCATAATTTTGGTGCCATTGACCCAATGATCAACTGGTTACACCACTTTACTAAATATAACCCATGTCCTGAAAATCAAATGATCAGAGTGGCCGACAATATCATAGCCTCCATTGCAAGAAAAAGGATCATTACCTTTTCCCTTGAAATCAGTACTTCATGTATCTAAACTTTCGATTAATTTGATGTCTATTCAAATAACTAAATACCTCAATTGTAAAGTTATTTTCTAATCTAACCATTGTGTTGTTAAGATCTAATTATGAGGAAAACGATTGAACTTGCTGGGGAAAAGGAAGCACTTTATTTCTTGGATACGTTTTGTGGCTGAGATAGAAATGGATCACACCTCTCTCATTTCTTTGAAAGACTTCTGCTCAATAGACCTCATATTTAGCTTCATCACTTCTGAACCAATTTGAAGCCTTGGTTAAAGTTTTAATATCTCACAATGGAAAGGAAAACTTGACCAATTGCTATCACCATTTTCCAAAAATGAAGGGATCATACATCAATCATTATCCCCAAACACACCACCTAAAAAAGGGTCTCCAAGCAAAGAAAAGGACACCTCCTTGAAAAAAGCCAAGCCCAAAAAACAAGTCCTAAACACTATTAATCTTATAAACAGACTGCTTTCTAAAGGGTTAGAAATAGAGCTCTAGTCAATGTTCTCTCTTAGTTTTACCTAGAGATTGACAAATTCAACCATCCACCACAGAATTTTCAATAGTCTCCTATGTTCACATTTGTTCTCAAAATCAATGTAAACTAGACACGAGCTCTTTAATGTGTATTCCTTGGATACTCATTCAGACAAAAGGAGCAGAAGTTCCCTATCCAAACACCAAAAAATTCTTCATCATAAAAGATGTTAACTTTGTCAAAAATAAATCCTTCCATGAGAACCTTATCATTAGGGGGAAAGTTCATTGGAAGATACAATTAATCAAAGCCATGGATCAATGAGCCATAATAAAGATGGCTTATTTCAGCACACACAGATCAGCAACTATACATCTAGGATTTTTATTCACAAAACTAACACAATTAGTTGGTGATTAATTGATGGTTAAGATTAATTTTTTTGGATGGTTTAGATTAATCATACATCTTGTATATATCATTCCCTCCTCTCGTATTCCATTATGATATCAAAGACATTGAATCTGTGATTCTAATTCATCGCTGTCTTCCAGTTTAGAGTGTTCTACTGTCTTTCAGTTCTTCTCTTCAGCTTCGTGCTTATTATGATTCTAACTAGGCTTCATGTTGAGACACACGACATTCTACCACTAGCTTTTGTATTTTTATTGGAGATTCTTTTGTTTCCTAGAAAACTAAGAAGCAATCCACAGTGACTCGAAGTTCTGCTGAGGTTGAATACCATTCTATGGCTGCTACATGATGTGAAATTGTTTGGATCAAATACTTGCTTGCTGATTTACATGTTTCTCATTCACAGCTTGCTATTTTATCATACAATAATAAAGCTACATTGTATATGATGTGAATCTTCTTTTCCATGAATGGACCAAACATATTGAGCTTGATTGCCATCTTATTCATGACAAGATTTAAGATGGTGTTATTGAAACTCAATTTACTCATAATCTACAACATGCAGATACTTGCACAAAATCCTTTTGTTCTTCCCAATTATAATTTTTACTTTCCAAAATCAGAGTTTATGATATTTACTCTCCATCTTGAAGGGGGATATTAAAGATGGCATATTGTTTACTGATGCTGTTGATGTTGCTGTTTTCTGTTTACTCTGTTTTCCAAAGAAGGCATTTCATATTGGCACTATTCCATTGCTCTAAGTTACTGCTTTATTGATCGTGATCCAATACATGCAGTTTTCCATCTATACGATACCATCCACGTGTGTCATTACTATACACACAATAGACAGCAATACATGAAAATTTCAGCAAGTATTTGATTCCATCCTATGCAACTACTGTACTGATATGCTACGTCTATGTTATCAATCTGCTATGTTACTGATATACAAGTGGAAGACTTCGATCAATCATGTAGCATATAATTTAATGAAGATGATTGGCTTATTTTAGCACACAGGGATTAGCAACTATACATCTAAGAATTTCACTCACTAAACTAACACAATAATTGGTGATTAATTGATTGCTAAAATTAATTTGTTTGGATAGTTTAGATTAATCATACATCTTGTATATATATCATTCGTTTTTCAGTTATTGTAATGGTAACAAACATTTCATCAATACAAGAGTTATTTGTTTCCCTCCTCTCATATTCTATGAAGCCATATTTGGAAGCCTCCACCGAAAGTCAAGAATTTGTTTTTTAAAACCCAAAATAGAATTTTACATTTTCTTCTGAAAATTAGCCTTCGGAATTTGGGCTTTTATATTCTCAGTTCAGTCTCAAACCTTCTCATCCTTCTCCCTCACTTCCCAAAACTGCCAACAATGAGAAAGCAAGGAAAGATGCTTTTACTTCTCAACTAGTTTATTCAAGGACAATTGAAACTAAACTAGTGCAAGCCTATGAGCTTGATCCGATAACAGGTAAGTAAAATGACTTAAATCTCTCTTCAGCACAAGATCCTTCCCTCACTGAGTTCATAGACCTCAATAAACCAGTGGCCGTTAGGAAGTGCACCTAACATCCCACGCCCAACCTCATTTGGTTTGATAGATTCTTCCCTTCACATAAAACCTTCCTAATAAAGCTAATACTATAAAACCCCACAAACAGTTCAAGAGCAACGTAAAAGTGAAAAGAGGTTATGAGTAAAAAAATGGAGGCTCTTGAAACAAATGAAACAAGGGATGTAGTCAAGTTGCCAAAGGGAAAAAAATTAATGGGATGCAAATGAGTATATCCTATAAAATGCAATGTGGATGGGACTCTAGATCAATAGAAAGCAAGACTTATAGGCAAGTTTGTGGTGGACTACCTAAAGACTTTTGCCCCAGTTGCAAAAAATGAACACCATTAGAGTCTTGTTATCCCTGGCAACTAACATTCAATGGCACTTAGAGCAATTTGATGTTAAATTTACTTCTTGAATGGTATCTTAAAAATGAAGTCTATATGAAGGCACCTCTCTTACACCGCAAGTTCAGACTTAATAGTGTGTGTAGGTTGAAGAAAGCTCTACATAGGTTGAAACAGTCACCTAGAACGAGTTAGAAGATTTATTACTATCTTGGTTCTCTATTTTGATGATATTTTTTATAAGTAGTATCCAAATGATATTTTTTTTATAAGTAGTATGTTGATGAGATTGAGAAACATAAGAAGCAAATGGCTAGGTAATTTGAGGTAAAAGCAGCAAGGAGGTTAAAATATTTTAGGGAATTGAGATTGTATACTCCAAAACCAACATATTTAGGGAATTCAAGGTAAAAGCAATATGGAGGCTAAAATATTTTACGGAACTGTGATTGCATACTCTAAAGCAGAAATATTTATTTTCCAACAAAAGTACATTCTCGACTTACTATAAGAAATGGAATGCTACAATGTAAGCCATTTGAAACTCCCGTGGAATAAAATCACGAGCTAGGAGAAGCTACTGAAAATGCATTGGTCAACAGGAGGAGGTACCAAAGGTTAGTAGGAAAGTTCATCTACATAGCTGAAACGATAAGTGTGGTAAGCTTATTCATATACTCTCTAAGAAAGTTCCATTGAGAAGCTATAGTTTGGATGCTATAGTATTTGAAGTCTACTCTAGGAAAAGGTGTTCTCGTTCAGGAAAAAAAAAAAACTTAACTTGGAAGTATACACAAATGTGGATTGGGCAGGATCAATAGTAGATCCGAGGCCAACATTAAGGTATTCTACTCTCCTAGGAGGGAACTTGGAGGAGCAAGAAACAAGAGGTGGTGGCTAGATCAAGCACCGAATAGAATTTTGGGCCATGGCACTCCATCTTTGTGAATTTCTTTGCCTTAAGATAATTATGGAAGACTTGGGTAATTAGATGGGAAAGGAAGTATGAAGATGTATCATGACAACAAGTTGGTAATTAACATAGCCCCTAGCCCAATATAACATGATCGAATCAAGCATTTTGAAGTGGGCCGACACTTTATCAAATAGAAGGCTCAAGCTTTGCTCTAATCTGCACCCTATATATCTCAACAAACGAGCCACTCAAGGACATCCTCACTAGGGGGCAACTCAGCTGATTCTTCTAAAAAATCACGAGAAAGCTGGCATGGACGACATTAGTATACCAGATTGAGAGGGAATCTTGAAATATTTTTAGTGTATACCAGCTAATTGGATTGAAGATTGATTGAGCTTAATTGACTCGGCAATCAAATGGGAGATTGACAATTTTGAAATTAGATTAATTTGGAAATCAAAGGAATTATCTTTCACATAAAGCAAGATTGTATAGTTGTATATAATTGATTTCTTTTCAAATATATTGCTAGATCTAGCCATCTTAATAATAGGATATTCCTAAGACAGATGTACTCCTTTTTTATGATTCTAGATTGATAGCAATATAATATATATGTTTTGAAGTGTGATATCAATAATGGACATCATTTCTTTCCAAATCAAAGAGAAAGAAGCTATTGAAGCATTTTGAAGACAATTTGCATATTACATTTTTCTGTATCCTTGAAAGCTCAATCAGCTCGAGACAGTATTCTTTGATTTTATGTTCAGAAATTGGTTCCCGTGCTAATAGTTCCTCCTGAACAGAACACGCTTGCATCTTATTAATTCCCATCAAGAAGGATTCCAGAGATGGCATGCCACTTGACAGCAAAAAGATATGTGAGACAGATTCTCACTGATTTTTGCACATCATCCATCTGTTCAAATCTGAACGCCTCTAGTTTCCAGATTCTTGACAATAACACATATATTTCACACTGCTTCTCACGATAAGAGAGAAGCCAGGTTGGTAGTTTGGATTTCATTCCAAAGAGTAAAGGAAGACAAAGCTATCCCTTGATACCCCCTAATTGTTTCATGCCTTAAATGGACATTATCCATTTAAAGATAGCTGATTAAGCTTGATCAGTGAGTTTAGGAAGCACATTCTTAAATCTATCAGAAAGTACTTTACAGAGAACTTTATAAATCACTGAGCATCAATAAATCAGTTTATACTCCGTTACCTTACCATTATTGTTCACTTTAGGAATCAGATAAAGAATAGGACAGCAATCTCCTTATGAATTTTCCTGTGTGGAAGAATTCCATGACAGCTGATGCAATGTCTTTGCCCAAATTGGGTCCAAGCCTAAAGTCATCTGGGCCTGGTGATTTGTCATCTGGGATCTCAAATAAGGCTGGCTTCATTCCTGTTCTGCTAAATGACTTTACAGCAACTGATTATCTACCTCAGCCAAGCAACAACTATTAGCTACAAATACCATACCAGGATCAAGTTACCCATAGCAACCGCCTTTGTCCCCAAAACTTCTGATAATGCACCAGTATTTCTTCCATAATATCTTTCTTGATAGTAAGTTTCTCATCAGCAACGTTATAGAGATAGTAATCAAATTATCATTCCTCCTGGCCTTAATAAGAGCAAAGCAATATTTAGTTATATTGTCACTGCATGTAACCCATTCTGCCTTGGCTTCTGTTTGAAGAGCATAGCCTCCTGCTAGTAACAGCTCTTGAAAGTTTATCTCTAGATCTCCGTCAGAGACTTTGGCTTCTTTAACTCTGCTTGAAGTACCTGACAAAGCTTCTTTGGCAAATGCTTTCAAGTCATTCTCCAGAGCTTATAGTTTCAAAGCAATTGCAAAAACTTTGTACCTTTATACTCCCTTCCCAAATTTCATTGATAATAGACAGGAACTGCTCAATAAGATCCACATTTAATGGAACTGGAAAGTAGTTTTTCCACTCTCAACCCACTGATGAAACATGACTTTCATAGGGGAGCAATCAGATACTCTAGGTTCAGGAAATTCTACATACACATTCTGAAATTCCAACAGCCATCTTGAGTCCTATATTGCATTCAGGAGAAAGATCTTAAGGTTTTTTTTCCAATCAGACATTCTCATGGCTTGAATTCTTCCAATCATGACCTAACTATTCAGTTCAAGATTCACTTTCTAAATTTTGTATAGAGATTGCACAGTGCACACTCTGTTCTCCTGATCCTACCTATTAAACCAATTCCTTCAAAATTCTGAACAGAATCTGAAAAACTTCAGAAAGATCAGCATAACTACAACTCTCTTCAAGCCCAATACCTCATTAAAATCCTCTCTGAAAATTCATAACACAGAAATATTAGCTGCAACCTCCTGGAGAATGTCCCAAAACTCCACTCTGCCAGACCTTTGATTCACAGCATAGACAAAAGTGACTGCACAATTAAAAAGTCCAACAACATAGCCCATTTTACAGTGTATATACTATATAGTATATACTGATCAGAATTTGCCACAAGCATAACATCAAGTATAGATGGATTCCACAGAGCACATATTCTCCCATTGATGGCACAGTTATAGTTATTAATGGATCCCTGACTAGTAGTGATACTAGCTTTAATTTTACCGAGTGTTTCGCTTTCGCATTAGTCTCCTAACAGAGAACAATAAAAGCTTATTTTCTTCAACTAAGTCTCTTTTTCAGCTTTCACATTCCATGTTAGCCACTCCATCGGGGTTTACACACTATCAATGTATGATTCATTCTCAAACGCTTAAACATACTTGAACGTGTTACCTCCACAGTTTTGATCATACCTGCATCTCTATGTCAGCGACGAACAGTGCTGGAATGCAGTTGAGGAGGTTGACCCATGTCGGTACCCATCTAGTAGATTTGTATAGCTCCAAAATTGTACAGCAGAATGGGAGAATTCTTGGACATAATAGAGTTGTCTAGGGTAGGGTGGAATATTCTAGAAAATTTTGGAAGAGTGTAGTGACATCTCCCTTGTAATTATCTAGATATTCTAACATAAGTTTTCTTGATAGGAAAATAGTAGAGAATTCTAGAAAATGCATTGAGGAGGGATATTTTAAGAGAAATTTAGAAGCAAATCCTAACCATCCATTTGGTGATCTTAGTCATGGGTTAAGGAATTGTACGGGAGGCACTCTACCATAAAAGGGGGAAGGGGACTTAAATTTACAGTCACCAAGCAAAGAGCTCACAAGAAGTACAGGTTCTCTACATTCTTCTATATTCTATTCTTTGTGCCTTCAAGTGAGTTCCGTTGTGCTCTCCTCCTCTTATCTCCAAATCACTAGCTTGTGTCCCAAGTGTTTGGGTTTGGCTGACTTAGTAGCTCCAAATGTGGTGGTGTTGCTAAGTGTCACATGGGTGAATTAGTCAAGAGTGTCAGCTGTGACATCTAGCTCTTTTCTTATTGCATCCCATTTCTGCTCATTGTCATTTCTTCTTTGTGCCTCATTAGAAACTTTTGATTCTTTCACAGTTATATTATGCGGTTGAACTTGATCAGTAGCCTCTTGAATAGCTTGAGTCTGCACTCCCAATTGGTCATCTTATTTCTGCATACCTCCAAAGTTATTTCTTACAAGAGTAAAAAACCCATAGTTTTCATGCCCACAATCCCTTATTAATGATTTCCATTTGTCAAAAAAACCTGCTTGGCGATATCAATAGGCACAATCTTGGTTAAGAGTTGCAGCACCAGTTCCTTCTGGATGTCAACCTCAACCATCACCCTAGCGTATAAGATTTGCCTCACCAGTTTACTTCTGAAAGTCCTGAATGTCAGTGCATTGGTGCTTAGTGCTCGCTTCCAATTTGCTGCACCAGTGTACTTAAGATATTGAATCCCCAATACTACGAATTCAGACTCAGTGCCAAATCCTGAAAGCAAGCCAGGGCTAATCCTAATAACTGCTACAAATTTGAAGTGGATTATATTGCCTTGGAACGAACGCTTAGCATTAAAGTAGACGATCCCAGCTTCCAGAATCCCCCTTTTATCCCTCTCAGAATGGAATTAAAAGATGAAGTACCCATCATCATGATGATAAACTGAAGGCATCACAACATGTTTCCATTTCTATTCAAGTACACTATGCATAAAAGTATACTTAACTTTGCATGCCTAAACATACCCGATCAGTGAATGCTGCCATTTCACAAGTATATCTTTGATTTCCTCTTCAGAAATCACTTCAGCATAATCCTCTTTCACAGCATCAACAAAACCCAATATCCAACCAGCTGCATAATCCACTTGCCAGCAACTATCATGGCCCATTTATGATTTCAGCCTCTAGCACTGGTCTTTGAATCAGTGTTTCTCAGTATATTCAATCCATTTCCCTCTATGATTTTGTTGGCAACATCCCAGTGATTGATTTTTCACACCAGATTCAATCCATTTCCCTCTATTATTTTGCTGGCCGAATCCCAGTGATTGATCTTGTATTTGCATATTTCAACTGTACATGGGGTGGCCGTGGCACCCTTTTTTGCATTGATTATTTTTTTCCTCATACAAGAAAAACGTTAGTATACATTTCATCAGTTGCTTTGCTATTAACAATCACAACAATTTCTGGCAGAACATAAGAATGTCAAACTAGAATATTAGATTGTGCATAACACGATTTCTAAATACTAGAAGTAGAAACTAAAGGATAATTACACGGAACAGGGAAAAAATTGAAAATCACACGAGATAACTTAGCAAGAATATTTTTCCACAAAGAAATCAGAGTACCACTGAAAACTCGGGAATTTTCTGAAGCCGTAAAGTGACTTCTGTTATGACACCCAAGGTTCCTTCACTCCCAATCACCAATCGGGTCAGATCATACCTAAGATAAGAGATATAATAGTTAATAACAAGGCAGATAAGAAGACAGCTTTACCTTACAAAATTGGTACATAAAAGGCTATTTTGCATCACTGTCAGAAGATCTGAAAACAGAGATACAGAAAAAAAAAACTGAAACCGAAAATTAACACTGGACACCAAAAAATAGACAGCTGATTTAGGTTGCTTCAGAATCTATAACAGCAGCTGAATACTTGATTAATTGCCTTCAACAATTCCTCTCAATGTATTGCAAAAGACCCTTAACAATAAACCAAATAATTAATGCATACAGCCGGTAACTATGGCACTATCATGATCGATGCAACATCATTATATGAACCATAATGAAGATCTAACAATATATTCTAAAACGTGGCAGGGACATGGTCGCAACACCGACATGCTAGCATACTATTTTTTACAAATAAGGATATGACACAGTGAAAACACATTCAACTAAAATCATAATTTTATTATTTTTATAATTAATGAATAATACTATTTTACATTAAACTAGCAATAAATATACATATTTCTTATTTCTTCACAAAAATTGTTTATATGAAAGTTTGCAATTGAACTAATACAAATAAATTATGTATAATATATTTAACAAGCTATTATAATAAAATAATGATAATGATGTAACTTAATAAATTAAGACAAAACTTAATATAATAACTTTTTCATATTATTAATATTTATATTTTAACCTTACAATTTTACACTTTGTATGATACAAAATGCAAGCAAAAAATCCAAACAAAAACATGTCTGAAACTTATTCAAGCGTGTCCAAAATATATCTGAACATGTCCCATGTATGTTCAAAATATGTCCCAAATATATTCAAAACATATCTAAACGAGTCAGATAATGTTGGAATATAAAAAATAAATAAATTGGATGTGTTGGAGTGTGCCTAGCAATGGCATGAGAGTGTCAATGTTTAATGCGTGTCAGATATTAACACTTTATCCTTGAGAAAGTGTCCGTATTTCTTAGCTATGTCAAATTGACTTAGGCAAGCACTTCCAAGTGAATAGGTTGCACATCCAAAAGAAATATAAAACGGTACAAAGGATCCATAATGTGACCAAAAAGGAGGCAAGAACAAACCCAGCAGCACTTTTGCGGGCACGAGATCCAGTCTTGACAATGTCTCCATTGGCAAGGACAACCTATAATGCAAACATGTGAGAGGAGAAACTGAAAACTTACTTAGTGCAAAAAATGTGAAGGAACAAACCTTTAAATTGATGACATTATCACGCATGGTTCCATACCTACACAAAAAAACAAAATCATTGATAAATATGCACTCATTTATATGAATAAGGAGAAAATCATTGTACAGTCCTTTGAATATTTCCCACCAAAGAAACTGGAGAAATAGGGAAAGGAATCGTACAATATGCAATACTCAAAAGAAGGATGATAATAAGCACACTAAGCAGTAACAAATAATAATAGATTCAAACAATTTCCCTTTTAACAACTCTCTTCGTAATGTAACAACATTGTTTAATATATTTTTCGTGCCAGTTTTCACATTTGGCTGCTAGAAACAACATCTGACAAATCTTATATTGGAAAAATAGTGATGATAGCAAATCTTAACATCTGATTGTAAGTACGAAGTGCGTCTTCTATCTGACATCATTTCGGGACAAAAGGCAGAATAGAAGCGTGGTAAACAGAACAATGAAAGCACAATTTTACACTACTTTTGACAAGCAAATAATAACATCTATTACCAAATTTTGTTGACCACATAAATCTAGAACATGTTACACTGAGAATTCAATCTTTAGCAAAAGAATGTCGCAATAAATGGAGAATATACAAATAGAGGTATCTCCAGTTAGATACCATATATCTGGAAAGACATTCCTTTGACATGGGAAACAAGCTGAGTATTTGAAATAAATAATTGTTAGGTGACGAAGCAATTTCCTGATGGACAAAGTATTAGAATTTAAACCAAGTCATGTAATTTTTTACATCATTTTTCTTCCATCCTTAAATTTTCTAGGAAGTAAGGTGAATTTAATTTAAATTTAACATTGTAGAAAAATTAGACACCCCATTATGAAAGTTAAAAAATTTCAATGTTAATAAATGTCAAAGGCCAAAAGGCTCAAAACCCTCTATGTATGAAGAGCTATTTAAGAAATTTTCTCCTATATCCAATTATTGTATGGTACTATTGATTGCTTGCTTATATTTATGTACTTTTAAGTAGTGACTTACTTGTATTTAGTACTCCCAAAACTGATTGCTTTTTCATTATTGTATTGTGGGATCAACCCTCACACTTTAGTACGTTTAGGGATCAGCTCAGCTGGTGACTAACACTCAACGGGAACGGACTATCCATACTATTTTGTGGCTATAAAAATTGGACTATGACAGTTGATACCAAAGCCTGACTTACAAGATGAACAATAAGAAAGGCCCCAATTTTAGTAAAAGCTCAAGGAATCCCAAGTGACAACACAACTGGCTACTTAGACAACTCCTATGATTTATCCAATCATAGCGACTCATCTTGAAACTCTTGGGAGAAGGGTGATTGAGCTAGAAGCCTAAAACAAATCTTTTGAAAGGATGGAAAGGCAGGTAGATAGTCTCACAAACCAACTGAAGTCCCTTGAAGAGATGGTTAAGGATCTAATTAAGGATGTTCACGACTCAATAAATGTTTCAAAAAGAGAACACCGGACTAACTGGTAAAGTGCAGTCTTCTAATGTGCATTACCGTGACTAATGGTAGGGCCTTCAGTAATGGTAGAGTTAAATCTCTGGAACCTTGCTCATACGGTAGCATGTGAGATTCAAAGAAGCTTAACAACTTTGTCTTCGATTTGCAACAACATTTTAGGGCTACAAAGATGGATTCATATGAGGTCAAGATTTCCATGGCAACAATATATCTAATCAGTGATGCCAAATTGTGGTGGTGCACCAAATTTGAGGAATTGCCCAAGGGAGATTGAACATCAACTTGTGGGAAGATTTCAAGAGATAATTGATAGCAAAGTTCTATCCAGAAGACATTGGATTCACAACATGAAGAAAGTTAAAACAGATCAAGCACACGAGGACAATCAGAGACTACATCAAAGCTTTCTCAGCGTGCATATTAGACATTAAAGACATGTGTAACAATGACCATCTTATTGATAATTTGCAGCCGCAAACTCAATTATTTAGACAATGGGTGCAAGATCTTACTTCCGCCAAAAAAGCAATTGAAAGACTTGTTAACTATGCCATTGAGAGGGCAACTATGAACAAGGGAACAGCGGTGATCCATCAATGAAGCCGGCGCAGAGTGCATCCAAGTGTCAAAAACTTTGAAAGCAAAACTAGTGGGTGTCTTTTGATGGGTGTCTTATGTGATGGGCAGTATAAGATGGCACAATACCCATAAAAGGAGCTCTAAGTGCGCTACAAGTGAGTAATCAACAGGAGTCAGGAGATGAGAAGAACAATGGGGACCAAGCTTGAATAAAGTAGTCCACTTCTTGCATGCCGTGAGGAAGCATGCTCAGACACTCACCAAATCCACATATCAAATATATGTTGAAATCCAAGTGAATGGAAAGAGTGCTTATGCCATGGTTGACACAGGCACCATTCACAGCTTCATGAATAGGACTGAAGCAAATATACTTGGTATGTGGCTAGAGCGAGATGGTAGCAATAAGAAAGTCATGAACTCAAAAGCAAAGCCCATCTTGGTGTCGCCGAACCTGCACCGATATGAATTGGAATGTGGAACACGAAGCTAAATTTCACAGCAACATCTATGAATAACTTTGACCTAATTTTAGGAATAGACTTCCATAAGACGACTAAGGGAGTGCCCATTCTCCACTTCAGCTCGATATTTCTCATAGTTGAGAGTCTGTGTCTAGTGAGCACCACCAGAAGGCTAAAAGAATTTGAGAGGAAGAGCAAAGACAAAGTGTTGCCCACAATCCAACTTTAGAAGGGTCTAAAGAAAGGCAAACCTACCTTCCTTGTGACGTTGTTAGTGAAAGAAGATGTCAAGATTAGGTCACCACCGCTTAAAATCAGCCTGTGCCTAAAGGAGTTCAAGGGATTTATGCCAATCGAGTTGTCTAAGATTCTCTCACCCCGGAGAATGGTGGATTACCAAATCAAATTGGCACCAACAGCAAGTCCACCTACTCAAGGAATATTTAAGATGGCACCTCTAGAGTTAGTGGAGCTTCAAAAATAATTGGAAGGGTAAACCGGCTCAAATTTCCTTGACTCTTCAAAGGCACCTTACGGTGTCGTTGTTTTCGTATAGACTATAGGGCTCTTAATAAGTTGATTATAAAAAATTACTGTCTGATTCCTTTAATCACTAACTTGTTTGATTAGTTGAGCAACGCAAAATACTTCATGAAACTCAACCTTAGGTCAGGTTATCACCTAGCCAAAATCACGGAGGGTGGCAACCAAAAATTGTATGTGTTACAATAAATGGAGCTTTTCAGTAGCTTATGATGCCCTTTGGATTGACCAATGCTCTTGCGACATTTTGTACATTAATGAACCAAGTATGCTATGAATACTTACATAAATTAGTGGTGGCTTACTTAGACAACATTGTGATAAATAGTTCAAGTCTAGAAGATTACCTAAAGTATCTGAGATTATTGTTCCAAAATTTAAAAAAGAATTATCTATACATAAAGTGTGAGAAGCTCTCTTTTTCTTAGAAAGAAATAAGCTATTTGGAATACTTCGTGGGATAAAATCATATCATGATAGATCTAAAGAAGGTGCAAGCAATTTCAGATTGGCAAGTCCCGACAAGTGTGAGTGAGTTGTATTCATTCCTTGGCCTTACTAACTACTCTAAACACTTCAAAGAAGGATATTTAAGTAAAGTTGCACCTTTGATAAAATTTGTTCAAGAAAGAAAAGAAGTAAAATTGGTCAGAGACATCTTCAAAAGCCTTCAAGAAGCTGATGTATACATCAATGAAAGAACCAGTGTTAACCCAACCAGATGTTACTAAGCACTTTAAAGTGTAGATTGACACAACAGATTTTACCCTCGAAGGGGTGTTATTGTATGGACATCTAGTGGGTTACAAAAGTAGGAAGCTAAATGAGGCTGAATGACATTATGTAACCAACAAGAAAAAGTTGAAAGAGATTGTGCACTGTCTGAGGAGATGGAAACATTACTTGCTCGACTCCAAATTCGAAGTAAAAACCAACAATATTTCTGCAAGCCATATCCTCACATCCGATGATGACTACAAAGCAGGCTTGATATTAGGATTTCTTAGGGGAATTCAACTAGGAGCTAGAACATAAAGCATGATTTTTCATCAAGCACAATGTCAAATACTAGACAATGCCCCAAAGCATTGTAAATGATAGAGATAGAAACATCATTGGAGTCTTCTAGTCTGATCAGTACTCTTTAGACTACTTGGTTTGAATTTGAATATCTCATCAAGCTATCATCCTAAAACTAACGATTAAACAAAGAAATTCAATGACATACATAAGAAGCACCTAAACCATTTTGTGAGTGTCAGTTAAAAGAATCGAGTGAAGATCCTCAATGTAGCCTAATTTTATTTTAACAATCAAAAGTGCTCTTCTTCCACTAGGAGTCCTTTTTAGATTGTAACATGTTAGAGCCACTTCTGTCATATACTGTGGCCAACCATACAAAGAGAAGTGTCCTAGTGCTTACAACTGTACCCAAGAATGGAAGCAAAACATGGAAATTGCCCAAGCTTATTTAGAGAAACCATCACTGAATGAAAAAGTGGGAAGATCAAAAAAGGTGACCTATGCAATTAAATGTAGGAGATCTTATGTTTGCGAAGCATCTCCAAGAGTAGATGCAATTTCTCAGATAAAGAGATATGCACCTCCTTTGAAAATATGAAGGTCATGTCCAAATCATTGCTAATGTGGGGAAGGCCTTGTACAAGATAGATTATTCAGATACGATGAAGCTTCACCCCCTCTTCCATGAGAGCTGCTTGAGGTCGTATTACCCTAAACTAGAAGATCCTTCACGTTACCCTTTACAGAAGACCAAGATCAAGCTGAAGCCATCCACAAGCATCAATAGTCGATGAGGTCATAGCTGAACGAGAGGTGATGACATTAACCAAGATGAAGAAGATAGAAGTGTTCGTGAAGTGAAACACCAGACTAACAAAAGAAATAAGCTAAGAACTTGCTGATGACGTTAAACTAAAGAGGTGAGAGGTCGGAGCCACAATAAAGATTAAGTCAATGAGGACATCGACGGCTTAGTAGGGGAGGAATCCAAACCGAGCCATGCAAATTTTTATATAATTTTCTCACAACCTTGAATTTTTCTAGGAATTCAGGTGAATTTAATTTAAATTTTAATATTATAAAAAAATTAGATACCCTATTACAATAGTTGAAGACTTTCAATGTATATAAGTACCAAAGGATAAAAGGGCCACAATGCTCAATGTGGAAAAATGAATTCAAAGAAATTTTCCTTCACATCTGATTGTGGTCTATTGATATTAATTGCTTGCTCATGCTTCCACACTTCCAACTAACGACTTACTTGCATTCGACATTCTCGACACTAATTACTTTCGCATAATTGTGTCCTAGAATCAACCTTCACACTTAAGTGTACTCAGGGATCACCTTGACTAGTGTTCAACTCCCAATGGCAAGTTAGTTGGTGTCCGGATCCCAATGGGAATGGACGTGCTGTACAATTTTGTGGTTAGAAATATTAGACTATGACAAAAAGTAGGTTATTTACCTTGCCTTGCACATTTGTTGATCTGTAAAGATAGCTAAAACTAAAAGTATCTATATCTCGTAAATACACAAATAAAAACCTTGCAAAAGCTTAAAATAATATAGAGTAGACAAATGTAAGACGACTCATCGCATAGGAATAATGCATGTTTAAAAAAATGGAAAAATTACTATAGAATGTTATTAAGTAGAAGCAGCTATAAAGATGAATGAATGATAATTAAGTTGGTTTGGGCACAACAATATAGATGATAGGTTAGATAATGCACAAATGGGGAAAAATGGTGTGACTGATGGTAGAGACAAGAAGAAAGAAAGAGAAAGGCCAAGAAAAACTTGAATTTTGTAGAGCTAAATTATTCATGTTAGAATAATTAATGCTAATCCTAGGTATTTTAGTCACTATACAAAGTTTATAAATGTGTCTTTACGTATGTACATTCTCATAACTCTTAGAGAATATTAAGTAGCAGCTATAAAGATGAATGGGTGATAATTAAGTTGGTTTGGGCACAACAATGTAGGTGATAGGTCAAATAATGCACTAATGGGGAAAATTGGTGTGATTGATGCTAGAGACAAGAAAAAAGAAAGAGAAAGAACTAGAAAAACTTGAATTTTGTAGAGCTGAAGAGCATAGTTTTAACCTTCAAAGCATACTTCCTAGCAGTGAAAGGAATGAAGGAATATTATTCACGTTAGAATAATAAACCCTAATCCTAGGTATTTTAGTCACGATACAAAGTTTGTAGATGTGTCTTTACATATGTACATTCTCATAACTCTTAGAGAATATTATCAAGTAACAGTAGCTATAAAGATGAATGAGTGATAATTAAGTTGGTTTGGGCACAACAATGTAGGTGATAAGTTAGATAATGCACTAATGGAAAAAATGGTGTGATTGACGCTAGAGACAAGAAGAAAGAAAGAGAAAGGCCTAGAAAAACTTGAATTTTGTAGGGCTAAAGAGCATAGTTTTAACCTTCAAAGCATACTACCTGGCAGTGAAAGGAATGAAGGAATATTATTCATTAGAATAATAAACACTAGTATTGGGTATTTTAGTTACTATACAAAATTTGTAAATGTGTCTTTACATATGTACATTCTCATAACCCTTAGATAAAGGATTTTTCACCACAATAACTCATTTTTCCTTTAGTTAGCATGGTATCAGGGGTGTTCGCCGTTGCTGACCCAAGATGAAATCAATACACCTCACCCGTGTAATAAAAGCCCCAAAATGATTTCTTTTTTAATCTCTTTAAGCCATCTATTTTCCAATCTAGGGTTTTTCTAAATATCCTAGATCTATTTTTTTTCTTGGTCCATTCAATAAATCTTTTCAATTCTTATGCATTTGAGGGTTGCCTACATCTAACAAAGGTTTTTCACATGTGATTGAAGAACATTGTGTGACTTCTCTTCAATTTCCTTCCTCTTTTGGTGTTCAAATAAACTCTAGTTCTTAGTGTTCAATTTCTCTGGTGTGAAATTTCCTTCCTCTAGTACACAAGGTGAGTTCAAACTCATTTTCCAAGTCCAAAAGCTAAATCTATGCAAGACCAATTTTCTACTTCAATTCTCTAATGAAGCATAGCTTTTTAGGGTCGAGCAATGATATTGCAGGTCTGGTATACAGTGAAAATTTAATTAAGTCAACCTAACTGTTAAAAAGTTTATTTTTTTCCCCCTCTTTTTGTTGCATGGTGAACTATGTTTGGACTTTCACGGTATTTGTTTTCCTTAGCATTTTTTTCATATTTTTTTGTTACTCGGTATGGGGACCAAAAGTTCATCTAGTGGAAATATTCCTACTCGAACAAATGAATCCAAAGTTGTTTTCTCTAAAACTGTTACAACCATGTCTTCTTGAATTATACATCAACGTCTAGATGGGACAAATTATTAGCATTGGAGGAAAATCGTATTATTTGCTATTTGAGGGCTTCATAAGGATGATCTCATCGATGATCCTCTTGATTCTAACATAGATCTTGTTATATGAGGCTCAAGCATAGCTTTGTGAATATGCTTGCCTATACACTTAATTGATTAATTCCATGAAACAAAGCGCGACTATTTTGGTCACACATATTGATACTACAAAGGAGATGTGGAATTATCTACCAATTTATTACACTAGGAAACATAACATGTCGAGAATGTTTAATGTACTTAAGTCTTTTTTTCATGTGGATTAGAAGAATCAAAGTAACTGACTATTTTGCTGCCTTTAAGAAGCTCTACAAAGAACTGAAGATAATTATGCTCATCAGCACCATTATGAAGCAAATGTGAGAGTAATGTGATTGGCTATTCTTTACTTTCTTGTTGGCCTTAAACGTGACTTTGAATCTGCTTAATCCCGAATTTTGGCAAGCTATAAGATTACTTCATTATCTGATGTACTTTCTCAAATTCTACATGCTGTGAGACTTTCATCATCAATTATTGCTAGGATTGCTGATCAAATAGCTTTAGTAACCTAGTCATCGTTTACTGGTGAAGGTGGTGGATGTGGACCGAGTAGAGGTGATTGAGATGGTCAAGGTGGTGATGAAAAATTGGCATATTTCATTGTGGTAGAGCTAGTCACACCAAAAATAAATGCTGGAAGTTATATGGAAAACTTGTTGCGCCATCTATGCAATATGCTACTATTGCTTCTGGAAGTAATAGTAATACCTTACTTGCTCCTCCTAACCCTTTAACAAATGAAACTATTACATTATCCGCGGAAGACTACCCACGTCTTCTTACTAGCATAGCTACATCTATTGCTCCCCTTGTTTAGGTACGTAACCCCGCTACTTGTCTCTAAACATCATCTCATACTTATTTTATTGATTCTAGTGCATTTGATCATATGACGAGAACCTCAGGTGTATTATCCTATTATTGGACACATTCAACTTTACCTGCATTTACTTTAGCTAATAGCTCCTTTGTGAAGGTTCTCTCCTTAACCACAAACCTTCACCTTTTAGAAGTGGCAAGAGCTCTTCTATTCCATAAAAGAGTTCCAAAATATTTCTAGAGAGAGGCAATTTCAACAACTTGTTATCTTATCAATCGTATACCCTTGATTGTGCTTCAAAGGGGTATCCAACATCATATGTTGTTTCCTCACAATTCTTTATATAGTTCCTCTGATCATATAGTTGTATATACTACGTTCAAGACGTTCACCATCACGTGACTAAACTAGATGCCAAGTTACTTAGACGTATTTTTCTAGGATACCCGAATACTCAAAACGAGTATCGATATTTCTCACCTAACTTAGGCCGATTTTCCTATGTCCTCTAATATTTCGTTTTAGGAATCGACTCCCTTTTCTTTCTAAGAGTTTCTTTCCACTCCCACGTATAATGTCACCCCTCATGATAAGTTTCTTATCTATTGTGATGCCCATCAAGTTGTGTCCTCACCTCATGCACCACTTGATCCGGTGAAGCACACCTATGTCCATGATCCTCGTATGGTGTTTGGGTCCTCTCCTGTATGCTCCTGAGCTGGCCCCTACAAAGTTGATCCCCTAGCCTATAGATCCCACAGCTATCGAGTTAGTTATAAATTTAAACCTTCCAATTGTGCTCAAATAAGGTCACCATAATTGCATCAATATCCTTTATCTGCTACTATTTGTTATACTAGTATCAAATCTTCACTTCATGCTTTTGTATTTGCTTTGGACTCATGTTTTACACCAAATGTCTTAGGCAATCTCTTATCCTAGTTGCCGAGTAGCTATGAAGGAAGAAATATCAACACTCAAGCAAAATCACACTTGGGATCTAATTCCCTTACCTTTAGGGAAGAAACACATCGATTGTAAATGGGTGTACACGATAAAAGTTAATTGTACAGTTCAATTAATCTACTAAAGATTTGTTTGGTAGCCAAGGGATATGTTCATATTTATAGTGTGGACTATACTAATACATTTTCTCTTGTTGCAGAATTGATATTTGTTCACCTTTTTATGGCTTTGGCTGCTATTTGTCATTGGCTTTTACACTAGCTAGATGCCAAGAATATCTTTTTCCATGGAGATCTTCAAAAAAATCTATCTTAAGCAACAACTTGCATTTATCACTCAGGTGGAGTTTGGTCTTGTTTACAAATTGAAAAGGTCATTATATGGCTTGAAACAATCTCCACGGGCCTAATTCAGTCAGTTCAATAAAATTGTTCTTAAGTTTAGTCATTCTCGTAATTAAAGCAATCATTCTTTGCTCTATCACCTTTCTAATGTCAAGTATATTTCCCATGTATATATGAATGATACTATGATCACCGGTGATCATGGATGAAAATAACGGTATTGGTATTGGTATTAATCGCAATCATATCAATATCAGACATATTAGACATGAATCAATATCGAATATATGTGACAAAAAAGTTTTAAAAATTATAAGCTAACAAGGCCATGTCAGCTGATATATCAACTTTGTCAACCGATATAAAACATATCATGATATTATCATAGTATGAAAATATCGGTATTAAAGAGCTTAATATTGATACATACCAACTCATACGTATTGTATCAACTGATATTTCTATCCATAGTAATAGTGATATTATGGGTACTGTAGACCTTAAAATGTTCTTTTAGTGTCAATTTCATATTAAGGACCTTGGGAGTTTATGGTACTTTATCGATATTGAGGTTGCACGGTATACTTGCAACATATTCCTCCCACAAATAAAGCACACACTTGATTTATTTTGAGATATAGATATACTAGATGCAACACCATTCGAGTGAGACAAAGGAATATCGTCATTTAGTTAAAAATAGAATTATTTGGCGGTAACCCGACCAAATATTCCATCATTTTTTGACTTCTCGTGTTCCACATTGGGAGATTGTTATGCATATATTAGACACCTCAAAGGTTCACTAGGATGCAACCTACTTTATAATGATCACAGCCACACTCGAGTAGAAGGGCACTTTGATGTGAACTAGGCTGGATCATTGTATGACTGCAAGTCTATTGTGGGATATTGCGTGTTTGTAGGCGGAAATGTATATCATGAAAGAGTAACAAACAGAATATAGTTACTCGGTCAATGGCTGAATCAAAATATCGTGTGTTAACCCAAGTTACATATAAAGTAATGTGGCTCAAATAGTTACTTAAATCACATGGATATGAGAGTTCTAGACCATCTCATTATAGTGTAACAATCAGACAGCGATTCATATAACATTAAATTCGATTTTCCACAAACATACAAAACATATAGAAGTGATTTGTCACTTTGTTTATAAGAAGCTACAATAAGGCCTTGTTCATGTTAGATACGTGAGAACTAGAGATTAATTAGCTAATAAGTTCACAAAGTCTCTAATTAGAAGTCGAGTAGCATACATTTGTAATAAGTTGGGTATGATCAATATCTATATTTCAGCTTGAGAAGGAATGTTAAAATAAAAAAACCTTAGTGAATGGTATTTTAGTCACCATACAAAGTTCGTAAATGTATATATAAGTACATTCTCATAACTCATAGATATAGGGTTTTCCACCAACTCATACAGCTTATTGCACTTAATAAAACTTGTGACTTTATACATGTTATTGTTGCTCCTACTACTTCTACAAATAAAATAAGTCCAAAGCCAAAACATAAGTGCCATCTGTGCAACTTTCTCAAGAATAAACCACTTGTACGTTCAAATCTTTCCTAAATTCCTATGAAGCACAAACACTAACATGGGACACGACATGACACCGACAGACTATTTTTTAAAAATTAAGGACCCGACACATTCGGGGCACGTAAACTAAAATTATGGTTTATAATTTTTTAATTGATAAACGCTACTTTTTATACTCGATTTTTGGGTTTCACCTTCATTTGTAATGAAGAAATTAAATTATTATTACACGAAAGATCAGCTGTGTTATCACCTTCATTTACTTCACCTCCATATTTGTCTTTTCTTTCTCAAGTCATAAGTTTGTATCCTATGAAAATTTAAAGAAAAGTATCACCTACTGTGAAAGGAATCTCTCTTGACTGTAAGTTAATCCTAGAGAGTAGGGACTATTAACAAAAATGAAAGAGTGGTACGATTTTAAATTTTTAAAATTATAAAATAACCCACATTTTTGAAAATTTACAAAATAGCCGCAGTTTTTAAAAAATTAAAAAATTACTCAATGTGTCAGCATGTCCAGAGGGTGTCCAAAACGTGTCAGGACATGTCCGAAATGTGTCCAAAACATGTCGGGAAATATCCGGAGCGTGTCCGAAATACGTCGGATAAAAAAAATAAATTAATCCGTGTTAAAGCGTATCTGACACGTGTCCAAGCCTTCTCGGTGTCCGATACATGTCGGACACCAACACTTTGAGCCTGAAAAAGTGTCCGTGCTACCTAACTACATTCACAAGTGAAGGAAAATAAATAGAGAACATGTCAGTCTATATGTTTCTGTCCATACCAGCAGGTCATAGAATGATTGATTTTATTTTGTCAAAAAACAAGAGTACCATGAGAAGACAGCAGCAGCAGACAGAAAATCACAATATTACAAACTAGGTTGGCATTCCAGCAAACTCAATCCATACCAGCAATTTTTTTCTGAAAGTTTCTTTGCCTCAAATTGCTTCAACACTGATAAGAAGAATAAATACAAATACAGCCCTTCATAATTCATTAATCATGGTCAAAGGAGATAGGAAAGTACCTCACAGCTAATGAACCCGAGCAACGTGTAGCACACATACCCCCAATTGTTGCACCAGGACCTGCCATTAGAATAGATAGAAAGATTGCAACCATGATCAGAAAAAACCATAAGATGTACATTATGACTTTTCAATGCACAAGTAACAATGAAACCAGACTAGGCCATATGATTTACGACTTATCGCTGGCATCATAATAGTTACTATGGTGGGAATGATACAAATTAAGAGTATCAATAGGTTAATAACACTTAACCATTTGGTTTGATGTGCATGGATTAGATAAGAGTTGGACCAGATAAACCAAAACAAAGGATGTTTATATCCAATCAAGAATAAATATGATGCAGATATCGAAAATACTTCAAATTAGAAGAGATTTATTTTTTTTTTATTAGAAAAGATTTTATTTTAATTTTATCTTAGGAAAGTGAGATTTTATTTTATTTTATTTTATTTTTAACTTAGAAAAGATTTTATTTTATTTTTATTTTGAGAAATATTATTTTCTAATTTTGAGATATTATTAATTAAGAAATTACATTTATTTTCTAATTTACCTAAGATGAAAGTTCTCTATATAAGAATCTTAACTCTAATATTGAATAGATACTTGATAAATTAAATGAAATATTAAATATTATGATTTCCTTTTCTCTCTCATGATCTCTACTTATCTTCTCTCTAATCCTTCTTTTGTTTCTTCCCCTCCTCTCAGTTTCTTCTGCTGTCCCTTCCCTACTTTCCCTTTCCCTGCATCACAATATCCACTAAATCATGCCACATAGTATTGGTATGGTAATACAGAGAGAGATTACAAGGTAATGAAGTTCTAGACTACTTGTAGCCCAATCCTCCACACGTGATTTGTCGGATAGCAAAGGTCTTGCCTGAAATCATTACTTTAGAAGAAATTCCTAAACAGACAAATATCAATAGAACTTAAAAGCCTTGACTCCCAAATATATCACTTACACACAAACGAGCTATGAAATTGATAAATAATGACTTTGGTCTTTATCTAGAGTATAAGGTCTATTGTATTGGCATATTTTTATAATAAAACTTGATTCTAATTGAGTTATATTTAAGTTTTTTTATTTATTGATAGTGCCCAAACTTGACTCAAAACAAGTTCTTCCAAAATGAAAAAGATTGGGTGCATAAATGATACACATGCACATTTTGGACTGCAGCTCCATACATGAAAGGTGCACACGTGCAATTTATAATGGCTCCACGCATGAGGGGCACATCAAGGGCATATGTGCACAGTAAGTAGTGGCTCCACTCATGAAGTGCATATAAATCATGATCATGCATGCTGACATTTGAACACTAGCGCGGAGTTAGAGAAGTGTGGAGAAAAAAAGAGAGAACCTAATATTACTTTTGAGACCAAATTGCTAGAGTGTTCTCATTTAAAAATCCTTCTACCATCAAAAACACTTGTTTCAACCCGTGAACCTTCAGAGTTCCGTTAATGTCATGGATGCTAGAGTTCCAATGGCATTGGACATTACCGAGATAGTGAAGTAAAGTTTACGAGAAGACCAAAAGGCGTATGGTTTCATTGCTAGAGAGTAAATTCGCAGAGTTCTTCAATAAGTCTCTTGTCCAAGGTAAATTGGAAAAGGCTTAGAATGTCTATACTACTTGTTCTACAAGTTGACTTTTATTAATGGGTTTACTTTAACTGACTTAAGAAGTCCAGATGGTTTTACTCAAGAATTGTTTGGTTCTTGAGGATTCCCTCCATCATTTCTTATGCCGATTTATTTTCTGTACTAAATTTATTATTGATATTAGTGATAATGCGTGAATAGGAATAGTCTTCTGATGTTCGTAGTGCTTAGAAATAAATATTATTTACATGTGTTGAACATTTATGTAATTTTGTACTTCCTAATTATTAAAGGGTCTAAACTGTAGACAATTATGACTACGGACTACCCTTTTTTTCGCATGGAGTATGAAGCATTTGTACTCAACGCTTTCAATTGCAATAGCTCTAGTTATTTTTCCAAAGAAGGAGAGGATGTAAGCATAAAATTTGGGAAATGCAACAGCAACATACAACACGGGAAATCTTATGAAGATTGGACAATACATGGCAGCAATGCAATCGATGACAGAAAATAACTATACAAATATATTATAAAATGCCAATGTTCTGCATTACTTTGGCTCTTTACTTCATCGAATTACCAGTCATCCAAAGATGGTTTAAGCAGAAAGCACTAGCACCAGGCAATTTTGTTTAAGCTGAACTGGCCAGTGGATAACAGGAGAAGAGGCTATGGGTGCAATGGTTTAAATTTAATGCCTTTTACTTGAAAGGTGAGTATTTGGATCATCCAAGCTAAGCAACATGCCTTTTTGGATATGGTTGTCTGTCACAATTTAGAACAAAATTACATTCAGTGTGAAAATTCATAGCAATTCTTGTAGTTGGTCTCTGACCAAGCACAATCAATTTAAGCTCAAAAGTGCTTCTAAATATCTAACTACTCAAGGGAGCAGAGTGGAAGCAGCTTGTATGGGGAAAGCAAATTATCCCCAATTATGCCATTATTTGTGGCTGGTTGCTAATGACAGAATCAGAACAACAGAAAAGTTTGCATTATGTAAGAGGTATTTCCACAACTCAAAGCCGTGATCACCGGGTTAAATGGAAATAATTCCACCATTGCGTCAAGGCTTCCCTATATACCTTCCACATATACAAATATTGGAAATACCAACCTAGCAAGCTGGATTTTTAGATAACTATGAGAGATGACATGTACTCAGATTTGCATGCTGGGCTTGTTGTCCGATGCAAAAACAACGAATTATCTCACTCTAATATCCATAAAAAAATATACCTCCTGCTTTGCCAAGAACAAAAGGACACAAAGCATGCTTTACCAGCTTCCCCCCTTCACATAAGCTACATTAGTGCATCTTCACAGATTTTGTGTTTTCAGATTATACCAATCCTATCATGACCAACATACTTTTAGTGTACTTCAAATGTTCCAAAAAAAGGGAAAGTAAAAGAAAAGCAAGGAAAATAGATGATTTATGATATGGGGATATAAAGAAAGATTAGAAAGAAGATATTACAGACTGACCAGGATCAAGAGGAAAGAATAGTCCATAAGGTTCCAAGAATTCATTCAACTCCATCCATCCAATCCCAGGCTCAACAACGACATCCATGTCCTCAACATGTAATGATTTAATGCTCTGCAATAAGATAGTTAAAAAGTGTGAATACAATTGCTGTGGTGAAGGAAACGGCTCTAGCTAACATGCATGTCTTCAATAGATAACAATTTAATGCTCGATAATTAATCAGTTAAAACAGTCAATAAAATTGCAATGAGGAAAAAAAACTCTCTTACATTACCTATGGCACTGTCAATAATAAGAGCAGCCTAATTTGAAGGAGTGAAGCAAAGCCAGAAAGGAAATATCAAATTATCATTAGATTTATCATTATTTTACCATACAAACATAATTTGTTTGGGCCATCTTTTAAATTCTTCCATAAAATTTCTCTATAATATCTCCAATTCTTTAGTTAGTTTTCATTTAGCAACTTTTTTAACTAGAATGTAATTTAATCTGGCCTACTAAAATAGAATTGTTCTTGTGTGCTCCTAATTCACCAAGCATGGTATGGTCTATCCGATGCCAAATGGTATCAAAACCAGGTCTTCTATTGTTGTTGTTGAGCAACATTGTGCTTGTCAAGCTCTCCAACCATGAGCAACACAAACCACCCCATCCGCCACCAAATCAGGAGAAGAGGAAACTAGAACAAACAACACCTCAAAAACTAGTTGTACCACCTCCAAATTAATCCCACTAAAACACAAAACTCTGTTTGCTTGGATGGAATTCTTATTCTACTCCAACCAGATTTCTCATGGGGTTGGAACTTTGGGTGAGAATAGTTATTCCCCAAGAAGTGGGAATAACAAATACTAGAGAGAAGATGATTTTATTTATTCCAAAAGTAAGGGAATAAATAATCCCCAATGTGGAAGTGGCTAGAAGGCCGGTCACCACTGCTAACTGTGGTAGGAATAATCATTTCACAAAATAGTATTCCCATAGCGCAAACAAACAGTATTGCAGTTGTTCCCATCTTATTCAAGATAATATATTCAATTCCTACTTTATTTTATTCCCTCTTATTCCATTCTAATAACCAAACATCACATAATAAATGCCCCATTATTTCTTATAATAGCATACCCTAATTAGACACTCCATTGAGTCCTCCACCATACCAAGGCATGATATACAACCCAGAAAATAGTTACCGTCCACTACTGTCCAAACCATAAAACCCCAACCAATCATATCAAATCAACTAAACCCAAGCCAAAACTCCATCAAATTCAAAACCAAACAGATTGTGAGAGACCATCCCAATCGCCCAACTACTCCTTTCTTTTCTGCCTAAATCAACTGAAAGAGGTTTGTGTGTCCACTCTCTAAATCAAATCCGTTTCTTTAAGACCCAACTCATCCTTTAAAAAGCTTTTGCACCAAACTTTTCTTCTTGAAGGAAAGGTAGATTGTTGAGTTGAAAAACCAGGGCAGGAGAGAAGTTAGTTTATGTTGCAACACAAAGGCCAATGCAAGACTAACATGTGTTGTGTTCTATGAAATAGAAGAAAGAATGCATAGAGGGACAAGCTATGATATCCCGGATTTTCTCAAGGAATTTAAATTCTATGTTATGAGAGGGGCAATGTTGATACGTATTATGGGATGACCATTTATTATATTCTGGGTATAATTATTCCAAGTAAGAAGGTTAAATAATTTGGGGACAATTTTTTTATGGAAACTATTAGGCAACATGTTGAATTAATTTTGGAGTTATGCGGTTAAATAATTTGGGGACAATTTTGTTATGGAAATTATTAGACAACATGTTAAATTACTTTTGGAGTTATGTCAAATATCCATTTAGCCTATCAAATTGGGATATTTGATTTATATCATTTGGACATAATTATGGTATAATTTGGGAAAATATTAGGGTCTAATTATCCCTTTAGAAAGGATTAGATGAATTAAAAGGATTTTAAGTAGGTAATGGTGGTGTAACTGCCCTTCCCACACAAATTGGGCTCAAATTGGATGCTAATTGGACAATTAACTCAAACCTAGACCAAGATTACACCTCAATATTACCTACTTGTCTATGTGAGCCGAAATTTGAGGGAAAGTCAGCAAATTTGAGCTAAGTCAGCTAAAAACGTGGCTTGGAAGCATGATGTGTCCTCAAAACAGAAGACAGATTTTGTGGCTCCAAATTGATGAACCAAACACGTAATTAGACCTATAAAATGACTATGTGTATCCAAGGCGGCAAGGCTCTGTTGCCTATAAATTGAAGGCTTGGGAGTTAAGAATTCAATCTCAAATCAGAAGAAAACCAAGCCAAAAAGAAAAGAGGAGAAAAGAAAAGGGAAAGAATTCATAGGCAGATCTAGGTAATAATTCCATGATCTTCCTTTTGTTTTATGATTCACTACCTCTCTAGTCTCTTAAATAAATATTTGAAGTCAACAAACATCACTTAGAAATACAAATTTAATAAAAATTCAGTGATTGTACAAAAAAGGTGGAATTGTAGTAAAACCTCCGGAATTGAAGGTTAATTTGTAATCATTTATGCATAAGTTATGCTCTAATAGTCGTATAACGATTATATAAGATGATTTTAATAAGCCTTATGTGTCAAATGTTAGTACATAAGTTGAATTTGGGTGAATTTGGAAAAACAGAAGCTCTGAAACATACCTGTGATTCATAACATTTCAGCGGCATTTGAATGTCGTTCGAATGCCAGAGGCTAGAGCTTGACATTTTAATCGGTCTTGTTGGAAAGCATAAAACGAGCCCCGCAATTCTGTCTATACAAGTTTTTGAAGATTCTAATAATTTTTGGAAGAAACAGATGTACATGACAAATGAATACTGGAGATATACAAAAAAGGAATTTGGATATTGGTTGATTAGAAGACTTGGAAACTAGTTATGCAGAATTTTCCACAAAAATTTCATGACACCTAAAAGGACAACTAGGTGAACTAAAGGGGGGCTTTTTATTGGAGGCTTTAGCTATTTAAGAGGAGAAATGACAGCGGCCAGGGGACTGGATTTCTGCACACGGTACAAGAAAGAGAGATGAAACAGAAGCAAAACGAGGCACACAGCAAAGAAGAAGAAGAAGAAGAAGAAGAAAGAGGGGCAGAACTGACAGCAGAAGAAAAAACAAAGGAGAAGATGGAATAGGGGAGTGTAGGGGCAGTTTTCTTCTTCTACTTTGTCTTCTCTTTTCCTGAATCCTTCTTTGAAAGGATGAACACCACTATTTCCATGTTTGTTATTTGTTCAAATATGAAATAAGTTTTTATAACTATAGTTTTAGATATAGCCTTTAATTAAAAAATGTACTCTATAAATTAATTCATGACACAGCATTTTATCTTTATATTATCTCCCTTAATGCTGAACGCTTTTGTATTTTTTATCACCATTTGAATGATTTGATAATCTATGTTGAGACCGAGAGGAGATGCATAAATAATTAATCCTAAGAAAAGTAACATAACTTGTATTGTAGATATAAATATTATAAACTTGTGCAGCCTTTAAATAGGTAACTAAATTTCGTGCATGGCTATTTATTTTATTCACATAGAGATACATACAGTGGATTGATAATTGACCATATGATATAATCTAGGAGGAAATATCAAATATTCTTTCCATCTTAATTGTCATTATGATTGAATATTGTTCATGAGAAGTTGAAAAGTGGTAAATAGAAATACCCAAGCAAAATAAAAAAATACCATAGTATCTCTCTTTATTGAATTTAATCTCAATTTAGTGAAATTTTCATAATGATTAGTTATTTAATTAGTAGCTTAGCTATTTCCTCATTTAATTCAGTTATTTAGATAATATTAGGATAAGGTTCATTCTGATACTTTGTAAAAATTCAATCATTTTGGGGGCAATACTCAAGTTATCACTTCATTACTTGTTATGATATTGTGTACTTGGATTAACACAACAGTAACTTGTAGTAAAATCTAAATGGTGGAACTTAAAGAGTGACAAGGAAAATATCTTTAGGAAGAAGATATCTTTAGCAAAATTTAGAAAAGACATGATACACTTCTAGAAGAATCTTTCTGGAAATTTTTTAAAGGAAAAAAAGATTCTATTACATATATTTATGTTATAAAAGATGAATGGGCATTGACTTGTGTAAGAAGACATATGGGGAAGACTGAGCTTTTACTTACTAAGATAAACTTTTGGACCAAGTGTAAGGTTTAAGATAGGCCTATTTGCCTTTGTTATGGATAAATTATACATGCAAATACAAGCTAATGTACCTCAGTGCATGCTTTTCACAAAGGATATAATTTTGGGGGATAAAAGTGTGTTAATGTTAACTTGGAAGTATGTGAGACATTTGGAAGCAAAATATTTTAGAATTAATAGAAGGGATGCAAGTTTAGGAAGAGCAAAGAAGTATATGGGAGGGGAGAAGGATAAGGCATGAAGTCTCTATCAAAGAGGGACTATTTTATATTGGACAATGTTTCCCCTCATTTTTGACCAGTAAGGACTTGATGAGGCTGCTTAATAATGCTAGGAATTACCCACATAGTCCTTCACTCTTCATATTGAGCCTGAGGACAAGCTTGTTCAAATTAATTTTTTCCTCACTCTCCTCTATTAGAAAAGAAGGTTTGGTGAATGAGCCACATGTAGGGAAACTTACACGTGTGGTTTTGGTCAAGGACCCCGTTATACTATACTCAACAACCACCATGGCTAGCCTTTGTATTGCAGGTTCTAATCCTAAGGTAGATTCTTATGAGCTAACCTCGAGAGGGGTAGCTTCGCTCCTGGGTTTGCTCTCCATAATCATACTATGAGGCCCTTTCTTAAGATGAATTTACTCAAACTCAAAGCCAAAAATAAGGATTGAACTCGTAAACATAGTGGGACTTACACATTAGATTGCACCTATTAAAAAGATACTCTAAAAGCTTTGAGATCGAGGTCTCACTAGCCAAAGAAGACCCTAGAAAGGCTACTTCAAAGCCCTAGCTAGGGCTCTTATAGACAAGAGCAGTTTTCCTATCTCTAATAGTCTCCACTATCCTTATATTCTCCGAGTCCATGGATTATATCTATTAGCATAAATAAGGCACTTGTTTGGATAGCGAACGCTAAATATCAAATGAAGAGTTATAATAGTTCTAGTGAGACTTGGGTGAATTGTTCAGAAAGATAGGAAATGGATGAGGATAATACTCACAAAATGAATGTCGACATAGTGAAGAAGTGCTTTAGGAGACTGCAAGGATTTGAGAATACCACTCATACTTGAAAGCAAAAACTACATGGGGTTAAGTGATGAGTGTTAAGTACCAAGACGTTCAAGAAATGGCAATAGTGAAGATGAAATGTTGAAATGATTGTCCAATAAAGGAGACAAAATTCATAATTAAGTTAATGGTGCTACCATAGAAAGTACTTTATTTGAATATGGTAATGGTGATACAAGAAAATGTTGAGCAGGTATTGTACCGCTAGAAGATGCAATGAAAGATGTGTGGTAGTTTAGTCCTGTGAAGGAAAGACCATCTATGACACCAATAAGGAGATGTGAGGGCCAAGATTGACTTACTATAAAGCAGGATGTTGGATTAAGTGGATTGTGTAGGCACCTATGATAATTTGACCCTGACTGATGGTTAGTCAAAGGTGGTTCCAGATAACCACCATATCAGTTTTGGAAGGTTATTTTTTAATAACCTATATCATCGTCCTCTTATGTTTTCTTTTATATATATGCAAGACTTCTATCAATTTTGGTATAAGTAGAAGAAGATGATGATAACAAAAATGAAAATGATGATAGTAAAAAGAGAATAGAGAAAACCTACGAAATTTTTCTAAACCCTTGGCATTTGGGTTGTTTAAAGTGAGTATTTTCTAATTTGTGATTATATTATGACCAAGAGTTTATCACTCCAAAAAGAAATCTGGTGATCCAACTAAGATCCTAAATATCATATTTTGATTCAAGCATGCCTCATGGTTTTATCCATCATTGGTATCAGAGCCATATTTGGTTGTTTCCCGGCATGTTTTTCAATTTTTGTGCTCTATGGCTTGTTTATGGCAGTTTTTGCACACCCCTTTTTGCCCCATAAAAATTCATAGAATTAAAATCGTTATGGTGTTGATTAATTTTGTAAAATATGCATTTATAATTCTTCATGATGTGATAGAAATATGAAACCCTAGTTCAAAATTTTGAAAATTTGGACAGATATTTTACTACACAATTTGTTTTTGGAAATAACTTTCTTGGTTGTATAGTGTTTCTCATAATCTTTCTATCGGTACTTTTTTTGTAATTTTTGGATCTGTAAATCAAAAGTTATGAATTTTTTTAAAATTTTAGGGCTTAGCTATTATTTCTGAGATTCCAAAAGAAGAAGAAGATAGACAGATGGAGTGTGTCGTTTTGGGCTATAATGGATCAAAACATAGAGTTTTGAAATCTTTTTTTCCATCCCTTTAAACACCAAGATTTGATATTAAATTGTTTAATATTATTTAATTTCCCCACTCTTGAGCTCTCTTTTGGATAATATAACCACTTCAATTGGTTAGATATACTTACATTTTGAACATATCAAACCACATATGATGTAAACATACATTGGTATTTATAATTTAGTGGCAGTTGGAGGTCGGAAAAGTGGTGCGTCAGATACAGGCACCATTGTTGGCACAAGAAGCCTGCTGGCTACTTCAGCAGCCAACACGTGCCATGCCTACACGCATACCCAGCATATCTGGCGCATGCCAAGGATTCTATTAGAGAAAATAGAATTCTCTAATACTTAAGATAATTTATAATTAATTTTCTTTGAGCAAATTTTAAAAAATATAGAAAATTATTTTTGTGAAAAAAAAAAATTGAAAATTTTTCGGTAATTCATATGCTTTATTTTGGAGAGGGTTGTATTTCAGTGGGAGCATTAGAGTGCTTCTACTATGTGTACTCTCTTTTTGAACAAATAGAGCATTCATGGAAAATCCATTCTTTTTCTATTATCCTTTGAAAATTCATAGGAATCTATACATATATATATATCATAAAAATGCAAGTCTAATTTCAAGAATTGCAATTTTTATGCTTCATATTCAGTGTATATTATTAGAATATTTGTAGTAAGATGTGATCATTGGACTACCACTATGATTAGACATTTAGTTTTCCGATGATGATAACGAACCTAGTGAATTTTCGATTTCAAGTCTTATGTTAAATTATTATCAATATAATTTGCATTATTGTAAAATTAATGTATTTTGCTAGCATATATGCTTCATCATTTTGCAATCTTTTTGATAGATATAGCATAGTGTTTGAAAACATCATTACTATTTTTATAATAATAGTGATACGTTGTACGGTGAAAATTCTAGTATTAATCACCTTTAGTTATATAGTATTATTTACGAAATGCAATGCTAGAATTCATCAGGTATACCATAAGTGATCATAATGCGCATAATACTACTTAATAGGAGGTTATGAGACTTATTTAGTTGAAAACATTAAGATTCTATGGCTCTTGTTAGTAAGATAAAGTCGATGGTAAATGATTTCATTAAAGAGTATCAATACTATCTGATGGGTCCAGTATGAATATGGGCTGACATCAATAAGGCCCAACCAGCAGACAGGCCCTGCCAGGCAATAGAGCCCAGGAGATTTGGAGCAAGGCCCACTAGATGCTTTTAACATACGCTCAATCGCCATCCACCCACGCCTCTCCTTAAACGACTATAGACTGGTAGTGTAAAAGACACCGGCTCAAAAAAAGTCAACCAATGAAAGACAATGTCAACCCTGGCAAGCCGCGACGCCTACCGTCCTACAGCAACTCAACCAATCCTAGCAAAAGTCAACCAGGCCCATGCCCGCCAAGCCCAACGATAGTCCCCACGCCACCACAAGGTGACAACTAACACCGCTGGCCACTATCAGCGCTCAACAGCGACAAACCCAAGCCAGGCCACTTGTCACAAGTTCCCGCGCCCAAAAACCTCCTTCACAAAGCCTACATATACCTTCTCCTACAATGAAGAAAGGGGGAAAAAGATTTGAAATCCTCCATCAAAAAACACTCGAAGCACTCAAGAGCCTTCTTGCACTAAGCTTCGAACCCAAATACAAGGAGAAATAACCAGCTCTCTTCCCTCAAAACCGCCGCCTCAGCTCGGCGATCTTAGTGAGCCACTCACCGCAATGCACTAAAGAAGCCCAAGCCTCTACTAATCATTGTCCGCACCCCTTGCATATTAGCATCCATACAATCCCCATCACGTTTACCTTAACGCTTACATCTTTTCATCCCCTGGGAAAGATTTTTAACTTGAGCGTCGAAGTGTTTATGGTGGGAGAACCTTCCACCGTCATCTGACCTCTTAATCGTAGTTTGTGTGCGCAGGGCCCAGGTTGAAAGCACGGAGACCGGATCCATTCGAGATCGACTCATCTCGTGGAATCCGAAAGCTCCCCAATCCACACGATAACCTGGACCCAAGAACGCATCACTATCCAACCACACAAAGTGATATGAGGGTTTTTTTGGGAAAAAAAAAAACTAGGATATTATTATAGTTAAGTTGAGGTAATTAACTAATAAGTTTAACAATTAGAGAAGTTTTCTAATCATTCTATCATAAAATCCAAGAGAGATGACTATTAATATTAGGGCTTTAGTTAACTTGTCAAACTCTTATTGAAAAGCAGTAAGTTCAAATTATTATCAAATTCCTATTTGATAAGTGAGAGCTTATGTTGATAAACATGACTCAATGAAAATGTTGTCTTTATTGATGTTGTTCATCATGTTGAGTTGATGGATGAGCAGTTTAATGTGGCAGAACATCCAAAGAAGGTTTTTAATGCTTTTTCGATGTAACAAAGAAATTCAAACTTTTGGTGCAAATTGGAAATAAAACTAAAAGGGGTTTACCAATGAACTTAAAAATAACAACTATAACCATAAATAAGAACACAATTTGAAAAAATAAAAGTTGAATTGAAGATAGAATGCTTTAACGTGACAAGTTAGATCACTTTACTCGTGAGTATTATGACTCACAGTAGGTTACATTTTCATTTGATTCTATTCATGGTGCTTAAGTTTCTAGTGTAGTAGCTTTGATGAATCTATCCTTTTAGGGTTTATAGATTCAAAAGTCCAAAATTTTGTTATTAGAAACACAATGCCATATATTGAAAGCCCTCAAGTCCCAATTGGGCAAATGTGATTTTATGTATGCTTAATGCTAGAGTTGAAGTGAAGGTGAACGACAAGTGTAAAATGAAGTTTCTTAGTGTTTGAACCTTTTGCCTACATAATTTTTTATATTGAAAAGTTTGGTGGCACTGGATATCCATGGTTGTTCTTCTAAATTCATGTTTCAGTTTGATTTTATTATTGTGATATTATTGATGCGATTATAGTATTGACTAACATGGTCGTCTTATTGTGAAGATAGTTTTCTTGTATTAGATATTAGAACTAGCACTGTGCTTTTTTAGTTGGAAGAACTATAAGAAAATAATTTATAATATAACTAGAATTATGTATCTATTGCTTATAGTCTATTCGGATATATGTGATTTGATGACTAAGTATGACGCATGTGGCCTCATAAATCAATATATTATTGTGATATTCATGTCTTTGTCTCAAAGTCAAAACACAATTTTTGTACATTATTTATATGATTTGAAACAATTTAATAAACTCTTTAGATATTGACATCAAAATGAAAACATGAATATCTATCCTTTTTTTTAGAACTTTGTAATGAAAAAGGACAATTAGATAGTGTTTTTTATAGCAAAGTAAAATTGCTAAAAAAAATGGAATCGAACCCTCTCTGGAATTGTTAAGTCAATGATGGCTTTAGCTAACTTTTAGTATCCTATGAAATGGATATTATGTTACATGTGGCCTATGTATTTAACTGTACACCCTCTATATTAGTTACTTCCATGCCTTATGCATTTTGAATCGATAGGATATCTGGTTCAAGCCTTATAAGACCAAGAGGTCTTCTACCTACGTTCATGATCCTCACCGTTTGTATGGATTTTTTAAAATCCAAGATAAAAAATATATATCTTTGTTAGATACTCTGTAAATTTAAAAATGCGTAGTATTCTTTCGTGAATAGATAAATGGAAGTAAGCTAAAAATGAATCATATGATATCATCTATTTGAAGAAAATTTTCTCATCAAAATATTGAGATTAAGAATGATGAACAGGTATATCATTAGTAGACTATACAATTATATCGGATAGCTCTATTGAGATATAAGAGGTTATCTCCTATTTTGTTTGTCGAAACGGGTGTGATGAGTTATCAAGTGAACTTATTTTACTAAAATCCTAAAATAACGTAAGAGCATTATGTAAAGTATTTCACATTATACTCTCAGAAATTTAATGCGAAGCCATAAATGGTCACACCATATAATATGATGAGCCTAGGAAAGTTTGAGGCTCTATCATACCATGATAGTAAGAATGGAGAAAGCAATGGAAGTGAATATGGAGTATGTTAAGCCTACAAGATTTAACAAGCCTAGAAACTAGTTGATCTTAACATAGAGTGTTAAGCTATATATATTATGAATCGAATGGTTTATTAGTAGGTCTAAGGCTCATCTCTTGGCACATGATTATATCTAATATAAGGTTATTATTTTTTGAGGAAACTCTCTCCACCAATCACTAGGGTTACATTCTTCTATCATATTTCATCCATCGTAACATATATATATTTATTGAGAATTTGACTACTTTTTGAATGGGTAACTAGAGGATGAAATCTATATGATGGAACCTATAGATTTTGGCATTCAAAGGCATAGAACACTTAGTGTTCTCATGTTTTAAAGTTCTATTTGTATCATTTAATATTCCTCTAGACTGTGGTTTTTCTTATGAGACCTCATCAAGTTATAATCTATTTGTATAGATATATAATTGATGAAGACCACTATGTTAGATCACCCATTGTACAGCTTGTTATTCTACCTATATATATGGATGATGATCTATTGGTTGGAAATGATTTAAATATCCTTACAACCATGATCATCTGGTTGCCCTTTTTATTGTAATGAGGGACATGGAAAATTTAAATTTTATCCTAGAAAATTCATTAGGAACAACTAAGAAGATTTCTTACTTTGTAGGAACCATATATATAGTTAACACTTGATTATTTTGGCATGAGAGAATGCAAAGCTAAAATAACACTATGCTCATATTAGATAAGGTGGTGTTTTGAACCTCAAGTATGTGTATATAGACTCAAAATGAAAAGACGATATGTCAAAATATCACATTATAGTATTGTTTTTATATCAATGTATACAATAAGGTACACCTGACTCGATATTTGATGTGCCATTGGATTGGTAGGAAGTACCACGCGAACCCATAAATTATTAGTCAGAAATCTATCAAAAGAGATTTAATGATATCTAAGATGTATTGCGAATTACTCCTCATGTTCTCTAAGGAACATTTTTTAAAGGTTATATGGAAGCCTAATAGGTGTAGATCCTAATGATTGTAAAACAATTTTGAACATGCGTTCTTGCTATATATTGGCACCATATATAGCATATAGAGAATTTTTTGCTAAGAAGCAAGATATAGCATATATTGATTTGTCGTTAGAAAGATGATTGTTTGTTATTTTTTTAGTTGCAGTATGAGAGATTATTTGGTCAAGGAGATTTTATTGCATTTGAAAATTCCAATGACTCAATGGGATGATATTTATTGTGAATTTTTTGCTAAGATTGCCTATTAAAGTGATCCCAAATGTCACCATTAAACCACATGCATGGATTGAAGCATATGTGATGAACAAATGCTTTGTGCATTATAGTTTGATTCATTAATATAATGTGCATTATATTCTAATATTATGTGCATTAGTATGATATAAATTATGCCCATTATCATGATAGTATGATCAAGCATACACACATTTAGTATGTGTTAAAAAGACATTGAAAATATATGTCGTAGACTTGAGAATGGTCCTCCCACATGGACAATCACTTCTAATGGTTGATGTAGAAATGAGACAATTTCAAAGATGGAATGATCTTATAGCGGATAAGAACAATTTTGAAATAAATGTCGCCTTAATTGGAAATTAAGATGAGGTTATCAAAATAACCATGATAGAAACATAACTGTATGACCAAAATAAATTCCCCCCTTAAGCTATTTATGAAGCCAAATATAAATTATTAATTAAGATGTCAGTATGTAAAGTATGTTGAAGAACTTAGGTTAGACACTGGAAATGTCTAGACTAAGATAGGTATAGTGTAATGTAAATCGATGACAAACACTCCTTGGGCAAAAGTTAACACTGTAGCATGATTCATACCATGTGTAGAAATTTGACCAGTAAGGAAAGTGAGTAGATAGATCCCCGCTTCCTCACTATATGAGATCCTAGAGGCTATGATAACCTCAGTTTGTACCTTTACTGACTTTTGACTGTTTCTTAACATTTTAATTCAATACTTGTTACTTTAGCATGTTACCTATGGCCAAGAGAAATTCAGTCTCATGGGATATGCCTTAGAAAGTAGTTGAACTGAAATTGAAGGATTCAACTAGAAAATAAAGATTTTTATTCGGTATATTTTTGTTAGTATTCACCGATTGACCAATTATTTAACCAATTCAACGTAAGGACATATTATGAATACATCTAGAGAAAGAAGTCAATCATGTTCTTGTTATGTAAGTATATATCTTAGAGGGATTAGAGATGTTGTGATTGATGTAACAAAATCAGTCTAGGATACTACAAGATCCAAACTTTACAACATCCTTTGTATGGATAGAGCAACAATGTATTTCTAAGAGATACATAGTATTGAGCTCTCACAATGCTAGTACACTCATTGGTCATATGGTTTAGTTGTTAGTGTGAAAGATTTAATAGAAACATTTGCGATAAAAATCACTCATCCGCTTAGAGATCATATCTTACCCATCACATGTGAATGAGAAATGTTGGATTAAGTGGATTGGGTGGGCACCTATGCTGGATCAACCCAACCTAATGGTTAGTCAAAAGGTGGTTATCAGTTAACCACCATATGGGTAATTGGTAACCTCCATCCTCAGTCTCTTATCTCTTATGTTTTCTTCTATATATATATGCAAGAATTCAATCATTTTGGGTAGAAGTAGAAGAAGATGATGAGAATATTGAAATAGTGAAAAGAGGAGAAAAAAATCTGCATGATTTGTCTAAATCCTTGGCATTTGGGCTCTGGAAAATGAGTATGTTCCAATTTGTGACTATAATCTGAGCAAGAATTCATCTTTCTGAAAAAAAAAAGCTAGTGACTTAACCAAGATCCTCAATTTTTTTCACAAATTCCGCAGTATGTTTTGTTTTGTCATATTTTAATTCAAGCAAGCTCCATGGTTTTATCCATCTTGCATATTTGGAGCTAACATTCTTGCATATTTGGAGCTTGTAGAAAAAACAGATATATACATATTTGCATATTTGGCGGAGAAGAATCAATTAAGTGAATCCTACTAAGCGGATAAGAGTTACTTTGGTTTTGTTGGGATGATTATTTTAGTATACAAAGTAGTTTTACAAGGATATCCTTAAATATCAATCTATTATTTACGATGTTTTAGGAATGTTTATATCCTGAAGGAACTTCAAGAGCAAGTCAACAATATTCATGTATTGCTCTGTAATTTCATTATTTTGGCATATTGGATAGAACCAAGGGAAATGAACGCCACCTAATGCATCAGTTAGAAGATGTGGTGGCAGCTTGAAAGAGGTTTATTATGGAAAAGGCTCACTAAGAAATGGAGGATATCTTACAAAAAGTCTGAACTTGAGATAATAAGGTGATTAAATTATATACATTATTAAGAGCGTATTTTATGATAAATATTTTTACTTAAATAAACTCTAATTAACTTTTGTACATTGTTGGTTAGAAAAGATGTCGAAGGAAGAATGGCAAAATGACCATTTTGCCTTACCCAAGCTTAATCGGTGTTGTTGGAAAGATTAATTCAAGCCATGCAATTTTGCTTCTACAAGCATCTCAAGATTCTAATGATCATGGGATGAATCAGATATGCAAAATATGAAAAAATTGGAGATCAAAATATATGAAAGTTTGGACGTTGGTTGGTTAGAAGAGACGAAAATCAATTAGACCGAATTTTCCTCCAAGATTTCAGGCAACTTAAAAGGAAAGTCAGATCAATTAAAGGGAGTTTTTAAATGGAAACCTCAGCTATTATTTTAGGGAGGCTGCTGCTTTAAAAACAGGGGAGAGCACAGCAGAAGGAAGAAGAGAGAATTCTGTTGAAGGCAGAGAGGGAAAACAGGCATCCGGTAAGGATTCTGTTTTTTCACACAAAAACAGAGCACATTCTGTTGTTTCACAGAAAGAAGTAACAGAGACTGCTTTCTTCTTCCATTTCCCCTTCTTCCGTTTATTATTTCTTTGAGAAAGTGAACTTCCAGATTTTCATGTTTACTCTTAATTCAAACATGAACTAGGTTTTTGTTACTAAACATAGCCTTTAGTTCTACATACTACTGAAATTTGTTCATGAAATAATATTTTCTTTTTATGATTACTTGTTTTTGAACTTAATATTTTTAAATGCTTGATCATCATTTAAATGATCTAACATTGCATCTTGAGACTAAAAGGAGATACATGTATAATTGATAATGAGAGAAGTGACATAGGTTACAATGTAAATAGGGATATACATTGTAGACTTATGCAACCTTAGAAGAAATAGATTAAGTTTAATGTATGGTTATATAATTTATTCAGATAGAGATTTAGTGTATACATATTTGACCATAATCTTGATGTGACCCGTGAATGTTATCTCGATTGTCATTATTGTTGAAGGTCATCCATAAGAAATTAAAAGGTGGTACATAGAAATATTTAGGTGAAATCTAAAATATTAAGCATCTCTCCTCATTAATAACATCTCACTTTAGTGCAATTTTCGTAATGTTTAGTTACTTAGTCACTTAGTTTAATTTAATTCATCTGTTTAGATAATATTAGGTTAAGGCATATTTTAGCACTAAGCTTGGAAGAGAATATCGTTATCAAGATTAATTATAGCCATATTAGTATTGGATATACGTATCAGTAGCAAATATATTAGAAGAAAAAAAAAATTATGAAATCTTAAGCTAATAAAGAAATATTGACTGATAGATCAACCAATGATTGTAATATATCACCGATAAAGCACATATCATAATATTATCGTGATATTGAAAAATATCGTCATCGAAGTGTCCAATATCGATATATATTGGCCAATATTTTCATTTAAGGTACTTAATAAAAAAAAAAAAAAGTTTATCCTTTAGGAGACGATACTCGATTTATCACTTTATTACTTGTCATGACTCATGCACTCGCAATTTAACACAAGTAACCATCAAGCATGATCTTGTACAATTGAAACTAGGAATGGAATCAACCACCAAGATAAATGGATGGAGAGAGAATTCATAGAGGGAAAATGCTTTGTTTGGTTCAATTATATTGGAATAGAATTGGGGATTATATGGTTTGTCCTACATCAAGGAGATGTTAGCATGTTCATCTAAAAGATACTACATATAATCCAACTCTTGTGGCATATCTATAATCCATAAGACAAGGAACTGGATTAGCAGTCAACGGAAACAAAGGTCCTAGCTACAATACTTCAAAGTAGTGAGAGTAGACAGGTTGCTGAATGGCTCTGTGAGATCACTGAAGTTCATGAACCACCCCCAGTTATCTAAATGCTTGGGGAGAACTGCATTGAAATTAAGCAATGATGTGGAGAACCACACCTAGTAGTTCATGAAAAAATAATGATATTTTCTTCAATTTGAGAAAATATAAAAGATTATTCGTATTCGTGCAGAGTTTTCTATTCGTTTATGTACGGACTATTGTGGACATTAGCAATGATATATTATGACATGTTTTAAAATTAGCATATTCAAGAACCTGTAAAAATTTTGATGCACTGGATGACAAGTATTTGAAGAATTATAAAAAAAACTCTACAATTTATGAAGAGATAATGATGTTTTCTTTGGTTTGAGAAAATATAAAAAGTTATTCATATTTGTGTAGAGTTTTCCATTAGTTTATGTACAGACTATTGTAAAAATTAGCGGTAATATATTATGGAATGTTTTAATATATTATAGTAGTAATCGATATTTAAATCTATCATTCACAGGTTGAAAGCGGTGTTCGGCTCTATCTACAACGTTATATGTATGACGACCCACCTACAGATCTTAAATAGTAACGCAAGAATTTCTATCAGGAGTGTCGCGGCGGAGAGCTAGATTAGGATTTTTAGTTTAGTTCATGTGTTATTATTTGGCAAAAACAATGGTTTATATTGTTAGTTCTAGTTATTTGAAAATTCTTGTTGTAATTTTTGGAGTTAGCAATGTATAGTGTCGATATCCGAGTGATTTTAGTTTTCTTGTTAGTAGTTCAGTTGAATTTTTAGATCAAGTTATAGTCGGTTCTTAGAACCACTTGCAAGTGTGGTGTTTCGGATCTTATAATGTGATTTATTATTTTATTTCAAGTTAATTGTTAATATTCGACTTACAGTTCACATCCAAAGTCGATTTGGGATTCAAAAAAAAATTGTCGACAAATATTTTGAGTCTTTAAATTCGAAATAAATTAAGATAACAATTTAATTAATATAAGATGAATTAAGTTTTTGGAATCAAAGACGTATCAGCATGCCCCTAGTGTCCATGACACAATACCTTGACACTCGGACACTCAAGCCTTATATCTAATAATGGGCTCGACACTCACGAAGGCAAGACATTATGGAGAACATCTAAGTTACCCAAGCATAATAGCATGCTCAACCCACATGTCTCGACACGTACCATACTCGGCAACCATGACATTATTTTCATATAGCAAGGTTTTGCCCCGCGAGCGTCTACTAGCTAAGGATCCCAACTCACATCTCACGCAAGAAAGCCATCCTCTCAAGCATGACATATGGAATCAAGTTTGAATGCAACCGAGGGTCTCAATGTCCATCGTATACACTACTCGAATTATTGAGTGCTTTGGACCTCATTGGACAACGTCCACTCAACATCCAACCTCATAGACTCTAGGACATCCTCATGACATCCCTAGATCCCATTCCTCATCACAGGGTAGCTCACTTAAGTGATGTGTAGCACAGCTAGCGATTTGTCACACTATGACATCTCATTGGCTGGTGGAGAACTAAACACCAACTTCCCCTATAAAAGGATATGAGGCATTCATGAAATTTCTAGGAGAATAAGTTGGAATGCCCCCACTTTCACAATAGTTGTTTAATTTCTATAATCCCAAAAGGCCAACTAAATTCTCAAAAAATTCAAGGATACAATTTTTTTTTTTTTTTGGAAACTCGTTGAATTCTCATACAGGCGTAAATATCCAAAGCTTCACAGTATATATTATATTAGTGATCCAATCTACTAAACTATGAAAAGACAAAGTCAATGAGAACAACAGCTATTGTAGCGAAAAACTGGACTTTGAAAGTTACATTGGGTTGACAATTCAGTCAAAAATTTAAGACAACAAACTTCAGCTTTGTATATCCAGCGTGGAGTTGGAAAAAGACATCCCAATATAACTTTTAAAAATGGATTTCAGCCAGATTGAATTTTGTTCCTTCTTGTTCTTTTGCACAGAAACTGGACATTTCATGATTTACTTCAGTTTTTCAACAGGTTATTGGCTTCACTGAGCCACCTCCAATTAATCAATTACTACACATACTCAACTTCAGTACCCCCCAAAAAAAAAAGAGAGAGAGAGAGAGAGAAAGAACTTAAGAAGCAGATCTTCTATGGGATATTAAAGAGTTATCGAAATTATTCATTTTTGCAACTGCACAGCACAAAAGCTTCCTGATGAGTGGGATCTCCCATCTCCAACTAGTGCAAATTTATGCTGAATCTCCCCTATGACAAACTATTGGATCCATCTTACCACTCTTTGTTCATGAGAAATATGTAACTCTACTGCCTAAAGGTATCTGCTGGAGCTGTCTATGGAGCCTGATATTCCTGATGTATATTTGTCAGTCTAAATGGTTTTCCATTTGCTTTATAGTGAAGTAACTGCAACTTATATACACTTCCAATGACAAAGATGTCCTCCTTAGTGATGACAAGTTCCTCCACTGCCAATTAATCCACCCATGTCACCCCATTTGGAACAAGCCCTGAGGGTAGGAATAAGACATGCAGATGCAAATGATGTTGCAAAAGTCAAAACCTGCGCAATACTGCATGGGCCCAACCCTATGCCTACCCTGCCCCAGCACATTCAGGTACAATTTCCCCCCTTAAAATACATAACTGATTTATAGTTCTAAACTTGCTAGTTTCTTGAAAGATGGGGAACTCGATATTTTCCGTGGGCCCAATGATGAAATTGCATTGTTGTTTGTAGATTTATTTATACAGGAACAAAGATATGTCATTCAAGCAGATGTCAAGATGGCAACAAAGAATACAAATAACAAGAAGAAAACATAAAATGAGTAGCTAAGAACATCAACAAAATCTGAAAGGTCACAGAAAGAAGAGGGGTACTGTACTCTGCTCCAAAGAAAATATAATTGAGTCAATCAGAAGAAATCTGCAGATCAGTTATCTCCATATTGTTGAAACATGGCATTTCATTCTTTCCAGATAGTCCAAAAAATCAGCCCTTGTTCACCACTTCAGCAAACAAAAGCTAATGATTCACATATCCTGCATGACTTTTATGCATGAAACATCTTTTGACCATTGTGAGACCCTTCCTTTGAAGGTTATCCACCGTAAGAAGCTGATCCCAAGCAGCTTCCAAACAAGAAAAGGAATTCTGTTATAAACTTTAGACTTCCAGATCATATTAAATGGGAAAACAATGAACCACAATACCAGCTCCAAATAAAAAGAAGCAACAGAAAAAACTGTAGAATCTTCCACCTTCCACCTTCCACAAGTTAAACATCCTTTGGTTTACCATGTGTAGGGGTCAAGTACTTAGTCGAGTAGCTCTCTATTTATTATACATATCCCAAAATAAATTGACACGAAATACAAAAGTGGTATCAAGCACATGAGTTTGAATCATCTTGCCCAACAGTAAGGATAGCAACTCCAGCAATACATCAACTGCATCCTCGTTGTATCTCATTCAGGTCAAGATTGCACCCCACACTGAAATGTTGCTCATAATTACATCTGATTTGTTTACAGCACATGTCAACAGGCCAGTAAAACATTCTCCAAAGGCAGGCTCCAACCCAGAGATTCTCCAATCATTTCACCTGAACCAATATTGAAAGGAATGTGTGCTCTAACCAATGGCCTAACCATCTGCATATTTCTCTAGAGACTAAACCCATAAGCCTCTTATAGCATAATAAAAATTAATCTGTCAAGCATCATGTCTATACCATAAATGCCTGCAATTAGTTTTCTCCCAACTTTACCTTTGTCCAAATCCAATTGTCCAACTCCACTTACCAAGAAGGACATTTTTTTTGTAGATTGTATTCAATATGTGATGGTGACAAATCTATGATACTTGATCTAGATTTTTAGGATGATTTTATGTGCTACATAGTGTTCACTTTGGTGCAAGAGAATACATTATCTTTTTATGCTCATGATTTTGCTAACTTGATCGGTGGCACATAAATGTAGAAATCATGATTTTCCAATAGCCAGATATACTAAGCAAAACAGGATGAAAAAGATTACTTTTCTGTTAGAATAGATCATTGTGGTATCATTAGGGATCCCCAGAAATATTCACGATGCAGAGAATTAATGAATCAAGGAAAGAAACTGCAAAAGTTCTTCTTTAGTTAGAGTTGCTTGGACTGCCATCCCCACCTGAAAAAAGGTATTTATTTCATTAGAGCAGTAATTTGTATCCTTTCCGGCCAAAGAGGGCCATTCTAATGCCCAGGCCTTGATTTGGGATGTGCATGATCCCACAAGGCCTGGGATCATGTCTAGGTCATATTTTACAACAGAACATTTCTGGAGTGATTTTCCCTTTGGTTTTCATCAGATTTTGATAATGTTATTCTCTGCCTAGAGGTCTATATGGGTCTTGTTTCAATCCTGGTTGGGCATAGTTGATTACTAAGGGTTTTGTTTGGGAATCCAAGTAGCCTATGTGCCTAATGCTATACTTTTATTTTGAGAGTTTTTTTAGTTTCTCAGAATTTGATTCCCTGGAAAGACAAGATTCTAGAAACTAATAAAAGGGATGCAATAGGTTATTCTTAATGCAGTGCACTTACAGAGCTTATTCTAAGAAAATGTTTCTTCTTAATTGTGTGATGCAATAATAAGCCTTGGTGTAACTCTTGAGGACCCTAGGTGTGATGCCTCAAAGTTTATAAACCCTAGCATGATTCAGTGATTCTAGGGATAATTTCTCTTCTTTATCTGCTACCGAATTTCAAAAACCAGAAACTCGATTTGATCTTGCTTATTGTCACCAAAACTTGAAAAACTACAATAAACCCAAATTTTCCTAACCCAAGCTTTCCTGCAAACAATAAAGATGAGAAAGAAAAGTGGTTTCAACTGATATTAGACGGAAGTGATGCTTGTACATGGAAATAGAGTTCTATAGACCCTGCATGCCCCCACAGAGGTAGGCAGAGACTACCAATTACCTCCAATGGAAGCAATGGGCTTCAGGCAGAAAGCAGATACACGGACAGAATTCCTCATTCTGATTTTATTTCATGCTTACTGCTGTGAGAGTGTTAGTAATTTCTTATTAGTGCATGGTAGGAGTAATTTATTGTTAGATCCTTTTTTCTCTTTAAGAATGAGAGCAAAAGTACACAATAAGTATGCCTTACTAACATAGAACTACAAGGTTCCAATTAAAAAAAAGTTACAATACACAATTTAGAAGCATAGGTTCATACCTTCATTAAAGACATGTCAATGCAAACACCTCCATGAGGAGATAAAGTGTGACCCTCTACAGACGTGGCTCCACCATAAGGTACAATTGGAATCTGCTCATAAAGTGAAGAGAATTCAGTACAAACTTGCTGAAGGACCAACAGGATGAAAAAGAGGCTGGAAATAAGCAGAGTCATTAACAAGTAACAGAAAAGGAACAAGAAGATAAAGGATAAACCAGATATCAACAATAAATCTTCATCATGATGAACTTGTAGTTATCTACTTAGTCTCTGCTTGGATTAATTCCACAAAAAAAAAAAAAAAAGCAATATTTACTGGTCAATGTATAAAGGTGGATCCACGAAGGCAAATCATTGTCTGGGTTAAGAATCTTTTTGACTCTAAATTAGTCTTAAAACAAAATGATCAGAGGAAATGAGAAAATTCAAGACCTGCTAGTCCATTGACCTTTCAACTGGAATAAAAATATTTACAGGAAAAAACCAAAAATCAACTAATGACATATTCAAGAATTATATTTAACACTAAACCAAAGATGACAACCAAAAAATAGAAAGAATCAAGGGTCAATACCCAGCTATATATGCAAATGGAAATACAGCAGAGTTGAAAACATAAACCAAAATTCTCTCAGCAAATATCTTAAGAACAAGCAATAGGAAACACAAAATAACTGTTAGTCCTTTAACATTTGAAAAAAAAAAAAAAAAAAGGACCAGACCTTATGATTGTCACAAGATTTGACTATCAAAGAAACTTCCTGCTCAGATCTGCATGCCATAACAATAATTATATCAAATCAGCACATAAATTCTGAATAATGGTTGATATTTGTAGGAAAACAGAGATCATATTGTTCAATTGTTTAGAAAAATAGGTGAATCAAGAAAAGGGGAAACGACAAAGGCAAAGGATGCAGTTATCCAGTCTACTTCTCACTCTTTCCTTGTCGGATTTTTGGTTAAGGAATTAAGTAGTGCTGGTATGTGTTTCTGGGACTAAAATGATGTAGCTTTTCAGCTCCATTACCAAACCCAAGACAGAGAGCTAATGAGATAGTCTTCATCTCTTACATAACATCCTTACATAGGCATAAACTGGGGTCATTTCAAGGCTCAATGATAGAATTATTGAGGCTGTGAAGTATAAACACTGTGCTTCAAGAATTAAATTAAACTTACCTAAGAAAGATCAATAATCGCTCTTTTATGAAGGTATTTTAGAAACAAATCATGCCTGACCTTTTAGGATCCAAATATTCTATCCATCCAAACAAGGAAAAGACAGATCATGAATGCACAAGAAAACATTCCAGAATACTTGAGCATTACTAAACAAGTAAGCAATGCAAATTGAGTTTTTATATATGAAATCTGGTCAAACTCTATTTTTTCTGTTGGGAGGCTTGGGCCATACTCCATACTATTTGAATACAAGGTTAGATCCCGAATGCACTAAACAAAAACAAAAACAAAAAAATGAGTAGAAGTAACTAGATTTCAGAGACACAAGTGCACGTACATGGGCCCAAAAGTGACCTTACTCTGACCAGCTGCAACATGATAGCAGAAAAGAGAGAACCAACCATCAAAAACAGTTTTTTTTCAAATGAGAAATGGTAGTGAGCCAAAGGTATGATTAAACAATGTCGCACTAAGCCTATGCAATGTTACACTGCCTAATAGATAATTAAACAATATCTCACTAACCTATGTAAAATACAGGTTTACAGTATGTGTTACTATCAGCAAATACTAGTCCTCATCAAGTCTGGTGCAACTAGGACAAACCCTGGAACCAGCTCCATACTATACCAGCATCAAATAAAACAACCACTCCAACACCATTTACCCCTACTAAATCACCACACCAGCAAGAGAACCAGCACTTAGCCACATGCAGTAACCTCACTGCAGTTATTTACCATTTGATTAGCTAGAGTATTATTTACCAAAATTAAAGCTGAACAGAATCACAAAATTATGTAATCATAGAGGGTTGAAACACAAACAAGTCAAGCTATGAAGAGAGGGTTCTATACACATGAAAGAAATCATACTTCAAATTGAATAAGCACTCTTACTGACTCCAGCAAGTTTTGACCCTGTATATGGAAATTGCAAGGAAGGGAGATCCCCCAGGAGTTATAGAGAAGACCTAATCCTTTCCGATTCTGCTGCACCACCTACAAATACTAAGAATGGTGAAGAATCTATTCCACCATCATAAGCAGTTTGTTTACGGAATTCATATTTCACCCATTCATACTTCAAGCAATGTGGTCTCCGAAACTTGAATCACACGACAAAAATAAGCTCTAGATTTCAGAAAAAACCCTATTTCATATTTGCTAGATAGAAACAAAAATGAAACTAAAAGCACTGCCACTACCATGTGTTGGGGTACTGAAGAAGCTACAGGCAAAGGATTTCACACATTTCCTTGCTGCTAAGGTGGAAGCCAGCTAATGCTTTGCATGTAAAAGGTGCTTATCCACAGCTATCTATAGATGTTCTACCTTACAGTTGAATATTTTACTTCACCATTACTCAAGATCGCCCTCAAAGACCTCATCACTACTCCATCACAGCCAACCTCTGTTGAACATACACATCATGAAATGATAGGGCTAATAACATAAAATCAACACTCCTGGGCAACCTTCTACCCCCTGCTAAACCAACCTATCAGCAACTCAGCAGACGGATCAAGCGTTATATGAATTCCCTGCCAACTAACGCTCAAATACACTACACAAAATGCTATAGAATTGTCTTGATTGTCCATAAGTGCAATAGAGTCAATCGAGAGCATTATTAGATAACTAAGAAGAATAGAATAAGCCCAAAGAAGAAAAATTACCATTCTCAAGATCCAACAATTCAAGTTATCTCAGATATTGAAACTAGTCTGTGAAGAAAGGGAAAAAAATTTTCCAGCCTTGGAAAAACAACCACAATCATGAATGATGATATACACCATAGCCATGATTAACAAAGGCAAAAGAATATTTCCAACCTTGGAAAAATAACCACATCAGGGATATTCACAGATTTGTGAAAACTGTTTTGTGGCTTCCCATGGAAGGATCTCTCATCGGCATCCACAGTGAGGTTATCCTGTCCAAATAAAAGCAATGTAAGGCACATAAAATCCATAAATAAAAAGCTATGAAAAGTGTAAAGAATCTGCATCCAAATAATTTCTTTCTAATTTTTATAAGTGAGACTGGAACCAGAATTCCTTGCTGGTTTAACAGAGTGAAATTGCAATTGTAATATATAGAAATAAGAGTGGGTGTGACAGCCGCATCTCATTGTACAGAGAGGCCCCTACAGATTGAGGGCAAGGCATCGAAAATGAGAGTGCTAAACTCTAGTTACATCACAGTCAAATATGTTGTAAAGAAAGAAACATCCTACAATGTCCACTTGAGGTTCTTTTAGGAAAGATAGAAAAGGCGTCCCTTTACACCTAAAATTTTACAGAACAAGTTATGACTCCTTCCCCCATATTTTACCCCCATAAACACACAAAACAATCCCACTGTTCAATTGCAATTTTATCCCTTAGCCTTCCTCATTTTATGAAGTGCCCCCAGCGCTAACTTCCACAAATTTACTAATTGACATAACAAAATTAGCCATTGAAAACCCATGGTTTTTTATCCAACACTGGTGAAAAGAAGCATTCAACATGCTGTACTTCAAAAAATGAAGTTAGGGATCTAGGAGCATTTTACAAATGGAGGGAAGCCAGCAGGTATAGATATTCTGACAGACAAAACTAGTAGAGGTGCAGAATCAAAGTCAGAATTATGGAGAGAGAATTTACCAGCTAAAACCATCAAGCTAAGCAAGAGTAAAATGACGTCCCTGAGCAATATTAGGAATTCTAGACCTTGAAAATTAAAGGAAAGTTTGTTCTACCCTTCCAAGGCCAACTTTATTATATGAATGAGATGTGGGCAACTAAAACACAATATACACGAAATGTAAGTCTAGCAAAAATGAGGATGGTAAAGCATAAAGGGTTTATCAAAAATGATAAGGCAAGAAATAATCATATCCATAAAAGTTACACTTACAGAAAAAAAGATAATAAAATAAGATATTGTTGATACACAAAATGCAGCCAAAACACATCAGCAAAAAGTGGTTTGGTTGTGGTCAAAGGTAAGAAGAAATAGATAAGCATGCCTAGAATAATTTGGAGTGTCATGACAAAAAGAAGATTTGAAGTCTCTTCCACTCAAGAGAGGCGCTGCGCAGAACCAAGCAGAATGTCAGGATCAAATTCATACAATAAACATAGATAATGAAACATAAGGTATTGTTTGTGTTGTTATCTTCTTTGTTTGCACTGATTATGAGAAAAGTTTTGACAGCTAAAATGCTAAGCTAGCAAACTAGCCTAAGCATCGTTTTATATATAATGACTAAAAGAGTATACAATGTAGTCCAAATCAACATTGAGTGGAATCCATGTAAAAGAGTTAGTCTCAATGGCCAAAATTGAGCAAAATGAGAGCCTACCAACCAAAACTGAGAAAAAAAAAAAGCAAAAGATAAAATAAATAAACTAAATATTCTAAAGTAAGAAGAAGGAAATCAATCCTAGCTTTAGCTAATGTTCCACTTGAGCCTCCTAAATTCCGGATCTTCACACCACTTTCTGTGGTGATGTTCTTGCAAAGGCTACAGTTAAAAATCTTCACATCATCAATTTTCATGTCAGAACTCCCTGGAAGAGATTCTTCACCTTATCATCATTATCCAAGAAAGAAAGACTAGAAATGTGGGACCAGTAAACAAAGAAAATGAAAAAGAATCGAAAGTAAATGTGGCAGATTGCGGCCTACTTCAACCACTTGTTAGTGAGGGGCTCTAGTTTCAAATTGCGGTGTCACAAGGATACTACCAACAAACATAAGGTTTGTCAAAGTCAATTAGAATTATGCTCTCCTCGGCAGTATATTTTGGTTAAGATTAAGCCATAATCAGTCCATCCAATTATGGCATGATTTGTTTGTACGTATCCCGTAAAATGTGAAGGCAATTATAATCATCCTATTTAGATAGATGTGATTTAAATGATGGTTGATATTCAGCATTCTAATTAGGTTAGAAAACTTTATATAATGGGGAGAACTCTAACAAGAGGGTGATTGGCCTGAATTTAATCTTCTAACATAATATCAAAGACCAAACCCTAAAATCAATCTTGTTACCAAAGTCTTGGTCAGTTATCAAAAATTGTTAAATAGATTGACATTCTCATGGTGATTTCGGGAGGTGCTTATGGTAATCTCTATTAGTCAAATATAATATATATGATTCCTTTGGATTTACAACATATCCTTATTTATATATTGTATATATTTACCATAATTAGGTGATTCTAATTTGTTGTAATTAATTACGATTGTTCTAATTAGGTCTATAATTTAAAAATGTGTAGAATTATAATATACTGTAATTAGAGAATTAAACATTCTATTTTATAAAAAGAAACTACCAATTGAGAGGCATTCATACTAATTTAACATGGTATCAGATCCCTAAAGTCAAATTCTAAAATTCACATACCACGTGTTTTTGTTTCCAATTTTGGTATTGATCTCTAGACATAATTTAGGTTTTCGAATTTGCTCTCATTTGATTAGCCGAATCGATCTCTGAATTTTGATCTTGTTCATTGTTTCGTTTCACGAAAGAACATCAACTTCGATTTTGGTTGATCAACTCTCTCTTGGTATCAATTTCTTCAAACAATGTCACCACCTTTGAGTTACTCTAATTGGATCGTTCGTCCACTTCAAGTTATTTTGGTGAGACTTTTCGTTATAAGTAGGAAAAGGAAACAAAATCTCATGAATTCCTTCTTTGCTTCCTCATTCAGAAGACCTTAAAATTTCTACGAGAAGGCTTGCCTAAGGATTTTCAAAGTATTTCACAAGGATTCGAGTAAATGGTGTGAGAAATATCTTTGACTTCACAGTGTTTGTCTTCGATTTCTCAATCTTCATCTTTGACTTCTTTTTATCTGTGTGTTATAAGTCTCTCTCTCAAGATTTTTCTTTCCTAAAGAAGTAGCAAAAAGATAGCATGTGTCTCTCTCTCTCCCTCCACGTGTTGTATTTTGTAAAGGTCGGTCTTAGAAGGTTTTGCCCTCCAATTTAATATCAAAAAAAAATTATATTGTCTATTTTAATGAAAACAATTACTCCACCTAGGAGTTTCAATTTAAAATATTCGTAAAGAGTAAAAAATGTTGAAATCATTTAGATGGCTCATTTACAATCTCCATTAAAATAAAGGAACTTAATCAATTGAAAAGCAAAGATACTCATATTGAGTCATGGCTGTTGGGATCTATTGAACTAAAGAAGGCAAATAATCCTTGATGCTTCACAACTGCTATAAAAATATAGGATTATCTACAGCGAATCTACAATCAAAAAATTAATGCTTGGAATTTTTAATTGGAATGGGAAATTGCTGACTTCAAATAAGAGGATCTTTCTATTAAACAATTCTATGCTAGATTCCTTAATTTAAGGAGCAGATAAACTGGGATTGTTCATTCTAAAGTTCCTAATAAGGCTGTTATGACACTGTAAGAAATTCATGCAGAGAGTTTAAAATATCAATTTATGATGAAACTAAGAAGAGTGACATGTGTATGAAACTAAGAAATTAATGTAGGCTTTTGTGGCATATTCAAGCTAGTTTTCTTAATTGCAATCTTATTCTATCTCTTGATGTCAACTTGGGAGAATTTCTTCAAGAAAAGTAATGCCTGGCCACTCAGATTAACATAAAACAAGATATGACATCTTTGAGCAGATTAACTAGACATATGCTGCACAGAGATAAGGAAAATTCAGATCTCAAACCAAGTGCCACAACTGTAAGGAGTATAGACATATTGCAAAAAATTACAGAAAGAAATTATATAATTATTGCAGAAAGAAGTGGCACATTATTAAAGATTGTGGCATTCGACAAAAAATGGATAGGCTCAAACCTTTAACACTGAAATCTACTCTACTTCGGCTAATATGTTGGCCTCTCCAGTTTAGATATCTACTACTCTTTTACTTTCTTCTCTCCCAAGATGGTACAACAAATTATAGTCTCTTCTTTTTCTACTTTCAGACTATAAGTTAAGCAAATTATAGTCTTCTTGGTTACTTGATTCAACGACATCAAATCATATAATAGGTAATATGGTGCTTTACATAATGTTCACAAGTATAAAGGTGAGTAATATATTCAAATAGCCAATGGCAATTCGTTTCCCATCACTGTAGTTGTAATATGGGATCCACCTTCAATAATGTTTTTTTATCCCCAGAATTATCTACAAGTTTGATTTCTATTGAACAATTAATTGATAATAATTACGAGAATCGCTTTAATCATAATGGTTGTCTTGTGTAGGATCAACCATCGAGAAAGGTAATTGTGAAGAGGCCTATAGTAGGACGTTTATTTCCTCTCCAGTTATTTATTCCTGCTCTCGTTTCTTTTGCTTGTATTACTATTACTAATAATAATAACATATGGAATAAAAGATTGGGACACCTTAATTATAAAATTTTGAATTATCTTATAAGACATGATCATTTAGACAATAAAAATTCATTTCTTTCTGAACCAAGTACTTACTATAAACTTGGTAAAAGTAAAGCTTTAAATTTTCCTTTGCAAGCGAGCCGTGCATCCACAAGGTTTGCAATTACCCATACCGATTTATGGGGTGTGAGTCTAGTTATTTCTCATACTAACTACAAGTACTTTGTAATGCTCATTAATGACTAAAGCTACTTCACTTAAGTATATTTTCCTCACTATAAAGATGAAGTATTTTCTATATTTCAATACTTTGTTACTTACATCGAAACACAATTCTCGATATATATGAAAATAGTATGTTCAGACTTTGGGGGAATATATGTTCAAAGCCTTTCGGAATTATCTAAACACAAAAGGTATTCTATTTCAACGTTCTTATTCTTATACTCTCCAACAAAATAGGGTCGCCAAATGTAAAAACCATCATCTTCTAGATGTTGTTCATACCTTATTAATTGAATCATGTGTACCTCCTAAATCCTGAGTAAAAGCTTTATCTTCATTTGTGGATCTAATTAATCACTTACCCCTCACAAATCTTGTATTACGATTCCCCTTACTATCGTTTACTTAAAATTTTACCCAACTATCATTCTTAGCATACGTTTGGTTGTGTCTATTTTGTCAACTTACTTCTACTTGAATGGCACAAACTTGCACCTCAAGCTACTAAGTGCGCATTTCTTAAATATAGCAATACACATAAAGTGTTTGTCTATTTTGATGTCGATGCCAACAACTTTCGCATTTCCTGCCATGTTATCTTCATTGAAACCTATCTCACTTCCAATCTTGTATCATACACAAATCCACTTCCACCATTCTTCCAACATCTGATGACTATTCTTGTTCAAATCACTAATTTAAACCCAACTTTATGTACCAGAGACTTCCAATCTTGTATCATACACAAATCCACTTCCACCATTCTTCCAACTTTTGATGACTATTCTTGTTCAAATCACTAATTTGAACCCAACTTTATGTACCAGAGACTACCATGTATACTGTGAACATTTGTGCTAATGGCCAAAATGACTACCGTGTATACTGTAATCATTGCTACTTCAAAAGGTTGGACAATTCAATAAATAGATCTAAAAAATGCATTCTTATACTAGGATCTAAAGGAAGAAATTTACATGACTCCACCTCCCGACATGCTCACTCATTACTCTTCTAAAGTATGCAAGTTAAATCGTTCATTATATGGTTTAAAGTAAGCACTGCAACCTTGGTTTAAAAAATTTCGTACCTGTCTTCTTGAGTTTGACTTCAATCAATGTCAATATGATTCTTTTCTTTTTCTTCACAAAACCTATAATAGAATTGTTATACTTCTCGTTCATGTAGATGATGTTACTATAACTAGATATAAACCTCAATTGATTAAGCAACTATAATATCACCTACAGACTTCATTTCAAATAAGAAAGATCTTGGTGTGCTGTAATATTTTCTTGGTTTTGAGCTATAATATACTCTTACTTGCAGTCTTTTGCACTAACACAAGTGTGCACAAGAGCTATTGCATTGGCTAGTCTTTAAGCTAAAAACTTTGCACCTACGCCTATCGAGGCTAATCAAAGTTCCAACAAGAATAACGATACTACTTGATTCATCTATGTATCAATAATTGGCAGGAAGTTTAAATTACATAATGATTACTTAACTTAATATCTCTTTTGCAGTCCTGCAGGTAAGTCAGTTTATGCAAGTACACCGACACTCACACTTTACAATAGTAAAATGAATAACTTATTACCTAAAGGGTAGTACGGGTCGAAGACTATTCTTTCCAACTGAGAATTCCATCCATTTACAAGAATTCAGTTATGCTAGCTACACAAGTTGTACCAATACTCATTATTCCATTATTGGCTAGTGCATATTTATTAATAATACTCTTATCTCTTAAAAGAATAAAAAACAAGTTCAAGCATTAAAATTCTCAACCAAATCAGATTACGGTGCTATATCTTCAACTTATTTGAAAATTGTTTGGTTACAAGGCTTATTCGGGGAATTTGGCATTCCCCAAGATAATCCAACCGCCTTCATGCTGATAACACTAGTACTATTCAAATTACCACTAATCTCGGCAATCATGCATGCACATATTAAGGTCAATTATCACCAAATCCATACAACACTTGATTAATACATGATCATTTTTCCTCACATCTCTACCCATCTTCAAACAATAGACACTTTTACTAAAACTCTCTCACACCATCGACTTTTATGGTTGACAAATTGATACTTCTTGATTAACCAACATCAATTTGAGAAGTATGTCAATCAAATATAACATACATGATTCATTTGGATTTACAAAATATCCTCATTTATATATTGTATATATTTACATTAATTAGGCAATTATGATTTATAATAATTGATTATAATTGTTATAATTAGGGTTACAATTTAGGAAAGTGTAGGATTATAATATACTATAATTAGAGAAAAATATTTTATTTGATGAGAAAAACTCTCAATTGAGAGGTATTCAAACCAGTTTGATAATTTCTTGGGTAGCCAGTTGTAGTTGCCCTCTCTCTCTTGTGGTCGTGTAAGTTATTCTTCTTTAGTGAATGAAAGACGTGCATTTGTGGTGGGTAGAAGTCATGGACACTCTTCACATTTGGCCTTGTGAACGGAATTTTGAAGATTACAACTTGCCTTTGCAGTCCTCACCATTGAAGCTCCAGATTATCTAAGTCATCACCTTCAACTAGTTTGTTTCTGGTTACCTGTCGATCTTTGAGTATATTTTGCTCAAACAATTGCGTGAAACTACTATTCGTTTGCTCTATGTGGAGATTTTGTAAGGCTATGTGAGTTTTTGTTCTTCTCCTGGAACTCACATGGTATTCCCTGTGATTTGGTGGCAATAATCCAAGAGAGCTTCTTCTCTAGTAAAGTTGGTAGGCATTCATTCATCCATTCTAGCTATCAAATCATTTGATTACTTCAAGAGACTAGGACATAGCATATAAAAGTAACGCACAACTTTTTTTTTATTTTAGGACTTCTCATTTCTAATACTTGATCATTATATTTTCAAGTAACGTGGATTTTTTGAGATACGATTCAACTGTAAAAATTATTCAATTACGAAAATTTCAATTTCAATTATTTGTCACTGAAAAAAATTATGGGGTCATATCAATAAAAGTAACCAATTTCCTACGAACCCTACGACATTAAGGTAAAAGATATTGGGGTGATGACTTGGATTATGGGATTCATTGATCTACTTATTGTTATTAATTAAAGTCATTATAAAACTATAAATCTATGTGGAAATACTAAGGTGTACCTTACAATAGAATATGCAATTTCTAGTAATATTCAGGGTAATCTCTCAATTCTAGATTATCTCTTTGGATCCTCAACTAGAATCATAATTATTGTGTAGCCAAGTGAACCTATCCAATGCTCACCTTCATATGCCAAGTCACTAGATTATAGACGAATTTGTAGATATAATTTATTCCAATGCATCCACCGAATCTCTTCCTGCTATTAAGAAAGTTCTTGAATGGATCAAGCAGGATCAATTCTTGACAAAGCTACAGCCTGAATTCCAAGCAATCTGGTCGACTTTATTGCGTCGAGTCCATGCTCCTTATTTATGTGTTTTGGGAGTTATTTCAAGAAGAGTAACGTCTTACAACACGTCACATTCTAGCAAAACGAAATGGGATCTAATGCAATCGCTTATGCTGCACAAGGAAAAAATAAGGGAAAAGATATGCGTAGGGTGCAATGTTTCAATTGCAAAAAAATATGGGCACATTTCCACTCACTAGGCAAAAAACAAAAAAAAGCTTGCAATAAAGCCTGGGCATATCATAAAAGAATGCCCTATTTGTCCTTGAAATTGTCAAGCTAATGCCTATAAGGCTATTATTGTTGCCTCTTCTTCCAGTGACTCCACTACAACCAATGACCAAACTATACTTACCCCAATAATGGTGCAACAAATGATTATTACAAACTTTTCAGCATTACGGTTTCAAGCTAATGGTACAAAAGCACCTTTGTCTTGCTTTTGGATTCTAGAGCAATCTAACCATATGACTCACTCCTCCAACATGCTTAGCAATGTTCAAGCATACTATGGCTCATTGCACATCAAATTCCTAATGGTAGTCATTTAACTATTAAGGCTATTGGGGATATTAACTCCTCTATTACAAATTTTTTATCTCTTGAACTTCCTACTAGTCTTATTTCAGTAGGATAGTTGGTTAACAACAACTATGATTTCAATTTTCTTGTGATAGTTGTTTTGTTTAGGATCAAGTGACAGCAAAAATATTAGAGAAGGGGCCTAAAATTGAACTTATTTCCGCTGCACTTTTCCATTCCTCACTTTATTTCTTTGGCTTGTATTGTTGTAAACAATAAGAGAAAAGTATGGCACAAACGTTTGGGTCATCCTAATCCTATTGTTCTACCCATTTGATAAACACTAGTTCATTGGGCAATAAATATCAATTTACATCTCCTCTTTCATTTGATTGCTCCACATGTAAATTGGGGTAAGTAAATCTCCCATTCCCATCACATGGTAGTCGTGTAATTAACTGTTTTGATCTAATTCACTGTGATGTGCGAGATATTACACTAGTCTATCTTAAGCTAATTATAAATATTTTGGGATGCTCATTAATCATTACAATAAGCATAACTAGATTTACTTTTTTCAATTTTAATATGAAGCATTTTCCACCTTTTAAAAAGTTGTGGCCTACATCTAAATACAATTTTCTTCACACATCAAAGTATTAAAATCCGATTCTGGTGATTAATATACATCTCTTGACTTCCAAACTTTCCTTTGGCAAAAAGGAATTATTTCTCAACAGTCTTGTCCCTATACATCCAACAAAATAGTGCCACTGAACGTAAAAATCAGTATCTGTAGATGTTGTTCTTATATTATTCTAGGAGTATTCCCTCCAAATTTTAGGTTTAGGCCTTATATTATTTTATTTAATTAATCGGTTGCCCTCTCTTGTCTTACATCTTGACACCCTACACTATCAACTATTTCATCAGCATCCCTACTACTTGATATGCATTATTTGGCTGTGTATATTTTATCCATCTACCACTCCATGGAAGTCACAAACTTTCAACCCAATCTGTCAAATTTGCATTTACGGGTTACAACATCTCCCATAAAGGTTACGTTTGCTAGGATCCACACCTCTAACAAATTTCAAATCTCTTATGATGTTTTGTTTTTTTCTAAAAATCAATCCTCTTCCCTACTCAAACTAACAACATCTCTAAGAAACATGATCTGCCTGATATTGAAAACTTCGCCACTATCCCTAGCTGCCTAAAACCTAGATTTGTGTGTGAAAGACAATGACCAACTTTGCCCCATCTAATGCCTGACTTGCCACATGAGCCTAAGACGCACTCTCCTTGTATAGCAGTCCCGACTTCAAACATCATTTCTAGATGACTAGAGTCCCTCACCCTTTTGATCAGTATAGATTTCCTACTACATCTCTTCATGCCAATCTAACAACTATTCCCATTCCATCAAGTTATCTTGAAGTTATTAAATATGAGTGTTGGCATAAAGCAAATGAGAGAAGAAATTCAAGCTCTTCTAGTCAACTTTATATGGGATGTAGTTTCTTGTCCCGACCATGTAAAGGCCATTGGATGTAAATGGTCTATTCTATTAAGCTCACTCCAATAATACTCTTGATCCAATGGTACTCTTGATCGCTATAGGGTCCGCTCAGTTGCACTTGAAAATAAATGGAAATATGGGATGAATTATAGGGAATTTTTTTCTCTAGTAGCCAAGATTACTACAATGTGAACAGTTATTTTTATTGCTGACTCACATGACTAGCCATTTTATCAAATGGATGTCAAAAAGTATTCCTAAATAGTGACCTCAAGAAAGAGATATATACGGCGCTACCATTGGGGATGACTTCCTCTCCTCAAAGATATATGTAAATTGCAGCGATCTCTTTATGGGTTGAAATAAGCTCCTCGGATGTAATTTGACAAATTCTACTCTACCTTACTTCAATTTCACTTTCAACAAAGCCGATATGATTATTCTCTATTCTATTATAGGACAATCACTGGTATTGTTGTTCTTCTTATTTATATTGATGATATTATTGTTACTGAGAAAAATCTTACCTTAATTACCCAGATGCAGTAGCACCTTCAAGCTACAGCACATATGAAGGATTTAGTATCCCAAACGTACTTCTTCAGATTGAAAATTCATACTAATTCTACGTCTATCTTCCTGAATTAACAAAAGTACATTTAGGATTTAATCACTTTGGCTAGTCTTCAAAATACTACCTCCCCAGATACACCTTTGGAGGTTAATGTGAAATACCGCAGTGACAAAGGTGATCTTCTTTTTATTTCTACTCTATATTGACAATTAGTGGGAAGTTTGAACTACTTAACCATTACCTAGCCTGACATTTCCCTCATCATTCAACAAATGGGTCAATTCATGCATACCTAATGTCATCTACATTTAGCTATAGTTTAGCAAATCATTCGCTATCTTTATAAGACACCAAATCATGGGTGATTCTTTCCCACTGGCTCTCCTCTATGACTCGTTGCTTATAGTAATACCACGAATGAAAATAACAGTATCAGTCTCGATCGCGATCGCAGTCATATCAGTATCAAATATATCAGACATTACATATCAGTATCAGATATATCAAATAGAAAAAAATTCTAAAAAATCAAAAACTAATAAGGCCATAACAACCAATATATCAACCAATATGAAAATATAGCACAATATTATTACAATATCAAAAAAATATTGGTATTGTGAAGCCCAATTCAAATACATATTAGCTGATATATATCGTATCGACTGATATTTGCATTAATGAGTGATGCGGATTGGGGCAATTGTCCAGATAGTAGATGATCTATTGTCGAGTGGTGTATGTTTATTGGCAATTCTTTGATTTCTTAGAAGAGTAAGAAAAAGGACTGAGTTTCTAAATCTTCCACTAAATCTAAATGCCATGAGATATCAACTGCTTGTTCTAAGATTATGTGACTACATGGACTCCAAGATGAATCTAAATTGATCTCAATCCTCTTCATGCAAATAATACTAGTGTCATTCAAATTACAACTTATGTGACTATCATGAGTGCACAAAACATATTAATACTTCTGATGTGTACCTGGATCCGACTTCGAACAGATTCGGATTCGTCTGGATAGCTTGACCCAGCTCAGTTCACTGAGACTGAATCCTGCACACCACTAAAGTGAACAAGAGGTTAGTGTGTCGGCGGGAGGTTGTCCCACGTAAAATACTCCAACGCACAAGTCAGTAAAAGCCTTCTAAATAAGGAAGGTAAACTGGTAAAGTAAAGGAGAGAGAGAGAAAGTAGGATGGTCGGGAGTGTTGGCTCGTTGAGAATGAGGGCTCTTGCTTCCTGCTCACAGAGAGCGTGAGGAAGCGACGTCCCGAAAGTGTGGAAACTTTAGGAAACGATTCTTAGGAAGCCGAAAATGTCTCCAGGAATCTGGGGGCCTTTGGTGAGATCGGAGGACGAATGCTTGGGTAGAGAGAAAGAGATGATGAGCCTCTGTTCAAGCTCTGTAAGCGTTCGTGGGTGAGACTGTAGGAAGTCTTTTAGGAAGTTTGTTCTCAGTGTTCTCAGAAAGACAAGTTAGAGAGTGAGTAAGAGAGCTTCTATTTCTGAATGAGCTTTCGTGTTTGTTTGTGAGCCTGTGTGTCTAAGAATGCATGTGTATCTTCCAGAACGAAGACCTCAAGCTTTTATGGACAGCAGGAGAGCCACCTTTTCTGGGCAAGGTGGCGTGTTCTTCCTGGACTGGCAATGACAGCCTTCTCAGAGTTTGTGGGCTTGACAGTCGTGATTTGATGGATTCTTTTTCTGCTGTACAGTGCAACGGATCTTCAGATCGTCTCATGCTTTTGTGACCATTTTGTTGGCGTTGAGTTCATTGCCGCCTTTTTAGAGAAGATCAGCTTTTAGTAAAGCAAGTGATCATGAAAGGATCGTTACTTTTCGTGCACGAGTCCTCCTGCCAATTTGGGCCTGGGCCATAGCAGGTTTAAAGCCTTTTTGGGCCTGCTGCTACAGTGCATACGACCAGCGCTCGAGTTGACCGTCTGCTGGTGTCCCGACGGTCAACGTTGACGTTGACCGTCTTGGGCATTTCAGGATTTGGGCCTTCGCCTTCTGTTGGGCCGTTATTTGAGTTGACCGCCCAGCAGGCCACTTGGGCCTCCTTTGACCATGGGCCAGCCCATATCAGGACGTACCCATCAACTTCGAACAGGCATGAATACCGCATCTATAGGAGAACTTCCGTCTTGAAAATTCTTTGGTATTTTTATACAATATTCGTGATTCCTCTCGAGTTGTAATCTAATACACAAATCAATTGGTTCTATTAAACTAGCTATATGCTGCGTATTATCAATGATTTCCATAGAAGGTGGTGAGATGATATCTTGAGCAGTTACACATTTAGGGCCCCTAACACAAATAGATGTGTCACAAGTTCCATATAGATCACTTTTCAATACAATTTCTTTCAAATTTATTAAAATTCCATGCATGGATTCTTGAATACCTAATAAGGGAGAATATTTATGTGGTATTTTCTCAGATTTTGCACATATAATACATGTTCCTTCTATGTCTCCAAGCAAAACTCTTCACATCGCAATGCTTATTGTATCAGCTTGCCCTTTGATTTTGATAAGGGGAGAAAGAATAAAGCGTCCATATTAAAGGTGCTTATTATTTATTCTTGATTCAACACACTTTCACTGCAGTGTCTGAGTAGATATTTTTATTTTCTCTCAAACCATAGGAATATTGTAGATAATTAATCAGATTATTTATTTCTCATGCAATCCCATCAATGGTTATTTTTACACACATCTTTTTTTAGGCGGTCTATAGCCGTGGCATCAAGGTTACATCCAGTACGAAAATTAGTAGTATGCCACTTCTATGAATAACTCGTAATACTACATTCCTTTCAAGATCAGGACCCTTTATCATATCATGACTTCTGCTTGTTAAATACCTTGATCAACGATTGTACGAATAGCATTTCCTGCTATAGTTTGAGTAGCAAATGGTGTCCCTCTTTTTGTACCCCTAAAACCACAAGTACCAGTAGAGGCCCAAAAAACCACTCGACCTTGTACATATGTAACTGTCAAAATGGTATTGTTGAGACTTACTTAAACAAAAATAACTCCCTTCAGTATTCTACATGCATTCTTACGTGAACCAATTCATAATATAGGTTTTGCCATATTTTATCATCTCATAAATATGATTCAAAAATATATGGATATATTCATTTCATGTAATTTTTTTTTTTTTTTGGTACATTGAGTCCTTTAGAACTTTTTAGTAAAATGATTATCCTTGTCGTTGTTTATGTCTTGGGAAAAAAACCCATGGATCAGTCGACATTTTTCACAAATTTTATGAACAGAGGCCCTTATTTTCATATTTGTCATTCCTTACTTAAATTCTAAATCCATTCTTTCGAAGAAAATAGGTTTCTTGAATTTTTGAACCCCAAATAGTATTTCGTAATGTTGAACTTGGAAAACTATATGATCGTTTGAATCATTTCTCTATCTTATTTCCACTACTAATCAGACAACGGATGTATTCACAAAAATAATGGCTTGTCAGAATCATAAGTTTCTTATAGGCAAATTGATACTTCTTGATCCACCAGCATCAATTTGAGGAGGATCTCAATCGATATTATACTCTCCTTGATGGTGTGTTTTGGGTAGTATTAAGTCATAATCAGTCCATCTAATTATGGCATAATTTGTTTATATATATCCTATAAATTAGGAAGGAAATTATAACCTTCCTATTTTGGTAGATGTGGTTAAAATGATTGGTAATATTCAGCAGTGTAATTAGTTTAGAAAACTTAATATATTGGGAAGAATTCTCATAAGAAGGGCGATTGGCCCGAATTCAATCTTCCAACAGTTGGGGCATCAAGTCCATATCATAATTGTTATGGTGTACATTGTGATCCATATTTAAATCTAGAAGTGACAACTATTTGCCAATTTTTAAACTGAGATAGAAAGAGAGAGAATTAGAGGAGAAGAAGATAAGCAGCCAAAAGAAGGAAAAAAAAAAAAGCAGAAGGAAAAAGAAGAAATAAAGGAAAGAAGGAGAAAAGAAAGGGGGAAAGATTAAGAAATGGATCCCGGAAAAGGCAAAAAGGAAAGATAGAGAACAAAATACAATGAAGAAAATGGTGATATGAAATTTTATCATGTCATCAGAGATATTATATTAGGTATCCACCATATGTAGGTGGGCATTTACATCTTTTTATTTCTTTCTAGTGTTAATTCTGCGTTTCCATGCTATTGGCCATAAACAAATATGTTGTCATTCTGTTTGCGAATTAATTATTTATTTTGACTCATGGGTTGTGTTCATATGATTATTTTAGTTACGGGAAACCATCAAATTATATGTGAAATTTATAATTTATAGTAAAAAGAAATTATTGAAGCCATATGAATTTCTAAATAAGATATGTCATTACAATTTTTCTATGAAACTAGTCACAAAAAAGGTTACCAGGAGAGTACTACACAGAGTAAAGCGGGGCCATTTCCTAAGCAGAAAAAGGGCTACCTACTACCATAATGGAGCTTCCCAAGGTGAAGCCACTAACATGATTGTTGCAAGTGTAAAAAATGTTTTGCGCCCTTCAAGGCGAAAGATGTGAATATTTATTTTGATGCATAGTGGTTTTATGAAAAGTCAAGATCTAACTATCGATATGGCCCCATACTCTTAGATGATCCTCATATGTGTGTGTTTTCAGTTAGATACCAAGTAAGTTGTTCTATCGGTATTTATTAGCCACAAGAAATAGATGTATGTGGTAATCTTACTGCAGCTCACCCCTCAACGTTTTCACATGTGGTTTAGTACAAAGGCATTTTAAGTTGATCATAATCAAATTGCACATTGAAAGCATGCATATCAATAACTTTTGGGATGATGTAATTGAAGGATCAATTGTTATAAAATTAATTTACATGATGATATTTCAACGAATAAATTGGATTATGTGATCTTAGCCTTGTGACCAAATAGCGTACACCATGTCACAAACCAACTCTATGGATTGGGGCCCAGGCGTTACAATGTACCTTACTAGATGCTATCAATTTCTTAAGTGCAATCTCAAACACCTTTTTGGAGTTGCAAGCATTGATACTTATCGAGAATGCGATTCCATTTAACACATGCACCCATGGATGTCCCCAATTCCAACCTGAACCAAAAGACCAATATTTTCTCAATTCCAAAATTCCAAATCTAAAATATACTTACCCAAAAATAAAAAATAAAAAAAATACTCTCTCCAAAAACTCCTACACCAACTTCTATATGTATTGCTATGACTAAGTCCAAAAGGTGGCCCCTTTCATTAGCTTTTCAGACACACAACATTGAAATTTGTTTTTTCCTGGATGAAGAAACTTAGCACATAATTGCATTACGAATAAACAAATCTAGGAATATCTACTACGGAAGTAAAGAGGTACATACTCCGCATATGGCCTTCAGGTCATTAATGAGCTCCTGCGGAATGCTCTTGTGAGAACCCTTCACCACTAACTCAGTGTTGTCTTTGCCCCCAAAGCCAATATGTCTGAGTAAAACACAGCAAATCAATTGCCGTAATTAACCAGTCAGCAATCAGAAAGAACTCAGAAGAAGTTCAGCGCCATGCCTCATCATAAAGGATGTAAGTGCTGAAGTGCTGATATGATAAACATATATTTAGTCCTAGAGCCTATCACTCTCTCTCTCTCTCTCACTAGCATGCATCACCGTACGAGCTAAAGTCATAATCAACTAATAATTACAACCTGATAAACGAACTAACAAGTGGGCAAAAACTAATTGCAAATCTAGGAGAAGATAAATAAATTAACCATTACCATTAAACTCCTTGATGTACAATTCATACTTTCATTAAAGTTCACTCAACAACCAGTAAAGCCAGGCACAATCCCAAACCCACAGAACTTAATTGTTGCAATGCCTGAATGTAATAAAACCAATCCATGCTCAAATTTTATATTTCTATTTGATACCAATAGATACATAAATCCAATATAATTCAGGTTGCGTTTGTTTGGTAAGAAAGGGAATGAAGCAATGGAAATTACGTACACAACTAAAGCATTAGAAGGCATTTGTTTGATAACTAAAGTGGGTAATATGACTGCATTGGATACTCTACCCTTTAAATATAGTAGCATTCATTACCTTCTAGGTAGATTATTTGAATCAACAGCTAGAAAAAATAATACTGATCACCCATATTTCAATTCCCCATATACTTCCTCATTCCACATCCAATGACATGGATTGGAATAGAAGGAAAACGGCAATATTGCATTTGCACCAAAAATGTAAGAAGCACATAAACTAGAACAAAATGCTGCTGGAAGTGGTAAATTCTCGATGAATAACACAAATGCCGGATCCAATGTAATTGGTTTGGTCAAGTACCATAACACTGTATGCAGACTGCAGAGGAAAAGTATGAAGCAGACAATTTTCAAGTCCCAGAGCCTGAAGGACGACCTCAGCTTATAGGTCCAAATGTGGCCTCGACAGCTTAGTCCCTACAACTTGGCCTAGAATAGCAGCTACTGACTTCAAACAATTTTACCCGTCTCAGACAATTTTACTCGCTCCAAACAGCACTAATTTCCTCTCATAAGCCTAGCTCATCTATCATCTGATTTATGAAAGCTAAAATGATTGACAAAACAAAGCCTAAGACCAGAGGACAACTATGGCATCTATCGCATGGCTGAGAAACAGAAGTTGAATATGGCACTTTCTACATTCCTGGAACCTTTCACCAGATTTTCAGAGTCAACTTAGCAGCTCTCAAAAGGAGCAAAAAGGCAATGGCAAACCAGACTGCCCCCTCTATGAACATAGCTGTCACCGAACCACAATAAAGGTAACCAAAAACCCATCATTGCTTCTAATGGACAATGCAGAGTAATTAAAACAATGCCAACTGATTGCTGCAAGGAAAAAACATGGACACAAAAGCTTTCACAAGGCTATAGGAATAATTACAAAATCATGTAATGAGACGACAGTTTTCGTCTGCCACCCATGCTGCATGTTACGGGTTTTGTCAATTCGGACACCGTTACAGCAACTACGGCACCGCACTACCGGAAGAGTACAAGGCTGACCCGGCAACCGTCCAAATTCCGAGATTATTATTAATCTTTTATACGGCATATTATATTATTAAAACACAAACTATACATATTATATTGTTCAATTATAGTGTTATTAATTGCATATTACACACACAATACACACGTATGGTTAGGCAATTACTCTGTTGTGCTGAGATTGGGCACCATTCATGTGCCTCTCCTGTATAAAGATATGCCTGGAAGGCATCAACAGTAAGGAATAACAAACTTCACTTTTTCTAATCTCTCTCTATCTCTCCTCTTCTAACTCTCGAACTCTCTCGATTCCTTCCTATCAGAACTCTTCCCCTTTTCCCTTAACCTTCATCTTCCTCTCCTGCAGCAGAATCGGTACCATAGGTGCTTTCATTGAGACATGGCAGAAGGAATGACTACATATTACAAGGTGTTAGAGGAATCCATCGCTGGTCTGTCGACGAAACTGAACGAGCTCGTTGCCACTGTTCATCGCCACGAAGAGGGTTTCACCATCCACAACACCACAACTGAGCAAATCCAACAATCTCTTGCAAAGATTCGTCAATCCTAGGGCCAAATCGAGCGTCCACAGTCACCTCTTCCTCCTTTATTACCCACTCCTCCCTCTTTCATGGCGTCTCCCACTGTTCTCTCACCACCTTCTTCGCAAACCCTACCACTACTATGCTCAGCTCAAACTGATGGTCAGATCTCTGCTTATACGCAACTTCCAAAGCTCGAAATTCCTTTTTTCGCCAGTAAAAATGTCATTGGATGGCTCTTTCAAATCAAGAGGTTCTTTTCCTATCATGATACTCCTCTTGAGCAGAAGCTCCTCGTCGCAGCCTTCTACATGACTGGGGCCGCATTACAGTGGTACCAGCAGATGCATGCAACTAAGCAGTTATCCACTTGGGAGATTTTCTCCCGGGACCTAGAGTTACGTTTCGGCCCTTCCTCTTACCTCAATCCGAAAGCAACCTTATACAAACTTTGCCAGACCACAACGGTAGCAGCGTATATGGTCAAGTTCGAATCACTGTCGACACGAACCACAAGTTTGACTACTATTAATCTCCTTAATTGTTTCAACTCCGGCTTACGTGATGACATCCATCGAGAGTTATTTTTGTTAAAGCCAACGTCACTTCCCGAAGCTATTGGAATGGAAAAGCTTGTGGAAGAGAAAATTGAAGCCGGCAAACACACCACATTGTGTCCACCCTTGTCTAAAACCGTCCCTCCCTCTTTCACAAATCCTCCAAAACCTTCTGCACCCCTTAACCCCTTAATCAAACTATCCATAAAAAAATTGACTCCAGCTGAGATGGCTGCCCACCGAGACAAGGGGTTGTCCTTTAATTATGATGAACGTTTCACGTTTGGCCACCGTTGTAAACCCCAATTCTTATGCCTGACCTTTGATGATGATGGCCCTGGCTAGATGCCACCGCTGGAAGAAGTTGAACCCACAAAGATAGATAACCCTGACTGTTCCCACCCAGACACCTTCCCTTCACCACCAGTCACAGACATTACACCAACAATATCTCTCCACGCCCTGGACGGCCATTCTGCTCCCTCTACTCTGCAACTCTAAGGAGTGTTGTTTGGCAATTCAATGGTGGTGTTAATGGATAGTGGCTCAACCCACAATTTCGTACAGACACGATTGGCCAAGCACCTGGGCCTTCCCATCAAGCCTTCACGACATCTCAATCTCACGGTGGGAAATGGTGATTCCCTCCAATGTGAAGGCCACTGCATCAATGTTCCTCTCCACCTGAGTTCCACTGAATTTCTAGTGGACCTTTATCTCCTACGCATTTATGGAGCAGATCTGGTCTTGGGGGTCCAATGGCTAGCAACGATTGGACCAGTGTTATTTGATTACAAAGCCCTCTGGAGGTAATTCTATCGTGATGGAAACCAGCTCACTCTATATGGGCTTCAGCACACGACCATCTCCACTATGACATTGGGACAATTGAGACAAGGTGAGCTCTTGCACTCAGCCTCTACATACTTCCAATTAACAATCACACCGGTCATGGAAGCTTCTCCAGGAAATGGCCAGGAGATGATCCTGTCTCCTTCACTGTTGCCTCAGGATATCACCTCCACAATTCTGGCCAATTTGCACAGTATTCTTAATTCCTTTGCCGATGTCTTCTCCGTTCCCCATAGATTACCCCCTCACCGTGCCACAGACCACCGCATTCCTTTGCGGCCCCATGCCCCACCTGTTAAGGTTAGACCATATCATTACCCACATTTCTAAAAGGCAGAAATGGAAAAACTGATACAACAGATGCTGGCAAAAGGCATTATTCGTCCCAGTACCAGTCCATTTTCTTCTCCTGTCCCTTCGGTAAAAAAAAAAAAGATGATAGTTAGCGCTTCTGCGTGGACTACCGTGCTCTCATGCATTAACCATTAAAGACAGATTCCCCATCCCAACCGTGGATGAACTCTTAGATGAGCTACATGGCGCCAAGGTATTTTTCAAGCCAGACCTACGTGCAGGTTATCACCAGCTAGGATGCATGCTGATGATGTACACAAGACCGCATTCCAGACACATGAAGGGCATTATGAATTCCTTGTTATGCCCTTCGAGCTGTCCAATGCACCTTCCTTCTAGTCGGAGATGAATGCTATTTTCCGGCTAGTGCTGCAAAAATTTGTTATTGGTATTCTACGACATTTTAGTATACAGCCCTTCCTGGGAATTGCATCTGGAACACCTCTCACAAGTCCTCCACATACTATAAAAGAACCAATTCTTTGCTAAGCTGTCCAAGTGAGAACTTGGCCGAACCTCTTTATCATATCTGGGCCACACTGTCTCTGGTTTGGGAGTTGCAGCTGAACCCAATAAGGTGGCCGCAGTAAAAAACTAGCCAACCCAACAGCTATCAAGCAGCTACGAGAGTTCCTCGGACTCGCGAGGTTTTATAGGCGGTTTGTGTCACACTATGCACAAATCACAGCCCCCCTCACACAATTATTATGAAAAAATGCTATTATTTGGAGCAATGAAGCTGAATCTGCCTTCAATGGCCTCAAAACTGCCCTCTCTTCTACACCAGTTCTTACATTGCAAGATTTTTCTAAACCATTTGTCATTGAAGCAGAAGCATCAGGCCATGGCGTTGGTGCGGTGCTCATGCAGTAGGGGCAGCCTATTGCCTTCTTTAGCCGGCAGCTCAGCCCCCGGTTACAAGCTGCCTCCACATACCAGCGGGAACTCTACGTTATCGTGGAAGCAGTCAAGAAATGGCGACAATATTTATTAGGCATCAAATTAACAATTCAGACAGATCATCAACCACTTAAAGAACTCTTCAATCAGGCAAATCCATACGCCCGAGCAACAACGATGGATCATCAAATTGTTGGGATACGAATTCGACATCGACTACCAGCCGGGAAAGGAGAACGCCCCAGCAGATGCTCTATCTAGATTACCTGAGGCAGCTTGTCATGTTCTGTAGGCTATTTCTAAACCTGTGGTTGCTCTCCTAACAGCACTACAGCAGTTTTACGAGCACCATCCAGCTTTCATGGATTTGATTAAGACCCTGCAAGAGCAACCAGGAGCTCACCAGCACTACACTCTGCAAGACGGGATCATATTGTATAACAACAGGATACTGATTCCACCCGAGTCCGCCTTGCCTAAGCTAATTCTACAGGAATACCATAATTCACCCGTGGGAGGTCACGCTGGTTTTCAGCGCACTTTAGCTAGAGTCGCTGCATCCTTCTATTGGCCTAATATGCGCCATGATGTGCGTGAATTTGTGTAGCACTGCCCAACATGCGAGCAGGTAAAACCTATCACTGCTCCCCCTGTTGGGCTTCTCGAGCCTCTTCCTGTGCCCAACAAAATTTGGGAATCTATTTCTATGGATTTTATTACACACTTGCCCCCTTCACATGGGAACACTGTCATCTTTGTGGTGGAGGACCGGTTGTCCAAATATATTCACTTTCTCTCATTAGACATTCACTTCACCACTGCGAAAGTGGCAGAGTTGTCTGTAGCTGAAATCTGTCGTCTGCATGGGGTACCCACTAACATTGTTTCTAATCGTGACCCAACCTTCATGAGCATGTTTTGGCGAAAATTGTTTAAATTGCAAGGCACCACGTTGTCAACAAGTAGCTCCTACCACCCCCAAACCGACCGATAAACGGAGGTCCTAAATCGTTGCCTGCAAGACTATCTCCGTTGTTTTGCAGACGATACTCCGTCAACCTGGAATAAATATTTGTCGTGGGCGGAGTGGAGCTACAATACGGCGTGGCATTCCTTCATCCAAATGAGCCCTTTTGAAGCTGTTTATGGTAGACCGTCCCCAGCACTGATTGATTACACGCCCGGTTCCTCCTTGTTCGCTGCTGTCGACGACCTGCTCACAGAACGCTCTCACCTGCTCACAGCTCTCCGGCAAAATCTTCAACGTTCCCAACTACATATGAAAAATCAAAATGATGATCATCGAACGGATCGTGTCTTTCAAATAGGTGATTGGGTGTTCGTCAAACTCCAGCCCTATCGACAATCCACCGTAGCACGCCGACAATCCAATAAACTGGCCAAACGTTACTATGGGCCCTTTCTCATCACTCAACGAATTGGACCTATTGCTTACAAGCTGAACCTTCCGGCTTATACTAAAATCCACAATGTCTTTCATGTTTCTCTCTTGAAGAAATGTTATAGTAATCTAGCTGAACAGCATCACGCCTTACCTCTGGACGCACGCGGCTCCCAACCTCTTCTGACTCCTCACCAAATTCTGGGCGTCAGGAAAGTGCTGCAGCAAGGCACCTTCGTCCCTCAGCTGCTGGTTCAGTGGGACTCCCACTCCCTTGCCGAAACCACCTGGGAGTCCGCCGTGGACTTTATTCAAGATTTTCCCACATTCAACCTTGAGGATAAGTTTCTTTTTGATAACAACGGCACTGTTACGGGGTTTGTCAATTCGGACACCATTACGGCAACTACGGCACCGCGCTACCAGAAGAGTACAAGGCAGACCCGGCAACCGTCCAAATTCCGAGATTATTATTAATCTTTTATACGGCATATTATATTATTAGAACACATACTATACATATTGTGTTGTTCAATTATAGTGTTATTAATTGCATATTACACACACAATACACATATATGGTTAGGCAGTTACTCTGCTGTGCTGAGATTGGGCACCATTCCTGTGCCTCTCCTGTATAAAGATATGCCTGGAAGGCATCAGCAGTAAGGAATAACAAACTTCACTTTTTCTAATCTCTCTCTATCTCTCCTCTTCTAACTCTCGAACTCTCTCGATTCCTTCTTGTCAGAACTCTTCCCCTTTTCCCTTAACCTTCATCTTCCTCTCCTGCAGCTCGATCGGCACCACTGCACTTGCATATCACACCCCACCCCATTTGATATAAACAAGTCAGCTTTTCCCCAATAATTTTTGAAACCTTTCTACATTCCTATAACCCTTCACCGTAGAATGAAAATTTGTGGAGAAAACACACTTTACTATATAAGATCAAGTACAAAAGTATAGAGCACCTCTCTAACACTCAAACTCTCCCCCATCACTCTCAAAACTAGCAACTCACTTGGTTACATCACCCCTTGGTTTTGCCTCACTTGTCTTAACTTGGCTTGCTTTTCTAAAGCTCCCCAAGATCCCTAGAGCTTTTTCCAAATGAGAGGAGATTATTCCTTTATATAGAAATCCAACATCCTTAATAAATGGCTAAGATTATCCTTCCATCCTCCACAATGGATGACAAGAATTCACCCTCTATAGTATTCTCTACTTTCATCAATCTCAAGAATACTTTAGAACCTCCCCTATCATCTTTAATTAATAACATTTTAGATTAAAGTACATATATCCTCCCTTTTCTATAATTCTCTAGATCACCCTAAAACTACCTAGAATCACCAAGACCATTGATACAAATGTCGGCCAATACGATACACATTGGCCAATATGTATCAGTATCAGAGCCACCAATACCATTATTTCACAACACCATTGTAATATCGTGATATATTTCTATATTGATCGATATTTTAAATATCAATTAATACAGCCAATAATTGGTTGATATATTGGCCGACATAGTTCTATTGGCATACATTTTTCTCTTTTTTAATATATCTGATACCAATATGTGCTGTCTAAAATGTCCGACCAAAATGTCCGATACGATCACGATCAATACAGACACCAGCATTTTCATCCATAACCAAGACAACTCCCTCGTTCCATATACATCTTTAAACACTTCAACTGCACATGTGGGCGTTGGCCGTATAAAGATGTACGGTGTAAGTTAGGACACATCTCCCATGTGATTCTTTTACACATAGCGCCCATTGATAAACCCCTTTCCCTCACGCTCATATGATCCGCCTCTCTTCTCACGAACTTGGTTTTCTATACTTCCCTCATGTTCTATCTCTTATACTATCATATTCGCAGGATTCCAATAGTAAGATGGTCAACTGTGAGGTCGGGAGGCAGCATAACGATACAGAGAGTTAAATTTAGTGGAAGGGACCGAGAGAGAGAGAGAGAGAGAGAGAACGAGGAAGATTATCTCACCCAACATCACGATCAACAGCAGCATCACAAAATGAAGGAGTTGATTCAAATCGCAGCGCAAGTGATCCGCCAGAAGCTGCTGCAAGCGTTAGAGGAAGCAAATAAGACGACCACCACCATTGGAATTGAAATGATTTCCTTCCTTCGGAACTCGGAAGCTTGGAGACTGATGCGTTATAGTGCTGGAAATGCGACGAGCGAATACGGGTGTAGATGGTTTTAGATGAAGAGCGTAGACGACGGAACAACAATGGAAAGGCCATATGCTACGGGTGTGTGAGGACTTTGAGCGGACTAGTTTCGAATTCTTACATCGCCTTCTTGGCCATAACCCCTTCTGTGCGACGCACGGCCAGTGGTTATTCTAATCCACGACCATAATCTTTTTATTCGATGGGCATCTAATTATCAGTGATGGTCAAGTCATGTACTACCTGGACATACCATGCATTTTTTGATATCTGTGTGTGCCTTATGTACACAAATATGTATATATATACATTGTAGATAAGTATTCATAGGATTTTAGATTGTTCTTATAGGACTCGAGTTTTTAAATTATAATAAAATATAATTAAAATTGAGATCAAAATATATAAAAAATTATATCAAAAGAATCAAGATTTGGACCAGATACTGTATGCCTAGTATACGCTTGACGCACACTTGAGTACAAAAACCAGCGAGTCAGTGTTTAATATACACCTGAGTTATGCCCAAGCGTATGACTAGCAATAGGTATGAGCTGGATGGCCCACTGAGCCACGTTTGTAAGGATCGAGTTCTAACTTATATTAATTAAAATTATTTAAATTAATATAATTAAAATTGAGATCTAAGAATGTGAATAATTTTATCAATAAGGAAAAAAAGTTTAAATAGGATGATATTGGACATGCAACTCGAGCCAACACTATAGCGCGACGGAACCCCACCCTGGCGCACCTGGGGCACAAAATCAAGTGTAGGGCATGCCCCGAGCGCCCCTGCAAGTGCAAATTCAAGAACCTTTCACACCCGACCCACGCTCAAACGCAAGCCTGTTATAAAAAGTCAACCGAGGATCAATTCCACCACATTTTTAAGCCGTGGAACAGTTTAAGGAAAGAGAAAAGCCAAAGGAGAGAGAATAAGAGAGAGAAAAGGGAGAAAGCTTTCGGATAATTTAAGACGTTCAGATTAAAAATTTTGGTATATTAGACGAAAGTAAGTGTACCTTTAGCTCTCTTTTTCCTTTGTTGTGATTTATTTTCATTCTTTTCGAATATTATTATTAAGATACTTCTTCGAGCTAAGATTTTGAAGTAAAAGTATAAAAAAATTAGCATATTTATTGGTCTATCATAATTTTATAGTAAAATCTATTAATAACTCATGTTTAATTAACTGTATCGTAATTATGTATATTATTTTAAAATTTTCTTCATGTTTATTAGTATAAAAATAATTTCTACATATTTGTATTTCAAAATTATAAATTTTAAAATATTATATGCTATTTGTATATGCTAAAAATATACTATATATTTAATTATGTGATGCATACTTATTGAATTTGTATGAAAACTTTTAAATTTATGTTGCATGATTTTCTATCAAAATTTCATGTTTATGAATTGAGATGATAAAGTTGTATATGATTATATATATATATATAAAAATATATATATATATAAAAGGACTCCACAATTCTATTAAGATAAGTATAAACTATTCTCCAAATGGATAAGAATTAAGAATTAAGAAATAAAATATAAAATTTTTCTTAAATTATGAGGTTAAAAAATTAGACAAATGATTATTCAACAAATAGTATATCTTGCATTGCTTAATATATTATAATAAAAGATTGTTATCTGATAAGTAAGTATTGCAATGCAGTTTTTACCTCGTCTACAAGGATATAATATATAGATGGCCCACCTCTAAATTCTTGAATAGGAGGTTTGGCCTTTAATTGTGTGGAGAAAAAATACAATTTAGATTTCGATCGATTGCTCTTTTAGTTGGTAAGGCCTACTAGTCATAGTCCCTAAAGATAAATAAATTTTTAGCATGTTTTGACAAATAAAAATAAGAAAGAATAAGAAGTATGATTTGATGGCTAATGGTAAGAAAATAATAAGATAAAGAACCAAGAGGTTACATTCATGTTTATATTATTTCATTCAATACAACTCTTACCTCATATAATATGATTTTAAGATTAAGTATGTATATACATATTCTTTGTTATATATAGTACATTATTAAGTATTTGGCTTACTACTTACTATTTTACTAACCTTTTATATAATTCATACGGATTTTTACCTGACGAGTATAAGTGAAGATTGAAGGACTTAGTTTAGGCCTCTAGAGTTATTATTTTTGCTAATCTTATAATTTTTGGATAGTATATACTATATTAATTATTAGTTCTAGTTTGATTTCAGTTGTAAATTATGATGGAATTGATGTGGAGTTTTGAAAAGTTTTGATATTTAGGATAATGTTGTATAGTTTAGTATCAATTGTATACTAATTATGTATGACAATTGGTATATGTAATGAACAGTAACGATTTTAATTTCAGATGGACAAATTTTATATATGTTTATTACTTTCGCAAATTAATAAATGATTGATTTGACAGGCATTTTTTCTTAATAAAAAGTTGATGTCACATTATTTGGATTAGCGTTAGACTCGCAGATGAGGTGGTGATGTATCAGGATCCTTTATATATTATGTTGATGTTTATGTACCGGCGATTGTAATGTTAATAAGAAATGTTCATATCCAATGGGTTAATGATTTATTTATTGATAAAATTAATAATTAAAAGATAATAAATTATGATTATGATTAATGATGGGCTTTAGAATATGGTTCGTCACAAGTGATATTAGATAATAGTTAAAAAAATGCCTTTGGGTTTTGGCTGATCGATTTTGTTTGAGGTTGAGTTTGATTGAGTTGGGTTTGAGGTCCAGATTTTAGTAATTTCGGGTTAACATTTAAGGTTGATGGATTTCGATTTGAATGTTTGAACTCTAGGTTTAATTGATTTCGGGTTGAGGTTATAGAATGATTTAGCTTGATTAATATTTTGTAATAAGATTAAGAGATGGCAAAACTTGAAAGCCACGATGGACCAAGTTTGGGCGAGGACTAGGAAAGGAAGAGATTTTTCAAGAAAAAGTTAGCTAACCATGGTGGTCAAAAAAGTTCTTCAAAAAGTCAAAGCCGATAATGAGAATAAAGAAATGTATAGAAATCTAGGGTGCATTAGACCCACAATCATTAAATCCCATATGCCCGTATTATAGAAAATCTCATGGAGGGAGGCTGTGTTATAATAGGTTGAGAATTTGTTTCAATTGTGGACAGATTGGCCACATGATTAAGGATTGACATTATCCTTTGAGATGGACGACAAAGAAGTCTAGCGTTTCTGATTGAGGTTTTACGATGATGGCACAATATGCAAATGCGACGTCTACCATAGTGGATGGTAAAATTTTTAAATTTTGACGTTTTGGCACATATATTATTTGTAGATCCAGAGTCTATACCTTCCTTTGTATTTCTTAAGTTTATTTATTAATTCAAGGATCAGACATTGCATTAGTTGCATAATATCTATGAGATTCTTTGGTCATGAATATAATGCACCCTAGGTATCCAGTTTGAATTAATAGATATGATTAATGATTTTATTTAATATGCTGCACTTTAATCTAATATTATGGGTGATTTAGTTTGTGAGTCGCCATACTAATAGAAATTGTTCAGTAAGAATATTTTGATTGGTAATAAGGGTTGTAAATTTTGAATGTAAAGAAGAGTCGATCAAGAGGCGGCGAAATTGATATTATTTTGCTTGCAAGTTATTTGATATATGCCGAGTTATTTAGCATATGTAGCCACATTTGAAAGCCATTTTATGGTCATAAAGGCTTTTCTAGTTGTATGAAAATTTGAAGATGTTTCTTAAGAAGAAGATTAATCTAGATTATCTTTGGATCAATAAATTGAAGTTGCTATTGAGTTGTGCCCAGATTAACACCGATTATGAAGATCTTGTATTGGATCAAAGAGGTATCGGCCAAGTGCTTTTCCATGGAGTGCTTCAATACTTTAGCGTGTGTAAGATTAATCAATGAAGTTATCTATGATTTGTTGAAAATTCAAATTTGTTTGGGAGATGAATTGTTCAAAAAGTAAACATTGGGAACTGATAATAATTTTTTTAAATCAATGGTAATGGCTCAATGTTTTCTAAAATTAATCTATATTTGGAATACTGTTAGTTAAGAATGAATCAGAAGATATGTTTGAGATAACTGTAAGGATTAAGGTATGACCATTATGAGTTCAGTGGTGACTTTTTGGGTTAGTAATTTCGTCGACATCTTTCGTGGATCTTTTAGATCTTTTGGTTTTAATTGGGTCAATTCTATGATAGCTTCATCGATGATAATTTAACTTCTTCAAATCATGAAGAGTATAAGATCCATTTGAGGATTTGTAGTACGCTATGATGTTCTTACAGGAGGTTTGTGATATGTGTTGATGTTGTGTGGTCGAATTAGTTATTTTGGATTAATGTAATTGAAGGTCTAGGAACAGATTTACCTTACCGATGGTTTAGAGTTAAGAGTTAAGACATTCGTTCCATGGGTCTTGTTGAATCTAATAGGAGATTTGTTAAAAATTTTGGAGATTTTAATTTGACACGAAAATGAGCAATTTTCATTTGAGATGAAGATTATGAGAAGAGTTTTAGGTCAATGGAAAATATTATCTATATGAAAAGAAGTTTGTAGTTCGAGGTATTTGTTTTATTAAAAGAGTTGAATTACAATGGCATCGGTAGATGGATTTGAGTAATGAGTCGTATTTATAATTATTGAGACTTGCAAGAGATTTGGGTAACTCACTGTTTTCAAGATAGAATTTTATTCCGATTATTGAGAAATTTAAAAAAAAATTTTGTTTGAGGCCCATAGATCGAGGATACGATTCTATCTAGTAGTGAAATATGAAAAGGAAATTGTGGCTTATGTGGCTTATGCGTGTGTCAATAAGAGAAAGTTGAGTATGAGAAGTCTCTAGAATTTTTGTTTTTCTTGCTGACTTCTAGGAGAAAATATATATTTATATAGCAATGGATTTTATTTCGAGGTTATTTAGGATAACTATCTGATGATTATGGATTGACGGCCAAGGTCAACCCATTTCTCGCCGATTCAGATGATATACTTGAGGGATGCGTTGGCTCGCCAGTATACCAACAAGATGATAAGATTTCTAGTTATTCCGATTTTGAGATTTTGCTTATGATCTGAGATTGTGCCGAATTTTGAGACTAGTTACATAAGAAATTAGATGTCGAGTTTCAAATGGATGTGGAGTTAGGTTTGCAGACAAATTATTGATTTGAGTGCCGCAGTGAAAGCATGTGAGCCCATAGCCCTAGGTCATAAGATTTGATTTAGAATTTGAAGTAGGAAATTTGATTTGAAATCCGATTTGATGACACCAATTTTAGAAGAAGAGGGGCAGTTGGGATGACTAAATTACCGCTCGCTGAGTTTCCTTACCATGATAGCTATTAGTTAAGTAATAAAATAATTCCTTTTGATGTTTTAATTCGAATAAACATGTAGGTCTCTTGTTAATTAGGAGAAGATTAGATCTGAGGTGATGTAGGCAACCATATATCTCTAAGGGTGACTTTGAGGAAAAGAATTTTGAATTTTAGAGGCAAAGGATGGATTGAGGTCAAGAATCATTAAGCCATTCAAGATTTTAATGGGTCGAAGAAATAACCTATAGATTAGTTTTTTTGTGAGTAAATGAATTCTTATGATATGTTATATGTAGGTATGTTGCAAGACTAGGTGAATGATCATTTGTGTATGCAGGTTAAAATTGTCATAGGCCGACGAGAATTGCCTTATGTTGGGATTTGATTTGGATTCTTGGGGTATTAATTTTGAGGAATAAGATAACCCCTTCGGCTATAATAATTTTAAAAAATCCTTCAACTGAGGAATTGTTATGGAAGCGCAAAGACAAATCTGGGAGAATCTCCCAATTCATTTGAGGATAAAGGTAGGAACGAAAGTGCATGAATTTCGATGACGAAATTTTATAATGAGGGAAGAATTGTAAAGAACAAGCTCTAACTTACATAAATCGTAATTATTTAAACTAATATAATTAAAATTAATGTCTAAATATGTGGACAATTGGGTCTAGAAGGAAAAATCTTCAAAACGGACGAAAATCAGGCATGTGGCTCAGGCCGGCACTGTAGCGTGTTGGACCGCACCGTGGCACGCCTGGGGTGCAAAATCTAGTGCCGGACATACCTGAAGTGTGCCTGAGCTCCCTAGCAAGCGTGGATTCCAAAACCTTCCATGCCTGATTCGCACTCGAGTGCGAGTCTATTATAAAAGTCAACTGAGGATATGTTCCACCACATTTTCAAGCGATAGAACAATTTGAGGAGAGAGAAAATAGAGAGAGAAAACCTGAAGGAGAGAAAAGAAGAGAGAGAAAAGAGAGAAAGCTTCTGAATAGCTTAAATTTTGAAATTTGGACTAAGAATTTTAGCATATCAGGTAAAAGCGAGTGCACCTTTAGCTCCCTTTTTCCTTTATTGTGATTTATTTTCATTTTTTTCAAATATTATTACTCTAATACTTGTCCGAGCGAAGATTTTGAAGTAAAAGTATGAAAAATTAGGATATTTGTTAGTTTATTATAATTTTATAATGAAATCTATCAAAAACTCATATTCTATTATCTGTATCATAATTTATGTATTATTTTAAAATTTTCTTTTTGTCTAAAAGTATAAAAATAATTCCTATACGTTTGTACTTCATAGTTATAAATTTTTAAGTATTATGTGCTATTTGTATATACTAAAAATATATTATATATTTAATTATGTGATGTATACTTATTAAATTTGTACAAAAATTTTTAAATTTCTACTGCATAATTTTCTATTAAACTTTCATGTTTATGAATTGAAATAATAAAGTTGTATATGATATTATGAAAAGAATGAAGGGACTCTACAATTCTGTTATGATAAGTAAGAATTATTCTTCGAAAGAATGAGAATTAAGAATTAAAAAACAAAGTATAAAGTTTTTATTAAATTAAGAGGTTAAAAAATTGTACCAAAAATTGTTTAACAGATAGTATATTCATGCATGCCTTAATATATTGTAGTGAAAGATCGTTGTCTAATAAGTAAATACTACAATACGATTTTGGGGCCCCGTCTACAAGAAGATAATATATAAATGGCCCACCTCTAAGTTCTTAAATAGGAGGTTTGGCTTTTGATTGTATAGAGAAAAAACACAATTCAGATTTCGATCGATCGCTCTTTTAGTCAGTAAGGCCTACTGGCCATAATCCATAAAGATAAGTAAATTTTTAACATGTTTTGACAAATAAGAATAAGAAAGAATAAGAAGTATAATTTGATGGCTAATGGTAAGAAAAGAATAAGATAAGAAATCGAAAAGTTGTATTCATATTTATGTTATTTCATTCTATACGATTGATACCTCTTACGATATAAGTTTAAGATTAAATATATATATATATGCATCTTTTTTGTTATGTATAATACCTTATTGAATATTTGACTTACTTCTTCCTATTTTAGTAACCCTTCAGATGATTCACACGAATTTTTTGCTTGATAACAAAGAATGAAGGTTGAAAGACTTAATTTAGACCTTCAAAGCTATTATTTTTGCTAACCTAATGATTTTTGGATGGTATGTATTATATTAGTTGTTAGTTCTAGTTTGATTTTAGTTGAAAATTATGATGGAATTGATGCAGAATTTTGGATAGCTTTGATGCTTAGGATGATATTGTATAATTTAATCTCAATTGTATGTTAATTATGTATAACAGTTGACATATGTAATAAATAATAACTATTTCAGTTTTAGATGGATAAATTTTATATATGTTTGTTGCTTCTACAGATTAGTATATGATTGATTTGATAGGCATTTTTTTAATCATTTTCCTAGAGAAATTTTGAGAAGAGAGAGAAGGATCCTAGGAGAAGAGATAAGAGAAGAAGGAAAAAGCTTGAGGAAACTCCAATTTGGTTAATCAAGGCTTAATTTAGGTAAATCAAGTTAAGACAATTACACTATATATTCTCTTTCTATTGTTACTATCCTTTCCACTTTTCATGAGCAATTCTTGTTATATTACTCAACTATGTTATAATTTCAAAGTTATATTATTTGTACTAACCATGCATGACAGTTTGTCATAATTTTATAGCAGAATTTTACAATAATCTATGCCTATGTTTAACTAGCATGTATATATATGCTAAATCCTACAACTATGTCTCATTCATGCTCTAAATTCCTAGTCTTATGCTCATGCATGTTCAATTTCGTAGTTAACCTTCTTGCATAGTTAGAAATGATAAGTATTAGTTATGAAAATATTCTAAAAATTCATTAAAAAAACTCTCTGCAAAGTTGTTAAATAAGATGGAATAATGTTGAAATTATACATTTCTGAATTTTTGCTGTCATTTTACTAAGTTTTGATTCTTGTATGTATTAAACTCATACAATAACTTTTACATACTTTAAATTACCAAAATACATGTCCTGTATGAACTGAAAAATGTATATGATTCAATATATAAGGTCTAAAGTTTAATGTACAAGCTAAATTATGCTTAACTACTATTTTTCAACACTCGTTGGTTCCGCATGCTTGAAAAGTGTATTCAATATGTTTACATGATTATAAAGTGTTGAGCATAAGTTTCAGCATATTAAATTACACATTATATGTTCTGAATTTCAATTAGATGATCTAAATGTTTACTGAAAACCCTGCACTAAATTCCTAAATTTCATTCTACAATGAGCTATTGCTGATTTTTGCACTACACCATATTGATTTTGCTACATTTTTGCTGAAATTTGTCCCTTGCATGCCTCAAATTTGTATATAAGGTTTTACATGATTTAAACTATCAAATGTATGGCTAATATAAACTAAATAATATATATAATTGAACCTGCTATTCTAAAATTTATATAAAACTCGGCACACATACTAAATTATATATGTTTTGTTGAAATTTCTAATTTATTGGTTTATTGATTCTATTCTCTACAGAACATGCTACTTCAACATCCCACAAAAGAATAAGTTTTATATGTCATAGAATCACTGAAATGTGAAAGAAAACTCTATAATTATACTATGATATATGACCATTTTCTTTAGGAGTAAGAAATTTAAGAAGAACCAGGAATAATTATAAAGTTTTTCTAAGAACGAGAATTAGACCAAAGTTATTGTTCAGTAAATAGTATATTTTAGTATGCCTTAATATATTATAATGGTATATCGATATCTGACTTTATATAACCGCAGGATTAAAAAGCGGTATTTGACCCTATCAATAGGGTTATATGTAAATGACTCACATTTATTTCTTAAATAGAAACTTATGGCCTTTAATTGTGTGAAAATATATACAACCCGATCTTCGATTATTTGCTCATTTAATTGGTAAGACCTATTGATTCTGATCCCTAAAAAATAAGAATTAAGTATGTTTTGATAATTTAAATGGAAGAAGAATATGACAAGAATAAATTGAAAAACCTACAATAAGTTGGACATATATTTATATGAAATTTCATAGCATATTATTGAATTCTGATGTATTTATCCTTCCATTATTTTCTAACGCAAAGATATATACTTTATTGCTATATACAAGTATCTTGTTGAGTTATTGGATCACTCCTTACTATTTTTATAACCACTCATATGATATGCATGAGTCTTTGCCAGACGTACAAGATTGGATCATTGAGCTAATATGAGAAATTTAGATTAATAATTTGATAATGATTATTACTGTTTAATATTTTTGGATAATATTTATTGTATGCTGTTATATTCGGATAGCATTTGGATAATGGTTAATGAGTCTAGTGTTGTATTTATGTTAAACAAATGGTTTTGGTTGATATTAATTGATATTTCAATTATCCAAATTGTAGTGTTTCGGTTTCCAGTTAGTCATAGCATGATATAAAATTTTGTATCAATTTTCAGGATAATTTTGAAATGTTCAATATGTTAAAATGTTGAATATCGAATAAATTAATTTATTATTTTGATATTTCAGACAGCTTTAGAACATGACTAAAGATGCATAGGGTTGATGTTTAGATTTTCGAACAGTGGGTTATATCTCGGGTAAGAAGGTTATTGTGGCTTTGTTATTTATTTCAGGTTATTGATTGTCCTTTGATTAGTGATTGGTTATTAGAACATAGTGCTATGTTATGATTTATTTTTACAAATTTGTGTACTTTGATTATATTTTTTGACAGGTGTCATTCCTCACGTAAAATTCGATGTCATAGTTGTATCGGTATTGGGGCCACATGTGACATGGTGTATTTCTGGGTCCTATGAATATTTTAATTTATTAATATTGTAGTCGGTCGAGGTACCGATATCAAGTTTACATCCAAATATTATTAAAATGTTATTTGGTTAATTGATATCCGTTAAGTGTCAATATTGGGATTGGAGTTTAAGATGTGATAGTTCTATAATAAAATAAAAAATTATAAGTAATAATGAATACAAGTATTTTACTCTAGAATATTTTTGAATAGAGAATATGTTAGAGGTTCTATAATATTATTGAGTAAAATATTGAAAGTGAGTATTCTAGAACTTATTCATCCATAATAAAGGATGGAAGGATAATTATAATCGTTAATTAAGGCAGATGTATTATTAAATAAATGGATGAACTCCACTTATTTAGAAAGTTTAGGTGAAGCTTAAAACAACCATTCCATGCTTAGCCAATGAATGATAAATAACCAACTTGAATAGTTTTAGGGGTAAGTTTATAAAGTTTGTTTGCAATTGTGAGTGTTATAGAGGTATTTCATGCCATTGTGTTTAATCTTCCACATACTAAACAATATTTTCTCAAAAAATATTATATCTTTACACATTTTGAATTTGACCATAAAAATTTTATTAGTCAGTCTACATTATAAAGGATGTTATAAATAAGTGTTACGTGGATAACTGATGAAAAATATTGTCCCATAACAATTGATACTAGAACTAGGTTTGTGATCAAAGCTTAATGAGGAAGCTGCGCTTAGGCAATGCCAATGAAAGACTAAAGTTACAAGGGAGCTAGTCAACATTTATACAGGGGCAATCATCACTATGCCAAGGGTAACATTACTAGCATGGGAAGTGCGATCAAGGATGAGGTGCCTCTTAAGACGAAAAGCACAAGAGATATCAAAAGACTCTTTTTTCCATGTTTAAAGCTAGACTATCTTGTGTGAAGAAGGTCTGAGAGATGTCAAAGGCCTAAGGGAAGGCTTTACTAACCATTAGAGTGAGTTTTAAGATTCTATGGATCCACCAGTGAATATGATGGAATCTACTATGGCAAAGCCTCATAAAGACATGGTAACATGCAATAGTGTTGCTAGAAATGAAGGGTAACTTGGAAGTTAGGGTATAGGTCCTGACAACCAATGTTGCAGCAATGAAGGAAGACTGGGCCATTTGCAAGGCGATGGTAATTGGCAGACAATTGCGGAAGCACCTAAGGTGAAAGCATCCATATAGTGTCTTAGATATTTTTTTGAATTCTCACTATAATATTTTGAGTTGCGGGTGGCGGTGTTATTACGTATTCGAGATTTTGAGGTAAGTTGTTATTAATACTTGAGATGATATTTTGCATGTAAGAACTTTGAAAAGAGTAAGTTTAATGGCGAAAAAACTGCGATTTGTATAGAAGGATAGAAATTAGTCATCTTAGGGGGCGTAATTGGTTTAAGTATGGATTTTAGGTGTTGTAGGTCTAGGGTCAATTGATGAAAGTTCTGGAATTAATGTCATGTTTTTTTCCTAATTAAATTAGTAATCCACTTGATTAAAACATAAATTAAAAGAAGAAGGTCCATGTGGATAGATGATTATCAAATTGTCAATTGTTTGGAGTGAATTATTGGCTGAGATTTATGAAGGAGTTTTTATTAGAGGAGGTTGCTATCGAAAAAAATTTGAGAGGAAGTCAGTCAGTTCTACTGTTGCAGAAAGAAGAGGAGTTCTTTTTTTTTTTTTTTAAGGACTTCTATAATCCTTCACATAGGAAAATTTCATATTTCTCTTTGATGTAAGCAAGTGTTGATTTGATCATTCATTTGAGATCTTTCAAACATAAATTCTTCGACTCTTCTCATAAGGAATGTATTTCGAATAAAGAGAAAGTGAGGGATGATAATTTGAAAATGAAAAATGAAAATATTACTCGTAATAAAACTCGTATTATTGCTCAAAGATATAAACAAGTGGAGGGAATTGAATACGATGAAACTTTTACCCCCATGACTCGTCTTGAATTTATCAGAATCTTGTTATCTATTACTTGTATAATGAGTTTTAAACTCTATCAAATGGATATTAAATGTGTCTTCCTGAATGGTATCATTTAAGAATAAGTTTTTGTTGAACAACCAAAGGGATTTGTAGATCTTGCTTTTCTGGACCATGTGTACAAACTTAAAAAGGCTTTGTACGATCTTAAGCAAGTCCCTAGAGTTTGGCACAAGCATCTCACTTAGAATCTTAATGAACATGGATTTGTTCGGGGCAGTATTGATAAGATCTTATATAAGGTCTAAATCTTTAAATTTATTATAATTATAATTAATTAAGTTAATATAATCAAAATTGATATCAAAGGATATAAAAAATTAGATTAAAAGAGTCAAATTGGACCAACTATGTAATATTTTGAATATTTTTAATTTTATTATTTTATGAAAATAAATTAATTGATTAGTTATGATAATTTTTCGTCTATTTTAGTAACTATTTTGGTATAAAATTTCGTAATTGGATTTAGAATTTGGGTTGAATTATTTAGTGGATCATACTTGAGAAACTTTAATTATGAGATTTATTTTTAGCATTAAATTGGACAATCTTGTAGGAGATTAATTGTTAATAATTGATAAAATTAGTTAATATTACTATTTAGAAAATAAGTAAACATTTAATTTTTGGACCTAGTAAGCTTAGAGTATTTAGACCGATAGATTGGGTTTGGATATTTGAGCCATTAATTTAAATTTAGATTAATTAATGAATTAGGTTAGGTTAATTTAATATTGAACCAAACTAATTAAATAAACATTTATCAAATGAGTCTTAGTTATTAGGAGTTATTGACTAAAAATATAATTAAATTTTAAAGATGTTAAAATATTAGAAAATGAGATCAAAATTTTAAATATTAATGTAAAGATAATTAGATAATTAATTAATTAATATTTTAATTAAAAATAAATAAATATATATAAATATGATAATAACTATATGTAATAATATATATAATATATTATGTATAATAATAATAACTAAATATAATAATATATTTAATATGATGATGGCGACGATGATGATGATAACAACGAGTGGGACAAAAAAATGACGAAGAAGGAAAAAAGGTAGGGGAAGAAAAGAAAGGAAAGGGAGAAAAGAAGCGAAGGGGAGAAAGAAAGAATGACGAAAAATAAGGAACGGAGAAGATAGAGAGAGAGGAGTAGCACGGCAAAGGAGGAAGAAATCGACGCTGAATATGAAAACTTAGTAACTCTAACATGAATTACCCTTCACTATTTTAGGGTTTCAAGGATAGGTATTGCGGGGAGGAACGGAAGAAGAGAGTCGCGCACGAATTGAAGTGAAGCCGCCGTTGAGGCCAATGCCGGAAGGAAAGCTGGAAATTGAGGCAAGTAAATTCTTCCATTCTCATTATTAATAATTATTTTTTGTTGCATCTTCTGATTTTGTGGGAATCGGTTGAATTCTTGATTTTGGGAATGGAAGATGGAAAAACAAAGCCACGGCTAGAAAGGTGAAAGCCTCAAACTTTAGGGCTCCATGTTAAATTTGGGATTGATAAAGTTTTGAGTGGAGTTATGAAGCAATTGTCGTATTTGTTATAACAGCTGATTTTGGGGATGTGGCGTAAACCGGGAGAATAGAGCGTCGTGACCTATTTTGCCTCCGGAACCCAGTTTTGGGATTTGAAAAATGGAGAGAAACTGGTGGTGTGGGTAGGAGGTATATGGCATGTATACGGAGTTGTGGATATATGTACCGTGGCGTGAGTGTGTGTATACGGGCGTGTGTATATGGTGTATAAATGTGGTATATATAGGTATAAATATAATGGCAAATAATTATACGCTATATTGAGAGTTTCACGATTAATTGGAGTGTGATAATTAGTGAATTTGTACTGCAAAATTCTTGTTCTACGTGTTAGAATATGCAAGTTAGGATTTTCATTGCTTTACTATAAGAACTGAAAGAGAAGGAGAAAAACAGAGCACCAATGCTTAGTTTGAGGCTACAGGCTTAATCAAAATGGTTTGGACGACACTAATTATAATTATTCTACAGGTTTAGACTATCGGTTATTATTCTGTATAAATGGAGCAAAAATTCTTAGTAAATTGGAAAAATGAGTCATGTATAGATGCAGCTACTGAGAATGCCAATGAAGATACGAGTGGGTAGTGTGTGTGTCTTTGCGTGAGTGTGAGGAGTGTTACAATGTGCGTGTGGGTGTGTGTATATGGTGCTGGTTGCAAAATGGATCGTATGGGATTCATTGTGTGGGTGTAAATTTATATGCATAATATGGATGAGTGTGTGTACATGTATGTATATATATTTATATGTATAAAGGAGATATATATATAAATATATATTTGGCAGGTTTATATATTGGTATATAAATATAAGCTTGTGATGTATGTAGGTGCGCGGATATATATATATATATTTATGTGTTTGTGCATGTGCATGTGCCCGTATATATACGGGTCAGGTACATGTGTTGGTCAATTGAAAAATAGATTTATATAATGTATATTTACGTATATATATATATGTTGAGAAGAAAATTAATAGTAATTATTATTTTAATTGACCTTCGTAGAATTAATCAGGATAGTTGGATAGACGAGAATCATGAGTTTGTTCGGTAGTGATGAAATGAAAGAGTATTCTATGGCATTGGAAATAAGATTTGGCACACTTGAAAAATCGGAGATAATCGAATCAAATATTTAAAATGGTCGACAAAATATTAGAGTTTATTAGTTTTTCTCCTATTTCGGTGATAAACGATTCTTTGTGTTGGCTTTAACCGTGTATGTAGACATTACTGGGATTCTAAAGTGGAGGAGAGTGTGTGAAGACTCTATGATAATCAAACGAATGGGAGTCTGTGAAACCTTAGAGTAGTCTATACTTTTTTAATACTAATTTCATTCCAGATATCGAGGTCGTTGCGATTGAGGATGGACACTTATAGCCTAATTACTATTGTAAATAATGATATCAAAGATATCATTAGTGAGGGTATCGGAGATGATATGAGTATACTAAGAGTACAACCTCTGAGAGGACTATAGAGATAGTGGGGATACCATGGATATAGGGTAATCTCATGGTACTCACCTAACCGTTGGGAGCGTAAATACACGGCCTTTGGTTCACTACGATAGAATAAGGTTTAAAAAAATTCTTATTATCTCCTACAGTTGTGATCTCAAATTAAGCTAATAATCGGATTCTTATTATCTCGTATAGTTGGTTAAGGTCATTAATATTGATGAGGGATATTAATAGCCTAGTAACCATCGTAGAGAATGATATTAAGAATATCATTGGCGAGGGATATCAAAGATGGTATGAGTATGTTACTGGTATAACCTCGGGGAGGATTGTAGGGGTAGTGGGGATACCATGGATATTAGGTAACCTCGTGGTACTTACTCAACTATTAGAGGCGTAAATATACATCTTTTGATTCACTACGACAGAATAAGGTTCATGAAAATTGTTGTTATTTCGTACAATTGTGACCTCATACTGAACTGATAATCGGATTCGATAGAATCCATCTTGCATTCCTGATATTCAATTATTTTTATAGCTTTTGGATCGTGAACACGATATGTTATTAAGGCTCAAATAGTAATTGGTATATCATATGCTATTAATAATTTTATATATTTGTTATTATTATCAAAGATACTTACTTGTATTCCTCTATTGTTGATTATAATTACTTATTCGGTATTTTACTCACTCTTATATTTTATTGATTTCAGAATAGATAGGTTGACATCAGAATACAAGGGATCACGTATTGCCGTGTAGAATCCAGATAGAGGTAATCTAAAAAATTGAGACTTCCATGATAGGGATTTGAGATTTTTATTGGTTCATTGACTTTTAAACATTTATCGTGTTTTCATTTATGAGGATTGGACATTATGGACATCGATGCTATTTCTCTTTCAAGTGATTTATTATTGTTATTACAGATGTTTATTTAATAATACAGTTATGATGATCATTTATAGTGTTACAAATATAAGTGATGCGATGATTTTGAGTGAATTTAAATTGTTTGATATTATAATTTATGATATATAATTGACGACTTTGGATGATTCAAAATTTTTACTTGGACGATCCAGGCTAAGTTTGGAGACTCAAGTTCGGGTCGTTAAAGGCTGAATCTGAGTCTCATGCATTCCTAAATCTGGGCTTGAGACTGAGGATGCTTGAAGCGTGCTTGAGCCCAGAAAACAGTGATCTTGCATTTGAAGTGCGCTTGAGCCCAAAAAACAAAGAACTTCCGCCTAAAGCGTGCCCAATCCGCGGTCGAGCGCTGAATTTAGAATCACGACACCTGAAGCTCACCTTGGTGGCGTTCGAACTCCACTCAGTTACAAATAAGATCCCTGCACTTATTTCTATCATTTCGGTTGCGATTTTTAGAACTAGAGAGAGAGATGTGGATAAGAGAGAGAGGAAGAAAGATAAAGCCAAGAAGCTCAAATTTGAAGTGATTCAAGTTAGGGTTTGAGTAAATCCAAGTCAGGGCAAGTGCACTTTAAACCCTTTCTTCTCTTGTTGTTGTTATTTGCCATTTCTATTGAGCAATTTTGTCTAGATGATAGTCCAAGTCATGATTTTAAAGTTTATATGTATATATTAAGCATGTATATCCATATTTTATAATTTTGTAAAGGTATTTCATAATATTTCATATTTAAATCAAGTATAGTAAATATATAGGTTAAATTTTGTGCTATAACTTCATGCATATTCTAATTTTAAGTTATGATACTCTTCCACACTTGAATTTCGTATATAAGTCCTTTTATGCTCAGAAATTTGGATTTAACCCTCTACATACACTAAATTTCTTCATAAAAATGCTCTACATGCTTAAATAATCTATTGAGGAAAATAATAAGCTAAATTTCTAAGTTATTTACTGAACTATTGCTAAATTTTGAATTGTTCATACCACAAATTTATATAGTAATCCCCTTATACTTTAAAGTTTACTGTATATATGTTCTGGACTTGTAATATAAGTTACATATTCTAACAATTCAAAGAATTAAGCTCTGCATGGGAAGTATTAAAACTAATATTGTAGAAATTGTTATGCCTGCTAATTTTTATTGCATTATTTGAATTTCTGCTACAATCCATGGTTCAAATTCATGCTATAGCTTATAAAGGCCCTAATTTATCAAATGTACATTTTATGAAAGTTGGAAAATATATATATGTTGGCGCTTAAAATCTTAAATTCTAAATTTTATGATGAAAATGCACCTCATGCTAAATTTTTTGCATTAATTGTTGAATTTTGAGTTTGAAAAATTTTAAACTTTTAATTGAAGTACGATCAAATTTCTACTAAATTATGAGTATGAAAGTATGAATTATGAAAGAAAACTCTACAATATATCAAGAATTATGATTATGTTCTCTAAGAATGAGAACATTAAGAACCAAGAAAATGTAGAGTTTTCACAAGAATTAAAAAATTAAACTAAGGATTATTTTAACTGGTAGTATTCTTTGGCATGCCTTAATATATTGAGTGGGATATCAATTTTCGACCCTACATAACCACGGGGTTAAGAAATGGCATCTGACCCCATCTATAGGGTAATATGTAGACTACCTATTTCTGGGTCATGAATAGGAGTGTATGGCCTTTAGTTGTGTGGGAATATATACAATTTGGTCTTCGATAGTCCGTTCCTTTAGTTGGTAAGGCTGACTGGCCATGGTGAAAATATATTTCCATTTTTAATCTAATAAAAAAAATGTCTCTACTAATATAAATTTTTAAAAATTGGTGCATTGGCTGTTTTGGGAAAATTGTGAAAAACATTTAATTATAACCAATGAGCTTTTTAAGAGCCATTTCAAAGTTGGATAGCGTACACTTACAAGTTTTTTCGTGGTTTCTTTGGAAAGTTTTCTAGAAAACAACCTCAAATTTTCATTACTGAACATTCCTTATATGTTTGTTCCTCTTTTGTTATATTTATTTAATTTAATCCAGAAGTACTTTAGTATATTCGGTTACTATTGTTGTTCCGGAGATTTTCAGATGCTCATTACTTTCAATCAAGTTTTCTAGGATCCATAAAAGCAGCTTGTTATACCTATAGAAATTTAGGAAACTGCCAAATCTCAACTTTTTTTTTAATTTAATTCTACACTTTTGTTTTTCCCAATTTAATTTTTAAATATTCTTTTAGTACCCCATTTTGTACTATGTAAAAACGTTTGCCAAAGTTATCATAATTTACTAGCACAAGATATGCATGTGATGTAAATTCATAGTAAAATAGAATTTGGATATAAAGTTGATAAAAATGAAAGCTACAGAATAAAATTGGGAAAATAGAAAAATGAGAATATATGATTTCTTCTCTAGGAATTCAATGATTAAATTGAGCAGTTTTATTAATCTTGAGGAAATTCTAGCTTGGTATTGCCTTTTTTCCATTGAGGAGACACATTAAGCCTTGGTTGGGTACATAACCCACTGTCATAGCCCTCTTTTACTTGAAAGCGCCCTGTCATAACCCAGATGCAGGCAAGAATTCATCCTAGGTCTGTTAGAACGAGAACAAAAGATTTTACCAACTATGGAAGTTGGCACATGCTATTGGATTATGCCTTTGTCATCTAACAAGGTCAAAAATTTGTAATGCTAATTTTTTTTTCTTCTTGATTCTAGTCATTTGCATCATTCTCTTCCAGTTGGATACTTGCCATGGATATTTGATGTGTTAGAGGATTGAAGTCTTAATTATGACTTCTGATAGCAGACAATGATGTTGCAATTCGAAATTCATAAAACTTTATTATATCGGCTAAAAATGATCATAATTCAAATTCTTTGGTTCTATTTTGCTATAAATGGAACACTCTCCATAGCATTTAGTAAGCAGCATTATGAGAACCATACATCATTTCTTAGTGATTTTCATTACTTTTCTCCATCTTCAATGGTTTTCTTTGTGATTTTTCTTGACTATGTTGCTTCCTCTTCCAAGTGTGATTAATCCTCATTCGACATTCCTTCCTATTTGTTCTCACTCTATATTTGTTTTCTGACCTTTAGTACATTTTTAGTATCGTTTATTCCAACTGTCAATTCCTTTGTTCCATGTTGCATCTCCTTGTACTGTTCTACACGTAGTCTGAATTTTTCTTGGTCATTTAAGATGTCCACCACTGAGAATTTTCTCCAAATGCTGTTATGCTAACACTTTTTCACATCGGAAGCTTTCCTTATCAAGATTCAAGTTCTAGGAAAAGATATACTTCATAGACAAGGTCAAGAGTCACTTTCAAGCATAATACTTGTTAAGAAGACTTCTGACGCTCCTGAACAATAAACAATAGACCTAACAAAATTAGCAGAAAATGGATTCCAACCCTTCCATTGCATAATAATAGGACCACAATAGGCAGTGTGTTAGAAGATGTGGTTTGTCAGGGTGTAGTTGAGAGAGAGGACAATGATAAGGGGTAAAAGTGTTGCTTTTCCCCTTGGCTATGTTGAGGTGAAATGGACAGGCCAATGACTCGTTACTAGTGAAGGTTGGCGGGATGGTTTCTGGTGCAGTTTTGGAGGCTGTCCGACAATTGTTGGCAGCGTCCAGCAGCTGTCTGATGTTTGCAACTGGCATGGTTCCAGTTGCCCAACTTCCAGTCATGACAATCTGATATCTGGGCTGGTGCTTGAAAGGGATTTAAATGGTGGGCGTTTGTGTTGGGGTTCAAATAACCCGGATTCGCCCGATCCGACACAGCAAAAAAAATCCAAACCTCCCTGTTAGTCGACAATTACCAATTAGTTGACACAAAGAACAAAAAAGAAAAATAATATTTTTAATATGAAAACCCTTCACAAACCGAAGGGAAAAATCATGAGATATTTAATTCATAAATAAATTTCACCATGTGAAAATGGTTATAGAAATCCCTTTGACTACATAAGCCTCTAAAAGCTGAGAACAAAAACAAAGAACAAGAATACAAGAATAAAGGTTTGGCTACTCATTGTTCTTTATTAAGTTTTGCTTCTTCTTACTTTTCTTTCAACACAAAGTAGAGTGGACTGTGAACAATGGAGGAGGAGGCTTTCTGAAAGCACTTAGCCTCCTCCTCGTTCTGCAGCAATGTTGCTTCATTGCAACTGTCCCACGCAGCTGCTCACGCTCACACACTTGCTACTCCAGTGCCTGCTGCACTTTATAGTGAGGTGTGGACCAAATTCCACAGCACACATGCTCTGCAGGACTGGTTGTGTGCACCAGAAGCTTTGCCAATTGCTTCCTGCCACTTTGTAGGTAACTTTTTGCTTATGGTCTGCAAGTTTACAAATTCTGAAAAGTCAACTGTCCGCAACGTCAGCTGTCAGCTTTCCACAATGTCCACGGTCCTGCTGCGCTTAGCGACCTCAACCGTTATCTGCATCACTTACTCAAGCTCCCATCGCCACTCTGGAATTGCCTTTATCCTTACAATTCCACCCTGGAAATCCACTTTGGATTTTCACCGCAAAATGCTACTCCAACATTTTACACTTTGGAAATCCACTTCGGATTTCCTCACTAACCAATACCACTTGGGCATTTTCGCTCCAGAAAATGCACTCCCGCATTTTCACTCCGAAAATGTACTCCGACATTTTTCACTCCGGAAAATGCATTCCGAAAATCCTTTTTCTGGATTTCCACTTCGGATTTTCCATTCCGGCAAATTCCACTCCGGAATTCACGACTCCAGAAATCCTTTTCGGATTTTCTCTCCTAAAAATCCACTCCGGAGAAATCCTCTCCGGAGAAATTCATCTCCTTTCTCAATCGGTCAACATCACATTGATCAGATTTTGCTCTCAACTGGTCAACCTCCCATTGACAGGCTTCTTTTCCCAATCAGTCAACCTCCCGTTGACCGACTTCTTCTTCCGAGCCACCTGCTAGCCGTATCCCGGCAACTGCCTATCCAACAATTAGCACTCCGACATTTGCTTGCTCCAACAAACGAACACATATGAAATTTGCCTTCTCCAGCAGACGGTTTACTCTGAGATTTGTCTTCTCTGATAAATGGACTCTTGGTCATTGTTGCAATTAGTTTGTAGCATTTCAAATATCATACAAAATATGTATAATCATCGATTATACTTTTAGTTTGTTAAGTCACTCACAAGGGGGCAACAGCTCTAATAATTTGGAGATAATGATGCCCAAAAATGAGTTTTTCGCTCCTTTACCTAGGAGGTAGTCTGAGGGGGAGGGAGGGTAGGATGTGACTCCCACTTCCCTTAACTCCCTCCCCATTTGCGCCCTCCCCCTTTTGCCTTTTACCCCTACCAAACAAGTTCTAGAAATTGAGAACATGCACTCAAATTTTCTCGGCTGTTGAGAATCTTTTGCAACTTTGAATTTTGCATTGCTTACTTGATGGCAATCTCTCCACAGGTGCCCTAAAAAGGAAAAAAAAAAAAGAGAATATAAATAAAAAAGCTAAGTGCTTTTCTGGAAGTACGGGCAATAAAAGAAATGGTACCCCCACCAAAAAAGCGTGGGAGGGATTTTAATTTGATTTTTGTCATTTGTTGCTCAATGGGGTCCCCTACAACCCCCGACCCCTCGGACCCATGGCTAGAGTTAAAGTATGGGTCTGCTGTGAAATTTGGCCCATTAGATCCATGCATGCTGGGCCCATTAAGTATAGTCTTCAACCCTTAAAAATCCTCATCCGATGCACACACAATCATATCAATCTAATTTTCTAAAATTTTACTAAAAATGTGTGATACTCCTTCAAAATGTCAATCTCTTTTACTACTTTTTTAATAAGAAGTTTGGCTTAGAAAGGTTTAAGAAGAGTCCATTATCCCGAAGGGTAGGTCACTGCTGGTTGATAAGTAATCGTCATTAAATTATTATTTTAATATTATTAAAAATTATAATATTTATCTATCAGAATACACAAATTATAAAAAATTTAATAAAAAATCTAACTATCACCATTTTTTTAAAAAGAGTTTTCTTTTACTACTTAGATGAAAAATCTAATAATTATGAATTACTAATTTTATATACAATTAGAAAAACATAAATTAAGAAAAAAATATGAAAAGTATAAGCACAAAATTATTTTTAAGTACATAAATATTAATTACTAAATAAATACAAAGTTTTACAAACTAATAAATATTATATTTTGATACATAATTTTTTTATTAATTTTAAAAAATAAACTTTTGTGAAAAAATCTTTTCAAATCAACGTAACTAAATTTGTTGTAAAACTTGAACTTATAATATGTAAATAAAATATTTATACTCTAACATGCCTTATAATGTAACACTAATATAACCTATAAAAGATGATTTTTTTTTCTAAAATTTATAACAAAATAAAATAAATTATGAAAAAATATTAAATATATTTTATTATAAATTATAAATGATTTAATTTTAGTTTATGAAAAAATATTTCTACAACTAAATATAAATATATACATTTATAAATAAAATCTTTTATAAGTGCCTGATTAAAGATTAAATTAAAAATAAATTAGTGTCAACTCTAACCTTCAATAAAGATGTATGTAAATTATTTAAGTAAGATAACACCTTTAAAATTAGTAACTGATAGAGATTTATAATAACATTTGTTTGATATTTAAAAAATAAAAAAAAATTAAAATAAATCACGGATAATACTAATATAGCTAACTAAGATAATATCTTTTATATAAAAGAAAAAAGAAGTCCCAAAGCCAAACCTCTTAATCATGAAAATCCTACCTATTATTGCATGCATACCTCAATAATCATGACCCATCCCATTAGCCAATTTTATTCAATACAAAATCATTTAAATTTAATTTTTAAATCAACATATAAATATAATTAGTATTATGAATGAATAAATAATAAATAATAAATAAATAAGAAGCCCTAAGGAGAAAAAAAAAAAGACCCATTTGATGAGCACAGAACACAAAAAATATAAAATAATTAAAATGAACTAATAACATTTAAACTTTTTAAATGTAAAAGTTCAAAAAATATATATTATAGAACAAAACTAAAACCAATAAAAAAAAAAAAGAAGATAATCTTTAAATTAAACTTCACTAATTTTATATATAATTGGAAATTTTTAATTAAGATTAAAATTTAAAAAGTATAAACATAAATAGAGTAATTAAAAATAGAGTAAAAAAAAATAAACAAGACATATTTCTAAAAATTGTGTTTAATGCACGTTAATGAAAAAAACCTATTCTTAAACCATATAAAAACTTGTAAATATAATTAATATTTTAGTATAGAAAAAGACTCTTATTTTACTAAAAATTATAAATATAAAAATATTTTTATCTATCTTTTCTCTTTGATAAAAAAATTTATCTGCGAGTAAAAATATACTTATGTTGTAAAATTGTTAATTCTTAAAAAGACTTAAATTATAACTATAATTTCTTTATGCAAAATAATCTGCCCCATAATAATTATGAACCTTACAAATTAAAATGAAAATACAAATAAGGGTAGATAAAAAATAATGGAATTAAGCTCACCTAAATAAGAATACTTAATAGTGCGTAAGAGCTTATTTGATTAAAATTTGGATCCAAATTAAAATATATACTAAAAAATAGCAAATGTGAGATCAATTTTATAGATAGTTTAATAGGAAAAAATAACTCAAATCAAATTTATTTGAAATACATAGAGCTTTTTTTTAATAAAACTTTCAGCTCTTTTATCAGTCAAACTCACCTCTGAGTAAGCTCAATTGAGATAAACATGAAATCATATAATTATATTTTAATTCTTTTTATGATATAAATCGGTTAGCTCTATTTAAAAATAGTTAAAACATGATATCAATAATTATAGAAATAATAATAAACGTGGGTGCTAAGTGTTTGACCCACTAAAATTTTATAAATAATTTTTTGTCAAATTAAATAATTTGATTTTTTTTTTTTAAAAAAATATAAGTTATAGTTAACACACTACAAAAAATCTGATTTTTTGTGATAAAAAATTAGTGACAAATATATTTTTGTCACTAATATTTATAATTTAGTGACAAAAATATTATTTTATCGTTAAAATTTTATAATTAAATAAATAATAATTTATAAAAAATAAAATAATTAATACTAAATAATAAAAATAAGAGTAATAAAAATATATTATTGCTAATTATGAAAAATACATCCTAATACTTAAAAATATTAAAAAAAGTTATAATTTATTTATGAAATTATTATTTTAAAAATCCAAATCTTATAAAAATTTAGTAGATAAAATTTAAAATTTAACAACCATGGAAATGTTTTTAATTTAACATTTTAAATCAAATTAATTTAACGTTCTACCCAGCTCTCGAAGCTTCTAGTGAATCGCCCTCTACCACGTGCACGCTATTTTTTTTATTAAAAATGGTGACGTGCAACCATTGAATGAAAATGCATTCAACGACCGCATGTATCTAAGGCAAATTAAAACCCTCATTCCCTTCAGGCTTCCCTTCATTTTGCTGAGTATCATACTCTCTCTTTCTCTATTCCTCTTCTTCTCTTCATTTTGCTGAGCGCCACAATCTCTCTTCCTCTCTTCCTCTTCTCCCATTGTCGTTGCCGTCATATGAGAAAGAGAGCTACTGTTTCCGTGGCCGTTATTTTTTATCGCCGTTGTCTATCGTCGCTATTTAGAGTTGTCGTCACTGTTCATTGTCCTAAATTAGCCAAATAATCTCTTCCATTCCTTAAAACAATTGTAAATCTATCTTTTTATTATTAAAACATAACAATTTGGTTGTTAAAATTTGTCGAATCTCAATATATAAAATAAGATTTATTTTTACATTAAAATATTTTTCACTTATTTATTGTCACCATCGTCGTCTTCCGTTCAACTGTTTTTCTTTAATTTTTTCTACTCTCTTATTTTGAATATTTTTTTCAATCTTTTAGTGGACGAAAAGCTGTGATTGAAGTATAGTGTTTGATGTATCATCCTCTTCCGTTCAACATTACAATTGGAATAGCTGTTGTTCTCTATTCACTGTTTGAGGTATAGTATCAATTTTCTTGATCATAACCTTCATTGTTTTTATTTTCGTTGGATTGATACTTAAATAGATTTACCAACTTACTTTCTACTTTGGCCATTTATTTTTTTATTTTCTTTTTTCTTCTCTAATTTTTTTGCTAGATCTATGGAATAAGAAAAAATAACTTCAAAAAAAAAAAAAAAACACTAGGTTTGAATCTAGTGTGGAAATTTGACGTAGGTAGTGTATCTGATTAATAATAGTGATAATGAGATCCAAAGATAAAGATAAATGAAAAGGATGAAGTGTCCTGGAACTTAATATTGTGAATATCTCTCTATGATATTTCCCCCTAATTCAACGTAACAAGAACTCTATCTCCAAATGATTAATATAAGTATTAAATAGAAGCCAAATAAATATTTTTTTTATTTTTAATTTAATTTTGTTTTTGGTCTATAGTTATTGTCCTCCTCTCATAGGTATATAAAAGTAGAAGTTGAAAGAAAGAAAGAGCGAGTGAGCAACAAAATTTCAAAATCAATAGAAATTTGTATATAGTTAGTCATCAGATTAGATTTTGAAATTTCACATATACAGCATGTTTATGATTTGTCTTCACATCTTGTTTGTGTATTATTGTATAGAATGGACAGGAATACAATGAATAGTTAACAATATCGTAACTGATTGAAATAGATATACTATATAGATAGCATGATGAAGATTAGAACTAATCTCTTTCTCTTCCTACTCCACAATTTTGCAAGTTTCGTGATTCACGCGACACTTCAGTTTACCAAATACCACCAAGTTGGATTAATCTGACTAGTTATGTGTAACAATTTCGAGACATTTCTAGCAATGCCAACTATTTTAGCCAAACAAATATAATATAGTTTGGTTTTCTTATCTTATTGTTTGAAGCATCATATTCATTATGCTTCCTCATTCTAGTGTTATCCTTGGATCCTATTATTGGAGCTATTGCAGCTGGTAATGTGGCTGTCTTAAAGCCATCTGAAATTGCTCTTGCTTCATCTTCACTGCTTGCAAAGTATGTACCGAAATATTGGATAGCTCTGTAATTAGAGTTGTTGAGGGGGGTGTTCCTGAAATAATTACCCTACTAGATCAGAAGTGGGATAAAATATTTTACACAGGCATGCTCCCTTCATGCTACTTGACTGGTGAATATAGTTTTTAAAGTGTTGATATATTTCACTAGAGAATTCTCTTTTATTAAGGAATCCTTATTATATTATTTGGGTTTAGTTATTATTTATTGTTGAGCATGAAATTGGCCTTTGAGGTATAAATGTTTGTGGGTTCAATTAGCTTCTATTTTTGAGGCAGATATTGAATTTGTAAGTACCGAAATAACTCAGTGGCATTCTTTGCTTGGTTGCAGTTTGATGGGTTGGTAGACTCTATTGGAATTATTACTTTGGTGGTTTGATCTGTGCTGATCAGATGTATTCTTAGCTGGTTATCTTTTATCTTTTATGACTAGTGTCATGATCTCAGGGGTTTTCCTTCTTGCGATGTACCTACTTTTTGGTGGTTTCTTCTTTAGATTCGGTTGATGGCCGTTGACGGATGTAATTCTATTTATTCTATTTTTATTCTTTCCTTTATATCGACATTATGACTTGTTTCATGTTGCTCGGGATATACCCTAGCATCTTTGTTCTAAATCCAAGTCGGAAAAACACTTGGAGATAGAATATTGATTTTGTATATTTTCTTTTCATTTATAAAATTTACTTACTTACCAAAAAAAAAAAGTACCGAAGCACGTAAACTTAAATTATTGAATTATAAAATCATGCTTGCATATGACAATAGTTTTCTTCCGTAACTGTTGATATTCGAATAAAGTATTGATATCAAAACCCACCTTGCCTCTTGACCAACCACTTTGTCCCCATTTGCCTCAAATTGATCGACCACTTTACCCCCATTTGCCTCTTTAGCCGGTTAACAAGTTAATTGGCCACTTTGCCCCACTTTGCCCCCATTTGCCTGCCACTTTGCCCCCAATTGCCTCCTTAGCCGATCAATTTATTGACCAGCCACTTTGCCCCACTTTGCCGCATTTACTTCCTTGGCCGATCAATGAATTCTCTTGCCTTTTTGTCTCATTTGCCTCATTGTCTCATTGGTCGGTTACCGAGTTGACTGACCACTTTATCGCCATTTGTCTTTGCGCCATTTGCTCCCTTGGCCGGCTACTTTGCCTCACTTTATCCCATTCTCCGCCAACCAAAAAAATGAAAAGGAGAAGTTCCTCGTGATCTTATTTAGTTATAAAACATTTCTCTATAGTAGCAAGTGACAGATGATCATTTCATCACTTCTTATTAACACTAGGTATATATTTATTTACTTACCTGTTTGTAACGTAGTTTATCTATAATTGTTTTATTAACACTATTTTTTTTCTTATTTTCGGTTGGATAAAAGTTGGATAAATTATGAGACTATTAATGACAGACGAAAGCCAAAGTATAGAAAAAAAGTCATCGAATTTTCTGATTTTACATTTTTAAAAGTTAAAAATTGGGATAAGATATGTTACCCATGCAATAATTATAACAATCTTTTTTATCAAGATAGGAAAATAATTTTTAACCACTTAATCATATATGAAATATTAAGGGATTATAAACAATAAATTTTTCATAGAGAAGAAGAAAATGACTCTATTAGTGATCATGGACATGATGATATTGGAAAAAAAGCCAAGATAATGATTTCGAATATGATAATACTATTTCTTTGATCCATGATGTTATAAATGTTAGAAATTTAGATTTCAGTGAGAATGTCGACCATGTAAGTGATGAAACTGATCAAAATGATGTAATGCCTGAAAATTTTTATAGACTAATAAAAGATACTGAACAAAAATTATTTTTAGGTTGTGATCATTTTACTAAATTAAAATTCAATTTACATCTACTCTATTTGAAATGTATTAATGGTTGGAGTGATAAATATTTCTCAATACTATTGAATTTACTGAAAATAGTATTTTTTTTATGACAGTAATTTTTCAAATAACTTTTATAAAGCAAAGAAGTATATAAGAGTTTTAGGATTAGATTGTGTTTAGATTGATATTTACAAGAATGATTGTATCTTTTATAGAAATGTATATGAAAAATATCAATACTTTTCAATTTGTGGGTGTTCGGGGTAAAAAATTGATAATGATGAAGGAAAAAATATTTCGCATAAAATTCTTCGGCATTTTCCACTAATACCTAGACTTCAAAAGTTTTACATGTCTTCAAAAATAGTATCTTATGTACGATGGCATAAAGAGAAATGCCTCGATAATGAAGTTTTGAGACATCCAGTTGACTCAAAAGCTTGAAAATCTTTTGATGAAATGTACCCGAACTGTGCACTAGATTCCCAAAATATGAGGCTTGGCTTAACTTCTGATGGATTTAATCCTTTTGGCGACTTAAGTACATATTACAGCATATGACCAGTGATATTAGTTCCATATAATTTCCCACCATGGATGCCTATAAAAAGTGAATACTTTATACTGTCATTATTAATTCATGGTCCAAAAGCTCCTGAAAATGATATTGATGTATTCTTGGAACCATTAATAGACGAGCTTATGAAATTATGGTATGTTGGGGTTGAAACCTACGATGCATTCAATTTAAATAATTTTAAATTACATGCATCATTACTGTGGACTATCAATGATTTTTCAGCTTATGCAAATTTATCAGGTTGGAGAATGAAAAAAAATTTGCTTATCCTAGTTGTAATGTTGATACTTTCTTTTATAGATTGTCACACGGTAATAAATTGTATTATATGCGTCATTATAGATTCTTAGATGCCAATCATAAATGGAGATTTGACAAAAAAATTCTTTGATGGCACTATAGAAATACAACATGTTCCCAAACTATTTTCAGGGGATGATGTCATTGATCAACTTTTTGGATGTGATAATATGATATTTGGAAAGGTCGGTACTAAACAAAAGCAACCTAAATATACTCTCAAGTATAATTGGAAAAAGAAAAGTATTTTTTTCAAATTGTCTTATTGGAGTAAAGTTTTAGTTCATCATAATTTAGATATTATGCATATTAAAAAGAATGTCTGTGAAAGCATTATAAGCACGGTATTAGGAATTGATGGGAAGATAAAGGATAATGTGAATTCTCGTTTAGACTTGAGAAATATGGAAATTCAAAAGGACTTGTATCCTATTAAAATAGAAGATAAATATTTAATTGCTAAAACTACCTATACGTTGACATTTAAAGAAAAAAGGATTGTTTGTAAGTTTCTTGCAAATTTGAAAGGTCCAGATGGTTACTCTTCAAATATAGCTCGATGTATAAATTGTGTTGATGGTAAAGTTTCAGGGATGAAAAGTCATAATTATCGTGTATTTATACAAGACCTGATTGTACCGATATTTCGTGGTATCTTACTTATAGAAATATATGAGCCATTAGCTGAATTAGGAGTGTTCTTTAAGCAATTGTGTGGAAAAAGATTACGAGTGGATGCATTGGAGAAATTAGAATGCAATATTACTTTGACCTTTTGTAAAATGGAATGTATCTTTCCCCCATCGTTTTTTGATATCATCTTACACTTACCTATTTATTTGATAAGTGGGGCAAAAGTTGTAGAACTAGTTCAATATCAGTGTATGTATCCTTTTGAAAGGTGAGATATCTCTAAAATTTATAGCATGTATATTTTGAACATAATGATTATAATATTTGAACTAATAAAGTCTTACTTACATGTATATGCGTAAGTGAAAATCATATGTACATAATAAAGCTCGCCTAGAAGGCTCTATAGCTAAATGTCATATTACAAAAGAATATTTTGTATTTTGATCTAAATATTTGGGTAGGACAGAAACAAGATTTAATCATAAAGAAAGAAATTTTGATGACGGTGAAGTACAACACGTGGGGTTATTTGTGTTTTTTTAAATTTGGAAGAACATTAGGCAAAAGTAGTATTAAAGAGTTGAGTTTTTAAGATTAGAGAAGAGCTCAACTATATATCATCAGAAATTATAAGGAAGTGTAGCCTTTTATAAAGTAAGATACTTTATTACTATGGTATATAGTAATATCATTATTGTAGTATATATGTATTTCAATCCACTACCTATTAATATAAAGAACTCCAATATTTGATGATGAATAGGGGTATAAAAATATCAATCAAGATCGAAGTGTTGATTTATTAGAGTGGTTTGAATATAGAATAAGTAAATTTTTATACATTCTGTATGGTTATTAATACTTACTAAACTATAATACTTATTAATGTCTTTTAATGCTATTGTGTTTAATAGATTACAGAATTGATGAATAAAGGGGATAAAAGAGTAAGCAAATATCTTTTATATTTGGCGCAGGCTCCAATCAAATAATCACTTATTATTCATTATATGTGATCAATGGATACCAATTTCATACAGAAAGTCAAGCAAGAAAGCATAAAACACAGAATAGTAGAGTGGTGGTGAAATGTGATTTATATGGTGCGAAAATAGATTACTATGGATTATTAAGATAGATTATTGAATTAGAGTATAATAGTGAAAACACAATAGTACTTTTTTGTTGTGATTGGTATGACATATATGATATGAAAAAAGGTATTAAAAAGGAACCAAATGGGCTTACAATAATAAATATTACTCGATTTTTACAAACTGATTAGCCTTATGTTTTAGCATGCTAAGTTGAACAAGTTTATTATGTGATAGACCATACAGATTTAAATTTGTGAGTTGTTATTAGGTCAATACCGTATAATTTTTATGATATTCCTGTTGGTAAAGAGATGAATGATCTCTACGAAACATATGTGGATAGTAACAAGCCTACCTTAGAAATAAACTTGGATTATGTTGTAGAGTTAAGTAATATGACGGTACCTTTAGTTAGAACTGATATTGAATCAAAGATTGTAGATATAAATTATACTGATGGATCTAAAGATGTGTACAAGTCTAGTAGTGAAGCAAACGAGTCATTAATGTGGTGATTGTTCAAGATTGTAATTATGTAAAGTATGTGTTTATTATGTGCTATTATTTTATTTTTTATTATTATAATACTAGTTAATTATGTTTTTTATTGTTATAATACAAATTAATTACAAATCAATTGATTATATGTTAATAGGCTGCAAAAGATGCTAAAACTACTTGTGCTTTCAATTTTAGTCTCCCTAAGCAACTGGATGTTGCTCTTCTTGTTTGAAGAGGGTTATCTTTATATAGTGTGTTCGGTTGCAATCCTTGAACATAAAGCAACTTGTCAAAATTTTTGTGACGTGGTTTATATTACCAAAAAATCCTTGATCAATATTGTCATATATAATTGAAATATATATATATATATATAATAGTGTCTGTGTTATCTGTACAGATGCAGTGGTGAGAGAGGTATGTTTTTGATTATCCTTGAACATAAAGCCTAAGTTAGATAGAGTTGAGGATCCAAATTGGGTCAGTATCAATGAGATTTTGTTACAGTACAAAATCATTATTGAGTTCTCAACTAACAACTTAAATTATTAATAAGTTTGCATATATTTGGGATATATGTGCGTGTTGCTATATATATATATATAATGGCTACATTATAAGCATAGATATATAAATTGTTCGCAGCTACTGATGCAGCTGATCTTTACTTCCCTTGGCTAACCCTTTACTTCCCTTGGCCAACCCTCGCCAGAAAATAGGTATGTTCCTTTTTTTTTTTACTTATTTTAAAGCATGATTTTTTAAATATAACTCAAGGGCTATTAGTATTTGTAACTTCAATGGATAACGAATATCAAATTCAAGAAGTGGTTGAAGGTTTAAATCAACGAGAACTAACAGATCAAGGTATAAAAGAAAAACCTTAGTATAAATATGTTTGATATCTAATGACTTATATATATTATGTTTTTTAACAGTTCAACGTGTTAAATGAAAAAGAAAGAGAGATGATAATCCTGTACCTGTGAAGATTGATCTACCATCATTTCTACAACGCGTTGTTGGAGAAAGTGCATCATAATTTATTATAGAGACAAGTTATCTTGTCAAATAATACTGCCTTGTTAATATTGAGAATTGGAAGTAAATGGATAATCATATCAAAATTAAATTGATGCAAAAAGTGAAGGTAAATTTAATAAATATATAATGATGTACCAATAGATTTTGTTGTATTTCTTTTTTGTATTATTTGATATGTATGATATATTGCTATTGCTTGCTTGTAGGAAAAATACGTATTGTCAAATGAAAATTATGTGAATATGGTAATTCAAAAAGAATTGATGAAAAGATTTCGTACTTGGCGTTCTGGTTTGAGAAAAGACTATTACAAAAAGTATAGAACTGACAAGGAACGGATTAAAAAATGCCTTCCTAATGTAAATATTGAGTAATGGAAATGATTGGTTCTAGAATATTAGAGAAGTCAAAAGTTTCGCATAAGTATATCATCATTTATTTATTATTATAAGAGTATGCTGCAAAACATCTACAACCAAAGCATGGAGTAATGAAACAGAGCAACCGAGTTCTATTTTTCATCTATTCTTCACTTTTTTGATGTTATTTCAATTTCTTCTCAGAGTTTCATGTTATTTCAATTTTCGAGTACATTTTTGATGGGCTTTAAATTAGGATTCCATCTTCTCATTGAAGATTTTTTCTTCTCAGTGCTTTAAATTGTTAGAATTAAAGCACCCCTTTCTTCTTTTTTTCCTGTTTGTAGAAGCTGTACAGTAAAAACGTATTTTCTTCATAATTTAACAATAGCTATGAAGATCAGTTTGCATGCTCCATATGTATATCTCTATGCTGGTTCCTAGACACACATATATATGTACTCAGATAAATAATGTTATTTATTATTTCAAATGTAAAATATGAGTAAAAACAATTCAAAGATAGAAGCAAATAGAGAATGAAAAATTACGTTGGTATAAAATCTATTACACGAACTTTGCATGAGATAGTAATTTTCATCTTTAATATAAATCTACTTATAAGTTACAAATATATGATATATTTTGTTATTAGCTAATATTTAAAAAATTATAAACAACGAAGCACCCCACATTCACATTCCAAAGAACCGATAGAGTCAATGGAATACTTGAAATTATTTGTAAAAGAAAAGAAACAGAAATGGAAATTATGTTGATAATGAGTCGGAATATGCATATCATAAGCTTTTAGAATGATATGAGACTCAAGTTGAATAAAATGGTGCTAATGACTTGATGGCAGAGGATATTTTCTCAATTGTTCTTGGATGTAAGTCTACGTATATAAGAGGGATGGGAGAAGGTTCTCGACCAACTAGAAATGACAACAACTATTTAGAAAGTCGCAGTGAGATGCTCGCATGCTTAGAAAATGACATTAATACTCGAATTGAGGTTGAAGTACAATGACGATTAGCAAATCTGCTAAATCAAAATGAAGTCGAGTTTCATTCTAAATTGCTTGTCGAGTTAAAAGCAGATATATTCTGATATACGGTCTTTGATTAAAAAAGAATTATGTACAATACAAACTTCAAAAAAACGGTAATTTTATAACTATCTTTTGTGATCATACTTTTAATTGTTTACATTGAAAAATGACATTAATGTTCTCTGTTCATTATTTTGCTTGGAAACCCTTTGTATTGCCACAATGGGAATTTAGAATTGACACTAAAGAACCTTCAATTTGATATTGTGCATTGTGAAAATCATGATCTACATTCTATGTCGTCCTTTGATTGTTTCCAGCCCAATTTCATATTCTCATGATGTGAGGAATAATATTATTTCTCATGTATGTATGTATTTTTCATTAGAGATTATTAAATATTCTCTTTGTATTAAGCACAACATCCCTACTTGTATAGATTTGGTTTAGTGCTTGTCATTAGTGATTTGAAGGGTTCCATATACACTTGACGGGCAGATTTATTGCTTGTGGATGAAATAATAAAAAATGACTTGGTTGTACACTCTACATTTAGTCATTTGCTTGTTGCAATAAAATTTTATTGTAACTTAGCTGTGTACTTTATATGTTATTTCAAAGGTAAGTTGTAAGGCCGTTTAACAAAAATAAGAAATGAACTTGTGATCAATGTAGTAGGCATGCTAGCGAAATTACAAGCCAATCTAAAGTCTTAAAAGGTCAGCTGATCGTGTGCTAAAACAAGTGAAGGTTCGAGCATTTGAGGGGATCTTAAAAATGTCATTTTTCATATTTGTTTAGTTTATTCCCTAGTATGATTAGATTATATTAAGATATTTAGGATTATATCAGAGTTATTTGTAAAATAATTTATTGTCCATAACAGACCAATATTCAAAAAAAAAAAAGAGACTAGATCAAATCATCTTAACATTTAAATGAGGCATACATATAAGTTCACATTCAGATTGTAAACTTTAAAATTAAGTTTGAGTGCTTAATGTGTGAATCGGCCAATTACTATCTCGATATTTTGATTTGGTACTTGGTAGCCTATGAGCTGGTAAATTATTTTGAGCTGATTAGTATTTTGGGCAAAGTGTCAGGGTCTTGGCAGCCTCGACTTCCATCTGGGACAACATCGGCATGAAGAAGGCGCATTTGAATTCTTAGCGGCTAGGATATGAGAATTGCTAGTTTTCTGGAGCTGAAAATGGCTAAAAACTGCTGCTGCTAGTTCTGGCATGAAGATTGCTCATCGACTGATTTGCTGCTGAAAATGGTAGCTGCTGGTTCTCTAGTTTGCTCATCGGCTGGTTTGCTGCTGAAGATTGCTCAATGGTTTGCTGTTGAAGATTGCTCAAAAATAGCTTCATAGCAAATACAGTTCTGGTTCATCAACTTCAGAGCTAATTGCTCAATGAAATTTTTTTAAAAAATTATTGTAAGACAATTTGATATGAAATTCATTTGTATTTTTGATTAATATAAATTTGATATTTGTGTTAAAATTTTATTCATTAAAGTATATATTTTAGATGTATATGAAATTTATTTGTATTTGTCATGATAATTATTTGTCATTAAACATATTATATTTAGTGGCAAACTAAAATAGTATTTTAGCGATTAAATTATTTTATATATTATTTAGTGACAATTTATTTTTTGTTACTAAAAAAGTCTTTTAATGATAAAATAAAAATTTAATTTTTTTAGTGACAAAATAAAAATTTATCACTAAAAGTTTAGTAATGAGTTTTTTGTAACAATTTAGTGATAAATTTATAATCATTAGTGACAAATTATTTTATTACTATAGATTAATATTGTTGTAGTGACACTTGTGAGATGCATGATAAAATTTATCCTATCATAGGGATGTAAAAGGTTATTATATTGTATGAACTGTTTTTAAAATATGTGACATAATTAAATGAGTTTTTATTATCATTGATTTCACCTTCTTGAATGCTCATTGAAGATTCAATGCCATTATAAGTGTTTTGAAAAATTGTTAAAATTTAACCAAAAATTAGGATAATTAAAGCATTCAATTTGATCACGAGTAAAAATGTAATATTTTCTGACTTTGCTTTAATATTAAGTTACTATTTTTTAAAACAGCAGTTACTTGAATGAATCATACTTCTATATATGTCCAAAAAGTTAAAAAATAAAAGTTTTAAAATTAATATATAAATGTGTTGTATAGTTATTTGCTGCAACAATTTACTTGATAAATAAATATAATTTTATTGATATTAATATTTAATTAATTAATAGAGATTTGTAAGAAATCTAAAATAAAAAAAAATAAATGCATACAATTAAATAAAACTTATATTGTTGATAGTAGGTAGCTCAACTATTATTCAAAGTTGTAATCGTATATTAATATATTTTGTGGATATTTTAAAATTATATTTTATTAAACTTGTCATAGCATTTATAAATCGATTAATAGGTATAATCAAACTAACTAATTAGTTGACCAGTCATTCCGATTTGGTAATTCGGTTATTCAGACTACAATTATAAATAGCTATAATATTATAGTGGATATTGAATCTTGTCTTTGTGTATGGAATATTTATTGATGGATGCACTTTTTAGATCTTTTGACTTCCACCTGTGACACTCGATTTTCATTTAATTTAATTTAATATTGTTAATTTATTTTAAATATATTAAAAATAATTATGTAATATAAATTTTCAAGAAAATTCAGAAAAGAAAGTAGGTTTGATGCCTAATACACGCCCGATGTGCGCCCGTGTAAAATTTTGGCAAATCAGTGCACCACTTGGGCACTCGAGCATAATATTGGCAAATTACTTGCGCCTGAGGTAATGCTCGTGTGCGACTAAAGTTTAGCACGTCTAATGCGTGCATGGGGTAGCGCTCATGTGTCAATTCATCTATATAAGAATATGTGTACTGTTTTTTGCATATTTTCTCGGGAAAAGAGGAGAAAGAAGCAAAATTTTGAAATATCTTTTGGTCAAATTTGTCAAATTAGAGATTAAAGACAAATATTCTTAAATCTATCCTTAGTCTATTTTCATTTACTTATAATTTTGCTTGCATTTGATAATTTTATTATATATGTACATTATTTTAATTATTCGAATATGCATATAGTTTTATCAAATGGTTAGATGTCTTTGCTTAGTTTTACCAAATATTAGAAAAGTCTTAAGGATTTGAATAAAATAGGTAACCAGTTTGGACTATGACACTTATATTTAAATATTTATAAAAAAAAGTCATAAAAATTTACATATGGGCCTTGCTTGTAATATTCTATACATATGTTTCAAGTCAAGATCTATTTTATAGCCGATTTAATATTTGTACTTTTTTAGGATAAAAAATTTTATATTTTGTACAACTCCAGAGTGAAGGTTGTGTACTTTTTTGTTAGAGAGGAAAAATTTTGGACGTTAATATGGAGACCCCACAGTTTGGTATTTTAATAAGAATCATCGTTAGGAATTAAATAAAATTTAATATATTTTAATATCCTATTAAATTTAGACAGATTTAAAAATTATACCTATTATCCACAAGTAGTAAAAAAAAGTGACGTTTATCCCTATCTATAGAAGAAAATATGTAGATGGCTCACCTATGATCTAAATAGTAATGATTCGATCTAAGGTTATCGAAAATATATTTAACTCTACCTTAAAGTCAGCTGTTTAGTTTTTGGTTTTCAGATTTGAGTATATTACAGATTTTCAATGTTTTTACTCGTGTTTAATTTGGATACTCGATACTTTAATTTGAGGCTTGCATGTTTCGACCACCATTTGAATTTGGATATAGAACTTTAGTTAGTTTTGTATAGTTGGATTGTTTGACATTCATTTTTGGATTGTACATTTTGTATACGGGACCACATTTAAATATTCGTTGATTTATCATATTGGATGTTTAAATTTCAGCTCTTATGAATTTTATACATATTTTATTGATTTGTTTCTTTACTTTGATTATGAACATAATATTTTATTATATATATATACTGATACTTATTGAATATTGACTCATGGTATCAAACTAAGAGTTGTAAGGAAACGTCTTTCGGACTAAATTTGAGAAACTAATTACTTGAATATTTTTATATGATATGTATTAATATAGTAGAGAACAGAGGATCTAAGTGAAGGATCAAGTTCAAGTAAAAAAGATGACTATTCGGCAATGTTGGGTCATATGAGTGACATTATAGATTAAATAACTCAACAGCAAAATAAAGATTTAGCCGCAATGAGAAGGATGGGCAGTCAAGGGCATGGTGTGATACCTTTTGATGCATGTTCCAAAGTTTTGGAAGGAATCTAGTCTTATTATGGCAGAGAATTTGATACACTCATTGGAGAAGGTGTTGGAGATAATCAATTATCCCAATGAGGACAAGGCTAAGTTTTTTGCCTAAAAGCTTGAAGGAGAGGCAGATAGGTGGTGGTCCACTCAATGATGGGTTTTGGAGATGGATAACAAAAAGATAGTATGGGACATGTTCACGGAGTCTTTCATGGAGAATATTTTTCCCACCAGTGTTCGAAAGATTAAGGAAGATGAGTTTAATCATTTGAGGCAAGGAAGCAAAATGATAGCGGAATATGATACTGAGTTTACCGAATTGTTCTAATTTGCTCCACATGTAGTGGCGAATGAGGTATAAAGAGCCTGAAATTTTTAGAAGAGTTGTAAGATTTGATCAGAAATCCATTAGTGCCTTTCTGATTGTAGACGTATAGCAAAGTACTTGATTGGGCCCTTCTCATTGAATAAGAGCAACTGAGGGGGAAGTTTTTCGAGAGAAGATCGGAAGGTAGATGTAAGGCCTGAGTCTGTATCTTATTGTAATCTTGATTAATTAAATAAATATAATTAAAATTGAGGTTAAATGATGCAAAAAATTCAGTCAAACATTAAATTTAGATAGAATTATTTTGAATTGAAGGATGTCCGATCGGCACTTGACATGCGCCTGTGCGTGGAAGACATGCTACTTAGTGCCTGAGAGATACTTGATCGGTGCTTGACTGTGTGTTGGCAAAATGTACATGCTGATGCACACTCAAGGGATGCTTGAGCACATTGTGGCAATAAGTCTGCACTCGAGGTACACTTGAGGTAGCACTTGTGTATCGTAGCATTTAACTGTGGCACCTAACACATACTTAATCAACGCTTGAGCGTCACTTAATATAAATAGTAAAATTTACCTGATTTTTATCATTTTTTTCAAAAATTTTGAGAGATGAGAGAGGAGACTAGGAGAAGAGAGAGAATGAGAGAGAAGAAGTCATAGAAGCTCAAAAATAAGTGCATCCATGCTAGAATTTGATAAAAATCAAGTCAAGATAAGTGCATTCTAGATCTTTCTTTAATTGTTGTTATTTTCTCTAATTCTCCGAGTATTTCTTATTTCAAATATTCATATATATCATAAATTTGAAGTTATAATATCTATGTTTAGTATGCATGTAGAATTCTCTTCATTTTGTGACAAAATGAATAAAATTTATGCTTAAACTCATGAATATTGTCTCACTTAGCTAATTTTTGAAATTACTCTACATACATGTGTTAAATTTATAATTAATGACCTTATATATGTTGAATTTCATATATCTCACTACAATACGTTATGGACTTCAAATATATGTATTTGCATACCCTGAATTTTAGCAAATAACCCTGTATATTTGCTATAGCAATTTTAAGATGTTGATTTTCTACCTTTCTTACTGAATTTTCTACACTTAATGGATAATTTAGCATTCTATACTTTAAAATTTACCATGGCTAATAATTATGAATGTACAGAGATTTGGAAGAAAATTGTATAATTAACCTAAGAATTATAATCATTTTCTTTAGGATTGAGTAAATTAAGAAGAAAAAAGAAAAATATAGAGTTTTTCTAAATTTATGCATTGGACAATGATTATTGTTCAGTGAGTAGTTTATTATGACTTGTTTTAGTATATTATAATAGTCTATTAATATTTAAACATCTCATGTGCGGGTGAGAGTGGCGTTCGTCCCTATCTATAGGATTATATATATAATAACACTTATGAGTTTTAAATAGTAGCATATGGCATTTGATTATATGAAAATAAATATAACTCGAGTTTTAATTATCCGCTCATTTAGTTGGTAAGGCCTACTGGCTCTTGATTCCTAAGAAAATATAATTCTATCATATTTTGATAATAAGAATATGATAAGGAATTCTAGAAATAATTAATCTAAATTTTCTACACAAATATTATGAAAATTTCATGTCATTACATCTAATTATGATTCATTGTTCATTCGATAGCTTCCGATACATTTTAAATGCAACTTATATATGATCTTTTGTTAAAATTGTATACCTTATTAAGCTTTCGTCTCACTCCTTACTTATATTTTCTAACCCCTTTAGATGAGAAGCTCGGGTACATTTAGAACAAGGATTGAAGGATGATACTGTCCGAAGAATGTAGAGCCTAAAATTATGAATAGGCATTTCAATTCTGGATAGTCATTATTGTATTATGTTATGTTTTGGACAGTAATTTAACATGGTTATATTAATCAGAGTTTGGTTTGCAAGTTATTAGACGAATGTTGGCTTGATTAGTATCATGTGCATGTAATTTTGTTGATTATAATTAGTTGTCATGTGATATCGGTTGTCCGACAATTAGATGTCGATTTTCAGTTATCAGACATGGCTGTGATTTTTAGTTTTCAACGGTAGATCAGAATTTTCTTTTTGCAGATCGTTGTACTCTGATTTTGTTATTGGACAAGCATAACTATTTACGTAAGGTATTGAGGTAAGGAGTTGGTATTGAAGCCACATAATAACGTGGCATATATTTTGATTCTTTACATAATTTATATTATATAATTGTAATAGGCAGAAGTATTGCTGTGAAGTTCATGTTAGAATACAAATTAGATGATAACTTGGTTTATTTATAATAATTGGTTAATTGTTAATGACGGGTTCAAAATTTGAGATGTGATAGGTTAAAGTGATATCAGAGAAGTCATAAGGAGATGTCTTATTTGGTTTGTTATCTGTTTAAGGATCTAATTGATTAATATCTTATGATAGGATTAAAAGATGGCAAGACAAGAAGGTAATGTTGGACTTAACTCTCGCCCCGATTACGAGGAAGAATATTTGAATATTGTGATAAGAATGGCAAATGTGATGGAATCTATGGATAGAGGACAGCATAATTGAGAGAAAATCCCGATGAACCCATGGATGACGGTGTACGATCATTTTACAAATGAAATGGTGCCTAAATTCATGGGCAACCCAGATCCCACGAAGGTTGAAATCTAGCTCTGGTGAATTGAGAAAGTTTTTTCTATGATTCAAAGCTCGGAGGCAGATAAGGTGATGTTCACCTCTTACAGGTTAGAAGGTGAGGCAAATCATTGGTGCTCTATGAAAAAGAAAGCTATGGGTTTGGAGAATGAAGAGATTTCGTGGGACATGTTCATCGAGGCCTTTATGGACAAATATTTCCCGATAAGTCTAAGAGAATAGAAGGAAAATGAATTTGCCCACTATGATAAGGAAATTGGACAGTGACAGAATACGATGCCAAATCCATGAAGTTATCACATTATACCTCTCATATGGTCCATGATGAGACGAGGTGTAATACTTGGATCCCCATCTGAATTATTTTGGATATATTTAATATTTTGGATTATTGAATATATCGGATTAATGGTATTTTTGTAGATTTTAAAAGATTTTAGTTCAGTGTTTTGTGCTTGAGGCTCATTGCTAGTGCAAGAGAAGCATAGATTTTTAAATTGGTGTGCTTGAGGCACGCTTGAGGTGTGCTTGAGCATTGGGTTACCCAAGATCACATGCCTGAGGCACACTTAAGGTTAGCTCGAGCGTGGGTTAACCTATAAAAAAGCGCGTAGGTTAGGGTTTCGCCATTCTTCTCACAGCCAGGCAGAAGGAGAGAAGAAGACGAGGGAAAGGAAGAGAAAGAAAGTAGTGATTAGGCATTTCGGAATATCTTTTTGTCAGATCTGTGGATATAAGGTTGAGATAGGTATCTGTAAGCTAAATTCTTGATCTATTTTCATGTCTGATGATATTTGTATATATTTTAGAGATTTTCTTTATATGTATGTTATTTTTATACACCCCATCCATTTGTTGTGTACATATATATATATATATATATATATATTACTGGTTGTTCGATATTTTTACAAGGGTATTTTCAATTTTGGTGGGTTTTGTTATTTATGAAAATTCGGAATGATATATATGTGATGCGTCTCTGGATCCGAACTTCGAATAGATTCGGTTGATCCTCTTGTCGTGGTTCCAGCTCCGTCCCCTGAGTTGGATCCTGCACACCACTAAACAGAACAAGAGGTCAGCGTGTCGGTGAAAAATTGTCCCACGGAAAACACTCCGACGCTCAAGTCAGTCAAACAATTTTCGAAAGAAAGAAACTGAAGTTGAGAGAAAGAGAGAGAAAGAGATTATTTTTTCCAGATGTAAAAGAGACACGAGGCCTTCCTGGATCTGGAAGGTGGGAAGGCAATAAACGGCCGTGAGGGCTCGCTTGTTTGCCTTCGGTTGCTGGAGAATGTGTTTTCGTAGCAGAGAGCTTGTGCAGTTCTGATAGTTTCAATGTCTGAGAGCGTAATTGAAAGCGTGTGTAATTGGTGAGTAATTGAAAGCGTGCCCTGGATGGTGAATCTAGGGTTTCTTTTATGGTGGAGAGGGCGATCCTCCTTCTTTGGAAGGAGGGATTGCCTCCGTGATCTGCTGGTTGGCTTGCCTCTGGGAGCAGGCGCTAGTTGCCAAACTATGAGAGATAGCTTCCTTCTGAGGCAAGCAACAACTTTCCAAACCGGGCGCTTTCCTTCCGTGCATATTACCGTTGGAAAGCCATAGTTGGCAAGGATTCGGGTAAATCTGGCGCCTTCCTTATGTGAAGGGCGCCAATATTGTCAAAATCTCCTTTGGTGTCAGCTGGGACCGTGAAAAATTCCTGAAAAATCGTTGTTGGCCTTTTAATGATTCATGGGCCCAAACGGACCAAGCCCGTTACTATAGGAAAGCCTCTTTGGGCCCAACGCTGTGTAGCTGGACAACATTTGAGTTGACCGTCACAGCTGAAGTCAGTTGGCCCGACGGTCAACTTTGGCGTTGACCGTCTTAACTTTTCAACTTCTGGGCCTGTTTTCCAACTGGGCCGTTAGAGTGTTGACTGTCGTTTTGGGCCTCCATTGATCTTTGGGGCCAGCCTAGTAATGGTATACCCATCAATATGTACATTTGCGTATCCATATGTTATGGAACGATGAACCTAGCCTTGCATCAATCCACATACATGCTATCGGAGGTGGGGTCACCACGTGAACCATGGAGGTCTGAGACCCGAGGGGTCAATATATGTAATCCAAGGTATATGGCATTTGGTATTGCTCCTGAGGGAGAGGCTTAGTCCTGAGGGGGACGTATATTATCTGTTGTCCTTCTTTTGTCGGCAGGAAGGTTGAGGCATGTTGCAGTTTATCTACCCCACTATATATTTTAAATGAAACCATCGTAAGGAATTAAGAAAAATTAATATATTCGGACGTCCTAATATATAAATAAACATGATGTAGCACACAAAGTCATGGGTAGAAAAATATAATGAATAAGTTTTGAGTCTATGGTAGACAAGGTATATAGATGGCCTTGAGTTGCATGCCTAAAACGCAACCAAACCTTGAGCTGTCGGCTTAAAATGCAGCCGATATAGCCAAGGTTACCGGTTAGGTGTAACCCGTCCTTAAATTGGTTTAATAATATTTGATTCTCCGATTTTGTGTATGATTTGTATTTCTGCATGGACTTACATTGAACTGTGATTTGTGATGTGTGGATTTGGCGATAGGAATGTCTCATACGTGTGGATATATGTTAAGCTTGAAATACATTTTGGTTATATATTTTGGTTCTGGTTTTCTTTGATTTTTATATATGAGATTATGAGATTTGGATTCGAATGATGGTACATGTCCCATGTGAATGTAGTGGCGGTTATAACTTATGTAATATCACCTCGAATCACGATATGTTAAAATATGATATGATATTGTCTATGAGATTTGACTGTATCGTAATTTATTGTGATTATATCCTGGAGGGATGATTTGATACCAATGATGATTTAGTACAAGGCTATTTATTGGTTTTCAGGGGTTTTACGGACCTTGTGGTTCATTTTACACAATTGTTATGTGAAATCTCTTCCCTCTAATTTATATATATTGCTTTACATATATGATGATACTAGTTGGGTTTTAGGACCACGTTTTTATATTTCATCCATTCAAACTAGTGGCTTGAATACGATTGTAGGAGTTCAGACCCGACCTGACGCGGCATTGTTTTCCTAGTGAGCATGAAAATTTATGCTTGCTAGGCTTTTGATCCTAGGGGTGTATTTGGTTATTGTAGATGGCCGGTTGTGGATCGTGCACTCTGTGTTGAGAATTATGGGATGTTTATATTTTGTAGGTGAGTTGTTATTTTATTGGATATCTCATTTTTTACTTATGGATAGCAAGTCATGTATTTTATTGTCCAGACTACATCCGATGAGGTCCTGTGCGGATTATTGTGTTGGGTCCTGTGTATATATGGATTGTCACGCTTGGATTAGATTTTATTGTTATTCATACATTTATTAGATTTTACATTGTGAATTTTTTTTATTGGCCCATGTATTATGTTCCAGAGATGTGACAACAATGGTATAATAAAAGTGTTAAAAAGGGGAGTCATTTCGAGTTCAATTGAGTCATTTTGGGTCAATGTTGGAAAGATTATTGATTAAATCTTATATTTGATAGGTGAATGATATGATAGATAATAGGCCTTCTAGGGGTAGAAAATCAGCTTTTAGTCAAAAAGATTATTGTATGAGCAGAACTTGGAAAGTTGTTAGGGGAAGGAGATCGGTCTCTAGTTGTGAATATGAGTATTTGACAGTAAGATAATGATTAAGAGGCTATGAAGCGAATGGTTCATTAAGGTCAAGAGGCTAGAAGGAGGGTGGCCGAGCAAGGTCAAGATAGGACGCTGTTTGACAGAGTCAAAAGCAAGCATGACCCAAAGTTTTGGGGAGAGTTTGATCCTATAAAGATAGAAAATTTGCTGCAAAAGTTTAAAAGAGTGTTTGAAGTAATTGATTTCTCCGAGGAGGAAAAGATTAAATTTGCTACTTATCGATTGGAAGGTGAGGCTAGTGGACAGTTAAGCGTCACACTTTGGGGCAAGGAAATGTAGAGATCTCCTAGGATGTATTTCATGAGGCATTCTTAGACAAGTTCTTCCCATCCGGCATCCGATATATTGAGGCAGATGAATTCAATCAATTGAGGTAAGGAAATAGATCAGTGGTTGAGCATGATATGCAATTTTTGGAGCTATCTCGGTTTGGTCAATATGTTACGGGGGATGAGGCTTTGAAGACTCGAAAGTTTCTATTGGGGTTATATGATTCGATTAGTAAGCAGTTGGTACTCCTTCGGTTAAATACATATAGTGAAGTTTTGGATCGAATTTTGTTGATTGATAAGGAGCAACTCAGAGAGAAATATTTCAAGAAGAGTTCGCAGCATAAAGGACAAAGTTCTCAAGGTAGAGGTTCATACTTGAAGTCTACAGGAAAGAATAAAGGAAAGACGACTTAAGAGATATCTTCTCCTTCGATGTTTTGTTTTATGAAATCTATATGTGAGCAATGTGGAAAGAGCCATGCCGGGCGAGTTTATTTTCGACAGAGTGGGGCATGTTTCGAGTGTGGTCTAGAAGACCATCATGCAAAGGACTACCCTCAGTCTCCGAGGAGGGAGCGTCCAAATAGAAGGCCAGTGACTTCTAAGAGAGCTTTTGTAGCATTAGCCCTTGATGTTAGGGCAAATCTGTCTATGGTGGAAGGTACCTTGTAAATTTTTAATTCCATAGCTCATGTACTGATTAACCCTGGGACTATGCATTCTTTTGTGGCTCCTAAATTTGTGTGTATCGTCTCAATTTTTGGAGAAAGCTTTGATGATATTTACCCATGTGGGTGAATCATTGTTGACAGAGATTGGTTATCCTCGATGTCTGGTTTGGGTTTGCGGTTATGAGTTGTCAGTGAATTTGATTTCGCTAGATACGCTGGATTTTGTTGTTATATTGGGCATGAATTTATTGGTGTCCTATCACGTTAAGGTGGACAGCTTCCACAAATCTGTGCTGTTTTGTATTTCAGGGTATGAGTCTCTTGAATCCCAAGATAATATTAGGGAAAAAGCTATGGGGTTAATTTTTGCCCTTCACACGGGCCATTTGATATAAGAAGGATGCAAAACTTATTTGGTATGTGCGACCATTTCTGAAAGTTATTCAGTGGCCATTAAGGATATCCTTATCATTTGCGAGTTTGAGGATGTGTTTCTAGAGAGTTTGCTTGGATTCCCTCCTCATAGAGATATTAAATTTTTTATTGATGTGGTACTAGGGTCAGTGTCGATTTCGAGAGCTCCTTATAGAATAGCCTCATTTGAACTAAAGAAGTTAAAGCAGTAACTGCAAGAGTTGCTAGATAAGGGTTTTATTTGGTCGAGCGTGTCACCATTGGGTGCTCTAGTATTATTTGTGAAAATGAAAGATGGGTTGACGAGGCTGTGTGTAGATTATATGAAGTTGAATATGATCACAATTAAGAATAAGTATCCCTTCCCGAGAATTGAAGATTTGTTTGATCAGCTTTAGGGAGTTTAGATATTCTCTAAAATTAATCTGAGATAGGGGTTTCATTAGCTAAGGATTAAGCGGGAAGATGTGCATAAAACAACTTTCAGGGTGAGGTACGATCATTATGAGTTCCTAGTGATTCCTTTTAGATTGAATACTCCAGCATCATTTATGGATTTGATGAACCGGATCTTCTAACCGTTCTTGGACCAGTTCATGGTAATTTTTATTAATGATATTCTGATTTATTTGAGGAGTTTTGGGGATCATGAAACTCATTTAAGGATTGTGTTATAGATATTAAGGGAACGACAGCTATTTGTAAAATTAAAGAAGTGCAAGTTTTGGTTGGAGGAAATTTCTTTCTTAGGATATATTGTTTCAAAGGGTGGCATATCTATAGATCCAAGTAAGGTAGAAGTGGTATCAAATTGGGAGAAGCCGATGAATGTCGTGGAGGTGCGGAATTTCTTAGGTTTGGCCGGGTATTTCTAGCAATTTGTTCAAGATTTCTCAATGATTATAGTGCCCTTGACCGGTTGATGCCAGAAGAAAGAAGTGTTTACCTAGGATGATGGTTTTGAAAGCAGTTTTTAGGAATTGAAGAAGAAATTGACTACGGCACCAATATTGTCGATCCTTGATGGATCAGACGAATTTATTATATAATGTGATGCTTCTAGGAAAGGCTTGGGTTGTGTTTTGATGCAGCGAGGCTGGGTGGTTGCCTATAGATCAAGACAGTTGAAAGTACTCAAATAGATTTATCCCACTTATAATTTGGAATTGGCAGCTGTGATATTTGCTTTAAAAATTTAGAGACATGTATAGAGAAAAGCTTATGGATGATTTAGATTACAAGAGTCTAAGTAAAGTTGAATATGCAACAACGAAGATGGAAGGATTTACTGAAAGATTATGGTTGTAAAATTCAGTATCAGTTGGCGAAAGCAAGTGTAGTTGTTGATACTTCGAGTTGAAAGTCTTCTGGGTTGGTAGCTCTTACGATGATTAAGGAATGAAAGATATTGGGTGGAATAAATAGCTGCATTGTTCGATTGCATTCCCAAGAGTTGAAAATAATATTGTCTATCTCCAAGTGTGACCAATGATCTTGGAGAAAATCAAGGAGAATCAGATGAATGACCCATATTGATGGAGATTGCTGGAGAGTTGGGTAATGAAGCTCATGTGGATTTTAATGTGTGGGATAATAGATATCTTTATTTTTGGAATAATGTATGTGCTCCAAAAATTGAGGAGTTGAAGGTGGAAATATTGAATGAAATCCATCAATCAAGATATACAATCCATCATGAAGTTAATAAGATATATCAAGACATGAAGAAGAATTTTTGGTGGAGGAATATGAAGCGAGAAATTGCGGCAAATGTGGCTAAGTATATTGTATGTCAACAAGTGAAAGCTGAGCATAAGAAGCTTCCAAGATTTTTACATCCTCTGCCGATTCTTAGCTGGAAGTAGGAACACATTTCGATGGATGTTGTTTTGAGATTGCTGACAACGATGAAAAATATGAACGCAGTTTGGATGATTGTAGACAAATTGACCAAGTTGACTCATTTCTTATTGGTTCGAATGAGGTATTCCTGGGACAAGTTGGCCCATCTGTATATAAATGAGGTTGTGAGGCTGCACGGTGTTTCGGCTTGATTGTTTCAAATCGAGACCTGAGGTTTGTGTTGAAATTTTAGGAGAGTCTACATAAGGAGTTAGGGACTAAGTTAAAGTTTAATACAACATTTCATTCGCAAATGGACTATTAGTTTGAAAGGACCTTCCAAATTTTAGATGATATATTGAGGGCAGTGGTTTTGGAGATGAAGGAAAATTAGAAAAATTATTTACCGTTTGCCGAGTTTGTTTATAATAATAGCTATTAGTCAAGTACCTAAATGGTCTCTTTTGAGGATTTATATAGACGGAGATGTATGTCTCCTATTAATTAGGAAGAGATTGGCAATTGAAGACTTTTGAGTCCTGATATCATTTAAGATTTGCCAGAGAATATTCAAATGATTCAGAATCGGCTGATGGTTGCTCAAAATCATCAAAAAAGTTACGGAGATAGGAGAAGGTCGGATTTAAGATTTGAAGTGGGCGACTATGTATTTTTAAAGGTATCTCCAAATAAAGGAATCTCGCAATGTGAAATGAAAGGTAAGTTGAAACTGAGATTTATTGGGCCGTTTGAGGTGCTAGAGTGAGTCGGAGAGGTGGCCTATAGATTGGCTTCACCACTGAATTTGGTGGAATGTCATGATGTTTTTCCCATGTATGTGCCAATGAAATATGTATATGATCTATCCAATATGATTGAGTTTGAGCTATTAAAAATTGATGAGAATTTATTGTATGTCGAGGTTCTTGTTCAGATTTTGAACCGAATGGATCAGGTATTGAGGAATAATGTGATCCCGTTTGTTAAAGTACTTTGGAGGAACCACATAGTTGAAGAAGCGACTTGGGAACGCGAGAGTGAAGTTCAGGAGAAATATCTTTATCTGTTCAAGGATTAAGATATGTAAAATTTTGAGGATGAAATTTCTATAAACGAGGGAGAATTGTAATACCTGGATCACTATTTAAATTATTTTAGCTGTATTTAATATTTTAGGTTTATTGGATATACCAAATTAATGGTATTTTTATAAATTTTGAAGGATTTCAGTTCGGTGTTCCGCACTTGAGGCTCAGTACGAGCCCCAAAGAGACGTAGATTTTCAGATGGGTGCGCTCGACACACACCTAAGGCATGCTCCAAGTCAGGTTACCCGAGAGCATGCGTCCAGGAGCACTTGAGGGTGCGCCAAGCGCGGGTCACCTAATAAAAGTGTGCATAAGTTAGGGTTTTGTCATTCTTTACACAGTCAAGTAGAAGGAGAGAGAAAGATGAGGGTACAGAAGAGAGAAAGTAGCAATCGGGCATCTCAGAGTATTCTTTTGTCAGATTTGAAGAGTATAAGGTTAAGGCAAGTATCCGTAAGCTAAATCCTTGGTCTATTTTCATATCCAATGATATTTGTATGTATTTTGGACATTTTCTTTATATGCATATTATTTGTATACACCCCATCCCTTTATTATGTACATACATGTATGCTTTATCAATTGTTCGATAGTTTTACGCTAGTATTTGTAATTTTGGTAGATTTTATTTTTTATGATAACTCGGAATGATATATACGTATATTTGTGTATCCGTATATTATGGAACCATAAATCAGATCTTGCATCAGTTCATATGCATGCTATCGGGGGGTCACTACATAAACCATGGCTGTCCAAGACATGAGAGGTCAATATGTGTGATTTGAGATGTGTGGCATTTGGTACCGCACCTGACAGAAAAGTTTAGTCCCGATAGGAATGTGTGTGATATGTTATCCTTTCGCCGGCAGAAAGGTTGAGACGTATTATAATTGATTTGTCTACTGTGTATTTTAAATGAAAAATATTGCAAGGAATTAACAAAAATTAATATATTTAGATGTCTTAATATACAATAAAACTTAAGGTTGCTCCCAAAGCCGTGGCTGGTAAAATATAGTAAGCAAGTTTCGAGTATATGAGAAATAAGGTACATAGATGGCCTTGAATTGCCTGTCTAAAACGCATTAAGGGCTTAAGTACCGGCCTAAAATGAAGCTAATATAGCCAAGGTTACCAGATAGGTGTAATCATTCCTTAAATTGGTCTAATAATATTTGGTTCTCCAATTTTATGTACACTTTATATTTCTACAAGGATTTGTATTGTATTGTGATTTAAGATGTGTGGATTGACCCACGGATTAGGCAATTGGAATGTCTTGTACGTATGAATGTGTGATAGGCCTGAAACACATTTTGATTATGTGTTTTGGTTTCGATTTTCTTTGATATCTGCATATGAGAATATGAGATTTGGTTCCAAATAATAGTATGTATCTCACACGGATGTGGTGACGGTTACTGCTTATATGATGTGATCTTGGGTCATAATATGTTATGATACGATATGATATCATCTATAAGATTTGACTTGATCGTGATTATTATAATTATGTCTAGGATGGATGATTTAGTATAAGACTATTCCTTGATTTTTAGAGATTTTATGAACCTTGTAGTTTGTTTTACACGATTGTTATGTAAAATCTCTTCTGGCTGATTCATATGTATTTTATTATATATACGATAATACTTGTTGAGTTTTAGACTCACATTTTCATATTTTATCCCTTTAAATTAGTGATTTGGATACGATTATAGGAGTTTGGACCCGATCTAAGGCAACATTGTTTCCCTAGTGAGTATGGATGTTTATGCCTATTAGTCTTTTGATCTTGGGGATGTATTTGGTTATTGTTGATAGCCAATTGTGGGCCATGGGCTCTGTATTGAGAATTATGGGATGTTTATCCTTTGTAGGCAAGTTGTTGTTCCATTGGATATCCCCTTTTTAACTTATAGATAACAGGTCATATATTTTATTTTCGGACTATATCCGATGAAGTCTTTTGTGAATTTTTTTGTATTGGGTCCTGTGTATGTATGGTTATCATGCCCTAGTTGGATTTTGTCGTTATTAATGCATTTATTAGATTTTGTATTAAGAATTTTTATTTGTTAAATTGTGTATTATGTCCCAGGAGTTGACATGAGGAAAGCAAAGAAATTTCTGCAAGGTCTTAATGGCGCTATCTGGAAGCAGCTTATAACATTGAAGCTAAGGACGTATAGAAATCTGCAGGACCGAGCTCTCTTACTTAAAAGAGAATTGGAAATGGAGAAGTTCTTTGAGAAGAAGACCACAAACCGTGGAGGCCAAACTTTTGGCCAAAGTTTGGTGTCAGGAGAATCCTACAAAATGTCAAAGCCATAGAGTAAGGAAAGAAGGAAGCTAAAATCCAGGGTGTACCAGCCCTCAACAAGCAACGCACATATGCCCACATTGTGGCAAATCTCATGGAGGGAGGCTGTGTTACAAGATCTTAGGTGCATGCTTCAATTGTGGCTAGCCTGGCAATATGATCAAGACCTATGGTAGTGCAAGGTAAACTAACAATTTTCAATACTTTAGCTCATACACTTTGGGATTCGAGGTCTACATATTTGTTTGTCTCCAAAATTTGTGCAATATTTTATATCACCCTAAAGGATTATGGATTTTACATTAGTTGTCTCAATACCAACAAGATTTTCTTTAGTCACGCCTTTGTGTATCCTATGTATATTATTTAAGTCAATGGGTTGGAGTTAGTTGTGGTTTGGTTTTATTAGACATGCATGATTTATTGGTGACTTGTTTAATCAATTGTGAAGGGCCCAAGTATTTTTGAAGATTAATCTTTGTTCAGGTTATCACTAATTGAGGATTAACAAGAAAGATACTACGAAGATGGCTTTCCAAAGGAGGTATGGGTATTATGAGTTTTTAATTATACCATTTGGGTTGACCAACACCCCTACAACTTTTATACATTTAATAAATTGGATGTTCTAATCTTATCTTGACAAGTTCATAGTGTTATTCATTGATGATATTTTAATATATTCGAGGAGTTATGAAGAACATAAGATACACCTAAGGATTCTACTTCAGATACTTTGGAAAAAGAGATTGTATGCCAAGTTGAAAAAATGTGAATTATAGCTTTCAAAAGTTATGTTTTTGGGTCATATAAAATCCAAAGGAGGCACTTCAGTTAATCTAAAGAAGATCGAATCAGTAATTAATTGGAATCGACTGACAACAGCAAGCAAAGTTAGGAGCTTCTTGGGAATGGCAAGTTACTACCGAAGGTTTGTGGAGAATTTTTTTAGAATTGTCAAACCACTAACTCAATTGACAACGAAAGAAGTTAAATTCAAATGGACAGAAAATGTGAGAGAAGTTTTTATGAGTTGAAAGATTGTTTGGCGACCGCTCATATTTCGATGATTCCAGAAAGATTCAAAGGATTTGCAATTTATTGTGATACTTCTAAGATTGGACTTGGGTTTGTTTTGATACAATATGAGAAAGTGATTACTTATGGAATAACAATAGTATGGCACATATAGTCTCTCCTCATTCCAGTCATCTTATTGTATTAGTGCATAGTTTGGATGGAGTCCATAACTATTAATTGAAATGGATATTTGTTGATATCAGAAATTTAAGAAATATTATTTACTTTGATGTGTTCATAAAGTTAAGGCTCAAAAGAAATCAAATAGAATCATCGGATGGACCGTTATATGGACTCAATAACGAATTGGTTCAAGTGATGGGAATATATCCAAGGATGGCTTCCCATCAGTTAACTTTTTTAATTATAGATCTTTTCTCGGTTTATTGTTTTCAAAGTTTTTAACTTCGAATGATAAAGAAGCTCTAGAATTTTTAGAATCCAAAACACCAATGGGAAAGTAAAAGGTGACCAAGTAGACTATCCTTTTATAAAGGTCGATTCCATCATTAAATAGAGAGTCAAGTAGGGAGCCAATTTCTTTGAGTCAGATGCACTTCCTTAGTAATTCCTCAAGCTTCACACATTCAGTTCTTAATCCATCTATGGAGTCAATAGCTGTTGCACACGTCACTCAATATCGAAAGTCATTTTCTCAAAAGAAGTAGCTTGATCTGTAGTAATAGTAGCTCGATCGGCATAACCATGGATCGACTCATCCACTTTTTCACTTCTTTGTCAAGATAGGTTGATCGATTTTTAAAAAATGACACCCTAGTTTTAGCAACCATAACTCTGTACTCCAAATCTTGAATCACAGAAGCATCAATTTGAGATCGAGACAAGCGATCAATCTCAATGTCCTAACTATGTAACCTACTCCTGATCCCCCTGCGCCAAGTTTTTAGACTATAATAAAGTTCAAGTCAACAATTTAAAGATAAATGAATGCTTGGAACTAAAGATTTAGAAATTACCTCTTAGGTCGGGCAACACTCTCTAGGTACAAAACCTGATGATGATAATCTGGTTGGCTCAGTGTTTGGTGTAGGCGATTGCCACCAACAAAGAAGAGGCAAATGTCTACTATATAGAGAAACCTCAAAACTTGAGGCTCCATATAAAGCCTCAGAACCCATGAAAGTCAGAGAGGATGGCAAAGAATAAATTATAAACTCTCTAACAATATCTACATGTATTTCTAGTCTTGAAGAAGTAGCACAAATTATAGAAGAATAACGCAATGGCTCAATAGATGTGGGAAGGTCGAAAATGACTAAAATTCATACTTAATAATAATAGGAGTATTAATTAGATCTTCCTCGTGTCAGAAATAAAGTAGAGAACTATGCACCACCCTAGAAGGAATAATGAGAATCTTTTCTCTAAAATCTAAAGTAGTTGTCTCCTTTGAAAGACCAACAGGAAAAGATACAACAAGTAAAGTTGCTAGATGAGTGGATCCCTCAGCCTTCAACTCAGCCCCAACTTCAAGAATACATTCTTCAAAAACTTCATCAATGGTCCTTAAAACCTCATCATCATCTGAATGATAAGTTTGTAAAGTAGTAACAAAAATGATGGGTGACCAATGTCATCCCTAGCAAGGGAGCCAATAAAAATGCCTTTCCTCTTTATTTTAAGGATGACAAGACATATTAGTAATGATCTCTCCTCTAAGAACAACATGCTAGTTGACTGCATCAAGGGCGACCTAAGTAAAAAATTTACCAATTTTATGTGGCTTGGCATTGTGTTCTTTAACTAAATTAGATTAGGGTTTGGTCATTGAAAGCTCGTTCTCAAGAACAATACTATAATACACTTTACTAATATAACTCCATTTATTCAAAAAACCCAATCATTAGAAACCTTGGTGGAAAAAAAATGTACTTCTAATTCTTAATTGAAGTAGCATTTCTCCCTCTTATTTCAAACTCATTTATGGGAGTGAAGAAGATCCAATCACTCTTTTGGTTAAAGTAAAAAATGACTTTAACTATTTGAACATCAAATTATAATTTTCATTGCCAGAAAAAGATGTACAAAGCAACGATAAATCTAATGGCATTAGGATAAAGATGGGCAATGGGTATTTCAAATGCCTCCATTATTTTAATAAATTATCTAGCAAAGAGAATCTAGAAGCCATCTTTTAAGTGTGCCTCATAAATGAAAATGAAACCATCCCTTGGAGATCAAGCCCTCTCATCAAGAGGAGGAGCCTAGAAATATATAGCTAGAGAAATGTCATACCTATCGTAAATATCTAGTATATCTTTTATAGACAAACAAGATGCTATATCAACCATCTTCTTCAAGAACCTTTGTGGAGCCACAAAGGATTGGAAGCTAGACCATTAGAGAAATTGAAAAGTTGATTATTTAGTGCAAAGTGAGGAATAAGGTGCTATTATGGTTTAAATAGGAGAGCAAAAGAAGTTAGAATTTCAAAGGATGATAAGAATTGAAAATGATGTGTTTAAAAAATAATGCTAATTCAAACAACACGTTGCTCAGATAATAAAATATATTTTTCTCTATTTAAACCAAAACTCTATGTATTAAAATAAATTTAAAATGGAGAAATTCACAAGCTGCCTTCTTAAGGCATTAAGTATGGTATTAATAGGTCATTTTTGTTACATAGGCAATGATGGTTATGACATTATTGAGATTACACTTCGGAGATTTGGCTCACCTCAAAAATTAATTCAATTGACTCTTATGATTTAAATTATAAATAGTGAATTAAGGATACCAGTTTGTTAAGAGGCTTAATTGTCAAAATTTCAAATTATCAAAACTTCGAGCCATCAAGGTACCAAATGGTGAGGTCTATAATAAGTTAGTATCCAAAAAACTTTTAATTATTAGAATTGATAACTGAAGGAATTTTTTCATTCAAATAGTTTTATTGATATAAATTTTTGATGAATTACAATCCCATGTGGATGAATATAAACCCAAAATACAGAAGGAATAGATTAAGAACCATGAACCAAATGTAAAAAATAAAAATTTTTCTTTTATTCATGAATGCATTTTTATGCAAAATATATTCTTATATAAAAGACTTTAAACCATTTGACTTAAAGGAAAAAAAAGAAAAGGATGAAAATTTTCAACAATAGAATCAAAGCATGCAGAAGGCTCACCACATCTTTTTAATTCAATATCCAGTCAATCGATTCTACTTGTATAGTAATAATAATCAAAGATGTCATAGAACAAAAGGTAAGAGACATTGAACTAAATAATTTCCTATGAAGTTGTAAGAACTTAGAGGCTCCATAACATTTGGAGAAGAGTTTTGGAGACAACTACTGAGACGAGAGGAGCAATGTTTTATAAAAGTGGAAAAATAAAATAGTTTCTCATATAAAATATGATAATCAAGATAATATTTGAAAACATCTCCCAAAGGAGCGCTAAAGCATTTAAATGAACTTTCCTCTTCAAACTTTTGAGCATTAGAAATTTCATTGGATTTTAAGACTTGAAATTGGGACGAAGATTAAACAAGAGTGGTTCCTTTTATACCAAAAAAAGATACAAAGTGATGTGTTTTGGAGTAAAAAAAGTAGTCAAACAATTAGAGAATTGCTATAGATACAAACAAATCAAGCATTAATTGACACGATTTGATAGCCATAAATATACATTGATTTTTGTCAGGAAGATGCACTCGGAATGTAAGAGTTGAAAGTTTATAAATATATTTATTTCGATAATTATATTATGAGTTTGAAAAATGTAAAATTTACTCCGGGACGCCACAAGGGTATAAAATTTAATTAATGGACCGATTTGCAATTGATTTAATCGCGGTTGATAAAATTAGTAGTACGGCCGACACGAAAACAGCCGATTAGTTGCCGTACCATCCAAATAGTAGCACAACAAAGTTTTCAGCTGAAATATATCAAAAGAGGACACGGCAATAGAATTACACTTTACAGCACGTTTGATTGTTGGAATGGAATAAGGTGAAAATAGAATAGTTATTCCCAGAGAATAGAATTAGATGAAAATAAAGTTGGGAATTGTTATTCCTATATTTGGTTGTTGGAATAGAATTAGTTTGGAATTTGTATTACAATGTTTGGTTTGTAGAATTGAATGAGGAATAAGGTGAAAATTTATTGGAATGACGCTTTTACCTTTATAATAATAATAAAAAGAATAATAATAATAATAATAATAATAATAATAATAATAATAATATAATAGTAATAATAATAAAAGTAATAATAATAATAATAATAATAAAATAATAATAATAATATTATTATTATTATTAAAAATAAAAATAATAAAAATAAAAATAAAATAATAAAATAATAATAATAAAATAAAAATAATAATAATAAAAGTAATAAAAATAATAATAATAATAATAATAATAATAAATAATAATAATAATAATAATAATATAATAATGATAATAATAATAATAATAATAATAGTAATAATAATAATAATAATAATAATAAAAGTAATAATAATAATAATAATAATAATAATAATAATAATAATAATAATAAAATAATAATAATAATAAAATAATAAAATAATAATAATATTATTATTATTAAAAATAAAAATAATAAAAATAAAAATAATAAAAATAATAAAAATAAAAATAAAAATAAAATAATAATAAAATAATAATAATAATAATAATAATAATAATAATAATAATAATAATAATAATAATAATAAAAGTAATAAAAATAAAAACAATAATAATAATAATAATAATAATAATAATAATAATAATAATAATAATAATAATAATAATAATAATAATAATAGGGGTAAATTTGGGTTAATAAAATTATTGGGTGGAATTCTTTTTCTCCCTAACCAGAATAAAAATATCTAATGCCACAAAGGAATAGTTATTCCTTGTAATCGAGAATAACTATTCCTTCTAATTGTTATTCCCAACTTAAGTCATATACAAAACGGTGGAATAAGAATTCCACCAGAATAAGGAGGAATAGAATTTTTATTCCTCCAACCAAACATGGGGTTAGAAAATTTAGCAAAGTAAGAAACACCACTCACTACTTAGTTAATTTCCAGCACTTTAGCCAAAAAATTCACTAATGGAAAAGGGACACACATCACATTGAGGTATTCATATACACTGCTCAATACTTCGCAAAAATTCAGTAATGGGAAAATTGGAGAGAGGGACACATGGCTCAACACCCACTAACACACATACAATAAGCTAATTTAGCTAACATCTACCAACATACTAACAAATGAAAATTTAGAGTAACACATGGCACATTAAGGAGGGAAGACACACGGCATATTAGAGGCCAAACAGGTATTAATTCCAACAAATTTTAGGCTCCAATAATGCATGAATAAGTGGCTAATTCTGAGGCAAATAGATCAGCCAAATTTGAGCTGAATCAACATAGAAGGAAGCTGAATTTGGACAGCTCAACCGAGAGGTAGCAACTCCAATTTTAATCAGGAATAACTCAGCTAACTTAGTATGTAAATAAATTAAGTAAAGAATAAAAGAAAGAGGAAAGAAACAGAGAGAAAAGAGAAGGAAAAACTTAACAAAATAGAGGTGAAAAATAGAACCAGAAAAGGGAGACCCGGTTGTGAGTTAAGGATTTAGATTTAATTTCTAATTTAATTCAGGCAAGAACACTATACTTCCTTCAATTGTTGATGAATTCTTGCTATTATCTTCAAGTATTGTTGCTCCAATACTTTAATCCTTGCTGCTATCATGTTAGAATAGGAAAAAAATCATATTAATGTTCCATGAAAGTCGATTTCTACAGTATTCTGATGTATAAATTTTTATATACTATATTTAATCGATTCATACCATAAAGATTTTTATTTAGGAACTCTATGAAATTGGATAATTCACTATATTGCTATTTTAAAATTATTCTATATAAAATTGGCCAGTTCAATAAAGATAAAATCGGTCAGCTGCCTAAACTGGTTGAGAATGATTTGCTACTGATGCTAATGGTTTCTCCGGTATTTTTAATCGGTTCAAACCCTTTAAAAATTAATTTTAAAATTTTGATAAACCAGCTAATATGTCATGAAGTTGGTGCCAAAATTCATTTTAAAAAATTGATCGATTCAGCCTAAAAAAATTATGTGTTGCTGAACCGGCCAGATATAGATTTTAACATCAAAAATCAGTATATAATGTTGAACCAAGGAAGTATAATATTTAAAATTTTACATGAACCGGTCCAATATCATGTGCTGATTCTAAAAATATAGTAGGAATAAATTTACGTGGTGAACTAGTCATTGAGCGGGTGATAACACTGGATGATGTATATGAACCGGCCGCTGCACCAGATAGCTATTCTATAAATTATGGGTAAACCGACTAGAAAATTATAGATAAACCGATCATATATAGTATGTTAAGTTAGTAAAACAACTAAAAATTATGTGAACCGGTTAACCATTATGAGAACCAACTGCTGAAATTGAAAGTGAGCCGTTTTTAACAAACCCGTTGAAAATTTAGTGTATGATGAAGAATAAAAACCAGGGTTTTAAGTGCTCTATAAAATGATGAACCTGTCATTTTATTTTACACATGATGGTGAACTGGTTAGGATGATGAGCCAGGTTTTAAAATCGACAAGATTTTATTATTAGCCAAACCGGCTAATGAACATGTTAATGACCAAACCAGTTGATGAATCAGTTAAGTAACAAGTTGATGAACCGGAAGCTGAGTAATATCTTGCTTAAAAATTATTCCCGTACATGTAAAAATTTATATGACTTTATTTTTTTCTATACATTATTATGGTTATAATATTATATATATTGAATTTAAGTATAAGTGGAAGCTTATATGATACTACAAAAAATAATTATTTTCTCTTTAAGATGAGAAAATCGAGAAGAAAAATCAAGAATAAGTATAGAAATTTTCACTAAGAATTTTAAGAATTAAGAAAATCGAACCAAGAATTTATTTTAAATGATAGCATTTTTTGACATACCTTAAAATAATACAGTAAAAATCAAAGAATTTCCCCTAATGTCGCCGGGGAATAAAGGCAGCTTTAGACCTCATCTAGCGGGATATAATAGGTATATATCATCCACCTCAGGGTGTAATAAGGAGGATAAGATTAAGGCCTTAAATTATGTGTAGTGAACATAATTCTTTTTTTAATTGATCGCTCTATTAGCTAGTAATATCTATTGATCATAATTCCTCAAGTTATACAAATTGAAATGCGTTGGCAAATAAAAAGAAAAATATATAAGGAAAAGAAAATTGAATGTATCATGAAAATATTTCTGATTATATTTACGTACTTTTACGTGCATTATGATTCCTATTTTTCTCTGTGACTTATTTTCAGTAAAATATGTATTTCTTTTAAATATATTGTATCTTATTGAGTACTTAGCTCACTTTCCTACTATTTTTCTTACTATTGAGATATTTCTCAAGAATTCATACCTGATGAATAAGAATAGATAATAAAATATTAGTTATGCTATACTTAATACTTATGTAATTAGTTTAGTTTAAGTGATGATGTATAAATTTGTAATTTTATAAGCATCTCAAGAATGTAGTATGTTATGGTAATATTAGAGCTTTCACAAGTTTATATGGCTATTTTATATGCTTCCATAAATTTTTATGAGATGATTTTGAGATTTTAGTAGACATTTTTCTTAATTAAGATCTAATAGCGTACTCTATAGTATAATATTGGCACTACTAATGTTGTGGTATTACTAAGGATATTATATATGTCTATGAAATTTATCATATATTAAATAATAACAATAAGTAATTATGAAGATAAGAACGTAGGACGTGATAGGAAGATTTTTAAACCAGACTACACGGATTCTTGTTTCAATATATTTGAAACTTGAATTCTACCTTAGAATATGGGGACTATTGTTGGTACCACCTAAAATAAGATTGGTTCAACTAGTTAATTTATGGGGCTTGCAAACAAAAAGCATGTGAATATGGATGGATTAGCTGAGTTATTGGACCTACATTAGAAAGGAATCTAAGTAAACAATCGAATTGCTAACTAGTCGAATAACCAAACTATTAAAAATATCAAATATTAAAAAATCAAATGATTAGACTGTTAATTAAATCTAACGATAATCTTGACAAACGGCTACATAAACTTATAAATGAACGATCGAATTAAATAAATAGTTAATATATTCAACGAACAAGTATTAACTCAGCCTATATAAAATATTTTAGCAATTTAATTCCAATCAAAGTAAATGGTTTAAAATAATAAAAAAATTATTGTTTTTTAGGAAATGATTACAAATTGGCTAAAAAATAATAAATTAACTCACTTTTCTTGAAACTAGAGGAAGGAATTCGAATAACCTGACAAAAATAAGTATAAAGTTCTTATCCTCCAAATACTTGTAAATCTCACAAATCATGGATTTTAACCCTTTAATCTTAACTCTTTTTGATCCTTAGTTTTTTTATTATTTTTTTATTTTTTAAGAAAGATTTTTAACTTAATTGTTAGTGAATATATCAAAAAATAAGTTCTATATTATTTAATTTCTTATTAAATATTATGATCTATAAGATTAAAATATAAAAATTTAAAATTTTAATTTAATTTTATTGGAATGGCTATCCTAATTTAATATACGGGTCAATACTAAATGTCATAGTCATAATTATTATAAAATAAATAAAAAATTGAGAATATTTTGGATCACTTTTCCCTCTAAAAAAGCTAACGCATGAAAACAGATGTACCAACAAATGTGCCCTTATTATACACTTCCCACAAGCGTGCTTTTGCAGTAAAGTATGGTAGTCTAATTTCATCTCCCTCCTACGTACGCCATTACCCTAACATCACCAACACCTCAGTCTCTCTCTCTCTCTCTCTCTCTCGCTCTAAATTTCACCCATCTATCTCCAATGGAGGTTTCTGCTTCAAAGTGGACGCCCCCAACCGGGCATGGAGGATGACCCATTGAACCACATTTCCTCGAACAATGGGTAAACCAGAGGATGAGATCTCTCTATCTGTAAGAGTGGAAGTTGCTCCAACGTCAAGTCCAAATGTTGAGAGAGAGTATAGGATTAGTGGGCTTTTTCGGCTGAGGTGTTTGCTGGTGCTGTTGCTGGGGATTGGGGTGTTTCTCTCTGCTGTGTTCTGGCTACCTCCGTTCTTTAAGATTGGAGATCTGAGTGACTCAGATCTGGATCCGCGGTATAGAGGTGATAATTTTTGCGTTTGTTGTCATTTTCTGAGAATCTTGTTTTATGGGAATCAGCATTTTGAAACATACGGAAAAAGGGAAAAAAAATCAGGCCATAAGCTGTAGGATCGATTATATTGTTAGATGCTTTTCAATGCTGATGACTAGGAGCTGTCTTCTTCATTTTAAAATGCTGCTTACTTTTATCTCCCCCCCTACGGAGTCTCTTTCCTAATTATAGTCTTGGGTTTGCAAGTGTGTGAGCATGGAGGTTTTGACTGTGTTGGTGTTTTAGTGGAACCTCGATTTTTTAAGACTTAATTCTGGTCAAGCTATACTTTTCAGCTTCATGGTTATAATTGATGTGAGTAATTTCTATTTGCGGTAAGTGGAGATTATGTAGATTTAGAATTTGCTAGCCATTTTGGTGGGTTTACCATGTGCTTCATTGCTTAGTGTGGTAGCATTGATGGGGACGATACCTCATGAAATTATTCACGATTGTAGACTTATTTCTTCTGGCCATCTTGGTGATTGCGGTTTGTTATTGTTGTTGTTGTTGTTGCTGCTGCTTTAAATGAACTTTTGTTTCTTTTGGGATGGGTAAGATAGGAATGGGGAGTTGGTGGAATTGAAGCACTCCAGGGGTGCATCCGAATGGTTAGCCCACATCGAGCTATCCTTGGTCATCGGGCAATGGTTTTGCATGTGTCATTGGTATATGTCTATATGATCGGTATTTCAGTTTATTCCTTTTAGTCATCTCACAGCATTATATTTTCACTAATGGGGGTATATTATTCTTTGAGAGTAGATTATTCTTATATTTTAGAGAAGATATGATATGCTGCTAGTCTCTCAGAGAATAAGATTTTCTGTTTTGTCATCTTCAGTTGGTGCATGCTTTCTCCTGTTCTTGCTTCCACCTTTAAATAGCTGTTTGGTTCCAGGTTAAGTAAAGGAAACTAAAGGTTATCTTCATGCGCAAGGCTTACAACATTGTAGGCTCTGTCGAGGGTTAAATATACATAAACTGGTCCCTGCAATACAGGGGAGTTATTAATGTTGTTTAAACCTAAGGCCTTTAGGTTACAACAAAGCAATCTTATCATTACACCAAGCTTACCTAAATTATTTAATTCATTCTACATTTTCAATTTCATTCTAACTCATCTGGGATGAATATTCTAATGTAGCGACATTGTAAATAAATAGGTGCACATTGATGATTGGACTATATTTGAACTTCGTAATAACATTAACATCTGAAAATGGATAAATTAACAAATTAGGTGCAGAAGATCAAGTTATTTTAGGCATTAACTCATGGGTTAGCAGGAGTTTTCGTTGCTACACTGGATTGATGATGGTTTGCATATTCAAGTGCCATAATTTGTAATTGTGAATTTTGCTCGACTTCTTGGAAATGGGACCTGAACTTGGTTTTTCCCCTAGTTGCCTAGTTTGTGTCTCACTCGTATGGAAAGCCTTGCGCTTAGAGTTTGATTCCTCTCATCTTCAAGACTATGTTCATGGAATGTAAGTTCAGTGCAAGTAAAGAAAAAACTGAAGTATCAGGGAGTTCCAAATCACAATCCCATCACTAGCCCAGTTATTAGAGTTCATCTGACTGAAAGTTGCATATATGAATTATCAGATAAATTGAGTTCTGTTTAGTTGATGGTTTTGGCATAGGTAGATAAATTGAATTCTGGTTGGTTGATGGTTTTGGCATAGGTTTTTACTGTTTAGAGGGCCCCTATAAGCCTTAAATTGATTGTTTTCGTGTGATCTTGGGCTTGCATATGCTGCTGCATATTCCTTACAACCACTTCTGATTTATTAAGTTATACAATTTCTTTGCTTATGCTAAAATGGAGATGCAGGGTAGGCAAGTATAGGGATGGAAGGCCTACTATTTCAAAAATTGTGGGTCCATGATCTAATTAGGGATTCGTAAGGATAATCTGCCAAAGTGGGTTAGATGAAGTGGTGTAGCTAGGGCCTGCTTAGTTTTGGAAATTGAGGTTGTTTTCTGTGACCTTTTTCAGCAAGCTATGAAATATGGAAAATGCATTCAAACTGAAAAACACATTTTGCAGTTTCTCAACTTTGTGTTGGATGTTGGAGAACTAATAAAATGTCAAAATGACGTGTGTTGGATGGGAAAATCCAACGCCGTTTATTCTTTTGAAATTTTGATATTGTTTGATAAGTTTGTATATATATATATATATATATAAAAGTTTAATATTATTTTTTTTTTTGTTTTGATAATTTTTTTTGTATTTGATTTTAAAAAAAACAATTATTATTATTTTTTAATTTTTCTTATTTTTTTAAAATATCGGGGCTGCGTCGGATTTTGAATCCGCACCCGTTGCCAAATGCATATATATATATATATATATATAAAAAGTTTAAGGGGCTTAATTTTTTTTTTAAAAATCGTCGGATTTTGAATCCGATGGCGCCTGCGATGACCCCCCCCCGTGTCCATTGTGTATGCTTTCTAGATATCTTAAAACGTTATCAAAATGATGTTTTTTCCCCCATAATTTTTACTGGTTATAAAAAAGTATTTTCCATAATTTTTTAAGTCTCGCAAGCTATATACCAATTCTTTTTTAGATTTTTTGATGGTAAAAGATATTTTTATTGCATATAAATATAAATATGCCAAATTTGAAGTAATATTTATATTTATGATGACAATTTGATCTAGTTTCACAATGAAATTTGTTTCAAGTTTTTGTCTTTTTTCATCAGAATAAGCCACCAACTTATGTAAGTTTTTGATTTTTATGAATGTTTTTTTTTGGCATATTGGGAAATATGATTATATTATTTGATTGATAAACCAAAGGTATGGTCATCCTGCCAATATTTTATGTTATTGTCTAATGTAATCTATAATTTAAAATTTTTATCAACTGTGCACAATTAATTTAATTATAAAAGTAGATTAATTACATTGCTTTTACAAGTAAAATTTATTACGTTGTTAATAATTTAAACACTCACATGAGTTAGTGTGTCAATGATATTCGCATTTGACTCATTAAGATTTAACTGCCATAGGTAAGTTTAATAATTATTTGGGTATTTTATTATTTGGAATTGACTTGCTTATTTGACGAATTTAAATTAGGTTTGGACTGGACTCATTAACTTCATAAGTTCAGATGAATTGAGCTTAAGTTTCTAACCGGAGCTTTCTGAAATTGGGTATATGCAGTTGGTGTATTATAAATTAATATCTCAAGTAAAATATTTTTTTAAACTTACTCCTCACCTAATTAAACTCATAAAATAGGCTTGACTTAACTTGTTGAACTCTTTAAATCATGCTCGAACTAGCTTTAATCAATAACTTCAAGCCGAGTTTTAGGTAATTTAGTTTGATTAACTCTACTGATATCTCTATTGATCGTTGTGCTATTAATTAATATTAACTGATATAAATGATTATATTTCTAGGAATAATAAATGAATATGTTTTACAGAAAAATTATGGAAGTGTTAAAGTGAAAAAGGGTCAAAAACAAAAAAACAGAAAACAGAAAACATTTCCCAGGAAAAAAAACCACAGGCCCTTAGGTATTGTCATATTGTGTGATCTAAATAGCTATTGAGCTTAAAATTAAATGCTTCAACATGACTATTTGGCTAGTCATGCTTTATGGAGTGTTAGATGGTTAAGTACCAACACATTCAAAAAAAATGGCATTGGATATAAAGATGATAAGATGAATGTGTATTCATACAGGAGAAAGATGATTCATAATGATATCACACAAGGAAAAGTCTGGGGTGTCGCCACCAAAAATCAAAATGCAAAAGAAGCATTAGGTGTCCTCTAGGATCAGTCAGTAAGTGAAAACATCAAATGATTTAGAAGGAGATATGAAGCCATGAAAGAAGTTTATTAGAGAAGTGGTAAAGGAATATAGAAAAAGAGCTTAAATGAATTTGTCAAGTTCAAAGTGTATGATCTTTCATGTTTGTAGCTAGCAGATGAAATGGCCTATGGCAGAGCAAAATGGTGGTACTTTGGTTTTTATATGTTATAACATCACTTTAAAATTTCAAATATTGGTCTTGGTGGTCAAACATAGCATCTATGGAGAACTATGAAATTAAAGGCATGTTATTAGTTTGATTATGACGTAAGACACACACCTGGTTTCATGTAGTTCTGCCTACTTTCTATGATGCTGTGACGCTGGCGCCAACCTCATCCTAACAGTATAGGTTGTTCACTGACTGCATGTTTAAAATTGCAGAGGCTGACCTGTTGTCAGCTGGTGGCTCAGTTAACCAGTCTGTTATCATGTTGTGCTATAAACCTCATTCTAATTCATTATTACATAGTTTTTTCCCATAATGCATGTCTAAACATGCAAAGCCTGAAATGTCATCTATTTCCTCATCTAGTATTACTGGTAAAAAGTGCCACCCTAGAGAAAAGGAGCGAAATATAAGGAGATTTAAAAAAAAAAAAATTGTATTTGTTTAGTTTACTTGAATCAAAGAAATACGTAGTGTGTGCAAGTTGAATTGTCTTTTAGCATCTGTTTCTTATTACTGAAAGTGGATTTTTTCCTAGCAGCTTATTGGATAGGAACATCAAAAGATATCTGCAATATATACTGATTCTTGCTTTATTTTAGTTAATTATGGGACCTTTCCCGTTCAGATTTGGCTGTGTGGCTCTCTGTTGGTTAACACATGCGATTCAATAATCTATTTGTTTCCTTTCCAAGAAAATGAAATGATATTTTCTGTTTCATCTCCATCCTAAAATGGAAAGATGCTGGCTCCATGCTGAAATAGTTCTTTGAATTTGATTCCTCTTTATTCTATTCATTAATGAGGATGGATGTGACACTAATGCACGACTTTGTTATGAGACGGTTTGATCATCTATTTTTTTTTCTCATTTGAAAACTCTGTTGCTGGTTTGCTGATCACGAAGGACTTGTGATATCCAGGACATGATATAGTGGCAAGCTTTAAGCTTGATAAGCCAATGTCCTCCTTGGAAGACAATATGGAGCAGCTTGAAGCTGACATCTTGGATGAAATAGAAGTACCCAATGCAAAGGTAATAGCTCTGGCACTTCTCATTCTTCCGTGTTTCCTGTACTTATCCTCTTTTTCAATATGATGATTATGTAATTTGTTGATGAAATTAGGTAGTTGTCTTATCTCTGGAAAATTCACCTTGGTCAAACATAACGGATGTTGTGTTTGGGGTTGATCCTGAGACAAAATATTCCTCGTTATCTTCAGCTTCCCAGAGTTTGATTCGAGCTTCTTTTGAGTCTTTAGTAATACGGCAATCATCACTGCAATTGACTACATCATTGTTTGGGGAGCCATACTTCTTCGAGGTGCTAAAGTTTCCTGATGGTATTACGGTTACTCCTCCTCAGCCTGGATTTCTACTGCAGAAGTTTCAGATATTTTTCAACTTTTCCTTGAACTTCTCCATTTATCAAATAGAAGAATATTTTGATGAGCTGAAAAGCCAGCTTAAGTCAGGGCTACATTTGGCATCTTATGAGGTTAGTTCCTGTGCTTCTTGCCGTGGGGGATTCTTTACCCGATCCACACATCTGTTAAGGCACTACCTGTTCTTAGGATTATTTGATTTTCGAAGACTGAGAGGTTGGAATTGCTTAGGTATCAAATAAATGTGAAGAAATAAATAGATGGTAAATAATCAAAATTTTGTCATTTGCCAAGGTTGGTATCTCTGCATGTTACTGGGGAGTACTTCTGTTAATATTTTTAACTATTTTCATGAGCCACAATTATCACCTTTAACGCTTGCCTTAAAAAGAAAGACTGTACACAAGGCTTACACATTTAGGTCTAGAAAAGGTCAAATTGATACAGACTTCTTTGTCATTGTAGAGAAGTTGGTTCCATAGTTTAAACCTATGGCAGGGTTGCATATTATTAACCAGCTTGTTAAATACGTGGGAGATGATGCCTTTTTACTGTATTTTGTTTCCCTTGGCTTTTTTTATATTTATCATTGAAGCTCCTTTTCCTTGCCTTTCCTCCCTGCCCTCTCTTGGAAAGTTTTTGAGGGTTTTATTGTACCAAAAGATGTTTTCTGTGTTTAGGAATGGCAGTTAATCTCCCATCTAGCAATATGCAAGTTATCTTGTTATTGTCATTTCACATTAGTTTAGTGACAATCTGACTGGTTTTAATGCAGAACCTGTACATCAGTCTGACAAATGCGATAGGTTGTACTGTGGCTCCGCCTTCTACTGTTCAGGCTTCTGTTTTTCTGGCAGTTGGAATCACTCCCTCTATGCCAAGGCTGAAGCAGCTAGCCCAAACCATAAAAAATTCTCATGGAAGAAACCTTGGCCTTAATCACACAATATTTGGCAAAGTGAAGCAGGTTAGCCTTTCATCCATATTGCAACACTCGCTAAATGGCGGCGACAGCAGAGGGGGCTCCTTGGCTCCTGCCCCTGCTCCTGCTACTGCTACTGCTACTGCTCCTATGGTTAATTCCCGTCATCGTCACCACCAGTTTAACCGCCATCACTATCATCACCACCACCAGGATCATGATAACAATCTAGCTCCTGCATTTGCACCATCTGTATCTGTCAAAAGCCCTCTGCCTGCACCAAAGAAAGCTGCAACTCCACCGTTTAATTATTTTGGACCACCTGGCTGCAGGTTTGGACTAAAGAGGCGGCATGCTGGTAAGACCACAATGGGGTCTCCTGCAGCTCCGGCTGTTGCACCCGGAATCTCTCCTTACTATTCTACTGTATCACATCGTCCACTAGGCTTGTCGCCAGTACCTGCCTTTCTAGAGATTCCTTCATTGAGTCCTCTGCCTCATGTTGTTTTTGCCCATGTTCTTCCCCCATTGCGGAGCAAAACAGATTCAGAGCCTCCAGATAAAATGTTCCCAATTGCACCTTCTCCATCTGCATGTGAGTGCTAACAATTTGTCCAGTTGCTTAATCATTAATTTACTTTGTCACATTCTGTGAAATTATTTTTTTTGCTATTATGAGCTGAGGAAAAAAATTTTCTATGAAATAATTTATTTGCTTACTCTTGCTTATCTGATCAGGTTTTATGTAAGGCTGTAAGAGGTGCTTAAAGTTTAAAAAAATCTTACAAAGAGCTGTGTATTGCTAGAGAATATTAAGTCTTACCAAATAAAAGGCTTTACTTTTGCTTTCAAGGAAAGAATTGGTATGGATCCAGAAACCTTGAAGATGTACTTTATAATGAAGTTCAAGAATTCTGGGAGTTATTCCATTATTTTCAATTGTTTCTGCTATTTGCTAACTGTTTCCGAAATGTTGGTTGGTTTCTGCTCAATTTTGTCTAAATTTGATAACACCAATTTAGAATAGTTCTATTTCCTATTTTGTACCGTAGTTTTAGTTGTTAAATACTCATCCAATTCAGCCATGGACTGTGTTAAATACTGTCTTAGATTGACTTTATCCTTTAATGGTTCTTGCTATTGTCGCCTTAAGTTCAGTATAAGACGGTCTTCAATTGCTATGAAAGATTAAGATCTACAAAATAGACCACTTGTATTGAAAAGAGGATTACAAGAGCTTTTGACACCAGAAAAGAGGCTTGCATGAGTATAAGAGCTTGGAAGGAGACAACCTATTTGACATGAGCTTCTACTAAGTGGTAAAATAAAGTGGGCGATAAAACTCTGAAAAAGGAATTGGAATGTAATATATGAACAAGCTTTTTGGGTGCCATGCAACTAGACGCTAAAGTTGACTGTTCATTCAGGTGATTAAATTCGGTTCCAACACCACACCTTGAACTTGCTGCTCATTTAGTCCTCTCTAAATGCTTCTCTGTGCTTGTTATCTCCTTGTTAAAAATTTGATTAATTAACTCAATGCTTTGTTCTCTTTTTCCAGCTGGAGCAAGCCATTTTGCAAATGCGCTGTGGGTATTACCACTGTTTATAACTCTGTTATTAAATACATAGCAGCAGAGAAACACTGTTAAATCAAGTCCTGCAGCAGCTTGTGGAGGGAGGGACTTGTCTGCATCATCAATTGATTGGAATGAACAAGAGAGACCAGCGGATCTTATGAGTAGGAGCTTTGCAAAAAGCAGCAAGCTCACATTTGCCCGATTGAATATACAATGTTGCATTTGTACATGTAAATACGCTTAGTGGAGAATCAGTTGGCACGATGCATTTCAGGTCAAAGTTACAAAAGTGGCGGGCCAATGATGAAATGCACCGCCACTGTACTGTCTTGTGTACGAAAACCGTTTTGCAGAAATTTAAGGGGAAAATCAACAATTATGGACAAAAACACATCTTTTCTTCCTCTACTTTCCAAGCCTAAGGATGACTCTTTCGTACCTCAACCTCCCCTCGAAAACTGGAAGCATTTTTTTTTTTTTGACAGGCAACATGGGGATTCGGAAATTGTCGATAGGCAGGAATGTGGCATATCACTTTGTCCTCACTTGGTATGCTTAGATTGTGATGTCGTATTATATGAGTGTACTCAGAGCTGAACTTCTTGGAGCCCGCGGAGTGTAGCTATTTTCCATGCACTGGCACTTGTCTTTTGCATGTGAGGTTAAACAACTTTCTATCTTAATTATCAGGGTTCTAAACCTTCCCTACTTAAAAGCGCCAAAGGTTGCCCCCTCCTCTGCAAAAGGGTTTTGTCAGTCATCGGATGACACCCACCAAAAGCCAAAGTTGGGTAAGAATGAAGCCGTGAGTTTCAAGGATTTCGAGCATAGACCTCCTTCCCCCAGCTCTACCTAACAAAAAAGAAAGGCATATTAAACCTTAACATTTGATTTGGAAAACCGACGCAGAGGTACGGCAATACTACGTACTGGGCTACTGATTCTGCGCAGATTAGCTGAGATAAGGCACAATTTTCTGAAGAAAGAAACGATTTGAGAAACACTTGAAACACCCTCAAAATGATATAATATCCATTTATTTATTAATTTTAAGATAGGTTTATTAGTGTGAATATATCAATAAGGCGTCAATAAATTCTATGTAAAAGTTATTCCATGTCAACTCTTTTATGAAATACTCAGGATTGTGCATCCCAAGAAATGCTCAGCACGCTTGTTGAGTTGGCATGACACTGCAATATGGTCATTGAATAGCCACTATACCCTTTGTAAGGAAATCTATGAATATAGTTGGCATCTCATCACAGTATGGTTTAGAAGATACTGAGCAGCTACTATAGCCTATGTGAACAAATCCACAAAGAAAATGTAATCCAATATATTAGGTTTTTTTTTTTTTTTTTTATTACGGGCTAAGTGGAGAATCAAATGTAATTAATATTTTATTTTTGTGATTTAAATTAATGACCTCTTAGATCATAATGTGATAATATTAACATCGCACCAAGTATATTCCTAACACCTACAAGATTTGAAAATTAATAGAGAGCAAGAAGACAACACGTCTGTACTTGACATACAACATTTTGAGAACTGTAATAATAGTTCGTCACGAACACTAGGCTAAAATATTCCGCCTACTCACATTCGAACAATTGAAAGAAACACAGAGAAATAAGGGGAAAAAAAAAAATGCATAAAGCTGTTCAATATCCACCATCTTACGAAATCCTAGTTGTATGCTCTGCACAGGTCATCCCCAGCTGACAACAATCATTTGCAGCAATTTCTCCATACAACCAATGGGCAACTACAACTCACTGCTCTGCAGATTAAAATGGAAAAAAAAGACCACATCAACAATTGAACTGAAAACCGCTGTAAGAAAACAAGTCTTAAGAAAAAAACAGCTCATGTGGTGAATTCTGAAATAAATTGACCAAAACTGTAGCGAGGTTTAGTTGGTTTATAAAGGAACAAGTCACTCTCACACTAGATGAAACAAGGGCGGGCTGTGGATTTTGAGAAGCTAGTACTTATTATTTGAGGGAACAGCACTACCTCGGGGAACAAACTTGATTTTAGAAAATAAGAGTATTTAGACAAAACGATCTCTGAAAACAGGAGATTCAGGACTTTGGTAAAATCACATTTCTTGGAGATAAAAAAGTGGGCAGGAGATGATGCAGAAGAAAGGCCTGACCTGCTTGCTGAGCAGGTGTGAGCAGAAAAAGGGGCGAGTCTCGGCTTCTGCCATTTCCTCCATCTCTTCTCATCCAATCTATTCCCTCTACTATGTTTGCAGTTCTTCCGTTTTTTGGTCTGGCCGCCTCCATTTTGGGCATTCTTTTTTCTTCTCATCCACTGCATACTCAATCACCTCCTCATCGTCCCCAGTCAGTACTCATTCATAATCAAAATCCACCCATCCAACGCCGGGTCTGCTAGTTTCTATCATTACTCAGGCCCCATTTCCCAAAGCAGCTCAAAAATCTAACCATTTATTTTTTTTACAAAAATATAATATATTTTTTATAAAAAATAAAAATAATAAAAAATATTTATTTTTTAAAAAATTAAAATTTAAATATAAATTGTTGGATACTACCCAAAATAAATCGGCCGGGTTTAAATCTGAATCAAAGCTGAAGTCACGGTGGCCCAAGCAAGGAAGCATAAAGTAGATTAGGACAACTAAATAATGGTTCTCTAAGACATTAATTGGGGCATTCAATCCTGACGGTTAGCTATCGAAAACCAAAGGATAATGATAAGCCAATAAATAACTCAATCTATAAACGATCAAAATATCCCCACAATTAATAACTAGATGAAATATTCATTAAATTGGAATAGCGGTCACACACCATAAATGACATCGCCTAACAGCCACCTTGAAACGCCTCTCTACACAGGCAGTAATTTTAAAGGTTAGCTGGACGGTTAAGAGCTATAAGGTACGAGTTCTGAATTTTAAATTTAATTATGATTAATTAAATTGAAATAATTAAAGTTTAGGTCAAATGATGAAGAAAATTGGATTAAAGTGAAAGTTTGACTAGGTCACATTAAGCTGGAGACTGCTTGACTAACGTCTGACGTGCCATTGTATGTGTTCTGAGCAGAGAGATTGCATTTGATTGATGCCTAATTGACATTCAAGCGCATTTCCCAGTGTATTCACACTTGATGTATACCTAATGGATGCTCGAACGCACTGAGACAGAATGCCAATACCTGACGCACGTTCGAAGTAGCATTCGTGCGCCATTGGGCTTGGCCATGACGCTTGACTCGGGCTCGACGTATATTTATACGCCAGCCTGCTATATAAATCCTGTTCGACTGATTTTTGATTATTTTTTGTCAGATTTTGAGAGATATGAAAGAAGAAGAAGAGAGAGAAAAAGTTAGAGAAGCTAAATTCAAGTGATCCAACTAAGATTTTGGTAATTTAAAACTAAGGTAAGTACATCCCAAACCTTCATTTTCTTTGTTATTGATTTCTTTCACTTGAACATTTATTATTCTAAATATTTATGCATGATATATTTTTATTGTTAAGATGACAGTATTTTACATGCATAAAGTCTTATTCCTATTCCTTGCAATTTTCATGAAATTCATGCCTTAATCTTATATGTTTACCATTGTCAAGTTAATTTTTACAATTATATTCATGCTTGTGTGGAATTCATGATCAAATGACTCATATAAGCTTTAAAGTCATACATAATATTCCTACATGTTTAAATTTACTAAGTATATGTTACACAAGTTCCAAAAGTTCACAAATTATTCCTGCATGCATGTTATTTGAAATAAAGTGTTGAAATTCCACAATATTAGTGATTTTTGCTGGTTTTTCTGTAACATTCTTTATAAATCTAATAATATGGCATTAAATGTTTTAAATGTAAGTATGCTCAAGTTTTTGTAGAAATTAAAATATTGTATGATAAAAAATTTAAATAAAAACTCTATAATTTATTAAAGGATTAATAATATTTTCTCTGGATGGAGAAAATACAACTATGAAAAATTGTATAGAGTTTCTATCACATCCCACGTTCTCATTTTAGTCATTAACCATTATTATAATTATTAAATGTGATTCATATGTATAAATATATAAAGAATCCATATAGTTACCACATCATCAGTGTCCTAATACTGTACTATGGAAATATGATATCGGGTCTTGTTAATGAAAAATACCTACTAAAAACCAAAATCAATTCCATAATGACTTGCGATAGCATATAGAATTCCAATAATAATCTACCGAAGCAATACTAAACTCAAACCACTAAAATAAAATACATCACTTCATACTCTTAAGGTTTTACATAATTGGTATATAAAAAATAATAACAGACAATCTAAACACAAAAAAATTTAACTTCAATTAGGCTAAGTACATCAAAATCCTGAACAATTTTAAATACATCATCTACGTAAAGTATAATTAAGACTTTCATCTTCACTCCTATTCGTCAGGCATCATCTACTCAATTTTTCCACTCTTCTCACCACCGATTACATGTGCTCGGTTTTTCTTCTCTACAGGCTTCTCCTGTCTGCAGAATTATCCTGATTTGTCGAGATTGGCCCCCCTGATTTTGCTGATTCATCAACATGCTGTTGCCCGTTTTGTTGCCGTGTGCTGCTGTATATCAGACTAATGTTGCCGAATCATCTTCCTATTTTTTGCTGAATCGGCTCCCTGTGCTGTTGCCGCGTGTGTTGCTGCCCTGTTTGTTCTGTTTTGTCCTTTTGTTTTGCTATCTCAACGTGCTGCTGTCCCACCATTTTATGTATTGTCCTGAATTTTGCTGAATCACCAATCAGCTGCCCGATTAGTCTGCTGCCCTGTCGTGTAGCTGCTGCTGCTTCATCTCTCTTGCTGAACAACATGACCTCCTATTATAATTTGTATATGTTGCTGAATCCTGCTCCTACTAACGTGTTGCTGTAAATTAGTCTAATAACGTGGCCTCCTAATAATGTGTTGCTAAAATTGGGTTGCTGAAATTGAAGTCAGCTCCTAATGCTGTCTTAAGTCTTGGAATTTTAGATTTTCGGGTTGTTGATTTTTGGAAAATTTTAAGGTTTTATAGATTGCAAAATTTGCAGATGAAATTTCCCAACTTTGGGGAAATCACAACTTCAGGATTTTGGACCCTTAATCCATATTTTCCTATATCATTGACCTCAATTCCACTTATATTTGCTTAATAAATTATGATTCGTATGATTGTGAAATCTCGGACTTTACAATCTTCTCTTACTTATAAAATTTCGTCTTCGAAATTTGACAAGGATTACATACTTTAAGAAAACAAGTGAGGATACTGGTCTCGTATCTCATCTTCTCGCTCCCACATGACTTCCTCATATGAGTGATTTCTCCATAAAACCTTAACTAATGGAATGATCTTCGTGCAAAGCACTTGACACCTTTGGCCCAAAATTTGCACCGATTCTTCCACATACGATAAATCTTCGCTGGTGATCAAGGGCTCATAATCAATGATATACGTTGGGTTATGTACATACTTCCAAAATAGTAATACATGAAAAACGTTATGCACTTCTGCTAAACTTGGTGGCAATGCTAATCAATAAACTACTTCCCTAACCTTCTCCAAAATCACAAAGGGACTAATAAACATTGGCTTTAGTTTTCCTTTCACCCTGAATCTAATAGTTCCCTTCGATAGTGATACCTTTAAAAAAACATAATCCCCAGCCTCAAAACATAGGTACGATTTCCTCCGATCTGCATAGTTATTTTGTCTGCTTTGAGCTACTGTCAAATTCTCGTGGATCAACTTGACTTTCTCGAATGTCTCTCTAATAATGTTTGGTCCCAAAAGTTGTCTACCACCCGTGTCTTCCCAATGGATTAGAGATTGACATTTTCTCCCGTATAGGGCTTCAAATAGAGCCATTCGATGCTCGCTTGATAATTATTATTATAGGCAAACTCTGTTAATACCAAATGATCATCCCAATTGCTCTTTATCTTTAACATCGAAGCTCTCAACATATCCTCTAAAATTTAGATGGTCCGTTTTGATTGTCCATTGGTTTGCAGATGATCAGCCATACTAAATTTTAATTCCATTTCCAATTCATGATGTAGGCCTTCCCAAAATTTGGAAACAAACCGCGGATCTCGATCCTATATGAGAAATGCTAACACACCGTGTAATCTCACTACTTTATCAATATATATTCGAGCTATCCAATCTCTCGAACAGGTCATCCGAATGGCTAGAAAGTGTGCCGATTTCGTAAATCGATCTATAATCATCCAAATAGCATCATGATTATTCGGTATTCTATGTAATCCCATCATGAAATCCATCGTTATGTCTTCTCATTTATAGCTAGGGATAGGCAATGGCTGTAATAGGCCCGATGGCTTCTTTTGTTCAATCATTAGCTATTGACAAATTAGACACTTCCCCACATATGTCACGATTTCCTTCATATTTCTCCACCAAAATATTTTCTTCAGATCTTGATACATCTTGTTAATCCCCGGATGAATAGTACATTTGGATCGATGAGCTTTTTCCATTATTTCCTCCTTTTAACTGCTTGTCATTCGGTATACATAATCTATCCTGAAATCTAAAGACTCTATTGACACGGATATTAAAATCAACCTTGGAGTCCAGGCTCAAATTTTCGGCAACGTCCACTAGAAATGGATCGTTCATCTGACCATCCTTGATTTTTTTCAGTATTTTCGGTTGGATTTGAAGATATGATAAAATCATCCAATTGCCTTGAGTGTATATCTGAATATTACATTGCTTCATGTAGTGAAGCATCTTTATCTCTTTAATTCTCAATCTCCCAATAAATCACGTCTGACGACTTAAGGCATCAGCCATTACATTGGTTTTTTCCCATTGATACTAAATTTCACGGTCATAGTCATTTAGAAAATCTATCGATCGTCTTTACCTCATATTCAACTCTTTTTACAAGAATAGATATTTTAAACTCTTATGATCCAAATACACTAAAAATTTCTCATTGTACTAATAGTGTCTCTAAATTTTCAAGGCAAAAATTAATGCGGCTAAATCTAAGTCATGAGTCGGGTAATTCTTTTCATGGACCTTTAATTACCTTAACCCATATGCTATCACCTTTTTATGCTACATTAGAACATAGCCTAATCCCGTCTTGGAAGTATCACAGTAGACTACAAATCTACCAGATCCTTCAGGAATTGTCAAGATCGGAACAGTAGTCAATCGGTTCTTTAACTCCTCAAAATTCTGTTTGCATTCTTCAGTCCAAATAAATTTAACTTCTTTTTTCATCAGTTGAGTTAGCAGCATGCCGACTCTTGAAAAATTCTTCATAAATCCCCGATAATATCCTATCCCAAGGAAACTTTGAATTTCAGTTATCGTAGTAGGGGGACTCTAGTTAACAACAGCCTCGATCTTTTTAGAATCCACAGAGATGCCACCCTTTGATATGATACGCCCCAAGAATACTACCTCATTGAGCCAAAACTTACACTTCTTCAATTTAGCATAAAATTTCTGTTCTTGTAGTGTTTAAAGTATAGTCCTCAAATGTACCCCGTGATTATCGTAACTCCTCGAGTAAACCAATATATCATCAATAAATACCACTACAAATTGATCCAAATATAACTGAAGCACCTGATTCATAAGATCCATAAAGGCTGCAGGGGTACTAGTCAATTCAAATGGCATAATTAAAAATTCGTAGCGTCCATACCTCGTTTGAAGTGCAGTCTTGGTCACATCCTCCTTAATCATTAGTTGAAGATATACCAAACGAAGATCAATCTTAAAAAACACTTGGGTCCCTTGTAATTGATCAAATAAGTCATCAATCCTTGGCAACGGGTATTATTCTTGATGGTGATTTTTTTCAGCTCCCAATAATCAATACACAACCTTAATGATCTATCTTTCTTATTTACAAACAAAACCAGGGCACCCCATGAAAAAATACTCAGTCTAATAAATCATTTCTCTAAAACTTCCTGCAATTATTGCTTTAACTCTTTCAATTCTATTGATACCATCCTATAAGGTGTTTTTGAAATCGGGGTTGGTTTGAGAATAATTTTAATTTCAAATTCAATCTCTCGCTACGGTGGTAAGCCAGGTAAATCTTCAAAAAAAACATTTTCAAATTTACTAACCATCGGAATATCTTTTGCTAGCACATCATAACTCCTAATTGTGCTGGCATAGGCTAAATAAGCTTGGCATCCATTCTCTATCAAACGCCAAGCATACAAGGCTGAAATTAAAGAAGGCATCTCCTTCTGCCTTACTCATTGAATGTGAAATGGCTTACATCTCGAAATAACAAAATAAACACTTTTATGAAAACAATCAACACTAGCATAGTCATATTTGTTAACTAATCCATACCTAAAATCGCATCAAAATCACACAACTCTAACAAAATCAAATATACAATTAACTGTAAACCATTTACCCGAACTACACACCTCGAGTACATAATATCTGTGATCACCGATGATTTCGTAGGTGTCGATACTATCAAAGAAAAATTCGGGATCCTCGGGGGTGATGCTAGATGACACACAAATTTAGAAGAGACGAGCGAATGCATAAATCCTAAGTCAAATAACACATGAGCTGGAACATCACAAATAGAAAGTACCTTCTACAACATTCGGTGATACCTCCGCATCCTATACCGTGATTGCAAAAGTTTTGCCTTGAATAGTGAGCCTCTTTGTCTCCAACTTTTTATGAGGACAGTCTTTGATCAGGTGACTCGGTTGTCCACATCTATAACAAGCTCTTGACATTTTGTAACAACACCGTCCCAGATGTCATTTTCTGCAGTAAGAGCAAACGGGTGTTGTAGTCTGCTAACTTCGTATTGTCTGAATTTCCTTTATCCACCACCTTAACTTTCATTGTAGGTCCTACTCCCGAACTTGAGCTCACTTCTGAACCTCCACAGTTTGCTGTCATCTTCTTGAAGTATTCCTCTTTTTCGAGCTCCTTCTCAAACAAAAGTGCCCAGTCTAACATATCTCCATAGGTTCGCAGCTTTAAAGTCGTAACCTGCTTCTTGATTTCATCCCTTAAACTCTGCTGGAATTTCTTAGCCTTCCTAACTTCATCCTTGACCAGGTAAGGAGTATAATGGGATAAGTCTATAAATTTTGCATCGTCCTCCGCTACCGACGACCGATTTTCTTGTCTTAATCATGCAAATTTTTCTTCTTTCTATTCCTGAAGGCTCGTGGCAAAATATTTCTCCATAAAAGCATCATCAAACATCTCCTAAGTAATGTCATTCTTCGGCACTTCCATAGCCCTTTTTTGTATATTAGCTTCTCCTTCCAATTTGTAGGAAGTAAAGGTTACCTTATCTTCCTCGGGACAACAAATGACAGTGAAGACCTTTTTAAGCCTTTGGATCCACGTATCTGCCTTCGTCAAATCCGAATCCTCTATAAATTTATGTACTCGTTCATTAGTAAATTTATCGTAAGTTGTGTGTCCGGGGTTTACTGGGGCTGGAGCTGGAATCATCGCCAAATTACGCCGTTCCATTGATTCTATAATATTGGGCATTTTTTCCAATAGGTTCAAGTACTCTTCCTCCCAATTCAAACGTGCATCAGCATGCATATTCCTTCTTCTTCGGTCAGCCATTTCTTAGATCGTATTAGCAAAACATTAGCACTGAAATTAGATTACCATGTTATAGCTAATAATTTAATAGATAGTCAACCTAGGGTCGTAATTATGACTCAACAAATTAAGATTCAACTATAACTAACTAATCCTAACTTAAGCCAATCTAACGCAAGATTAAGCTTCTGCATCAAGATCAATCAATCAAATTCCTACGGCATCTCCTTTAACATTTCTCTAATACCACCTGTCACATCCTAGGTCCTCATTCTTATCATTAATTATTATTATAATTATTAAATGTAATTCATATATATAAACATATACAAGATCCATACAGTTGCCACGTCATCAGTGGCCCAATATCATACTATAGGAATATGATTTGAGGCCTTATTAAGGAAAGATATCTGCTAAAAATCAAAATGTTTAAGGAGATGCCACAGGAATTTGATTTTTTCTTTGATAGTATCAACACCTATAGGATTGTCAATAATCACAAATATTATGTGCTTGAGGTGTATAGTTAGGGTAAATGGGCTACAATTAGCCGTAAATTTGATTTTATTAGATATATATAATTTTGATGTGATTCTGGGTATGCATTAGTTAACAAATTACTACACTAACATTGATTGTTTTCACAAAAGTATTTATTTTGCTATTCTGGGATGTGAGCCATTTCACATCTAATGAGTAAGGCAGAAGGAGTTGCATTGTTTAATTTCAGCCTTACATGCCTGGCATTTGATAGAGAGTGAATGCCAAGCTTATTTAGCCTATGGCAACACAATTGGAAGTTATGATGTGCCAGAAAAGGATATTCTAGTGGTTAGTAAATTTGAAGATGTTTTTCTTGAAGATTTACCTGACTTATCACTATAGCGAGAGATTGAATTTGAAATTAAAATTATTTCTGAACCAGCCCCGATTTCAAAGACATCGTATAGAATAGCACCAACAGAATTAAAATAACAATTACAAGAACTTTTGGAGAAAGAATTTATTAGACCAGTGTTTCTTTATGGGGTGCCCCTGGTATTGTTTGTAAAGAAGAAAGATAAATTTATTATACCGGAGAAAGCCAATGTAGTGACTGATACCTTGAGTCGTCAGACGTGCTTTATGGTGAGATTGAGAATTAAAGAGATAGAGATGCTTGACTACATGAAGCAATGCAATATTCAGAGATACGCTCAAGGCAATTGGATGATTTTATCATATTTTCAAATCCAATCGGAGATACTGAAGAAAATCAAGAATGGTCAGATGAACAGTCCATTTCTAATGGACATTGCTGAAGATTAGAGCCAGGACTCCAAAGTTGATTTTAACATCTGTGTCGATAGAGTCTTGAGATTTTGAGATAGACTATGTGTATCGAATGACAAAGAGTTGAAGGAGGAAATAATGAAAGAAGCTCATCAATCCAGATATACAATTCATCCGTGGAATAACCAGATATACCAAGACCTAAAGAAAATATTTTGGTGGAGAAATATGAAGAAGGAGATCGTGACATGTGCAAGAAAGTGTCTAGTTTGTCAATAGCTAATAGCCAAACGAAAGAAGCCATCGGGTCTATTACAGCCGTTGCCTATCCCTAGTTGGAAATGGAAAGACATACCGATGGATTCGTGATGGGATTGCCGAGAACACTGAATAATCATGATGTTATTTGGGTGATTATAGATCAACTCACGAAATTGGCACACTTTCTAACCATCTAGACGACTTATTCGAGAGATCAGTTGGCTCGAATATAGATTGATGAAGTGGTGAGATTGCACAGTGTGTCGACATGTATCGTATCGGATTGAGATTCACGGTTTGTTTTAAAATTTTAGGAAAGCCTACATCGTGAATTGAAAATGGAATTAAAATTTAGTATAGCTAACCATCTGCAAACCGATTGACAATCAAAACGGACCATCCAAATTTTAGAGGATATGTTGAGAGTTTCGGTGTTAGAGATGAAGGTAATTAGGATGATCATTTGACATTGATAGAATTCGCCTATAATAATAATTATCAAGCAAATATTGAGATGGCCCTATTTGAAGTCCTATACAGGAGAAAATGTCGATCTTTGATCCATTGGAAAGAAATGGATGATAGACGACTTTTGGAACCAGACATTATTAGAGAGACGTTCGAGAAAGTTAAGTTAATCCACGAGAATTTGAATGTAGCTTAAAGTAGACAAAAGAGTTACACAGATCGAAGGAGGTCAGACCTGTGTTTTGAGGTTGGCAATTATGTTTTCTTAAAGGTATCGCCATCGAAGGGAACAATAAGATTCAGGATGAAAGAAAAACTATAGCCAAGGTTTATTAGTCCCTTTGAGATTTTAGAGAAGGTCAGGAAAGTGGCTTACCAATTAGCATTGCCACCGAGTTTAGTCGAAGTACATAATGTTTTTCATATATCAATACTTCGGAAGTATGTACATGACTCAACGCATGTCATTGATTATAAGTCCCTAATCATTAGTGAAGATTTATCGTATGGGGAAAAATCGGTGCAAATTTTGGGCTAAAGGAATCAAGTATTTTGAATGAAGACCATCCTGTTAGTTAATATTTTATGGAGAAATCACTCACACGAGGAAGCCACGTGGAAGCGAGAAGATAAAATATGGGACAAGTATCGTTGCTTGTTTTCCTTAAGGTATATAATCCTCGTCAAATTTTGCTAACGAAACTTTACAATGAGGAAATGATTGTAAGGCCTGAGATTTCATAATCATACGAATCATAATTTATTAAGCAAATATAAGTGGAATCGAGGTCAATGATACAGGAAAATTTAGTTTAAGGGGCCCAAAATCCTGAAGCTGTGATTTCTCCAAAGCTGAAAATTTCATCCGCAAATTTTGCAATTTATAAAACCTGAAAGTTTCCCAAAAATTTGCAACCCGAAAATCCAAAATTCAAGGACTTAAGACAGCATTAGGAGTAGACTTCAATTTCAGCAACCTAATTTTAGCAACACATCATTAGGGGGCCACGTTATTAGACTAATTTACAGCAACACGTTAGTGGGAGCAGGATTCAGCAACTTATAAAAATTATAACGGGAGGCCACAATATTCAGCAAGAGAGACGAAGTAGCAGCAGCAACACGACAGGGCAACAGACTAACCGGGCAGCTGATTGGTGATCCAGCAAAATTCAAAACAATACATAAAATGGTGGCGTGGCAGCACGTTGAGACAGCAAAACAAAAAGACAAAACAGAACAAACAGGGCAGCAACACACGCGGCAGCAGCACTGGGAGCCGATTCAGCAAAAAATGCGGAGATGATTTAGCAACATTAATTCGATATACAGCAACAAAACGGGGCAACAGCATGCTGATGAATCAGCAAAATCAGGAGGGCTAATCCTGGATAAATTAGGATAATTTTGCAGACAGGAGAAGTCTATAGAGAAGAGAAACTGAGCACATGTAATCTGTGGAGAGAAGGGAGGAAAAATGAGCAGCAAAGGAAACAGAGAAAAGAAAGCAGAGAGGGAGGATTTGAGGAGCGGAGAAGAGACAGCAGAGAGATGCAAAAAAGAAGAGAGAACCGGGCCGATCCAAGTGAAGAGAAGTCGATCAGATTAAGGCAAGTGCACCCTAAGCTTTTCCTTCCCTTGTTGCTAATTCTTGCTGTTTTCTTTTGAGTATTGTTGGTCTAATACTCACTTCCTTTGCTGTATCACGTTGAGGCATGCGTTTTGCTCATGTTCTGTTTTGCTAAATTTCGAATTATACAGTATACTTCAAAAAAAATCTGCATTATGCTTTGCTGATGCAGTACGCTTTGCTGTATCACGTTGAGGCATGCGTTCTGTTATGCTGAATTTCGGATATGCGGTATACTTCATTACTAAATTATGCTACACTGTTTATGTTCCCCAACTGTTTTAAGCTGCTATGCTGAATTATACCCCTGTTTTTGATTTATAAATTCTGCCCCATGCTACTGCAAAATTTAAGCCATAAGATTGCTGACTTTGTTGCAGCATCATAATTGCTGATTTTCCAAATATGCTGTTGATGAAACTCTATAGCTGTAATCTGAAATTTTAAGCTGCTGATTTTGTATTTTGTTCTGCTGATTTTGAAGCTAAATCAGTTTTACTGTTTTTTAATCTGAGAAAATGTGTAGAAGGATGTAATCTGGAAATTTTGGTATTGATATTACTGAATTTTATTTCATGATTAAGATCTGAAGATCTGTTATGATTCTAATTCTTATAGAAGACATTTAGTTTATAAAAAATGACTAGAAACACTACAATACATTAAGAATTATGATGCTTATTTTCTTGTAGAGTTGAGAAAATTAAGAAAAAAAACCAAGAAAAAATGTAGAATTTCTAAAGATTTAAGTAAAAAAAAAAAAATTAAGAAATTGGACCAAGGATTTATTCAGAGGGTAATATTTTATAGCATGCCTTAGGATATTATAGTGGTAATCGAGAAAATTGCCCTAGCCGTGGGAGGAGATTAAGACGGCATACGGCTCTGTCTATTGAGTGATAGGCATGTATCGCCTACCTCTAGCTGCTAAATAGGAGGTTTACGGCCTTCGATTGTGTGGAGTGAACACAATATTTTTTTCTCGATTCTCCGCTTTGCTAGCTGATAAGGACTACTGGCTATGGTTCCTTAAAATAAGTAAATTTTCGATGTGTTGACAGCTAAGACAGTAAAAGAACAAGATAAGGAAAATTAAATGCATTATGAAAATATTTTCTATTTATGTTTTATGCTTATATATGCATTATGACTCATATTCCTTCAAATAATATATTTCAAATATAAATGTATATGTCCTTATATATATTGTGTCTTGTTAAACAATTAGCTCATTCTCTTATTGTTCTGCTAACCTTCAGATGCTTCAAACGAGGTGATGTCTGACAAACAGGAGTGAAGATTGAGGTTTTAATTATACTTTACATAGATAATACATTTAAAATTGTTCAGGATTTTGATGTACTTAGCCTAACTAAAGTTGAAATTTTTAGCGTTTAGATTGTCTGTTATCACGTTTGATGTACCAATTATGTAAAACCTTGGAAGTATGAAATGATGTATTTTATTTTGGTGATTTTAGTTTAATATTGCTTCTACAGATTATTATGAATATTATGCATACTTTCGCAGGTTATTATAAAATTGAATTTAGTTTTTAGTATGTATCTTTCCTTAACAAAACCCACTATCGTATTCCCATAGTACAGTATTGGGCCACTGATGACGTGGCAACTATATGATCATGTGTATATTTATATTGTTGCGTCCCGGCCCACGGTTGTCGTTACGGATTAGAAAACCTTCGTATTCCTCAGCGTGCGTTGGCTTTGGAAGAAGGGTCCGGTCTCCGTCTATATGAACCTGAACCTGCACAACACAAACAACAAACAAGAGGTCAAGCGTCCGGTAGGATTTCTCCCACCGAGGCCGCTCCGACGCTCAAGTCAGCAAATTCCCGCAATAAACGGAAATGGCATACGCTAAGAGGGTGCGTGGAGGAATGCTGTGAAAGCGTAAGAGATGTTTGTGCGGTGATGTGGAGAATGCAGTGAGCAGGTAGCGGAAGGCCTGGCTTTCTTGATGCACCGCAACGGGTGGCTAACTTTTCCGTGATCTAAGAAGATGTCGGGAAGGAGAGCGAGTTAGCTATCGCCAACGAAAGTGAGGTGGTGCTCAGTTCTGACTCGTCACTCTCGTGTTATCGATTAGAGAGGAGGGGAGTAGTAGAGTATGATTAATCGTTTGAATTCTTGATTCAAAAGGAAGCAGCAGATGAAGATGCTGAAGGAGAGGAGATCCCTTTCTCTGTGGGGTGCGAGAGCTCTTATACGCCTCTCCCGTTGGACTCTCGGGCGCCAAAATGCCCGTTGCTTGGACCATCGCGCCGCTAGTCACTGTTGTGGACCGCCGGTCGCGCCGGTTGTCCTTTTGCCGTGGCTGGCACGCTGCTGAGCGTTGTTGACCACGCCCGATTTTCCCCTGAGCGAGGATTGGTTGGCCACCTGCAGACGGCAGCGGGTGCCGTTGGCGCTACGCCACCACTCCTCTATGGCTAGCCTTTCCGCCTTTTTTCGCTTTGTTCCCGCGACGCATTTAATGCGCCTGCAGTTTTCGTTGTCTTCCGCCGCGTGGTTCGCGCCTTTTGTTCCTTGGTGGGCCGACTATCTCGCGAGCTTTGGATCTCTTGTGGGCCGCGGCACGCCCGTGGGCTTAGACATGTTTCATGGACCGTGACATGGGACCCAACACTAGCCCCCATGCCCGGGCCGGCCAAAGTGGTCGGCCTCAGCATGTCCTCTGGGCCCATTTCCGCAGTCCTCACATCCTTCCTCGTGCCGCGTCATCTTTTGTCGTCTTCTGGGCTCGCGGCTTCCCCAGGAGCTAAGGCAGGCTTTTTCAGGCGCTGTTATGACCCGTCACTTCACCAGGCGAGATTCGCGCGCCTTGGGTTGCGTCTGACCAGCGGTTTCCGCTGTTGCCCGAAAGACGTCTGCTGGATGCCGTGTTGCACTTGATGAGGGGATGGCCTGCGCCTTGCCCATAAATAGGAGGGGTACTCAAGCGAGTTGAGTTCATCCCTCAGCAGCAAATCGAAAGGCAACGAAAAGATTCTGGCTCTCCCCGCCTTTGGCGGGCACCCGAGAAGAGGTTGGATGGACCATTCGAATGCTTGAGACTCTTGGTGGAGACCATTGTAGCCCTCATCCTGCAACTTGCCTTCTTTGCTAACGAGAGTGGCTCGGCCATTCCGCTATCGTCGCGCGCTTCCTTCTGGGTTGTGGCCTGGCTGGCTTGAGCGGATCCTTGGAGGATCCCCGCGGGTACCTTCTTCTGTTAGAAGAAGGCTTTCGCAGGGGATCACCCCGTGGGTACCTTCTTCTGTTAGAAGAAGGCTTGCGCAGGGGATCACCCCGCGAGCCACGCCAGGGCGCTAACCACGGAAGGATCGCGAGGTCAATAGCCCTCCGTGGAAGCTGGGTTTCTCACCCAACTTTTCCGGAGTGCCTGATCTTGGTGCTTCCCGGACCCTGGTGGATTGGACCCTTTAAACCTCCACCAGGGGATGCTCTTCGCCTCCAAACCAGTGCGCTCGGTGAAATACCAACTGCTTCTGCCGTCGGGATCTAATGCAGATCTCATTCGCCGAGCTCATCTGGGGCACGGCAGGGGAGCATACGGGGCTTCGCACCGTAGTCTTCTTTCGTCTTTCTCGCAGCCTTATTGTTGTAGATCTTGTACTTTGTAAAAAAACAATGATTAATAAAAGAAGTAGCCTCTTTTTGCCTTCAATTTTCAACTTGTCTTCGTGCGCATTTTTTCTGTCGCCGGGCGTTTTGCCCTGAGGATCCACGTGTTATTCGCGGGAGCTCGAGGAGTTCTTGGCCCAAACCATCTCTCTTGGGGTGGCAGCGCATTTAATTCTGCACGGCCAAGAGACGCTGTTTCGCTTTGGAAACGCGCGAGCTCTCGGGAGCCTCCCACGTGGAGAATCCCCATTGGCCATGTCTTAAATGCTTTCCGTCTTTTAGAGTTGCCGCCCTTTCGGGAGAAAATCCGCCTTATTTAAACACGCCACTTTCTCCCGAAATCGGCACCTCTTTGTACTTGTGCATTTATCGGCAACATCTTCCAAAGTCGTATTTTCTTATTACAAAATCTATGGAGGACACATCCAATGACTCGGAACGCTCCTCCGGTGAGTCTCGAGTTTGGCTCTCACGTTCCCAGGTCTTGTGCGCCGGCACTTGTGGGAGGCCCGCTCCGGGCCACGGTTGCTGGTCCTTCTCGGAGTCGGGGAGCGCCTCCGTGGTTTTGAGAGTCCACCCACGCCGAGGGGCCGCGGCTCGGGTAGAGTGGCCGAGGGCCCGCGTCGCGCACTGGAGAGCGCCTGGCTGAGTCGGAGGCCGGCCATGTGCCTTGTGGTGCCAACGTGGGGCGCAAGCCCGCATATCAAGCGCCAAGAAGAGACGGAGCGACTCAGGCGGCAACACGAGGCTGAAGTTGCCGCGCTGCGGACGGAGGCCAGGATCACTTGCCTCGCGGGCGCCAACGTGGACGTGCAGGCCCGCGCGCTGGCACTTGAAGAAGAACTCGAGCGACTCAAGCAACAGCACAAGGCTGAGGTCGCCGAGTTGCGGTCGGAACTGAGGATGAGGCTTCGGCCAGAGGGAGTGGATCTGGTCCTGGAGCAGACTTACTTTGATACCGTTAGGCTTTGCCGGAGGCTGGCTTCGCTAGAGGATACAGGCTTCCGCGTGGGGGTTCTAGATCCTCGCAACTCGTTTGCCAGAACTCGTGATCAGTTGGTGGATTACCACGTTCAAAGCTCTTCCACTGGCCACTGGGACCATTAGTCGTTTTTGTCATTGTCGTGCTCTTCTCTTTTATTTGTAACTGTTGTAACGGAATTTTGTTGATATAATAAGAGTCGTCGGTTTTTCGTCCCGCTTTGTCCGCCAAATTTTTTTTTTAGTTGCATTTTTCGCTTTGTGCTTATCGTGCGCGTCTTCAGGGGATCTGCTATCGTGAGCCCTCATTTAATGCAGCGGCGCCAGCATGGACCCTAGCCAGGCAGCTGAAGGGACGCGCATGTTAGCCTGGCGTCTAGCCATCATTGCGAACGATTGAGATCCTGTGGTGCGCCTTGATGCCTCCACGTGTCCCAATCACCGGTGGCGGTGCCGTTTTGGTTTCCCGCCTTTTGGATTGGCGTTGCCTATTTAAACCAATCGATGACTGCTTCCCCTCTTCTGCCAATTTCTTCCCCGTTTGCACTCGTGGTTTTTGAGAGATAAATGGCGATAAAGAGAGAAAGCTCTTCTTCTTCTCACGCTCACAGAGCCCCGCGCCATGGCGTTCACAACACCAAATCCGTCTTGATTGCTGGGAACGTTGCTGCTCTCATAGTTGATTATGGTCTTCCCCGCAATTGGAACTGTCGTGCTCCTGATGCACTGGATAGAGCCTCGCGCCTCCAGCCAGGCTTCATCACGGTGTCGAGCACCACCACGAGGGAGGGCTTCGCTATCCGTCAAGTCGCCACCGTGACGCTGTAGTTGACGCGTTGGGTGTCCCAATGGCAAGGTCGCATCCCAACGCCTTGCGCTATTTGGTGTCTTTGTGTATTTTTGCCCTCCTTCACGATTGCACTTTCGACGCCAAGGCAAAATGATAATCTTCCTGTTCACGGAGTCGAAGGATTAGGTATCGATGTCGCCCCGGCTGGGTCTCACCTTCGCGACACCAATCCCGACTCGGAAGGGCCGGAAGGAGCGCTTCTTCTTCTTGGAGCCCCCGACTCGAGCTCCCGAGGGCGTGGGGCCCGATTTCGAGTACTTCCAGAGAAGCCAACTCCCGAGGACATCACAGTCGAGAAGCCTGCTGATCGCTATCAAGTCCAAGAGGAGAACTTCTCGATTCTGAGCTACTACCTCACCTCCGTTACGTTCGAGGCTTGCAGTGGGGATCCCCCCGCGGGGCCGGGCGATGGTGGTCCCGTAAGGGAAGTCTCAAGATACAGCTGCCCTCCGCTACTCGGGAGACCGAGGAGGGAAGCCGCAAGAGCTGAGTCGCGCCAAGCGACGACGAGGACAAGGCTGCCCTTAAGAGGCTAAGGGAAGCCAAGGGGACTTCTTCGAGAAGGTCCAGGAGACGAATCGCCGGTCCTTCAACTGTGGTAGGAGGTCCGGCCTCAAAGATATCTACGCGCGCGGGTCAACTGGGGGAAACCGCCGAACCGTCGTCGACTTCGGCTGCGGGGCTAGCTGCTCACGAGGTCTGCGAGGTGGCGTCTCTACCCGCTGGTAATCCACCCACTTGCTCTGCTGCGGAGGCGACGGATGACATCGTCGTTCTTGAGGGCCCGGAGGGGCCGTTTGCTACCGCGCCTGAGCCAGCATCGGAGGCCAGGGGGCCTGCGGAACGGCCAGCGATCCTTGTGGAGCCCATTTTGGAGTACAGGCCTCCCGAGGATCTGGCCACACCTATGGGGGACGGCGTCGCTCCCGCTGCTGATCCAGTACAGACTGACGAAGGGGAAGCCGGGACGTCCTCGTGGCAAAAGCCCCCGAGCGTTCCTACGGTGACCAGCCTTCCAGTCAGCCCTCCTCCGGCAGGCGAAGGAGCTGAGCCCCAGGGAGAGGCTCTTTCGGGCGATCTCGCGCGTTCTCCGAGCGCAACTCCTGCTCAGGTACGGCTGTTTCCATCTGGCCTTTCTTTTTGGTTGCATGCTTTGGCAATGCTTTTGACATCGCTTCTTACACAGGCTCCAGATGAGGTCAACCCTTTTGACGCGCTGTCCATCCTCCTTGACAAATACCATCACAATGGAAGGGCCCGGCCGCATCTCTAAAAGAGGAGAAATGGGCGCTGCAGGCAGAGGGCGAATCGAGGCTCTTCTTGTCGCCTCGGAGGCCCGCATCACCAGGCTGGTCGGAGATATGGTTGGCCGGTACTCTCCATCGGAAACGCGGCAGGCGATGAAAGCTCGATATTGGGACGGCATTCGCTTGTGTCGCAGGATCGTCTCCTTGGCAGCTCCTCACATCCCTGAGGGTGTCCTTCATCCAGAGAACGCCGGGATAGAAGAGGCGTCCCGCCTGAAGACCTCCCTGAGGAAGCAGGTCCATCGAGTCTTCCTGATTAGTCTCCGCCAGAGCTGGTTTTTTGGAGATTGTCTTTTGCCTTTGCATCACGTTTGTTCTTCCCATATGAATGAGAAGCGTCTTTTTATACTTCGCATCTGTACTTTTTCCATCGTAGAGTGTTGCTTGCTATCTCCTCTTGCTTTCGTCCGTTGGATCATGCTTCATATGGGATGTCATTACAGCTCACACGTTTGGGGGGCTCAATCCGGTGAAGTGGATGTCGTCACCAAGCCCCTAGAGTCACAACGAGGGTCTGTCCTGCGGTCAGGCCATGGTAACCGGACTCCTGGGTCTAGGACTCGGTTGCGTATGATTGCGGGAGGTGTGTCGCCCCTGCTCAATGCATTATAATCACCAAGTTGAGATCCTAGCCCACGACCATTGTAGACTGAGAGTGCTCTCTTCTGTTGGAGAAGGTCGCCACACGCCTGCGATTCTTTGCCCCTAAGGTTTTGTCGGCCGTAGAGTGGGGACTCGGGGAGCCGCCAGGCCTGATCTTTTGACCGCACGGGTCGTTGGCGCGAAACCTTTTGGAGGGACCGCCTGGATCCTTTGTTCCAACCTACGGCTGGCGACCTCCGGGCTGTCTAGCACGGGGCTTGGTCTCTGGGTGGCCGCTTGGGCCTTTTGGCGCGGAGCCATAATGCGTAAGGCCGTCCCCAGGTCATCTGGCGTGAGGACGGGGTCCTGGACGATAAACTTGGACCGCTGGCGCCGGGGCCAAGAATCGGGTTTTTCGGACGGACGCTTGTCCTCCCGACTTAGGGGCAGTCTAGGTCGTTTGATTTGAGAATGCAATGCATGTTATCAACTCACACAAATGAATATACATGATGATAGAAAGAGTGATTATGCTAATCAAAGATAAAGCTCATGTCCAAGCACTCATTATGATGCATGCGTGTGCGACTTACTTGAGTCAGCGTTGCATTACTGATAGCATTTCCTTAAGTTGGCGGTGTTCTAGGTCCGCGGGACCAGTTTGCCATTCTGGGCCCGTAGCTTGTACGCTCCGTTCTGGAGGATTGCGGAGACGAGGAACGGCCCCTCCCACCCGGGGGAGAGTTTGTTCTTGTTCGCGATCTTCCCCGCCGCCTCTACGCTCCGGAGGACCAGATCTCCAACTTCCAGTGGGCGCGCCTTTACTCGCTTGTTGTAGTACCGTGCGACTCGCTGTTGGTAGGCCGCGATTCGGAGTCGTGCGGCGTCTCGAACTTCCGAGAGCAGGCCCAGACTTTCCCGAAGCCTTTGTTCGTTGGTGGCCGGGTCGAAGCATTCGATCCGTAGGCTTGGCATTCCCATCTCTATGGGCACCACAGCCTCTGCCCTAAAGCACAGGTTGAAGGGTGTCTCCCTTGTTGGCTCTCTCGCTGTTGTTCGATACGACCACAGCGCTGAAGGTAGCTCCTCAGTCCAGGAGCCCCTTGCGTCTTCCAGCCTGGTCTTCAATCCATGCAGCAGTGTGCGGTTGGTGACCTCGACCTGTCCGTTTGCCTGAGGGTGCGCCACGGACGTGTGTACCAGCTTGATGCGAAGGTCGCGGCAGTACTTTGTGAAGCGTTTTCCGGTGAATTGGGTTCCGTTATCGGTCACCACGACCTCAGGGATCCCAAAGCGGCAAACGATGCCTTGACGGAGGAACTCAGTCGCATTTTGCTCTGTGATCTTGGCGAGAGGGATGGCTTCCACCCACTCCGTAAATTAGTCAATGCCAACAATCAAGAATTTCCTTTGTCCGGCAGCCATCGGCAGGGGTCCGAGTATGTCGAGCCCCTATTGCGCGAACGGCCATGGGGATTGGAGATAGTGATGATTCGGTGTCTCAAAGTGTCGTCATATTGCCATGGACTCGCAACTTTCACACTTCCCACGAATTCCATAGCGTCTCATTTCATGGTGGGCCAGTAGAACCCTTAGCATGATGTTGAACACTAGGTTCTTTTCCGCCGATGTGCGAGCCGCACGACCCAGTGCACTTCCGCCAACGCGTAATCGGCTTCCTCTAGGGTGAGACATTTCAGAGAGGAGAGGAGTATCCTCGCTGTATAGCCTCTCATTCAGACTGCACCATCCTGCCAGTCTTCTTGATTCGCCAAGGCCGTTGATGTCGCCTGCGGTAGGGTTCCCTCAGTTAGGAACCTTACGTACGGTGTCATCCAATTGTCCCCTATGTTAACCCGTAGAACTTCTTTGTCTTCGGCGTCGACGCTGGCTGTGTTCAGGACTTCCCTGGGCTCCCTCGCGTCTTTGCTCTGATTACGGTGGCTGCGTCCGCCATCGATCGAGCGTTCGTTATCCGATTTCGGGATATGCTCGATCTCAAACCGACCGAACTCAACGATCAGGGACCTTACTTTCGCCAAGTACCTCACAAGCTGTGGGTTCGAGGCTTCGAAGTTCCCCTTCACCTGATTGACCACGAGTTCGGAGTCACTACGCACGACCAACGACCCCGCGGAACACTCCTTCGCCAGTCGTAGGCCCGCGAGAAGGGCCTCATACTCCGCAACGTTGTTTGTGGCCGGGAAAGCCAGAGTAACGGAATATACGATCTCCATGCCCTCGGGCGTCCTTAGCACGACACCAGCCCCACTGCCTGCCTGGGTAGATGATCCGTCTATGTTCATAGTCCACGCAGGTGGATCGTCGCCCTCCGTACTTCCTGGATTGCTGTCCTCTTCCTGTGCTGGCGTCGCCACTTCGACGATAAAGTCCGCCAGAGCCTGTCTTTTCACGGCTTAGTCGGGGCCTAACTCTGTGTCGAATTCCCTAGCTCGACAAACCCATTTAACCAAATGCGGCGGACGTCTCTGGTTTTTGCAAGATCGACTTCCGGTGATCCACAAGATTACGATCCGATGAGACGGAAATATGGCGCGGCTTCGCGCACAGATAGACAAGCGCGAGCGCCACCTTTTCAACGTGCGGATAGCGGGCCTCTACGTCAGTCAGCACCCGGCTCACGTAATACACCGGCTGTTGTCTGCCCTCGTGCTCCGCAACTAGCACGGAGCTGAGGGCTGCTACCGATGTGGCTAGGTAGAGGTAGAGATCTTCCCCTTCGCGCGGCGAGCTTAAGAGCGGTGCGCTGGAGAGGTAAGTCTTCAGTTCCCTGAAGGCTTCGTCACATTCTTCACTCCACTCGAACCCATGCGATTTGGTGCCCCTTAGCGCCTTGAAGAAGGGCAAATATTTCTCGGCTGACTTGGCTAGGAACCGCGAGAGAGCGGCTATCCGCCCGGTCAGCTTCTGGACTTCTTTTATTGTCCGCGGAGGGTTCAAGTCGAGTATGGCATTGATCTTTTCTGGATTGGCTTCTATGCCGCGTTGGGAGACAATGAAGCCTAGGAACTTCCCAGGTCACTCCGAACGCGCACTGGAGCGATTAAGCTTCATTCCGCGTGCCGTCGAGGATCTCAAAAGTTTCATCTAAGTCGTTGACGTGGTGGCTCGCGATTCTCTTTTCCAGAAGCATATCGTCCGACGTACACCTTCACGTTCCGTCCCGATCCGAAGCTTGAACATTTTGTTCACAAGGCGCTGTACGCCGCGCCAGCATTCTTGAGACCAAAGGGCATCATTTTATAGCAATACGTCCCTTGATCTATCATGAACGAGGTGTGCTCTCGTCTTCCGGGTCCATCCGGATCTGGTTGTACCCAGAGCATGCGTCCATGAAGCTTAAGAGTTCGTGCCCGGATGTGGAGTCCACGAGCTGGTCAATCCTGGGAAGCGGAAAGCTATCTTTGGGGCAGGCCTTGTTCACGTCCGTGAAGTTAACACACATCCGCCACTTGCCGCTACTCTTTTCACCAAAGACGACATTGGGCAATCATTCCGGTAATGGACTTCTCTCGATGAATCCGATATCCCAGAGCCTCTTCACTTCTTCCCTGATGGCGATCAACTTCTTGACGGAGTGGTTCCTCCGCTTCTGCCGGACGGGCTTTCGACTCGCATCAAGGCCCAGCTTGTGGACTATGACCTCGGCCGATATCCCGGGCATGTCAGCGGGAACCCAGGCGAACACGTCGGAGTTGGCCCTAAGGAAGGTAATCAACCTGTCGCGCTCCGCAGGTTGAAGGGATCTCCCCACGTTGACGCACCGTTCCAGATCGGAAGGGTTCAGGGGAAACGGCTCAGTTTCCTCTCCGGACTGGGCCTGCTACAGCGAGGTCTCGTCGGGGAGATCAAGGTCTTCGCTCGGGTTGCATGGCGCGAACGGGTTGATCTGGGACAGGTAGCAGGTCCGTCCCATTTCTTGGTCTCCAAGGGCTTCTCCCACGCCCCAAGGGGTGGAAAATTTTACTTTCAGGCGCGGGATGGACGTCACAACTTCGAAGGCGGTGAGGAAAGGTCTGCCTAATATGGCATTGTAGACGGATGGAAGGTCAACGACGAGGAACGCCAGCTCTCGCGTCATGGAGCGCGGGTGTGTCCCCATTGTGACTTCCAGCCGCACTATCCCTTGCACGGGGACTGGTTCGTTGTCCAAGCTATACAAAGGTCCGCCTGCAGCTTTCATTTGGCTTCGTTTTAGTCCAAGTTTAAGGAACATAGTAAGATACAACAAATTTTGTGAGCTTCCATTATCAATGAAGACTCGTTTCAGTTGGTAGTCATCACTACCAGCTGAAACGAGGGCCGATACAACAAGGGGGTCGGTATGGGGAGAGGTTACATGAGCCATATTGTCGCTACTAAAGCTAATGACATCAGTCCTAACCCCTATCTTCGCCCGCTTGTTGTCAAGTTGCCTTCACGCCCACGTCGTGCTCAGTGTTTGCAGGCGCCAATGGAGGAGACCATGTGGACCACGCCGGCCGCCGTCGCGGGCTCTGAGGTTCGCTGGCTTCACCTTTGAAGGTAGCAGGTTCCTGCCCCGAACTCTTCACGAACCGCTTCAAGTGTCGGGCCGGATCGGATCTTTGATTTCCGCTGCAGGGTCCGACAGTTCTCGAGTGCCCCACGAAGCGGTGCACTGCACATTGTCATCCGTGCAGTCACCGCCGCCGAGACCCTTGGGAGTCTTGACCGCTTGAAGAACTTCTCATCCTGGATCTGCATCGGGATGTTGGCGCGGCTATCGTTCGGAGGGGCCGAGAGGTCCTCATTGTAATCTTTTTGGGCCATGGCGGGGCAGCTACTTGCTTTTGGCGCTCGAAGCGGCGGCCGGCTTGTTCCTCTTTCTCCCGCTGCATGCCTGGGCTTAGGGCCAGTCCACTTGCTGCTGCGCTTCGCTTCGCCTCTTCGCCGTGATGTACGCTCGGCAATTGTCTCACCTCCTAAGGTCTCAGGCGCCCGGTGCGACAAATGTTTGAAGAAGTCCCCGCCGCCGAGTAGCGGCGAAGGCGTTGAGTTTGATTCGCGGAGAGATGAGGATCCGCCGCGCCTCGGTGAAACGGTCCGTAAACCGCTTGAGACTTTCATCCGGCCTTTGCGAGGCGGACCCGTGTGCCGTGGTTGCCTCTCCTCCTTCGCTGGAGGCGAACCGCTCGGGAAGCTATCGCCAAGCTCGTGCCAAACGAGCGTATGGAGTTCGGTGGGGGAGGCCGTGGAACCAGAGCAACGCGTCACCCCTAAGGGTGACGGGGAAGCACTGGCACATCAAGGCCTCGCTTGCCCCTTGTAGAGAGAGGTGAGTGCGGAAGCAGTTGAGGTGATCCATTGGGTCCTTGCTTCCGTCATATCCCTCCAAGACCGGCATTTTGAACTTGCTCGGCAACGGTTGCGTCCGCAAGTCCATGGCGAAGAGCGATCTACGGAGGTCGGCGGAGGAGGGCGTGAGTTTCTCCTTATGCAGGGTGTCCCACAACACCTTGACTTTCTCTTCCATCGAGGGGTCCATAGAGCCTCTCCGCGCATTGATGACGTCACGGAGCTCTGTGTTGCCCTGGAGTTGTGTCCTAGCTCGTCGGGGATGGCGACTCTCCGCCTAAGTGGCGCGTTCGCCGTTGGAGCCTGCAGCGGGTGGCCTCCCATTGCCGCGCGAGTTACGGGGGTTGCGCCCTTTGGGGCTATCCTCCCTGTCATCGTCGGCGGGATGGCTTTCCGCTTCATTCTGGCCGTTTTCACTTGGGGCCACCGGGGCTGCAGCTCGGTCGAGTCGGTTGGCTCACCTCCTGCGAGCGGCCTCTCGACGCCTTTCTCTCTTGGAGGTGGAGACCTGGGATGCTGGAGGAGCGGTCCCAGGCCAGGCAGTCCATGTGTTCTCGCATATGGGGAGGAGAACCTGCTTCATATCGTTCATGTCCGCAGCCAGGCGGCGGACGTCGAGCCCGGCTGATCGTTGCACGGTTCCCGTGAGGGGAACTTCATTTTGGGCGATGACTTCCATCGTCGGAGCACTAGCTTGTGCTCGGGTGTTCACCATCGCCTGGGATTGAGGAACAGGGTGGGAAGGAGACACTTGGTTTTTTGTCAGTTTCCCACAGACGGCGCCAATGTTGCATCCCGGGCCCACGGTTGTCGTACGGATTAGACAACCTTCGGATTCCTCAGCGTGCGTCGGCTTTGGAAGAAGGGTCCGGTCTCCGTCTATATGAACCTGGACCTGCACAACACAAACAACAAACAAGAGGTCAAGGGTCCGGCAGGATTTCTCCCACCGAGGCCGCTCCGACGCTCAAGTCAGCAAATTCCCGCAATAAATGGAAATGGCGCACGCTAAGAGGGTGCGCGGAGGAATGCTGTGAAAGCGTAAGAGATGTTTGTGCGGTGATGTGGAGAATGCAGTGAGCAGGTAGCGGAAGGTCTGGCTTCCTTGATGCACCGCAACGGGTGGCTAACTTTCCCGTGATCTGAGAAGATGTTGGGAAGGAGAGCGAGTTAGCTATCGCCAACGGAAGTGAGGTGGTGCTCAGTTCCGACTCATCACTCTCGTGTTATCGATTAGAGAAGAGGGGAGTAGTAGAGTATGATTAGTCGTTTGAATTCTTGATTCAAAAGGAAGCAGCAGATGAAGATGCTGAAGGAGAGAAGATCCCTTTCTCTGTGGGGTGCGAGGGCTCTTATACGCCTCTCCCCGTTGGACTCTCGGGCGCCAAAATGCCCGTTGCTTGGACCATCGCGCCGCTAGTCACTGTTGTGGACCGCCGGTCGCGCCGGTTGTCCTTTTGCCGTGGCTGGCACGCTGCTGAGCGTTGTTGACCACGCCCGATTTTCCCCTGAGCGGGATTGGTTGGCCACCTGCAGACGGCAAGAAAAGGCCGCTGCCGCCCGCCACCACTCCTCTATTAGGGCTAGCCTTTCCGCCTTTTCCGCCTATTCCCGGCGACGCATTTAATGCACTGCAGGTTTTCATTGTCTTCCGCCAGCGTGGGTTCGCGCCTTTTGTTCCTTGGGCTGGGCCGACTGTCTCACGCGAGCTTTTGGATCTCTTGTGGGCCGCGAACGCTTGTAGGAGCTTGACATGTTTCATGGGGCCAGATACATGACCCAACATATATATATATAGCACATTTAATAATTATAATAATAGTTAACGACGAAAACGAGAACAGGACAAGTGTTTCTTCGATGACCACTGCAATATCTTAGGGCACGCTAGGAAATATTACTTTCTGAATAAATCATTAGTCTAATTTCTTAATTCTTTTTTTAAAAATATTTAAAAACTCTACATTTTTTCTTGATTCTTCTTTTTAATTTTATCAACTCCATCAACTCCAGAAAAAATCAGCTTCATAATTATTAATATATTGTAGCGTTTCCATTCTTAATATATAAGGAACCATACTGCATATCCACTCCCTTCAGCACCATCCACTAATTTGGAAACTGCATCAGCAAAGCATAATGCAGATTTGTATGAAGTATAATTCCAGATTAAGCAAAACAGAACCTGAGCAAAACGCATGCCTCAACGTGATACAGCAAAGGAAGTGAGTATCGGACCAACAATACTAAAAGAGAACAGCAAAAATAGCAACAAGTGAAGGAAAAGCCCATGGTGCACTAGCCTTAATCTGATTTACTTATCTCCTCACTTGAATCGGCCCGGTTCTCTCTTCTTTTTCGCCTCTCTCTGCTGTCTCTTCTCTGCTCTTCAATTCCCCCCTCTCTACTTTCTCCTCTCTGTTTCCTGTGCTGCTTGGCTTTTCCTCTCTTCTCTCCACCGATTACATGGGCATGGTTTTTCTTCTCTGCAGACTTCTCCTGTTTGCAGAATTATCCTGATTCATCCAGGATTAGCCCCCCTGATTTTGCCGATTCATCAGCATGATGTTGCCCCGTTTTGTTGCCGTGTGTTGCTGTATATCAGATTAATGTTGCTAAATCATCTCCCTATTTTTTGCTGTATCGGCTGCCTGTGCTGCTGCCCTATGTGTTGCTGCCCTGTTTGTTCTGTCTTGTCCTTTTGTTTTGCTGTCTCAATGTGCTGCTGCCACACCATTTTAAGTATTGTCTTGAATTTTGCTGAATCACCAACCTGCTGCCTGGTTAGTCTGCTGCCCTGTCATGTAGCTGCTGCTGCTTCATCTCTCTTGCTGGATAACGTGGCCTCCTATTATAATTTGTATGTGTTGTTGAATCCTACTCCTAACGTGTTGCTATAAATTAGCCTAATAACGTGGCCTCCTAACAATGTGTTGCTAAAATTGGTTTGCTGAAATTGAAATCTACTCCTAATGCTGTCTTAAGTCCTGGGATTTCAGATTTTTGGGTTGCATATTTTTGAAAAAATTTCAGGTTTTATAGATTGCAAAATTTGCGGATGAAATTTCCAGCTTTGGGGAAATCACAGCTTCGGGATTTCACTGATGCTGTCTGAAGTCCTGGAATTTCGGATTTTTGGGTTGCATATTTTTGGGAAAATTTCAGATTTTATAGATTGCAAAATTTGCTAATAAAATTTCTAACTTTGGGGAAATCACTGCTTCGGGATTTTAGGCCCCTTAATCCAAATTTTCCTATATCCTTGACCTCGATTCCACTTGTATTTGCTCAATTAATAATAATTCGCATGATTGTGAAATCTCGGACCTTACAATTTCTATTTGCTTAAGTATTGGATCATTATAATAAGTTTAGTAATGATATATTATAATATGCCTTAGTATATTATAGTAGTGATTGAGAATTGAATCTATTACCCACAAGTAAAAGCGACATTTGGCCCCATCTATAGGGCTATATATATGACGGCTTACCTACGGATCATGAATAGCAGCGTAAGGCCTTTAGTTTTGTGAAAATAAATAAAACTCGGGTTTTAATTATCCGTTTATTTAGTCGGTAAGACCCTACTGGCCCATTGGTCCCTAAGAATTTGCATAATTGAATATAAATTGCATAGCATAATCTGAACAAGAACAGAAAAAGAAATTTGCAAACCTGTACAATTTGCTATGAATATTTATGGCATCTCATCTGAATTTAATTCATAACTCCTTCTGGCATATTTTTATGTAAATCATATATATAATTATAGAATTATATGCTTTGCTGAGTTTTCAATTTACTTGTATTTTGTTTTTCGCTGACCCTCTTCAGATTAGCAGTTCGGGTGCTTGTCGGATGAGTAGGATATGACGGAAGAGTTATCCAAAAAGATTAGGATTAGAAATATTGGTTATTTAATGATGCATTTCATTTCAATCAGTAGATTATAATGTTTATGTTATTTGAACTACGGCTTGCAATTAAATGAATGGATATTGGTTTATCTAATATCAATCTATTCTGGATGTAGTTTACTTTAATTTTCGGATTAAACGTGACTCATTATGTATAATCTAACGTTATGTTATGGTCGGTGTTCGGAGCCATTTCCGAGTATGACAAATTTGGGTCTTGTGGTTCGATTAATAAACATCTTTAGATTGGTCGAAGTATCGACTTGTTGGTCGCTTCCGAAAGTGAACTTAGTCTATTAATTGTTAATAAAATAATCTTACTAATAATCATTGTTTGGATTTGGTATTGGGATGTGACAAGAACTCTAACTATAAATATAACTCCTTCCAAGTCGAAAAAAAGAGAAAATCTAAAGAGAGAAAAAGACACTCAAGCAATCAAGTACACCCAAGCGGAGCAAAGTCCTCCCAATTCATATTTATACTCATCCCCATCATCTCTCCATTTCAACATTTACTTTCCTTCTACATCTTTCAATTTAAGGAGAACGTTTACTTACTTGAACGACAGAGGATATACCAGGAAGCAAATCTTATATACTTCTTACATATCGTTCAATTTGTTGTGGTACGCAAGATAAGAATTTGAAATAACAAAAACATGACCCGGCTTATCTCCAAGAGGAAAATCCCGACTCCCTATTTTATGCAATAATCCGAATTCCTAAGATGCATAATAAATCATTAAATAAGACAATTCAAACCCATATCTGTATTTAGATCATGGAAGTGAGGGTCAAGGCCGTGGAATTTTAAAATTTATCAATTGAAATTTTAAAATAAAAAATAGTAAATATGGATATATATTTTTTTAAAAAAATATTAATATTTATTAAATATAAAATATAAATTTTAAAAATTTTTAAATTAACATTTAAAAGATTTTTTTAAAAAAAAGTCCAAAGGCTCTCATTGTGGCCATCAGAGCTCAAATCATCAAACTTGACCCGGACCACTCACGCAAAAACCCTCAAGACATAAAATCATTAAATATCTATCCTAATTTCAAATTTTCAAGTTCTCTAGCATTCAAATTTTCTACCGTTTGAATTCCTACTCAAACACCACATCTCATGCCAAAACTTTAGAACTCATCAATCCGTAAGTAAATTTACCGGTCCATGACTTATGCTTTTGAAGCCATAAATAATCAAAATAAATTCTATTTCTTAACCATCAAATAGTATCCCACAAAACACCATCACTATCTCGAAAATAGACCCAACACTCAAGCGGCGAATGCTGCTTCTAACAGCTCAAAACCAAATGATCAACTTGCCATAATTCATCCATAAGATCCCAATATAAAATAACATTTAAATCATTTAATTCTACCTCCACTTCCTACAACAGAATACACCAAAATTCTGCTACAAATCCATAATCCATTCAACACACAGGTGTGACCTCTAGTGCATATCATGCATCGGTGACTACAAAACTAGAACCGAGATCAAAACTACTAAAATCAAATGCTAAGATCTTAAATTCAAATATGGCATGTAAAACACAAAATTGTAGGTCCACCCTCATCAAGAGAATATGAAATTTCTATCACAGACCCCAAATTGGCCTGAGACCGGCCCAACACACAGGCTGTTACGGGTTTTGTAAATGCAGATATGAATACTATCATACCCACTGATTCGTTGCATTCTCGACAGAGTACACGGCTGCGTCAACGACCCCTCAAATTACAGGATTACCTTTAAATTTTATTCTGCTTATTCTATTTATTTTTTTCTGTTAGAAAGTTATGGGGTTATGATTGGGTAGTTATGGTTGGTTAGATTGTTATGGCTGTTGGTTACAATTTAGTTAGCTTTTTATGCTAGTCAGTTACTGTTACTATTGGCTATATCTTTACGTTACTGTGTAAGTAGGAAGGAGGAAAATACAATCTATTTTTTTACTCATCTCGTCCTCTCTCTTCCCCCGAACTCTCTTGAACTCCCCCTTCTGTCAGAATTCTCCTCCTTTTCCTTCCCTCCTCTCTTCTTCCCTTCTTCCTTCATCTTGTTTCTCTGATTTGTGTTGCAGGACCATTGGCCAACTGATTTCCGGCCATTTTCACAGTCACACTACAACATTTGTACTCTCATTGAGACAAATGGCGAAAGGAATGGCTACCCGCTACAAGGCGCTTGAAGAGTCGATTACAGGCTTGTCGACAAAGCTGAATGAAGTCGCTGCCATTGTCCAACAACATACAGAAGGCCTCGCTGCTCATAACACCACAATGAAACAAATCCAGCTAATCCTAGCCGAAATCCGTCAATCCTTGAATCGAATCGAGCGACAGTCCTCTCCGTTTCCATCAACAAACCCTCCATTACTACCCACTCCTCCCTCATTCATGGCGTTCCCCACTGTTATTCACCATTCTTCAACACCATCCCTACCACTATTGTTTCCCTCTCAACTTGATGGCCAAAACTCTCCTTATCCTAGGCTACCCAAGCGAGAGATTCCGTTTTTCTCCGGTGACAATGTCATCGGATGGTTATTTCAAATTGAGAGGTTCTTCAAGTACCACGACACCCCTCCTGAGCAGAAGCTTCTCGTCACCGCCTTCTATATGACAGGAGCCGCACTACAATGGTATCCATGGTTGCATGCAACCAAGCAATTGTCCACATGGGAGATTTTTGCCAGAGATCTAGAGCTACGGTTCGGGCCGTCCACCTACCTCAACCATGAAGCAACTTTATACAAACTTCATCGGACCTCCATTGTAGTGGATTACATGGTCAAATTCAAGGCACTTTCGATGCGCACGACAGGTCTTACTACTCTTAATCTCCTCAATTGTTTTATTTCTAGGTTACGCAACGGACATTCGCGAGAATTATTCCTATTGAAACCATCATTGTTACTGGAAGCAATTGGTATGGTGAAATTGGTGGAAGAGAAAATTGATGCTAGGCGACAATCTCCACAGCACCCAACCAACCGTAAGCCCATCCCTAATTTTCCCACAAATTTCCCAAAACCTACCTTACCGCACCACCCTTTACCTAAATTACCAATCAAAAAATTAACGCCCGCTGAAATGGCTACTCAAAAAATAAAAGGCTGTGCTTTAATTGTGATGAGTGCTTCACCCCGAGTCACCATTGTGAGCCTCAATTATTATGCCTAACCACTAACAATGATGGGTTTGTTCAGCCGGTGCCCCAAATAGACGAGGCTGACTCCACCAACACAGATTCCCCAGTTGAATCAATGCAGGAATCCTTTCCGTTACCTCCAGCCTTAGACATAAATCCAACTATATTTCTTCATGCCTTGGAAGGCCAATTCATCCCTTCTACCTTGAGATTACAAGGATGGCTCGCAGGCCATGCAGCGGTAGTGCTGGTGGATAATGGCTCCACCCATAATTTCTTACAGACTCGACTAGCTAAGCACCAAGGCCTTTCTATCGAACCCTCCCACCATCTCAGTGTTACGGTGGGAAATGGATATTCTCTTCAATGCGAAGGGCGATGTACTCATGTCCCAATCACTTTGGGTTCTACTGAGTTTATTGTGGACCTGTATCTATTGCCGATATATGAAGCAGATATCGTCCTGAGGGTCCAATGGCTGGCAACAATTGGGCCAGTACTGTTTGTCTACAAGGTTTTTTGTTAGCGATTCTACCACCAAGGAGGATAGCTCACTTGACACGGCCTGCAACATGCTGCCATTTCCAATATGCCACCGGGACAATTGAGGCAAAGTGAGCTCACCCATTTGGCCTCTACATACTTCCAGCTAACATTCACCCCTATCACGGAAGCCACTCTTAACAACAATTCAGAAATGGCTTTGCCGCCATTCCAACTACCACAGAACATCGATCCAGCTATCCTGTCCACACTATGCGGCATTCTTACTTCCTTTGCTGATGTCTTCTCGGTTCCACAGGGACTACCACCTCGCCACTCCAAGGATCATCGCATCCCCTTGAAGCTACAAGCTCCACCGGTCAAGTTATGCCGTATGGCTTCCCGTATGTTTGAAAGGTGGAAATGGAACAACTCATCCAAGAGATGTTGGCAGAAGGTATCATTTGATCTAGTACTAGCCCATTCTCTTTGCCGGTTCTCCTTGTAAAAAAAAAAAGATGGTAGTTGGCGCTTCTGCGTGGACTATCGCACTCTCAATGCTATAACCATCAAAAATCAATTTCCAATCCCAACCGTGGATGAGTGGCTAGATGAATTACACAGTGCTCAGATATTCTCCAAACTGGACCTGCGTGCTGGTTATCATCAGTTGAGAGTGCACGCAGAAGATGTACACAAAACAGCCTTCCGAACACATGAAGGGCATTATGAATTCCTTGTCATGCCTTTTGGGTTGTCAAATGCCCCGTCATCCTTCTAATCCAAAATGAAAATCTTTCGGCCGGTCCTGCGGAAGTTTGTTTTGGTATTCTTCGACGACATTTTAATATACAATCCTTCATGAGAATTGCATTTTGAACATCTCTCCTGTGTCCTCCACATCTTGCGTAAGAATCGATTTTTTACCAAAGCCTCCAAGTGTGAACTCGGATGCTCTTCATTATCCTATTTGAGCCACGTTGTGTCTGGAATGGGGGTGGCGGTCAACCGCAATAAAATAGAGGCAATCCAGAACTAGGCAACACTGGTTAATATCAAATAGTTGGGGGCTTTCCTCGGGCTCGCAGAGTATTACAGACGATTCGTGGCCTACTATGCCCAGATTGCAGCACCACTTACGCAAATATTGGGTAAAAATGCATTTATCTAGAATATGGAAGCTGAGGTAGCCTTCAAGTCACTTAAGACTATCCTCACTTCTACACCAGTTCTTGCTTTGCCCGATTTCTCAAGACCCTTTGTCATCCAAGCTAACGCATCTGGCCATGGAATTGGCGCCGTGCTCATGCAATTAGGCCAACTCATTACATTCTTTAGGTGCCAGCTTAGCCCACGGTTGCAGTCTTTCTCCACCTACCTTTGGGAACTTTGTGCCATTGTGGAAGCTATCAAAAAATGGCGTCAATATTTGTTGGGTGCCAAATTTACAATACAAAGAGATGACCAGCTGCTGAAGGCGCTGCTCAATCAATCCATCCACACTTTGGATCAACAGCGTTGGATCTCTAAATTAATGGGGTATGAATTTGACATTGTTTATCAGCCTGGGAAAGAAAACACCCCTGCGGATGCCCTGCCCAGGCTTCCTGAAGCTTCCTGCCACACACTAAATGCCATCTCTAAGCCAGTGGTGGCTCTACTGAATGCCCTTCGGAACTTCCATAATCGGCACCCAAACTCACAACAATTGATTAAGACTCTACAATAACACCCAGGTGACCATGAGCATTACACTCTTCGTGACAGCCTAATCTTATACAAAAATCAGCTTTTGGTTCCAGCCGAGTCGACTCTGCAGGATTTAATTTTGCAGGAGTACCATAACTCCCCTTGGGAGGACATGCTAGGTTCCAGCGCACACTAGCCCGAATCGCCGCTTCCTTCTATTGGCCCAACATGCGCCAAGATGTCCTAGAATTTGTGTCGTGTTGCGTCGTTTGTCAGCAGGTAAAACCTTTCAATTCAGCTCCCTCCGAGCTTCTACAGCCCCTCCCTATTCCCGGCAGAATTTAGGAATCCGTCTCAATGGACTTTATCACCCATTTACCCCCCTCAAATGGGAAAACAGTAATTTTTGTGGCTATGGACTGGCTGTCCAAGTATGCTCACTTTTCCCCCTTGGATGCCCACTTTATTGCCACAAGCTTGGCCGATGTATTCGTCAAAGAAATCTGCTGATTACATGGATTCCCAGCTAATATTCTTTCAGATTGCAATCCTGTGTTTATGAGCATATTTTGGCAAGAACTTTTTAAGTTGTAGGGTACCACGCTGTCCACTAGTAATTCCTATCATCCATAGGCAGACGGGCAAACCGAGGTACTAAATCATTGCTTGGAAGACTATTTACAATGCTTTGAGCTGACAATCCGTCAACATGGGTTAAATATTTGCCATGGGCACAATGGAGCTACAACACAGCTTGGCATTCTTCCTTTCGAATGAGCCCCTTTGAAGCTGTTTATGGGCGAAACCCACTAGCCTTAATTGATTACGTCCAGGACTTTTCTTCGGTTGCCTCTATTGACGAACTGCTAACTGAACGCTCACATGTTCTCGGCCCCAATTGCGTATGAAAAATCAGAGTGACGCTCACCGGACAGACCGTGAATTCTAGGTGGGCGACTGGGTTTTCGTAAAACTCCAACCCTATTGACAGTCCATTGTTGCGCATCGGCAAACTAATAAACTTGCTAAACGTTACTATGGCCCTTTCAGCATTCACCGATCGATCAAAGCCATCGCTTACAGGCTGCAACTGCCAGCTCATGCAAAAATACATAATGTCTTTCAAGTCTCCCTGTTGAAAAAATGTCATGGTGATCCGGCAGACTAGAGTATTCCCCGACCAACTGAAGAACACGGTTCCCAGCCTATCTTAACTCCCAAACACATTCTCAGAGTCCGAAAGGTGCTACAGCAAGGGAAATTCCTTCCCCAATTACTTGTACAATGGGATCCCACTCTCCTGCTGAAGCCACTTAGGAACCGGCTAGGGAGTTTCTCTAGGACTACCCCAAGTTTAACATTGAGGACAGGGTTCTTTTTGATGACGGTAGCAATGTTACGGATTTTGTAAATGTAGATACAGATACCATCATACCCACCAATTCGTTGCATTCTCGGTAGAATACACGGCTGCGTCAACGACCCCTCAAATTCCAGGATTACCTTTAAATTTTATTCTGCTTATTCTGTTTATTTTGTTCTGTTAGAAGGTTATGGGGTTATGATTGGGTGTTATAGTTGGTTAGATTGTTATGCTCGTTGGTTACATTTTAGTTAGCTTCTTATGCTAGTCAGTTACCTTTTTGCTGGCTATATATTTTCGTTATTGTGTAAATAGGAAGGAGGAAAATATAACCTATTTTTCTGACTCATCTCGTCCTCTCTCTTCTCCCGAACTCTCTCGAACTCCCCCCTTTGTCAGAATTCTCCTCTCTCTTTTCCTTCCCTCATCTCTTCTTCCCTTCTTCCTTCATCTCGTTTCTCTGATTTGTGTGTTGCAGGACCATCAGCTGACTGATTTCTGGCCATCTTCACAGTCACGCTGCAACACAGGCACAGGTCTAATGTTGCTCAGGCACATCAATTGGACAAAGAAGTTGTAAACATAATCAACCACTGAGCATTGAATTTTGGATAACAGCTAAACAAAGGGGCCCAGTTATTCATTCGGTCAAATTGAAATAACAAATTATCTATCGATCGATCTGGTTTCTATTGTTCACCTACAAAAATTACAGCAATATATATTTGGAATTATGAATTTATGGAACTATAAAAGCCGAAACACCCCCAATTCAGTCAGTTCATAAAAAAACGATAACTTGGGCAAATCATCTACCCCATATCGGTTATGTACACCATCTGTAGGTCCTGCAATTCCAACTGAATGAACCTACATACTCAAAACCAGTAACAAGGCATAATGACATATAGAATATATCGTCATCCGTTCTTGCCTACCACAACTAAAATCCTCCTCCACACTGCCGACTAAGGAAAGATACAGCAGCTCATTAAAAGGGTGGGGTCAAACAGAGTGGTGGTTGGACGCCAATGAACGCCAAGACATACAATTTCCATACGCCACAAATTATTCGTTCAGCACACGCATATGGACGAAGGACGTCGGAATCATATAAAATCTTCAAAGCCAGAGAAATTAGAGATTGTCAAGAATGAGATTCACACTCGCAAGATGACAGAACACATAAAGAATGAGTAATTCACTTGCCTCGATTTTGAGCTCCACCAAAACTCAGCAATGTGGCAGCTCCAGGGGAATCTCGGTAATCCTCTAACAGTTCGCAATAATGGCAGAATTCCAAGGCTCACAATAACGGCCGAAATCAAGAAAGAAGGATCCACAGGGTGCATGCTAGAGTTAGGGCTTCTCTATCTATTCTCTCTTTCTCTAATTGAATCGGTTGGGTTGGTTGTAGCTCTCTCTCTCTCTCACTTCACAGCACAAACGGAGAATATCGCAGCAGCCGTAACAGCACAGTGATGCAGTTCTTCTCCCCTTAGGGCTCAAGCGGCTGGTGGTATTGCTCCAAATATTAGGGCTCGATTTGGGACAAACCGTCTACTGCAAAGTGGCCGGTGAGGGATTGTCCGGGGAAGAGTTCCCAAATGTATTTTATCATTTAAATAATACATTTAACTTACTTCAAAAATATAATATCTATGAAAGTTTTTTATCTAAAAATTTAATATTGAAATAACTAATTGAGTTTAAATAGACATGATGGATTCTGGAACCCTAGGCCCAAAACCGCAGAAGTTGTTTCAAAAGAGCTACATGTAAAGGCCACTAAAGCCCATGTTCTATCAAATTCAAATGGCTGCCTGTTTCCAGCGCTGTCACCGGACGGCACTAAGACCCATTTGAGACGGGAACCACCAGGAAGGCCAAAATGACTCAAATGCCAGCTGATAGCCCACGCGGCTGCGCATGTCGCTACGAGCGACCAACAGCCCTCCGACACGCCGCACTGGAGGCATGCGCGCGCCACGAAGGTCAGATTGGCAGATCGCGACAGTGTCCCTCATCACAAACATCCACAAAAGTGGCGATGGTGGTGTAACCCCGAGCACGCCAATGCCACGCGTCGCCTCCCTTACGGCATCACATTCTTTATAAATACCCAACATCAACAACTGAAGAAGGACCTTTTTTGCTTCTGAATCCTCATACCCATACTCAAGCAAGAACCCTCCAGAAGAGAGAGAAGTTACCTTTCTTGCGCTGTAACATCCTGAGAACGTTAAAGTTTCCCAGGCATCCATTGTTGTAATTTCTCTTCACCATAGTGAGATTTCTCGGACTGCTCGTCCGCTACCGTAGTTTTTCACCCTTCGCCAGATTGAGGGGTTTTCCACGTAAACTGATGTGTTCTTCCACTGCCCCTGTACTTTTCTCTCTTCACTCGACGTCTACTTACTTTGTGTTGCTCCAATCTGCCCGTCCGCGTGCTTGAGAATCTGCTCGCACTCGATTTAATGCGCGGTTAGAGTCAACTGGGCGCAACATTGGCGCCGTTTGGTGGGAAGCGCTGAAAGTCTGCTTTTCACATTTTCCACAAGTACCCAACGACCCAAGCTTCGAATCTCCAAATGGTGAACACAAGGGCGCAAGCGAGCGCAGACCCCAGAGAAGTGGCCTCGCAAGGCGGTGGCGCTAACCCCTGTGCTGGGGTTGAGGATCATCCTGATCCGGTGGTGAGGGGCTTGGCCGCCCAGGTAGCCGGCATGTCACAGGCCTTCGTGACCCTCTGCTCCAAAATCACCCCGATTTAAGCGAGGGCGGTTCCTCGACAGTGGCCTCACAGCCGAGGCGCGCAAGTCGGGAACGAAGGAGGCGGCCACGCGAAAGACCTCCTAGTCGACGAGAACACCCGAGGACCTGTGGGCTTCCAACAGCAGAGCACCACGAAGGGTCGATGACCAACTGTGTCCCTGGGTTCAAGGAGAAAGCCCGAGAGACGCCATTCGAGGCTCAACGAAACCGCCGCGACCCACGACGATCAAGCGGTTCCCCGAGATGCGCTCCCAAGAGGAGCCCGCACGGTCCCCGGGGGTCGTGCGGTTCGAGCCTTATGAGTTAAGGCACTACCCGAACGAGAAGGACGGCCTGCCCCACCTCGAGTGGAGGCCGATCGGAAAGAGGATGAAACCCGATCTTGCGTGAGAGCGGCGGAGGAGGAGCTAACGCACTCCACCTCTTTTTCCACGAGATTAGGACGAGGACGCTCCCAAAGTTCAAGATGCCTAACCTGAGTTAGAGACGAGCGCGAGTGATCCCATGGATCACCTTAATCATTTCAGGGAGCACCTGAGCCTCCAAGGTTTGGACGAGACAACCATGTGCCAGTGCTTCCCTCTGACTCTCAAGGGGGATGCACGGATATGGTTCTACGGAATGCCCGCGGATTCTATCCGCGATTTTGGAGACCTGACGGCGGCTTTCCTGTCCCAGTTTGCCTCTAGCAGGAGAGTGGAGAAACAGCCCTGGCACCTCACTCGAATCAAGCAAGGGGCCAGGGAGAACTTGAGAGGATTCCTGGCACGGTTTGCAGCAGAGACCAGGCAGATCCCGAGGCTGACCGACGAGGTGAAGCTGAACGTCTTCCTCTCGGCCCTCGAAGGGGGTGCTTTCTTTAAGCACCTCATACATAAAGGCCCGCGGACCTTCATAGAGGTTGAGGCTGTAGCCAGGGCTTACATCGCGGCCGAAGAGGCCAACGACGCCAAAAGGCCTGAGAGGGACGAGCACCCTCAGCAGAAGGCCGCGGAGGGAAAAAGGAAATCTGGGGACTATCAAAGTCCCCAGACGTCAAAGAAGCACCATAAGGCCGAGCAGAGCTCTCGGAGAGAGCCGCGACCCATCCATCTTATGCCGTTGAATGACTCTCGTACCAACGTCCTCATGCAGATCCGTGGGAAAAAATTCCTGAAGTGACCCAAGCAGCTGAAGAACCCGAACGGTGGGGACCAATCGAAATATTGCGACTTCCACCGCTGCGGGGGTCACAGCACAGAGGACTGCAGGACCTTGCAGAGGGAGATTGAGGAGCTCATCCGAAGAGGACACCTCAACCGCTTCCTTCAGAGGCCAGGACAGGCCTCAGGGCCCGAGGGCGGTGGAGACACAGAGCCCCCCAGGAACCAAGTGGCTGCGGGGGTCATGAACATGATCTCCAGCCGACCGGCTGAGGGAGACGGGCGTGGACTTGCAGCAGCGAAGAGGCCAAGGACGGGGCTTGGGAGTGAAGACGATGTTATCTGCTTTAGCAGTAGGGATTTAGACCATGTATGTGACGACCTGACTTTTTATACCATCAAAAGCCGTCGTCAAATCTAAATTTCCTTACAATTAAGAGATAAAAAGTGAACATAAAAATTTTTCTTTTCTTCATTCATACCTGAGATGCATTCTAAAGATAAATAATTTCATAAGTCCCATAATATCACTAAACATTCTACATTCATAAGCAAATGAATCAATAATACAAATTTCTTCAAACAAAACTTTGAAAATCGGTTCAATTGAAAACTTCCAACTACACCAAAAGACTCTACTCAACTTCGTCCTCCATAAGCTTGTCATTTGAAAATTTACAAGAGTGAGCTTACAAAGCCAACAGAGATACTCACATGCGTAAAATACAAGCATACATATAATCAAATTATAGATCATAACCTATCATATTAAAATTCATCACATCGTTTCTTCTTGGTCCATACTCTTTTATCTTGTCTTTAGAAAAATTCATCAAAATCATTCGAATTCATATCATCTTTAGGGACCGGGCGGAGCGGACAACATCGATGACGGTTGTGTGCTACCCCACAACCTAAAGCCGTATCCCCTCATTATGCTCCCCTGGGCGGGGAGGTCATGCCTTTAACCCGGCATACGGGGCCATAGTCCATAGTTCTTGTGCCACCAAAAGGTCCCCTCCCGTGGCCCAGAGGCATCCTCGAGTGTCACTCCAATATCCTTCGTCCATCTTTAACAAAGAAGTTTAATGGAAACTCGGTTCTTGGTTCGTGTTCTTTATCGGCCATATATCATATTTCAAAAGTCGGAAGAGTTCCACTTGTCCATAATCCATATGTTTTCTTGTTCTTTCATCAAGTTCATATCATCAAAGCCAAAGTTCATTTTTCCAAAGCAAAATCTGGTTAAATTTTCCAAGCTCTTTTTTTTAATATGTAAGCCAAGTTCAAAATGGAAAGCTAAGTTCATCACGAGAGTTAATTACTTGAAGCCGGAGTTCATTTCCTTTAGTCAAAGCCGGTTAGTTTTCTTTTGAAACCGGAGTTCGCTGTCTTTCAAAACCGAAGTTCATTTACTTTAGTCAAAGCCGAAGTTCTTTATTTATGAAAGACGGAGCACAATTACATTATGCTCCAAAAGTCGAAAGTTCTTTAATCAGGGACGGAGTGCCGTTTTCTTTTTAAAAGACGGAGGACTTGGACGGAGCTCTAAACGGACGGAGTGCTTTTGTTTTACAGAAATCCGGAGTGACTTGTCTTTAATAAATAATTCGGAGTTCAAGGCCGGAGTGGCTTTTCTTTTAAATTCCGGAGTTCAAAGGGCCGGAGTGGATCTTCCTTTAAAATCCAGAGCTCAAAGGGACGGAGTGGATTTTCTTTAAAAAATCCGGAGCTCATAGGACGGAGTCCAAATTCCAAGACACATGGCCGGTTTCAAATTTAAATTAGAGCTGGTTTCTATTTCAAGTACTCAGGGCCGGTTTCATTGATATCACAAAGGGGCCGATTTCAATTTTTAACACAAGAAAACCGATTTCGATTTTAATACAAAGAAAGTCGATTTCGATTTTATCACGAAGGAAGCCGGTTTCGATTTTAGCATGAAGAAAGCCGATCTCGATTTTAACATGATGAGAGCCGATCTCGATTTTAACATGAAGAAAGCCGATTTCGATCTTAACATGAAGAGAGCCGATCTCGATTTTAACATGAAGAAAGCCGATTTCGATTTTAACATGAAGAGAGCCGATCTCGATTTTAGCACGGCAAAACCGAAACATCAAAGGCCGGAGTACCATAAGGCCAGAGTTTCTTTTCACAAAGGAATGAGCATATTATTTAAAGGGCCGGAGTTTTTTACAGTAGGCCGAACTTCTTTTTAGGACATAAGGCCAGAGTTTCTTTTTCACAAAGGACGGAGCAGATTTGTTCAAAGGGCCGGAGTTTATTTCATTTCTACAAGAGGGCGGAGTTCATTTTCGTTTTTTTAAGGGACGCGGTTCATTTATCTTAAATTTCAAAGATTGAATTTGACAGAACATTAACTAAAATCATGCATAACAGAATTTCCTTTAAACATCCATTTCAGAACGAACAGTAACATCATATTCATACAGAATATCATATAATTTCATAATTACATAAATAAACATGAGTTTTAGAAATAGGGGTGAGTATCTTGCCTGAGTTCTTCTCTACTTTTTCCTTAGCTTTCTGCCTTCTACTTTTAGGAGGGTTTCTAATAGTGCCATATTCTTGAGGCCCTAAGGCCCTTATTTATAACCCTAAGTTTGGGTGGCCCTCATTTATAATTCTTCCTAATTTTCAATGTTGCCACAAATTATTCCTTCATTTCCCATGTGAATTTGTTTTCCAACACGTATCGGGAACTGCGGACATTAAATGCTGCTCCTTCCCCAAAATTCTGTCTTAATTGTGACCGGACTTTTTCAACAAGTCCGAACTCACATTTCACTGCGGAAATCCGGAGTGATCCGGACGCGTTTTCACGTCAAGAAATCTGGAGTGTTTTCTTTCAGCAAATCCACATGCGTTTTTACTCCGGAAATCTGGAGTTCATTTACCAAGGGAAATCCGGACTTCATTTATTATGGGAATCTGGACTGCATTAAGGAAATCCGGACAGAAATTTCCTCAATGCCAATTCCGGACTTCTTCACCTTTGGATTTCCGGTCAACGGGCGTTGACCGGACCTAATGTTTAAAATTTCCTTATTCAAATTTTGGGTCGTTACAACCTCCCCCACTTATAAGAATTTCGTCCTCGAAATTTTAAATAAAGTCACTAACCTCGAGAAAATAAATGTGGGTATTTGTTTCGAATCTCCTCCTCTCGTTCCCAAGTTGCCTCTTCCGGTGTGTGATTCTTCCAGAGCACCTTTACTAGAGCAATTGATTTGGTGCGTAATCTCTATTCCTTACGATCCAAGATTTCCACTGGTTCTTCTACATAGGATAAATCCTTGTCGACCGTCAGAGGTTCATACTCAATTACATGAGTAGGATCATGGACGTACTTTCGAAGCATGGACACATGAAACACATCATGTACTTCACCAAGTCCGGAGGCAAAGCAAGTCAGTAAGCTACTTCTCGAATCTTTTCCAGATTTCAAAAGGCCCAATAAAAACGAGGCTTCAGTTTCTTTTTACCCAAAATCAGACTTTCCCTTGGTTGGTGATACCTTTAGAAACACAAAATCGCCTTTTTCAAACTTCAATGCTGATCTTCTCCGGTCTGCATAGCTCTTTTGTCTGCTCTGAGCTACTATGAGATTCTCATGTAGTATCTTTATCTTTTCTGCTGACTCCTTGATAATGTCTGGACCCAAAATTCTTCTATCTCCGTGTTCCTCCCAATGAATTGGCGATCTACATTTTCTCCCATATAATGCCTCAAAAGGAGCCATGCCGATACTGGCCTGATAGTTGTTATTATATGCAAACTCTGCAAGAGCCAATGAATCATCCCAAGTCCTTTTCATCTCCAGGACTGAGGCCCTTAACATATCCTCAAGAATCTGGATAGTCCGTTCTAATTGGCCGTCAGTTTGCGGATGAAAAGCAGTACTAAATTTTAATTCAGTACCTAATTCTTGATGTAGACTCTTCCAGAATCGTGAAACAAAGTGAGGGTCTCTATCGGATACAATAGAGGCAGGCACACCATGAAGTCTGACAATCTCGTTCACATATAGCTGGGCTAACTTACCAAGGGGGTAAGTCATCCGGATTGCCAGAAAGTGGGCTGACTTTGTTAGTCGGTCAACAATCACCCAAATAGCATCATGTTTCTTTGGCGTCATAGGTAGACCAGTCACAAAATCCATGGCGATATCCTCCCATTTCCATTCTGGTAATGGCATTGGTTGTAATAACCCAGACGGCAGTTTTCTTTCGGCCTTTACTTGCTGACATATAAGGCACTTTTCTACATAAGTTGCGATATCCCTTTTCATATTTCTCCACCAGAATGTCTTTTTCAAATCCTGATGCATCTTATTGGCTCCTGGGTGGATCGTATAACGGGATCGATGAGCTTCTTTAAGAATTTTCTCCTTTAAGTCTTTATTGTCTGGCACACATAACCGAATTCTGAATCTCAAAGCTCCATCCGGCGAAATCTGAAAATCACTTCGAGATTCTTTATCTAGCTCGCCCATGATCTTTACAAGAAAAGAGTCATTCGTTTGACACCCCTTCACTTCATTAATCAATTCCGGTTGAACTTGAAGATGCGCCAAAATCATTCGCTTCCCATGCACAAAACGTTGGACATCATAGTTCATGAGACAATCCAAAGAACTCCATTTGTTTAACTTGCATTCTAGCTAACATCCCAGTCGCCTACTTAACGCGGGCTCGGCAACCACGTTGGCCTTTCTCGCTCATAACGGATTTCGCAGTCATAATCTTTCAGGAATTCAATCCATCGCCTCTGCCTCATGTTTAGCTCCTTCTGGGAGAACAAATATTTTAGACTCTTGTGGTCTGAGTAGACTAAAAATCTTTCACCATATAAGTAATGTCTCCAGATCTTCAATGCAAACACCACTGCGGCCAATTCTAGATCGTGAGTTGGGTAATTCCTTTCACGGTCCTTCAACTGTCGCGACCCATAGGCAATTACCCGACCGTGTTGCATTAGAACACAGCCCAATCCAATCTTCGAAGCATCGCAGTAAACAATCAGTCCTCCTGACTCGTTTGGAATGGTCAGGACTGGAGCAGAAGTCAACCGGTCTTTAAGCGTCTGGAAGCTCTCTTCACAATCTTTGGTCCACTCGAACTTGGCATCTTTCTTAGTTAATTGAGTGAGTGGCACGGCGATTTGAGAAAAGTTCTCCACAAATCGCCTATAGTATCCAGCCAGAGCCTAAGAAACTTCGCACTTCGATCCACGTGTTGGCTGGCTCCACTTTACAACTCGCTTCCACCTTCATAGGATCGACAGAGATTCCTTCCTTAGACGACGTGTCCAAGGAATCCTACCTCTTCCAACCAAAACTCGCACTTCTACAACTTGGCGAACAACCGATGCTCCCTAAGAATCAAGTGTAGTGCGTAAATGTTCCTCGTGTTCCTCGGAGCTTTTCGAGTACACAAGGATGTCATGAATAAATACAATCACGAACTTGTCCGTATGGTTGGAAAATTCGATTCATCGATCCATAAAAACAGTGAGCATTAGTCAATCCAAAAGGCATTACTAAAATTCATAATGCCCATACCGTTCAAACGCCGTCTTTGCTATATCCTCCTTACTGATCCGGTTGATGATATTCGGATCTAAGATCGATTTTCAAAATATGCAAGCTCCTTGTAATCGATCAAGGAGATCATCGATCCTTAGTAGAGGATATTTGTTCTTGATGGTGATTTTGTTTAATTCCCAATAATCCACACATAATCTCACGGTCCCGTCCTTCTTTTTGACAAAAAGAACAGTGCTCCCTATGGTGACACACTCGGCGAATGAAACCTTTATCAAGCAGTCCCAAGCAGCTTGTTGTTTCAACTCTTTGAGTTCAGCCGAGTGCCATTCGATAGGGTGGTTTGGATATCGGTCTTTGAACCCGTATCAATTCCACACCAAATTCTAACTCGTTGGGGTGGCAATCCGTAAATCATCCGTGAATACGTCTTCAAATTCCCGTACCACCGGAATTTCTAGCCGAGATTCTTGATTTTCTCAGACACACTAGCAAAGGCTAGATAGGCTTGGCATCCATCACTAATCGGATGCCCGGCATGAAGAGCAAAATAAAGCGGGATGCTTCCTTTCGTGAACACCCTCGAATGGGAAAGGCTTGTTTCCGAATGGTGAATTCTACTCTTTTCCTAAACAATCAATCTTGGCATGATATCCGCTAACTACCCATCCCCAAAATCGCATCAAAGTCTTTCATTTCCAAGAAAACCAAGTCAACGGGCATAAAGAATTCATTTTCTTTTATCAGGCATTGAGAAAATGCTATATTTAATATTACTTGACGACCTGTTGGTGAGGCAACCATTAATGGGTATTCAAGAACTTTGGGAAGGGTCATCGATGCTTCAAAATTCATGGGAAACAAAAGACTGCGTGGATACGAGAATCAAAGAGTACGTGACAAGAGATGCCACAGATAGAAAGTGTACCTTCTACCACCTCCGTAGACTTTTCTCCTCCTTTGCAAATAGCAAATACTTTGGCCGGGATAGGAGACTTAACTCCTGGGACTTGTTTAGCGACCGGACAATCCCTAATCATATGCCCCGCCTGCCCACAGTTATAACAAACTCCCAACTTCTTGTAGCAAGGCTTTCCACCATATGATCTCCCGCAATGATCACATACATCATTAGCCGCAGTGCGAGAATTCAGCACCGATCGGCTCTGTTCCCCGCCGAACCTTGATGGTCTCGCCTTCTTAGAAGGCACTTCGCTAGCACTGGCCTTGGATGCCTGAACAAAGTCCTTTGTCTGGACATTGCTCCCTCCAATTCCTTCTCATAAATAGCCGCCTTAGCGGGCACCTCCCCATAAGTTGTCAACGTCAGAGTGGAAAGGTGTCTCCTGATATCATCTCGTAATCCCTGAAAGAATCGTCTGACCTTCCTCTCCTCATCTTCCACCATGAAAGGGGCATAACGAGATAATTCAGTAAATTTTGAATCATACTCTGCTACCGAGCGATTTTCCTGCCTTAGGCGAAGGAATTCATCCTCCTTTTGCCCACGAAGATTTGCAAGAAAGTATTTCTCCAGAAAGCCGCCTCAAGCATCTCCCAACTAATCTCCCGATCCGCATGTTGAAAACCCTTTCGCATCTCCCACCGATCTGGTGTGCTTCCCCGCCAGCCTTATGTGTGGGCATAAAGCACCATATCCCAAAGCAGGCATTTGATTACAAAGAAATACCTTTTCTTCATCGCTGAATCCATGTTTCACCCTTCAATGGATCAGTTCCCCCAAATTCGGGGATCCGTTCATTGGTAAACCGATCGTAGACCGACCTTTCCCGATGGACAGAACCGGGTGGTCACCGGAGTTGGTGGAGTGGTCGAGTCAAAGCTTCTATGACTTCGCCATTCTCATCGAAAAGAGGTTTGCATATCTTGCCTCACGATCGAAGTGTTGTCATCCCGAACATTTCTCCTTTCTCTTGTTAGACATGGCTGCGAAACGCTCAAAAGAACAATTTTGTTAGTTATAAAAAATACTATTTTAATAGTCTTTTTATCCCAAAATGTAAGTAAGGATGACACTCTTCTTGCCATCACTAAATTTGTCCTAAATTTCCGTGTTGATTCAAACTATTCTAAAGCATCTCGCTTTTTTTTGCTCGATTTACATAAATCAGGACGACCCGACTTTTTATACCATCAAAAGCCATCGTCAAATCTAAATTTCCTTACAATTAAGAGATAAAAAGTGAACATAAAAATTTTTCATTTCTTCATTCATACCTGAGATGCATTCTAAAGATAAATAATTTCATAAGTCCCATAATATCACTGAAACATTCTACATTCATAAGCAGCGGAATCAATAATACAAATTTCTTCAAACAAAACTTTGAAAATCAGTTTCAGCCAGCTTAAACTTCCAGCTACACCAAAAGACTCTACTCAACTTCGTCCTCCATAAGCTTGTCATTTGAAAATTTACAAGAGTGAGCTTACAAAGCCCAGCAGGATACTCACATGCAGAAAACACAAGCATACATATAATCAAATTATAGATCATAACCTATCATATTAAAATTCATCATATCGTTTCTTCTTGGTCCATACTCTTTTTATCTTGTCTTTAGAAAAATTCATCAAAATCATTCGGAATTCATATCATCTTTAGGGACCGGACGGGAGCGGACAACATCGAGGACGGGTTGTGTGCTACCCCACAACCTAAAGCCATATCCCCTCATTATGCTCCCCGGGGCGGGAGGTCATGCCTTTAACCCGGCATACGGGGCCATAGTCCATAGTTCTTGTGCCACCAAAAGGTCCCCTCCCGTGGCCCAGGAGGCATCCTCGAGTGTCACTCCAATATCCTTCGTCCATCTTTAACAGCAAGTTTAATGGAAACTCGGTTCTTGGTTCGTGTTCTTTATTGGCCATATATCATATTTCAAAAGTCGGAAGAGTTCCACTTGCTGTCCATAATCCATATGTTTTCTTGTTCTTTACTGAAGTTCATATCATCAAAGCCAAAGTTCATTTTTCCAAAGCAAAATCCGAAGTTAAATTTTCCGAAGCTCTTTTTTTTAATATGTAAGCCGAAGTTCTGAAATGGAAAGCTAAGTTCATTGCCGGAGTTAATTTCTTGAAGCCGGAGTTCATTTCCTTTAGTCAAAGCCGAAGTTAGTTTTCTTTTGAAACCGAGTTCATTGCCTTTCAAAACCGGAGTTCATTTACTTTAGTCAAAGCCAAGTTCTTTATTTATGAAAAGACGGAGCACAATTACATTATGCTCCAAAAGTCGGAAGTTCTTTAATTAGGGGACGGAGTGCCGTTTTCCTTTTAAAAGACGGAGGACTTGGACGGAGCTCTAAACGGACGGAGTGCTTTTGTTTTACAAAACCGAGTGACTTGTCTTTAATAAATAATTCGAGTTCAAGGCCGGAGTGGCTTTTCTTTTAAATTCGGAGTTCAAAGGGCCGAGGGATCTTCCTTTAAAATCTAGAGCTCAAAGGGACGGAGGGATTTTCTTTAAAAATCCGAGCTCATAGGACGGAGTCCAAATTCCAAGGCACATGGCCGGTTTCAAATTTAAATTAGAGCTGGTTTCTATTTCAAGTACTCAGGGCCGGTTTCATTGATATCACAAAGGGGCCGATTTCAATTTTTAACACAAGAAAACCGATTTCGATTTTAATACAAAGAAAGCCGGTTTCGATTTTATCACGAAGGAAGCCGGTTTCGATTTTAGCATGAAGAAAGCCGATCTCGATTTTAACATGATGAGAGCCGATCTCGATTTTAACATGAAGAAAGCCGATTTCGATTTTAACATGAAGAGAGCCGATCTCGATTTTAACATGAAGAAAGCCGATTTCGATTTTAACATGAAGAGAGCCGATCTCGATTTTAGCACGGCAAAACCGAAACATCAAAGGCCGGAGTACCATAAGGCTAGAGTTTCTTTTCACAAAGGAATGAGCATATTATTTAAAGGGCCGGAGTTTTTACAAGAGGGCTGAACTTCTTTTTAGGACATAAGGCCAGAGTTTCTTTTTCACAAAGGACGGAGCAGATTTGTTCAAAGGGCCGGAGTTCATTTCATTTCTACAGTAGGCCGGAGTTCATTTTCGTTTTCTGTAAGGACGCCGAAGTTCATTTATCTTAAATTTCAAAGATTGAATTTGACAGAACATTAACTAAAATCATGCATAATGCATTTTTTAAACATCCATTTCAGGCACGAATAAAGAACATCATATTCATACAGAATATCATATAATTTCATAATTACATAAATAAACATGAGTTTTAGAAATAGGGGTGAGTATCTTGCCTGAGTTCTTCTCTACTTTTTCCTTAGCTTTCTGCCTTCTACTTTTAGGAGGGTTTCTAATAGTGCCATATTCTTGAGGCCCTAAGGCCCTTATTTATAGCCCTAAGTTTGGGTGGCCCTCATTTATAATTCTTCCTAATTTCCAATGTTGCCATAAATTATTCCTTCATTTCCCATGTGAATTTGTTTTCCAACACATATCGGGAACTGCGGACATTAAATGATGCTCCTTCTCCAAAATCCTGTCTTAACTGTGACCGGACTTCTTCAACAAGTCCGGACTCACATTTCACTTCGGAAATCCGGAGTGATCCGGATGCGTTTTCACGTCGGAAAATCCGAGTGTTTTCTTTCAAAGAAATCCACACGCTGCTTTTACTCGAAATCCGAATTCATTTACCAAGGGAAACCGACTTCATTTATTATGGAATCGGATCTGCATTAAGGAAATCCTATTTAAATTTCCCAATGCCAATTCCGACTTCTTCACCTTTGGATTTTCGGTCAACGGTGTCGACCGGACCTAATGTTTAAAATTTCCTTATTCAAATTTTGGGTCGTTACAATGTAACTTCTCCTCACTCCGACCCCCTGGTTGTAACCGCACTCGTTTCAGATGGAGCAAATGACTACCAGATGAAACGAGTATTTGCTGATAATGGAAACTCTCACAATTTGCTGTATCTTGATGCTTTCTTCAAATTAGGGTATAAGAAGAATCAAATGAAAGCGCCGGAAGGGCCACTCTACGGGCTGGACAACGAGCGAGTGCCCGTCGTCGTATCATCCACTTGAGGTAACTCGGGAACCTATCCGAGGACAAGATCGAAAGTCCTCACCTTTTTTCGCGTGGACCGCCTCGCCTATAACGCGATACTCGGACGGCTTGCTGGCACATGCTTCAACGCAGTGACCTCCATCCCGCATCTCAAGATGAAGTTCCCCACCCCGTGGGGGTAGGAGAGGTTCTCGGAGACTAGTCAACCGGACGAATGTGTTACTTGGCCTAGACCGAGCAAGTAACACTTTTACAAATGTGTGGAAGACCTCGACCTCGGGGGCGAGGCAACACCTGCAAAGACGCTCTACCAGAGAACCCGTAGTGCAAGTCCCGTTGAATCCATGGATCGGAGAAATACGTCCAAATAGGAGCTCACTCTCGAGGCGGTAAGGGACCAACTCGCTGGGCTTTCTATGGGAAAATCCCTGGACATGTTCGCATGGTCCCCGGTGACATGCCCGGATCTCACCCGAGGTCATCGTCCCACAAATTAGGCGTCGACCCTCGGCATAAGCCGTCGGTGTGGGAAGCGGAGAAACTATTCCACGGAGAAGTTGGTGGCCATCCGCAAGGAGGTCAAGAAACTCCTGGATGCTGGATTCGTCTGAGAAGTTCAGTACCCGGACTGGTTGGCCAACGTTGTCATGGTAAAAAAGAGCAATGGGAAGTGGAGAATGTGCGTGGACTTCACCGATCTCAACAAGGCATGCCCCAAAGACAGCTTCCCATTGCCCAGGATTGACCACCTTGTGGACTTGACGTCCGGCCATGAACTCTTAAGCTTCATGGATGCGTACTCCGGGTACAACCAAATAAAATTGAGCCCCGAGGACGAGGAGCACACATCGTTCATGACAGACCAAGGGACATACTGTTATAAGGTAATGCCCTTTGGTCTCAAGAACGCAGGAGCAACTTATCAACGGCTCATGAACAAGATGTTCAAAGACCAGATGGGCAGAAACGTGGAGGTATACGTTGACGACATGCTCGTCAAGAGCCGGATGAGCAACGATCACGTGAGGGACTTGGCTGAGACCTTCCATGTGCTCAGAACCCATGGAATGAAGCTCAACCCCAGTAAGTGCACGTTCGGTGTTGCCTCCAGAAAATTCTTGGGCTACATCGTGTCACACCGAGGAATTGAGGCAAATCTAGAAAAGATCCAAGCGATCCTGAACATGTGGTCTCCACAAACGGTGAAGGAGGTACAGAGCTTACTGGGCGAGTGGCCGCCCTCTCTCGTTTCCTAGCAAAATCGGCTGAGAAGCACCTGTCATTCTTCAAAGCGCTAAGAGGAACAAAATCCCGGATTTCCAAAGGGAACGATGACCACAGAGGAAACATTCCAAGGACTCAAGAGCTACCTCTCGAGTCCGCCCCTATTAGCTTCTCCTCAGCAGGGCGAAGAGCTATACTTGTACCTCTCCGTGTCCGACGCAGCACTGAGCTCGATATTAGTACGAGAGCAGCATGGCAAGCAGTAGCCCGTGTATTACGTCAGCAAGACTCTCGCGGGCATCGAGACCAGGTATCCCCTGACGGAGAAGGTGGCCTTGGCATTGGTCTGTTCCGCGAGGAAACTCAGGCCATACTTCCAGGTGCACAAGGTAATAGTCCTAAACGATCAACCTTTGAGAGCTATTTTGCAGAAACCCGAGATCTCCTAAAATACCATCAAGTGAGCCATCGAGTTGGGGAATTTGACATTGAGTTCCGTCCGAGACCAGCCTTAAAGGGACAAAGCTCCACGGACTTTTTTCGTCAAGACGAACCGCCCACTTGTGATGAGGGACCCGGACTACCACGGACGAAGTTCAGTAACCTCCGCTTGGACTCTTGCGCATGGACGGCTCCTCCATGAAGGACGGCCGCGGAGAGCAGGATTGTGTTACGCACACCGAGGGGATGGAGATAAAGTACTCGTTGACGTTGGGATTCTCGGCCACAAACAACGTCGTGGAGTACGAGGCCTTGCTAGCCGGACTTCGACTCGCCAAGGAATGCTCAGCCAGAGAGCTCGTCATCTATAGCGATTCCGAGTTGGTCATTAATCAGGTCCGCGGAAGCTTCGACGTCAACAACGACCAGCTGTCCAAGTACCTTTCAAAGGTCAAGGACATGATAATGGGATTCAAGACGACCGAGTTCATCCACATCCCGCGGGAGGAAAAGGCTAAAGCCGACACGCTCGCTCGAGCAGCGGCTTTCGAAGATCCTGAACAGTATGCCAGGGGGATGCGAGAAATCCTGGGTAGGTCCAGCATTGAAGACCCCGAGCGGGAGGTGATGCAGGTCGCGGACGGAAGCACGTGGATGACTTCCTACCTGAAGTTTCGGTCTGATGGCTCGCTGCCCGAGAACTTGAGCGAGGCCAAGAAGATAAAGAAAGCAGCGGGTTGGTACACAATCGTAGACGGCCGGCTGTATCGACGGGGCTTCTCGGCCCCCTACTTGAGATGTCTCACTCCAGAAGAAGCCGAATACGCCCTGCAAGAGGTGCATCTCGGAATATGCGGATCCCATGTTGGGGGAAATAATCTAGCATTTAAGCTCATGAGGCAAGGGTACTACTGGCCGACTATGAAATATGACGCCATGGATTTCGTGCGCAAATGCGAGAGTTGCCAACTTCACAAGAATATGAGTCATCGCCCCCACAGATCTCCGGCGCCGTAATCCCCATGGCCGTTCGCCCAATGGGGCTCGACATCCTGGGCCATTTCCTCTCGCTCTGGACAAAGGAAATTCCCGATCGTGGAATCGACTACTTCACCAAATGGGTGGAAGCGTACCACCGCCGAATAATGAGCAAAACGCGACGAGTTCCTCCGAAGAACATCGTGTGCGGGTTTGAGTACCCGAGTGCATTGTGACTAACAATGGGACGCAGTTCACTGGAAAGCGGTTCACTAAGTACTGCGCAAGCCTGAGGATCAACCTGGTGCACACGTCAATGGCGTACCCGCAAGCCAACGGGCAGGTGGAAGTGACAAACTGCACGATCCTACATGGGCTAAAAACCATGCTGGAATTATCTGAGGGCTCATGGGTACATGAATTGCCCTCAATCCTCTGGTCATATAGGACGACGCCACGAGAGCCCACGAGAGAGACCCCTTTCAACCTTTGCTACGGGGTCGAAGCTGTCATCCCAATAGAAGTATACCTTACCAGCCCCCGGGTTGGGTGCTTCAGCGCAACGGATAACAACCAAAGGCTCCGAGAAAGCCTCGATGCCCTCGAGGAACTTCGCGACCAGGCGAGACTTAGGGTAGCGACCTACCAACAACGGGTGGCCTATTATTACAACAAGAAGGTGAAGGCGCGACCATTCGAAGTCGGGGATCTCGTACTAAGAAGCGTAGAAGCCACGGGAAAAATAGCGGGAAGGAACAAGCTCTCACCAAATTGGAAAGGGCCTTTTTTGGTCTCGGCTATCCTTCGAGGAGGAGCTTATAAGCTACGCACCCAAGATGGCAAGCTGATTCCCCGGACCTGGAACGCCGCTCACCTAAGGAAGTACTACCAGTGAAAAGCGGGCCGTCTCCAACAAACAAAACTTGGGCGCCAACCCGAGCGGCCCCAACGGTCGGACCCCAGTGGTCAGGCAACAAAACTTGGGCGCCAATCCGAGCGGCCCTAGCAGTCGGATCCCAGAGGTCAGGCGACAAAACTTGGGTGCCAACCCAAGCTGCCCCATGGGTCGGACTCCAGTGGTTAGGCAACAAAACTTGGGCGCCAACCCGAGCGGCCCCAGCGGTCGGACCCCATTGGTCAGGCAACGAAAACTCGGCTATGACCGAGCGGCCCCAGAGGTCGGGCCCTTGAGGTCATAACAAAACTTGATTGTAAAAAAAAAAAAAAGAGAGAAAGAGGCACTTGTGATAAAACTCAAAGATCTCATTTTATTTCATAAAGATACAATACAACAACCAAAAAGGAGAAACGAAGTCTAGCCCTTGCAGGGGCCTTGGGGCGGAGCGGCTCCAGATGGCTCTCCTAGAGACGAAGGATCCTCCCCGCGGCTCGAAGTTCCCGGTTGGTCTGATGAGCAAGGACCCGCTGAGGAGCTTGGACCCAAGGACTTAGGAAATAGCCTGCCCCGAAGACCGTACACATCCTGAGGGCGCACGGCGCTCGCATGCGGATCCAAGACAACAGCTGGGAAATCAGGATACAGACCCGCATCAGCGGGCCGGCGGCATAGATGGATGCCGCCCCAAAACTTGGCCTCCAAAGACGGGAGCCATGTCGGCAATCTTCACCGAGGTCCTTTCAAGGCTCCTCCACCAAGGTTTCGCTCCATCAGAAGCCATATCGAACCTCCGAGAGCCTCGTGGCTTCCTCGAGATGAAGTAAGTGCCGCACGGCCGCCGGATCTCTTCTTGGCGGCCCTCAAAGACTCCGCCTCCCTTCGAGACCGAGCAATTTCGCCACTAGCCTGGCTAAGGCCACCAATCGATTCGAGCCGCAAGAAGAATCAAAGCCACTTAAACGCAATCGCAGAAAGGAGACAAAGAGTAAGGCAAAGAAAGTACCCGAGAAATGACAGATCCTCGGTGGGGTAATCTCCCACGGACCTCGGCACGAGTGGGCACTCTGCAGCGCCGCAAAACATCAAGGGCGGCCTCGGAGGAAGGACCTTCAAGGATGGGGGCTCCGTTACCTCCGGGACGTCAGCAACGGCCGGGATCTCCAAGACCGCGACCACAGCCTCCTCGCCGCTAAGAAGGTCAAAGATCTCCCCCGTAGTAACATCGGCGACGGCCTCCATCCCATGAGGCTCTACGACCTCGTCCAAAGCTGCCTCCTCCAAGGCACCAAAGGCTGCAGGATCATCAGAAGGATGATCCGCAGAGATGGCAGATGCCTCAGGACGGGCCTCGATACCAGAGGAAGGTGCTGCGACGACCTCGGGCTCCATAGAAGGACCAGAAGTCAGCCCCATGGCCTTCCTGACCACGGGGGCTATGACGCGGTCATCCTCTGAGGAAGACTCACCAACAATGCTCGGCGGATCCTCAGAGACCTCAATCCGCGGGCTCTTTGGAGGCCGCTCGGAGGGCTCCTGAATCGCAAGAGGACCCTCTCTTTTCCTCAGCTTCTTCTTCTTCGAGGCAATGGCGTAATCACTCGGATGGCACCGCCCACTTGCTTCCGCCTGACTTTTCTGGAGGACAGCCCGGATGTTCTTCTTCCCGTGGCCGAAGCGCCTGTGTTCGCTAGCACTAAGTCCGTGACCTCCCCCGGCGGCCTCCTCTCCTCGTTAGTAATATCGGAGCCATACTTGCTAGCGACGTTTTCCCACACGGAGGAGAGCTCCTAGTCCTCACCACCTTAAGGAAGAAAACCCGTCCTTCCACCTTTTGGTGGAACTGGTTCCCCACCGCTCATCTCAAATAACTCGGGGGGGGGTCATGGTGATCCAGCTTAAGAGTATGATTAAGCGAAACATGATCTTCACCATGACCGCCTTGAGAGTCTTGCTATGGCGGCCGCGAAGACACACACAAAGAAACCAAGTACTGATGGCGTTGGGTCAAGCCTCGCGAGCGGATGCCCAACTCCTTCATCAAAGTGGAGCTCTGGAATGAGGGAAACGAAGTCCACCTTTGAGGTGAACCTCGTATACCGCAATGTAACCATTTGGCAGACTGCCCGCCCTCTCTGCGGCTCCTGGAACTACCATCGAATCAGACACCGGGATGTTGTATTTCGCCCTGATCTGCTCGAGATCTTGAGAAGAAAGGGAAGAGGCAATCTCTTTAACGCCGGGAGCCATGGCAGCAAGCAAGGAAAGCAAAACGTCGTGAAGATTCTCGAAGAAAGCCAAGGGAAGAAAGAAGAAAATGCGAAGAATGAATGAGGACGCGACGAAGGATTTAAAGAAATTTTCGAACGAGTGAAAAGGCGCCCTCATCATGACCATTCCACGTGTCAACTCCCCATACGCAGTAGGCAAGTGCAGGCTTAGGGTTTCCCGAGGCGACGTCACATCAATCGCCTATCGCATTCAATGCTCCACGAGGAGGGGAAACGGCGGCGAAAAATAGGTCTCGTGTTCACAAGAGGACCTCGGACGTCTTTCGCGCCAGCAGAAGACGAAGATCGCGGTCTGTAACGGCGAAAAGATGCTTGCAAGGCATGTCAAACGGCTGAGTTCTCGAACCGCTTGATATGGGGGGCTCGTGATGGGTCCTAGAACCCTAGGCCCAAAACCGCAGAAGTAGGCCCAAAGAGTTACATAGAAAGGCTGGCCCAAAAGGCCCATAAGCCCTATAAATTTCAAATTGCTGGCTCGTTTCTGAGCGCCTGGCCACCCAGACGGGCACTAAGACCCATTTGAGACGGGGACCACCAGGAAGGCCAAAATGACTCGGGATGCCACCAGATAGCCTACGCGGCGCATGTCACCACGAGCGACCAACGGCCCCGACACGCCGTACTGAGAGGCTATGCGCTTCGAAGGCCAGATCCGCAGACCGCGACAGGGTCCATGTCACACCCGCATCCACAGAAATGGCGACAAGGGTAGGCAACCCCGACACGCCAGCTTACGCGTCGCCTCCCTTACGCGTGATCACATTCTTTATAAATACCCAACATCAGTAACTGAAGAATGACCTTTTTGCTTCTGAATCCTCATACCCATACTCGAGCAAGAACCCTCCAGAAGAGAGAGAAGTTACCTTTCTTGCGCTGTAACATCCTGAGAACGTTAAAGTTTCCCAGGCATCTATTGTTGTAATTTCTCTTCACCATAGTGAGATTTCTCGGACTGCTCGTCTGCTACCGTGGTTTTTCATCCTTCGCCTAATTTAAAAAATCAAAATATTACACTCACTAGGGGAACCCGAGCGCCATAACAGAGGCCACTTATTCATTGGGGGTGGCAGGTTATAAGAAAGCCACTACAAAAATAAAAATAAAAATAAAAAATAACGCTGATTTTCTTTTAATATCATTTAAGGTTTTATGAAGTATTAAAATTTTAAAATTCAGATTTATTAAAAATAACAATATCTTGTACAAAAAAAACTTAAAAACATAATTTAGAATATTCTAATAATTATTTTATTAAAATATTGTCAAAAAGATGATAAAATATGACCCAATCTTTCGTTGGATATGCGTCAATCAATTTGGTTTTTACTTACCAAAAACATGAATTCGATTTCAAATCTTAATCGATGTAAATTTAATGTTGAATAATTTTTTTTAACAACCATTAAAATTGTACAGAGATATTTTCAACATTGCTGCGGATGAACACCACGCGTATCCCTATTCAACTTTTTGGGAAAGTCTTACTCCACCCCACAACCCAAAAAAATATATGTGAGAGCCCGGATCAAGACTACCGGAGCAGATAACTCTGCAACGGCTGCCGCTCTCCATCCCGTGACAGCGCCATTTCTCATATTTTTCTTCTGCTTCTCTCTGATTATAATTACCGGACGATCCCTCTATGGAGTTCGGAGTCAGGTTACTAGTTCTCTAAAATATCTGCAAACGAGTGGGAGTATGTGATAACTATTTCACTATCTGGAGCTTTATTTGTTGGAGCTCATCAAACTCCAATTTTTGTCCATATAATCCCGGCATTTGAACCGGTAAGCTTGGAAACTGACTAGGCTGTTATTCAACTATAGGTGTGTCCCAATATCTTCTTCGTTTGGTGTGTTTTTTTGTCGTGGATGAAATGTTGTTTTTGTTAATTTATGTTTGTGATTGAAGATTTGCTATATGTAACACGGTTTTTTTAGGAGTTCTTGTTCTGGTTCCTGGTTTCTTTATTTTTGTTGGGTGTTCTATATATGAAGATTTATACATAGTGCAACTGGATTTTTTTTTGGGTATTTCAACTGGATTTTTGTAGTTATAATCATTTATTTGTGTTCTGGGCCCTTATACTCTGTTCACTTTTCTCTTTTCTCCTCCTTTTATTTCTACTGCCTCGGTGACAAAATGGTTCGTATCTTCATTTTTCTCCTTCTTATTGGAAATCTATAGCATGAGACTGAACATCCAAATTTTTATTATGTAGCGGAATTCTTACTTGGTTTTAGACAACTTAACCTTTATAACTAAACAATTTACTTCCTGATTATGCTAGAATTTTAAAAAAAGGCCCGGAGTCAATTCAATGTTCTTTTGTTGGTCCAAATCTCAATTAATTTGTGACATTCTTACTGGGTTTTGGACAATACATTTGGCGCTGAAATGAGTTTATTGTGTTTATGCAAGATTCCAAGAAACTTCATCTGGGTGATATTCAGTTCTTGGAGATATGGTGGACTTGGGATTGTTTTCTGCTGACGACACTATGAAATCGGTGAGTGTAACTTTTAGAGTACCCTACTATACTCATTGGGGTCAAAGCTTACTCGTATGTGGCTCGGAGCCATTGCTTGGTTCATGGAATGTGAAGAAAGGTCTCCTGTTAAGTCCATGGCATAACGGTAATGAGCTCATTTGGCGTGGAAGTGTTGAAGTTCCTACTGGATTTGGATCTGAATACAGTTATTATGTGGTGGATGATGAGAAAAATGTTCTGAGATGGGAGATGGGGAAGAAGAGAGAACTGTTGTTACCAGATGGTGTTCAGGATGGGGAGGCAGTAGAGCTTCATGATCTCTGGCAGGTGCTACTTCTAGTTAACCTTCATTTCTCTTATCTGTATTACGTAACATCTCTCTGTTCACTGAAATTCTTGTACTTCTTTTGTGCAACTGTTGACTATTGGGTTTTGGTTTATGAAAGAGTTGGGTCTAACTACATACGTGCAAATGGCAAGATATTAACATCATCTTTTTGAATATCTCAGTTTCAGTAGTTGTCTGTAGCAGTTGTAGATTCCCATTATGTTTGGATTCCATGTTTTTATATGAAATTAAATGCATGCCCAAAAAGTAGTTTCCCCTGGTACTTTATGTTGTTGATTTCTTGTTGACGCCAGATTTTAGTTTCTTATCATATGAAGCTCTTTCTTTGGTTTTTGATATATTCCACTTGCATCATTTGAGATTCTTTCACTTTTCTTTCCATCATATGATAACTGTGAGATTCCCTCGGCTGTTTTCTTCCATTGCCCTTGAATTTTTCATGAAAGATACAGCAACAGGACATCTTCTAGTCACTTGATAGGTATTGACAAATAATAAGATGTTATCAAGTAATTTCTTATTCATCTTGAATGCTATCTATGGTTTTTATTTTCTGGTGAGGAGTAATGAGTCAACTGTTTGGTTTTTTATCTTTAGAATATTGAGCCACATGAGTGATACAAATAAGGAATAAATACTACTTTAATTGAACCTGAGAAATAGTAAAGGATTCTTCTCTTAGAAAATGGTGATGCAAGGTGGCAGAATTCTGACATTTGGTAGGAGTGATTTAGTTGGGCTTTTGCTCCAGTCTGGTGGTACTTTTTGGGTTGTTGAGCATCCTTTCTTGTTCATTTAATTTGTTTGCACTAAGGCATTAGCAACGTTTTCCCTTCCTTTCTATCCAGTCCATATTCCCATCCTTCAACTACCCTTGACCTAGCATTTGGGTCTTCCAGCTATCTACCTAGCCTAATCCATGATTAGGAGTAAGATACCTTTTCTAATTGAATCACAATATGTAGAAGTGTGAAAAGAATTTCATTGTCTTTTAGGGCCTATGACTTTATAAACCAATAGAATATAAAAGGAATCATTGTGAGGAAATCTAGTAGCTGAAGGAGTCACTTCTAACTAAAAAATAGAAAAAGAAAAAACTATAAAGAATACCACCTTCATTTGGCAACATTGGTGAAATGCAGAACAACTTGAACAGCAGATGCAATAGAGGAGGAAATTATCAACACTGCAATTCAGAGGTAGTGAGTTGATCTGGATGATAGATGAGCTATGATTTTTTCCACCAAAGTTGGAATGTGAAATTGAAAGAGGGTGAGTCTTGGTATAACAACAATATTGCTTCATATAACTTGGAGATCACAGGTTCAAACTATGGAAACAATATCCTTGCAATATAATGGCAAAGTTATCTTGAAGCCTTGTGAATTGGACTGCCTTTAGGAATGCAAAGTTAAGGACTATGAAATTTCTTCACTTATTTATCACAACAAGGCATCTAGCTACACGGGACATCAGTATAATTTGTGTGCTCAACAACTTGTCTGAATTTTTTGCTCCTTGACTATTACCGTATTATGCAATTTCATCTCAAGGCCATTTTCTCTTAGTTGTCTCGTGGATTCATGCTGTCAGTGGTTTGGTTGTGTCATCTTCTTAGTTCTGAGATTAATTTGAAGGTTTGGATGCTACCTGAATTCAGACTGGTTCGGATATGCTACCTTCTAGAAGTGCATTCAAAGATGTCATCTTCTACCATAGTTACAACTTGGACATAGAGAGACCACTTGGGGTCCTTCAGAATAAGTTAGACCACAAAGGTATCTTTTCTCACCTTTGAAATTTCCTCAGTTATTTGTTAGACCATCTAGTTATCTTTTTTTTTCCTTTGAACTTTGCTCAGTCATTTGCTTGTAACTCATTTTTGGATAAGTTGATTTTGACATCACTGTCATGAACAGGTTCTGTCCTCGTCCATTTCAGAATCTGCTGTCCGGGTATAGAAGAAGACACATCTGTAAGTTCTTTTCTCTCAATGAGTTTATTTTATGATTTTATTTCTTTTGGTATCCTAGGTAAATCCGTAATACTTGTGAAGTATGACTCTTTCCTGTACCTGCAGGTTTATGTGATTGGTAACTCTGTGAATTTGGGGCAGTGGAAGGTTCAGGATGGGCTTAAACTTAATTACGGCGGCAAGTCAATCTGGCATGCAGATTGTGTAATTCAGAAAGATGATTTTCCCTTAAAATATCCTTTTTTGAATTTTTTTGTCTTCTATAATTGACGTTGTTCCAAGCATTTTTTGTTCTTTGTTCATGGCACTTCATCTCTCTTCCTTAATGCCCTCTTTTCTTCCTTAATGGTTACCATACGTACAAATATAGCAAATACAGCAAGGCAGGAAACTTCTCTTTAGAAATCGGTCCTAACCGAGAGCTTTCAATGGACACGTTGAGTGCTCAACCAAAATACATTTTCCTGTCAGATGGCATGTTGAGAGTAAGCTATTGGGCAGCGATGCTAAAACTAGATGATATGCATGGCATGAGAACCTGACTGCTGATGAACAGTGTTTCTTGTTTGTTATGTCAGGAAATGCCTTGGAGGGGTGCTGGTGTGGCAATCCCTATGTTCTCCATTAGATCCGAAGATGATGTTGGAGTTGGAGAGTTTCTTGACCTGAAATTGCTTGTTGACTGGGCTGTTGCATCAGGGTTCCATTTGGTTCAGCTTTTGCCTATCAATGACACGTCTGTTCATGGAATGTGGTGGGACTCATACCCCTATAGGTATATCTTGTTTCACGCATGGACTACATGAAATAATTTGTCCAGCCCTTTGGGAGTTTGCCGGAAAACTAAATTTTGTGTCAAATCAGGAATACCACTTCCTTTTATCTCTGTAAGGGCACATTCTGGGTTTTTTTCCCCTGGGATGAAGTCCTATGTCTTTCTAAAATTTTCAAATTAACACCTACCAACCAACAATAAATGGGGATTGTCTGTAGTTGTAGTGCATTGAACTGTCTGACAGTCACAACACACCTTCCTCTCATGTTCTAAGCCATTTTAGTAACCGTGAGTTTATTGTCGTGGTTTTGCAGCTCTCTTTCTGTATTTGCATTGCACCCATTGTACCTGAGAATCCAGGCACTTTCAAGGAATATTCCTGATGAAATTAAGGTTGTCGTGATCTTTCATTTATAATTTATTTGCATGGATACTAAGCTTGCTTGTAGGATGCAGATTAGTCATGTTTTTCATTGAAGATCCATACATTACTGTTGTTTCAAAAACATACACATGTTGAGTTTAGTTGATGATTTGATGGTGTTGACTCTTCAGCAGGAAATTCTTAAGGAAAAAGAAAGACTGAATTTTAAGGTGCTCTTTTCTTTCATTAAATAATATCTTCAATATTTTTATTGTTTCTTCGACATTGGATGTAGCCTGGCTTTGCCAAGTGAGTCACGTGTGGTCATGAATGTCTGTTCAGCATTGAGGTGTGAAATTTGTTGTTACAAATGTGGATGCAATCCTTGCAGGATGTAGATTATGAGGCCACTATGGCTGCCAAGCTTTCAATTGCCAAGAAAATTTTTAATTTGGAAAAGGACCTGATACTTGAATCAAGTTCCTTCCAGAATTTTTTTTTGGAGAACAAGGTTGTGTTCTGCTTATTATACATCTTTGCTTTCTCTAATTGTTTCTGTTCTATATGATTCTCATTTTATTCAACTTCTTGATTTAGTTTCTCCATTTTGGTCTGGCTATTCTGATGTTGTTTTATTGATGGAAAGGATTGGCTAAAACCTTATGCGGCTTTCTGTTTTTTGCGGGACTTCTTTGAAACGTCAGATCATAGTCAGTGGGGTCGCTTTTCCTACTTTTCTGAGAATAAGGTAAAGAAGTTCTGATTTTTAGCAGCCTTGTTAAAAATATCTTTCTTCAAGTGACCTACCCGAGCATTGAGAGTAGTTAACTGTGGGGCTTCTATTCGATGTTGTTCAAAGCTTGAATGTTGTCAGATCCTCTATGTCAAACATTACAAGAAAAAAATTTTTTTCAGCTTGAAAAGCTTGTGTCAAAGGACAGCCTTCATTACAACACGATTTGCTTTCACTTTTATATCCAGTATCATCTGCATTTACAGGTATGTGGAACTAACATTTAATCTGTTAACAATATGTTATTTTTTTGGGTATTATGCATCTTGGTTGTAGTTTTTCTGATAATATCATGAACTGGCAGTTGTCAGAAGCTGCCAATTATGCAAGGAGAAAAGGAGTGGTGCTGAAAGGGGACCTTCCTATCGGTGTTGACCGGAATAGCGTTGATACCTGGGTCTATCCAAACTTGTTTCGCATGAACACGTCGACTGGTGCACCTCCGGATTACTTTGACAAAAATGGACAAAATTGGGGTTTCCCCACATATAATTGGGAGGAAATGTTGAAAGACAACTATGCTTGGTGGCGTGCTCGCTTAACTCAGGTTTTCACAGTGATTTCATACTTTTCTTTTGCTCGAGGTTCAGTTTATTTTCACCGCATAAACCTTTTCTTTCTCTTTGTCCAGATGTCAAAGTATTTTACAGCTTATCGGATTGATCACATATTGGGATTCTTCAGAATTTGGGAGCTTCCTGAGCATGCTATGACAGGTCTAGTTGGAAAATTCCGACCATCCATACCTTTAAGTCAGGTATACACCAATCTTCCATCACATAACTGTGGAGAGATCCGTACAATAATGAAGGAATTCCATAACCTTCTTGGTTTCAATTCTTTTGGTGATAGGTTGTAGAAAGAAATGTCAGGATTATGTGGCTTGACCACAACACATTTTTATCTGAATGTTGTTATCTTCCAAATTCCCTTACCCTCCAAAATATCAGCCTCAATGCTTTTCTTAGTTGCGGCCCAATCAAAATTGTGTTTAGGTGCATTTTCTTATCATTATCTCCCTCCTATATATCATACCCGTTCTCCAGAAAAAAAGTGAGAGAAATTATCTTTACTCTCTAAGTTATATAAGGTGAATGCCGACACAATTGTAACTAGGAACAATGATGCAGAATTGAAGAGAATAATATTTCCTTAAGATCCCATTTGGACATTTGTTTTATGTAGTTGTTGATTATCAAAATTTATTTCAAGACTGAAAAGAGAACCAGTATTTTGTGTGTAATCTGTGATATTTTCAAATTTCTTCTGCAAGTCCAATGCTTTTGGGCTTGTAGTCCTTTTCCTGCCATGACTGTGCAGAAATGGGGGTTTTGTGTTAGGAGGAGCTTGAAAGAGAGGGAATATGGGACTTTGATCGATTGAGCCGTCCCTACATCCTCCAAGAACATTTAGAGGTTATATTCTTTGAACTGATATCTGCAGTCCGTACTATTTTTGGTTCTCACATGTGAACATGTTTTGCTAAAACATTGATTGGCCGATTGTGCTTTTTCTCGGTGTGTTTCTTTCATCTTTCAGGAAAAATTTGGTTCTTCTTGGACAGTTGTTGCATCAAACTTTCTGAATGAATATCAAAAGCAATGTTATGAGGTAATGGTATTCATGGCTCTATTAATGTTTGTTGCACCTGCTGGCCCACCACCTCTTATGCTTATTGGGCCTTCTGCAATGAGATGTTCCTCTGAAAATAGTTGGCATTCTTTAAAAGTTAGGTGGCTTGTAATAGGTTTTGGTGGGGCATGAAGTAACTGCCGTGTGTGAAATTGCATATAGCAGGCAAGAGCCAATGTGTCCTTGCGGCACTTGCATTAACGTGTGTACAATTTTATTAATTCAGTTGTTGGATGCGAAAAACAAAGGTGGTTATGGAGGGGTGCTTTCAGTGGCTCTTTGTAGACCCAAGCTTGAAATCATGTGCACTTGTTGAATGCTTCCCTTCCCTTCCAACTTCATTCCTAATGTATTATATTTCCCAGTTGACATTCTCAGTGGTTGTTCTGGTACTTTTGGTGGTCATAATCATTTTTTGTGATGCAGAACCTTTTCATCATTTGATCCAGCTGTCTAACTCCTTTCTTCTTTCTATCATTTCTTTGTCCTTTCCTCCATCCATTATATTTGTTCTATATGTGGAATAAGTTTTATTCTTAACATTTCGAAGCAATGTACAAATGCTTTCCGCTCCTATGGATGTGGAGATGTAGGATAATGAGCTGCTTCAAGAAGACTAGTGTTCGGTCATTTTCAATGTATTGAATTGCTTCTGTAACATAATAGTTTGCTAAAGTGAATCCAGGAAGCAATAACATCACTGCCTTTGATGATTTATGAGCAGGGGACAACTTATTTGTTACTCAATGTATCTGTTTCTGCTGTACTGACTCAGTGTAAAAGAGCAAATTCTTACTGGTCTGAACTCATTTTGGTTGGAATTTTGCAGTTCATGCAGGACTGCAATACTGAGAAAAAGATAGATTCTAAGCTCAAGTATTGCATGGAGAATTCCTTGTTGTTGGGGAGTAAAGACAAATTAAGGCGTGATCTGTTCGATCTGCTACAGGTATTGCTATATGTCAGAGCAAGATTGGTGTCCACGTACCCAGCATTTAATGTTTACTTGTAGTCCTTCTGACTTTTAAAATTCTTGTAGAATATTGTTCTGATCAGAGATCCAGAGGATCCCCGGAAGTTCCACCCTCGTTTCAATCTTGAAGATACTTCAAGTTTTAAAAATTTGGATGATCACAGGTAGTCCGTCTCCTCAGTTTGTTGATAGAGAACTTACTATCTTTCACCAATCTCTGATACGGAGATGACAATGATATCAATATTGGGATAAATATGTACATGGTAAATAGTAAAGTAATATTGAAGAGACTAATGATGTTGTACTTCATGCTTTGTTTTAATAGGGTACATAGTGTAGCGGTTCCCTGTGGTTGTCTCTTCACATAGCGGACCCTTGTTTAAGAAAAAAGAAACTAGTTATTGACAAGGTCAGCTGGTACTTTTCATCAGAGTACATTTGAAAATGTCTTGAAACTCTCATCACACAAAAAAAAAAAAGATACTTCATTTTTGTTGTCATGTCAAATTTCAAATTCTAGGTCCATTATTGTAACTAATAGAGAACAGGCTCCAATTGACATAAACTCAAATACTCATTAATTCAGCCTTCTCTAGAACTCATACCAAATGTCTATTGATGCTCTAATATTATCCTTGCTAGATGAGAATAAATAATCTATGAGACAAAAAATTCTAATCCTGAAAAACTGGGAAACCTATCTAGCATATCTCCATATCTTTGAGAAAGGTTATTTTAACAATTAAACAACAAAATTAATCAAATTAAGAACTTTCTGGGCTTAGACTTCTTGAATACAGGTTGGAAATGCCCAAGGATGAATACAAATGTGTGTTGCATTCCCAAACAGTGGGCTTAAATAATGTATATACTTCATGCATCTGAGATGGGCTAAAACAGTAGCTTCTTGCGGAAGAAGGCTCATGTATTTGAAATTCAGGGCCCTAGGAATCATGGGGCACCTTCCATTTCATTCCTCTTAATTGTACAACTACAAATTAAACCTATTTCAACAAATCATAGTATATCATATCATACTCTCTTGATGTAAGGGGTGATTTTGGAGTAAGTTTAACCCTCAGATACCTGTGTAATTCATGCATTCTATTCAGTTTGTGCTTAATATAACAAGAATGTCCCCATTGTTATGCAGCAAAAATGTTTTGAGAAGATTGTATTACGATTACTATTTCCATCGCCAAGAAAGCCTTTGGCGCCAAAATGCTTTAAAGACGCTACCGGTACTCTTGAATTCATCTGATATGCTTGCCTGTGGAGAAGATTTAGGACTAATTCCTTCGTGTGTTCATCCTGTAAGTTAATTTAACTGCTTTTTAACGAAATATACACCCTCTTTTTTTGGTTAAACAGTAATTGAGTTTTGTAATCCTTGGAGTTTCATGCAGGTAATGCAAGAGCTTGGTTTAATAGGCTTGCGCATTCAACGCATGCCAGGTGAATCTGATCTAGAATTTGGTATTCCATCTCAATATAGCTACATGACAGTAAGTTGCTTGTAACCTTGCCCACCTCCATTATGCTCATTTGTGTGGCTTAATTTGGAGTAGGGAAGTAGTGATACAATTCTTGTGGTCCTTGATATGCTTCTCCAATAGATAGATGCTAGTTGGGGGTAAGGGAACTTCAACTCATGATATCTCATATTCTGGAAGGAATGATGAATAACAAGACTTGAATTATAAATAAGAGGGAGATGAGATGGGTGGAAATGGATGAGAATCAGGAGAATTTAGAGGACTGATCAAAGATGAGAAGAATTGAAAATTTTGACGTTAAGGAGATCTGCAATGATAATAAGAGAAAAATCACATCGCTTAATCCCCTTGGCCTGAATGCTATTTAATCCACTTGACGTCAATTCTACTACTAATATTTGCCACTACTGGACCTTTTATTCAAGTAAAAGAACTTCTGAAGTTATCCTAATTTAATAGTGGAACATTGTTGTATATGTTAACTATATGCTGATAAACGGGAAAAAAAAATGCTTCAATAATAGTCGAGATTGTAAGCATTTATTAATCCTTGTTTGTAGCTAAGAGCTGGAATAGTCTTTTGTTCTGCTGGTAAGGTGGCCGTCGGCTATCACATTCCTTACTTTCATTTTCAGTTCTTTTGTTTTTAAGTTCACACTGCCCCAGGAAATCGTCTTTCCAAGTCATCATCATTGTTAGGTAATGAAAAGAGGTCGATAGATATAAAAAATACATGTAATTGATGGGAGTAGGGGGGTCAATGTGTTCCAGGTATGTGCTCCATCTTGCCATGACTGTTCCACATTCCGTGCCTGGTGGGAAGAAGATGAAGACCGAAGGCGCAGATTTTTTAAGGATGTTGTGTGTTCTAACAAGTTGCCACCTAGTCGATGTGTTCCAGGCATAGTACATTTCGTTATACGTCAGCATGTTGAAGCCCCATCAATGTGGGCGATTTTCCCTCTCCAGGTAGCTATATTTTGACATTTGCCTTTCCAGTTCATCAACTAATACATTTTATTTTTTTGTCACATGATAAGACGAAAATCATATCTTCCCTTTTTTGGTATGTAATCAATTGTATCAGAATGTACAAAACAAAATTCTTAAAAGAGGTATCAGAGGCATTCCTTTAGCATCAAGAAGACACCCAAAGATATACCACGCAAAGCAAGTGAGGAAGAAATTTCCAAGAAATAGGACTGAGCCTGGAAATCAAAAACAAAAACAAGAAAAGAAAAACTCTTAAAAATTCCACCAGAAAGTCCAACATCAGTAGAGCATAGCCACAAAGTTCCACAAAAAATGACGTTTCAGAACTTGCAGACGGGCCTTAGAAAAGCATTGCTTTCCATTCCCATGTAGTTGAGATGTTCTAGAATTTTTATTCATTTTTTTCATTCAATAATCAGTGCTAGGGCGGTGTTTTATTCATGTGTCAAAAATTTGTGGTTTGGGTATGGGTGCTTCTTCCATTTGATTAAAAATGCTAGTCCTTTCTGTGTGGCCAAGTGTCATACTTCTTGATAATCTCACCAAGAAGAGCAAAATGGGGAAAAAAGGAATGGATACGTGAAACAGTGAAGGCAGAATATAGTGGGATGTAATTCATTTCTAATGGCCACTTTGTTTCTGGATTTATCTTGCATTCTGTATTTGGGTCAGGATTTGTTGGCACTGAAAGAAGAATACACAGCACGGCCTGCTATGGAAGAGACCATCAATGATCCCACAAACCCAAAGCACTACTGGCGATATCGTAAGTTTGAGCTGTGATTAAGTTTTAAATTTTTGTGTTCATTGTCATACAGACAAATTAAAAACAAAATTGTCCAGCTGAAATATCTAGGCTTAGTTAATTATGCCTTGCTGCTATCCATTTTTAAATTCCGTGCAAGAGTGCAAAATGGCCCTCTATCTGGGAGTTGTAACAATTATTTAATTCAATTATGATACATGAATCATAATGTTTTGTAGATTCCGATTGGACCTGGTCTAGCCACGGGTGCCTATTCCACCTAACTTGATTGACAAATCAAGCGATTAGAACACAATTCTTTTCAGTCTGCATCTCCCTATTAGGCCGGGCACATGCCTGATCACAAGAAAGCGGGTGGCCCTGGGCTGTGAAATTATTGCCAAACCTGAAATCAGCCATTCTGGAGTCCTCAATCCTGTATACTGTAATAAAAGAACAGGTCACAGTCCAGAAATTTTCTGAACATCTTGAAATGCACGTTATGTAAATTTACAGCTTACTGTCAATATTGGTACCGTCATTACAGTTTTGGTCATGGTCATATCGGGTAATATAAACTGATATCAGGCATAGAAATTTTTTTCTTGTGACAGAACAAAATAATTTGCTAGTCTGGGGAATATTAGCCATATCGAGGTGTATTGGCCGATTCACTCTGATGCAGTGACATATCATGATTTTGGTGGTATAGGGTATATTGGTATTGGGGAGTTTTCCAAATGAACGGAAATTTCATTCTACAAATGTTTCAAATTTACCACAGCTGATTGGAGTGCACCTGACCCCTGATTGTCAATGTCACTACAAGCCTTGTTTGGAAACGGAGCTGGCACCACATTGTGCTTGTCCTGATGCCCCGGTGTTTGCCAGGCCAAATTCTTATCTTGTCAAATCTTCTGAGTGATGCTCATTTTGTTCTGCAGGGTTACATGTGACATTGGAGTCCTTACTTAATGACCAAGAACTAAAAAGCACAATCAAAGACCTTGTGCGAGGGAGTGGCAGGTCATATCCGCAAGTGAGTAAAGAAAAAATAGCTGAGGATCAAGAAAGGCAGCCAGCTAGCTATTTCCAGAAAAAGAATCCTGAAGCAACCCAGCTAAATGGAGCTCCCCAGAAGGAAGCTACAGCTGTCTCATGAGGTATCCCCTTTTTTGGGCACCATTGCTAAGAAATCCAGAAAAGAAACTGCTCAACCGTATTGTACATATGATGGTCAGTCATTAGGTATCCCTTTTGGTATAGGATATGCTGCAATTTTTTAAGCTTGAGAGTATCACTATTTTTGATCCATTTTAAAAATAGATCTCACTGTATAGGGGCCATTCGGAACTGTTTCATGATTAATTTTGAAGGTTGAGAGAATAAAGTCTCACATAGTTCTGTTACTTAAAATATGGGCTAAATACGTACGAGAAAAATGTGAGTAAATTGTGGCTTGAGGAGAGGGAAAAATGTAGATCTAGAAAAACTTGCGGTGATATGATATAAATGAAATAAAATTGACTGTACTCACTGACGATGTGACACTAAAATCGAGTTTAAATAGGAAAAGCAAATTCATATAGCAGATTTCACATAATGAGACTTAAGGCTTTATTGTGAAAATGGAAGTTTCAATGATCCACCTCTCGGGAATTTTCTGAAAGGGAAAAATTATGGGAATTCCTGAGCGTGTCCCGCTGTTTTCTTGAGCAGTGGTTGGGAGTATTGGAAATGATTAGGGGGAAACTGCGATGAACTAGCCCCAACTGAATACTCTTAGAAACCGAGAGAATATTTATCTATTTTGATTCTGTTCCTCGACTTTGATTCACTATACCAGACGACCCTGCTGTATTGCTGGGTAATAATAATATTTTTTTCAAGCAAGCCGTGCATGGACTAACCAAGCTCGCTCAATCTGTATTTCCAGGGATCTCTCACATAGAATCCAGAATAAGCCTCATTGCAATCAACCTCCGCCAGCTCCCCATCCCGCGGCAGGCTTGTCTCAGACAGATTGATAATAAATGCAACATTCTCATATTCCTGTGTAATATGTTGCTTAGCTGAGGAGTTATCTTTTGCTGCCTGGGTGTTATATTACTGTGTTCAGCAATAATTTGGGGCCGGAAAGACTTCTTTTTATCTTTTTTTTACTTTTCCATTTTTATGTCTCTTTTCTTATTTTACTAGTTCATATTGGGCTTTTGGAAAAAGCAGAGCTGCAAAATTTTTTTTTAATTACTTTTTTCATTCATCTTGTCACGGTAGCAAATTGAAGGATCGAAGCCCATTTGTACATAGATTGGAAGATCCAAATTTGGGCCTGATTTCCAGAGATGTGCTGGGTTCGATGTTAAATGGGAAGTAATGCATCTTGGATCTAAATTTTTGAACAAATTTGGGTCGAACTGTCCGTCGGATTTTGGTCTCCGTTTCCTGAGTTTCAGATTCTGCACACCACAGCTTAAAATAAGAGGTCAGGTAATAGCGGAATTTGGTCCCACTAAAAATATTCTGACGCTCAAATCAATAAATATCTTTCTCAGGATAGAATGTGGATGTAGAGAATGTAAAAATGAATGCTAGGAGTGCGTTTACGAATGTAGGTGGGGAGTGCACTCATAGAAAGAGTGGCTTTGGATGCTTGTGGGAAGCAGTTTCTCTAAATACTAAGCTCGTAGGAAGCTTGTAACAGAGAGAGAGAGCGCGCGTTGGGATGCTTGAGAGTTTAGAAAGCTTATGAGAACTTGAGTTTGTTTGAGGGCATTTAGTAGGCTAGAGAAGGTGTATCTCTTAGAGTGGGTTTCCATGGCCTTTTATAGTTATGGTCTCGGGTTACTTTTCTTACGTAACAAGGTTGGATGCTTGTCTTTTGTGGGGGATTGTTGCCTTTTCTATGTAGACATGAGCGTCATTCCTGGCTGTAACAGTCAAAAAGGTGGATATCTTTCCTTCTGCGCATGGTAACTGTTAGGGTTTCCTTTCAGATTATATGTAGATACTTGCGCCTTTCTCTTAGGATATGCTCTGATTTTGGGAGGTTACCGTTACGGAGAAAATTGCCTTCTTTGGAGATGTGAGAAATCAAGGCGAACGACCGTTGTGGCCTAGAAAGTGACGCGTGGGCCGATTTAGGCATGGGTCACGTTCGTCCTGGGCCTCTATCGGTTTACTTGCCACTTCTCCGGTCAACGGTGGCGTTAATCGTTCTGGGCTCAGATGGGCCGTCGTTGATCTTGAGCCACTGTTAGCCGACTTGCTACTCCACCTGTCAACGGCAACGTTGACCGTCCCATGTAGAAATTGGCCGTTGCTAAATTTGTGTCGTTTCTTCCTTTGTGGGTTAGCCTGCTACTGGTGTTTCCATCACTAGCCCCCCCATGTTGGTAGCATAGGACTCTGACCTCCAACATGTTCACGATGGGACGCGGTGGCTGTGTAACTTGTAATGGTAAGTTTGGTGAGGAAACTAGTAGCAGCTCTTGGTCTTCATCCCTCATCTTCGTGTGTGCTCTTTATTTTTCGTTTCAGGTCTGTTGATCGTTGACCGCCACGTCAAGCTCCAGAGGACTATGTTGAAGAGAGTGTTGACTGGATTCATTGACTGCCACGTCAAGATCCGAAGAACTGAGTCGGAAGGAGAGCATTGATCAGATTCATTGACCATCATGTCAAAATCCGGAGAATAGTTGTTGATTGAATCGACGCGTTGTTTCATTATGCTACCAGACAGAAAATCGAAAATTTTGCAAAACCGCTTCAGTCCTCTGTCACGTGTCATCATGTAGTGAATTTGTAATCTCGGTAATTAATTTACGAGAAGATCTGATTTGACTGCATCCTTTTTGGAAACGACGCGTGTGTGTCACAATGGGTGCACCTTTTTGATGCGCTACCTTGCTCCAACGACTGCGAATTTTATAAAAACCGTGCGTTAATTCAAACTTCTCACACTTTTCTTCTCAAAAATCCTTAGTCCTTGTCTCTTCCTCTTGCTTCTAATCTCATGGCTCCTTTTGTTTTAGAAATTAGCTCAGTTACTTCTGCAGGTGAGGTGAGAGAATTGTACATTGAGTTTAACATTCTATCTCACGTGGTGTTCTCGATGACCATGGAGCAAGATAGAGCCTGCTCTCTGCATGATGGCTACATTACTATGTATGAGGCGCACCTGAGCAGTGGGTTTCGCCTCCCTGTACCAGAGGAATTACTCCTTATCTTTACGATGCTGAGTGTTCCTATCGCATGACTTCACGCGAATGTCGTACGATATCTTTGTTTACTATGTATATTCCTCCACCACCATTCATGGCTGTTGACAGTGGAGGCTGTCAGGGTAATGTTTCGGTTCACCTAGAGTGGTGACTGAATCTCCTTGTCTCTTAGGGAGCTACATATCAGTAGCGTGATCTACGACTCCCTCAAGAATTGGAAGGATTGCTTCTTCTTTGTCTCAAGAATTGGAAGGATTGCTTCTTCTTTGTTCACGTTGTTGACAATTGGCCCTTGTCCTGGAATTGGGGCAAAGTCCTTGATAGTCTCACTAGGAAGCTAACGAAGGAAGAGATAGAGGCAGTGGAGCCACTACTGCAGCCAGTGAAGGAGTATCTCTCCGAGTTCAGAAGGGATCACCTGGTCTCAAGGCAAGAGGCCAGGAGAGCTCGTTGGGGGCCTTCTTCACATGTCCAGAAGATTAGACCTCCACCGCCGGCGATGTCGCAGTGCAAGAGTAAGGCCAGTGTTCTCACTATTGGCGAGGCCGGCGTTCCCGTGATCGGTGATGCTCCCAGCAGTCCAAGGAAGAAGAGGGTCGTACTAGTTGAGCCCGCCTCCTCGTCTTCCACTAAGCCAGATTACAGAATGCCTGGGTGGCTTGCTGGAGTTGGAGAGTGCTATGGGGTTTAGGCTTCTGTGGAGGACTTCCATCGTGCAAGTTGCCACAGGAGCTACTGTTGTTGAGTTGTTGCTGCCGGGCGTTTTGGCAGCACCTGCTACGTCAGTGGAGTTGCTGTTTGAAGCCGCCGAGCTACAGGAGTTAGCCACAGAGCCATCTGCTGAGCAAGAAGAGTTAATCGATAGTACTTGCTGAGGCAGTTGACATTATTGTAGAGCTTGCACAGGAGGCCATTGCTCCAAGTCTCATGGATGTCTTGTCGCTGAAGTCCGCCGGAGAAGCCACTATGGAGTGGTCTCAGGAGGGAGCCGCTCCAAGTTCCCCTCCAGCAGGTCCTGAGTCATGGGGCCGGTCAGGAAGGAAGCAACAAAGAGTTTTTTCGGTAATTTTTCGGAGCTCTCCCTTTCTTCTTCCTTTGCCATTGTTGCCTAACTTTTTTGGTTTCTTACAAGAAGACAAGATATTGGTTACTATACACAAGGGACTGTGCTAGAGGGATTTAGTGATCGGAGATTGGGACGAAGAGATTTTCTAGCTAAAGGAGGAAGTGAGCCTGTTGAGTGCCCAAGTCAAAAAGCACTTGGAGGAGAAGGCCACCATTCAGCCTAAGTTGTCTGAGCTGAGAGTGCAATCTACAAGACTCAAAAAGAGGGTTGCCCTGACGGAGGGGCTCATGGGTGAGCTTCGGGTTAAGCTTGTCATGCTAGAGAACGAGCTATCCACCCATTTGCGCCCTCAAGAGGTCACTGAGGTACTGTAGGCTAGGCTCTAGGAAGGCTTTAGCATTTGTCACTATATTGTCAAGGTTGTGGATCTTGATTTTTCCACTGGCGTCTTTGATCCCACGAACCGTGGCGCCCAGTGGCGTGAAAACTTGGTTGACTTTGCTCGGGGTGATCAGGAGCCTCTTCTGCACCCTCCTGGGAGCTATGCTCCCTAGTTGGGATTTTTGTATTTTTATTCTTCATTGTACTTTGTAAATAAAGTTTTGTTAATAAAACACCGATTTTGTTGACGTATCATGTTTTTCGACTTTATCTTGCTTTCTCTTTAGTCATTTACTCTTTGCGCTAGTCAGCCGGTTTAGTATACTTTGTATGGGGCGGCCAGCTGTAACACAAATTGTTGCAGTCCAGCTGCTCAAAGATGTGTGTTGCACTCTAAAATGGACCTAAGTCCTCGAGAAGACACTAGGGGAAGTCGTATGACAACATCTTCACATACGAGCACACTTTGTTTAACGAATTTAGCTTTCGTATTAGGTGGCGCTGCCCATGTATGACTCTAGACGACCAGCTTTTAGTCGGAACACTTTGTCCCTTATTTGTCAACTGTTTTAGACTGATTGCATTATATCCTGCTGGAGGAGGTCATCACGCGTACCGTTTAAGTCCCCTAAGGTTTGGTATTAGACCGCGAATGGGCAATTTGGATGACCAAGGTTTAACTCGACCACTTATGGGCAGTTTGGATGACTAAGGTTTAATTCGACCATTTATTTTAATTCAATTTTACTTACTTACCCCAAAAAAAGGTTTAATTCGACAGCTTATGGGCCGTTTGGATGGCCAAGATTTAATTCGACCGCTTACAGGCTGCTTGGATGGCCAATGTTTAATTCGACCGCTTATGGACTGTTTGGATGACCACGATTTAATTGTGAGCGAGTGAAAATCCGTCCGACTTAGGGGCAGTTTATGTCGTTTGTTTTGTATAATCTGTAAGCAAGTATTCATATGGAAAAAGAAAATGAAAGGAAAGAGAAACATTAAACAATACAAATGAAAAAAAAATTATTTTTTATTAATCATGATGAATGTTACAAGCATGTTCCACATCACACAGATAACTTACCTGGGTCTTTACTAGTAGTAGTGCTTCAGGTGGACCACGTTCCACGCTCGTGGGATCAACTTGCTATTCTTGGTCCAAAGTTTATACGCTCCATTCCGTAGGACGGATGAGACTAGGAATGGGCCTTTACAATTCGAGGAAAGCTTATTCCGGTTGGCTGTATTGTCTATAGCCTCTATACTTTACAAGACCAGGTCTCCAACTTCGAATTGTCAGGCTTTTACTTTCTTATTGTAATAGTGAGCAATTCATTATTGATAGGTGACTGTGCGCATCCTGGCCGCGTCGCGGGCTTCCTCCAATAGATCTAGGTATTCCCTGATCTTTTGGGAGTTGCCAAGTAAATCGAATGCTTCGACCCTGAGGCTCGGGAGCCCAATTTTCACTGGTATTACAGCCTCAGTCTCATAGTAGAGGCTGAAGGGTGTCTCGCAAGTTGGTTCCTTAGGAGTCGTTTGGTATAACCATAGCACGAAGGGAAGTTCATTGACCCGGGAGCCCCCCCGCGTCCTCCAGCATGGTCTTGAGACCGTGGAGTAGCGTACGGTTGGTGACTTCCACCTGTTCGTTTGCCTGGGAATACGCTACCAAAGTGTGGACCAATTTGATACCCAAACTGATGCAATACTTGGTGAAGCGCTTTTCTGAGAATTGGATTTCATTGTCAGTCACGATGACCTCAAGAATGTTAAATCTGCTTACTATGCTCTAGCGAACGAATTCAAGGGCGTTGTATTCGGTGATCTTGGCCAATAGGGCGGTTTCAACTCAATTGGTGAAGTAGTTTATGCCTGCAATGATAAACTTTCTTTGTCCGGTTGCGATGGGAAATGTGTCGAGAATATCGAGCCCTCATTGCGCGAAAGGCCTAAGAGCTTGGAGGGATCTCAGCTCGACGGGCGGTTGGTGGTGAAAGTTGTCGTGGAGTTGACAATTCTCGCATTTCTTCACAAACTCCAGGGCATCCTTCCTTATTATGGACCAGTAATATCCTTGGCGCATGACTTTGAACGCTAGGTTTTTACCGCCGATGTGTGATCCACAGATTCCGAGGTGGACTTTGCTTAAAGTGTAGTCGGCCTCTTCAAGGGTAAGACACCGGAGGTATGGAGTCGAGTATCCTCAGCGATATAGCTTTCTATCGACTATTGTGTACCAGCCAGCCATCTTCTTGATCTGCTTGGCCTCGTTTGCATTCTCTGGCAGTATTCCGTCAGCCAGATACCTCTAGTACGGCGTCATCCAATTTTCAACGTCGGTGACTTGCATCGCTTCCTGTTCCTCTATGTTAGGGATGTTCAAAACTTTCCTCATGTTCTTCGAGTACTGCTCTGGATTTTCGACCGTCGCTACTCTAACGAGTTGGTCAGCCTTCTAGTTCTCAGTTCTAGGGATGTAGACCAAGTTCAACTTATCAAATCTCCGAATCGTATCCCTCGCTTTAGTCAGGTATCTAGCCAAGACAGGGTTGCATGCCTCGAAACTCCCGTTGATCTGATTAACGACTAGCTCTGAGTCGTTATAGACGGTCAGTCGCTTAGTTAAGCACTCATTGGCTAGTCGTAATTTGGCTAACAGGGCTTCATACTAGCAATGTTATTGACGGCCGAAAAATCTAGTTTAAGGGAGTACTTCACCTCAAACCCGTCTGGGGTCCTTAAGATGACTCCGGCACCATTGCCTGAGTTGGTAGATGAACCATCCATGTTGACGACCCATTCTGGCTCTTCTGGTTAGTGATCTGCATCCTTAGTGGGGTGTTTATCGACGATTGGGGTCGTGGTCTCAAAGATTAAGCCGGCCAAGGCCTGCCCTTTGATGGATGGCCTAGGCCGGAACTTGATGTCGAACTTTTCCAATTCGATGGCCCACTAAACTAGCCATTCGGAAACATCAGGCTTCTAAAGGATGCCCTTCAGCGGCTAGTTGGTCAGGATGACCACGTGATGAGCCTGAAAATAAGGTCTCAATTTTCGGACTGAGAAGACGAGTGTCAGAGCGAGCTTCTTAGCGAGCTTCTTAGCACGCAGGTAGCGTGTCTCTATGCCGCTCAACGTTTTGCTCACGTAGTAGACCAGTCGCTATACGTCGAAGTCCTAATATATGAGAACAGAGCTAAAAGCCACCTCTGACACTGCCAGGCGGAGGCACAACTTTTTTTCGTCTCTTGGTGATGTCAGCAATGGTAGACTGGCCAGGTACTGTTTCAACTCATTGGAGGCGGTTTGGCATTCTATAATCCACTAGAAACCGTTCGCTTTGGTTCCCCTCAGAGCCTTGAAGAAAGGTTGGTACTTGTCGTTCGACTTTGCCAAGAAGCAAGACAGCGCTACTAGTCTGCGGGTTAGCCGCTTGACATCCTTGGTGCTCTGTGGCGGAGACATGTCCGTGAGGGTCTTGATTTTCTCTAGGTTTGTTTCGATCCCTCGCTGAATGGCGATGAAACCTAGGAACTTCCCTAAGGACACTCCGAAGACACACTTCAATGGGTTTAACTTCATCTGGTGTATACAGAGTACCTCGAAAGATTCAGCCAGATCGCGAATATGGTCGCTGGTGGTTTACTTTTGACGAGCATGTCGTCTACATATATTTCCATAATGCGGCCGATCTACTTCTCGAACATCTTGTTCACGAGTCTTTAGTAAGTCGCGCCTACGCTCTTTAGACCGAAAGGCATGACCTTATAGCAGTAGATGCCTTGATGGTTATGAATGAGGTGTTCTCCTCATCCTCTGGTTTTATTCTAATCTGGTTGTAGTTCGAGTACGCGTCCATGAAACTCAGCAGCTTGTGACCAGAAGTTGAGTCTACTAGTAAGTCAATCTTCGGCAAATGAAAGCTATCCTTTGGGCAGGCCTTATTGACGTCGATGAAGTCGACGCACATCCGTCATTTTTCGTTGCTTTTCTTGACCAGGGTAACATGGGAGAGCCAATATAGGTACTGGACTTTCCTGATAAAGCCGGCGTCCAGCAGCTTCTTTACTTCCTCCCGGATGGCTACGAGCTTCTCAACGGAGTTGTTCCTCCACTTCTACCTAATAGGTTTACTGTTGAGATCGAGACCCAACCTGTAAACCATTACTCCGGCCGGAATTCCAGGCATGTCAGCGGGCGTCCACACAAAGATATTCGTGTTCTCCCTCAAGAACGCTATCAGCTCGTAAAACAGGGATCCAGCAAGCGAGCCCCTTATCTGTACACATCTCTTTGGGTCCTCCAAATTCAGGGGTACAAGGTTGGTGGCTTTACTGGACTGCACCTGCTACAAGGTTGCTTTGTCTCGATGATCCAACTCTCCCGCAGGCCTTCCGCCATTGCTTAGGACTACCTGCGACATGTAGTAGGTCCGTCTAATCACTTGGTCACCCAACACTTCACCAATATCGTATGCTGTTGGAAATTTTATTTTTAAGTGCAGTATTGATATAACAGCTCCGAACGCTATTAAGCATGACCGACCTAAGATAGTATTGTATATGGAGTGTAGGTCAACAACTAAAAAGGTAAGTGTGTGACTCGCCATTCTGAGGTGCGTGCCCAGGGTAACCTCCAACTGTATTGTCCTTTGGACAGCCACAGGTTCGTTTTCTAGGCCATATAGTAGTCATTCGGTAGGTTTTAGCTAATTTTTTTTGAGACCATGTTTAAAGAACACATCGAGGAAAAGCAAGTCCTTTGAATTTCCATTATCAACGAAAACGCGTTTCAGCTGTTAATCCACAGTATCATTTGAAATGAGTGTAGATACATTAAGGGGATCAATATGTGGGAAAATTTTATGAGCCATGTCGCTATCACTAAAGCTAATGACATTTTTCTCCACTCTCTGCTTTTTGCTCCCAGCTTGCCTCTCCTTGTAATTTGCTTGGTGGGTCTTGGGAGGTCGGGTCGTTATCATGTTGACCACTCCAACCGCAATTCGGTTCCGCACTTGGGACGGATCTGACCCTTCTTTACCCGTGGTGCCAAAACTCTACTCAGGATTCCTAATGAACCTGACGAGATGGCCCCTCCGGATAAACTCCTCAATCTCCCGCCAGAGCATCTTGCATTCTTCCGTGGTGTGTCCCAGATATCGATGAAAATCGCAGTATTTCGCTAGATTTTCTCCATGTTCTTCAGTGGCTTTGGCCACTTGACAAATTTTTTTTTCACGGATCTACATGAGGACGTTAGTTTGTATGTCGTTCAGCGTAATCAAGTTGACAAGCCTATATTCCTTATGGTCCAGTGCTCCGGTCCCGTGTTGCTTCCAGTCAGGATTGTCGCCACCACCGTTTTTCCTCTTTTCCTCCGCCGGGAAAGAGCGAAGCTAGTCGGTCCTCTTATGACACTTTGCCTCGTTGGCCTCTTCGGCGGCCACGTATGCTCTGGTGATGGCCTTTACTTTTCGAAAGGTCTGCAGGTTTTTGTGGGCTAAGTGCTTAAAGAAATCGCCCAATCCTAACACAGAGATGAAGCTGCCAAGCTTTATCTCTTCAGTGAACTTAGGGATTCTTTTGGCTTCTGCCATGTACCGCTTGAGGAATTTCCTTGGTTTCTCACCCTGCCTTTACTTGATATGGGAGAGGTGTCATGGGTATTTCTCTTCTCGGCAGCTGGAAGCGTACTGTGCCAAGAAGAGATCGGTGAGATCTCTGAAACTTCGGATTGAGTTGGGAGGAAGTCGATGGAACCAGATCTGGGTGTTTCCCATCAAGGTGAGGGAAAATTATTAGCACATCGTCGCCAACTTCAAACCCTGGAGGTTTAGATGGGTGCGAAAGTGATCCAAGTAATCCATGAGATCAGTACTCCCATCATAAGAATCCAGGGCCAGCATCTTGAACTTGGCTAACATTGGACGATTTTGGATCTCTGTGGTGAAGGGAGATCTCTCCAGGTCGGTGGCATATTCATCGTCCTTGAACACGCAGGTCCAAATCTTCATGACTTTTTCCTTCACACGGGAGGAGTTTCTTGATCTCTTAAAGTTGAGGTAAGTCATCAACTCCGTTCATTCTGCAATGCGGCGCGTAGCCAGCTAACTGCTACTGCTGGTGGATCGGACGATCCCGGAAGCTCTCTCCTGAGCCTGAGGTCGTGGCTCATCTCGAAAATATCGAAGGTTTCTTTTCTCGGGGCTCTCGTCTGAAGTCCTATGGCCTAAGCGACCTTCAAGCGTTGGATAACTCTAGGTGTTGGAGGCCTCCGGAGCACAAGAGTTGCCTGGCCTTGAAGCCTTCTTGGTCAGCTTTTTCTTCATCTGGCCTCCTCACCTAAAGGCCGGAATAGGAAGCAAGGAGGGCCGAGCCCCCTGCTTCTTCTTATCCCAGTGGGTGCAGAGCATTTGAAGCATTCTAAACATGCCCATCTTCTCTGCCATGTTGAGAAAAAAATAGTGCAAGTTGCCCTCCAACCAGATTACCAGCGGGTGATCGTCGTCGGGGGAGGCAGCATCTCCAGCAGGAGCACTAGATTGAGCCTTGGTGCTCACCATCTTGCTTGATGACACTGGTTCTAAGGGTGTAAGTGGTTTGCTTTTAGTTAGTGTTCCTACAGACAGTACCAATAATGCGTTCTGGATCCAAATTTTGAACAGATTTGGGTCAAGTTGTCTATCAGATTTCGATCTCCGTCCTCTGAGATTCGAATCTTGCACGCCACAACTTCAAACAAGAGGTCAGGTGACAGCGGGATATGGTCCCAATGAAAACACTATAATGCTCAAGTCAGTAAGTAGCCTCATTATGATAGAATGTGGATGCAAAGAATACATAAATGAATGCTAGGAGTGCGTTTATGGATGTAGGTGGGGAGTGCACTTGTAGAGAGTGTGGCTTTGGATGTTTGTGGGGAGCAGTTTTTCTAAGTACTGAGTTCACAGGAAACTAGTAATAGAGAAAGAGAGTGAGCGTTAGGATGCTCGAGAGTTTAGAAAGCTTCTGAGAGCTTGAGTTTGCTTGAGGGCGTTCAGTGGGCAAGAGAAGGCGTGCTCCTTGAAGTGGGTTTTCATTTGTATAGCCATGGCCCTAGGTTACCTTCCTTACACAGTGAGGCTGGATGCCTGCCTTCTGTGGGGGGGATCGTTGTCTTTGCTGCATTGGCGTGAGCATCATTCCGGGCGGTAATAGTCAAGGAGGTGGATCTCCTTCCTTCTACGCATGGTAACCGTTGGGGTTTTATTGCAGATTACATGTAGATACTCGCGCCTTCCTCTCGAGATGTACTCTGATTTTGGGAAGTTACTGTTACAGAGAAAATTGCCTTCTTTGGATATGCGAGAAATCAGGGTAGACGACCGTTGTAGCCTGAAAAGGGATGTGTGGGCTGATTTAGGCATGAGCTGCATTCATCATGAGCCTCTGTCGGTCTACTTGCTACTTCTCTGATCAACGGCGGCGTTAACTGTCCAGGATCAGATGGGCCATCGTTGATCCTGGGCCATTGCTGGCCTACTTGCTACTCTGCCGGTCAATGGCAGCGTTAACCGTCCTAGATGAAAATGAGCCGTTGCTGAATTTGTGCCATTTCCTCCTTTGTGGGCCATCTTACTACTAAAATCCCCATCAGGATGTAGGCGCAGAAGGGTCGGTCAGACAGAATAAACACAAGCTCACACAGGAAGAAAGAAAAGCACACATAAGTTTTACGTGAAAAACTCTTCACAAATCGAAGGAAAAAAGCACGGGATACAAAGTTCACAACAAGTCTACTATGTAAAAATCGATTACAAAGAACCTCTGAGATGGAGTATCCGTTACATACCCAACTAGACAAAGAAAAACCTCTCCAGAGTAAATAAGAAAACTCTCATTCTTCTCACTCTCTGTTTTTCTTCTCTCCTTCCTCACCGGTGGTGCACTATTCTCCTTTCTTTTCACCCTCTTGGACTTCACCGCTATGAGCTTTCCTCTAGAGTAAATAAGAAAACTCTCATTCTTCTCACTCTCTGTTTTTCTTCTCTCCTTCCTCACCGGTGGTGCACTATTCTCCTTTCTTTTCACCCTCTTGGACTTCACCGCTATGAGCTTTCCTCTAGAGACTTGACCGCCTCCCTTCTCTCACATCTTCTGGTTACTTGTGTTGTGTCTTGTGTGTCTCCTTCACCGCATGCCCAGCATGCATATTTATAAGGATCTTGCCTGGAGACCATTTACCAATAGGCAGGTTGTTTGTGGACAATCGCCTGTCACTTGTTCTGCCGCCTGCCACCAGCTCTGTAACTTGTCACCAACTTTATCCACTAACTCTGCAACTTGCCACCTACACAGACGGTGCACACCTGCAGTTCTGTAACCTACTCTACAAAGCCTGCAAAGCCAACTGCTTGCTATGTCAGCTGCCATGATGTCCTTGGTCCTCGCTGCCCTCAAGCTCGCGAACCATCAGCCGTTCTCTGTGCCATTGGTCATCATAGAGTTCTCGGGTGTTCTTTGATATCTCCAAGCAATAACGACCTCGGACATTATCCCATATCCTCGGTCATTACTGTGCATCCCATATCCTCGAGCGTTTCCATACCAGTAAACCAACCGGTAAATTCTGTACACTTCATTAGTTGGCCTTTTGCCTCTTTGGCTGTCCGCGCACCTTGGCCGTCCACGCACTATTAGCCATCTGGGCTCCTTGGCCGTCCGCACACTATCAGCCATCCGTGCACCTGCCTTTTGCCTTCTTGGCCGTCCACGCACCTTGGCCATCCGTGCTCCTTGGCCATTCGCGTACTATCAGTCGTTCATCCGCGCACCTTGGCCATCCGCACTCCTTGGCCGTCCGCTTTGCTGTTCGTCCGACTCCGCAAAGTCCTCGTCTCTTTGCTGCATAAAGTCCTTGGGCCTTTCTTAGTGCACAAGTCCTGTGTGTCATCCGATAACTTTTCGTTTGTTAACTTATCCTATAAGGGAGTGACCAAACCTAACAAACTTTTCCTCATGACCTTGTGGGGGAAAACCTTCACCATTTTCTAGTGACCATCATCTGCTGCCTTCCGACAACCTCCCCTTAACTGGGACTTCGGCATTAGCCTCCGCAAACCTAAATAACACATTCATCCGCTCCACTGAGCCTGGAGTTATTCTACTACCCTTCAGCTTCTTTATCGCGGATGTATCATTTTTCCTTACACTCCACCTTGGCAACCTCCTCCTGCCACCTTAACCAATGCCCCCTTTGGTCACCTTGGCATTTTCCTTGGCAACAAAGGCCTTCATCGGGTACCAACCTGACCTTCTACTTTTCTTTGTCATAACTAAGGCGCCTTTGGTGAGCTTCCACTGGCCATTACCAAATCCCGTCTTAAAGCCTTCCTTATCAAGCTTCCTGATTGAAATCATATTCAACCTCAGATCTGGGGCATGTCGCACACCCTTTAGCATGAGCTTGTTCCGTTGCTTGTCCTCAAGCAAACATCTCCTACGCCAGCAACCCTAGATGAGCCACCGTTACCCATCTTCAATACCCCGTGGCCAATGGGCATATAGCTCTTGAAATGGGACTTCCTCGGTGTTGCATAGTGTGAGGCCCCACTATCCATCACCCAGTTCTTCTTCTGGCATGGTTGGCTCTATGCTTCCATTGCGTGGACAACCAGAAGGTCTCCTCAAAAATTCATAGTCTCCTGATTATTATGATGATCAAGTCTTTCCACATGATTGCTTTGGTCATCATTCTCCTGCTTTCTCTGAGGGGTAGTCCTCTTTATATGGCCTTTCTTACCATAGAAGAAGCAGCTCCTCTCTTCAAGCTTGCTCCTACTGTTGCTTCTCTTTATTTTGCCACCTCCGCGTCGTTCCCTCGATTTTCCTCATCCTCGACTGTTGGTCGTCACTAGCAGACTCGACCGAAAGCTTGAGACATCATCGCTTTCCCTCCGCTTTGACTCATTCATAAGTAGGAAAGTTATGACCTCGTCCAGTCTCAGCATATCCTTTCCGAATAGTAACGTCGTGACAATATGATCGTACGAGGCTGGTAAGGACGCTAGTAACACCAACACTTTATCTTCCTCCTTGATCTTCTCATCAATGGCTGACATCTGCGTCACTAGCTAGCTAAACTCGTCCAAGTGCTTCTCAAAGCACTCACATTCAGACAGCCGCAGGTCATAGAACTACTTCTTCATATAGAGCCTGGTTGTTAAGGACTTGAACTTATATCAGCTCTCAAATTTCTCCCAAACCTCTGTCGTGTCTGACAGACCGAGGACCTCTTGGAGTATGTTGCCGGCCAAACACAACTTAATAGTGCAATTGGCAAGATCCCTCCCATCTTGCCACTCGTCCTCAATCAGGTTCTCTGACTTCTCCTCCCTTTTCCGCAGAGCTTTTACCATTCCTTTTCAGGTCAAAATATTCCTTACCCATTCCTGCCAAAAGATAAAATTATTTTATCCGTTGAACTGCTCCACACTGAACGGCACATTCTTCATTGATGACGCCATCCAACCGACGGTTCACAACCTAACTCTGATACTACTTGTAAGTGTAGAAGGGTCGATCGGACAGAATGAACACAAGTACACATAAGGAGAAAGAGAAGTACACACAAATTTTATGTAAAAAAATCCTTCACAAACCGAAGGAAAAAATATGTGATACAAAATCCACAACAAGTCCACTATGTAAAAATTGGTTACAAAGAACCCCTGAGATGGAGTATTCGCTACACACCCAACTGGACAAAGAAAAACCTCTCTAGAGTAAACAATGAAACTCTCCTTCCTCTCACTCTCTGTTTTTCTTCTCTCTTTCCTCACTAGTGGTGCACTCCTATCCTTTCTTTCCATCCTCCTGGACTTCACCACTGTGAGCTTTCCTCTGGAGACTTGACCGCCTCCCTTCTCTCATAGCTTCCAATTACTTGTGTTGTGTCTTGTGTGTATCTTTCACCGCATGCCCAGTATGTATATTTTATAAGGATCCTACCTAAAGACTATCTACCAATATGCAGGTTGCTATTGGACAATCACCTGCCACCAACTCTTAAACCTGCCACCAACTCTGTAATTTTCCACCAACTTTACCCATTAACTCTACAATCTCCCACCTGCACAGACGGTGCACATGTGCAGTTCTGCAACCTGCTCTGCAAAGCCTCTAAAACAAACTGCTTACTACATCAGCTGCCACGATGTCCTTGGTCCTTGCTGCCCTCAAGTCCGTGAACTATCAGCTATTCTCTGTGCCCTTGGTCATTACAGAGTTCTTAAGCGTTCCTTGATGTCACCAAGCAATAACAATGACCTCGGATATTATCCCATCTCCTCGAGCGTTTCCATACCAGTAAACCAACCGGTAAATTCTGTGCACTTCATCAGTCGGCCTTTTGCCGCCTTGGCCGTCTGCACACCTCGGCCGTTCGCGCACCTTGGCCTTCCGCGCACTATCAGCCATCCGTGCACTATCAGCTGTCTGTGCACCTTGGCCATCCGCGCTCCTTGGCCGTCTCGCGCACTACTAGTCGTCTGTATACCTGCCTTTTGCCTTCTTGGCCATCTACGCACCTTAGCCATCTACGCTCCTTGGTCGTCCGTGCACTATCATCTGTCTGTCTGCACACCTTGGCCATCCACGCTCCTTGGCCGTCCGCTTTGCTGCCCGTTTGACTTCATAAAGTCCTGGTCCTTTTGCTACATAAAGTCCTCGGGCCTTTCTCAGCTCACAAGTCCTGTGCGTCCTCCGATAACTTTTCGTTTGTTGAGTTATCCCACAAGGGAGTGACCAAATCCAACACAGGAAGTTAAACCTAAAATCTTATACTCTGCTCAACTGAATGAGGGCTGTTGGAAAGCTCTTCCTTAAATTCCACTCGCTAACAACGTTTCTCTGTCCGACTATTATTTCTTTTTTGACTTCTCGCCCTAGTCTCCGATGGCTAAAATCAAGCAGTCTTGTTGGATTCCGACATCATGTAAATCACTCGTCCAACCAAAGAGTGGATGGTCCTATCTTCTCTCGTGTTCTGCCTCTCTAAATTCCGACCTCAGCCTCCTTAACCTGGCAGCTGCAGTGGCCATTGCCGCCGTCCCTAATGCTTCGCTGCCCTCTTTGGTGCCTTCAGCCCCGGTTGATTCCAATGATATGAGATCTCCTTCTCTCCTTGTGGTCATGCAAATGGACCCGAAGAAAACCCTACAGTAAGTTTGATTGTTAGAATGAAATAAGATGGAAATAGAGTAGGATGAAAATAGAGTTGGAATTATTATTCCCATGTTTAGTTATTAAATTAGAATAATGTGAGAATTACTATTCTATTATTTGGTTTGTAGAATAATATAATGAATAAGGTAAGAATAGTGATAATAATAATAATAATAATATGGAAAAATTGTTATTCCCACATGTGTAGGAATAACAATTTTCATGAAATATTTATTCCCGATTAAATTTGTAATCAAACGGAAAAATATCTATTCCATAGAATAAAAATTTTATTTCCTTCAACCAACATGCCATTAATATTCTCTCAAATAGATTTGAGTTGGATATCAGTGGTTTTAATGGATCTCTCCAAGAAACCTTCAAATCCCATGTCTTTGCTATTCAAGATTTGTAGGTAAATTTGATTCAAACCCTTGTCTCCGCAAATTGGGGCTACGCGGCTCTTCTTGGTCCTATAGAGGGGAGTCGTGAGAGGATGGAGGATGGGTTTGTTGGTGCCATGGGTCTGCCGGTGGCGGTTCTTGGTTGGGAGTCCTCATCAGCTACTCCTCCAGTATCGTTGAAGCCGGTGGATAATAAGTTTCAGGTAATTGTTTGTGGTCCAGGTGTTAACCCCTCTGCTAATGAGGGGGTGTTTTATGCCCCAAGTGAGGTGGCCAGTAGAGGGGTTGACCGGTGGAAGATACACAATCGTGAGGTACTTTATTGAAAAGAAAATTCATTTCCCTTCAATGAGATACAGTCCGTAAGATTTGGGGCCAATTCAGCTTTAATAGTGTGTCAGTCGATTCCAGTGGATTTTTCATTTTTACCGTCAAAAATAATAGTGGAATGCCCAAAAGTGGACCTTAGCTGTTACTCGGAAACTCCTCTTTTTTTAAGGAATGGAAACGTGAGATGAACTTGTATAAGAATGAGCTAAAATACTATGTCAATCTGGGTAACCTTATTTGAGGTTCCTCTATGTAAAGATTTTATTATTAATAATTTTCATAATTAGGTCAGCGATATGATAATATTTATGTCCTCCTAGTATAAAGATTACCATCATTCATATGACTCTATATCTTTGTTACATATTCATAAATTCTTAATGTGTGAAAATACCCACCTGTGGTTTTCTGGTCATGGGTCCTAAGATGCACTTTTCTACCTATGGGGTTGGTTCAAAGTCTGCAGAATGCTAGTTTGATGTCTCACGCGTTCATATCATTATGATGCACACTTGAGATGCATTCTTATGAATTAGTCTAACTTGCACTTGTGTGTGCAAAGACAACATAGAGTATGCTTGTGGGCCTGGTGTTCATGCTTATGTGTGGCTAGATAGAATAGGGCACACTTGTGTGTCTGTTGTTCATACTCATGCATGACTGGGCAGAATAAGGCAACGCTTGTGCATCCTTTGCTGTGCTCGCGTATGGGGACTTAGTATCATGTGCGCTGATGCAGGCTTCTGTGCATGAGGTGAAGCCTAAGACGCATCTAATGCATGTCTAATTAGCATTTATGCATCAATCGGTCAAGTTAAATTTTGGCATATTTTTTACCCTATTTTTGGTTACACACACAGAACACATGGACTTCTTGAGAAAAAGCAATTTCTCCATAATTGAATGAGTTGATCCTCATACCAGAGGCTTGTATTCTTGAGAAGATTAGATTTTCAATCAAAGGGGCTGCATTACAACAGTAGATGAAGATGATTTGATGATTGCTCACCGTTGCTGTGTTTAAGTGTTAAAAGAAAAATATTCACATCAAAGAAATGTTCAAGTGCCTCGGATCAATTAGGTTTTCAATTAAAGGGGTCACCTTGCAACAGTGAAGGAAAATGATTCGGTGATTGCTCACCAATGCTATGTTCGAGTGTTAAAAAAGGAAGGTTTGTGTGAAGACGTCAGAATATTTCAAATCCATTATCAGAGAGAAAATTTGAAGAGTTATCTCAGTAAAGTTATAAGTTTTGAGGTTAATTGAAAAGTCTTATATCTAAACCATTGATCTGTATATTGAACATCTCATTATAAATTTCTCATTTAATATAACTGCAAACGTCTAAAGGTTTTTAACAATTTGGTTTTTCCTCCATCTAAATTGAATCTTGTTTTATTTTTAAATTTTAAATATTTATTTGATATTTAAATGTAATAGCGAATTATAATGTTAGCAAAATCAATAATTTGTTATTAATTGTCGCATAATATTTTTAAATTTCATAATTGATGGGGATAATAGAAATGGGTCAGTCCAATGTAAAGACTTGCGGGCTCGATGGTAGGCCCAAGAGACATCAAGCCCATAGGCCCAAAGACCGATCAACACTTTCGTTGACCGAAAATAATACCTCATCAGGCTGGACAATACAAGACAGTTACAGTCCAATCCGGACAACCCACAACACTATTCCTGCGCACTGAAGATTGCCTATCTTAACTAGCCAGAACCCCAAATATTGCCCCAGATCACCATCTGTCTAGGAATGGCAACTCCCAACTCAGCATATCTCTCGTAATGAAAACCCAAATATTTGTCACCTACCACATCTCTCTAAGGAATGAACGAATCCCCTTCAACTGATCATAGTTGCCTTAATCAGCTCCCGCAATTCTCATACTAGCCCACTGAATTTGCGCAAGGCAGCTAGCAACTAGCCTTGTAACGTCCCTGGGCACCCGCTTATAGATATTGTCCGCTTTACCACACAAGCGCACGGCTTTGTTCCTGGCAGACGGCCTCCACCGCCCCCAAAATGCGTCTACAAGGGAAAGGTTTCCACGGCTTATAAAGCACGCTTCGTTTCCTTCTCTATCCGATGTGGGACTCCACAGTCCATCCCCTTCAAAGAGGCCCAGCGTCCTCGCTGGCATACCGAATCGGGCCTTATCTCTGATACAATTTGTAATGTTTCCAGGCACCCGCATGTGGATATTATCCACTTTGGGTCAAGCCCGCATGGTTTTGTTCCTGGTATGATGGATTGTGGGGTCCCACATCGGATTGGGAGGGAAACAAAGCGTGCTTTATAAAGGCGTAGATACCTTTCCTTTGTGGATACGTCTTGGGACCTGTGGGGGGTCGCCAGAACAAAACCCTACGGCTTGTGTGGTTGGGAGGGACAATATCCACCATGCTATGTGCCTGTGTGGCTGCTATAGACTTTGATGGTTGAGAGACTGTGTGTTTCTCTGGTGGACGCGTCTTGGAACCTGTGGGGGTTCGCCAGAATAAAACCCTGCGGCCTGTGTGGTTGGGAGGGACAATATCCACCACGCTGTATGCCTATGTGGCTGCTGCGGACTCTGATGGTTGAGAGACTGTGTGTTTTTCTAGTGGACGCGTTTTGGGGGAGGTGGAGGCCGTCTGCCAGGAACAAAACCATGCGCCTGTGCGGCAAAGCGGATAATATTTAAAAGCGGGTACCCGCAGATGTTACAAGCCTTGCCAAACAAAGTTAAATTGGCCTAGAGGTTTTAAAAAAACTCTTAAGATGGACTTCAAGGGCATGCTTAGATTGACGCCTTGATTGACACTAATACTAGCCCTCAAACAGAGACTACACTCTGTCCACAGAGTCTTGTGAAAATTCCCTTGCCATTCTCACCCTATAGATATCAAAGCCGTTCCACACCGAGTGCAACCTCCAAATTAGACTTAAAAAAACCCTTTCTTTGCATCATCATTCGTATATTTTTATTCTCGCATCTTTCATCTCCTGAGAAAAATTATTGATTTAAGTGTCGAGAGATATATCGAGGAGCGAGCATCGCCAATCTTTTGACTTGTCATTTTTGAGTTGTGGTGTATAAGATCTAGGCGAAAGAGAATGGGGACCAAACCCACTTAAATTTGACCGGAAGACCAAGGACACCCTAATCCGTCAACAACCTGAATTCAGGACAGATCATTGGCATCGTTTGTGAAAAAATTGACAAAAGGTCTAACCATGATCTTCATAGAAGCAGACATGGTCAACACCAGAGCCTATACTAGGGCTCTGGCCAATGACATCGTCCCCCATAGTAACAATCCCTCTACACATAGCCATGTGGAGGAGCGACTGGAACCCTTCATGCAAGCACTCACCAATCGGATGGATAACATATCCCAAATGTTCAGGTCCTTTGCGCACGCCGGCATGGGATGGGGGCTTCTTCCTCCACCACCCGTACTTCGACGTCAAAACGTAGAGGCCAGAGAAAGAAGCTACCAGCTTAGAAGGCAGGATGCTCGGATGACCTCATAGCCCGAGTGGCTTCGAGTGATGGGTTACGATCCCATTTGAAGGGCCAACTTGACCACAAGACGCCGAACAAGAGCTAAGAGTAGCAAAATCCCCGTTACTCACATGACAAACAGAGGCCACTAGCATGAGAAGGGGTCTCGTGTAACATCCAACTGACCATCGGCAGCAGCTGGCCGGCCTCATGCTTCTTACCAAACCACTCAAAGTAGAGGACCTACCTCAACGTAAAAAGAACTGCAGTCTCCCCTTGAGTGGAGGAGCAAGTGAAAAAGATATGGTGGTACTTATTCAAGGGAGACACTGCTAGATGCTCCGTAGGCCTGAGACGATCACCATTCACAATGGGGATCCCGACACAGCTACTTCCTCAAAAGTTCAAGATGCTAGCCCTGGAGTCCTATAACAAAAGTATCGATCCAATGAACCACCTAAACTACTGCATCCTACTGAGCTTCCATGGCCTGGATGAGACAGCTATGTGCTTGTACTTCTTGCTAACCTTGAAATGGGACGCCCGAATTTGATTCTACCACCTTCCATCAAATTCAATTCGGACGTTCTAGAAGTTTGCAGATAGCTTCCTGACCCAATTCGCCTCCAACTAGAGGGAGGAGAGATAGCCCTAGCACCTTGCCTGTATCAAGTAAGGGCCAAACGAAAGCCTAAAAAGCTTCCTGGTTAGGTTCATCGCGAAGGCCCGCCGGATACCCCGATTGACTGATGAGGTGAAACTTAGCACTTTCATATCTACTCTAGAGTCGGGCGAGTTTTTCAAACACTTGGCTCATAAGGATCCCCAAACTTTTCGCAAAGTTGAGGTCATCACCCAAACTTATATAACGGACAAAGAGGTCAACGAGGCTAAGCAACTAGGACATGGGAACACCCTCTACCAGGGACCACCAGGCGGAAGAAAGAGAAATAGAGATTGCTTTAACCCATGGGATTCGAGGAGGTAGCCCAGGGTAGAGCCAGGGGACCGAAGGAACTTCGAACCCTTGAACCTGACTACTCTGAACGATTCCCAGGCCAATATTCTCATACAAATTCGAGAGGAGAAATTTCTGAAGTGGAAGAAGCTGATTAAGAACCCAAAGGGAGGAGATTAAAAGAAATACTGTCACTACTATCGATCTTCGGGTCACAGCACAAAGGCCTGTTGGACCCTGCAAAAAGAAATTGAAAAACGTAACCAGAGGAGACACCTGACTAAGTTCCTATGGAACTCGAAGCAAGGGCCCGGTGGAGTAGGCGAAGAGAGAACTAAGCAGTAGGAGCCGAGAAATTGAGTCGCGGGTGGAGTGGTCAATATAGTAGCAACTCGATCGAACCACCTGCCAGACCAACTCGGGACTGCTTCAAAGAAACCAAGGATAGAAGTTAGGGATAATGTCATTAGTTTTAGAAAAAGAGGATATATCACATGTAATGACTCTCCACTCTGATCCTCTGGTTATATCCACATTCGTTTCAGATGGTACTGTCGACTACCAGTTGAAGTGAGTCTTTAGTGATAATGAAAATTCTTGTGATTTGCTTTACATGGATGCTTATTTTAAACTGGGACTAAAAAAGAGTCAGTTACAACTGATCGAAGGGCACCTTCATAGACTGGACAACGAGTCGGTGTCTGTCTAAGGAATCATCCAACAGGAAGTCACCTTAGGGAATACCCTAGGACAGCATCCCACTTACTAACATTCCTAATTGTTGATCTGCCTTCGTCTATAATGCCATCTTAGGCCGGCCCTACCTGATTGCCTTTGTAGCTATGACATCAATCAAGCACCTAAAAATGAAATTTCCTACAACCTATAATGTCGGACGTGCTACCTGTCCCAAGTCACCCAAACCACTCTGGATTGGTAGGCAAACGATCAGATCATAGAGATGAGGTAACTCTCCAGTAGACCCAAGCTGGTGAGCCGACCTACCACATTCCTTTGGATCATAGAGATCCAGAGAGACACATGCAGATAGGGGGCTCACTTGTTAGACCCCCACGAGACTGACTAGTTACATTCCTCCATTAGAACTCTAATATTTTCGCATGGATTCCGACCAACATACCCAAAATTTTAACCAAATGATAGTCCACAAGTTGAACCTCGATCCGAACCATAAGCCCATCCGAGAAAAATGAAAAAACCACACTGTCAAAAAACTCGTCGCCATCTAGGAGGAAGTAAAGAAACTGCTTGATGCCAACTTCATTAGAGAGGTCCAGTACTCGACTGGCTCTCCAATGTCGTCCTTGTCAAAAAAATTAACAGGAATCAGTAGATGTGCGTCAACTTTATCGATATAAACAATACGTGCTCAAAGGACAGCTTCTTGCTACCAAAAATTGACCTACTCGTCGACATCACCTCTAGGCACGGGCTTCTCAATTTTATGGATGTATACTCTGGCTACAATCAGATTCGGATAAGTTTAAAAGACGAGGAGTATACCTCATTCATGACAGACCAAAGGATGTATTGTTATAAGGTTATACCCTTCGGGTTGAAGAACACAAGTGCCATGCACCAACGGCTTATGAATAAAATATTCCAAGCTCAAATTGGTCGGAATATGAAGGTGTATGTAGACGACATACTCATAAAAAGTAAAACCACAGACGACCATTTCCGTGACCTTAGTAAGGCTTTCAAGGTACTTCAGGAGTATCGGATGAAATTGAACTCAGCCAAATGCCCCTTCGAAGTGTCTTTTTTTTTTTTTTTTTTTTGGTAAGTAAGAATTTTGGATTAATGGGAAAAAAAATTACAAGATCTATATTTTATCTCCAAGTATTCTACTTAGAGGTAAACATAAAGCGCTGGGGCATGCCTGAGCAACTGGTACATCAGAAAAAAAACATTAAAACAACCACAAAAACAGAATATGAAATCTGTCAACTATTTCACACGAACAAGATCGTGATTAGCTACGCCCAAATCGACGATGTCGACTCGGTAAAAACAAACAAACAATGATCCATCTTGGATCTTCAACGGCTCGGGACATCCGGGAGATGACCTCCACCGGATCTCAGCAGATCACATCCGCATCACAAAGCAGGGAAAGTCACCCCCGGTGAAGTAAGTACATGCCAGCGGTAACCCACCGCCCGGACAGCAAAGTATCATGAAAGAACAAGCGGATCAAAGATCAACAGCCACAGCCACACACGAGCGGGTGCAATTAGCAATCAAACGTAACCGGTAAGAAGCCACATCAAGATCACCGTCCACTCTAGCCGAGACCCATCCAGCCACAACCCGGACCGGCCATCTTCCCACAGACCAAACCAGGCAAAAGCAATCGGTAGCTACGGCAAGAAACGAGATCAAAGACTTGGGATGCAAATCGAAATCGGCAATTCACGTTCAAGTCCAAATCGGCACTTGAGATGCAAATCGAAGTCGGCATTTCATATTCAAGTCCAAATCGGCTATTCGAAGCGCAGTCCAAATTGGCACCTGTAAGACCACATCGGCATTTGTCATGCCAAGTCAGCAAAACATACCCGGCCTCAATTCGAAATCGGCATAAGGGCCGTAGAACCTAATCGGCATTTGGGCAGCAAATCCAAGTCGGCATTTGGGCAGCAAATCCAACTCGGCATTTTGCACGCAAGATGAAATCGGCAATCAGAATCGACATATGGGCACCAAATCCAAATCGGCATTTGGGCAGGCAAATGCAAATCAGCCCGATGCAAGCCATTGCAGAAGCAAAGCCAAATATGCCACAGGAAATTGATCACCACATAGCCAGCAGGGCCGATAAGCCTCGTAAAACAGTCAAAGTCAGCAGATTGGCTAGCCAAGCTTGCACAGCCTCCTTACAGGCATAATCTCCCAACCTTCACCTTAGCTTGCAGCGCAAGTCCAAAACGGCATTTGATATTCCATGTCAGTAAGCCCAAACCGCCTCAAAGCCCATCCGGCCAAGAAAAAATTTTAAACAAACAGTAGAAGAAAGACGCAAAACGGCAACAATCAGCAGACACCCACCGCGTCAGAGAATCACGAGCAATCAAACTGGACCACGATCGGCTCTTGAGACCACGGCCAGGGAAGTCCCCAAACTAGGACTCGCACGGGCCCCCAACCCATCCAACGGGAGGGGACACATTGGCCGAGGACCATCATAGCTAGCAACCAGCCCACTCACCATGCCGATCCAAAGACTAGGGCGAGGGCTATCGAAGGCTAGAGGAGACAGCAGTGCCATCAAACAACATTCGGATAGAATCCAGCAATCCGCAACAAACCCACGTAAGTTGAAACCAAACAATTCTCCGAGAAATGGCAGCAAACGAAGGATCCCCACCGCATCGAAGGATCATTTGCATCCAAACGGTCTACGGCCAGCACATCAGTACCACGCCTAAAGCACCCGGCCCGAGTTGCACGTATCCCCCAAACCGTCCAACAGGAGGGAATACACAGCGAGAGAAACTTGAGGCCAGCAAGCCGACATTCGATCGCTCCAGATCCATCAAGCGGCGGGAAAGCCGTCGATTGCTACCCGACATCGGATCCCAAAACCAGATCCGGGAAGCCAAAACTAGCCAAAGAACGAAAGCCAAAACTTTCACAAGGAACCACGGAATAGGGATTCATAGCCCCAGCCAGAGACAAAGCAAGGAAGCCCAACATCATCGAAGGCAAAAAGACCCGAATGAAAACCCATAGCGAAGCCGAGTCTTCATCCTAATCAAAACACCGAAAAGGAAACATCATTTTCGAACAAAGAAAACGAGTTCAAATTTCAAAATGAAATTTGAAAAAGAGAGAAACTCTCGCTTCTCTCTCTAACGCCAAGCACCAAGGCAGGAACACCTCCTTCAACAAGGGAGACCAGAACCCTAGATTAACGCATCTAAGGGTGAATTGAGAAGAAGAGAAAGGAAAACAGGGAGAGCTGTCATGCCCAAAGAGGGAGAATCGGACCGAGCTCACATCCACAATCGAAGCCCATGAGGACGGGAGTCGGAAACAAGGAGAGAACCGGGCGAAGCAACAGGAAACCGGCCAAGGCCGGCTCCGGCGCCGCCTGGCACAGGCGGAAGCCTGGAGCTCACTGAAGACGAGTTCAAATTTCAAAATGAAATTTGAAAAGTAGAGAGAAGCCCCCTTCAAAGTGTCATCAGAAAAATTTTTGGGTTTCATCATTTTTCTACTACGGATTGAAACCGACCTCAAGAAAATAAAGGTTATCATGGATATGACCGCACCAAAGAACATAAAAGACATCTAGAGGCTAACCAGGAGACTTGCAGCACTCTCCCACTTCCTGGCTAAATCTAGAAACAAATATCTTCCCCTCTTCAAAGCCTTGAGAGGGATTAAGACCAACGGCTTTCAATGGACAGCCAACTGCCAAGCCGCCTTCGACGAATTAAAGTAGTACATTGCCAGTCCCCCTCTCACGACATCATCAAAAGAGGGTGAGGAGTTGTACTTCTATTTGGCAGTTTCAGAGGCGGCACTGAACTCTATTTTAATCTGATAGGAATCTCACGTGTGGCAGCCGATCTACTACGTCAGTAAAACATTGACAAGAACTAAGAACGGCTGCATGCACGCCGAGAAGTTTGCACTGACACTCATCTTTTCGGCTAGAAAACTACGGCCATACTTTCAAGCACACAAGATAGTTGTCCTGACCAACCAACCATTAAAGAGAATCCTACCAAAGCCCGATATGTCAGGATGGTTAGTCAAGTAGGCTATCGAATTGGGTGAGTTCAACATGGAGTTCAGGCCTAGGCCAATCGTAAAAGGCTAGACTTGAAACCACAACCTTAGTTTTCAACACCAATCACTCCGGTGATGCTGACCATCAAATTGAGGCACCAGACTAGACTCTCCACGTGGACTGATCATTGACTCACTCGGGTAGTGGGGCCGAAGTGATCCTTAGGATCCCTGACGGATTGGAGGTGAGACACTCTTTAAAACTTGGGTTCCCGACCACCAACGTCACCGAATACAAGACCCTGCTCATTGGGTTGCGACTTGCAAAGGAATGTTCAGTAAGATATGTAACCGTCTACAGCGACTCAGAACTAATTGTCAATCAAATTTGCAAAAGCTTCAAGGTGTCAAGCCCACCGCTCACAAGACACCTCACTAAAGTGAGGAATATTATCCAAATGTTTGACAAGGTTGATATAGTATAAATCTCGAAGGCGGAAAACTGGAAGCCAACCAGCTTGCAAGGGTAGCTGCGACCAAAGGCCCGTAGCAATACTCCAGAGACATGTGGGAGGTTTTGACCTCTCCAAGCATAGAAGAGCCCGAAGCGTTGCCGGTTTCTAACAGTGAAAGTTGGATGTTGCCCTACTGAAGGTATATCACAGACGGTTCCCTGCTAGAGAACCCAAACAACACTAAATGCATAATGAAGACGGCTAGCTGGTATACCATCGTGGACGGAAGGTTGTACCGTTGATGGCACTCCACCTCGTACTTGCGATGTCACACACTGAAGGAGGCTAATTACGTGTTAAGCGACGTACACCTCGGCATCTGTGGGTCAAACATCGAGGGCAAGAACCTTACCTTCAAGATAATACGCCAATGATACTACTAGCCGATGATGAAACGGGACGCCATAGATTTCATAAAGAAGTGAGAAAATTGTCAAATCCATGAAAACATACCCCATCAGCCGCCCATGGAGTTGAGGACCCTTCAGGCTCTCTGGCCATTCACGCAATGGGAGTCAACATACTTGGCCCCTTTTCCATCACATCCGGGCAAAGGAAGTTCATCATAGTGGGCATCAACTACTTCAGAAAATGGGCCGAAACCTCCCCGCTGGCCCGAATCACCAAACAAAACACCACGGAGTTTGTTTGGCAGAACATTTTCTATAGATTCATGGTTATCGAGGTCATTAAGATCGATAACGAAATCCAATTTACTAGCAAATGCTTCACCAAATATTGTGCCAGTTTGGGCATTCGATTGGTCCATACCTTAGTAGCCTATCCACAAGTAAACAGACAGATGGAGGTTACCAACCGAACCCTACTACACGGGCTAAAGACTAGGTTAGAAGACACTGGGGGTCATAGGCAGATGAGCTATCTTCCATGTTATGGTTATATCGAACAACACCAAAGGAACCGACGTGCTAGACACCTTTCAATTTGTGCTACGAGACCGAGGCCGTCATCATAGTTGAGATTAGACTGCTTTGTCTCCAAGTTGAGGGATTCGACCCACTCAATAACTCCCAACGACTTAGGGGGCACCTTGACCTACTCGAAGAGGCGCAGGACATGGCCAAGATGTGTACAGCCGCCTACCAACAACGGATCGCCCGATATTACAACAAAAGGGTGAAGGTTTGATAGTTCGAGGTAGGAGACCTTGTCCTATGAAACATAGAAGCCAAGGGCAAGAACACTAACATGAACAAGCTCTCCCTGAACTGGGAGGGCCCGTTCCTCATTTCATCCGTCCAATGAAATGAGGCATACAAACTTTGAGCCCATAACGAAAAATTGATCCAAGGATATGGAACGTTGTCCACTTAAAAAAGTATTATCAATAATGTCTTACTAAACCCAGGTAGGTCCAACACACATTATTAAGCATGCTTATAAAAGTGTATCACATTTAATAAAATGATTTATTTGCTTGTTTATTATAAACTATCATTCATTGTTTGTCTGTCCATATAAATGTTTGTGTGACGTTGCATAAATTTAAGCAACCTAGGCTACTTCTAAATTGGACAAATTTTGATTCACCCGCTGCTATACCTCAATTCCTCACCAAGCAACCCACACGCAGTCGAATTTGAACCTTTGTCCCGCACCGAGCGGCCTATACACAGTCAAATTTAAACCTTGATCTCGCACTGAGTGGCCCACATGCGGTCGAATTTGAACCTCGGTCCAGTATAGAACGGCTCATATGCAGTTGAGTTTGAACCTCAATCCTGTACCGAGCGGCCAATGCGCGGTCAGATACCAAAATCTTATGAGGCTTTTCAGCACACGTGTGGTGACTTCCCCAGTAGGGATGAATACCATCAGTCGATGATGGTTAATGAGTTAGGATTCTATGTGGTTGCACGCAGACAATGGCCCTAACTCTTCCAAAAAGCCTGATTGTGACAGCGACCATGCTTAGCCGGCAAACAACGATACATAAGCAAGGCCATACAAAAAATATTAAAATCATGGCAACAGTTGGGGAAATCTTCCTTTATTCATCAAAAAATTATATTGTACAAGTGGTATTATGTACACATATAAAAAAAAGGGAAAAAAAAGGATTGTGGCCCTAAGAATGGGGGCTAGCCGGAGGGCGTAACAAGGGCCCTTCCCCGTCAGTAAAGTCAGTCAAGTCGGACCGGCGTTGGATAGCCCTATTCCTCTGTTCAAAAATGTCAGGCGGGGAGGTGGGGTCGAAAAGGGAGGCAATCCGCTGGCATAGCTGAATGCTATCCAGAAACCTCACATTCAGAACTTGGCCCACTTCCTCTAGGCTGAATCGAGTCATCATCTCTGCTCCAAGTATGACATTCTCGCTTCAAAGAGCAACGTACCCTGCTCGACCATTTGCAAGGCATCCCTATATATCTGCAACTCCCCCATGACCTTGGAAAGTTGAAACTTAAGACTAGAGATGTGATCCCAATACTGCTGGACCACAGAGGCGGTGGTATTCACCTGGCCCTATATCTCCACCAGCACGCTTGAGTCGACCCTTGTCTAGGTCAAACGGTAGACCTCCCCTTCCAGCATCCAGATCCGGGACAATCGCTGGTACAAGTATGTCTGTAGGACTTGCATCATCTTGTCATCCTACAAATAGAATAAGAGAAAGGGGTTAGACCCTGCCATTCTTGATGGAATAGGAAAGTTCTCAGCAACTTACCTGGATATAAGACAGTTTAGCCGCCACAACGCGCAGGGGCACCAAGGATGAAGAGGCCAAAGTGGATGCACACTTTGGTCAAGGCCAGTCCGATGCAAAAGCCTCCTGACGAGATGCCTCCGTGGTCACCGCCTCCTTGATATCAACCCCTGGTCAAGACTTCACTGGGTGGCCCCACACCAGACCCTCTTTGGATGACTTGCCTGAAAAATCGGGCACCATCCGCTCCAGCAAAGAAGAAGCAGGGACCTCCTGCTGGGCCTCCAGTTGGGCCTCTTGCTGAATGGCTAGATGGGCCTCCTCCTGGACCTCCCCAAGGCCTGCTTGTTGAGCCTCCTATTGGACTACTTGTTAGGACTCCAAATGTGCCTCCTGATGGGCTTGGGTTAGCTCACAAATCAACCCAGCCGGCCCCTACTACTGGCTCGCTCTATTGCAAGAGCGGGGGGCCGACCAGCAATAGCTGCTCTGGTAGCGACCTCATTGGTGCCGACATATGAGGGTGTAATGAGTGCCAATCCTCTTGACAACTCTCCAAGGCCTTGCATGCACTCTGCCATGGGTAGGCCCTGGGCTATGGAGGATGAAGAAGACCCCGAAGGTGATATAGTCCGCCGTTAGGATGGACTCTCAGATGGATTCCTGATAAACAAGGTCCAAGCCTTCATCATGGGCTGCACAGGATAAAGGACGATGGCTCCCGTACCCTCCATGGGAAGACTTCACCACGCCAGTGCAAGTGCCTCAGAGGACAAGAGGTAGTCCTTCTTGAAATCATCTAGATTTGCTCGAATCAGCTCCATTAGCAGCTTAACAGGCTCTGCCTCATGCAAGGCCTTACTGGTGAAGGACGTTGGCACGTTGCCCTAATCCCTAGAAAGGGGCCAGTTGGGACATACCTTATTAAAAAGAGAACATATTCTTCCAATTCTTAATAGAATAAAAAATGACCTTGCTAATGTGCAGCTCTCGAGGAGATAGCGAGATCCAATCTCCACTCTGGCGGAATCAAAAAATCACCTTTACCATCACTGCAGTCAATGCCCTCCCCCGGTGACGAAGAAATGCACACAGAGAGTATAAACACCTAATGGCATTAGCATGGTATCTCACTATGGGGACTTTGAGGGCAACCAGGATCTCATACAACTCCCTCGGGAGGGTGAAGAAAAGGCTACTCCGTAAGTAAGCCTCATAGATGGTGATGGATCCCTCTGGAGGAGAATAGGCCCTACGTGCTCTCCTAGCACCGCATACAAAATGGTAGCATGAATGTTATACTGTAGATACAATGCCTCGATGTCAGCGGCAGTGAGAATGGAACCAATAGCGTCAACTTTGGGGACCATGGAAATAGAAAATAGCAGGTTGTAGAAAGGTGAGAGTGAAAGTGGCTCAAGTAGAAGAAGAGAGGTGAAACAAAGTGGTAAAGTGGCATCCTTTTATAAAGGATGCCACTTGAATTTCAAGACAGTGCCACGAAAAGGCGCGCGCATAATAGCTTAACATGCCTCGACTATGACGGAACAGGTTATTTTTTTTCTAATAGCCTCCGTCAATAATTACATAAAACTAATGTCCATAATTAAATAACATAGAATTTTTACAAAAAATCGGACAGAGTTTCCTCTAAAAATAGGCCAAAACTATACATACAACTTGTATAAGACATATAATGACCAAACTTTAAATTTTTCCCACAACTACAACATACACATGACTAACAAATGTCATATTATCCATGACTCCAATACAGTATTCACAACTACTACATTGGATCTAAATAGAGATACCATCTAGGCTTAAACAAATCTATAGTCAAGTAATAGCAAAAGCAAAATTACATACATCAATCGCTTGCGGAAGCATAACAAAATCTATAATAATACATAACATATCATGCCACATTCTATTATACAATATAAATCTAATTTAACTATTTCTATTCTGTTACATTAAATATATATATAAAACTACAAGTCCTCAGAGTCCAGCCAATCTCTTTAGCTTATCTCCCGCCTTACTCTAACTAATCGAACGTCAACTCAAAACTCTCATCTAGAAGAAAGAAATGTAAGAGTGGGTTAATAACTCAGCAAGTACATCATAAGCAAAGTAGTAGTTATTATACGCAAATATTAGCAGAATGATAATATGTAAGTATGAGTGAGTTGCATGAACAGAAAAATGAATCAAATATACTTCGGATGTAATTTACTTCTTTCTTTCATTCCTCTTGTCATTAGGACAAAGTTCTTAGCATATTTATTTGTCTTTGTAGACCCGAACTAGTAAACCATACCAGTCAATGGAGTGAATAGTCGATGATAGATTGTGTTCACCCCACACAATCAACGGCCAAAAGTTCAAAGGTTTTCATCAATTTCTCATTTTCCGATTGTGTTCCCTCGACACAATCAAAGGCCAAAAGTTCAAAAGTTTTATACTCGATTATCACCGTTATGTCCTAAGGCATGTTCATAGTATCACCCGCTACAACACGCGGTAAGAAAAAATTTCTTGAGTCTCCACTGTCATACTAGTTACATGCCTGAGAACATTACCTATCAAAACATAAATTTAGGTCATAATTTCATGGTTACTTATTCTTTTGAAGGAGGATTCTACCAAACATATTTTACAAACATAACTTATTTTTCAAATATCTCCATATTGGAGATCAAATTCATCAAAATTCTCAAATGTGAAATTTCTCTCCAATTATTCATATGCTTATTATCTTACTTACAGATTTAAATTTTTTCATGACTTAACATACATACAAATATCATATTCATAGATAAGATTCAAAATTCTTACCATCGAATAGCAGATTGGCATACAGAGCATTTGGACGCGGATTTCTTTCACAAATGCATATATCGAAGCTTCCAAATTATGTAATTGAACTTGTAGAAATATACATATCACTTGATCAACAATTAAACATAGAAAATTACGCAACATATCGTCCAAAATTCTTGTATGAACAGTACCCATGAACAATGCACACAAACAATGCACATATCGATTAATTCTCAAAATTTTAGACATCCAACGGGTAATTTATCGAACCCAAGGTATGGGTAACTATAATCCCAAATCAATTTATACATTAAACTTCAAATCGAAGTTTAAACGGTGTCAGGGCGCAGGTTAGGGGCTTCGCGAACGAAAATCCATATGTAACCATAAGTTCGGATACCCAATCGTTAAATTAACTTTTCCAATTCATGGATAATCATATTCTAGTCACAAATTAAGCAAAAGCCCCAAAAACCCATGGGTTCCATGCTTGGGTGCGAGGGTTAGGATTTTGTTGTCCCGAAACCTTACCTAAACTACAAATTTGGATACCAAATTAACATATATGCATGTTTAGGTATTGAGAATCATAAAATATAAACTTAATCGGATATTAAAACCAGGATACCCAAAAAAAATAAGACAAAAGTGCAAGAAAACGAAAGAGGAGAGTATGAGTGCAGTTGACTCGACCCAATCTATCACCTTTTTAACTGGCTCTTGGACGGAATTGGACTTGCGGTCCTCCATCTCTCCTTCTCTCTCTTCCTCTTCCCTCTCCCTCTCTCTTATTTCTCCTGGAGAGCGAAAGAATGCCTAAGAAAATGCGCACAGTGCTTTTATTCGACAGGCCGGCACTTGAGAGCACGACGAGCGTGCATCAGGTGCGCTCGATTTTGGAAATGGAACTCGAGCACACGGCAAGCGTGCCTTGGGCGCCCATATGCTGGAATCGGCATTTGAGCTTGGGCTCGAGCACACATCAAGTGCAGGTCAGGCTCGACACTGACCTGCAGCATGAAAATTTTACATTTTCATCGTCCTGGACCTGTTTTGACCCTTCTAATCCAATGTTTCACATCTTTAGACCCTAATTTTGATTATATTAGCTTTATAAGCCATGATTATTATGATTTAAAACTTAAATCTTATTCATGGACTAACTTTTCACAGTTTACAACTTCAGTCCCCGATTTTGCCAATTCTGATTCTTTGAATTTTTTAATCCGATTCCTCTCATACCTTTTGACCACAATTCACCTATTTTAATTTAATTATCTCCTAATTATCATATTTTGAAAATCCGAGGCCTCACCACCCCTATTAACCATATCTTGGAAACTGATACCTTATAGGGCCCAACTTCCTTTTTCTACTTTTGAACTCAATTTTTTCACAATCTAAACCTAATCCTTAGTCATTATTATTTCAATTACACCATAATTATCGTATTCTAGAACTTGGGTCGTCACATTCTCCCCCACATATAGAAATTTCGTCCTTGAAGTTTGATGAACCTCGAAATTCCCGAGTCAGAGGCAATCTCCCAAGCGTTCCCAAATTACGTCCTCGGTTAACTATAGTCCCATGAAACCTTAGGCATTCAAGCTATTCTAATCCTTATTCCTAATCAATCCATCAAAATCTAAATCAAAACTTCGTTATGGGGATAAGCTCTAAATTTTCCGACACAACTCATCACAATTACTTATTTACTTCCACATTTACGATACTTGGGGAAAACTTCACACTTACCTACCAAGTTCGAGAGCAACCCAAAACTATTAATTTCCTCTTCGACTTAGCTCCAAATCTCAATCGACTAAGAATCCTTATTGCTATTTACAGTAAGCCTCAAAAGACTATTCTTTCTTAACCTCTGATTAAACCTCATATATATGAGCTTGCTGTACTTCTGTTGCGCCACTCTAATTATTTTTTTCAATCACAAATCATCCAATCGCAACTCGTTGCTATATCTGATTTGACTTAATACCCAAGTTCTCTTATCAAGCTTGGCCAAGAGCCTAATATAAACCTCAAATCATCATTAAACCTCGAAGACGGAATATTTCACATTTTCACTACATCATTGGTATACCACCAAACCAACATTTCCTTAAGATACATAATCTATTCGGAATACTCAGATTACACAACAGCCACAATTAGAGCAATCCCTAAGGTATCCATATCCTATAGATAAAACCCGCAATCCTCAATTCATAGCCAAATTAGAAACTACAATTATAATTATCATCCAAAGATTTAATATAGCTTTTGGTCATTACCCGAAATCTCAATATAGATACAATGGGCTGAATTGCAAATTGTGCTGGTGTCAGCTCTGTGTTACTGCGCATTGGTACTATTGCATAATTTTTAACTCGTGTGCTGAATGTGCACCTGGTGGTTCGACTGGTTGTGGCGGTGTAGCAGCTGTTCAATACAGGGGTGTGATGGTGCTGTCAGAAGTTGCTGCCAGGTGTTGGGGCACTATTGCAGTTGCTCTGTGCTTTTGCTGTGATTAGCTTTTGTGATGCTGGGTTCTTGTGGATACGGATGAGCTGCCTGAGTAAGCTGATGAGGAAACCCATGCAATTCCAATTGATCATGCACTGATTATCCCTCCCCAGATTGCTTTTTTGCTCTGCTGGGAGAGGTCCTTGTCATGGTTATCCCACTCTTAGATGTTGTGGAACCATAGAAGACATTGTGTGAGGCCGGGTTTGCTGATATGGAGGATCGCCAATTTCTGCCATGCTGAGGAGCCTTGCTGTTCACAACCTCCTGCTGGTGCCGAGGTGGTTTGATTTGGACAACATTTTTGCATTGGACCGACCGGGATGATGCTTACTGTCAATATGCCTTGGCCGAGTTGCCTTGGCTGAGATGCCTATCTCGGCAGAATGCCAAGATGTATGCCCGGGAGGGTTTGCTTTTGACTGGGGTCGTTTTGGCTGTAGTGGAGTGCATGGTACTATGTATTTGCTTGTGTATTTTCGATTGTATTTTTATTTTTCATGACTTGGCTCATGGTCTCAGATTATGACATATTCATGAGGTCTAGGGTACACCCTATTGTTTTTGTTCTGTTGGGCCCCAGTATGAAGGCCCATAAAAGCACGGCCCAAATAAAGAGGCCCAGAGACACTCTCGCAAGTGGAGGAGGTCAGATGGTCCAAGTACGAAGCCCAAGGGCCGAGAGCCCAAGAAGTTTCGAAACTGCCCGAGCGGCCAGGAAGAAACACTCAGACTTTTCCCCAGAAGGCCCCACAAGAGCTGCTCCATCCCACAAGCCTGCGTGCTCATGAGGAGTATCACAACCAGAAGAGGACCACCCGTCCATGACCGGGAATGCCAGCTAGCCTACTTCGTCGGTTTCCAAGAAAGCCTGCAACTACTGCCAGTCGCCGTCTCAACAGGGCACGCCTAGTCAAATCAAGGCTGATATCCAGATCCTATACACCTGACACACTCAGATGCTGTAGCGGCGCCGTCCGCATGCCACTCCCCACACGTCAGCTGCATTAAAGGAGGCCAGTGGACCAGCTCCTCAACCGCCGGATGAACGCCACGTGTCTACTCCCTAACGGCTCGGTTTTCCCTATAAATACACAGCAAGGCCCCTTTCAAATGGGAGAGCTTTCCCGACTCGACAACTCTGAGCCCTAGACTTCGACCGGGCACTCTCACTCTCCAAAATCAAAGAAGAGTAAAAGGGCTCCCAGCGAGCATAACTTCCTTAGGATAGAAACACAAAACGTGAGACAGGGAAGGGATTAACCCTCACAACTGTACTTTGTAAAATCTCCAACCCATATAGTGAAGCTCTTTCCAGTCCCTGAGCCTCGTCGTTTTTTCTCCCCATTCACGAGGAGGTTTTCCACGTAAAACATCCGGTCTCAATCTTCATCTCGTGTCCAACACCTCATTCACTTGTGTTGCTTGGTAACCACGGATCGGATTGGACGCACCTCTGCATCTCTCGGCCAGGTTGGACCCCTTGGATCCAACACCCCTGATCAACGAGCCTGGTCCAGGAAGATTCGCGGAATCAGGACGCAACATGTTCTAATTCCAAGTCAGAAAAATACTTGGAGTTAGCACCAAGTTGTGTATCTTTCTTTTAAATTTAATGCATTTTACTTACCAAAAAAAAAAAAGAAATCTCAAAACCCAAATACTTAGAAATCTCAAGATCTCGTTCGCATACCGATGGGCCAACTAATTCAATCCAAATACGTTCTCCATAATTATAATAAGTGAATCGTCTTAATCGTCCTGAAACAAAACCATAGGGACTTCTCATTTCAAAATTTCATGGCTCTAATACTTTGAATATGTTTCTATCTCCAAATTTAAGAAAATGACCACCTATTGCCCAAGATTTTGAACCTACTCGTAATTTTCCTTTCACATCTCTTACAAAACACCGAAATCACACTAAATCTACAGAATTCTAGCGTCGATTATCAGCATTAAGGCCCATTTCCTTAAAGACATTAAGGTTTATCCCATCAATCCTTAAATGGGTCCATCCATTTGCAATATTATAAGATTATCTCTTTCTTTATGACACAACTATTCTAACCCTTAAAATTATTAGGTATTAGCTACCTCCAAGGTAACACCTATAAGTTCCTAAAGCAGAGACTCCAACTATTAATTTTGACCTACAGGTGGAGTAATTCTAACTATGAACCTCTCCCCCACTTATATGGGGGTAGTCACCTATCACGACACCAGGATAGCAAAATCCTAACTTCCTCAAAAATATTACATGCTATGCTAACTTATCAAACCCATCAATGGTCATCCCAAATGACATGGAAGTTAATTGACCATTTCTACTCCTCAAAATTACCTTTTGTATCTCATCATAACGATTACAGATCTTTCTCAAGCTAAATGACTCACGGACACTGCAATCCTCAATGAACACTTGTTGGATCGCTTAATAAATTTGGTTAAACCCAAGACGACCAGACATTTCCATAACACAAATTGGCCTTCCCAATCGACTACTGCTTAAGGTCCTACGAATTCAAAATCGTTCTCAACTCAAGATACAATCCCCAAAGGAATACCAATGGCCTCATGTCCTTTGAATCCATCAATGAAGCCATCTCAATACGGGCCTAAATATGGTCGAAAGACCTAACCCATAAAATTCATGGACACCCACAAAACTTTGAAACCCAAATGGCGCTCCCGAGCTTTGCAGTAGCCATATCTTTATCCGAATGCTACCGCGGCATAATTTTGAATAACCCACGATCATCATGCTAGGGACACAGATCGAAATTAAAAATCATCTATCCACTCACTATATCTGCTTATCAATTCATTAATCTTCCAAATAACTAATTACTCAACCAACTATAACAACCTCATCAATTTATCTTACTTTCCAGAGATTCGAAGGTATCCACAACAGTACCTAACCAATACTCCTTTAATTCCATACAAAATCCTCAAAAACTAGTGTTGATTTCAACACAACTTCAAATCACTCATTAAAGGCAATCAGCTTGATCTTTCCCTCCAAATGTATATCCTCAAGACTTATACAACTAAATTCCTTAGCGATTATTAAATGACTTTAAGGAGGTGGTTTTATTTACTAATTAAACTTAGTGCTTATCCCTGATTAGATCAACCATACCTCTTATTCAAAATTTACAACCTAATTACAAAGTATAATATCCCATCAATACAATTTACACCAACATCCAAACATCTTTTTTTTGTTAATTCTGACAGGATTTGCATTATCTAAAAATTCATGCAATTAATCACTACGAATTGATCCTAAATCGGTATCCTTCATTTTACTATCCCAAAATCGACTCAAGTCACATAGACCTCGACTTATCAATTTCACTTTTTCTCCATACTGACTAGATTGATCAAGTATCCTTTCTTAAGGGATTACCAGTTTGAAGACCTCAACCCAGAAATAATCAAGCCTAAACTTCAAACTAAAATCGATAACCCTAGACCTTGAATTAATGCCAATTAGGTCAAACATTAAATCGGCACCAATCAATTTCGAACCTCAAGGTTCCTCCTGGCGGCTCTCTCGACCTCATGGCCGACTACTGTCACAAATGGGCATTCACCTAAGGGTCATAACGGTTACTGATATCCTAACTGAAGGCAAAGTCGCGGCTAAACTATTATTAAAGCGCTATCTAGACCGCATGAACAAGATAGTCAAACTCACCCTCTATTTCTAACTTAATTCAAGCCTAAGTTAACCAATCAGAATAATTAGGACTACTAGTCTAACTTAATTTGTCCTACACTTATATCTACTTATCCGATCAATCTTAATCTATCATAAACTTTTGCATAAAATTCAAATCAAACCTAAGGTATCTCTTTTCTCTAATACCAACTGTGACGAAATGAGTTATTTTTTTCTAATAACCTCCGTCAATAATTACATAAAACTAGTGCCCATAATTAAATAATATATAATTTTTACAAAAAATCAGGTGAATTTTTCTCTAAAAATGGGCCAAAATCATACATACAACCTGTACAAGACATATAATGATCAGACTTTAAATTTTCACCACAACTACAACATACACAGGACTAACAAATGACATATCCATGGCTCAAATACAGTATTCACAACTATCACATTAGATCTAAATAGAAATTTCATCTAGATCTAAACAAATCCATAATCAAGTAATAGTGGAAGCAAAACTAGATGCATCAACCACGTGCGGAAGTATAATAAAATCTATAATAATATATAACATATCATGCCATATTCTATTATACAATATAAATCTAACTTAACTATTTTCATTCTATTTCATTAAATATATACAAAACTATAAGTCATCGGAATCCAGCTGATCTTTTTACCTTATCTGCCGCCTTACTCTAACTAATCGGGCGTTAACTAATAACTCTCATCTGAAAGGAAGAAATGAAAGAGTGAGCTAATAGCTCAATAAGTATATCATAAGTAAAGTAGTAATTATTATAAACAAATATTAGTAGAATGAGAATATGTAAGCATAAGTGAGTTGCATGAATAGAAAAATGAATCGAATAAACTTGGAATGCAATTTACTTCTTTTTTTCATTCCTCTTATCCTTAGGACAAAGTTCTTAGCATATTTATTTGTCTTTGTAGACCCAGACCAGTAAATCCTACTAGTCAATGGAGTGAATAATTAAGAATAGATTGTATTCATTCCACACAATCAAAGGCCAAAAGTTTAAAGATTTTTATCAATTTCTCATTTTCCGATTATGTTCACCTCACATAATCAAAGGCCAAAAGTTTAAAAGTTTTATTCTCGATTACCACTGTAATGTCGTAAAGCATATCAATAGTATCACCCGTTATAACACGCAGCAAGGGCAAATTTCTTGAGTCTCCATTATCATACTAGTTACATGCCTGAGAACATTACCCATCAAAACATAAATTCGGATCCTAATTTCATAGTTACTTATTCTTTCGAGAGAGATTCCATCAAACTTATTTCACAAATATAACTTATTTTTTAAATATTTTCATCTTGAAGATCAAATTCATTAAAATTTTGGAATGTGAAAATTTTCTCCAATTATTCATATGCTTATTATCTTACTTATATATTTAAGTCTTTTCGTAACTTAACTTACATACGAATATCATATTCATAGTTAAGATTCAGAATTCTAACCATTGAATAGCAGATTGGCTTATAGAGCATTTGGATGCGGATTTCTTTCACAAATGCATATATCGAAGCTTCCAGATTATGTAATTGAACTTGTACAATTATACATATCACTTATTCAACAATTAAACATAGGAAAATTACACAAAATATCATCCGAAATCCTCAGGTAAATAGTACATGTGAATAGTGCACTAATGCACATATCGATTAATTCTTAAAATTTCGAACATCTAACAGGTAATTTATCAAACTCAAGGTATGGGTAACTATAATATCAAGTCAATTTATACATTAAACTCTAAATCGAAGCTTAAACAGTGTCCGGGCATAGGTTAGGGGCTTCGTGAACGAAAATCTATACATAACCACAAGTTAAGATACCCAATCGACAAATTAACTTTTCTGATCCGTGTATAATCATATTCTAGTCCCAAATTAAGCAAAAGCCCCAAAAATCGGTAGGTTACATGCTCAGGCATGAGGGTTAGGGTTTTAGTTATCCAAAACCTTACCTAAATTACAAATTTGGACACCAAATTAACATATATGCATGTTTAGGTATTGAGAATTACAAAATATAAGCTTAATCAGGTATCAAAATAAAGATACCGGAAGAAAATAAAATAAAAGTGAAAGAAAATAAAAGATAAAAGTATGAGTGTACTTACCTCGACCCGATCTATCACTTTTCTAACTGGCTCTCGGATGGAATCGGACTTGCGGGCCTTCATCTACCCTTCTCTCTCCTCCTCTTCCATCTCCCTCTCTCTCTAATTTCTCCTAGAAATTGAAAAAATACCCGAGCAAATGCGCACGACACTTTTATTCGGCAGGAGCACGCTCGGTTCTAGAAATGGCGCTCGAGCTCACGACGAGCATGCCTTAGGTGCCCACATGTTGTAATCGATGCTCGAGCTTGGGATCGAGCGTGCGTCAGGAGCGGGTCAAGCCCGGCGTCGACCTACAGCATGAAAACTTCGCATTTTCGTTGTCTGAGATCCATTTCGACTCTTTTAACCCAATATTTTACATCCTTTGACCCTAATTTTAATTATATTAGCTTAATAAATCATGATTATCATGATTTAAAATTTAAATCTTATTTACGGACTAACTTTTTACGGTTTACAATTTTAGTCCCCTATTTTGCCAATTCCAGTTGTTTGAGTTTTTCAATCCGATTCTTTCCGTATCTTTTGACCACAATTCTCCTATTTCAACTTAATTACCTTCTAATTATCATATTTTAGAAATTTGAGGTCTCAGCACCCATATTAACTATATCTTGAAAAACTATACCTTACAGGGCACAACTTTCTCTTTCTACTTTTGAACTCAATTTTCTACATTCTAAACCTAATATATGATAATTATTAATTTAATTACACCCTAATTATTGTATTTTAAAACTTGGGTCGTCACATCGGCACCAGAGGACGTCCAGGAGCGTCAATTGTCTGGCACCATGAATGGTGACCTGCCACTATACAGGCAGCAAACACGTGGTAAGACAGCACGGGTCAGAAGTTAGAACATGCAACCTCCCAGGCCACTACGCTCCACTACTCGAGAATGCTGAATCGGCAGTGGGAAAATATGATGAACTCAGAGTCGAACTGACAGGCCGATGACCCACTCCAAATTCCAAACAGTTTGACTAGTCAACTACCCAGTCCGATTCTCCGTTGGTTTGATCGGTTAATAAATCAATCCAGCTCTGACTTCCAACTGGCTTGACTGGTCAACAATCCAGTCCGACTCCAACTTGCCCAACTGGTCTGTGATCCAGTCCGGCACCGAGCCAGTTTGACTGGTCAATGATCCAGATTGGCATATGATCTATATGACTGATCAGCGATCTAGTCTGGCACTCGGCCAGTTTGATTGGTCAATGATCCAATCCGACGTAAAAAAACACACACACACGAAGATGAAAACATCGCGAGTAAAAATAATTGCTACTTTCATTTATTTCCCTTTACAAGTTACGAAGCCCTCAGAAGCTGGCGCACAACAAAAGGAGGCAATGAAGAAAAAGAGATATATGGAACTTTGCCTTAACAAACTCCCAGACATGCACGCCACTAGAGGAAAAAGCCTATACAAGATATTGGATTGAATTCGGCAAGCAACAAAGCGTGGCCCCTAAAAATAGCATGATAGGAATCAGAACAGAGGCTCACCACGAAGGAAGGCTGCAATCCAGAGGGAGCCACAAAGAAAGGAAGGCTTCACCCCACTCAATTTACAACGGGAGGCATGGCTCAAGAATAGGCACAAAAAAGGGAGATCAAGGTGGCTCTCTATCCGAAAAGGGGTGACCAAGGCAAATCGTAAGTGCGTCCTGGATGATAACATCGATCTCCGGGAATAAGCTCCCACCGGTACCGACAGCCGGAGACCCAAGCCTTATGGCAACTTTGGGCTCCCATGCCACCTCACTGATAAAGGCAGAATGTGATGCAAAGAGGCACAACAAACCCTTAATTTATAGCACATGAAGGAATCATGGAGCCACTAAACATCAAAGATCTCCTATCCCAACAAATCTGTAGAAAATAAAGGATGCGGGAGAATCATGCCAAAAAAGGAGGGAATCTGAGGACGGCTTGAGAAGGAGCAAAAGGAGAAAAGAACGACAAGGTATGACACATTTTATCATGAACATGTCAGAAGTTGAAAATTTAAACATTTCAATATGGAGGGCTAGTGATGGGGATGATAGAAATGGACTGGCCCAGTGCAAAAACCCATGAACTTGGCGATAGGCCAAGAAGGCATTCAGCCCATAGGCCCAAAGGCCGGTCAATGCATCCCTTGACTGAAAACAACACCTCAGTCGGCCAAACAGCCCAAGACGGCTACAGCTCAATCCAATGGCCCACAACACCATTCCGTGGCATTGAAGATTACCTGCCTTATCCGACCAAAACCCTAAATATTGTCCCATATCACAATCTCTTCATGAATGATAATTCCCAACTCATATGATCTTAGTGCAAAAACCCTAAATATGATCTTTTTTTGTGGTCTGATTAAGGCTAGGATTAAGAGTGGTAATATTAATTGTGTTGCCTAGTCTATTGCAAGTGGATGGAAGTGGCAAATGAATTAATGCTGATACCAAGGCAGGCATATTTGGATTTGGTTGGACCTTTTGGTTGCCGATGTGTCCTCAATGGATATTCACGAGCAAATAATTCTTGTAGAGCTACTAATTTGGGTGGTTGTTGTGGTTTCTTTTGCTGCATTATGTACTGTGCACATTCTCATAGTAATAGGAGGGAACTATGGGACCTTCTTATCGTTCAAGCCAGTCATTATGCGGATCATCTGTGGGCCGTTTTGAGGAATTTCATTGTGATATTACATCTGAATAAAATCTTTAGTAGTAATTTGACCGAGTTTGACACAATATATTTTGCACATTTTTTCCTTTCATGTGGACTCCAAGATCTTAGTTACGATAGGTGCTTTTTAAGTTGGTGCGATCTTAGAGATGATCATGGCCATATCTACCAAAAGTTAGACAGAATTTTAGTTAATAGTAGATAGCTCTCTAAATGCATGAGTTATAAGGCTTCCTATTGCCAACCGAGTATCTCTTATAGATCCACTAGAGTTCCTATATTACAGGTTGTGTGAGATCCCAAAAACATAATAAATCCTAATCATTGAATTTATATAAGTATATTTGAGGTAATTAGGTTAAGGAAAAATATGAAAAAAATCCATTTGGAGGCGAAAAATGGTCCCAGGGCCTCGGCGCCCGGGTTGCGCCTCCAGTGCAACCGGGGCGCATTTAGGAGAACCCCGCACTCGAAGGCGCCTGGGTGGCGCTCGAGCTCCCTTAGGTAAGTCACGTGCTCCTTTTTCTTTGTGTTTTAAAAGGGTATTTTGGGATTTTTGAGGCAGAGCAGCACGATAGTAGCAAGAGGAAGAGGAGAGGAAGAAGAAAGAAAAGAAAGAAAGGGGAGAAATCATCCGTTTCAATCCTATCTGGGTAAAAAGAACGGTAGATCGAGCTCAGGCAAATATATTTCGGATATTATTTACTATTTTTACAGCTTTTCAGTATCCCTAAAATTGTATTTATACTCTAAAATCATGTTTATTCATATTTAGTATAAATCAAGCATGTTTCTCCTGATTAATCGGATAGATTTCATGTTTACCAGTATATACTGCAATATATGACCTCGATTTCATAAAAAATCATATATTTGGTATCCGATTTATGTCCGAAAATTTTATGTGAAACCCTAGAACGAAATTGAGGGAATTTGGTGTTTGAATTCCATAAATTGTGACACGTAAAGGATTATTGGAAAAAAGGAATGTTCATACTAAGATATATATCTGAAACATTTACATAGAACTACGCTGTTAAGTTTCTGTGGTTTTTCAAAGTAGTATGAAGGATTATCTGTGTAATTCTGACCTATGTTCTGATATATGCTAAGTTATAAGCTAAGAAATAAGAAAAAAAGTATTTCTGATTCTATTAATTAGGACCTAGGACTGATGTACAATCAGATTTTTTTTTGGTAAGTAAATTGTATTAAAAAGAAAAAAATTATACAACCTATAATTTATTTCCAAGTGTTTTTTCGACTTGGAATTAAGTCATAGACGCGATGGCATACACCGATCACCTAATAATATAATAAAAAACAAACCCTACAAAAGGACAACATTCGTCAAAAGAAAACTAGCACAAACTTATCATTTATAAGTTTGTAGTATATGTAAACTAAGAGCATGCTACACGCCATGGGCAGCAGAGAACCATTGCTTCAGCAGCAGCATCAGGCAGCAGGCCATCGGTTTCCTTCGGGCATTCTGCAATCAGCATACCACGTTAGCTTTAAGGCTACTGCAGCACCACAACTGCACCTCTTTCGATTGGCAGCCACCTTAGCCATTTGACATCGGGTGCTACACCGATTGCACAAACAATACTCATCCCGGACAAAACCATTTCGGCAATAAGGGACCCCGATATCATTCCTATGCATCTCGGGCAATGTAAACCAGAACACCCAAGCCATGTCAATCACGATTCCGAAGTTTACCAACCATTGAGTCACACCTAACCTGCATTTGGCAGCCATATTAGCTTCAAATCAAATGCAGCATCCACAACTACACCTCATTCATTTGGCAACCACCTCAGCAATTTGGCATCTTGGTGCTACACCGACTGCACAAATAAGACCCATCTCGGACAAACACTAGCTCGGCCATAAGGGACCCCAGTATCATTCAAATGCATCTCGGATATTGTAAATCAGAACAATTACAAAACACTGTCCAAAGCAATTCCCACATCTATTGCAACAGCATCTCACAGGCAGCAGGGCTGCAGTAATAACCAAGGGCATCACAAATGCCAGCCTCATTCCAGCAAACTCCAACCAGCAACAGCTACTGAGGGAGTCAGTACACCTCAGCAGATACAAGGATTTAGCATACCAGTTACCCAGTACTCTGGAGAACTACATTCCCTTGGGGAAAACAAAAAGATGGCAGTGTGGCTATGCAATCCAACATGCAGCCAGATGACAGCAAGAAGGCGCCAGCAGTAGGCTGCAACCATTCTACACGAAAATTGCACTAGGACTCACACTAGGCCACTGGAGCAGGTACCCCAACACTACAGTCAACCAAACCCACCAGGAGCAGATTTCAACACACCGTCCAGCTAAATTTAAAGTTGTGCTGCAGCATAACATCCGACAGTTGAAAGAAAAAGACAGCAGCACTTGTCATTTGCAAGTCTGACAGAACTCTATGCATTGGCTCCAACTCAGGTGGTATACCACAGATTAGCAAGACTGCACAGCATCTCGGCACAGAAGGCTTTGTTCATCCATCTCAGTCTTTTGCTACTCATCTCGGACACAACACTACCTCGCCCAAAAGGGACCTCGGCCAAAGTTGCACATCCTAATGTACATCTCTCAGCAAAAACAACCAAAGATACTGCAGCCCCATATGGCCAGCAGGCCATCAGTAATATCCTTGGGCAGCACTGTTGTCAGCCTCAGCACCGATCAACAGCAGTACCTTGGAAGGGAAACCGACCCATCAGTAATTTCCATGTTATCTACTTTACTGTATTATGTTTTCCTGATCTATACTTTCTCATATTTTCTTGTACATTTCTGTTCTTTAAATATTTTTATAGTTTCGCTTATTTGTACATATGTTCTGCATGAAAGAATTTCACTTGCATATTTTGGTATCTTGCTAGGTTTCAGCTTACTGTTTTATTTTTTTCCTCTCCAGATAAGGATATAGAGACGATACCGGACGAACACGCATAATTAGAACTTAGCAAGAAAGGATTGAAGTTTTGGAGTTATCTTGAACATTTTGAAAAATTTGACAATTTTGTACGTAATTATGTCACTTGTGGATAGATATTGAATATGTATAATGGTCATAATATGTCGTTTATTTTGATGGAATAATAATTTATACTTCTACAGGTTTATACTATGGATATAGATGCTTCCGCTATTTTATTCTTTAAATTTTGTACAGATCCTATCAGGCATCTATCGTATGAATTCTGGTATAGTAGATAAGATTATTGAATTAAAGCCATGGAGGGCAAATATGGTTCTGTGTATATATGTTGTAGGGTGAATTATGGTATTTGAATAGTTGTGTGCATGTGCTGGTCATGTTATACAAGTTATATTTTTTATTTTCATTCAATTATAAAAGAAACACTGTCAAAATTTTTGTAGAATTTAAATATTTTGAGTTTTGGCTCTAGTTTCTGTATCTGTATTGACAAAAATATTTGAGGATAAAAAAAATTCGTTCCGTTATAATTGGTATCAAAAAAAACGAGATGCCTTAGGATTTGATTTAATTCGTATGCGATAACTTAGGAAACGATTATGTCTAATCGAATCGGCAGGATGATTAAATTAGATTGAATAAGTTCTAGGAAATCCTAACTAGCATAAGTTAGGCTGGAAACAGACTGAGGTTTAGTGATTAAGTAAATTGATATTGATCCCAAACCTAGGCTAATCGATTTGGGTTCTAGGTTCAAGTTATGACCTGTTCTAGGATTGAGGAAAGATAAGCACCGGAGAGGATTAAATAGAATGTTTAAAGAGCTAACCTTAGGATTTTGTTGGGTCTTGGTTAATTTTAGCCCACCTTTTAATTTGATATCTTAAAGTTTACTAGCATTACCATGTTTCTGGTTATAGGCTATCAAATGGCATGTAAAAAGGGCAGAAGAGATGATCGTCGAGGCACTAGTATGCCCCATCAATCGTGAAGCTGAATACCTAAATTTGTTGGGAAGACTGACGAATGTTGTTGAAACGATGGAGCAGTATTATATGGCTCCGATTCTTGCATCAAAGCCAATCCCAACGATGTATGAGAGGTTTAAGGCAGACAAGGTGCTTGAATTTTTGGAGGAAACTGATCCGGAGAGGTCGGAGAATTGAATTCGAAGACTGAAGAGGATATTTACAGTCATTCAATGTTCCGATAGCGAAAAGGTTGCTTTTGCAACTTATAAATTTGAAGGAGAAGCTGTTGATTGGTGGGTGATGAAGAAAAGGGCGATAGGTTTGCTTGATGAGAATATTTCTTGGGGGACATTTGAGGAAGCTTTCTGAAAGAAATATATTCTTTCTAGTCTTCAAAATTGGAGGGAGAGAGCTTTCATGCAGCTTAGGCAAGGAAGTCACACCGTGGTAGAGTATGGTGCGATATTTATTGAATTATGTCGCTATGTACCTTTTACTAGGGGAGATGAATTGAAGATAGCCAAGAAATTCCTGCGAGGGTTAAAAGACAAGATTAAGAGTCGGTTAGTGACTCGGGAATTTTAAATTTATACTGGGGTCCTAGATAGGGCTTTGATACTTGATAAAGAACTTGAGGCTCAGAAATCTTTGGGTAAGAGGGTAATTAGTCAGGTAAACCTCAGTAAGAAGTCCAGTATGGGATACCCGAAATCTACTAAGAGAATAAAAGTTCTGATAAAGGGGAAGGTAGCGTCAGAATTCAATCAGTGTTTGATTCTCAAACGTCAGTGATGCATTGTAATTATTGTGAAAAAAGGCATCTGGGAACAATTTGTTTTAAAGCAATAGGGGCCTATTTCAATTGTAGTCAATAGAGCCACCTTATCAAAAGTTATCTCCTACCAAGTAGATAAGGAACAAGGAAACCTATTGACTCGGCTAAAGCACTTGCAGCGACAGTTCAAGATACTACAGTACCCCCGAAAATGGATGGGGGTATTTTCTTACCTATGGAAATTCTGATTTCTGTTTTAATTAACTTGGGAGCTGAGTATTCTTTTAATTTCTCTATAATTTGCATGATGCACCCCTATTACCTTGAGGATTCTTGATTGTTCTGTGATTGTGTCTATGTATTCTTTTGTAAATCTTGTGAATTGTGGACAGCTGATATTCAAATGCCTAATTAAGGAAGTGATCGGTTATGTGTTGATGGAAGAATGAATATTTGATTTATTTGGTCGATATGGCGAATAAGTTAAACTGATGACCTAGAGTCGATTTTTGGATGATACGGATCCTTTCAAAAATTGAAATGGAGTTCAAGGATATTTGTGTGAATCATAGCGAAAGGATATGATGTCCAGTAATTAAGTTGTGTATTCTTAACGATAGGAAAAGTTGATCGAATTAAGGATAGGCGTCGAGTTTAATCAAAAAATGGGATTGCCTCATTTTTTTAAAGTAGATAGGTGTAAGATCATCTTGATGATAATGAATTGTTAGAGAAGGAATGTGAAATCAGTTGGGGGAATGCCCTATTGGGCATGTATTTTGAGTCAGTAGAATGTTAGGCAGTACTTGAAGTTTAGCCGAATTTGTTAAACAATCCAACAAATGTTCTTTGACTATTATAGTGTTCAAGAATCGTTTAGCGGGAGAAAGATCTGTAATTGTTAGAATGGGTTACGCAAAAAGGTGGATTCAAGGATTTAAGGAAAAGTTATTAATTGTTTTGTCCTAGTTGATCCCGATGGTCTGGTGAATTATAATAGACTATTATGTTCTTAAGAAGGTCAAAGTTTGGTTAATTCTGTATTAACAGGTAACTACCCATGAGTAAAGTGGGGAAGAAGTTTATGATTTGAAATTGCTTTGCCCATAATTGAAATTTTATGATGAAATCTTTACCTTGGGGATTTAAGAATAATCCCTTGAAAGAAATTAAAGTCTTATGAATCTAAAAGTTAGAGGCTGTGATAGGTGGATCTCAATATATTCAAAGAAGATGGATGTCAAGATCAATAGTTGATATTGGGAGTTTCCATTTGAGAATTTATTGAACTGTCTCGGAGATAACTCTGATCTAATAATCTTAAAAATTAAATTAGTTAAGTTACGATGGAAAAGTAACCTCAGGAGATTCCAAGCACTCTGATACTGTTAAGGAAATTCTAGGATTATGTTTTTCTATAGCACTTGGGGAACGATGCCTTGGGATAAGTGAGAGAAGAATTCCTAGTTAGAGTTGCTTTTTCACTAGTCGAAATCAGCAATTGGAAGCCTCTGTATAAGAATTGTGAGTATTATTTTAGGAGATAGTTTTATCTAATAAATTAAGGGTCGGAATGGTTATGATATGATAAAAGCTGACCATGAAAATTGTAAATTGATAGGCCTGTCTAAGGATTATATAAATAAATTTCGGTATCTTAAGCAAAACGAGTATCAATATCGGTAGTTGATGTTAAAGGTTATAGATTTGGTATTTTTTAGTGTTTCGTAAGAAACAAGGAAGGAAATTATGAAAGGCTCAGTTACTTAGGATAATAGAATTTGCATTCCTAAATTGAGAAGCAGAAATGTATTCAGAGTGTAGGAGATGAAATTTAAAATGGGAAGCTCCTGTAGTTTCGTATCAGAATAACATACTTGTCATGAGTATGAAGGACGTGCTTGGGACTACATAGCTAGCTCCTTGGCAAGCTAGCAAGATTTGAAAATTGCGCAGTGTACGGATTTTGGGATTTTGAGGTTGTTAAGTATTAGAGTTTTGAGATCTTAGGAACGATCTGAAACTATATCGAATCTATGATGACTACTATAGTTAGAATTTCTAGCTTTGTGGTGAATTGAGGATCTGTGAGAATTATTTTCGTAATCTGGATATCTTGAAAATTAGTTTTAAGTATGACTATCATGTAAATTGGGTGTTTGAAATGGAATATGCATCTTATGTAAATACTGATTTGATGGCATGCCAACGAAATGATGTGGACGTAAAGTGTCCTACCTTGGGAGTCTAATTGTGACTTGAAGCTTATATCGAAATCTTAATGGAGCTTGATAAGATAAACTGGATGTTAAGTTAAATTCATTACGATGGCAAGTGGTAATAGGATAATTTGAAGTTAAATGATTTGGTAAGAGTGTGCAGCGGAATTGTGGAGGACCGAAATATTTTAAGATTTAAGTTAAGGTTCAGAGAAAATATTCAAATTAAGGTTTAGCGTAAATGGAAGCGAGGAAATTGTGACTCTTTTAAGGTTTAGAACCAAGTTGGAAAGGTAGTTGATAAAATAAAATTGTTTTCAGACTTAGTAGATTTAGTTCCTTCAAAGACACGTCAAATGATGAGGAGCAAGACAGTTGGGATATGTAAGGTTTTCTAGGATAATCATCCTAATCCAGAAATGACTCGGAGATGTTAGAAAGGTTTCTTATTATAAAATTTGAGGATCGTTAAATTTTGAAAACGAAATTTTTGTAAGTGGGAAAAAATTGTGAGATCCCGATCCCAAAAACATAATAAATCCTAGTCATTGAATTTATATAAGTATGTTTAAGGTAATTAGGTTAAGGAAAAAATAGAAAAAAAGTAATTTGGAGGCAAAAAATAGCTCCAGGGCCTCTGCGCCCGGGTTGCGCCTTGAGCACAACTAGGGCACATTTAGTAGAACCCCACGCTCGAAGGGCACCTGGATGACACTCAAGCGCCAGCATGAGAAACCTCTTGGCGCCTAGTTGGCACTCAAGCCTCTCGGGAAAGCCACATGCTCCTTTTTCTTTGCGTTTTAAAAGGAGATTTTGGGATTTTTGAGATAGAGCAGCATGACAACAGCGAGAGGAAGAGGAGATGAAGGAAAAGTAAGAGAAGAAAAGGGGAGAAATCATCTGTTCAGATTCGATCCGGGTAAAAATAACAGTAGATCGAGCTTAAGTAAGTGTATTTCAAACGTTATTTATTGTTTTTACAACTTTTCAGTACCCGTAAAATTATATTTATACTCTAAAATCATGTTTATTCATGTTCAATATAAATAAAGCATGTTTCTCCTAATTAATCAGACAGATTTCATATTTACCTGTATATACTGCAATATATGACCTCGATTTCATAAAAAATCATGTATTTGGTATCCGATTTATGTCAAAAGTTTTATGTGAAACCCTAGAACGAAATTGAGGGAATTCGGTGTTTAAATTCCATAAATTGTGACATGTAAAGTCTTATTGGTAAAAAGGAAATGTTCATGCCAAGATTTATATCTGAAAAATTTATATGGAACTGCGCTGTTAAGTTTCTGTAGGTTTTCGAAGTAGTCTGAAGGATTATCTGTGTAATTCTGACCGATGTTCTGATATACGCTAAGTTATAAGTTAAGAAATAAGAAGAAAAGTATTTCTGATTCTATTAATTAGGACCTAAGACTGATGTACAGTCAGGTAAGGTTCTCCGACATGCCTCAGAACATTATGGTGATAATGGAGGATAACTCTATCCATAGAGTTATACATAGTCTGCCCTTCCTCAGGGCGTTAACTTAGATTGTAGTTTTTTATTCCTAACCTACCTTCGGGAGGCATTCCTGTATCGATCCCACGAGAAGGGATCTCTCGTTCCTATTTCTGGCCTTGAATTGTGTGAAGTGAATACAATTTATTATCAATTATTCACCCTTTAAACTAGTATGGTCTACTAGTTTAGTCCTTTCTGATAATAAAATGGGATTTCTAGAACTTATAGACTTTAATATCGGTTTTCGATTTCTGAGGCTCATTATACTAATCTATGTTTTCGGATGTATGTATAAAATAGGTTTCCCTGGCTTCCACGTTTTCTAGGTGATTGTTTACTCTTCGGTAATTTTCGTATTATCTACTTTACTGTATTATGTTTTTCTGATCTATACTTTCTCATAATTTCTTATACATTTCTGTTCTTTAAATATTTTCATAGTTTCACTTATCTGTACATATGTTCTGCATGAAAAAATTTCACTTGCATATTTTGGTACCTTGTTGGATTTCGACTTACTGTTTTATTTTTCTCCCCTCCAAATAAGAATATAGAGACGAAACCGGACGAACATATATCGTTAGAGCTTAGCAAGGAAGGATTGAAGTTTCGGAGTTATCTTGAATATTTTAAAAAATTTGACAGTTTTACATGTAATTATGTCACTTGTGGATAGACATTGAATATGTATAATGGTCATAATATGTCTTTTATTTTTATGAAACAATAATTTATACTTCCGCAAGTTTATATTATGGATATAGATGTTTCCACTATTCTGTTCTTTGAATTTTGTACAGTCTTAGCAGGCATCTCTTGTATGAATTTTGGTATAGTAGATAGAATTATTGAATTAAAGTCTTGGAGGGCAAATGTGGTCCTATGTATGTCTATTGTAGGGTGAATTGTGGTATTTGAATAATTATGTGCATGTAGTGGTTATGTTATATAGGTTGTATTTTATATTTTTATCCAGTTATAAAGGAGACTCTGCCAAAAATTTTACAGAATTTAAATGTTTCGAGTTTTGGTTCTAATTTCTATATCTATATTGATGGAAACATTTGATGACAAAAAAAAAATCTATTCCGTCACAAGTTTTATTAAAACTTAAGCATCCTAAGAAGGTCTCAAGATTATTCATAGTGAGGTAGGCAACCTAGGCATTGCAATTGCTACAGCCAAAGTTAAGTTGGAGGAAACCCAATGCACTCTACAGTTGGAGCATTTTTGTTCCAATCGTATTTCAGCCTAAAGGTTATCCATGGATATTTATAGGAAACTCTTCTTTTTTTTGGAGAACTCTTTGAAGCAAAGGGCCAAGATAAGGTAGCTTAATGAAGGGGACAAATGTACAAGATCTTTTTTCAATACTATTAAGGAAAAGCATAGCATTTGGCAAATCCGGTCGCTTGCCAAGGAGGATGGATCCTTAACTAGGTTTGTGGCTAAAACTCGGGATGTTATCATCAATTATTTTACAAATCTATTGTGTATGCAAGTTGTGGATTGACCTATGAATAAGGCTCCTTTGCAACCTTTCAACATAGAGTCTATTGCCGCCCTTCTTCTCCTTATCCTCGTTATTCCAACCATAGATGAGATTAGATCAATTGTGTTTTAGTTTGGTGATTCCAAAGCCTTGCGGTACGTTTAGTTGGTAGAATAGAATAATGTGGGAATAGAATAATTATTCCAGGGAATAGAATAGGGTAGGAATAAATTTGAAAATGGTTATTCCTATGATTGGTTATTAGAATAGAATAAGTTTAGAATTAATATTCTTTTGTTTGGTTTGTAGAATAGTATGAGAAATAAGATAAAAATTTATAAAAATGACTCTTTTGCCCTTATATATATATATATATTAATTTAAATTATTATTTAGTGTAATAGTTATTTTTATTATATAAAATGTATATTTAGTAAATATTTAAATGATTATACATATAAAATATAATTATATATTACATAATATATTTTTTAAGTAATTATATATTTTATGATTATAGATATTTTTAGCATATATCGTATAAGATATATGTATATAATATATTTATGCGTATAAAATATTGAATAAATCAAATAAAAAATATATATACATATACATGTATATATGATTACGTGCATATATATATATATATATATATAACAATATTTCTACGATGTTTCTGTAATATTTTTACACGTAAATATGTATATTTACCTGAATATTTCAACATTATTGTAACAAACCTGTAATATATATATATTTACCTGAACATTTTAATAATATTTCTACAATATTTCTGTAAGATATGTTTATTTACCTAAATAAATCAATAACATTTTTGTAACACAAATTCATCTACATATAATCATACAAAATTTAAAATCTGGTATATAACAAAATCTGAAACAACAAATTTCAACACAAAATATACGCGCTAGAATACATTCTGAAACACAATATGATACATACATTTAAAAAACAGATTGTTTGAACAAGTTTATCAAAATAGGTCAGCAACATACTTAACCTCCACATGTTTTACAGTACAAATCGTCTGATGAAATCCAATCTCTGTCCCGACGGAAGATTAAACAAGCCCGTCATAAGTGCCGAATCACGTATGCATTTCGTATACACTGTAGTCCTTTCACTAATTGGTAAGTCAGAAATTTCAGACAATAGATCATATAACTGCGTCGTCATTTATTCCTATGTGTTAGCTTGGAAGCTTTTTCTCAATATTTGACCAACTTCTTTGAAATTTGTATTCAAAACATTGACTGCTTGAAGAATACAATTAGATAGTGCTGTCACATCTACACTAACCTTCCGTTTCCTTCCTTTGGACGTCCCCGACGTAGTTGGAGTTTTCACATCTACAATTTAATAACACACATCACACAAACTCATGCACACTTTGCTTTTGCCACAGACCCACACACACGGACACCCAACTCACACACAACACACACACACTGCTCTCACACACAGCTCACACACACAAACTCACGCACACATTGATTCTGCTACACACCCACACACACAGACTCCCAACTCACACAACACACACACTGCTCTCACACACAGGCCATACACACAAACTCACGCACACTTTGCTTCTGCCACAAACCCACACACACAGACACCCAACTCACACACAACACACACATACTGCTCTCACACACAGTACACACACACAAACTCACACACGCATTGATTCTGCCACACACCCACACACACAGAAACCCAACTCACACACACAACACACACACTGCTCACAACACACACACAAACTCACGCACACTTTGCTTCTGTCACACAAGCATGCACAGAGACACCTAATTCCACACACACCCAACTCCAGACACAACACACACACTGCTGAGGCAGGCAGCACCCAGTTGCCCATACATACACCCACACATACACACACCCACACACACACACACCCAGTCGCCCACACATACACCTAGCACATACTCGCCTCTCATACACACACACCCAGTCCACACAAGCACATACTCCTCACAAAATTTTCATTCTGTAAAAACAGAATAACGAAAAATTTGGGGATAAGGAAAATCTGAACTATGTGTGTTTGTAGCAGGCAAAATTTGGGGACAACAGAAAATTAGGGATAACAGAAATTTGGGGATAACGAGAAATTCTCAACATTTTGAGAAAAATCGAACTGTCAAACGAAAATTTTTTTTACCTTCTGAACAATTTCAACCGGCCGCAGCTTGGAAGCAGTTGGAAGCAATGAACAGAGATTCGAGAGAGAGTAGCCAGCGACCAGTGGAAGCAGATGGAGCTCGACCGACAGTATCCAACGACCTCTTCTAGAGATGCGAGAACGAAATCGCAGCGAGAGAGAGAGATCTGAGTGCGAGAGAGAAGCTGGATTGCGGAAGGAATGAAAAGAGAAGGAAAAGAGAAATTGCAGCGAGAGAGAGAGAGAGTGAGCATGAGTGGCGTGCGCCCTGGAATTATTATTCCAGGCATGGACGGCATTTTAATTCCAACCAAATTGGTGGGAATTGTTATTCCCGGTTTTAAAAGCAACCAAACAAATGAATTCCTATTGCCGCGAGAATAGGAATTCCATTCCTCCTTTATTCCGTGAACCAAACATGCGGTTGGGGTTGGATTAGTTCTCACCAATTATTTTCAAATCATCATGGTATGTTGTAGGGAGCTCTATTTCTGATCTTGTTATTGACTTCTTTCATGTTGGACGTTTGCTCAAGTAGGTCAATTATACTACCATATGCTTCACTCAAAAGATATTTTGCCGAATGAAATTTTTTACTTCGAATCTTTTTTTTTGGTAAGTAAGAAAATTTTTATTAATGAAAACAGAAAAATGCAGAACCAATGTTCTATCTCCAATTGTTTTGCCGACTTGAATGTAGAACAAAGACACCGGGGCAAACCCCGAGCACCGTAATATATGTCACAAACCGAAAGAAACAAAAGTCAAAGGACCGGTTAAAATATCATGAGACCTAAATAAGATTACAAAAGGAAAAAAAACGGCAAAAAAACCATCATTCCAAGTTAAAAGTAAGCTATAGCCCAAAGGGCAGCAAAAATGCTGAAAAGACTACTTGCTTCAGCAATTCCAGCGGTAGCTTCTAGCATCAGGCAGTAGCTTTCAGCATCGTCTTCACAGGCGGTCATTCACGGCAAAAGAATTCCACCAACAAAAAGACATCGGACTGAATTGCTCTCGGCCACTATTCAGTCATCTCATCCCACAGCATCACGGGCAAAACAAACTCCTTGGCCATTGGCAGCATCTCGTCCCTTTGCACTCGGACAATTTGCAACACCTCAGCCTTAGGCAGCGTGGAGAGAAGGTATCTCGTCCCACAGTAAAGACCACCCAATAATGCCAACACCTAACTCGGCCTATATACATCTCGGGTGAGGCCACTTCAAAACCACGGAACTATCTGCAGCTCCTTGGACAAAATTGCACCTCAGCCATGCTAAACCTCGGTCAGGAGTAGTAAGTCCCTGGCGTCAGCAAGAGATCTTTTGCTTCAGCATGGTAAAAACACGGACAACACTGCCTCCATAGCCAATGGCGGCATCTCGTCCATTTGCTATAACTCTCGAAACAACTCAGAGCAAAAAGCCCACCACGGGCAAAAGCAAGACCCAAGAATACAGCAGCAAATTTCAGCAGCAGAATGTCAATCCGAGAGAGATCTCCATTCTTGCCAAAGCCGAGACCCTCAAGCCAATTTGGTTCTCAGTCGACGTTTAGGCTGATATTTGTGTCTGAGGAGCCCTTAGAATTCTTGGAAGCAGATTTTCGCCGTCTCCGAGACTTAGCTTGCTTCTAGGTTTCATCTTGCATGGAAGAAAACTGATTGTAATCCATATCCTTAACTCTTCGGTCAGACAGCGGCGGTAATAACTTAGAGGCATCAAATATATGGAGGCCGACCACTAAGTCTTCTAGATTGCTATAATGATAAGTCGGGAATGCCGTTTTTGATTTCAGCAGAGTAGTAAGAAATCCAAATACTACCTTCTTCCCATCAGGAGATAAGGAATCAAGGAGTGGTTGAGAAATTTTGGCAACCATCAACATTCTGAAGGCTTCCAATAATGCACCATAAAAGATGTTATGATCCACTGCAACCAAAGGATAGGATGATTTGAACTCATTCTTTGTCTCTTCGGTTACCGCGTACCAACAGCTTTCCATGAAAACAAACACAATGTGCCTTTGCTCTGGAGTGAAGGAGTTAGTATATTTCAGAGAATCTTTTGCCTCCATTAACAACTGTAGGACATGAAGCATTGGTTCATGACAAACATCCTCATCTGCCGCAACCTCCTCAGTCTGAGCAGACAAAATCGTGGGATGCTAGCCAGGCACAGTTGATCACCCAACACTGGCTGGATCTGCACCTCCCAAGGAGCGTCCTGTGCCCAACCCTCCCGAGCATGGACTAAGTCATCCATGAGATACTTGAAAGTCATGTGATAGAGTTGGCTGTAAGATCAAGATCACCACCATTGACTAAGAGATCCACACACGAGGATCACTTATCGTGAGTCCCCTCATTCTAAGTTGAGTCATACTTACCGAGGACAAGCTGAGTACTGCCAGGAGCTTTACCATGCTAATCAGCAGGGGCAGCATGCGGGCTGGGAGAAGAAACAGCAGCAAGAGATTCATCAATCACAGCATCAGCAGGATGCATATCATCCAACTGATGGTTCTCTGCCAGCACAGATGAAGCTGGGTCTTGGATGAAAAGTGGGGCAACACACACTGGTTTATTCTCATTAGCACCATGTTTGATAAATTCTGTGAATGATGCTATATTCCATCCACGTTTGATAACACAGATACTGATTTATTCCTATCCACGCCCAAGCCACCCTGTGGACAGTGGTTGATCTGATGCATATTGGGGCACTGTGGTTGATCTGATGCAGCCCCAGAGTGGGCATCAGACTTCAAATTGATTGCTTATTGTAACATTATTTACAAGATTATATCCAAACTCTTAGTTAATCAGCTTAGCACAATTCTCGCTTTCCATGTGGTTCCATGTTAAAATACTTTTGTTGATGGTAGGCACATTAGGGACATCCTCTTGACTCAAAAATTGCTTCACAGGTATCATTTGAAAAATGGGTCAAACTGTTTCACTTTGAATGTTGATATTTCGAAAGCTTATTACTCAGTGAATTGAAACTTTGTTCTGTTATCCTTGAAAATTTTAAACCTTTTGGGTTTGTTTATGAGGTGGATTGGTCAATGCATGACCACTACGATGCTCTATATTACAATCAACTAGGCTAATTTTTTATTTTTTTATAAGTAAGAGAGGTCTTTGGTACGTTGATCCTATATCGTCTTGTTTGTTCTCTATATATAGGTCCTTTATAACGTGATTAAAGTCAGAACTATTGATAATCTTTCTTTCAAATTTCATTGAAAATATAAGGATATAAAAATTAATATGTTAATTGTTGTAGATGATTTCCAGTTATTTTATGTAGCAGATTTTGACTCTATGGCTATCTTGTCTTAGCGCCCCTCTGATTTTGGTACTCTTTCAGGCTTGCCTCCTAGCAGAGATAGGAAAGAATGTTTTATGTGCTACAATAATTATCATAATGTGGAGGATATTTAAAAGGTTACGGGATTCAAGAATTATGTCTTCCCAGTCTTGTATCTCAATGTTCTCCTTATTTCTACTCGGATGTTGGCAGCTAGTAGACGGAATATCTTATTAGGTGATATCTTGAAAAAGTAAATGGCTCTCCTTTGAAGATAAACTCCAACTTATTTCATCCATTCTTTCAAATATTTACCTATACTGGGTGTCTATGGTTATTTTACCAAATGTTATTATCAGGTGTATTGATGGTATCCTAGGTCAGTTCCATTGGCATGGCACATCCATTAATAAGGCATTAGTGAAAATGCCTTAGATTGCAAATCGAAGGATGAAGGGGTTCTTGGTTTAAACAACTCGATGGCATGAAACAATGCCCTTCTTGCGAGGCATTTGTGGCAACTTATCAAGGATAGCAACAACTTAATTCGGGTGAACTGCTAACATAGATACTGAATAAAATATTATGATATTTTGAATTTGTAATTATATAATGTATTTATTTGGACCCTATTTAAATTAATTATTATTACTTTAAAATTTTTATTCTGATAAATTTAAGTGAACCTGGTAATAATAATAATAATAATAATAATAATAATAATAATAATAATAATAATAATAATAATAATAATAATAATAATAATAATAGGAGGAGGAGAAGAAACTACAAGGAAGAAGAAGAGGAAATGGTGGAATTGGTGGAGAATCGGAAGAAAAATGAATGTGTAGCTTGCAAACATGAAAAATATATACATAAACTCAAAGTTTAGAGCAATATTTTATGAAAATTATGGCTGTAAGTTATTAGATGGCATGAAATGAAGAATTAGCGAAGATGTGTTAAGATTAGGTTTAATTATGTGAAATTTAAATAAGAAAATTGTAACAAGTGAAGTATAAGGTGGGTTAGGGTCTATAGGTTATAAATATTTGTCAAATTAAAGATAAAATGACATGAATTGAAAATAAAATTTGCAAAAGATAAGGAGGAGAAGATGCAGAAAAGAAAAAAAAAAAAAAAAAAAAGAAGGAAGAAATGATTAGATAACAAATTTGAATAAGTAGTTATTTAATCTTCTTGTTAGTTCATGATTCAAAACTCCTCTACTATCTTGAATGATAATCTTTTTATATCAAATCTTTCTTATATTATCGAATTTGAGGAAAATCTAAAAATAGTATGAGAATAGGGGATTTGAGAAATTTTATGAAATTTAGGGTTAATTTATAATATTTGATACATAAATTTTATTTTAATAGATGTATAAGGATCATACATGATGACTTTGATAAGTTCTCTATGTAAAGATCTATTTTTAACTTATATTAGTCGTGATTAATTAAAATAATATAATTAAAATTGATATCAAAATATGTAAAAATAATATTAAAAAGGAAAAAGCTGCAAAGTGGATGAGTGGTGCATCTGGCCCCGAGCCAGTGTTGTTGCACCTGCCCAGTGCCTCCCAGGCGCTTGAGACGCCAACAAAGCCGGGCGCGCCTACCAAGAGCCCAAAGCGCCTAGCAGACACTGAATCTAGCAGCCCTGCACCCGAACCGTGCTCAAGCACGAGTCTGTTATAAAATCAGCCGAGGTTCAGCTTCCACCGCATTTTCAAGCAATGGAAGAGATAGAAGAGAGAAAGAATAGAGAGAGAAAGGCCGAAGGAGAGAGAAGAAGAGAGAGAAAAGGGGAAAAGATTTCGGGTAGCTCATTTTGAAAAATTTGGAGTAAGAATTTCAATATATCAGGCGGAGGCAAGTGTATTTTAAATTCTCTTTTTTCTCTTGTTATCAATTTTCGCTGATTCCTTTGAGTATTATCATTCTAATACTCATCTTCATTAGATTTTCTAAAATAAATATGGCACGAAAATCATTTCTCCATGATTTTATCAAAGGAATTTCATATCTATATATGTTATTGTTGTTGTATTATGTTTTGTTATATTATACTTTGTTGAATTGCTGATTTTAGTTCTATAATTTGGTACTGAATTGTTGATTTTAGATTTAAAAATTTTATAGTATGCTTTACTGGTTTTAAACTTGAAATTTAATAAATTTGAGATTCAATACTGAATTTTATTGCTAAATTTTATCTAAAATTGAGGGTGCTGATTTTACTAAATTCTATTATTGTAAATTTAAAATTATTATGAATTCAGTTCCTATAGTTATGAAAGTATGATTGGAAGCTTTTCAAAATATTAAAAATTATAATTATTTTCTTCCAGAATGAGAAAATTAAGGAGAATCAAGAAAATGTATAGATCATCCATAAAAATCTTAAAAAAATTAAAAAACTGGACCGATGAATTATTCAGATGATAATATTTTTTGGCATGCACTAGGATATTACAGTGATAATTGAGAAATTGTCCCTAATCAAAAGAAAAATTAAAGAAGATTACGGCTCCGTCTATTTGGTTTTAGGTATGTACCGCCTACCTTTGGGTGTTAAATAAAATGATGAAGCCTTAGATTGTGTGGAAATGAATACAATCCTTTTCTTAACTGTTCGCTCTATTAACTAGTAAGGCCTACTAGCCTTAATCTCTAAAAATAAAATAAATTTTCGATATATTTAACAGTTAAGATAATAAAAGAATAAGATAAATAAGGTTAAATATCCCATGAAAATATTTTTTACCCATATTTTATACTTATATATACATTATGACTCCTATTCCTTCCAATAATATGTTTTGAGTATAATGTACATCTTTATTGTTATATGTTATTTGGCTTATTTCTTTACTATTTTTATTAACCTTTAGATGAGTCGCACGAACTGATATCAGATAAATAGAAAAGAAGATGGAAGTTTCTTATGTTTAGGAAGATAGATTTTGACGCTTAAAATGTCAGTTTCAGATGTTGATGTACTGAAATTATATAAAACCTTAGAAGTATGAAATAATATATTCTATTTTGGTGATATTAGTTATTATTACTTCTGCAAGATATTATATAGTTATTTTGTTAAATTTTAGCAGGTATCTTTCCTTAACAATATCAACGTCATACTCTTATTATACGCTGTTGAAGCCACTAATAATGTGGTGATTATATGGATCATATATATATTTATATTTATATATATCACATTAATTACTCATGATAAAAGTTAATGACAGAAATAAGGACGTGAGACGTCACAGGTGATATTAGAGAATGGATAAGGAAGATACCTTAGGGTTTATGCTGATTGATTTTTGTTTGAAATTAAGTTTGATTAAGTTGAATTTGAAGTCTAGGTCTCAGTAACTTTGATTTGAGGTGAAAGCTGATTGATTTTGGTTTGAAGCCTAGCTTTGATTGACTTTGGGTCAAGATCTAAAGTCAATTACTTAGTTAATATAGGATGATCTAACTTGATTAATATTTTGTGATAAGATTAAGATATGGTAAAATTTGGAGGCCACGATGGACCTAGTCTGGGCGAGGACTAAGAAAAGAAAATATTCATTGAAAAAAAGTTAGCTAACCGTTGTGGTCGAAATTCTAGTCAAAGTTTAGGGTTAGAAAAATTTTATAAAAATCCAAAGTCAGCAAAGAGAAGGAAAAAAATGTGCAGAGTGTATTGAACCCACCATCATTAAACCCTGTATGCTCATATTGTAAAAAATTTTATGGAGGAAGGCCATGTTACAAAAGCTTGAGAACTTGTTTGTGGGACATCAAACTAAGAGCATGATGCCTGTCCTACATTAGGAAATTGAAGACAGAATCTCCAACTTATAAGTTTGGGGGGTTCTTCCCCTCATAAGACGTCCTTTTGGGATCGGTTCTCCTCTTAGACTTGTGCACATATTAATGGTGATTTTATTAAGACCGGCCTCGACTCGGAGAGGGTTACTTACGGAAGGTTCTGACCGGAAAGGGCTACCTGCGGAGAGGCTAACCTGCTGTCGGTGCGCCGAGACAGAGTAAAGTGTCACAGAGTGAGAGCCGTCGAGTGAAGTGCCGTAGAGTGCAGCCGCCGAGGTCTGCAACTGTGGAAGGGGGGAGGAATAATGCGTGTTCCATATCGAAAAGTTGGGAGCTCTCCCCCATAGAATGTCTTTTTGAAGTGAGTTCTCCTCCTAAACTGGTGCACGTATCAAAGCAATTAATCATCTATGCACAAGAAAAAGAAATAGTATCCGTCTCCAATTGAAACACGACAAATACATTGCACATAGTATCCCACAAATCCATTGTTGTTCTCTATGAGTGTACAGAAGATTCAAAAACAACCCGTATTAGCGGAAACACGTCTTTAAAGGACAACAAAATTGGCGTACCTTGCTTGTTGCTATCTGGTAAACATTTTCCACAAACCTTGCAGCAAGCTTACTAAACTCATTTAGAGCATTGGGATCATCACAAGATGGTACCCAGTTCTTCAGCATCTCCACCCTGTTCATGAAACATTTGGTCAAAGGAAGAGAGAAATTATTTTGTTGGCCCCTTCGGTCACAAACTACCAAAGGCTTCGAATCGAAAACATTGCCCAGCAAGGCGAATAGATTGAAACTATGAGCAGTAGAACAAAAATCTAAATATTGGAAACATGAAACAAGTAGAGATTTTGAAGAAATTGCTTGTTGTTTATATCAGTTAACTCATCACATAGATATTACACTTTGTTCAATACGTCCTGCCGGCAATTGAGTTCCAATTCTTCCCTCCAATCGGAAAATTCCATTTCCGGCTCTACAATTTCTGAGCTAGCATACATCATGCAAGTCTGAAATCAGAAAACATGAAAACAATGTCCATGTTTCTAAGTAATTTTTCCCCATAAACATGTATTTGTCCTCGAAGAAAAATTAATAGATCTATTTGTTTTTTTTCCTGCTATAATATATCGACCGTTATGCAAACAATTAATTGGCAATTTAAGATTTCCATATAAATGTTAATATTTTTGATGGGTATACCGTGGCTGGGTTAGTTCAACGGTCAAAGAAGGCCCAAATAGCCTGTTGGACAGTCAACTCCAACGTTTGCCCAACAGGAGGTGAATGCCCAAATCCTAAAATGCCCAAATCCTGAAAGGCACAAACGCCCTCCCAACGGTCAATGCCAGCGTTGACTGTCGAGACACAGACGAGCGGTTAACTCACGCCCAAAACGGTCAACCCGAGCGTTGAACTGAATCACTGTAGTAACAGACCGAAAATAAAACATTTTTTACGGGTCTGGCCGATTCGAGCCCACAATTCAGCAGGCAACCAGTAACGACTCTTTTAACACCTTCCACGAATTCAGCCAGTACCCGAAAATAATATTGACAAAATCAACGTCCTTCCCATAAGGAAAGCACCAGATTTTTCGAATCTCCTGCCAATTGGAGCTCTCCAACGGTAGAATGCATGGAAGAAAGGTGGGCAACTTGAAAAGCCGCTGACCCCAAGAAGGGAAGCAATCTCAACCAGTTTGACAACTTACGCCTCCCTGTAAAAGGAAGGCCATCCAGAATAATGCAAGGGATCACACCTTCTAACCAAAGAAGATCACCCTGTCATCCTTTAAATAAATCCTAAAATTCTCATTCAGGGTAGGCAATCTTTTACTCACACAATGCCCACAACGACAACTAAGACAGACATACAATTCTCTATTCTCTACTGACACTCAAAAAACCTAAGGCATACAAACATGCTCTTGACAGCCGTTTACTACCTCCCCACCATCCAAATTAAAAAAGACGGCTTTGGCTCTATTTCATCTAGAGATCCACACACTCTTGCACACTCTCTCTTTCCTTCAATTCTCAATTCCAAAAACCTTCTCAGATTTCGAAAGTTGTTTACTGACTTAAACGTCGGAATATTTTCGGTGGGATAAATTTTCGCCGACACACTGACCTCCTGTTTGTTTTAGTGGTATGCAGGATCTTAACTCAATGAACGGAGCCGAAACCAGGTCAAGCGGATCAGCGCGAATCTGTTCAAAGTTCAGATTCAAGGACGCATCAATTTTAATATATATATATATATATCTAATCGTTAAATTTTTATTTAATAATAAAGATTAAAAAATATAAAATATTCATATATAAGAATTTATATATATATATATTTTATAATATTAGTATCTATTAAATATTTAATCTAATAATAAAGATAAAAAATAATTATTTATATAATTTTTTAAAATTATAAATCTAATCTGTTAGATTTCTTTAATCAAATAAATAATATAGAGATAATTGAATATATATCTCTAAAAAAAAATGCACCCACATTCCAAATCTATGTAAGTTATAAATGGTTTTCATGATATTAACTAAAATAATATGTAGTACTCAATAGTTATATTCGTGATTTTTCTATTTACTTACCCAAAAAAAAAAGTGATTTTTCTATTTACAAAAAAAAAAATTGTAGCCATATTTTTGTTAAATCAAGCCAAATATCATATATAACACTGCAATAATAAATTCTATTTTTATTTAAGTTAAGCTTAAAATTTTTTTAAAAAAATAGCAAAAATAGTGTCATCATTTATCAAAAAAATTTTACAAATTGTGTATTTGTTCGAAAGGAGAAAAAAACTCGTTATGTTTATTTCATCAAAAAAGATTAAACATTATACAAATAATGAATTGGCAATTTATGTATTAAAATTAAATTTTTATAGTTTGTGAAAAAAATAATATTAATTTTTTACTGTCTATATAGGAGTTATGTCAGGATTTTAACGTATCAACCACTTATAAAATAAAAAATGTTATGAATTTTATATTTACTAGGTCACACCCAAAAAAAAAAAAAAAAAAATCATCAGTTACAATTTGGTTAAACTGTGATAAATATTGCATGTTATTTACGAAACTTAATTTATATTCTCTTTTTATTTAAATTAACTATTGGAACTCATTTCAAAGTGAAAATTATAAGTCAAAATAGGTAAAATTAAAATCTTATAATGTATATGTCATTATTCTTGTAGTAGATATGGTCGAAATGCTTTTTTTTTTTTTTTTTAAGAGTTAATTTTAGACTAACAATATTTGCACGATTTTTATTTTAGCCAGCTTATTGGACACGCAGACTTACACCGTGAGAGTATCGATTACAATTACGTAATTGATTCATGTTCATTTAAAGAAAGTAAAACACGGGTAATTTTTCTGATAGTAGAATATAAATCCCTTTTTTTTCTTCCTTTGATGTGGTAATTTTTTTACTATTATATTATAGCTTTGGTGGCCCATTTAATATCAAAATTTACATATATATATATATATATATATTAAACGTATGATTTTAATTATTTATTATCTCATTTAATCTTTTCATAATATCTCTGTACGGTAGTTCTTCATCAGTTAATGGAATTATATTGAATAAAAGATCGAGAAAAGATTTTAGAATTTGAATGTTTATGTGTCAAAGAAATCGCAAAATTGATTGCTAAATAATTACTTTTATTGATCACCTGTGTCTTCCACTCTGAAACGCGGACATGCGTGAATAGATGGAATTTTTGTCTGTATCATTTATATATGAAATTATTTGAATAATAGGATCGGTACTTACGCAACGTATTTTTCTATCCAACATTTTTTTCGTTTTATTATGGGATCATTAAGGGCATGTTTAATTAAAATAATTAAAGAAAGTTTTTTTTTAATATATCTTTAAGGTTGATACTTAGTTTTACAAAATATAATAAATATTTTTCTTATAAGTTGTAAACAAACAGGCCTAAGTCTTTTTTTTTTTTTAACTTATATATGCTGGCATTTCTTGTGAGTAAAGTCATAATAAAAATGATTCTAAAAAATGGTATTGTTAAATAGGTCATGCAGTGTAAATGTGACATTTTAACTTGATGGAGGACAAAAATGTTTCGGCTGATCGTGAAAGGTGATCTGTCTATGATGGGCTAGGATACCTCCGGCCCATGTTAAAAAGGCCCGATTTTAATAATAAAAAATAAAAAATTTATAAAAATAAAATCATATAAAGTAATATTAAAAAATATATTATATTGTATTTATTTTATTAAATATTATAATTTATTAAAGTAAAAAAAATACATCCAATAATTTAAGATGAAATGTTTTTACCTAAATGACGATGAATCATATATCTGTCTACGCTTAAATCCCTTTCTTTAGACTCTTTAGATTTTTTTATTGGATTTTTTTTTTTTTTTTTTTATAGTTATGAACTTCTCATGATTGTCACAAAAAAATAAAAAGAGAGTTGTGCCAAGTATGGCACGATCTTTGTTATGAGTCGACTAATCAAAAGTCTAGCATGAATCAAAGGTTAAAACATGTTATATATAATCTAATATTATTTATTATAAGTTGTTTTGATATGGCATAATTAATATTTATTAAAAAAGATGGATAAAACATCTTTTTGTAAGCATTGATTCAACGAAATCTGCTGAGAGTTTCCTTGCAAAGTACCAGCTAGGGTAATGCATTACAAAACCATCATTTATTTGACAATCTGGATCACACGCGATAATTACTCTTACAATCAAGCAAAACAATTAACTAAGAGGAGAACAACCCACGCATGTTACTTATTCGGAATGAAAACGTAACAAGTAATCTACCAAACTTAAAGGCTCAAAGATAAATCCAGATCTTCATATTCATTAATCCTGGACATAAGATCAACTCCACCATTAATGATGTTTCCCAGCGCATTAATCCGCAGCTTCTCTCTTTCTTGCTGCATACGAATAGCGAAATCTGACGCTGCAGCAATGTCGAATCTGGGGGCTTTGCTTCGCACCTTCCTAGAAGAAGAAGAAGAAGAAGCAGCAGCCCTAGAGGTGATTCTACGAAAGATTTTTGGTTGGCACGACAGAGCAGGCCAAGCTGACCATTCATGGCCGCGAGAAACACCGTGAAAGGGAAGGGGTGGTGCATTTTTTCTTAAGAGAGGCTGCTGCCCACTTCCACTTCCACTTCCATGAAGGAGCGTCGTTTTGATGAGTCCCCGAAGGGAGGGCTCGAGCGGAGCTGCAGGGAAATCGCTGTGACAAGACCAGCCAGCTAAGACGGCATCATTCACTGCTTCTCCAATTACCACTTCATTCTTGGAGGAACAGGAGAAGAAGCTTTTCTTCGGCATAACTGGCGCCATCAATGCTTTCTTTTGCAAACATATATGTATATTTTGGAGAATACTTGTAGGTAATTGAATGAGAGTTGGAGTGATATTTATAGGGGAGGAGGAATTAATACATTGCAGGGAAAGAAATGGGAAGAAAGTCTGGCAAATTTGATTCCCAGATATGAAGTTTGCCATTTATGGTGCTTTTCTTTTCAATTTATTAACTGTGCAGAAATGGGTGGATTTTTTTTAACCTCCGAAATAAATGGATTTTTTTCTTCATTTGTGAACGAGCCGAGATGCAGTCTTCGGATATGCGTCATTCAGTGGCTGCAATTTTAAAAATAAAGAACATATAGAATATTTTTATTAAAAAAATTAATAAAAAAAATATCATAAATAATTATAAAATAATAACAAAATTTAATGCTTACATTTTCTTTAGAAATAAAACATCCTAGCCGTTGGATGATTCGTCTATGGACTGGGGGGCGCGACCCCGGTTCCATTAGAAGACAATAGAGATGAAAAACTTATTTGGAAATGATTTCCTACATTTCAAATTTATTAAACACTTTCTGAGACTGATAAATTAGAGGGTAGTTAAAGAAGGTACGTAGGGAAGGTGAGAGCAATTTGTTTATGGTCAGAGGATTGTATACATTGAAAATGTCGAGAAACCTCATTTTCTATGTAACACCATTTAATAGGGTGATATAATTTTATTTTGAGAACTGTATAAGAGGTTTGATACAAACTTCAAAAATTGAATGGGTTTAGATGTGGGCTTCGGCCCAATTAACTGAGCCGGCCCACAAACCGATCCAAGCCACCAAGCCAGTGAGCCGAGCCGTGAATTCGGCTTGTTTGAGCCAGATCTGAGCCGTTTCCGAGCCGCAGACTGGTTTCGTCCTCTTCGTCTTCCTCGATCGATTTGTAACCTTCAGGCGTTTAACTCAATTAATTACTGAAGTATTAGTGGTCCATTAAGTGGTGATAACTCTCCCATTAAGTTAATTAATCAATTCTGGTCGGTTTGAGTACAAAACGCTCGGTTGAAGCGAGTGATGGTTTCGCCTATAAATTGAGCATTCTGGCTTTGTCCCTGGCACCCAACTCAAACATTACACCATCTAAAGGAGTGAAGGAGTGTCCAGAAGCACGGAGCCGGTCCGAATCGCAAGTTCGAAAACAGAGCACCAAATGGCCGGAGGTATTAGAACCGATTCTAAATTCCGCTTTAGTGGTTGTTTTAACCACATCAATTTCTAACATTTGGTATCAGAGAAAGGCTTCAACTCTGCCTTTGTTGTTCTGTGTTTTTCCGATTTTTTCCGAATTCAAAAAAACCTAAAGTCTTCATTTTTTTGAAGATTCGGTTCAAACGAGCACTGGAAATCGATGGAAAATTAAATTTCTAAAATTTCCATATATTTTTCATCATTTATGGTGTTCGTATGGTGCTGTTTGAATCGGGTCTGAAATTCGGGTCGAGTCGTTCGTTGTCGGGTTCGGGCGAAACCGACGAAGGTAGACGACGACTTAAACGGCGTCGTTTTCTATTTCGACAGTATTAAACGTCGTCGTTTCTAGCTTCTGTTTTGTGTTTTTGAAACGACGTCGTTTCGTGTAAAAGTATTCGGTAATTTAAACGACGTCGTTTCGTTACAGTTTTGATTAAAAAAATTTATATCGGTTATGGGCCGTTTCATTCGCGGTCCAATTCAGTTTCGTGCGCGGCCCAGGCTTCTGGCCCGTTACTGTAGCAAAATGGAAATTAAAATGCGAACGTCGCAGGCGAGATTCGAACTCGCGTCGTGAGAAGGAGCGGCTTCTGCCGCTACGCTGCTGAGTGCCTTACGCTATCTTTCGCTTTTGAATTGCTTATATACGTTTACATTGTATATATATATATATATATTTATATATAATTATATTATTATATATAAAGAATAAAATATAATATCGAGAATATAATTGTATATATGTATAAATAATATCTTGTGATTAAAATAATTTAATTAATTGAGGATTAACCACAGCACCCTTAATTAATAAAATTATTATTTTTTATTATCACGTATGGTATAAAGACATAAATTGCGATAATTATTTTGATATAATAAAATTTATCACACAGAAAATTTTATTATATTAAATTAATTAATCAGGATAAAATGTCAAATTATTTTTCTTAATTTACCTACAGGGATTAAGAATGGAATATAATTTGATAGTTTTATCATAAAATTGGACATGAATCTATTGGAATTAAAATTTAGCCAACAGGTAATTTTTTAACTATTGATTCATGATGTATGTTTTACATTGATAAAATATAATTTTGTAATTTGTTAGCCTCATTTTTAGATGTTAAGCATGTATTTATTTTTATACAACTATTCAATCTGTAAATCTTTTCGATATTAGATGTGAAATTCCCGAACTTAGGGGTGACAACTATAACGTGTGGAAAGAGAGAATTCTTCTTCACTTAGGGTTGCTAGATATTGATTATGCTATCCGAAAAGATGAACCACCGGCTCTTACCCTTACCAGCATTCCGGATGAGATAACTCTTTATAAACGTTGGGAACGATTTAATCGTCTCAATTTAATGTTCATAAAGACAAAAATTTCTGTTGGTATTCGTAGTTCTGTCGACCAGCATACTAAAGTGTAAGATTTACTGAAGGTAATTGATGAACAATTTGTGACTTCAGATAAGGCACTTGCAAGCACCCTAATAATGAAGTTCTCATCTATTAGGCTCACCAGTGTTAAGGGTGTGTGTGAGCACATAATACAAATGAGGGATATTGCAGCTCAATTGAAAATTTTAGAGATAAAAATGTCTGAACCTTTCATTGTACACTACATTTTAAATTCACTTCCACCGCAATATGGGCCTTTTAAAATCTCTTATAACACACATAAGGATAAATGGTCAATCAATGAACTGATGATCATGTGTGTTCAAGAGGAAGGAATGCTCATGATGGAGCAAAGTGAGAGCATCTACATATTAAAAGAAGGAAGGTTCAAGACGCAGGCCAAATCAAAGGAAAAATATAAAAGTACCTCCCCAATCTGATATCAAGAAGGAGTCCAAGTGCTTCTTCTATAAAAAGAAGGGACACGTAAAGAAGGACTGTATCAAGTATCAGAATTGGTTTAAAAAGAAAGGTAATCCATACTCTTTTGTATGTTATGAATCTAATATGGTTAATGTTACACATAACAATGGTGGATTGACTCTGGTTCTACAATCCATATTTCTAATTCCTTACAGGGCTTGCAAAACCTAAGGAAACCAGTGGACAGTGAACAATGATCTTCTTGGAAAACAAGATGCGTTCACATGTGGAGGCCATTGGTACATACAATTTAATTTTGAGTAGTGGTTTTATTTTGACATTGGAAAAGATCTTTTATATTCTAAATTTCTCTAGAAATTTGATTTCTGTTTCAAAACTTGTGCCCTATAGATATTCCTTTACATTTTCAGACTTATTATTTAGTTTATATTATAAGTTTGATATTGTTAAAAATGGTACACTGTCTGATGGTCTTTATTGTTTAAATTTATAAAATAATACTTCTTTCAATACTGCATGCTAATATTGAAATTAAAAGATGTGTTATGAATGAATGTTCCTCGATGTTGTGGCATAGAAGATTGAGATATATCTCCATTAATAGAATCAAAAGATTGGTAAATGATGGAATACTTAGTACTCTAGATTTTACTGACTTTGAGACTTGTGTGGACTGTATTAAAGGAAAGCAGACTAACAAGACTAAGAAAAATGCCAAGAAAAGTTCGGACATATTAGAGATCATACATACTAACATTTGTAATCCTGATATAGACTCATATGGCCCAAAATATTTCATCACCTTTATTGATGATTTCTCACGATATATATATCTCTACTTGCTTCATAATAAATATGAAACCTTAAATGCTTTTAAATTATTTAAAGCAAAGTAGAGAAATAAACTAAAAAAAATATCAAAATTGTGAGATCAGATAGAGGTGGAGAGTATTATGGTAGATATACTGAAGATGGACAAATGTCCTGGTCCATTTGTAAAGTTTCTTTAAGAAAATGGGATTGTTACCCAATATACTATGCCTGGTTCTCCGGACCAAACTGGTGTAGCAGAAAGAAGAAACCGAACATTGTTGGTCATGGTGAGGAGTATGCTTAGTAACTCCGAACTTTCAAAATCTCTGTGGAGTGAAGCTTTTAAAACAGCGGTGTACATATTAAATCGGGTCCCAACAAAAGCTGTCCCAAAAACTCCTTTTGAATTATGGAAAGGTTGGAAACCGAGTTTACAACATGTATGCGTATGGAGATGCCCATCCGAAGTAAGAGTTTATAACCCATAAGAGAAGAAATTGAACCCAATGGCTATAAGTGAGCATTTCATTGGATATACTGAACGGTCCAAGGGATACAAATTTTACTGTCCATCTCACACCATTAGGATTGTGGAATCAAAAAATGTAAAATTTCTTGAGAATGACTTAATGAGTGGGAGAAAACAATCAAGAAATGATCATTTGATTTCTCAACCCTCCACTTCAGATAATAGGTTGATTGATGTACACAACACCCCTCTAGATCAGTCTAGTGTTGAATAATCAATCAATGTCATTCCATAAAATGCTGATCTTATTCCAGTTGATCATGAAATTCAGGATTTGTCTGAATAGTTGTACAACATACTCCTATTGAGGATGATGATACAACATTAAGAAGATCTTTTAGAATAAAAAAATCAGCAATTCCTAATGATTATTTTGTATATTTTAAAGAGTCTGACTACAATGTGGGAGTTAAAAATGATCCTGAAACGTTTTCACAAGCCATGAGTTGTAATAAATCACAATTATGATACAATGCCATGAAAGAAGAGATGAGTTCCATGAGTAGTAATGGAGTCTGGGATCTTATTGAATTGCCTAAAAGGGCGAAAGCCATAGGGTGTAAATGGGTTTTCAAAACAAAGAAAGACTCATTAGACAATATCGAAAGATATAAGGCAAGACTCATTGCTAAGGGATATACTCAGAAAGAAGGAATTGATTATAAGGAGACTTTTTTTCTGTATCTAAAAAGGACTCTTTCCGTATAATTTTGACATTGGTTGCTTATTTTGATATGAAATTATAACAAATGGATGTGAAAACTAATATTTTTAAATGGTGATCTAGAGGAAGAGGTTTACATGAAACAATCAGAAGGATTCTCCTCTAGTGATGGTGAGCAATTGGTGTGCAAATTAAAGAAGTCCATATATGGATTGAAACAAGCATCGCGTCAATGGTATTTAAAATTTGATAAAATTATCTTTTCATTCGATTTTAAAGAAAATATTTTGGATCAATATATATACCAGAAAGTCAGTGGGAGTAAGACTTGTTTCCTTGTCTTATATATGGATGATATTTTACTTGCATCCAATGATAAAGGGTTGTTGTATGAGGTAAAATAATGTCTTTCTAAAAATTTTGAAATGAAAGATATGGGTGATGCATCTTATGTCATTGGCATAAAGATACATCGAGACAGATCGCATTGTATTTTGGGTTTGTCTCAAGAGACCTATATCAATAAGGTTTTAGAGAGATTTTGGATGAAAGATTGTTCACCAAGTGTAGCACCCATTGTGAAGGGCGATAGGCTCAATTTGAGCAAATGCCCAAAAAACGATCTAGAACGGGAATAAATCAAGAACATTCCGTATGCATCCGTTGTTAGAAGTTTGATGTATGCTCAGGTATGTACAATGCCTGACATAGCATTTGCAGTTGGAATGTTGGGAATATTTCAGAGTAATCTAGGAATCGAACACTGGAAAGCTGCCAGGAAAGTCATGAGGTATCTTCAAGGTACTAAAGACTACATGCTTACATATAGACGGACCGATAATTTGGAAGTTTTGGGCTACTCCGATTCAGACTTCGCTGGATGCGTTGATTCACGTAAATTAACATCCGATTACATATTTTTGTTTGCAGGTGGAGTTGTATCTTAGCGGAGTGCAAAGAAAACTTTGATTGCTACTTCCACTATGGAGGCCGAGTTCGTTACTTGTTTCGAGGCTACAAAGCATGGTGTATGGATGAGGAATTTCATGTCTAGGCTTAGAGTAGTTGATTCCATCTCAAGGCCATTAAAGATATTTTACGATAATTCAGCTGCTATTTTTCTGTCTAAAAATAACAAAAGTAGCAGTCGAAGTAAACACGTCAACATTCAATTTTTAGCCATAAAGGAGCGCATTAAAGGAAATAAAATTGCTATTGAGCATATTAGTACTGAATTGATGATCGCTGATCCTTTGACTAAAGGCATGCCACCATTAAGGTTTAAGGATCTTATAACTGAAATGGGATTGAGTTCCATTTTGTAATTTTCATTGTATGGACAATGATGTTGTAAATTCCTACTTTATTGTTGTGATATTTCTCAAATTGTGTGCACATTAATTGAATTGAGAATATCATTAAGTTGGACAAAGAATAAACATAGGGTTTATTCATAAAGTAAAGTTACCGGATGACTTATAAAATATAATATATTGTAATACATGGAAGATGTTACTCATTATTAGAGGACCTATCGCCATGATTCGTATATTTATTTCTTAAAGTTTAAGAATTGATGAGTTTAGTTATCACATCAAGTTAAACATGGACCAAGTGGGAGAATGTGGGCTTCAACCCAATTGACTGAGCCGGCCCATAAGTTGATCCAAGCCGCCAAGCCAATGAGCCGAGCCGTGAAGTCGGCTTATTTGAGCCAGATCTGAGCCGTTTCCGAGCCACAGACTGGTTTCGTCCTCTTCGTCTTCCTCGATCGATTTGTAACCTTCAGGCGTTTAATTCAATTAATTGCTGAAGCATTAGTGGTCCATTAAGTGGTGATAACTCTCCCATTAAGTTAATTAATCAATTCTGACCGGTTTGAGTACAAAACGCTCGATTGAGGCGAGTGATGGTTTCGCCTATAAATTGAGCATTTTGGCTTTATCCCTGGCACCCAACTCAAACATTACACCATCTAAAGGAGTGAAGGAGTGTCCAGAAGCACGGAGCCGGTCCGAATCGCAAGTTCAAAAACAGAGCACCAAATGGCCGGAAGTATTAGAACCGATTCTAAATTCCGCTTTAGTGGTTGTTTTAACCACATCAATTTCTAACATTAGATTCTTTAACGATGAGTATTCGAGCGTGACCCAAAGTCTCAAATCGATTTCTTATGCATCACAAATAAAATAAAATCTGATTAACAATCCTAGGATTATTTCTGATGTTCTAATTAGTAGATGCTTAATTTGTTAAAGAAATATTAAGAGAGTGACTAACCTTGAATAATTATGGAGGAGATGAAACAATATTTTTGGTGACAAGTTATATTTGACATTAGAAATGTTCACTTTGTGTAGAAGTTTAGATAGAAAATTAAGAGAAAATCCTTTCTCTTTTTACTAATTAATGTCTTTATTTCTCTCTTTTTGTTACTTTTTCCTTGCTCTTCATTCAGTGAAGTCCTCTCTCTTTTTGTTACTTTTTGTTTCTCTCTTTATTTGGTTCATCCAAGTGGATTGTTCATTAGAACTCCTAATTTATCTAAATTTTTTATTCATCCAAATGGTTCATCATTACAATTCATTCGAGCTTTTAATTCATCTGAACTTTTTATTTGGTTCATCCAATTTGATTATTCATTCGAATGTTTAGTTCATCTGAATTGTTTGTTTGGTTCATCCAAATAGGTTGTTTATCTGAACTCTTCATTCATCCAAACTATTCATTATTATGGTTCATTCAAATTCTTCACTTGGTTCATCTAAACTGGTTGCTCATCTAAATTCTTTATTCATCTAAACTCTTTATTATTATAGTTTCTTAATGTTTAGTTTATTCAAACTTTTTGTTCATCCAAATGATTCATGCGGAATTTATAGAAATTGTGCACGGCTGACCTAAATTTTGCTAGTAATCGACCCTTGGTTGATTGGGGGTAAACCGCAGATTGCCCAAGAGCAAATCCTAGGTCAACTTGGAGCCAACCAATCTAGGCGCCGGTAGAGAGGAGAGGGAGCGCACCAATTTAAGGCCACCCCCTCCACTTGTTCCGCATCCAAGTTATCCTGATGGTTTTTGAGAGCATATTTGATATATCTTCTCATATTTCTATTCATAATTTATTAGAAAGACGATAAAGGTATGGAATTCCTTCTACTTATGAGATGATAGTGACTACTTTGGACAATAGGACGTTCTTTCCTCCAACAAATTATATTGTTGTCTACAAAGCCTCCTTGAAGTCGGGCATTTATTTTCCTCTCGCCCGAAAATTGATGGCTCTTTTGGATGGCTTACGTATTCAGTTAACTCAACTTAAATTTAATGTCGTGAGGTATATCATAACTTTATTCATATATTTTCGTTAACAAAAAGAGATAATGTCTCTATCGTCATTAGAGATGTATCTAAAATTAGTAATAGAAATTCTAACTAATTTTACGTTGAGGGGCCACAATATTCACCGGTAGAAAACTCTGATATTGTGAAAAATTAAAATGTCCATTTCTTTCTTCTAAGATGTGACCATAGGTGGCCTGGGCCTTCCAACTAGGGTGAGTTGAACACCACCTTCTACGGGGATATTTTGAGTATAGATCTCCACTACATCGGTGCAGAGCTTACTTTACTACGTTTAGTTAAGCTGAGTGAGATGAGCTATTATCTAAAAGAGAAAATACTTCTAGACATGGGGTGGACCGCTCCTGCAGACAGGGTTAGGATTGGTGTCGATTTGAGCCGGCCACGGACTAGGTCTGTGAACAAAATTCATCTCAATGAGAAAAAATAATCGTTAGTTGTGAACTCACCTATGGGCTGTCGAAAGTCAAAAAAGGCCCACACTTTTCCCCATGCAACTGGGACAAAGTCGGCCACTGCATCTAGCAAGGGTCATATGTAAGAAATCTTTAGAGGAAATGAAAACCAGTTGCATATAGGCTTTGACTGTTGTTGCCTGATCGGTGCTCATTGGATTTTTGCTCTTTTCCCCATCCTCTTATCATGAGACTTTAGATCTGTTATGGGATCTAATTGATCATGTACTTTGTCCTTTTAGTTAGCATTCCTTTTTTTTTTTTTTAAAGAATTTGACTATCTCTAATTCACATTAAAAAAGCAAGGCCCGCTCAAGTACTTTCCATAGGTTTGCTGCCGCAAAGTTACTAATTGTCTTCGAATGGCATTCTTAAGACCTTGAATGAACTTCTTTGCTCTCCTTATTTTGTCCATCACTACGTGCAAGGCAAATCAAGTTAGTTTGGAAAACTTGATGTTGTTTTTTGTTATTGTACAATTTCCTCGTCCTTCTTCTATTCTTATTGTCCCGCTAAAAATACTTATCAATTAAAAAAACTCTAAAAATATGTTTATTGAATATAATCATTATCTAAACCTAAAATTCTCTCATTCATTACTCACTAATAATCAGGTTTACCATCCAAAAAAGTAAACTTTACCTTACTCTCCTCTGAATAGTCGATCTTCTTGAAAATCTTCTCATTACAATGGATCTAAATCTCAACTTTTGTTTGGATTTGAGTTGCCAAAATTTTTGACACACACTCAATGAACAGATCATAAGCCGTTAAAGTATTGTCCAGTTTCACAACCACCAACTTTTTATTAGGTTGTCTTTGCACCATTCAACCTATCACTTCTACTATTTTTGCCATATTAATAAGATACTTGTTCTCCCGTCTAAAAGTAGCACTTCTGTGATCTCCCGACATTATTATACCTATTATGATACAAATCACAAATCTAATTCATCAAATCATATAAAATGCTTTTTTTATGACTTGTTCTAATATCCCACATGTCACATCCTTAATCTCAAATACATAATTAAATAAATAATTGCAACAATGTGACAATAGAAGCAAAACCTAAAACTATTATTTCAAAACTACCCATCCATAATTTTATAAGAGATTTATACCTACTAATCCGAAAAGTATATAAAAGATGATAACAATATGACTAATATTCAACAAAGCACGCATAATTTTATATATATAGATATTTATAAATAAAATATATGAAGGGATGATAAAAATAATCAAATACTGAAATATTAAAAATTTTGATCAAAACATACAAAAATCGTATGAAAATATAGGAACCAATGATTAATAATGACCTTACCAATAAATATTAAATATTAAATATCAGGTTATAATTATTTCTACATAACCAAAAATCTTATATCACTATTCATGATTTATGAATGGAATCACAATATATTATTTTCTATAGTAGAAGTTAAACGTTACTTTTTTGACCAATAGATTTAGGTTTAATATTTAATTTATAAATAATATACAAATACACGTTTAAGTATATTATGTTAATTTTTTATAATGACTTTTATTTAATCAAAATAAAAAACTCTAATTGAAAAATAAATATACACATTTTTTTCCATATTTGAAAAAAAGGTCACTTTTACAGAATTAAAATAGAGTTATCACCAAATATTATATAAAAATAATTTCTCAAAAATTTTAAAATTTTAAGATAATATATTTAAATTAAAGTACAAATATTCAAAATCTCATAATATGAAAGCAAATCTAATATATATGCAACATAATTTTGAAAGTAGAAAAAGGACATATGCATGAACATTTAAATAAAAGATGATAAATGTTTTCTAGAAAGTTTGGTAATAAAGAAAAAAATTGATTTAGATACATTTATCTTAATTTAGATTTGTCAAAGATTTACTTGGAATCACTTTAAATTTACTTGCTCATTCATCCTCTCTCTTCTTTTATCTTTTATTTAATTTTCTTTCTCTTTCATTTCTCAAAATTTTGTAAGAAATGCATAGAAAATTGACAAAATGTCCTTAAATAGCAGAATATTACACATGCGCTAGCTATACACAAGTCAGGCACAAAGGCTTATTTTAGCTTGCACACAAGCACCCGTTAGGTATCACAACATTGAAACAAACAGACATGAACACTTTTTATGTGGACATCAAGTGCGGTAATTCTATTTTAAATATGCTCATGCATAACTCTTATATCCATCGGGTATCCTCTCAAGCCACTCTATATTTAGTTTTCTTAATTGAACTAAAACTTTTCTTAAAATGTTTATCTAATCAAATTAAATAATGACATTTTAAATCATATATTTTTTTGGTAAGTACATTTTAAATTATATACAGTATTTGGATATTATAAAATCATTCAGCTTCATTAACCTATTTTTTATTATAGTTTTGATTATTTTAATTTGGATTATCAGATTAATGATTTCTTTGACACTCCTAATCATGATGCTCATTTCCGGATTTGCCGGAAAATGAGTATTGTCATGACAGACATTATATTGTGTTGAGTATCATGAGTCGGATCGTCCTAGGATCTTGACAAGAATGCATGTGAGCTCCAATGGTGTTCATCTTTTTTAAGTTTTCTTGTGAACTTGTTAGTAGTTTGTGCTTTGAATGAAATAATTTTCTTAAGTTTTTCTCATAATAGGAGCCGCAATGCATACTATGAATTCAAATTTGATTTATTGTTGGACTCTTAAATATTTATGATCTTAAATTTACATACTATAACTTAAAATAAGATATCACATAAATATGACTTACTCTTAATATTGTTGGGGTCACTCCCGAGTGGCATGATGTCCGCGGACTCCGTTGGGAAGAACGGACGAGGACTTTTGTGGAAGCGTCATGTCCGAGAGGACTTGTAGACGAGGACTTCTTTAGGCGTCATGTCCGAGCGATTGCTGAGGACGAGGACGAAGAGTCTAGAATCGTAGGCGCTGACTCTATCAATGTAGGCCTGCTGGTGGCCGTTTTTGCAGGTGGGTTGGTCACCCACTCTGATTGGATGTTGCAGCGGTTGCAACTTCCCAAGGACAGGCCTGTCGCCTGACACGCCAAGCATGCGCCTGTCATGGGAGGCCTAGGGCGTAGGCCTGGAGACCTACGCCCAGTAGGGTGGGCGGACACGCCACCTTGTGTATATAAAGAAGCTTGTTGCCCTTGCTGAAGTGTGTGCTAGAGTTGGGACATTCTTGAGTTCTAAGAGCCTTGAGAGAGCTGTGGGCAAGCTTTGTTGTAAAGATAGAGAGAGATACACTTTGAGAGAGGAATGTTGTACACTTGAGATTGTTTTCTTTCGTTAAAGCTTGTGTAGTTAACACTTGTAAATAATTCTTTTATAGTACATTCCTTCATGGTTTTTCCCTTGGTTTAAGAAGGGTTTTCCACGTTAAAATTTGTGTGTTTTCTTTGTTCTCTATCCTTACTTTCCTTGTCGTCTGAGTGCTCTGCTCTGTGTGCTGTCCGAGAACCCTTGTCCGCTCGGTCACCATCGCAGTCCGAGTGCTTTCCGTGTTTTGCGCCAACAGGTGGTATCAGAGATTCTGGTTCTTTGTCTTGTTGCTGACTGCGATGGAGTACGGGAGTAAAATGCCTTGCTTGAACGGAACCAACTATGACAGTTGGCAAAGCAAGATGTCTAACTTGCTATATGTAAAATCCATGCATAATCCGGTTTTTTCCATAAAAGCCGCAAAAAAACGGACGAGGCATGGGTGCCGAACACAAGCAAGTGTGCGGTCTTATACGGCAATTGCTGATGACAACGCATAACCACGTCGCAGAGAAACGAATGCCAAGACGCTTTGGGAAAAGCTGGAGAAGCTTTTCGCCTCTAAGTCCGGGAATAACAAAATTTATCACCCGATGAGAGGCTGGTGCATATCCGCTATGAGATTTTGAATTTCTGGTGGTGGACCGGCCGATCATGGGTATTAAGTTCGAGGATGAGGTGCTCGGACTCCTAGCAACCCTCCCGGACTCGTGGAGACCATGAGGGTCACCATCGCCAATAACTCCAAACAAATGGTGAGTTTAGAGATGGTCAAAGGAGCTGTGGCCGAACGAGGAGGTGCGGCGGCGTTCTCGTGAAACGGTATCTCAAAGAATCCGAGGTCCTTGTTACTTGAGTCAAGAGAAAGAGGACGAGGACGTGGCTCTAAGTCCGAAGACAAAGGGCGGAGTAAGTCACGTTCTCGCCATCGATATGAAGTGCCATCATTGTGGCAAGAAGGGCCACATCAAGAAATTTTGTTATAAATGGAAGCGTGAGAACGCTGGAGGAGATAGGGGCATAAAGAGACGCGGCGAGGAAGAGTCCTCGGTCTCTCAGCCGTCACAGAGGTGACCTCCTCTTGGCTTGAGTCCAAGACTCGCAAGCGTGGTGAGCAAGCCTCTGACCGGGTGGTGGATTCTCAAATTCTATCCACGCCACTCCCCGGAGAGAGCATTATACTCCCCGCGCCCCAAGAGTATTGAAGATGGGCAACTTGAGACGTCCAAAATTGTTGGACGAGGAGACATCTCCTTAACCAACACCGGTGCCCGGCTGGTTTTGAGGGACGTCCGACACGTTATATTCGCATGAATATCCTTTCACGGGACGGCTCGACGATGAAGGCTACTGCAGCGTCTTTTGTGACGGCAGTTTCAAGCTGAAGAAGGGCTCGATGGTGGTTGCCCGAGGAATAAAGGCTTCAGGCCTTTACACTATGAACGACTAGGCCGAGGTAGCAGAGGTGAATGCTACGGGGAGTGTGGAGTCCTCGGGCCTGTGGCATAAGAGACTCGGACACATGAGTGTGCGTGGCATGGGTCATCTGGCGAAAAAGGGTCTCATTCCAGAGATGGATGGAGAAATGCCGAGGACTTGCCCTCACTGCATGACGGGGAAGCAACGAAGGGTCTCCTTTTCAGGAGACGCATCTTCCAGGAGATCCGAGGTCTTGGAACTCGTCCACACAAACGTGTGTGGGCCTCTACCGGAGAAGTCATTTGGAGGTGCACAATACTTTTGTGACCTTCATTGACGATTGTCAAGGAAGCTATGGGTGATCCCGTTGAAATCCAAGGACCAGTTATGGAACCTTTGAGTGCGCTCGTTAAGCGAAACCGGAAGAGGTTGAAGGCTTCATTGGAACGCTTGATGTCTATTGCAAGGCGCTCGGCATCAAACATCGAAGACTCCACCAAAGACGCCGCAATGCGAATGGCGTGGCCGAGAGGATGAATCGCTACCGATGGAAAGGGTCGTGCATGTTGTCCGAGGCCGGGCTGGGATCTTTTTTTGGGCCGAGGCCTTGAAGACGGCCGCCACGTGATCAACCGACGCCTTGTAAGCCTCTCGGAAGGGGAAGTTCCAGATGGATTTGGACCTAAGGGAACCAGCTTACAACCATCTCAGACTTTTGGCTATAAAGCCTTTGTACATGTTAAAAGCTTGAGCCAAAGACCATGCAATGTGTCTTTCTGGGCTATGGCGAAGATGAGTTTGGGTTCGATTGTATGACCCAAAGGAAAAGAAGTCAATCCGAGACGTGGTTTTCGTTGAGGACGAAACCATAGAGGACTTTGGGAAAGAGTTAAAGTCTTTGCCCAACACTTCCCAAATGGACAGAAGTGACAGTGATAGTGTCCGGCCGGACGCCTTGCGTCCGACGTCGCGGACTAAGAGTAGTTGCCAACTGTGATCGGCGATTCCAAACCAGCCTCGGGATCGTTGAAGATTTTGTGCCTCAAGTGGATGAGGAGGCACCTGTGAGACGGTCGTCCAGGCCGAGACGTCCGTCCGTCCGCCTTCCAGCCAGTGAGTACGCCCTCCTCACTGATGCTGGAGAACCAGAGGATTTTTACGAGGCTATGAAGAGCTCCAAGAAGGATAAATGGTTTGAGGCCATGGAAGAAGAGATGGCCTCACTTCATGAGAATCATACCTTTGAGCTAGCCAAACTGCCTAAGGGGAAGAAAGCCCTGAAGAACAAGTGGGTCTTCCGGCTGAAGGTGACCGAGGACCCGAGCGCCCCAAGACACAAGGCACGACTTGTGGTCAAGGGATTTGGTCAACGAAAGGGTGTTGACTTTGATGAAATTTTTGCGCCCGTTGTGAAGATGTCCTCGGTCCGTGTAGTGCTCGGATTGGCAGCAGCGTTGGACCTGGAGATTGAGCAACTGGATGTCCAATCTCCATGGAGATCTAGAGGAAGAGATCTACATGGAGCAACCAGATGGTTTTGAAGTCAAAGGAAAGGAGGGACTGGTTTGTCGTTTGAAGAAGAGCTTGTATGGGCTGAAACAAGTTCCGAGATAGTGGTATCGGAAGTTTGAATCAAATAAAACCACCGTGTCTTTGTGCGTAAGTTCTCGGAAAATGATTTCGTCATCTTTCTCCTTTATGTGGATGACATGCTTGGTGGTCTTGCCTTCAAGAAGCAACTCCCGGGTGATCTTTCGCCATGAAAGACCTCGGATTGAAACAGAATCGAATTTTTTGCCAAAGGTGGGCAAGAAGCTTTGGGTCTGTCCCAGAAGGATATATTGAAAAAGTGCTTCGAGATTCAGGAAGGGTCCAAGCCTTGTGGACTCCTTTGGCCAACCATTTCAGTAAAGCAAATGTTCGCCTCGGACACCGAAAGGCGCGTAAAGAGTAAGATACCTTACTCCTCGGCCGTTGGTAGCTTTATGTACGCGGCCGGACATTGCTCATGCGGTTGGCCTTGTGAGCAAAACCTGTATATGGAGCATTGGTCGGGCGGTGAAGTGGATCTTCGGGATCTTCGCGGAGTACCTCCAAGACGGGTTTGCAATTTGGAAATGAAAAGCCTCGGGCGATTGGCATACGTATTTATATAATTGATTCTCGGAAATCAACGTTCGGATACTGGTGAAATTTGCGGGAGGGCGGTCTCCCCGCAAATCCAAGTTGCGAGCGTGCGTTCTCTCCACGGAAGGCGAGTTTATTGGCACCGAGGCCTGTAAAGAGATGCTTTGGATGAAGAGGTTCGGCCCAAGAGTTGGGTCTAAGGTATGAGACGTACGAGGTCCTTTGTGATAGTCAAAGTGCCATTCACTTGTATAAAAACTCCTCATTCCATTCTCGGTCAAAACATATTGACGTGCGATATCATCGGGTGAGAAATGTTTTTGATGATGGGCAACTATCAATTGGGAATGTCCGTTCAGAAGAAAATGGGTCAGATATGTTGACCAAGATTTTGCCAAAGGGAAGTAAAGCTTGTTGTGACATCGCCGGCCTAACTAACTTCACTATATTATTTGTTGGGGTCACTCCCGAATGATGTCCGGACTTACTTTTGTGGAAGCGTCATGTCCGAGAGGACTTGTAGACGAGGACTTCTTTAGGCGTCATGTTCGAATCTAGAATCGTAGGCGCCGATTCTATCAATGTAGGCTCCGGGTGGCGTTTTGCAGTGGGTTGGTCACCCACTCGATTGATGTTGCAGCGGTTGCAACTTCCCAAGGACAGTGCTCGCCCGACACGCCAAGCATGCGCCCGTTGGGAGGCTGGGGCGTAGGCCCGGAGACCTTGGGGGGTGGGCGGACACGCCACCTTGTGTATATAAAGAAGCTTGTTGCCCTTGCTGAAGTGTGTGCTAGAGCTGAGACATTCATGAGTTCTAAGAGCCTTGAGAGAGCTGTGGGCAAGCTTTGTTGTAAAGGTAGAGAGAGATACACTTTGAGAGAGGAATGTTGTACACTTGAGATTGTTTTCTTTCGTTAGAGCTTGTGTAGCTAACACTTGTAAACAATTCTTTTATAGTACATTCCTTCGTGGTTTTTCCCTTGGTTTAAGAAGGGTTTTCCACGTTAAAATTTGTGTGTTCTCTTTGTTCTCTATCCTTACTTTCCTTGCCGTCCGAGTGCTCTGCTCTGTGTACTGTCCGAGAACCATTGTCCGCTCGGTCACCTTCGCAGTCCGAGTGCTTTCCGCGTTTTGTGCCAACAAATATATCATTCAAAACTCAAGTTAATCATGCTCTAGCCAAATTAGAAAGTAAGAGGAAAATAGTAGAAGAGGAAGACTTTTGAAAATCAGGTTGTGCCCCTTCAAAATTTTTAGATGGAAGAATGCTATATGGAGGACAATTTGTTAACCTTTTTGTATGTGCTTAGGTGATGTAAGACTTGTGTTACAGCAATTATATCAAATGGGCCAATGAAATTCAATTAGAAGATGTTATTTTTGTGTTAAAGGACTTGGTATTTATTAATATTACTAAAAATGGTTTCTTCACCCTCTTCGTGTGATTTTCCCATAAATGGGTCACCCCTCTTGCTTAAGTAACAATTCAGTCACGATAACTCAACCAGAGTTGATTTTTATGGGTGGCTTGCAATTACATTTCTGTCCCAATGTGATCTCACTTTCCTTGACTGATTTTGAATAACCCTTTTTCCATATTTGATTAGAAGGAATAAGGTAAAAATAAAATTTTTATTTTTTGGGAATAGAAATTTTTCCGTTTAATTATAAATTTAACCAGAAATAAATATTTTTTAAAAATTATTATTCCCACAAATGTGGGAATAACAATTCTCACCATTTATATGAAAATTATTATTATTATTGTTATTATTTTATTATTATTATTATATTTAATTATTATTATTATTACACATTATTATTATTACTATTGTTATTTTATTTTATTATTATTATTTTCACATTATTTCTTATACTATTCAACAAATCAAATAATGGAATACTAATTCACACCTTATTTATTTCAACAACCAAATATGAGAATAATAATTTCAACTCTATTCCCTAAAATAACTATTCTATTCCTACCTTATTCCATTTTAATAATCAAACGTATCGTTTGTGTTACTCTTCACAATGATGCATTTTGATAACTATTGAGAGATAATGTGGTGGTTTACTATAATCATACCCTGCAATTATGGCATATTTTCCTATTATTGGGGTGTAAACTCTTATAAAAAAAAAAAGGGTTGTAAATTTAGTGGATCGCCACATAACAGTTGAACTACATAAATGTTTCTTAAGAGTTCATGTTTGGGTTATGATTAATTAACGTAGTCTATTAGCTAGCATGGGCCTTTTTTATTTTAATAAATAAGGTTTAACAATTTAAATTTTTAACAAATTAATCACTCAAATAAAAAGGTCTTTTTGTATTTTAGATTTTTCGCATTTAAAGTATGTTTGTACAAAAAGCCTCACTGTTAGTATGCCTGTTTGACAAGATTCTTGACCCGACAGTTTTTAAGCAAATATATCTTAATAAGATGGTTGTTTGATAGGATGATTTTATGATAGAATAGGCCATTATGGAGGTCTTCCGACTTGCTTTTTTAGACCATTATGATGGCACCAATTTTGATGCCCGATTTAGATTGTACCACTTATTGTATTTGTAAGTAAATAAAATTACAAAACATATAAAATACATTTAACCCCACTTTAAAAAAGATAATTTGGAAAATTGGGGATTAAAACCATGAGTAGGAATTTGATGTTTGGGCATTTCTTATCAAACTAACATCTCAATTCCAACTATAACTGAAAATAATAGTTTAACATATCTAGTATCTAAGTCTGTCATAAATAGAATTTGATTTTAATTTTGACTAATTTGATATCAAACTTTGTCTAATTTAACACAAAAATATAGATAAAATAAATTTAATTCTATTAATATAAAATAAAATGTACTCAAATTTTCATGAGAATAACAATATTGTACTTAAAAAAGTGAAAGCATTTATGACAAAATTTCCCACTTGATATTATGGTGAATTATCTGGTATACATATCAAACAAAATAATAAATCATTAGGATATCTTTTCATCTCATACAGAAAAGTTATCAAGAGTGATTCGTCTTGGATCTAAATTTGAATAGATTCGGGTTGAATAGTCCGTCGGATTTCGATCCCTATTCACTTAACTTTGGGTCCTACACACCATAATTTCAAACAAGAAGTTAGGTGACGATGAGATTTGGTCCCAACGAAAACACTCCGATACTCAAATCAGTAATCGGCCTTGTGAAATGAGAAGGTGGATATAATGGATGCAATATGAATGCTGATGAGTGTTTGTATAGGTGGGAACGCACTCGTAGGATGAGTGGCTTATGTGGTTGCTCGTGAGGAGCAGGACCTCTCAGTACCGAGTTCGCTGGGAACTATTAACTGAGAGAGAGAGAGCGCTTGAAGGCCCTAAAGAGTTAGAGAGTTTCTGAGAGCTTGAGATTATTTGAAGGCTTTCGCGGGCAAAAGGAGTGTGTAGACAATTCAGAGCGTATTCAAGAGCATGCCTTTGAAGGGGGCTTTCATGGCCTTTTATAGCCATGACCCTGGGCTGCCTTCCTTACGTAGAAGGGTTGGATGCCTGCATTCTACTAAGGATTGTTGCCTTTCCTGACGTAGGCGTGAAGGCCTTTTTGGTTGTAACGATCCAAGAGATTAACCTCATTCCTTCTAGCGTTTTGTAACTGCTAAGGTTTTCAGCAGATAGTGCACAGATTCTAGTGCCTTTCTCCTAGGATACATACTTATTCTGACGATAACCGTTACAGTGGAGCTTACCTTTTTGGAGATGTGGGAAATTAGGGCAAATGACTGTTGTGGCTATGAGATGGACATGTGGACCAATTAATACTTGGGCCGCGTGCTCTTGGGCCCCAACTGATCTACTGGCTACCTCTCCGATCAATGGAAGCGTTGACTATTCTAGGCTTTAATGGGTTGTCCTACTCTTGGGTCTTTGACGGCACACTTGCTCTTCATCCGATCAATGGCGTTGACCGTTTAGGCAGAATTTTGCCGTTGTGGATTTGGGCCGTTTTCTCTTTTGTGGATCATCCTGTTGCTAACGTCCCCATCACTAGCCCTGGAGTTCCCATCACTAGCTCCCCATACTAGTGGTCTAAGACTCCAGCTTCTAACATGTTCATTATGGGATGTTTCTAGTTGGGCAACTTGCTCGAGGCAGCTTGAAACTGGCAATGGCTCTTGGTCTGTTAATCGCGTCGCTTGCAGCTGTTGATCATAACATCAAGATCCGAAAAACTAAATTGGAGGAAACATTGACCAAATTTATTGACCGCTCTAGTAAGAATCCGGAGAATTAGTTGGAGGGAGCGCTGACCAGATTCATTGATCGTCCCGATAAGAATTCGGAGAACTTGGCAGGAATAGAAGTGTTGACCAGATTCGTTGATCGTTCTAACGAGAATCCGGAGAACTGAGCGAGAAAAATAGTGTTGACCGGATTCGTTGACCGTTTTGGTTAGAATTCGGAGAACTGGCAGAAAAGGGGTGTTGATCAAATTCATTGACTGTTCTGGAAATGATCCAGAGAACTTGTGGGAACTGAAACGATGCGCCATCATGACGCCGGAGTGTCAGACGAAAAGTTTACCACGTGTCAACACACAGTGAATTTATGATCCCAATAATTAATTATATAGGAGATTTGATTTGACGACATTTTTTCTGGAAGTGACACGTATTTTCCATAATGGGTGTACTTTTTTGAGGCGTTGCCTTATTAACGGCTGTGTGCTTTTATAAAACCAATTCGTCCGTTTAAATTTTTCACGCTAAAAATTTTTCAAGTCTTTGCTACTCTTCTTACATTCATTTTTATGGCTTCTTCTGTTGTTGAGATTACTTCTATGATTACCCCTAACAAAGTGAGGGAGTTATACTTAGAGTTCAACATCCCACGTGAGATCGTCTCTGTGATGCCTAGTGAGCACGATAGGGCTGCTTCCCTCCTAGGGGTTGCATCACTGTGTACGAGGCTCATCTGAGGAGTGGGCTTCGCATTCCTATCCCAGAGGAGTTGCTGAACATCTTCACAATGCTCAGAGTTCCTATCGCATGGTCACATGCCAATATTGTACATTACCTCTACTCACTATGCATCTTCCTACGTCACCATTCATGGATGCCGATGAAAGAGGCGGTTAGGATGATATTTCGATTCACCCAGAGTGGGAACTGGATCTCTGTCCCCAGAGACCTTCCCATCCGTGAGGCCATCTACAATTCGATGAAGAATTAGAAGGACCGCTATTTCTTCATGTGCATCGATGACTCATGGCCATTGTCCTGGGATTAGGGCAAGGTTCCTAGTGCTTTCACTGGGATGCCCAAGAAGGGTGAGGTAGCTGCTATGGCCCCTTTGCTGGAGCTGGTGAGGGAATACCCTAACGGGTTTAGGATGGATTATTTAGTTTTTAGGGAGGAAGCCAAGAAAGCTCATTGGGGACCTCCTTCTTCAGTCCAGAAGATCAGACCACCACTACTGGATTCCTCCTTCCACAGGTGATGCTCCCATAAGTCTAAGGCAAAAGAGGCCGGCGACGATAGAGCCTTCTTCATCATCCTCCACGGAGTCGGACTACGTAGCAGCCCGACCACTTGTTAGAGCCGGAGAGTACTCCGGAGTAAAGGCGACTGTGGAGGAATATGAGGCCATGCTGCGCACTGTCGCAAGTGGCGTTGTCATTGTGTTACCGCAGCTGGTGGGCTTGGGGGCGCAAGCCACGCTGATGGAGCAGCCGCCTGTAGCCGCCAGGATGGAGCCAGCTGATGAGCCGCTAGCTGAGATAGAGGAGCTAGCCTTGGAGCCATCTTCTGTGCCTGATGAGCCAGCTACCGAAGATCTTTTTGAAGCGGTTGACATCATTATAGAGTTGGCGGAGGAGATTGCTTTAAGGCTTCAGTGGAGCGTGCTGAGGAAGCTGCCACTCCCAGTCTTTCGCCATCAGCCCCAAGGTCACGGAGCAGGCTAGTAAGGAGGCAGCAAAAATCTAGCTTGTAACTTCTTGAAACTTCCCTTCTCTTCTTCCTTTACTATTGATGTTTAACTCCTTTAATTTTTGATAGGAAGCAAAGGTTATGGGTGCAGTGAACAAGGAACTGTGTCAATGGGACCTGGTGATCTAGGATTGCGAAGAAGAGATTGCTTGGTTTGAGGAAGAGGTGGACCTACTGAGGGCGCAGCACCAGGAGGAGAAGGTCGCTCACCAGTCGGAGTTGTCTAAGCTGAGAGCAAAAACTATGAGATTGAAAGAGGAGGTTGTCAGGACTATAGGACATACCGACGAGCTTCAAGGAAAGATAGATTTGTTAGAGAATGAGCTATCCACTTGCATACGCCGTCATGAGGTTTCTCAGGCGCTGTTGGCATGGTTATGGGAAGGCATCAACATTAGTCACCGCATTGTCCAGCTGGTGGATCCCAATTTTCCTATCGGTGTCCTTGACCCATTGAACCGTACTGCTAGGCGACGTGAGAGCCTTATGGACCGGTCCCAGAGTATGCAGGGCCCTCTCCCACCTCCTCTAGGGAGCTCTACTCCTTAAATTTTGTGTCCCTTGCTTTTTGATTTTTGATATAACTGTAAGCACAATTTTATCATCAATAAAACAATAGTTCTATTGACATATTGCGTTCCATGATGTCGCTTTCATTAGCTGTCCATTAAGCTGCTTGCCCTTTGTATTAGCTGGCCTACTTGGTGCACCTCGTGCAAGTTGGCCGTCCGTCTCACGATATTGGAGACATTTGCTGTGTTCTTAGATAGACTTAAGTCCTTAAGGAGACATCAGGATGAATCTTGAAGTCGTATCAAGCCGATCGTGAGTTGAGGTTTGAGTGACGCTGCTCATGTTTGATATTAGGTGGCCAGCTTTTGGACAGAGCACTTTACTCCTGAGATGTTGACCGTCATAGACTAACAGTGCTAACTCTTGTTGGGGGAGGTCATCACGCATGTCGCTTAAGCTCCCTAAGGTTTGGAATTAGATTGCGAACATGTCACTTGGATAACTAAGGTTTAATTCGACCGCTTGTGGGCTATCTGGATGATCAGAGTTTAATTCGATCGCTTACAGGCCACCTGGATGACTAGGGTTTAATTCGATCGCTTATGGGCCACCTAGATGATAGGGTTTTAATTGTGAACGGGTGAAAATTTGCCTGACTTAGGGGTAGTCTAGGTCGCTTATTTCGTGCAACCTGCAAGCGGGCATTCATATGTAAAAAAAGAAAGAAAAGATATAATGCAAAGGGAAAAGAGTTTTCTTTTATTAATGACAATATAATGTTATAAACACGCTTATACCATACAAATGACTTATTTGGGTCTTCACTGGAAGTAACGCTTTAGGTGGATTGTGTTTCACGTCCATGGGACTAACTTGTCATTCTGGGTTCAGAGTTTATATGCTCCATTCTGTAGAACGGTTGAGATTAGAAATGGGCCTTCCCAATTAGGGCAAAGCTTGTTCCAATTGGTGATCTTGTCAGTTGTCTCTATGCTTCGCAAGACCAAGTTCCTAACTTTGAATTGCCGTGCTTTCACTTTCTTGTTGCAATAGTGGGTGACTCGTTGCTAGTAGGCTACTATCTGCATCCTGGTTGCGTCACGAGCTTCCTCTAGTAAATCTAGGTATTCCCTGATCCTCTGGGAGTTACCCACTGGATCGAAAGCTTCGACCTTAAGACTTTGGAGCCCAATTTCAACCGAAATTATGGCTTCATTCTCGTAGCAGAGACTGAAGCTATGAGACTGAAGGGCGTCTTACGAGTTGGTTCCTTTGGGGTCGTCCGATATAACCATAGGACGGAGGGCAGGTTGTCAACCCAGGAGCCTCTTGCGTCCTCCAACTTGGTCTTCAAACCGTGGAATAGCGTACGGTCGGTGACCTCCACATGTCCGTTTGCCTGGGGGTATGCTACCAAAGTATGGACCATTCTGATGTCGAGATTGGTACAATACTTGGTGAAATGCTTTCATGAGAATTGGTTCCGTTGTCGGTCATGATGACCTCGGGAATGCCAAATTTGCTCACTATGCTTTGGCAGATGAATTCTAAGGCATTGATCTTGGTCAGTGGGGTGACTTTAACCCATTTGGTAAAGTAGTCAATACTCGCAATGATGAACTACCTTTGCCCAGTCACGATGGAAAATGGACTGATAATATCGAGCCTCCACTGCGCAAAAGGCCAAGGTGTTTGGAGAGATCTCAGCTCTGCGGGCAGCTAGTGATGAAGATTATTATGGAGCTGACAATTCTCATACTTCTTCATGAACTCCAGAGTGTCTTTCTTCACTGTAGACCAATAATATCCCTGGTGCATGACCTTGAATGGTAAGTTCTTGCTGTCGATGTGTGACCCACATACCTCAAGATGGATTTCGCCCAAGGTGTAGTCGTCCTCCTCAGGAGTAAGACAACGGAGGTATGGGGTTGAGTATCCACGGAGATAGTGCCGTCCGTCGACTATGATGTACCAACCGGTCATCTTCTTAATCCTCTTGGCTTCGTTCACATTCTCTGGCAGTGCTCCATCCGCCAGATACCTCCAGTAAGGTATCATCCAGTTTTCGATATCGGAGACTTGCATCGCTTCCTATTCCTCTATGCTGGGAGTGCTCAAAACCTCCCTCATGTCCCTCAAGTAATATTCTGGATCGTTGGCTGCTGCTACCCTGCAAGTTGGTTGGCCTTCCAGTTCTCAATTCTGGGAACGTAGACCAAGCTCAACTTTTCAAATCTCTAGATTGCATTCTTTGCCTTGGCCAAGAGAAAGTTGCACGCCTCAAAGCTTCCATTGATCTGATTAATGACTAGCTCTGGGTCACTATAGATAATTAGCCGCCAAGTTGAGCACTCTTTGGCAAGTCGTAATCCGGTCAGCAGGATTTTGTACTTGGCAACGTTGTTGGTGGCTAAAAAATCGAGTTTAAGGGAGTACTTCACCTCAAACTCTTTTGGAGTCATTAGAACTACTTCAGCAGCATTGCTTGAGTTCGTAGATGAACCGTCCACGTTGAGAATCCATTCTGGCTCTTCTGGGTGGTGACCCGTGTCCTCAGTGGGGTGCTCATTGACAATTGAGGTCGTGGTCTCGACAATAAAGTCTGCCACGGCTTGCCCCTTGATGGCAGGCCTAGGTCAAAATTCGATGTCGAACTCTCCCAACTTGATGGCCCACTTAATTAGCCGTAAAAAATGTCGGGTTTATGGAGAATACCCTTCAGGGCTAGTCGGTTTGGACAACCATGCGATGAGCCTAGAAATACAGTCTCAATTTGTGCGCTGAGAAGATAAGTGCCAAAACCAGCTTCTCAGCGTGAGGGTAGAGTGTCTGCACCAGTCAACGTCTTGTTCACATAGTAGACCGGCCGTTGAGAGCCAGAGTTATGGTGAATGAGAACAGAGCTGAGAGCCATCTTTGACACCACCAGCTAGAGGTATAGCTCTTCTTCGTTCATTGGTGATGTCAGCAATGGCGGACTAGCCAAATATTGCTTCAATTCATCGAAGACTACCTGGCACTCTGCAGTCTACTGAAAGCCATTTGCTTTAATCCCCCTTAGAGCCTTGAAGAAATGCTAATACTTTCCCCCGACTTTGCCAAGAAGCAGGACAGTGTTGCCAATCGTCCGATTAGCCTCTGGACATCCTTGACGCTTTACGGTGGAGACATGTCCGTGAGGGCTTTGATCTTCTCTGGGTTTGCTTTAATCCTCGCTGAGAGATGATAAAACCCAGGAACTTCCCTAATGATATTCTAAAGATGTAGCAGGCACTCCATTGCGTCAGAGGATCACAGGCAAAAACGCGCGATGTAGCCTTCGTCTAGAGAGAGAAGCTCTGGCTTCTTTCTAGATGCTTTTCAAATTTTCAATTTGAAAAACGTGTGTTTTCTCGGCCGATTATTGTCGTCGCCGGCAAGCTTCATCCTCTTAGGCCTTCACAGCTCTCTCTGGATCGTTTCTTTCTTCTCCTCGGTTCGCCCTTTGGCAGAGCGCTCAGGTGTGTTCTCTTCCGAGGTGGTTGTTCTCTCTCCCTCTCTTTTGTCTTTTCCATTACTGCTCGAAGGTGGTTCTCGATCAATTCTCCCACTTCCGTCCATAATGGGCATCTCCTCTTCGCTGTATCTGCTTGGGTTGTCGGCTCTTGCTAGTTGGTCCGTTTCTTCGTCTTTCGACTAGAGAGAGAAGCTCTAGCTTCTCTCTATGTGCGTTTCAAATTCCAAGTTTGAAATGCGTTTAGCTTTCTGTCGATTAATTTCGTCGCTGGCTAGTATCATCCTCTGACGTTTCCTCTCTATGTCTCTCTCTTTCTTCGGTTCCACTCTTCGCTGTATTTGCTTGGGTATTAGGCCTTTGCCTGCTGACCCGGTTCTTCGTCTGAAGAAGTAGCTCCTCCCTTGGTGCCTGGTGCTTGGGATGGAGATTGTTTGGGGCTTTTTTTTACAGATGCTCTCTTCCCATCTGCGTTCTTCAAATTTCAAATCTCAAATTTCAAATTTCAAATTTGAAATCGATTTTAATGGGTCTCACCACCTCGGATCTTGGTCGGGCCTCCTCGCCCTGAGCTATTGAAGTTGTTGTGACCGAAAGTCCCTGTTTTGGCTCCGCGATAGATACGGCTACGGCTGCTCCGATTGGGCGATTATTGTACAGATCCGGTTGCTTTGCTTTGTTGCAGAGCCACGGGTTTCCCTTGTTTCTTGAAATTTAACGCTGTCTAAGGTTGTCACCCGGTTTGCGCAATTGGATGCGTTGCTCTGGATGTGCCTTGGGTCTGAATCCTTGGTGGTCTGAGCTCCTGATTGAGTTCGGTGCCCGAGAGGGGGGCTTTGTTCTCTTTTTGATGCTTGCAGTGCATTCAGGTTAGTCTGATGCTTCATTGTTATTCTGATAGAGCGGTTGGAGATGCTAGAGGGATATGGGCTTCCTGTAGTTTCGTTGGCTGTTTGGTGGCTTCCTTCTATGGTGTCTTTGCTGCGAGCTTTGATGAAATATCGGGAGTTTTATGAATGCCGCGCTATATTCAAAATTTCCTGCTCCATGTTTCTTCAAGCCGGATTATTCTTGGTGTGAGAATTGAGCTAAGTAGCTCTGCCTGTATAGCTGATATGGCGGCTGTTTTTTTCTTGGTCTTGGGTTTGTAGCTCTTGAGAGTTGGGTGCTGAAGGTGGCTCTCGTGGTTGGATCCTGGCCATGATTCCTTCTCTCAGGTCTCCTGCTTCTAGGGTTGTTCTGATTCTCGCTTCTAGGGTCTCCTGGTAGCATGCCAAGTCCCGGAGACGACGTAAATTTGCGTCCAAGATAATTCGGACTCCTCAATCATGAAGGTCCGGTGACTTTGGATTGATTTGGTTTCGGTTTGGAGCTGCTGCTGATGATGCAGTTTGAATTCGGATGCTGCTGGCTGGTTGTCGGCGCGACTTGTTGCCACCTCTGTGCAGTTTTGCCCCTACAGTTTTTCGGGGATTTTGGAATCCTTTGGTTGAGTGAAGTGCAGCCTGTAGCTAATTTGCATTTGCCTGATGAACCAGCTTCTATTGATTTGGCAGACTGGTTTTTTTGCAGATGATCCTCTTTCTTGGATCGGAGTGGTTTTCCAGATTGTGGAATTGGTCATACTGACTATTGCCGATATATGCTGATGCAAGGCCTTGGTGCCGGTTTTGGATGGATGGGAATGGGCGTATTTGTGCTCCTGTTGTCAAGGCAGGCGTGATTTTGCTGTGCTGTTATTGGTTATGATACCCAATACTGGAGCCTCAGTTCTTCCACCATGCTGACCCACTAATTTCCCTTGGTGTTGGTGGGAGCTGATGCTATTCTGTTTTGTATTTCTTTATTCAGCTGGCTGGAGTGGTGTGCTTGGTTCTATGTATGGCCTGTGCATCATTGATTGTACTTTGATTTTCATGATTTGGCTCATAGTCTTTGATTATGACATTGTCATGAGGTTTGGGGTTCTGATTTCAAGTCGAAAAAACAATTGGAGTTAGCACAAGATTTTGTAACTTTCTTTTTAATTTAATGCATTTACTTACTTACCAAAAAAAAAAGATATTCTAAAGATGCACTTTGAAGGATTAAACTTCATTTGGTGCATGCGGAGTACCTCGAAGGACTCAGCCAAATCACGAATATGGTTGTTGATGGTCTTGCTCTTGATGAGCACATCCTCGATGTACACCTCCACATTGCGGTCGATCTACTTCTCGAACATCTTATTCACTAGCCTTTGATAGATGGCGTCTGTATTCTTCAGACCGAAAGGCATGGCTCTATAACAATAGGTGCCTTGGTCGGTCATGAATGAGGTGTACTCCTCATCCTCTAGGCTCATCCGGATCTTGTTATAACCTAAGTATGCGTCCATGAAACTCAATAACTCGTGTCCAGAAGTCGAGTCCACCAACAGGTCGATTCGGGGTAAAGGAAAGCTATCTTTTTGGTAGGCTTTGTTAACGTCGGTGAAGTCGACGCACATTCGTCATTTTTCATTACTTTTCTTTACCAGGACGACGTTGGAGTGCCAATTCTGGTATTAGATTTCTTTAATAAGTCGGCGTCCAGAAGCTTCTTCACTTCTTCCCGGATGGCGACGTGCTTTTCCACTGAATGGTTCCTCCACTTATGCCTGATGGGCTTATGACTGAGATCGAGGCCCAACTTGTAGACCATTACTCCGGTTGAATTCTTAGGCATGTCAGCGAGTGTCCACGCGAAGACGTCAGCGTTCTATCTCAAAAACGCTATCAGCTCGTCACGTAGTGGTTCTGCGAGTGAATCCCCAATCTACACACACCTCTCTGGGTCCTATAGATTCAGTGATACAAGGTTGGTTGCCTCGTCGGGCTGTACCTGCTGCAAGGTTGTCTAATTTCAGTGGTCCAACTCTCCTGTAGGCCGTTCGCCATTATTTGGTGCAATTTGGGACATGTAATATGTCTGCCCAATTACTTGATCACCTAACACTTTACCGATACCGCATACTATTAGAAACTTTATTTTTAAATATAGTATCGAAATGATGGTTCTGAACGTTGTTAGACATGGCCGGCTTAGGATAGTATTGTATACGGAGGGTAGGTCAACGACCAAGAAGGTGAGTGTATAACTCACCGTTCTAGGGTACGTGCCCAGGGTAACCTCCAACTGTATCGTTCATTGGATGGCATTAGGCTCATTGTCTCGGCCGTACAGTTGCCCTTCTGCAGGTTTCAACTGGTTCTTTTTTAATCCAAGTTTAAAGAAAGCATTGAGATAGAGCAAATCCTTGGAGCTTCCATTATTAATAAAAACTCGTTTCAATTAGTATAGGCTTATTGTTATATTTCGAGAATAGTTTGAATATTGTGCTATATTTGATTATGATATCTGGGTCAGATTGTTACTTCTTTTACGATGATTGTAGAGCATGTCAAATTTATGTTGATCGGACGGTTCTCCGATGAGGTCCTGTGAGGATTTTGACTTGCCAGGTCTTATGTATTGGTTTATCACACCCGAATTTTTAAAATTTAGTATTATTTTTTGGATTTAATTAGAATTTTAAATTTTATAAATTATAATTAATTATTTAAATTGACCTATTTAGTTTGAGTTTGTGACAAAAGTGGTTTCAGAGAGAAGTCGTAAGAAGAGGTATTTTGGGTAATTTTGAATAAATAATAGATTAAGCTTTTGGACGTAATAAGTATTATCTTTGACAGATGGTAGAAAATTTTGGTTGTTGAGGCTTGAATTTGAATTAGAAGGTCGAGTTGTGAAGGTTTGGGTTTGGATTGGAAAAATGATCCTTTGATCATGATAATTCGTGCTAGCGACATAATATATGGTTTGATATGGCCTTTGTAGGAGAATTTTGTTTGGTTTATATGGATATGTGGAGGTTTTATTGGGCTTTGTGATTTTGGAAAAGCAGTAGTGGCCTTAGGTGGTGCCGGTCTGAAATTTCATAGGGTAGGAGATTTTGATCGACAGAAGGGTAGGTGATAAAGTTAGTCGGTTCAAAATCTCGCGAGGTAGAAGGAGATTTTTGGTCGATAAGAAGGTAAGCCGTGGAAATGGAGATGAATGAAATTTCGTCAAGATTGAAAACTGCAGATAAAGATGAAGAAGTTCAAGTCAAGTCAATTCGTTTCTCTTTGCAAAAAAAGCTGTGGAGTTTTGATAGATAACCTCTGCCAGAAGAAAAGAAGGACTATAAGTCCGATTTTGTTGGCAACGATAATACTGATTGTGTAGAAGTTTTAAATTACTATTGAAGTTAGAAGAAGACTCAAGGAATGTTCATTCCCACTCGTTAATGTAATCAGATGAATAGTTATCCATACAAATCTTTTATCGCTAAAGAATCGATGGATGAAGAGTTCAAGGCTTGCCCTCATAAGGCAATGCTTAGGAAGGGTTGAAGAATTTGAAAGATCTGTTGAAGTATGATAGTAGCCGAGGATTTCAAGATTCAATTCGAAAGCAGTCGGTGCTAGAAGCTGGACCAGACCCTGTTAATTAAGGAGTTGCTTCAGAAGAAGCATTTTTAAAAGAAATTAGAACATTAGAGTCAAAGCTCGTGGGGTGGACTTGTTTATCCTCCAAAGGACAAGCTAAAGGAAGTCAAATGATATAAAGTCTTCTTCTTCAAAGTTCGAGTTTGCAAGGTCAGCTTGCAAGTTTAGCTGGCAGGTGTACACGAGGCGAGTTTGCTTTGTTAGAAATGAAGTCTGCTTCAAATTGTGGCTAGATATGCTATTTGTCAATGGATTGTTCGAATTTCAGGCGTCCCGATTCTAAACATCCAGATAGGAGTCAAACGGTTCCAGTAAAGGATTTTGCATATACAACTCATAAAGTTAGAGTCAGATTCTCAGTTGCGGAAGACTATTTTGGCAAGTCCGTTCCATTATGGATTCAGGATATGAGCCTTCTGAGTGGCAAGGAAGAATCAGTAAGAAGGTTTCAGGGTTGATCTTGGTGTAGCGAGTCATTTATTGAGAGATGATTGTTGAGCCTATTTGGCACATGTGGTCACATCTAATAGTTATTTTGTGACCATTGAAAATATTTTGATCATTTGCGAGTTTGAAGATGTTTTTCAGATGATTCAACTGGAATTGCTCTGGATTAAGAGATCAAATATATTTTTGATATTGTGCTTAGATTTGCATCTAGTTCGAAGGCTCCGTATGGTGTAGTCTTGTTTGAATTGAAGAAATTAAAACAATAATTATAGAATCTGTTGAGAAGGTTTCGTTTAAGTGTCTCAGCGTGGAGTACATTAATGTTCTATAGTGAATAAAGTTAGATTGACGGGTCTATGATTGGATTATTTAGAAATTGGATATGTATCAGCTCTCAAATATTGAGGATTTGTTAGATTGTCACGATTGATATTAAATTGGTCCAAATAAAATTCGGGATATTACATAGATTCCTTTGAAGAAATTTGATTTTTTCTAAGATCGAGTTGTATTTGATGTATCTTTTATTGAGGATTCAGAGGGAGGATGTGCATAGGATAACTTTCAGGTCAAGATGTGACCATTACAATTTCTGATGGTGCTTTTGAATTGTCTAATATTTTAGCGTCTTTTATGAATAATATCGATTGAAATTTTTGACCGTGTTTGAGTTAGTTATGATGGCCTTATCAATGATATTCTAATTTAATTAAAGAATTTTGAGGAGTGTAAATTATAGTTAGAGAAGGCATCATTTTGGGTCATATGTTTATTAAGGTGATATTTGACAATTTGAAGAAGATGAAAGTAGTGGCGAATTTGAAAAAACCAGCTAAGGTCGCGGGAGTGCGGAGTTTCTTGGATCTGGTGCGTTATGATGGGAGTTTTATTGAATGTTTCTCGATGATTGCAGTGTTGTTGGCACTTTTGGAATAGAGGCCATTGGTATTTAATTGAAGTAATGTTTGTGTGAAACGTTTTCAGTAATTGAAGAATAGAGTGTCATCGGCGTCAGTTTTATCGATCCTTGTTAGATCAGAAGGATTGGTAGCGTTCAATGATATTTTCAAGAAATATTTAAATATATTTGGATTCTGCCTATCAGGTGTCCTATCTAAGAAAAGTTTGGGATCAGTTTGAAAGTTTTTATGTGAAGGTGCTGTGACGAGGATGCCAATAGGAAGATTTAGGCCAAAGGGATTTTCTCTCTTTCTTGGTCAGATTGGATTCCGAGCGAAGCTCCTGTATGTAGGAGAATCTTTTAAGAAGATCAGTGGTGATATCCTTTTTGGACGAGCCGTCTTGAAATTGGAAGCGATCGAGCAATCAATCTCGAACATTCTGCAAAGTGCTTTTCATTACACATTTGAGAGGAGGTATGTTTTCAAGAACTCTCTTATTTGAGTTTCGGCTGATTGGATGAAAACTTGGAAGCTGATTGTATAGAAGTTTGGAAACAAATGAGATCGTCAGCAGTTATGGTTGAGTTAAAGTGATCCAAGTTTGATAGGAACGTCAAAGACTCTCCACCTAGTGGAGTAGAGAGAGAGTTTAACGGCGGTTTGATTACGAGCCGTGGTAAGATGGGTCTCGTGTCTAAAGGAAGAAGCGAGAAGAAGCCTTCGAGATTTTGTTTTGGGTCTGCCTCAAATAGCAAGGGATTTGATGGTCATTTGGATAAGATTGGGCTAACTAATGGTGGTTTAGCTGATGAAGACGGTTCATTGTTTGCCGAGATTTGGAGCAGATGATGGATGAATTGATGAAGTCAACTTATCGCTTTTCTATCAGGAAGCCGTTCCCAAGATTGGTTGTTGTTATATTTTCGAGATGAGAAGATTGTAAGGTATTTCTACTTTGAGGCTTTTGATTTGAGTTAATGCTGATAATCGATCAGAGTGGCACAGTGGAAGCGTATGGACTCACGGTTATTGATCACAAGATTTGATTGGAGGCTTGAAATAGGATATCGATTTTACAAATTGATTGAAAGCTGGAGAACAATGGTCAGATATTTTTAAAAGTATCTTGAAGAGAAGAATTTCAAGTTTTGAAATTGAATGATAGTCTAAAGTTGGGGTTCATTAGGATATTCAAAATCTTTAGCAGCTTAGAGAAGTGGCTTTCAGATTGGCCTTCAAATTGGCCTTACTTCTAAATTTGATGATTAGATATGATATATTTTATGTGATTGGGTTGAAGTCGTTTTTGATCGATAGGAAGTATTTTAGGTTAAAGTTGTGATCTCAATTTTGGGATAGGAAGGATCTGGTGTAAAGAATAAGATGTTTTCATCGACCATTATATTTTTGAGGAATCTTTCGGTTGAAGAAGTGTTAAGAGATTTTGAGGATAGGTCCAAAAAAATAATCCCTATTTGTTGAGGATCAGATTTGGATAAATCATTTGATTGATGAAATCTATTAAGAAGATCGAAGATGAAGTTCGGAAGAATGTCCTCATTGTATGATAATTGAGATTAAGATTGAAAGGCGTAAATTTCAAGGCCAAAATCTTTGTAAGGAGGGGAGAATGTAATATCCCAAATTTTTTATTCGGATTAATTTAATATTAATTCATATTTTGGGTAATTTGGATGTGGTAAAAAATTAATTTAATATTATAAAATTCGGAAGGATAATTAGATCAGTTGGGTTGGCGCCTGAGGTACGCCCGTATTGTTTCCCGGGTATCGGTTTGGATTTTAGAATAAAAAAAATTAATAATAATAATAATAATAATAATAATAATAATAATAATAACGCAAAAAAAGAGAAAAGCAGGGGATAAGAATAGTGAAGGGGTGGATCGGGGAGATAGAAGCTCGAGGGAGGGGAGGGTTTTCAGGCCACCGTTCATGGCGCGCGACGGAGGTGAGATGAGGAGGTGGGTCGTCGACAGCGGTGGTGCATGGACGAGGCCATGCGGTGGTGGTCGGCGACGGTGGCACGCACGAAGAGGGTTTGCACAAGAGAGAGAGGCGGCGCAAAGGAGAGATGCGGCTAATCGGCGGTGATGCCGCCAATGAGGTGATGCCGGGGAGGGTCAGCGATGGCAATGGCGACACGCCAGTAACCAGCGACGGTAGTGGTGGTAGAGGTGTGCGGCAGAAGGCGCGCATAGAGGAGAGAGTGCAGCTAAAGCACAGGCAGCACGCACAGAGGAGAGAGAAAGGGTGCTATTCGAGCACTTCGAGACATCATTTCTTCAAATTTGTAAAGTATAAAGTCCAGGCAAGTATCTGTAAGCCCCCTCTTTGGTCTGATTTAATATCTGAAATACTTTAGATACTGTTTGAAATTTTTACTGATATGCATGTAATTTTATCTACCCGATCTATTTAATCTGGACATGTATGTGTAGTTTATTGACTAATTGGGATATTTCAGGATTAGGTTTTATGATTTTGGAGGGTTTTATATTTTTTTGAAAGTCTAAATAATTTATTGGACATTGTATATTTTTTATATTAGTATATTTGTATAAAAATGAGTATAAAACTTTGCATGAGCCATGCAGTCACATGCACATGCTGGGTCGTGGTCACTACATTTAGATTTAAAAATTGGACACGCTAGCAAGCTCTCAATGGGGAGATATTGTTATTTAAAAATTTATTTTCGCCGGTAAGAAGGCTTGGAGTAGTGACCCTTCCCATTTGGATAATTTGATTTGACATTAGAATATATTCGGACGTTCTAATATATCTAACAAGTTTAAAGATTGCACCCAAAGATACGGGTGGTAAACAATAGTGAGCATTCTTACCCATGGATACAGAATATACAGGTGGTTATTTATGCTGGCCTAATTTGCATTTGATTTTATCTAAGGTTATTAGGATTATGTGTAACCGTTCCTTAAGCTAATATTTAAATAATTAGAAGTCAAATTGGATGCATGATTTGTATTTTTCAGTATTGATTTGAATTGGACCATGATTGGGATTTAGATTTGGATTTCGGACTTGGATTTAAAATTCGTCAATTTTGCCCTCAGTTGGGCCTTAGCATGTCTCGTACAAATGATTTTGAACTATATATTTTGATCCGGACCTTTGAACTATCTGTTGTGACACTGTTTTGGTTTTTGCACACGCTATTAGATCATCTGACTATCGAATTCTGTCCCAAATCACAAGCTGATCGGGCCTTGGATGTGGATTTAGACTTGTACGTAGATTCAGATTGGACATCGGCTTTAAAATTGATCCGAATCACTTTTATTTTGTTTATATATATATATATATATATATGTCCAAATGATGACTTTTTTATGATTTGGATATTTATTTTGGATTTGGACATTTGATTTGTATACGAGACTACCATTAGATTTTAAATTTTGAACATTAGATTTTATTGGATTTATTATATCAATAACCTGAATTTATTCTGTCATTTAAATGAATTTTATTCATTAAATTTTCTCTATAATTTATTGGACTCCTTTTGTTTAAATATGATACTTGCTAAGTATTAGGCTCATTTTTTCTATTTTATCCCTTCAGAGTAAAAAATTCGGATGTATTGTTGGAGTATGGTTGTAATATGTCAGCCATTCATCTTATTTGGTGAGTTTTGGTTCTATTATGATTTAATTTAGCAATTGATGTGATTGTAATATGGAATTGGCCAGATATAGGCTTATTGTTATATTTCGGGAATAGTTTGAATATTGTGTTATATTTGATTATGATTTTTGGGTCGGATTGTTATCTCTTTTACTATAATTGTAGAGTAGGTCAATTTATATCGTTCGGACAGTTGTTTGATGAGGTCCTGTGATAATTTTGACTTGTCATGTCTTATATATTTGGTTTGTTGCATCCAAATTTTTGGGACTTAGTATTATTTGTTGGATTTAATTAAAATTTTAAATTTTAGAAATTATAATCAATTATTTAAATTGAAATGTTTGGTCCAAGTTCGTGACATCAGTCGAGCTAAGAGCGCGGTAAGCTGCACCACTAGGTACCCCGTAGTCCACCATCAACGCGGCAATGGCGCTCGCGTCAGTTAGACCCAGTGTTGTTTACCCCATGGCGAACTATGCGAGAAACTTGGGCGGAGGTAGGAGAACTCTTCTTCGCCATCTCTTTCTCTCTGGGAAATATTAGAAACTCTCAGTGCAAGGAAGCACAAAGAATGGAACCAATTAAGGCACTGCTTAAATAGGTAGTAAGGTGCCATTGCACGGAAAACTCAATCGGCATTTTGTTTGATGGCCAGGCCAAGCATCCATTCAGCAGAAGCGTCATGAGTTCCCAAACGGCAGCTAATCATGGCTCCTGCCAGATTGCAGATCGTCATCGCCTCAGCCGCTAGCCAAAATCGCGGCCGTCACACCTGCATTCAGTGCGGGAGTTCTAACTGCCAGGACTGGCGGCAGCATGGCTTCAAGGGCACGTGTCCAGAAAAAAAATTAAACACTCCAGAGTAACAAATGATAGTAAATAAACTGCGTGGCTAAGTAAAAAGTCTTATTATATAATCCACTAACAAACTCTCTTTACAGTAGGAGGCAGCCGGCGGCCGCAGATTACAGTTAACTACCCTCTTCGGGCCCAGAAGGATCTGGAGCTTGATACTTCGTCAGATCCGCGCGCGTCAGGGCGCCTGAGTTTCGAGAGTCCAGGACATTGATGCGGAAGTTTGGCTCTTCCAGCATGACTAACCTCCAACTGAGACGGATATCGTTCTGGAACCTTCTTTCCAGTGCAGGAGCCACCTCCTCCGGCCCAAACTTTGACCTCAATTCAACTTCCAATTATACGTGTTTCTCTCCGGAGTGTGCTCGGAATCGCTCAAACTCTTCCTAAAGAGCCGAAATGCGATCTCGAGCCTACATGTTGGCGCTGATAAGCCTCGACACCCTTGCTCCTGACTCCATCCATGCCCACTTGAAGTATACCGCACGAGCCCTAGCCTGCTTGACTGCACCGGTAGTGGCCTGAACGTGGGCCTTCATGCCTTCTACGGCCCTGGCCACTTGATGAAGCGCAAGGTCCACTCGCCAAGGCCTAAGGTACCGCGAGAAAGTGGACGTCCCCTCCATCTCAAAGCTCGGTGGAGCCCTCAGAAATCTCATCAATCCTACGTCAAAGGCCTCTGAGTGGCAGCCCACTGCTACCGTAGCGCTAGGTGTAGCCACGTCATGGACCCTTGAGGTGTGCGGACCCCTTACGGATCCCCCTGAGGACGGCTCAGATTCTAATTAAGAAGATGATCTTTCCATTGGTATCGAGATAAAAGGAGGCAAAGATGATGCACGTTTCACGCTCTTTAAGCCACTAAAGGACGCATAGGCTTTGGAGGGAACTTAGACGTTTAAATAGCCAGAAACCCCCCAATAAAACGGCGTCACCTCAAAGAAGAAGTGTGTTGGGAGGGATTTGACAAGCTCCTCCCACGTGATGGATCCGAGAAGCGTCACGCCTTTCCAAAGTAAGTCATTATAACGTGACACCCCAAAAGCCCCCACGCAATTGATGCGTCAGAATATTCGGTGGATGTGATGTTTGCCAGCAGCATTTGATCTCCTAAGGTGAAAGACGCTAGTGATCTTTTGCCGCCACGTCCTCCAATCAATGGTATGTATGAGGACTAGAGGGACAAGGCTGGCGGAACAAACCGCAGATATTGGAAATGCTCAAGCGCATGGATTGGCGCATGCGACAACGAAAGAGACTTATAGCCCATAAAATGTAATCCGCAAAGCGTCAAAAAGAAGAAGATGCATGCAACAAGACAGAAGAATAAAGGCAACAGCTACTGCTTTTTATTAATCAAAGTTTCACTTATAAACTACAGGGCTTGCGATGGCGAAAGTATAAAAAATGAAAAGATATAACACATAGCATAAAGCCTGTAATAGCGGCTCTGGATGCTTGAAACCTTACCAGAGAATGAGATCCACATCAGATCTCTCTGGCTCCGCCACCAGAACTCCAACTCGCCTTAGCACCAGAGCCACCGGTCCGGGCTAGACCCCGAAGGTTCATCAAATGTTAACCACAGCACCCATAGCAGCAGTCCCAACGGGGACATGGCTAGCCCGCACTCCCCCTACAGGGACTCCTCCTTCCGCCTCCTCTCCAGGATGCACGTATGATGAATTAGGCGCGGTTGAGGCCATCGGCGACGCGCTATCCCGAGGGCAAAGAGCCCTGTGATAGCTGTGCAAGGACCCTCCCGCACATTGGGAATCTTACCACCTGCGAGGGAGGCATATAACAACGGTAGAGTGACCAAGCTACCCTTGTTAGTACAAGGAATCGCCCGTGATCGGGGCATGAAGACAGTCTTTGGCGGAAGTTTCGGGTTTCTAGCAAGTCCATCCAATTCCTTTGCGAACTCTCGCTGGGAGCGGGATAAGCCAAGGATTTCACATCACTCCTCCGAGAATCAGCTAAGGCATGGATTTCTCCAACCGGAGGCTCCCCTATTTATGGGTGAGCCAATGCCCTGTCCACTCCTAGCAGAGCAAGGCACCCGATGGCTATCATTCACAAAACAGGAAAGTCCTCGATACAGGCACGAGCTCTTGCGTGCGAACCCTTCCCTTTAGAGCACTAAGTTTTTGCGACGTTGAAAAGCTTGCGTGATTGCCTGGGGAAGACACAACGCTAGAAGAGGACAAGGTCTAGTGCATCTCCAAGAAGAACGCGTGGTGGCTAGTTGGACCCTCAACGGACATGCCAGGCCTTGACTATTAGTCGACCTAGGCATAAGGGGTCAGTATTGGGTTCAGTATTGGTGAGGCTTAGAGATCACAATGCCCAATCTAGATAGCAGCGGCCTAGACAATCAAATTAACCCAAAACGCAAAGCAACATGCGTGGCAACCCAATACCTGCAGCCAATAGATGCCTCCTACAGCTCATTAATGCAGTTGCAGGTGACAGACGCAGCGCAGAAGGGGCGAGCCAATGGGGGAAGGTCAACTCTACGAACCGCGGCTTGCGCCATTCCCTGCAACTAGCCATACAATCCTCACGCGAAAAGGAGACCAAGTGTGATCAGTGACACATGACGGTCTCTTCATCGCCACAAGATGACAATTGACACCACCGGCTACTATCAGCAATCAACGGCTGGTAAATCCTTGTAGGGAGGATTCTTGCGCCTAAAGCTCCACACTAGGGAGCCTATAAATTCCTTCTCCTTTTACAGGAGAGGGGATCCCGATTTGATTCCTAGTCTGATTCCAAATCGCTAATCTTAGCCTGGGCATTGAGACAAGTACTCTTCGAGTTCCTGCTCTCAGACTTACGCTCAGAGCCAACCTTTCACAGTCTTTCTCAGGCTGCCAAAGTGAGCCACTCGTTGCGGTGCATCCAAGGAACCAGGCCTCCCACGAAACGCTCATCGATTCCCAAACTCTTGCATCCATACATTTCCACCACATACTCAGTATATTTTCGCACACCTCTTAGCGTACATCTCCCTTTTCGTTCATTGTAGGAAGTTACTGACTTGAGCGTCGGGGTATTTTCTGTGGGAGAAATCACACCAACCTCTAACCTCTTATTTGTAATTTGTGTTGTGCAAGTTTTAGGTTAGTAATGACGGAGATCTGACCTACTCAAGATCTTGTTCATACGATGATAAATTTAAAAATTTCCTAATTCGTACGACAATCAGGGATTCGGTACGCAACAAAATTTTATGTGTCTAATTGCTGAATCCAAATAGGGACTAAAAGTATTCTTAATTTTTAAAAGTATTTTTCAACTGTAATTATCCAATCATACATTTTTTATTTTTATATTAGTGAGTTTTGTGTGAAAATTTTCGAAAATCATGTAAAAAAGTCCCAAATTGATGTTAACTTTTAGATCTTTTATGTTATAGTCAATTTAATTGATTTTTTTTTAATAAAATAAGGTTTATTTGAAAATAAAAATTGAAAATAATATTAGAAAATCAAAATTAAAAATTAATAATATCTTCAATATTTTTTTACCCCCGCCATTTTCGAAAGGATTTGTCCAGCCCATGGGACCGTCCCATGGATTACCAATCTTTACCATGGGACCGTTGATTTTCGGGAGATCCAACGACTAAAGGCCACCATGTTCAATGCTCAGACCACTGGATCCTCCTTCAGACATATCTGACCCTCGTTGACACGCACGCATCTGTGCTCATTCCGGTGCTATTTATATTTACCGACGAGAAAATGGATAGCGCGGCGAAGGTGAAGAGGGGCGCCGCCGGCAGGAAGGGGGCGGCCCGAAGAAGAAGCCGGTGCCTAGGTCCGTCAAGGCTGGTTTGCAGTTTCCGGTTGGCCGGATCGGGCGGTACTTGAAGAAAGGCAGGTACTCTCCACGTGTCGGCACTGGTGCTCCAGTTTACCTCGCTGCTGTCCTCGAGTACCTCGCAGCTGAGGTGATTCTAGCGTCTGTTTATCTTTCTCAGCTGTTTCATGCCGAATTCATTATGTTGCTCTTTCGGAATTCGATCTGTCGAAGCTATTAGAGATTTTTGCTGTAATTTCTAGAGATATAGTTGCCCTGTTTCTGTTTCTATTTTTATGGATTATGGTTTGCTAGCTTCATCTTCTATTATTTCAGCATTCAGCCTCCTTCTTCCCCCTTCATTTCTTTTAACATTAGGTCTACATTGTATCTGATCCGTGATATAATGGAAGCTGTTATGACCAAATTTAATTTGTATGAGATATTGGTTAGCTGAGGAGATGTGCAATGCTGAATTTGAGACGTATGATGATTGAAACTGCTTTGACCTATATTTCATGATGATGCATCCTAAATCTTAGTTTAATGGATTAGGGTGCCGTTGGATCTTCAAGTCAAACTGATGTAGGTTATTGTTTTCGTACTCTTTGCCTTGGATTCTGCACACTATAATAAAAAAAAGAAGTCAGAGAATTAGTGAAATTTGTTTTTTGGTATGTCCTCTGATACTCAAGTCAGTAATCTTTCATAGAAGATGAAAGATACAAGATACGAATTTATGAGAAATGATGCAAGAAAGGGTGTTGCTTGAGCTTAATGGGGCGGTTGCGCTTGCTGTGGAGTGGCTTTGCGGTGGTGTGCTCGTGAAGAGCGATTTTAGCATTATGGAGGTGAGAATTATGAGGAAATTCTCGAGACTTGGCAAACGAAGAGAGAGAGCTCTGGCATTCAAGGGCTTGCTTAATTATCTATGCGAGTATTGATGTGTGCATGCTTTTGAAGTTTTCCCCAAGGGCTTCTTATAGCCTTTGGGCTTTCTCAGCCTTGCTTGGGTGGCACGGCTGACCGCCAGTTTCCTAGTGCAAATATGGTGGGTTGGTGCAGAGATTACGGGCACTCATTTAGGCAACTATGATCAGACGAAGGAGATTCCTTCCTTCTTAGGAGAGATGCTACACACGGCTAATATTGCGGTGAATATTGGGACGATAAGCTGAGTTGGAAGTTGTCATTTTTGAAGAGATCGTAATTTTAGACAATATTTGTGACTCTGGTTAGTTAAGGTAGACGATTTTTATTGTGCGGGAATGGAGATAGGGGCTGTCCAGATAGGGCCGTTCAGATTGGGTCGTTGTCGATCAACTGATGTGTCGCTCTTGATCAACAAAAGCATTGATTGCAATCTGGGCCTATGGGCTGGATGCTTTCTGGACCGGCTGCCTTTTGGGCCAGCCTATTTCAACTATCCCCCATCTCGAGCCCCCGTGTCGGGGTTCAAATTTTCAACCCCGGCATGTTCACGATTAGATGTGACATGCTGTGTTGTCTTCCTTGTCTGTTCCTTTCCCAGGCGGTCAGATTCCCTCATTTGTTGTTTTTGGCATGATTCCTTTACACACATGATTTTTTGCAGATTTGTTGGGATGGATATTCTTTGGAATTTAGCAGCTCGCTGATTGTTTTTTTATGCTATTAATTGAGGGCTTGTTGTGCTCCTTTGCACCACATTTTGCCTTTACCAACGAATTGGTCGGGATCCAGAGTTGTCATAGTGGTTTGGTTTTCAGCTGCCAACTTAGGGAGGCACTTGTTCTCGTCTTTGGGTGGCGCTAGCTTAGGATGCATCTACGGTTTGCTTTAGTCACCTCTTTTCGCGTATGGGGCCGCTTTGGTCACCCTTTTTTGTGTTTGTTTCGGAGCCATGCCTATCACTGTTTTTGAGTGGGGTGAGGACTTCTTGTCATCGTTCCTTCGCCCTAGGCGGCAGGTCACCTCGAGAACAGATGTCTTTGTAGTTTCATCTTGTTGTTGGCAGGGTTGGTGGTGGATTCTCTAGCTCAAGGCTGTTTTCTTCCTATCGTGGGGTGAAGTTTCCCTTGCCCTTTTGCTTCCTCTTTGTGGTGAATTTTTGCTCGGGCTCTTTAATTGTCATTCTGGGGGGCCCTGCTTCATTGCCTATTGGATGAAGGCTAGTCTCTTGTCGGGGCTCATTTTGCCACAGGCTTGTCTGGGAGTTTTTCGCCGCAGAGTTGGGCATTTGCAGCTGGAGAGCCGTCCATGTGCTCTTTTTTTTTTTTCTTTCTCTCAGTTTTTTAGTTGTACGTTAGCACGTTAGCTTTTGGGGGCTTTGTAATTTGTAAAAGAAGATTAATGAATGGAACTAGCCACTACTTTTGCCCATATTGTCTTTACTGTCATGTTTCTTTTCTCTTTCTCTTTTTCTTGTTTTCTTTCTAAGACCAGCCGATATGGATTGTGGACTAGTCAAACCTGCCCGAGATGGGAGGATTAGTTGATCGTCAAGTAGGCCGAAATTTGGAGTGGGAAATAGGCTGGTCAAACTTGCTTGAAATCGGAATGAATAGTTGACTGTCAAGCAGGCCGGAATTTGAGTGGACATTTGACTGTCGAGCTGTCTCAGCTGGGGTGGATAGTTGACTGGACGCATAGGTTTGACCAGTTGATACCCGTACTGGCTGCTCGCCGTCGTGCAAGCTGGAGTGGATAGTTGACCTGCTTTGCCAGTCAAAATTGGCTAGGATCCGGAGTGGCCATCGGCTTGTTGGTTCGGCTTTAACTTCATGATGTTTGTCGCCGCTGACTCGGTCTTCCTTGAGAATCGGAGTGCAATGGCTTGGGAGGTTGTGTTGTTCTGGATTCTAGTCTATCCCCTCTCACCATGCGTCCTCCAAGATGGCTGCTGATTTCCATTAATGGGGCGGGATGATTTGACGTACCTACATTTCCTCCGGTTTTGACATGTGGTAGGCCATTATGAGTGCACCTTTTCGAGGTGCCATTTTGAAATTCGAATGGCATTTGTTATAGAAAAGGAATGCTAGAACATTCCACTCCGCCTTTCTTCTTCTTCCTCTCATGTTGCTACGTCTTTCAACTCTTTACAACTCACTATTCTTTGTTTTCATGGCTTCCCAAGTTAGCATAATCTGTTCTGTCCTCAATGCTGCTGACATTGGGGCATTATATGTTCAGTATGATATTCCTTCTTCCATTATATACTTGGTGCTAGGAGAGCATGATAGGACAAGCTCTCCTCCGGAGGGGTTTGTCACTATCTATGAGGCCCATTTATAGAGTGGCCTTTGCCTTCCCCTCTTAAAGGATTTGTTTGATGTTCTGGTGGCCCTCGGAGTCCTGACGGCGAGATTCCACACGAACGCAATTAGGTATCTGTATTCTCTGTGCGTATTTTTTCGTCTCCAGGGGAGGGCATTGACTTCGGTAGCAATGAAGGTAATTTTTCGGTTCAGCCAAAGTGGAGATTGGATCTCGTTGAGCCTTCGGGAGTTACACATAAGCTAAGTCATTCTTGATTTAGTTAAGAACTAAAAGGATCGGTTCTTCTTCATTAAGATTTCTCACGATTGGCCTCTGTCTAAAAAATGGAATAACGTGCCGGCATCTTATACCGATAAGGCTACGTGTGAAGAAGCGGAGTCCATTAGGTCGCTGATGGAACTCATTCAAGTGCATCCGGACGAGTTCAAGAGAGATCGCCTTCTGTCTTTTGACACATTAGCACGGGCCCGATGGCCCCCCCTTTAGAGAATAGGATGGCCAAGACCATCGCTCTCCTCCTGCCTATCCTAAAAGGAAGGCTAGGACCCTGTTTATTGGGGATCCCTCTTGCAGTCCGTGTCAGTGGTGGTCCATATCATCTCCTGCATCCTTATCTTTCATTGACGAGGGTCTTCCTATGGTGCGAGGCATTGGCGAGTCATCAGGGGTGCTTGCACTCGCCACTCCTTCCGGTATGGGCATCAAGAAGGCCGTTGTCGGAGTGGTTGTAGTGGGAGTTTTCCCTTTTCTTACCGTTGGCGTGCCGGTTGGTCTAGTAGTTGAGGGGTTGGTTGGGCTAACAAGAGGGCAAGCTCAGGCTCATTAGGATGTCTACTTAGTGTCTTAGCAAGAGGTTTATCAAGAGATTCAGCTTGCTGGCTGGGGGGACGTCGGCCCGGGGGAGGCCGTCAGGTAGATAGGGTGGTGGCCTCCCACGAATCTCTAGATGAGGCCCATTTTGAGTCCTAGTGGGGACTCCCACAGGAGGTTCCTATTTCTTCCTTGTCGGAGAGGGCGGTGGTGTGCCCCACAGGTGAGCCAGCCGGAGAGGGGTCCGGCGTGGGCCATCCGGCGGAGGTCCGGTCGATGGGTGATGTTGATGTAGTGGCGACCACAGGGGTGGCTTGTTGGGAGGCTTCTGCACTGGATCGACCTCAGTGAGCAGGCATCTACTTCAGCCTCTCTTTCCTTGGTGTCTTTGAGAGTTGTGGTGGCCTCTACGCCCTATATTAGGGGAAGTTTTTGGGAACTCTTTCAACTCCATTAGGAATGGGTGAACTTGACCTTCTTTCCTCTCTCCTTTTAGGACGATAAGATGATGAACGTCTTGCAAACTTACTTATATCAGCGGTCATCCAGGATCTAGATGCTCGGAGGAGAGGTCCACCATTTGATTCAGACGAGAGTTGACTCTAGGGTGGTGGAGTTGTAGGGCCGGTTGTATGCCACTGCCTCTGAGGCCCAGCAGTATCGAGACCAAGCCTCAAGCCTTGAGCTCCAGCTTTCCAGGTCACAAGGAGTTGCAGAGGTTTAGGGATGCCCTGTAGACGGCTGAGCGTGGCCTTGCTTTGCTCCGTAGTGAGAATGTCAGACTAGGAGAGGAGCTGACAACTCGAATTGGTTCGAAGGAGTTGGGTCAAGTCTTGAACTTGAGATTCCAAGATGGTGTTTAGCTATGTCGGCGGATTGCTTCCATCTTCGATCTTAACTTCCCCATCGGCAATCTTTGATCAAAGAAACAGGGCAGCCAGACGTCGGTCCGACTTGTTTTCTTTACTGACGGGGAGGGGCCCTCGTCATGCCCTCCAGCTAGGCCCCAATCATAGGGTTGTCATCAATCCTCTTTCCAATTCTTTTTTTTTGTGTGCATATAGCCATTTGTACAGCACATTTCTTTAATGAACAAAAAAGGATTTATCTAAGGGCGGTGATGATCTTTTTATTTTTGTACAATCCTGCTTACATGCACTTGCTAGCTAAGCTTAGTTGCTGTTGTAGCTAGATCCTTGGGAGAGTTAGAGCTGTCATCTGCGCACAATTGCGTCGGATCAATACCCCTTAATCGTTGTAGACTAATGGTGTTTGTCCCTATTTTGGAGAGTTGTCATGCGTGTGCTGAAAAGTTCCATAAGGTTTTGGTATTCGATTGCACTTGGGCCGCTCGATATGGGATTGATGTTTAAGTTTGACCTCGTCTGGGTTGCTCGGTGTGGTATTGAGGTTCAAATCCGATCGCATTTGGGCCGTTCGCTGTGGGATCAAGGTTTATTAATGGGTGAAATAGAATCTGTTCGACTTAATGGTAGCTTAGGTCACTTGAAATCATGTGACATCACACAAGCACTTATATGGACAGGCAATAAAGAATAACAGTGATAAACCAACAAACAAGCCATTTTATTAAACAAACAAACAAGCACCCATATGCACTTAGTGCACGGCCGTAGTTGTGCAAGTCTGTGCGTCAACGTTGGACCTAGCACGGTGATGATGACCTAAGTCTCAGCATGAACTCAAAAAGTGCGCCCTCACTGGTAGCCTTCGGAGCAAAACCCCTTGCGGGAAGCCTAGGGTCGAATCAGTCGGGGGGATGTGGTGCCACCCTCTCCTGTCAAAGGGGCCGAGCTGCTGCCTCTCCAAGGCTGCTCTGTTAAGAGCCATCCGTCACCAGTTGGTAAAGGAGAAAACTGGCCCAAGCCTTGCTCGATGCTATATAAGGCTGGGAAGCGCCAAGATGAAAAGAAGGAAACTAAAGTAGATCACAAGCAGATATTCAACTCCAGCTCCCAGTATTAACCCAAAGTCTCTGTCAACTTCAGCGGGTGATTGTATAGGCTTTATGTTCGCTCCAAACATTCACGCTACTTAGTTGTTGTGGATGGTTTGTGGAGCAGGGCGTTGCGAGCCCCCCTACTTATACCCAAAAGTGGAGATTGGCATGCCATTATTGTGAAAGATCATGTTGCCAATGCAATTCGTAGAGAATCAGCGACATTTAGAATATTGTCCCCGAATCTTGCCAAGTCTGGCATCGAATCATTGCCCCCTGTACAGAGAAGCGATAGAGCGCCTCAAAAAGGAAAGCATAAGCCAGAAGTTGTAAAAGATGTCCTATCATTACACATGCAAAGAGTTGGCGAAGCTTAGCCTCCCAGCATGGGGACTAGTGATGGATATGATTACGTTGGGTTGGCCTAGGACCCAAGCCTATGAACTAATGTAAAGGCCCAACAAGTGGCGGCCCATATTGCATTGCCAATTTGGGCGGACTGGTCTAGGCTCACTCCGCCGGACTAAAATCAGGTAGTAAGATCCATCCCATGGCATTTTCTCGAATCGCTTGCCACAGTTCAACAGAGATTCCTACCAAAGTTGTCCCCAATATCGGTGAATATTCTGTGAATATTTTCAAATTTACCTGCTTTTCAGAATGACAACCAAAGCTAGTGAGGTCCTGTGCGAAACCATTCATCGCCCCGTATGGTAAGAAGAATTTGACGAATCTTGCCCTTAAAGGACACGATCATGCCATAATCCTTGTAATCCTCTTAGAAAAGGAAACTATCTCTTTCGACAGCAGCAATTGTTGTAACAAGTACCGTGATCCCCGTGCTAGCTCGGTAACTCTAGCGGTTGCCAGCTGTGAAGGTCGAAGGAGGCCAGGCCGCCTTCAACGGTTATAAGTACCTCCTCCTCCTCACGAAAGAGGGGACCCCGGTTAACCACAAAAAATAAGAACTCTGAGCTCACAAGGAAGGGCTTGGGAAAAATCGAGAGAGGTGACACCATTAGTTTCTTTAGAATTAGGCAGGAGTTAACTCCGTGTCAGCAGTGACAGCCATGTCCAGAAGTCCAGAGAAGGGACCTGGTAGGGAAAGAGGAAAACAAGGCACCTTTACCGTCGCATCTCCTCCAATGGTAATCTCAATAGAATTTGAGCATCACTGATGATCAAAGCAACCTTCTGACCTAGCCGGCAGGGCATTCTACAGAATCACACCATGAAGGCGGTTACTAGAAGCTTCATCCTAGGAACCCAAGGAGGGAGATCAGTCATCCCTCCTGGGAGGAGTGCCCTTTTTAGGGAGAAGGCCTGCCATTGCTCAGCGACTCTTCGTGGGGAGGATTGCCCTCCCTTCTAGGAAGGAGTGTCCTCCCTCAGGAGGAGGGCCTGCCCTTCTCAAGGGAGATAAATGTTGTCCTCTTGGAGAGGAGAGCCTGTCCTCCCTTGGGAGGGGGACCCATCTAGGGGTCTTGTCCTCCTCTATCTCAGGGAGGAAGAGAGCTCTAGGGAGGAGGACTTGCTTTCCATCCCATGGAGAATGGCCGGCCACCATTCCAGAAGCCTAGCCTCTAACACTTACTAGTCCTTCGTCTAGGGGCCTATCCTCCACCTAGGAGGCTAGTCCTTTGTCCACGGAGCTCAATTTTCTATCTTATAAGACGCCCCTCGGTCGAACGCACCGCCATGACGCCCATTCGTTGGGTGCACCTTTAAGACGTCCCTCAGTCGAGCACGCCTCCAAGCCGCCTCTCAGCGGTGAGCACCTTCAAACCGCCCCTCAGCGGGTGTATCCAAATGCTCAATCCACCACAATATGCATCTACCTATCTTCTTGCATTCTCTTAGTATCTTTTTATTTTCTGAAAAAGATTTCTAATTTAAACGTCGGAGGATATACGGTGGGAGCAATTCCTATCGTCCTCTAACCTCTTGTTTTTAGTTGTGTTGTGCAGAATTTAGGTTCGAAGCGACCTATCCAGACTCGTTTCAGTTCAACTTGAAGAGAAAGATTACGCGGACTTTTGGCCTTAACAGTAACCTGGATTTAGGGATACATCACACAATTTGTTTGGTGGAGAATGATATCAAGGAAATCACTAGCGCCTTTATCACTATGATGGCCATTGTTCAAGCTAACCTTAGATAAAGCACTTAGAAGTTAATGCTAGTATTAACAACTCAATTTTGAAAAAAATTCCTGAAATTTTATTATGGTATCTGCAGTAATATCATGTTGAATACATCCAACTCAAACTGTTCCTCCGTTGATAAATATGGTTGTTATTGGCTCCTTTTCTTGTAGTGGACAACAATCATGAATTTGACCAAAGCTGGGATTTGATTTAAACAGGTTCTGGAGCTAGCTGGCAATGCCACAACAAGAAAAATAGAATAATTCCAAGGCATCTTCTTTTAGCTGTGAAGAATGACGAGGAGCTGGGGAAGCTGCTCCAAGGCGTGACAATAGCTCATGGTGGTGTGCTTCCTAACATAAACACAGTGCTGCTTCCAAAGAAGTCCGACAGAGCAACCAAGGAGCCCAAGTCTCCTTCAAAGGCCACCAAGTCCCCTAAGAAGGCTTAAAGTTTATGATGGGTTTGTACTGTTTAGATTTCTCAAATTTATAACTTTGTACGTAATCTATCCTTGTAGTTGGGTGTAGGAAGGCCTTGTGTTGCCAGACATTAGATCATGAACTGAATTCATTGCCTTTGTTTCAAGTGAGCGAGGTAGTTAATTCTCAGTTGCCTGCAAGATCAGTTGATTTTCCTCTGCTTAGGTAGCAGTCATTGCCGTTCACAGCCTAGGAATTTGGGGGAGGGAGTGAATTGGGTAGAGCTGACCTTTGTGCATAATCTCGAAGCTTCAAGATACTCTCCCAGTTTAATCTTACAAGCTGCATTATTCAGATCACAGGCCACACACAAAGCATCTGCTAGGTGCCTCTCCTGGTTGGTAAAGGGATGGCTAAATTCGACCAATTTGACAGCCTGCATATTGTAATTTGGGCAAACTTATTATAGAATATCAAAGTGACATCTTGGGGACACTCTAAGAAAACTACTGCATTTTGCCTATTGCAGATTTCTTCTCATATTTTTTGGGGGCTTGCCAAAATTCTTCTGTCTTGAAGGGTGTGTTTCCAACTTGTTTTTCTTCTCACAAGTTTCCATCTTCTCGCGTGGGTCCATCTCCCAAAAAGGTTTCTCCTGAAAATTTGTTATGCTTAGAACATCAGACATGAAAATAGGTAGAAACAGCTTATCTGAAAGATCATGAAAAAAGAGTAATGGCGCACTTTAAATTGCTCAGGTTTTCAAGAAATGTACCTCAGTGAAGTCAATCAACTCGACTTCACAAAGAAGGCTCGAATCATCACATTAATTGAAGGTATTCATAGGTTAAATATATATTTCTGATGAATAGGATCTAGAAACTATTGTCTAGTGCCTTCAATTAAGGGATTCCTTATTTGGACGATCAAAACCTTCCCCCGTTTGCATGATCTTTTTGAGGATCTTGTTGTCGCTGTTGATATCTATGGCACTTCTCCATGATACATGCTTGACTCGAGATCAATGCTTATGCTTGAACTAGGAGGAATGGAACCGGATCTTCTAGCTTTTCTGTCTTCAGATTGTTCATACCCATCTAAATTGAGGGTAGTGTACGGTTGATATTTGATCAAACCAGGAAAATAGAAAAATGCATTACACACATTAATACGAACATCATGAATGTCAAGTCTTTACTTCTAATACTATCACTACTGCTGGAAGGGGAAACATTAATCATCTTACAGGAGAACTTGACCAGGAGCTCTGCTTCTTCACCCCCTCTCATTGTCTTCAGAGCCTTATGGATGGCAGGACACAAGTATCCTGTGAATTCAACGGACAGCCATAACTTTTCAAACAGATTAAAGAAATCTTCTGATTCAGTGGCCGGTTGTGAGGTTTTACTTACCATCATCAATATGAAACTCAGCGTGATTTTCAGATTTAGAGACTAGCATTTTGTTCTCAAGCCTTGCTTCATACTTAACTACATAAGAGAGGGAAAAGACGATCATGACAGGCATTATATTAATGAAAAATTGACCGAGAATTTCTCCAGCAGATCTTTAAAGGGCGGATTGATTTTAGACATAAGAAACTGACTACCAACAAGAAATGGACGGAAAAGATGCAACCTTCATCAATATATCAACTCATCAAAAATTAGTGTTGAGTTTGGCGGTACAAGAGGTGGACAACCAACCTCCCCATATGCTACGTGGGGTGGCATTGTGAAATTGACTTTTCTTCATGATGGCAACATGCTCATCCCATCCTTTGATAGCTTCACCTGCAGCCCAGATACCAAGATCGAAGCAACCGTGTTACTATCTAAGGAAAGAAATATTATTTTGTTCTACAATTGACATTATCAACATGAAAATATCAACAACTAGCAGCCTTCTCAACCTCAGTACGTAGCCCAATATTAGAATGAGCCAGAAAAATGATGGGCAAGTTAAAAGAGAAAAGAAGAATGGAAAGAGTATTCATGCATCGGCCTAATCTGAAGTTCCTTTGTTGTAGGTCGAATCAAATGGAGAACCCTCTTTAACGCGGCCACTGTAATGAACTGCTACTTTTAGGCACATTCAATTATAGCGCAGCAAGCCCATTTAGCGGTATACTACCAGTAGATAGTGCTGGGGAAGGAATGTTGGTCAGTTAGTAAAACTAAGAGGACAAAGATGACGGGTGTATAAGCACACAATAAAGATATAGGAAAGAATTTGAACACATAGGTTTTACGTAGAAATTCTCTTCTAAATAAGTGAAAAAAATTGTGGAACACTTAGTCCATAAAATCAAACTATGAAAATTTTGGTTATAGAAACTCTAACTACACAAATCCTTAGAGAGTTGAGAATAGAGTAAGAACAGAATATAAGAGCAAAAATGATGACTCATTATGTTCTCTTTTTGTTCTTACTCACTGCTCACACTCTTTGCACCCATTACGCTCATCATACACACATATATATACACTTATACTCCAGGCGATCATCAACTTCTATAAGGTGGTGATGCGCACTGCAAAGCCTGTTACCTACTCTGCAAAGTTGCCTTCCTACTTTGAACTTTGCAGTTGACCAATTCTGTTAGGTCGGTTACCAACTCTGGAAGGTCAACTATCTGCTCTACTATATGTACTGACTTTGCAGGTATTTTTCGACGCATGCCAAATTTGTCTACCTACCCATTTCTACTATTGAAAAATTACTCCGATAATTTTTCACCTCTTCGGCCTTCAGAAGTTTTCTGAAAGTTCCACTCCAGATTTTCCACACAGGAAATTTCTACTTTGGAAAAGTGAAACCACTCCGGCCTTTCATCCATTCCGGCCAAGTGAAATCACTCCGACTTTCTAACCATTCCGGCCAAGTGAAACCACTCCAGCCTTCTTCCATTCCGGCCATTTCCCACATGGGAGTGATCTGAATTCCCAATAGATAACAGGAGTGAAAGAAGCTAGCTGGTAGAAGAAGAAAGAATTGCACATAGCGCTGAACAAAGAATATGAGAGAACAAAAAAGAACAAGAAAACTGTAGGGATTTGGCCAAAGCACGTATAACCCAACGCAACAAAATAAACCCGAACCCCGATCAAATATTAACTACTAAACTCGTAAGTATAAAAAATATAATAATTCACAACATTTTAATGTAAAAATATTCTTTTCAATTAATGAAAAAATCTTAGTATTATTTATAAATAACTCATTCTGAAATTCATTTATTACAATCTCGTGTAAAGAATGGTTGAATACCAATATCCTCAAAACACCTAATAAATCACAAGAAAAAAAATACATTAAGAAACAAAAACAATCAAATGATAATATATCCTAAAAATTAACATTAGAATAACGTACCTGACCTTAGTTAGATTGAAATTCAAATCAGATATCAACTGCATGCTGAACCTCTTCCTCTTTTCTCCTTTTCTTTTCTCTCTTTCTGCAGTACTTTTTGTGTAAGAAAATAATTTCAAATACCCTAAAATTGTATTAGTTGTGATTTTATATCAAAAAGGGCATATGAGAGCTAATTAGGCGCAATCTTTCTGAACAAATGACGCACGAATGCCCTTCAAACATGACTTTTCTCGACAAACTACGCATGTGCTTCTCTTAGGTGCGAATCTGGTGCAGCCTTCCTGGACGAATCACACTTGTGTGTTCTTTAAGTATTTGTCATGCACCACTCTATTGAACTTTGACCAATCCATAGACAACATTTAGATGACTATCATGCAATTCTCCAACATCTTTTGCCACCTTGCCAACCCTCGGAGGACCATTTGCCAACCTTGTACGAACATTATGCGATCCGCACATGACATTTTTGACTAAGCATGTCACGTGTGAATATTGTACGTCCTATAGATAATTATCCATTTGTTATGATATTAATAAAAAGTGACCCAAAATCTAACAAATTTTCTCTCATGACCTTATAGGAGACCCTTCATATCTAAACTGATGACTATCATTTCTTATCTTTCGATAACTTTTCCTCAATCGGAATCTTAGCGTTGGCCTCCACAAGTTTGAATGAGCTTTCTTAAGCTCCACCGAACCTGGAGTATTCTCACTTTCCTTCGGCTTCTTTCGTATGACAGAGGTGTTTCTCCTTGCACTCCTCCTTGACTTTATGTTATTGTTACCTTAACTAATATTCTTATTGGTCACCTTCGCATTGCTCTTAGTAGCCAAGGCCTCCATCAAGTATCAACTTGAACATTTTCTTTCCCTTGCCACAGTGAGGCACCTTTGGTAAGTTTCCACTAGCATTTATTGCACGCTGCATAAAAGCCTTCTTCGTCAAACTTTTCAATTGAAATAACATTCAGTCATAAATCTAGTGCATGTTGAACGCCTTTCAATATGAGTTTCGTCTCATTAGTTATCTGCAAGCTAATATCCTCAATACTAACAACCCCTGATGTATCATCATTACTCATCTTCAATACTCCATAGTCGTCGGGTATATAGATGGTAAAGAATGACTTCCTTAATGCCGCATGGTATAAGGAATCGCTATCCATTATTCAACTCGCTTCCTAACTCAGAAAGCTTCATGTCTTTTTCATGTAGATAACTAAAAGGTCTCCACAAGTAGTAAAAGAGATTTAATCATTTTCGTTATGATTCCTCCTTTCCAGATGATCACTCTTGTCCTCCTCCTATTTTCTTTTGAAGTAATCCCACTTTATGTAGTCATTTTTACCACAATAGAAGTATTCTATATCCTAAAGTTTTGACTGGCTATTGCTTTTCTCATATTTACCACCTTGGTCATTCAATTTTCCATGGCCCTGACAGCTAGTGAATAACCTCAATGCTTCACTTCTATTTAGACTCATTCATGAGCAACAGAACAATAACCTCATCAAAGTTGAGTACTTCCTTCACGACCAATGCCTTTTCTACCTCTTTGATCTTCTCATTAAATGCCGATATTTGCATCAAAATTCAGTTTAACTCATATAAGTATTTCTTGAAACTTCTTCTTTCCGACAACAAAAGGTCACAGAACTTTTTTTCACATGTAACCTAATTGTTAAGAACTTGAATTTATATTGGCTCTCAAGCTTCATCTAAACATTCGCGGATCAGACAAGCCAATAAATTTTTAAAAAGTATTATCTACAATAAATAATTTGATTATGTAATTAGCAAGATCTCTCATATTTTATCACTCTTTATCTTTCATCTTTTCCGAGTTATCTACCTTATTTTGAAGTATTTTTATCATTTCTTCTTAAATTAAAATATTTCTCACTCTTTCTAACTAAGGAATGAAACTATTTTACTTGTTAAATTGTTCAATACAGAATGACAAGCTCCTTTACGTTGACACCATTTAATCATAGTTTTTGTAACCCCAAAAAACTTATGCATCGACAACACTTTGTTGGGATTCAACTAAAAAACACTTAACATGAGCGTTAATTATAAAATTTATGAGTATAAGGAACACAACAATACGTAATATTTTAATGTAAAAAACTCTTATCAATCCAAAAAAAAAAAAAAAAGGGACAAACGTGAAATAAACATGAGATATAACTTGATCATATAATGGGTAAGATCCATCATATCTTATCACTCATCAGCTTTTATTTTCTTTGATTTATTCTCCTTATTCCGAAATGCTTTTACCATTGTTTTTTGGGGTCAAAATATTTTTCACTCATTTCTTGCTAAAGAATAAAACTATTATTCTTATTAAATTACTTAATGCAGAATGACAAGCTCATTGACATCAACGCTATTAAATCATAGTTTTTACAACCTCAAAAAAGTTACACTTTGATACCATTTGTAGGGATTTAACCAAAAAATGCTTAACTTAGTAAAGTGGAATAAACTTGAACCTCCATCAAATATCAACTATCAAATATATGAGTATAATAAATATAATAATGTATAACGTTTTAACGTGAAAAATTCTTACCAATCAAAGAAAAAATAATGGGATAAATTTTAAATAAATTCACTATAAAATAGTGTCAGTTATAAATAATATTCTTTTAAATTTCTTTACTATAGTTTTGAGTGAAAAATACTTGAATATTAACCTCTTTACACATCTAATAACCCACAAGAGAAAATATATTGAAAAATAAGAGTAACCAAATAGTAATACGTCCTAAAAATTAATACTAGAATAATATATATAATCTTAATAAAAATATAACTTAAATCGGACCTTAATTGGATAGTAAATTTCTTTCTCTTTTCTCTTTTTCTTTTCTCTTTCCGTGTAATACTTTTTGTGTGAGAAAATAATTTTAAATACCCTAAAATCGCATCAAATGTAACTTTATATAAAAAATATCGTATGAACACTGATCAGGCATGTATTAGGTGTAATTTTTCTTGCAACACCCGGTGATGTAACTTTATATAAAAATTTATTGTATAAACACTGACCAGGCATGTATTCGGTGCAATATTTCTTGTAACACTGATTTCCCATTAATTTATTTTGATGTTGTTAGTTTAGTTTGAGTCTATTAAAAATAAATGTGTAATAAAAATTTTAAAAAAAATCAAGAATAGAAGCATATTTGGTACCTGATGCATTCTTAACACACACACATGCATATTTCAAGCATATTCGGTGCGCTTGAAAGGTGCCTCTAAAGCGTTCAAGCGTGTTTCTAGCAAATTGTAGGGTACCCGATGTGCTTCTTCGATGCTTGTGCCTGGAATCAAAAGATTGCTTGCACATGATGTAGCGCTCATGCATGATTGGGGTTTGGTGCAGTGTTTGATATGCATATGATTGGTACTTGTGCGTTGATTTGCCAATATAAGCATCCTAACATTATTTTTAGGCATTTTTGTGGAAAAAGAAAAGAAAGGAGAAGGAAAAAGGAGAGAAAAAGAGAGCAAGAGAAGAAGAGTGATTTTGAAGATCACTTGGTTAGATATGTCAGATTTAAAGTTAAATGCAAGTATATTCAACTCAATCTTTAGTCCATTTTCATTTCTTTTTGGTCTTTCTTATATTTGGTGGTTTATTGTACATATTTATTATTATTTACTTACCTCACTTTGAATATGTGTGTGCATACAGTTTTACGTGATGTTCTGAGATCTTATTTTGGTTTTACCTTTACTTACTGCATTTTGAATATGTGTATGCATGCAGTTTTATCAGATATTTTGAGATTTTTTTTTAGTTTTTCCTAATATTTGAGGATTTGACTTATTTAGTACAAATGGGTAGATATTTTAAAATATTATGTCATATATAAAATATTTACGAAGAAAAAAAAGGTTAAGAAAACTTATATTTGATTCAAAATGTGGCATTTTATACATGTAGTTTGGGTCGAAATCTATTTTTTTATTACTTTGATATTTATATTTTTTTATAGGAAAAAAATTTTATATTTATGCTTCTCTCACAATAAAAATTTTATACATTTTCATTATAAACAAAAATTTTAACATTTGTTATAGAATTTTCCTTAGTTTGGTATTTTATTAAAAAATATCGTAAGGTATGAATGAAACTAACATATTCAGATATATTTAAGGATTACACCTATCATCTACGAGTAGTAAAAGAAAACAACAATTGATCTTGTATATAGGAGGAATATATGTAGACAGCTCATCTATGATTTTAAATAATAATAATTCTACCTAAAGTTATTGTCAATATGTGTAACCATCTCTCAAAGCTAATCTTTTAATATTTGATGCTCAAATTTTAGTATATTTTAAATTTTAAATATTTTTACTTATATCTATTTTGATAATCTATACGTTTGATTATAAGATTATAGGTTTTTACCATCATTCAAATTTGTGATATTAGATTTTGGATAGTTTTATACATTTGGACTACTTGATATTCATATTTGGATTATAGACTTTGCCTATAAGACCATGTTTGGATATTCAATTTGTTATATTATTATGCTTGGTCCTTTGGTTTATATAAAAAATTTGTACATGTTTTATTAAATTTATCCATTTGCTTTGGTTTATACCTATTATTTTGTTTTGTATATATATAAATTATACACTGATATTTATTGAACATTTATATCACGAACTTGAACTAAATAGGCCAATTTAAATAAATAATTAAATTTTAAATACTAGATAAATAAAATTCCAAACGGGTGTGATATGACAGATTGACCATAAAATCTTCACCATTCAAATAATAATGATGGACAAATTTAAAACTTATTACAGAACCTCATCAGATAACTTTTCAGATAATATAAACTTGACCTCCTCTAAATAGTTGTTAGGAGATAACCAATTGATGACAACAATTTATTTACATAATATAACAATTCCAATAATACTCAGTGTACCTCTCCAAGGACGAACGCTAGCCTATCCAATAATCAACAACCAAAATACAACCCAAAACAGATATGACAATATCAAAATGGATATAAAGCTTACTAAATATATACGATACTATATCAGATATCATTCATACTCTTATAATGTATCCAAACTCACTAATCTGAATGGATAAAATAGAAAATTTGAGTTTAAAATTTAACAAGTATTAAATCATATAATATAAGCAAATATGTCCAATAAATTAGAGGGAAGATCCATAAACTGATTTTAAAACAAATAATGGATGCAAATCTAATGTTAGAAGATAGATAACAGATCAAAAAATAGTTCTTTCAGGTATATATATATATATATATATATATATATATATAGCATAAGTGATTCAAATGTCAAATCTCATATTATCGGCTCTCGGTCCGACTATATTTCTTTTAGGTCTACAACCCTTGGCCACCTTATATGTCGTTATCAGTTACAATTTAAGCTTGCAGCTCTCGCCCATCTTATCATCATATCTGCTATAATTTAGGCATGTAACTCTCAATTATTTTATCATCATTATTGAATTATATATTGACCCATAGGGCCTCGGACCACCGTGGTTCCACACATATATTGACTTAACAAGACCTCGGACCACCATGGTCCCAAGCATATGTCGATCCACTAATGTCTCTAACCACCATAGTTCCACACATATATTGGCCCACTAGGATCTCGGATCACAATGGTCCCATACACATATCGATCCATCAGGGCCTCAAATCATCATGGTCCCATCCACGTATTGGCCCACCAGGGCCTCAGACCACCGTGATCCTACGCATATAACGGCCCACTAAAGTTTCGAAACACCATGGTCCCACAGACAAATCGTCTCACTAGGGCCTCGGACCACCATGGTCCCATGCACATATCGTCCCACTAGGATCTTGGACTACCATGGTCCAACACACATATCGGCCTACTAGGGCCTCGAACTATCATGGTCTCATTCACATATCGACCCACCAGGGACTCGAACCATCATAGTTACACACACATATCGATCCACCAAGGCCTCAGACCACCATGGTCCTACAAAGTAGCAACCTCATCCCTTGGCAGAGTGCATAAGAAAATTCACGGTCTATACAAGATTTCATACTTATTTTCATATAAATATATAGATATAAAATTATACAGTATCCGATATTTATCCATTTTTAAAAAAAATAAAAAATCATCAAATATTAACAGAAATAGAACAAAATCCTCAAATAATCGGTAAAACTAGCACATACATTGAAAGAAATGAATGGGTTAAGTAAAAACTTGCATGCTTGAATTTTAAACCTTAAAATCAGAAATAAGTATTATCAGACACGAAATCAAACTTAGAATTGGGTTAGAGGATACTTGTAGTAATCTCATATCAAATAGATCTTACAAAAGAATACTTTGTGGTATCTGAACTCTTCTTCTCCCTCCTCCTCCTGTCTCCTAATCCAAATAGGGATCTTAGACTTTATAATTTGACTTATAATTTTATTATTTCTAACCCATTCTAAAGTAGAGGGTTATTGATAGCTTAAAGGAGGCTTGGATGAGTAAGTTGATAGAAATTTTATTTATATTTTGTTATTATTAGATTTGTACTTGGGTTATATTTATATTTTGATTTATTTTGGTAATACAAAAATTATCGATAGATTGATATTAGTGTGCTGTATTTTGAAGAAGGTATGGTTTGTATTGTTTCGATGTTAGGTTGTGGCATTTTTGGTTTGTGCTAGATGTGTAGAGTGACTTTGTATTATTTGGTTCATTGGTTTTTCTTATGATTTATGTCATGAATTCGAACCAAACAGGATAAACCGATAATTTATTTAAATTTTAAATTGAAGATAAATAAATTTTAAATCGGGTATAAGATAATAGACAAACTATAATTTTTTATTTTTAAATTAATAATATCGATCAGGCTCAAAACCCATCACAGGACTTCAACGGACTATTGTCTGAAAAATGTAAGCATGACCTGGTTCGAACAATCGTAAGAAAAATAACCAAATAATAGTAACAATTCATCTACATAATATAATAAATTTGGCAATTCTTAATACACCAAAGGCCTACTTTTGGTCCATTCCAATATCCAAGGATACAACCCATAAAAAAATTCAATCTTAAAGGAACAAAATGTAGCCGACACTATTATTCTAAATAGATACGATACCATGTTAGACGTTTTCCAACTCCTATAATAAATTTCAAGTCCTTTACTTTAAAGGGATAAGACAAAAAATATGGGCTTTGAGCTCAACAACTATCATATATATATATATATAAACAATTGTGCCTAATACATCAAAGAAAGGGCCTATGAACAAATGTCAAAGTCAGATAACAGATACAAATGTGAATCGCCGATATCAGGAATCATATTCTCAAATCTTAATCATAATCCAAAACCAAAAAGTTGATAATAGTCTCGGATACAAATTATATATCAGATCAGAAAAATAGCTCGAGACTTATATATAATAGAGGTAATCCAAATATCAAATTAGATAATCAGAATCAAAAAATCAGAATCGTATTAGAATCATATCAGAGTTGTATTAGAATCAGATAACAAATAATAGAATCCGAATTAAATCATATAATTAGAATCAAAGTCTGGAATGAAAATGTATAAATAGAATTAAATAGGTTCCAAAATAAAATGATATATCAGATATACGAGACATACCAAATCCCATCCATGATTGAAATTTGTGAATCTTAAATGAGTGTTTAAACACAAAATCATATAGAAATACAAGGTATATACAAAATATAAATTTTGATTATTTAAAGACTAATTTGAGAAAGAATTATATATACTCCCGGTAAACTTGAGTTAGAGTCATCTATAGTTTAGGCCAGCGAATTAGGCCATCTATATACACTATCTCCTATAAATAAGGAACTTGTCCACTATATTTTACCACTTGCGGCTTTAGGCACAATCATTAAGTTTATATGATATATTAGAATTTTTGAATATATATAAATTTTTATTTAAATGCCAAACAAATGGGGCAAACCAACTACAAATAGGGCCTTTTTCTACCAACGTAAAGAGATTTTAGATAACATATATTTATTAATCGAAAGTTGGCTAGATAACAAATTAGATAATAGGGCAGTGACCACAATCCCTGGGCAACATGCATGTGAAAATGCAAGTCCCAATAACAAGTTTTATACTCATTTTCTATTCAGATATACTAATATAAAACTATACAGTATTAGATTTTTTTGGCTTCTATAAAATAGTAAAATCCTCTAAAAATCATAATATCCGAACAAAACTCCCAAATCCACCGATAAATCACATATGCATGTACATAATAAACAGATTGGGTTTGTAAAAATAACAGGCATGTAAGTAAAATATCTAAATAGTAGTGAAAAATATTATATATTAAAACAGACCAAAGATATGGCTTATAAATATTTACTTCAATCTTATACCAAGTATATTTGACAAAATGATGTTTCAAAATACCCGATATCCACTTCCTCTCTCTTCTTATCCCCCGTGCCCCTCTTTTCTCCTCATTTCTCTATAATGTATCGATTTTGGATACGTAATTACGGTTAATTAAGATAATATAATCAAAATTAGATTTAAGTAAATGCGAAAAATTAGCATCGGAAGGTTGGCGCCCAAGTGGCGCTGAGGCGAGCCCAAGGTACGTTGGGTAGACTCGCCGTGCCCAAGGCGCGCTTAAGCACCCCTGGGGCACTGGTTGGCAGAAGCAAACTCCTGAAGGGCGCTTGATGAGCTCTTGAGCGCAGCCCTTAGGGTGTGGAGGCACTCGACCAGCGCTTGAGCGCCGTTCGAGCACCAATCCGAGTATAAAAGCGCGTTCAGCATTTTACACGTTACTTTCCAACGGTCCAGAGAGAGAGAAGAGAGAGAGCTCGAAGGAGAAGAGAAAAGAAGTGGAGATCAAGGCCTTTGAGTCTGAATTCGGCTTAGAGCTAATTGAAAAAGTGATACATCGGGTTGAGATAAGTGTGTTCATATCATTTTCTTTCTCTTTTTGCACTGTTCATCTAGATTTCTTTGGTTATTTTTGTCCCAATACTCATACATACTTTTATTTTTATGATACCCACTATTAAACATATATATATTCCGATCTCATGTCCGATTTCCTAGTTTTGATCGGTATTTCACACCGAAATTCTAACCTCGTGTCTGAATGTTTTCACCTACCGAGTTTTGAGATTTTTGTATAAATTGACCACATAAAATCATTATTCATGCCTTGAATATTTTAATTTGTTAATTGGGTGTCCGATTTGATAATTTTATATGAAATTATACTCATCGAAACCCTAACTTGCACCCTTTGGATTTTATCTGAATTATTGTAATTTATATATGATTTGGTTTTAAAAATTTGTAATCCTAATTTTATGGATGTGGGTACTCCATATATTTGGTATTCATGCACATATATTTTATATAAGTTAATTTTATGTATTCTGAAAATTATTGTATATGAATCAGGATATTATTTCACACATACATTGTATATATTTTTTTGTGTATGCTTTTGAAAATTACGTTATATGCATTGTGAAGGAAATTTATTGTTCGAAAATTCTAAAATTACGTTTGGCTCACGGTGGTAAGAATTTCTATTTTTTTCATACTTTATGATGTTCATGCATATAATTTAAGTCATGTGAAGATTTAAATCCAAAAAAACATAAAAATTACATAAGTATACGAAGGAAATGTCATAATTTCATATGTTATGATTTGTTTTCCCGAAATGAGAACTTTGTGAAAGAATTTTGGTGGACTTTTTCTTAAAGACTAAAATTGTGAAACCTAAATTATGAATTTATATTTCAGAGGGTAGTATTCTCTGACATACCAAGGATATTACTAAGAAAATTTAAGGATTATCCTGGTCGTATTTTGTAGTGGGTGATATTTCTTGACATGCCTTAGTATATTACAGTGAAAAATTATTGTCTACTAAGGGCCGCGTGCGGCTAAGGCTCCGTCTATAGAGATTATATGTAGATGGCCCGTCTCTCGGTTTTGAATAGGAGGAGATGACTTTTTAATTGTGTAAAAGTAAATGCAATCCAGATTATGATCGACCACTCCTTTAGGCAGTAATGCCTCCTAACCCTAGTCCGCAAAGATAATAAAATTTCTATATATTTTAGAATCTAAATCCGATAGGACAGGATAGAGGATTAGAAGTCGGCTAGGGTCAAAGATTTGGAGGATGATCTTGTGAACTTAGCCATGTGGATTTGTACCTTATGGAGTCTTTTGTATTATTTTTAATGGTCATGTATATTGATGATGATGATGTATAGTGTATATTTTTTGTTATATTTGATGGATGTATGTACTTTCATAGGTTGTTGTGGTTAATTTGGGTACCTAGTGGCATCTTGTCAGAGCCAATGTCATACTCGGAGTTATGACGTTGGTGTCATGTATTTATTGTGGCTTTTGGATCCTATATTGAGATGTGTTGTGGTTGTATATTTGTTGTACATGGTTAATGTATAGGTTTTGTATTAGTCTGATTGCCAGAAATGCGGTTCGTCACACTCTCTTTGCTCTGCCTTGACCCCACACGCGGGCCTCTGCTTCTTTTCTTGTCTTCCCTTGTGCCCTCACTCTTTCTTTTTCTTCTTCTTCTTCTCCTCTTCCCCCACCCTCTCTCTCTTCTTCTTCCTCCTGCATGATCTACCGCACCGCATTTTCTCTCTCTATTTTTTTTTTATTTTTTGCCTTTCTCGCACGCCTCTACTCCCTTTTTATTTTCTTTTTTTATCATCTAACCTGCACTCGAGTGCCAACACCGATACGTCTTCGGCAGCAATCGACCAACCTAATTCCTTTCAAAATTTCAAAGTGTAAAATTAATTTCAATGTATCCAAATTATTCGAAATAATAAATAATATCAAAATAATTTTAAATAGGAATTCGGGTATTATAACTCTCTCATCCTTATACAAATTTCTTCATTGAAATTTATGTACCTCAATCCTAAAATAGATAGAGGAATATTTTCCAAACCTTATCCTCACGCCCCCAAGTAACCTGCTTTACTAAATGATTTTGTCAAAGTACTTTGACTAACGGAATCGATTTTTTTCTGAATACTCGATCTTTCTAATCTAGAATCTAATCAGGAACCTCGATATACGATAAATTCTTATCGATTTCTAATGGCTGAAATTTGATAATGTGAGAAGGATCATGCACATATTTCTTCAATATCGAAACATGGAATACATCATGACAACCCGCCAAATTCGACGATTGAGCCTATCGGTAGGTCACCTCTCCGATCCGCTCTAAAATTTTAAAGGGTCCGATAAATATTGACTTCAATTTACCCTTAACTCCAAACCTGGAAATCCCTTTCCTCGAAGACACATTTAGACACGCTTGGTCACCCAGTCGTCTCCTCTTGTTAGCATAATTATGGGGCTCAACTTTAATAAATTGATCTCTAATAATTATAATCTTCTCAAAAATATGCTGAATAATATCAGGGTCCAACAATCTTCGATTACCGATCTCTTCTCAATTAATCGGAGACCTACATCTCCATTCATTTGAAGTCTCAAAAGGGGCGATCCCGATATTTGACCGATAATTATTATTATAGGCAAATTCAGCAAATGGTAAGTAACTATTCCAAGTGCCTTTCATCTCTAAGACCAACGCCCTCAACATATCCTCCAAGACCTGTATAGTTCTTTTGGATTGGTCGTTCACTTGCGGATGAAATGCTGAACTGAACTTAAGATTAGTACCCAACTCCTTATACAAGTTTTTTTAAAACTTTGACACAAACCTTGAATCTCGATAAGTCGGAATACCATGCAACCTTAAAATCTTATTGATATATAAACGAACCAACTTATCTCTCAATATGTCATTCGAGTCGGCAGGAAATGAGTGGACTTTGTCAATCTATCCATAATCATCAAAATGGCATCCATATTCCTTTCTGTTCTAAGCAACCTTGAAATAAAATCCTTCGTTATGTGATTCTACTTCTAATTGGGAATCGGTAAAGGATGCAAAAATCTTAGAGGCTTCTTATACTCCACTTTCACCTATTGGCACACGATACACCTAACCATATAATAAGCCATAATCTCAAGCCTCATATTCTGTCACTTGAAAGTCTTCTTCATATCCTGATATATTTTATTCACGCTGAGATTAATCATATACCTCAATCTATAAGCCTCATTCAGAACTTTCTCCTTCAACTCCTCAATATTCAGCACGTAAATTCGATCCTAAAAATAAAGAATTCCATCAAATTGAATATGAAAATCTACTTGCGACTCACTATCTAAATCTCCCGCAATCTCCATTAGACACGGGTTGCTCATCCGATTCTTCTTAATCTTCTCCAAAATCACTGGTTGTACTTGGAGATATGATAACATTATCTTCGACCCCTAGGAATGTAATTGAATAATGCAATTCTTCATTTCATCTAGTATTTCTGACTCTTTAATCATCAATTGAGCCAATAAACCAGAAAACTTCCCACTCAAAGTGTCAATAACAACATTTATCTTTCTCGACTGATATCGGATCTCATAGTTATAATATTTCAATAGATCTATCCATCTCCACTACCGCATATTCAATTCCTTTTACGAAAATAAATATTTTAAACTTTTTTTATCAGAATAAATCACAAAGTTTTCTCCTTACAAATAATGTATCCAAATTTTCAATACGAAGATCATAGCCGCTAATTCCAAATTGTAGGTGGGGTAATTCTGCTCATGAATTTTTAATTGTATTGACCCATAGGTAATCACCTTACCTCACTGCATCAGAATGTATCCCAAACCCTTCTTGAAAGTATCACAATACACAACAAATTCACCTGATCTATCAAGGATTGACAATACAGGCACTGTCGTTAGTCTCCTTTTCAATTCCTATAAGCTATCCTTACAATCACTATCCCAAACAAATACTGTCTTCTTCCGTGTCAATCAAGTTAGCGGCACTACAACTCTTGAAAATTCTCCACAAATCGCTGAAAATATCTAGCTAGACCAAGAAAATTCTGCACCTCTACAATATTTGTCAATCTCTCCCAATCGGCCATCGCTTCCACCTTCTTCGAATTCATAGATATGCATCCTTTAGAAATAATATGACCTAAAAATAAAATTTTCTCATACTAGAACTCATATCTATTCAATTTAGCATACAACTGCTTATCCCTCAAGGTCTACAATACAATCCTCAAATGACTCTCATACACCTTAAAACTCATCGAATAAATCAAGATGTTGTCAATGAAGACCACCACAAACTGATCCATACACGATTGAAAAACTCTATTCATCATATCCATAAAGGATGTTGGCACATTCATCAACACAAATAGTATCTCTAAAAATTCATAATGACCATATCGCATCCTAAAAGCCATCTTGGGAACATCCTTTTGTTTAATCCTCCACTGGTGGTATCATGAACGTAGATCATTCCTTGAGAAAACTCGAACTCCTTGGACCTATTATAGGCCAACCCTAAGATGAATATCATGCGACCTTTTAATATCCTTTGCCATTTAGACAATCTTTGACTTACCATTAGCCACTTTGCATGATTTCGCATGACACTTGTTTGACATCTTTGATCAAGAGTGTTATACACAAATATCACATATTCTTCCGATGACTATCTGTTTATTATTGTATTCATAAGAGAGTGACGCAAAATCTAACAAAAGCTAAGCAATTAAAAAATGATAGACCTTCAATTTCATCATTGGTAAATGGAGTTTGCAATGTCACTGGCCCCTAAAATTCTTTTTTTTTTTTTTGAGGCTTTGGTTTAGCGATGATGATATTTCTGTTTCTGAGTCAGAGCAGGAGTTGGCCATGGGAATGATGAGCAAGGAGCAGTTGGGGATGAAGAAGATAAGTCATTTGTTTCCCTCCTTAGGTTGTTCTATTTCAGTTGCGAGGTTTTTCGATTTGCAGCATATAATATTTAACTAGTTGCAACGTAGCGATTCATATAAACACGGGATTAAAATGCCACATTCATTGCTGTTTGTATTTCTAAATTCTTGCTCCGAAGACAAACCCTATCGATATTCAGTGCTTAATGCACTTGATTATTGTTTGGACGACACAACATAGGTACTTTGTGGTGGCAATATTATACATGATATGGGAACTTGTTACAAGTATGACAATAAATAAAAGAATTTGGATTTTTATTAAATGTGCTCGTGCTATTAAGAGACCAATATGTTTATGGCAAGAAGTAATTGTATCATATTTCGTATTAATAGGTTAATCTAAAAATAATATAATTAATAATTGCCTCATATAAATATATGATTATGAACTAATGTGATCAATTTTATTTATCTATTTAAAATTTGTTGTATTATAGACACTATTCTAAATATTTGTTTTTGTATTAGAAATGTGACGTTGTGTAATAAAGCATATATTATAAGCATACTTTAATGTATTATATTGGCATCTTAAACTTACATTGTTTTGTCATACAAGTATGATTTGTTTATTGAACAAATTGTTCGTGTTGTATAAATTATTTACTTTTAATAAGCCTTATTTATATGTAATTTATAATAACTATCAATAATGTATCCTATTTCTTGTTAGGGTTTGGACAAATCAACTCATTTTTCCCATGAAGTTTGAGAATAAATTTCTATTACTATTTGTCATAAATATAAAATCTTCGGACACTGCTAGCTACTTTTTTTTCTCCTTATTGAATTAGAAGAGACCACATACATATATAATAAAGCATACAAATTTATGATTAGTTTTACGTAAAAAGAAAAAAATTATGAAACCCCATGTTCAAAAATATTTCAACTATGATGAGATCCTATTATAAAAAATCCCATCGAGCCAACAACTTTACAATACTTATGAGGAATCGGTTATCATGAACATCAAATGCACTTTGGCTAATAATGCTATGAGTGTACAAATATTAGCAACCAAATAAGAGAAAATACAGTAAAGAAGATAAACAATTAACCAATAATATATCCTATAATATAAATTAGAATAAAATATTCAATATTGACAAATAATAGAATAAGAATTGGATCTCAAAAGAATATCCAAAACTTCACTTCTTTTCTTTCTCCAAGTTGTTTGTGTTGTTATTTTAAAATATTGGCTTGTGTTAAGGCTAAAATTAGAACATGATATTTATACCTGTGAGAGAGATTTGAACAGCCACTGCATGACTTTCCTGCATTCAGCTACTGAAATTGTCACATCTATGGTCTAAAATCATAAAAGTATGACCCAAACAAAACTTAATTCAAAATAATGGACATGATACTATAACAAATAGTATTAGATAAATTTAAAATAAATAGTCAAAGTCTTAGAAACAACTGGTAACAAATCCAAAGTAACTCTAAATTAATCTAAATGCTCAACAATAATCCAAATAAATAATAAAAGTATCAACTATTCACAACAAACCCTATCAAACTACATGCAAAACATAACTTGAAGGCCCTTGACCATGGATACATATATAACCTAAATCAGGAACGTTTAACCCACTTATAAAAATCAAATACAATTCTGATAATGAAAAAATATCCTAAACAATTTATCCAAATCATGTTCCATTCTATAATCTTACAAGATATCTAAGCTTACTAATCTAAAATATTAGAAAATAAGATAAGAGTGAGTTTAATATTCAATAAAATATATATAATTTATATGTGTAGACTTATATAAAAAATATGAAGAAAGATAATAGTAATCAAATGAAATAGGTTGAAAATAATGATATATCAATAAAAATATATAAAAATATAAGAATAAAAAATACGTGATAATCTAATTAATAAGAGTTTAATATCAAAGACTGGGATAAGAATACTTCCTTAAAGCCCTGAGCCATATGTTACTATTTAAGATTTATAGGTGGACTGATTACATGTTATTCCTTACAAATTTAGTTAAATGTCAGCTTTTGAATTCGTAGATGTTAGGTAGACTTTTGATTACAAATAATATACTAAGACATATTTGAATATATTTTGTCAAATATCAATAATAATTTTTATTTAGTTAAAATAAAATATCATACAACAAATAATAAATATATGAATTTTTTTTATTTTAAAAAGAAAATAATCTTTATAATTTTAAATAGAGTATTTATTTAAAATACATAAATAAAATCACATGCAAGAATAGATGTCCAAGGATTTTAAGATTTCTTAATATATTTTATAAATGTAGGTATAAGCCTTTAAATCTAAAAAATGGTAGTAAAATTAACATATATGTAAAAAATAAGTATAAATAAATATCAAATGATTATATGTATGTAACTATGAATCTAATAATCAAAAAATTTCAATAACAAACGTAAAAATGATTTAAAATACACTCACCTTAAATCAAATATTACCAATATCTCACATCAAATAGTCTCAAAATTAACTTCCTTTACAAGTTATGGAGCTTCACCGTCATTTATCTATTTTGTGTCAAAGATCCACAAAACACGTCTTCAGATTAGTATATAAAGTAATCACATCTACCATTGGAGTCGATTTCCCTCGTATTAGACAACATTTACAAACAAACGTTGCGTTTTTGTCAAGGAAAAGTATTTTTAGTCGCAACCAACCATAATTATAAAAAAATGTGTTATTTTCAGGGAAAAACATTTTCTGTTGAAAAGTTATATCTTTTTAAAAAACCTTTGCAATCCAACCAAACAGGGCCTTACATATTTCAGAATTTCTGATCCACTCAAGACATCCTCTCTTATAAATATATTTATTTTTTATTTTTGTAAATGGGAAATGCCTTTTTATCCAATCACCTTTTCCAATTTTTTTCTAACTTTATTTTTAAAGTAAAACTATTATATTCATTACATTCAATAAATTTTAAACATTATTTATAAATATGTAAAGTTTAAATAAATATATTTTTCCTTCTGAATTTAAAGGTTCATGTTAAATTTATTTTTCTAAAACTAAGATCGAAAAAAATCCTAAATTACTTCTTTATCTTTTTACGAACATTGTTTTAAATTTGTTAAATTAGATGAATATAAATTTTATTTAAAAATGACAAAAAAAAGTGAATAGAGATTAGACAATTTAATTTAACACGTAATTGTTTAAAAATTGGACTGCTTGCGTAAAGCACCTCGAATTGCTTTGCCAATGCGTCCTCAGTGAAGACCAACAAGTAAGCGGAACCAACTTTTAAGGCATTAAGCACAGAAGATGGCAACATGACGTATAGGAGCACCCATAGATTGAAAACAGCGTTTCTCTCGTGCTCGTTGTTCTTCAAGAGAAACTGTAGCTTATTATGGTCATGGCAACATGATGTATGGGAGCACGCGTGAAATTTCTTGCATGAAGTTCTGCTGGTTCGATCTGTTTAATTATGACTTTATAATGCAATCTCATTCTCTCCACTTGCCCTTTTTGTCTATGTATTCTTAATTTATCCATTAAGTTAATTTGGTTGGTTTTTTGTGTCTAATTTTAGTATAACAATTATATTTTGATTTATCTTATTCTTTTAAGGATTTTACAATTGGATGTTGAACCCATTTCATATAATGGGATTTGCCGGTGTATTGTGCGCTGCTCTATGATGTACTTTTTGTGATACTACCGTATAAAATAGCTTATTTGATAATGGTGATCGTCTAAATGCTTTTCCTCCCAAATTTTTAGGATTGCTTTTTCAATAAACGTTTGTTAGATTGAGAATAGTGTCAGTCTCTCGTGCAAGTTGTTCTTCAAGAGAAGCTGTATCTTATTATGCTTAGTGAAACTTCAATGGCGTAGGGGAGTTGGGCATCTAAAACTCTCATAATAAATTATGGTTTGATTTGAGTATTACTAGCCTCTGCTTTTGATTTATTAAATGATCAGAAAGAGATCTCTTATTTTACTTGATTTATTTATTTGTTTGTTATTGTTTATATACTAAGATAAAATAACATTACATTTTAAAAAGTATCTTACTTTATACATTTAAAAGGAATAACTAAATTACATGGATTAAACATTCTTAAAAGGACTATTCTTTTTTTTCTCAAGAAAAAAAAAGGAAAAATAAGAGTATATATATCGTGGAAGTACATAGTATTCAATCCAAACAAAGAAAAACAATGGAGAAAACAGGAAAAAAAAAAGACAATGAAAGGTGAATAATTTATAATTATGAAGAGTTATACTTATGTAATGAAAGGCGATAATACTGGCTACATTTGAGTAATGATGCATAGATCTCATATTTGTTATTTCAAAAATGGAATATGATGTTCCTAAAATGCAATGTAAAGATCCACTCTGTGAAGCAAGTAGATTTGAAAGTCCATAAGAACGTTCATGAATTATTTTTTTCCTCTGTTGATTTGGTGGATTTTGTTGCGAATCTCAATATTCTAGAATAAAGCAGAGTACAATTAGTTGGTGACGTCCACATATATAATGAAACTTACCAGCATATTAAATATGCCATCAAGAATAAAGCATTATTGATAATAATATTAAGAGACATCCTTTATCTATTATTAGAATAATTTTACTAACATGCCACCTTATTGGCCTACTTGCACCAACAAATATATAAAAATAGATAATAGATAAATATCACACAATCCAAAGATGTTATAATAATAACTAAAGATATTTATTAAATCAAATATATATATGTAGCTAGTGGGTTGTGATGCTAATGAGGAATCAAATGTGCTGCTATATATATATATATGTAGCTAGTGGGTTGTGATGCTAATGAGGAATCAAATGTGCTGCTTCGCTGAGCCAATTAATTGGAGAAAGGTAGAGGAAAGCACTTAGAAGGCTGGAGAAGAAAACACAGAAAGATATGGTGGGTAGCATAATTACGTGGAGAATCGATGTTATTTTAAGTGCTGCCCCAGTAGTGAACTCCATGCAGATAAACCATCCATCACTTATTAAAATGATGTTATATAATCTCATAAAGTTGTTACAATTAATACTTATTTATAAGGATAAAGATTATGTCACGTAAATAAAAAAAAAAAAAAAAAAAAAAAAAAAAGGCTGCGGTATTAGGGTACCCTAATCCTTCCCCATACCCTTTGTTTAATTTGTAAACCCAGATCGTATACATTTTGTAGTCTATGTCCCAAGTATTTCACTTATTATTATCTATTCATATTTAAATTAACAAGTCTTAAATGTTGGACTATTAATTATGAAATATACACATTAAGGTGAAAGTTTTTGAAGGAATGATGGCAAAATGAATATTTTTTAAAAAATCCTATTATCATTCATAATTTATATTGGATTCAAACCAGTGCAAGATAAGTATATCTATTTTTCCTTTGGCCTTTATAGTTTGCTCTTTTTCTTTCATTTTTACACCAGAGTGCCTATGTCCTCTTCTCTGTGTGATCAAGTATTTATGTTAAATTTTTGGTTTTCGGTGCTGTGTGCATGACTTAAAATGTGTTAATTTGATCGGAAAATTTGTTTAAGAAATTATAACTAAGAATAATAAGTCACGATTCGAAAAGGTGGTAATAATTTAGATTGATTTTGGAATAAAATAGACCATTGAGGTTTGCGTATGTTTTTCCACTAAGCCAGAATGTCTGAATCAGTGGGTGGAGGGGCTCATGCTGACTTCATATTCCGCATTATCTGGTTTTCAGGGTACACTGATGACAACTTGACAAGGAACTTGCAATCTGTGATATGTGGTGGGAGGCTCACCCTTCAATATTTTGCAATCGATTATATATATATATATATATATAATTCATGAATTTTTAAATTTCTACTTTTGGCGCTGGCTGTATCCCTTATGAAATTGTGTTCACTTCTCACAATCTTAGCCGTTAATCTCAAAATAAACAAATATAATTTAATTAATTAAAAAAATTGATTTTATTTGATTTTTTAAATGATTAAATTATTATTATCTATTTAAGATATATGGCTACAATTGATAGAAATGGAGAAATAACTGAGCGCAAGGGGACTGATAGATGGTAGGTGTCGCAGCTCATTCGATTCCTTTACACTTGTTAAATCTCAATCAAATAAATAAAATTTAATATTTAAAAAAGATTTTAAAAATATAAAATAATATATTTTTTGATGTTATGTTTTAAATACTATAGTATTTAATATTTTAACACATTATAAAAAATTTTGATGAGAATAATTATAAACTATATATTTTAAATATTAACTATTGAATCACAGATAATCTAATAGTTGGAAGGCCGTGTCCCAATATTGGGCATCATAGCTCCCCAAGTATAGAAATAGCCCCCTCAATTTATTAATCCAACAACCAATTTGGGGGGAAATTAATGGCAGGGAACCTTCAAAAAGTGGCACAAACAAAGCAACTCTATCATAGAAGCATAGTAAATCTTCGTTATTAGCATCTCTCGCTATCAATTGGCAGCACTACAAAATTTGGACCCTTCTTCCTCCCCCATCTCAAAAGAAAGACTTACACAGCACTAACAGTATTAATAAGTTGTAATTTTATTCTCGATATGTCATGCTAGGATAATAGCTTATATATATATATAAAGACAAAAACTAACAAAAAGCAAAATAAGTCTTCATTATTAGATCTTTTCATATGTCGTCATAGTACTATTATCTGTGAACTTGTCACAAAAAGAAAAAAAAAAAAATACACATACACACACAATTATAATAATGTAGCACCCTAGTGTTTCCCATTTGAAATGATTGGCCTCTTGAATAGTAAAAATTATTAATTATAAAAATAATGATGCATATGATATCCTTTGAAACAAAACATTTTTATAGAGGCCTGGGCTAACTTTATAGAGGCTCTGGACTTGTTAGATTTGAGAAGTATACTAAAAGATATTTTGATAATTTCTCCAATAATAATAATATTATTCTCAGTGTATTGTTTTATTACTTGAAATTTATTATAAATATATTTCAATGTGATTACATATTGAAAACTAGTTAAATTAATGTGTCCAAATATGAAAAGCAGAAAAAGAAAATTTCTAGGAATAAAAACCCTAATGTTACTCTAATCTCACCCTAGCTTGAGGCATGGCTTTTGTGTATGATTTCAGTTGTCTTGTTTGTATTTGATACATATTATAAAGATGGAAAGGATCCTTGTTGAACTAAATTATTCCTTTTGATCGCCCTCCCTGGAAATTAAAGAAAAACCCTAATTTTACCCTCCTAAACCCTAATATGACACGCCCCTCTCCTCACTCTCACTTTGGCTGCCTCTCCACCTTAATTTCATCAATTTCTATACTAAATAAAATTTGAAAAAAACAGATAATGAGTTAAATAAATTTCTAGGTGCCATGCCCTTCATGGAGAAAAGAAAACCCTAGTTTTTCCTCCTCTTTATTTTACCTATCAAACCCTCCTTCTCATACTATTTCTCATGGGAGCTTGGCCATATAAAAAGGAGGGAAGCACTCAAAAATTGGCAGCCTCATATTCCATTAAGTTTTTCATGATTTCAAACCAAAAGTAGATCACAATAATGATTGACAATAAATAAAATTCACAAAATAAATTCCGAACCAAAAGACACTCAAATGCAATATCCAAATTCGGGTTGAACTAATAAAATAATTAAAATGGAGCCATCGATATTAATAATCACATCAACTATCATGGAATTTCTCCGAACTACTTGTCTAGATATCAAACACATGTCACAACATGCTATAGATAAATCATAAGAAAAAATAAAAATTCCAAAAATAGAAATAATCCAATTATACCTCTATTAACCTCACAATATATAAACATCTATCCATTATGCTCTATCAAAATACATCAAATATAGATACGACTTAACTATTAAACTAATAATCTCAAAATATAAAGAAATTTTCTATCAACATTCTCGTCCGATCCTCTTGCAAGCTATCTATAACCTCTTAACCTGAAAGAGGTCAGAAATAATAAAATTATAAGTCAAATACTCAATAAGTATTAGTATATATATAACAAATAATACATTCATAGATCAAAGTGAAGGAACAAATAAATTAAACATACACAAAATTTTATATAAACCAAAAGATCAAACGTGACAATATGACAAATTAACGAATATCTAAACTTAACATTGTATGCAAAGTTTATAATCCAAATACAAACATAAAATAGTCTAAATGTACGTAACCGTCCAAATCTTGATATCGCAAATCCAAATGGTGTCAAAACTTGTAAATCTCATAGTCAATGTCTCAAGTATCAAATCAGATACAAGTAAAAGTATCAAAAATTTAAAAATGGAAAAATCAGAGAACCAAAAGCTAAAAGACTAATTTTAAGAAAGAGGCATACATACTCTTGATAATCTCATGCCAAATTACTATTATTTAGACTCATTTGTAAGCCATCTATATATTTCTCTCTACAGATGGGATCAAACGTCACTTTCTTCTACCACCTGTGGATAATAGGTGTATTCTTTAAATCTATCTGAATATATTAAAACATTCGAATATATTAGTTTTGTTCAAATTTTTTTTTATAATGGTTCTAAATAAAATCCAAATTGGGGAACTCTACAATAAAAATCAAAAAAATTATCTCTCTAATAAATAAATAAATAAGTTTCACTCTAGGAAAGTATAAATATAAAACATTTCACTATGTGAAAAAATACAAATATATAAGTGAATACAAAATAGAGTACAAACATTTCACTCTAGCAATTTAATATCCCGTGATAAGCGGTATACCTTTAACCCGATATATAGGTCATATCATATATGTCACCATGTCCCCCATGGCCCAGAGGCAGTCCTTCTACTTCCACAGTAATATCTTAAGACATACCAAGGATCATCACTCGCTATAATATATGGTCAGGATAATCATTGAATTTTTACTGTAATATCCATGGCATACTAGGGAATACTATCATCTGACATATTCTTTAATATTCGTGGTCTAGGTTTCACCATTTTTTATTCTTTAAGGGAAAGTCTACCAAACTTTTTTAACAAAATTCTTACTCCGAGAGAACGAATTATAATATATCAAATTGTGACATTTTCTTCGTATATTTATATAATTTTTATATTTCTTATGGGTTTAAATTTTTACATGACTTAAATTATATGCATGAATACCATAGAATATGAAAAAAATAGAAATTTTTATTACTGTGAGCCAAACGCAACTTTTAAGCTTCCGGGCAATAAATCCTTTTATAATTACATGTGATATAATTTTCAAAATATATACAAAATAATATACGAAACGAATATGTGGGTAATTATCTCAATTCACGTCTGATAATATTTTCGAATACATAAAATTAACATATATAAAATATATGTGCATAAATACCAAATATATGGGGTTCCTACGTTAATAAAGTTAGGGTTATAAATTTCTAAAACCAAATCATATATAAATTATAAACAATTCGGATAAAACCTAAAGGGGGCGAGTTAGGATTCCAGCAAACGTAATTTCACATAAAACTACAAAATCAGATATCTAATTGATAAATTAACATATTCAAGGTATAAGTTTTAATTATCTAAAACCAAATCATACATAAAATTCAAAATAAATGGGTAAAATGATCTGGGTGCACGTTAGGATTTTGTGTGCGAAATATCGCACAAATATCACAAATCTGATATGAAATCGAATTATTTTTATATTTAGGTCATTGGTAATGTAAAATATAAATTTAATCGGGTATCGAGATGAGAATACTCAAAGAAAACGAAAGAGGAGAGTATGGGTACACTTACCTTGGCTCGATCTATAACTTCTCTCTCTCTCTTTTCTCTCAGATTTGCGCAAAAAATAATATGGAAAAGAGCCATTGGGGCTTTATAACACACTGGCGCTCAAGTGCCCGTCGAGTGCTTGTCCAGCGCCAATGTTACAAAAGGGCCACGCTGGCGCTCATCGAGGGCTCGTCGAGTGAATGGTTCTGCCAAACGCGTCCTGGGCGCACCTTGGGCGCCACTCGGGTGTCGGGCCTCTCGACTCCTTCTTTTGCTTTCGTTGTTAATTTTTCGCATACATTTAAATCTAATTTGGATCATATTACTTTAATTACCCGTAATTATGATATTTGAAAACCGGTACATTACAATTCTCCCCAACTTATAGAAATTTCGTCCTTAAATTTAATGAACCTCAATTTCAAAAATTGAAAAAAAATCCTTTCAGATTCCTATTTCACGTTTCGATGTCACAACCTTGAAGAAATGATCCTTTTTAGAAAATCTTAACTAAATGAATTATCATAATTTTCAATATCTAATGTGTCCTATCCAAACGTAGGTTAGAACTTTATCATAAGATAAATTCCTATTCTCCAAAACGGTTTAACTCGATCACTTATTTACTTCTTCAATCATCCATACATGAGAGATTTCATGCTAATTTACCAAATTTAAAGGCAAACCAAATTTATTGACTATTTTTTCGACTTAATTTGATACCTCAAATGAACCAATGAATTTTTACTTTAGTTCATCCTAAGTCTCGAAAATAACCATTCACTTTAAACCTTAAATTGAACATTAAAATATATGGTTTTCCGTTCCGTTGTGCTACTCTGATTGACTATTTACCTGTACACTAAAATCAACTTGTAATTCTTATCCAAAGATACATACTAGACAGTTAGGCTACACAACAGCTATAAATTCCATAAAATCTCAAAGATATCGATATATTTAAGACAAAACTCATAATCCTCAAATTATAATCATATTAGGAGACACAATTGAAGTAATTATCCCAAAATTTCAATATAGCCTCGAATTACTACCAAAATCTCAAACTCGAACATTTAGAAACTTATCATCTCATTGGCATACCGACAAGCCAACTTACTTAATCCGATCATATAATCCAAATTCATGATAAATGGACTGTCCTCGCTAGCTAATTCACAATTATTTGAACACCCAAAATCCTTACCGTTCTAACAACCCCGAAACAAAACTACAAGAATTCCTTATCTCATAATTTCATAGCCATAATACTCCAAATATAATTCTATTCCCAAATCAAGAACACAACATTCCATTTTGCTCAGATATCAAGAGTTGCTTGCAATTTGCCCTACAACATCCCCATTGAAGAAAAAAAAATATATTTTAGGTTTAAAGACTCCCAACTTCAAATATCAGCCCCAAAGACCACATTTCTTAAAAGACACTGAGATTCATCTTTACAATTCTTAAGTAATTTACCTACCTGCACTAATATATAATCATATCCTCTGTATGATATGACTACTCAAACATTGAAAATTAGTTAGATAGTAACTATATTCATAAGCAATGCCTATAAATCCTCAAAACAAAGACCTCAAATGTTAACTCCCAGTCGTGGGTGGCTTAGCTCTAATCATAGGCTTCTCCCCACTTATTCCAAGAGCATCCACCCATATACGATGTAAGAAAGTGTCACTGAAATCGGACCAAATAAGTCAATTTAAATAATTAATTATAATTTCTAAAATCTAACATCCCAAATAAATTTAAGCAAATAACACAAAGTCCCCAAAATTCGGGTATGACAAACTAAATACATAAGACCTCATCGGACAACCATCCGAATAAATAAATATGACCTGCTCTATCATCATAGTAAGGGAGATAATAATCCAACCCAAAAATAATAATAATCAAACATAACACAATGATCAAACTATTTTCGAAATATAATAATAAGCCCATATCCGATCAATTCCATAATCTAGATACATCAAACATCAATTTAAATTATAATAAAACTGAAACTCACCAAATCGGATGAATATCTGATCGATCATATCTTTATTCCTGTAACGTATCTGAATCTTCTACTCTGAAGGGATAAAATAGGAAAAGTGAGCCTAATGCTCAACAAGTATTATATTTAATAAAAAAGAAATCCAATAAATCAGAGGGAATGTCAAATGAATGAAAATCCAGTCAAATTACAGAATAAATCCAAATTGTCGATAAGACAAATTCAACTGAAATCAAGATCCAAATTTTAAAATTCAATGATAGTCTCATACTCAAATCAAATATCCAAATCTAAACAAATGTCCAAATTTTAAAAATAGTTTTCGTCGAGACGTACATATATATATATATATAATCAAAACAAAGGTGATTAGGACTAATTCCAAAGTCGATGTCGATCCGAGTCCAAATCCAAATCCGAGTCCAAATTCAAGGCCCGATCAGCTTGTGATCTGGGATAGAATCCGATAATCGGATGATCTAATAACGTGCATAGAAGTCGAAGTAGCACCGCGTCAAACATTCCAATAGTTCGGATCAAAACATATAGTCAAAATCATTTGTACGAGACATACCAAGGCCCAACCACGGACAAAATTGGCAAAACTCATATCCAAATCTAAAAATCCATATCCAAATCAAAGTTCAATACTAATCAATGCAAAAATATAAATTATGCACCAAATTTGGGTTCTGATTATTTAAAGATTAGTTTGAGAAAGGGTTACATATAATCCCGGTAACCTTAGGCCAAAATCCATGTACTATGTACCCATAAATAAGGTTGCTCACTATATTTTGTCACCCATGGCTTTGGGTGCATTCCTCAAACTTGTCGGATATATTAGGACGTCCGAATATATTCTAAGGTCAAGTCAAGTTATCTAAATGGGAATGGTTATTACTCTAAGCCTTTCTTGCCGGCGGAAAGGGATTTCCAAATAATAAAATAATCTTCTCGTCGGGGGCTAGTTAGAATCCAATAATCTAAATCCAAATGTAGTGACCACAACCAGGCATGTGTATGTCAAAATACACGGCCAATGCAAATTTCGTATACATTTTTGTTACACATACTAATATAAATATACACTGAGTTCAATAAATTTTTCGGGCTTTTAGAAAATAATAGATTTCTAAAATCATAAAATTCATATTCAAAGCTCCCAAAATAATCCAATGAACTACACATGCATATTTAGGATAAATAAAATAGGTGTACAAAATACATGCATGTTAGTAAAAATTTTAAACAGTATCTAAAATAAATTAGAAATTAAATCAGATAAAGAGGAGGTTTATAGATACTTGCCCGGACTTCATACATTGCAAATCTGAAGAAAGGATGTCCCGAAGTGTTTGAATCAACCCTTTCTCTCTCGGCCATGCACGCTGCCGCGCCTCTCCCGCGCTCCCCCTCTCTGTGCGTCATCACCGCCGCTGCCATTGCTCAACCACAGCCGGCCAACCTGCTGCCGCGCCAACCTTCCACTGCCGACCTTCCCGGTGTCATCTCGTCCGTGTCGGCGCTGCCACCGCAGCTCAAACACCGTTCTCACCGTGAACAGTTCTCTCTCTTGCGCAACCCTCAACCGCGCCACCACCGTTTCTCCCACAGCCACCGCAGCACCTCCCATGGCCACCGCCAACCACCGACACACCATCTATACCGTGCGCCACCGTCGATGCCTCCTATGGCTGCTGCTGACATCCGTGACATCCTCCTCACCGAGCGCTGTTAGCCACTGCCAACGCCAACCACCACTACACCACCCATGAGCTGCCGTCTCCTCATTGCACTTCACCATCGTAGTCACCGGCGATCCCTCACCTTCTTCCTCACGCGGCTGCCACCTCCCTCTTCTCCTCACGCAAACCCTCCCCGCTTTCACTGTTTCCCCCAATCCTTATCCCTTTTTTTTTTTTTTTTTCGTTTTTCATATATATATATATATATATATTATAATATATATTATTATTATTATTATTGTATTTTATATTTTTATTTTCTTTTATTCCAAAATCCAAACCGACATTCGGGCGATAATGCGGGCGCACCTCGGGTGCTATCTCGATTGATCCAAATGTCAGTCCAAATTTCATAATATCTAATTAATTTTTGCATCGCCCAAAATCTCCAAAATCACAATTGATATTAAATTAATCCGAATAAAATTTAGGATATTACAAAAAGACATAATTCTAAATATTCTTCAAAAGTACCATATTCTACTATAATTCACTTGATCATTCAGGGATCAACCAAAACAACGTGGTTGACAATTTACCCTACATTCCTTGAAAGATATCTGTAAGGTACCGGTTCCTAAATTATTATAAATTCTAGTAATTAAGTTAATATAATTAATTTAATTAAGATTGAGATAAGTGAATTTAAAAAAATAAAAAACTTAACATAGTATAGGAAGATGTAGGGTTAGGCTCGCTGCAGGCTCAAGCTCAATAGAAGGTGCCAATTCCAAAATATAGTGCACTTGCTACTCGCTTGAGTGCCCAAGGAGGCCCTGATAACAGAATGGTCCAATCTCGCTACTCCCTTGAGCGCCCGTGGAGGCGCCAGTTTTAGCAAGCTCGTGCTTGCCGCGAGCTCACTAGGCGCTCGAGTGCGCTTCTAGAAATTTTCCACTAAGCTCTTTTTGTTTATAAAAGGAAAATTAGGGGAAATAAATATGGAGAAAAATAAATTATGGTATAAAAATATTATATTATCAAGTATTTAAGTATATGGATGTTTTTATTTGAAAATTTGTTTAGAAGTTATACTGACAAAATTATTGAGAACTCTAAGATTATCTAAAGGTGGACTCCAAGATTATTATGTGAAGAAAAGTGATATTTGAGGATTAAAGAATTAAGGTGAAGAAGCAAGGATTATGAATATTGAGGTTTGATGTGCAAATGTTATATTATGAAGTATTTGAACTCAATAAATAATCTTATTTGATATTTGGTTAAAAGTTATACTATTTACAATTATGGAGAATATCAAGTCTATTGGATTATTGTGAAAATTAAGCTATGTCAAGGTTATCTGAAAGGTTCAGATAAGTAATGTTGAAGTGACCACTGATGAATAAGAATCAAGTTTACGAGCCACGAACCAAGAATTAAGATTCCCCAAGTTAAGTTAAAAATAGTAAAAAATCGGACCAAGGATTGTTCAGTAGGTAATATATTTTTTGCCTACCACATATATTATGGTGGAGGCTCGAGGATACCTTGGCCTTGTTTTCCAACCGCTTAGTAAAGTGGGTGATATTTTTGGCAAGCCTTAGGAACTTATAGTGATAATTGAGGATAACTCCGTCCACATAGTGATACGTGATCCGCCTTCCTCGGGCGTTACTCTAGAGGACAAGAACCAAGAATTATCAGATTATATATGAATAAGAAAGAAAGAACCAAGAATTTAAGGGTATCTTGGTTCTTAGGATGTAAATAAGGAGAAAATATGGGATGATATATGCATATGAAAAAATGGTCCTCCTTTGAATGAGGAGGAAATATGAGATTGTTTATAGATATGAAAGAATGGTCCTTGGAATTAGGAGGAAACATGAGATAATGTATGGATATGAAAGAAATGAAGAAATAAGGCATTTGATTGTGTGGAGTAATATAATCTATCATCGATTATTTCCTTCATCAACTGGTAGGGTCTATCAGCCCTGGCCTTCAAGATAATAAGAGAATTTAGATAAGATAGTTCTAAGTTATTTTATGATTTTAGCAAGTACTTTATACTAAAAAATCAAAAAAGAATTATATAAAAGAAAAAGAAAAAGTAATCAAGATAAGATTTGGTTGACAAGCTCATAAGTGATGCACCATTTTGTGCATGTGCTTTTTGTACATATTGACCCTTTGAACATGTTTCTCGTACTCAAGAATAGAGGAAGAAATAATTCAAGTTCATGATCCAAAATAAGAATTTGATCACAACTTCATGTTCACGCATTATTTCATGCATTTTCATCATCAATGAGCTTATTTGTTTATTAAACCCTTCGATATTTCTTTATATATATATATATATATATATATATATATATATTTGTGTTTCACATGAAAGTTTGCATATTTTATTTTCATGATACCTTGCTGAGTTTAAAACACACTCTTGCTATTCTTATCCCCTTTCAGATAGGGACTCATGAGCCGAAGCCTGATGAGAAGAATAGAGATAAATGATAGCTAAGAAGGTTGCCGGATCTCGGAGACTCGAAAGTTTTAGATGTATTGATGAAATGTGAATGTAATATTTAATGTTTAGATGAATATTGTGTATTAAATTATGTCATGGCATGTTGTATATTATTATGACATGGAACGCTTCAGCAAGATTTTGGATCATTATAGTTATGCTTCCACAAGTTGATTTTGGATTTGTATAAGTTCTTAGATGGCATCTCTTATTAGAGTCAAGGTAATAGTTAAAAATTATGTGCTGGGGCCATGGATGAATTGTATTGGATGTGGATCATGTGATTAGTTGTGTGAATGTGTTGTGGGTTGAAATTATTGAGATCTATTTGATTATATATCTTGTAGAAGTTGTGTTATTCAGGTTGTATGTATGGTTTTTGACAATATTTAGAGGAGACTCTGTGAAAATTTCTACAGAAATTAATGTATTAAAATAATTGCATATCGGTTTTGATTTGATTAAGTATGTTAATTAACGTAATGTCATAAAGGTTTGTGACCCATTCCGTTACAATATCCCCACATATTTCATTTTGATGGATATCGATCACTTCCAAACAAATCTTTTGTTGGACACTGCAGTCCTCGAAGGGCACTTAACATGTAACTTATCGGATTCATTTAGACCCAAGAGAAATGCATACCTTCGCGATATCAATCAGTCTTTTCTAAATGAGCCATCGCTCAAATCTCTACAAAACAACATACATACTATCAAAGAAACTACATGCCCAATATAACACTTCCCTTCATCATGCTCATATTCTCTTCTAGTTGAGCACACGGCTAACTGCCCTTCACAATCCATGATATTATCCTCAAACAGAGTTCATACACACTCATGATTCTTTGAATTCATCGATGAGGCCATCACATTATTGACCTAAATATGCCTGAAAGGTCCAACCCATAAATTCACAAAAATGCCAATAAACCTAAAAACTCAAATGGCATTTTCGGAGCTTGTAACGGCCGCATCTTATCCTGAATGTTGTCACATGCACAATTCTCAAGTATTCATAATGCACGCTTATCAAATCATTCATCACTCGAGCACCCTAAATTTCCAATCATTTATAATTAATATCATCGATTTATCTTACTCACCTCAAAGGTTCTAGAGCATCCCACAGTAGACACCTAACCGATGCTTCCATGATTCTATACAAAATCTTTGAAGATTGGTGTTAATTTTAACACAACATTGAATTACTAATTAAAAGATCAATGATCTAATCTTCCTTCTAAAAAACATCCTCAAATATTCACCAATCTAGATAATATTTACCAAAACCTCTTAGTAACCACAAAATGACCTCCAGATGTAGCCTCATATGTTCGATAGTTTAGACACATGTCCTTATTAAACAACTTGCAGGTACAGCGATATTAAAATCCTGATACTTGGATCAACTTTGCCTCATACTCAAAATTTCTCAATTAGAATGCAGAGTATAATATTCTTATCAATATAATTCATACTAGCATGGCGACTCATCAACCAAAATACCACCAAAATTAGATCAAGGCTCAGTACCACAAAATAATTCCAATCAGCCCAACCAATAATACCTATGCACCTAAGAAAATGTCATAGACATCGATACAACTAGTACAAAGTTTAGATCCTCAAATAAATGAATAAACTTAAGAATCACAAGCAAAGATATAGATTCAAAATCCATATATACGAAAATGTCAAAATTAAAGATCCTTCCTTCCACCACGATAGACGGCACCTCTATATTTTGAGCCTTTACCGTAAGACCCCTATCCACGGTATTGGACTTCTACACTGTCGAACCCATGGGATAAGGTCAACCCTTGATCATGTGGCCGAAGGCCCAAAATAGAAGCATGCTCTTAACTCATCGGGGATAATATTTATTGCTAAAAGCATCCACGAACACATTCTCTGATATCTCTTTATCCTCCTAGTCTGTAACTCTTTTCTCATCAACTACCTATGGTTGGCTTCGCCTCTTAACTTATGTGAGGTAAACATCATCATATCTCATCCCGAGACATGCTTCACCGCAATCACCATTTCAATTTTCAGAATCTACATTTCAGCTTCTGTGAGTTCTATGCCACCAAAAAATTCAAGCACTTGATCATCATTATTAAATCAATTTTAAATCGACATCTTCGGATTCACTAGCATCAGAAATCGACTCCAAGTCATCCTGATCTCAAGCCATCGATCATCTTATCCGCCTCACTTAGTATGCTATTTAAGCATTCCCCTTATTAGTCCTCGGATTAAGATCAACCTAAGTTAATCCTCAAGTATCCCCTGATAACTTCTCTTTCTCTTAATTCTTGCCCGAACTAGATCCTCCAAGGCTTTTCAGTCTCGCCATCCCACTCAACAGATTCAGATACTCGACCTCTTTATCACATAGTTGACCACCTCCACTGTCAACCTTCATCTAGGCGACAAGATCAACTACTAATGTTCTTTCTGATACAAGAACGAGATGGGTTAGATTGTAACTCAATTCAAATATTAATCAAGGCACTATTCACTATGCAGCCAAATATAACTAATTGATCCTAATTTAATTCTAGCCTAAGTTAAATGAACTAGGATAACTAGAACTATCCATTTTAACTTAATCACCCTATGTCTTCGTCTACTTATTCGATCTATCTTACTCTAATCTAAGCTTTCGCATAAAATTTAGATAAAATTTAGGGCATCTTTTATCTAATATCAATTGTGACGGACCATTTTGGAAGTGGAAAGAGTGAAAATTGGGTTACTGTATATTGATCTGCCCCACAGCAGCACGGTGCCTACCGCACGCTCGAGTGCGGCAACAGGCGCCAAAAACCAATGGAGCTCCGCTCGCCGTGCACTTGCCGTGCTTGAGCGAGGTTTCGGCAGTAACCCAGCGCTCATCATGCGTTCGCTAAGGCACTCGAGCGTCGGTCACGGGAGCAGCTCGTGCCTGCTTTCTCTTTTGTTTTAAAAGGGGATTTCAGGGAAGGAAAAAACAGAAGCGCACGACAGCAGCGAGAGGAAGAGGAAAGGAAGGAGAGAAAAGAGAAGGAAAGGGGAGAAATCATTTGATCTGGGTAAAAATAATGGTAGATCGAACTCAGACAAGTGTACATTTAACTTCGTTCTTCGTTTTTACCGCGTTTTGACTTCTCCATTTTCGTTCTTTACGCTCTAAACCCTCGCCCCTCATGATTTAACACGATTAATGCATGTTTCTGATAAATATACTACTAAACTTGATATTTATACATGATTATCATGCGTTGTGGCTTCGATTTCACGATTTAGTTCTTGTTTCACGTCCGTTTTGTGCCCGGACAGATTTACCGAAACCCTAGCTCAAAAATTTGGGAATTTTTAGTTTAATTGCATGATTTTGTATATGTATTTGGATTATGACCTTGATTTCATGTATATATATATATTTGGTGCCCATTTTATGTCCGGAAGATTTACGTGAAACCCTAGGTACGAAATTGAGGGATTTGGTGTTCAATATTCTAAATTTTGATAGGTGAAAGTCGATTTGTAAAAGAATATTGTCCATGTTATGATTTACATGCGAAAAATTTACATGAAACTGTATTGTTAAATTACTATGAAAATTTTGAAGTAAATCTGAAGGGTTAATGGTGTAATTTTTGACTAACTTCTGAAGTTTAATAAATTATTAGTTAAGACATAAGAAGAAAAATATTTCCTGATTCCGTTAATTGGGACCTAGGACTATTGTTTAGTCAGGTAAGGTTCTCCGGTATACTTTATAACATTATGGTGGTAATAGAGGATAATTCTGTCCATAGAGTTATACGTGGTCTGTTACTCCTTAGGGCATTAACGTAGATGGTAGTTACTGTTACTGGCCGGCACCCCTATCCTGAATCCCACGAGAAGGAATAGATCCCACGAGAAGGTATCTCCTATTCCTGTTATTGGCCTTGGATTGTGTGGAGTGAATACAATCTATTCTCGATTATTCGTCCCCTCGACTAGTAGGGTCTACTAGTTTGGTCATTTCTGTTTATAAAATGGGATTTCTAGAACTTATAGACCTTAATATATGTTTCTGATTTCTGAGACTCGTATTACTAATTTATGATTTTTGATATATGTATAGTATGGATTTTCTTTGCTTTCACGTTTTCTAGGTGCCTGATTACTCTTCGATAATTCCTTGATATCTACTTTACTGTATTATATTTTTCTGATTTATGTTTTCTCCTATTTTCTTGTATATTTCTATTCTTTAAATATTTCCATAGTTCTACTTTTGTGTACTTATGTTATATATGGAAGAATTTTACTTGCATGTTTTGGTACCTTATTGGATTTCAACTCACTGTTTTATTTTTCTCCCCTTCAGATACCAGTCGGGCAGGCATAGGTAGAGCTTAGCGAGGAGTTGGATGAAATCTTGGAGTCCTTGAGGACTTGGAATTTTTGATATTGTTAATGTAATGTCTAAATTGTGGATGAAACTATGTATTAATAGTTGTGATATGTTTGTATTCTGTTGGAACTGTAATGATGCTTCCGTAGGTCTATATTATGGATATAATTGCTCTCGCTATTCTGTTACTTGGATTTTGTATAGGTTCTAAATGGTATCTCTCGTATGGATTTTGGTGTAGTAAATAGAATAGCTAAAATAAAGTCATGGATGATATGGTAGTTTGTGATCCTATATATATGTATTGTAGGATGAATGGTGATATTTATTTAGTTGCGTACTTGTACAGGTTCTTTTGAATAGATTGTAAATTTTGGTTTTCAGTCCAATGGTAGAGAAAACTCTGCCAAAATTTCTGTAAATTCTATGAATATTAGTTTCGTCTGTTTAATGACTAAAGATCTTTAAAGGATAAGGATCCGTTCTGTCATAGATTGGTTTTGCTTCTGAATTTGGTAGATTGTCATGATGTCTTCCACGTATCGATATTGAGGAAGTATGTATTTAAATTATTAGCATGTGATCAAGTTTGAGCCATTTTAGATTGATGGTAATTTATCTTATGTTGAGGTTTTGGTTTAGATTTTAGACAAAAAGAATCAAGTTGAGAAACAAGACAATCTTATTGGTTAAGGTGCTGTGGAGAATTTGACCTCATCCTATTTGTTGAAATTTTGAAGTGCATAAATTTTGATAATGAAATTTTTTAAGGAGGAGAGAAATGTAAGACTGGAATTCTTAATTTATAGTAAATATAATTAATTAAACTAATATAATTAAAATTAAGATTAAAGAATGTAAAAAATTAGATTAATAGTCAATATTGAATTATATTACATCAAGTTATGGGATGCCCAAATGGTACTAGAGGCACACCAGTGCGTGAGAAGCAGTTAGACTCGCGCCAAAGGAAAGCTTGAGGCACGCTTGTGCACTGAAAACTGTGGCATCAACACCGAAGGCACACGAGAGTCATGCTCGAGCGTGGCAATTCAGAAGTATCAGCAATCGAAGCATGCCTGAGTGGTGCTCGCGTGCCACTCTATATAAATAAGACATCCGACTCATTTTTCTACCAATTTTTTAGAGTTTTTGAGAGAAAAGTGAGAAGCAGTCGAGGAGGAGAGGAAGGGAGAGGAAGCCAAGGAATTCAAATTTAAGTTTATCAAAGTTTGAATTGTTGTAAATTGGAGTCAAGCAAGTGTATATCAAGCTTTCATTCTATTGTTGTTGTTCTTTATTAAATTGCTTGAACCTCTCTTTCTTCAAATACTCATACATAACATGATTTTGAAGTTATGATATATACGTTGAGAATGCATATGAATTTCTACTAGTTCTTCTATAATTATGCATGAAATTCTTGTCCAAACATATGAATAATGTTATATTTTGTTGAATTATGAAACTACTCTACATGCATGACTTAAATTCATGGTTTAGTAGCCTTACATGTGATGAATTTTGTATGCCTTACTACTGCATGTTGTAGACTTAAAATATAGGCTCACATGTTTGCATTTTTAGAAAATTTGGCCTTGCATGTGTAATATTTGAATTAGAATTGAAGAATTGTTCTCCCTTGTTGATTTTTGCTAAATTTTAATTCCTACGTGTCTTAAACTCATACAAGAACTTATACATAATTTAAACTATCAAATATAACTCTAACATGAGATGGGTAATATACACAATTTAACCTGTGCAGTCTAAAATTTAATACGCTTATTGAGTTATGCATATTTGTTGAAATTTCTACATTTAGTTGCTAGTTTAGCATTCCATATTTTAAAATTTATCATGGCCAAATTTTACAGAATGTTATACATGAAATTAATGAATGTTTGAAGAAAAACTCTATAATTAAGTTAAGAAATATGATTATTTTCTCCAGGAGTGAGAAAATTAAGAAGTATGAAGAAAAATGTAGAACTTTTCTAAAAATTTGTATTGGACCAAAGTTATTATTCAGCTGGATAGTACATTATTGTATACCTTAGCATATTATAATTGTATATAGATATCCGAACCTATCATTTGGGGGTGAGAAAAGACATTCAACCCCGTCTTTAGTGTGATACATAGACGGCCTACTTACGAGTTTAAATAATAACATATGATATTTGGTTGTGTGAAAGTATACACAACCAAGGTTTCAATTATCTGTTCATTTAGTCGGTAAGGTCTATTAACCCTGATCCCTAAAAAGAATTAGAATTGAGTATTATTTCATGATTTGAATTGAGTAAGAACATGTTAAGATAAACCTGAAATTCTACATAAGCTATTCATACAATTATTATGAAATTACATGTCATATCATTAAAAGCTAATGTATTGATTATTTTGATATAGTTTAAATGTAATGTATAAATATTCATTGATATATTATATTCATTTTTAATTATTTAGTTTATTCATTACTATTTTTACTAACCCTTTAGATAAGAGGCTCAAATGCATATAGGATGAATAGGAATGAAGAGTAATGGTGTTCGAAGAGTTTAGATTTGAGTTTATGCTATATTTATTGTCATCTTATGGCTTTTGGACAATTTTATATAGATTGAAAATGATGTTTTATGGATCTGAACAGCATTTAATATGTCTAAACATTGTATTGTGGCTTTTGAATAATAGTCGGTGTATTATTATGAGTTTGAATAGCTTAATCTGTTATTTAGTATTTTGAACAGATTTTGATTATGATAAGTGATGTAATTTAGGTTGATATTTAGGTTCTGGACAGTTTTATCGATGTTCTAAGTTATTATAGTAATGTATGTGTATGTTAGGTAGATGATAATTTGGATTGTCAGTAGTAATTAGATGGTTTGTTTTATGATTTATTCTTCCGCAAATGTATATTATGATTTGATGACAGCATCACTCTTTACGTAAGGTCCGATGTCATGATTTGGTCGGTATTAAAACCATATAAAATATGGCATGAATTGGATCATGTATATAATTTAAATTATTTTAATTGGTCAGGTTGAGGTATTGACGTATAGTTCACATCCATGTTTAATTAATTGGTTAATTAAGTTGCTATTCGGATAATTAATAATTATTTAAATGCTTATTTTGAGATCGATATTTGGGACACAACAGTTGGTAACCAATATTTGTTTTGACCCCATGAGGACTGAATGGTCCCTAGCTAAGTGAGAGGACACATATGTATTTAATGAATAGGGAAGGGAGATCCATGACGTCATATGCAAGAATGATAAAATGGGGAAAGGAGTTCTTTGGCCGTGGCTTGGTAGAGGCTTTTAGATGTTGTGAGATTCCTGATCTAAAATATAATAATTAGGAGGTGATCAAAATAATAATAATCAAAATTATGCTTAAAATGTGAAAAAATTTGATGTCGGAAGCTTATGTAGGAAAATTGCGCTTGTCGCCTGATGAGCACCCAAGGCCCCACTTAGGCACAAATAGTAGAACCGCAGTGCCCTAGGTGAGGCCAAGGCGGGAATAACAGAACCATCACGCTCGATGACAGCTCGAGCACGGGCCCAGGCGTGATTTCCAGTAGTCCACCACTCAACTACCGCTTGACTAGCACCTGAGGCGCTAGTCGGGGTATTAAAACGTGCGAGGGTTTCTCACTCATCATTTTTCAACCGTTTTTCAGAATAGAGAGAGAGAATGAAGGGCTAGAGAGAGAAGGAGGAGATTGACGCCCGTGAATCCGAATTCGTTCAAGAACAAGTTATTAAAGTGGTGATTGGGTTGAGTCAAGTGTACTCATACGCTCCTTTTCCGATCTTTCAATTTTTATTCGTTCTCTATCGGCTATTATCATTCCGATACTCACCCAAATCATGAAAAATATGTAACTAATAATTATTGCTTAGAGTATTTATGGTTTATTGTCCTTTTTTTCCTTCGATTCAACTAGTTTGGCTTCACAAAACCCTAAACTCGCGCCCAGCTCGGTTTGCTTCCTTCCCCTTGAATTTTAACGCCTTTTGCCCCCTAATTATGAATTATCATGTTCTAATAATGCATATACATCAGCCGAGCATCCGATCTCATAAGTATCGAATAGTTCGTGACATCCGGAAGCTCTAAAAACAGCCTTGGCACTGTTCACACGAGACAAATAAAAATTTTGCATGTTTCTACCCTACCTAATTGTTATAAAATTTATGTTTAATTATATATGTCTAATTATAAGCCTTGGAATTATATGTTTGTGCTCCGTTGTAAAGGAAATACGTCCTGGTGGCCTCCAAAGTGATAATTGCCAAATGGTGGTAAGGAATTCTAGTCTTTCCTATACGTCATGATGTCCATGCATCCAAATTAACTTGTGAAACGATTTAAATCCAAAGAAAAGATAATAATTGTACAAATATTTGGAGGAAAATCCACAACATGTTATGTGATTGAATTGCTCTCTCGGATGGAGAAAATTGTGACTAAAAGAATTATGGTGGACTTTCCCTCAAGGAATATGAAATCATGAAACTATAACCATAGATTTGTGTTACAGTGGGTAATATCCCTTGGCATGCCATTAGTATTACAGTGGATACTTAAGGATTATCCGGGCCATATGTTTAGTGGGTGATGCTCTTGGCAAGCATTAGGATATTATTGTGGAAGGACGATGACTGCTTTGGGGCCCCGGGAGATATGGGGGCATATGGTTATGGCTCGTCTACAAGCATTATATGTAGATGGACCGCCTCTAGATCGATAATAGGAGCTTACGTCCTTAGATCATGTGCATGACATGATCCTTTCATCGTACTCTCACACCTTTAGCTAGTAAGGCCTATTGGCCCTGATCCGTAAAGATAAATGTAAATTGAAAAACGCATTGAATCATGTTTCATATCGTCATACATCCGTACATATCGCTTCCACCTCATTCCCTGTTCCTCTTGTATATATATCATTGATCATTTATTTATAATACACTTGTTGAGTTGTTAACTCACCCTTACTTCTTCTTTCCTTCCATATGAGCATGCACTTATGTCAAATAGCTCCAATAGGCGGCGGTCTAAAAATCTTCAACCAACTCATCTGTTTACTCTTTTTCATCGGTAGCTCTCTTTGTCTCATCTAGAAGAAAAAACACTAAAAGCGATGGTAGGCCGCTGACAAGGTACGTGCACGTGAGCGATAAAACCACCATGATGCGAAGCGGTCATGTAAGTGCGGAAGAGCGAAGGTTTTAGACAAAAGTAATTCCAGGAAAGCATTGAAAATCATACTTTGCGGTATTACCTTTCATATAACGAGAAATCGGTTCGGTAAAAGCGGAGATCGTACTTGATGGCTGTAATCGGTGCGGTAACCCGATATACTTGGTCGATGAGAACCCCAAACGGAAATTAGAAATCGGGGAGCCGGAAGCGTAACATGTCGAAACGGTCTGAACTTGCTAGCGTACCCTACTAGCGGAGAGGCGAGTGATCGAGATAGATTGTGTTCCTCCCACCTGATCAAGACCCGGCAGGTATCCGTCTCGAGGGATCAGAACGAGTGCCACCCGAAGGTAGGCCTGTAGCAGAGAAATTTTCTCTGGCCCATGCGCTTGGAGCCGAGGCGGACCACAAATAACTCCATGGGCCATGTTATCCTCGATTACCACCGGAAAGTCTAAGGCATGTAGGAGAACTATCGGCCAAAGTCGAGTCAGGGTCCTAGAATAGCTATAACATAAATAGCCTCTTTACGTAATCATAGTTTCAAAATTCACTTTAGATGCGTGCGGTAGCGGTCTCATGAAACTCCTTGGACTAAATTCAACGATGTGCATGGCTTCGTCGAGTACATGTCAGTGATTTTACTGAAACAAATTATACGGAAAACGTTACGATGTCAGTGCTTTCTTCATTGGAACTTTGGTTAAAAACTACTAAAACCCTTTCATTTTCGTGCTTAGTGCATCTCAAAACTTTCGGACCCAAATCGGTCTCTTACATGTACATATTTCATGAACTTAATATCATAGATGCCGTAAATATACATTAAATCATGTAATTTACTCAAACTACACCACATTTTTCGAGCTAGGTTTCATCATATACTTTTCGAAAAATTGAACACCTTTTTCATGCTTCTTCATGAAATCGCGAAGCCAAATTTTGCAATAAACATGGAAAAACACAAATCTAACAGAAGTAATCCCAGTAAACATGCTTCGTTACTTTAAACATGCATCATCAACATTTTAGAGCATTTTCAACGGTTTTAAAGCACGAGAAATCGGTCTGATGAAAAACAGCGTCAAGTACACTTGCACAGCTCGCTCTACAATTATTTTACCGGATCGGATCGGGCAGTGGTCTCTCCCCTTTCTTCCTCTTCGTGCTTCTTTGTTGTGCCTCAATTTTCTCTCTCTATAACACATATCCTTTAATCGGCATTTTAAAAAGTATTACCTGGCTCGTCCGATATTTTGGAAGAAGTAGTACCAGTATACAGTGCGTGAGCGATTGCACACGTGTACAAATCGGTTGATTCTCGGTTTTGGACATCAGCGGGTAATCTATAGAACGAGGCATGGGTAACTATAATCCCAAATCAATTTATACATTTAACTCCAAATAGAAGCTCAAATGGTGTCGGGCGCGGGTCGAGGGCTTCGCGAATGAATTTCCATTAAATTCCACAATTTCGGATAAACAATTACGGAATTCTTTCAGCTCCGGATGCCACAAGCGGGTCAAATCTTAGGAGTGGCATCGGTCGATTAATACATTACAATTGGGATACGGGGATTCATATTCTAGGATCATTTCATCATTTCACGAGAAGAAGGTGACAACACGCAAAATCCACCTTCGGTCTCGGGTGAGCGATATGAGGCGCCCCTTTACTTGGCTCGGGCCTTGTGTCGCCCAGGTCAAAAGCGTGCGAGATCGGACCCCGGCAGACATATATACATCATTGGGGCGTGGCGATTCCAATTTTGGGGTCAATTTCATGATCTGAGGCAGCCGAAATGGAAACCCCAAAATCCGTAGGTTAGGAGTTTGATGGCCACCGGGAGGCGAATCGGATACGAATGGACAACTAACAGCATTTTCATGGACCTCGAGGCATGGGTTTCAATATCCTAACATTCTCAGGTAGGTATCGGCACAAAATACCATGAAAATACACAAAATATCGAAAGAGAGCGAAGTGGAGTATGAGAGGCACTTGCCTCGTGGCGTGCTTTCACCTTTATACGGCTTTCGGGCGGAATCGGACTCCCGGGCTCGATCTCCTTCTTCTCTCTCGATCGCGCCCCTCTCTCTCTAAAACCCTCGTAGGTCGCGAAATGAGGAAAACGAATGCAGGCGCGGGCGAATATATTTGCGCCGGCCGCTCGAGCTCCCATCGGCCGGGCGGCGGCGACCGAGGCCACGGGCGGTTACGCTTTATCCGCTCTCGAGCCGTGGCTCAGCGCCCAAGCAGCGCAAACCTCTTTGAGGCTCAACAACCCGGACCGAATGATTTCCCGATTTACTAGTTAGGTTCTTTGAGCTTTAGATTCATTTCTCCGTACCTTTTGAATACAATTTACCTATTTTTAACTTAATTATCTCCCAATTATCATATTCAAGAACTCGGGTCGTCACATTCTCCCCCACTTAAAGAAATTTAGTCCTCAAAATTTAGCAATCTCAATTTTACATAATCACTGGGTAATCTTTCTCGCATCCAATCTCATCCCCTCAACGATTATTCTAGGAACACCGAGCATTGAATCGTTTCTAATCCTTATCACAAGACAAATTCTTAGCCTCTAGCTTGGCCTACCCCAAACACATATCAATTTTCTTAGCCATCGATTCCAAGGAGACTTCTGTACCGATCTCTTAATTCTCAAAAGTGACCTAAAATAATGCCGACCATTTTCTCAGCCCAAAGCCATTAACACGAAGCAAATCCAGTGGACTTCCACCTTAGTTCATTCGAGCTTTGAAGGAACACGATCCATGAGGAACCTCATCCTCATTCCAAAATCTAGGGCCATAGCCCTGATACTCTGTTCTAACGGCTACTACGATTAGTCGTCTAACCATCAATTATCCCATTGAGAAATGTTACCACTACATCAAATTCAACTTGGCGTCTCAAAGATCATTTGATCAAGTCCTTACTAAGGTTTTAATGCCAACCTAACTCACAATCAAACTTTAAATTAGGGATGATTTAAATTCCGCCCATTTATTGGTAATTCGACAACCGACCATCTCAGAATATACAACCCATATCGAAACCCAAAAAATTACAGCCACCCGATTGAGCAATTCTAGAATAGCTCTAAAAGGAATCCACAACAATCGGCGTCGATTTCGACATAACCTCAATTATCGGTCGTTTAGATAACTCGTAGAGTCTTCCCTTCGATAACATTCTCGATCAAATGATTTACAAGAAAGACAATATCAATTTCTTGATACCTCGTCGAAATTCAAACTCATGCTTCAAATCCAGCCCTGATTGTGGACGTTATCTTTTACCCGATCCGACCATATTAGCGTGCGGTTCGTCACGAACTACTATTAAGATCGGTCTGACTTAACACTTTAACTATCTCAAGTTCATACCTTATCGCCTGATCAATCACAAGGCGATAGGTTTGCACCCGATTCTTCAGATTGGCCCGATAACTTACCGGCAGAATCATTTTAAATCACGACAAGATTGACACCACAAGATGGTTTAAGTTAACTCAACCAATAGTATCCACGAACTCAAAAGTATCACAACCCGACTCCACTTGCATCGAACTTAGATCCTTAGTCCTGGAATCACAAAACCATAAACATCATCGGGGTCTTGAAGACTTGAGTGTTGTGACATCACGATTGAGAAATTTCATTTCCAATCTCAGAAGCCCGATCCACATATTTTTCGCATGCACCATCACACGAACTCTAATCACGGTGCGGGATTTCCTCGTTTCCAAGATCGAGAGGGATACAACCATTCTCGATCCAACACCCAGTACTATCTATAACCAGATCATAGTTTCCAAATCCCTTCGGGGAAAACATTTATCAAAATTTGTACATGAACATCCACTTTGATGCATCCGTTGCCCTTCAGAATGCTAGATCACCTTCGTACTACTGCAAAGCCTAGGACCCCACAACCAATCTCTTTCTTAAAGGTCTAGTTGCCTTAATTCTCATTTCTATTCCCTACGAGTGCAGCCCTTAGAGATTCAATCCTATGCTTCCAGCACCCCAGTCGATCGATTCCTAAGGCATCTCGATTCTCGATACCAATTGTGGCCAAGCGGTTTTTTTCCTCAAAAGCTTCCGTCAAACGGATACATAATTCTTGATCTAATTAAGGCAAGACTTACTGAAATTTGGCGAGTCTCCTTTATGTGGATGAAATCCCCCGAAAATACAAGCACAACAATATTCATCCATAACAAGCACACAACTATCCATCATTCACAATTCCTCTGACAATCATTCACAATTCCTGACAATCATTCCACGGGGATCCTATGTGCCATCCATGGCACAAATCCAACACTAAAAGCAATTACTATTCTAACAGATAAATAACGAGATGCCATCTAGGACACGGGAAATCAGTATAACGGAAGTACACTTCTGACCTGCGAAAGCATAGCATATTCTCTTTTACTATCATACATACATTTCACATGCTTGTTATACAAAATTCCACATGTTCTATAACATCGGGGACAAGAAGCGGTATATAAACATCATGATTCTAGCTAAGCCCCCCATCAACGAGGCTCCTCCAAAATAGCTCAATAGGCGGCGGTCCTCAAAAATCTTCAAGCAACTCTTCTCTGTTTACTTTTTCATCAGAGCGGTAGCTCCTTGTCTCATGCAGAGGAAAAACACTAAAAGCAGGTGGCCGAGGCCAGGCAAAATACGTGCCGCGTGGCGATAAAACCATGATGCGAGCGGTCATGTAGCAGTGCAGAGAGCGAGCGGTTTTAGACAAAAAGTAATTGGAAACACTGAAAATCATGCTTTGGCGGTATACCTTTCATATAGCAATCAGTTCTCGGTAAAAAACGTAGAATCGTAAGCTGATGGCAGTGGGAATGCATTTATAGTGCGGGAGTCGGTAAACGGAGCCAACAATCAGGAAATCGGGAATCGGGAGCGGAAGCGGTAACATATCGAGCAGTCACAGAACTTGCTAGCGTACCTACTAGCGAGGGGCGAGTGATCGAGGATAGATTGTGTTCCTCCACACAATCCAAGACCGAGAAGCGAGGGTATCCCATCTCGAGGATCGAGCAGAGTGCCACCAGAAGGTAAGCGTGTGGGATTTCCTCGGCCGTAACGCCCGAGAGCGGGGCGGACCACAAATAACTCCATGGAGCGAGTTATCTCGATTACTGCCGGAAAGTCCTAAGGCATCATAGGAGAACCTATCCCGGTAGAAAATTATGCCGGGTCTAGAATAGCTATAACATAAATGGCCTCTTTGTAATCATAGTTTCAAAATTCACTTTCGATGCGTGCGGTAACGGTCTAAAACTCCTTGAGACTAAATTCAGCGGTGCATGAAAATTGTCGATTACATGTCCGTGCAATTTTTTAGAAACAAATTATACGGAAGCTTCGATCACGATGTCAATTAACTTTCTTATAACTGGAACTTTGGTTAGAAACCACTAAAACCCTTTCATTTTAGGTGCTTAGTGCATCTCCAAAACTTTCGGACCCAAATGGAGTCTCTTCACATGTACATATTTCATGAACTTAATATCATAGATGCCATGCGCCATACATTAAATCATGTAATTTACTCAGAAACTACCACATTTTGAGCTAGGGTTTCACTCGTTATTCTTTTTTGAGAGAAATTGAACACCATTTCATGCTTCTTCAATTGAAGCCAAATTTTGCAATAAACATGGAAAACACAAATCTAACCCGAGTAATAAAGTAAACATGCTTCATGTACTTTAAACATGACATCATCAACATTTAGAGCATTTTCTGGTTTTAAAGCACGAGAAATCGGTCTGGTGAAAAACGCGTCAAAGTACACTTGCACGAGCTGGCCTCTACAATTATTTACCGGATGGATCGGAGCAGTGGTCTCTCCCCTTTCTTCCTCTTACGTGCTTCTTTATTGCCTGAACTTTCTCTCTCTACAAATACATATCCTTTAATCGGCATTTTAAACAAGGAAGTATTACACAATATCGTCCGATTTACTAGTTCTGGTTCTTTGAGCTTTCCAATTCATTTCTCCCGTACCTTTTGAATACAATTTACCTATTTTAACTTAATTATCTTCCAATTATCATATTCAAGAACTCGGGTTGTCACAACTTAGCTATACAATATTGTATGGATAAAGAATTTGTATAAATTATTTTGATACATATGGATATTTATGAATGTGATGTTGATGTTGGATGTATATTTAGTTTCCATTAAATATGATGGATATTATGCTTCCGCATGTTTCCTTTTGTGGTTATGCTGGGTTTCCTAGTTGGCATCTTTTTTGGACCGACATCATACCAGAGTTTTGACGTCAAGGCCACCTGTGGTATTGTGGTGGCTTGGGAAATCATGTGTATTTTTTGTAGTGTATATTTGTGGTTGTTATAAAGGGTTTGTATAGGATTTATATTTGACGGATGTCCATTTTATATACGAAACTTTGCCGAATTTTTGCTAAAATTTTTTGATCTGTCACAGAGGTCAAGTTGAAAGCTTTACATATTTATGTTTTATATGGTAGACCTCCAGATTCACTAATATTTAAGGAAAAGTAATTGAGTAACTCTTTAAGGTAGTAGAAACCCTTACTATTCTTGACATGAGATTACATTTTGGTAAGTTAATATGTTGGTTTGCATGGCTACAAAGTAGTATGATAAGGACTTATATGTATTCTAATGATTTGCCTTGCTTATTTTAGTAGATGTTAGGGAATGGATGTGAGGTTCCCAAAACAAAAATAGAATTAACATAAGGCTAGGAATAATTAAAAATAGAAAGAACTTGGTAGAAATGCAGGGACTTTTAATGATGACGCATACCCGAAGCTCCCCGCTCATCACACGCTCGAGTCATCGAGCCCGAACCAGGAGCCACTGCGCGTGCGCTCGAAGCCCGCTCGGCAGACCTTCGAAACCAGAGCTCTCTCGCTCGACAGGCGCTCGAGCTCCTTCGAGGAGCCCTCGAATCTCAGGCCTTCGGAGACCTCGACGGCTCGCTGCTTGCTCGTCGGGCGCTCGGGCGGCCAGCGACTATAAATAAGCGGCCAGCAGGTGGCCTGGCCATGGGCGAGAAGGAGAGAGGAGGAGAGGGGAGAGAGAGAAGAGAGGAGAAGCCACGCGAAGGGAAGGAATGGAAGCTTTGGTCAATTCCGACACAAGCTAGTTGGAGAAAATGTGAAGCACATGAGGCAAGTATTCTCATACTCACTATTTGTTGTACTGTGATTATTAATGGTATTATCGTTCCGATACCCACCCAAACTATGAAAATTATATAGCCCATGATTAATGATGAAAAGAATATATGATTATTTGTTCGATTTGTTGCCGATTCACTTGTTTCGGTATCACAAACCCTAACCCCACGCTATATTCAGGTTCACTGTTTTCCCCCTCCAAATTATGTTAATCTCTCCTCAAAATATGCATCACCCACGTCCCAAATATGTACATATCGGCAGGCCTCGAAAATCACAGGTAATTAGCGTTTGCAGGCGCAAGGACCTCAAAATACCTCATGTTACTGTTCACCCGAGGTGAACAACTAAATTGGCATCTTTCACTCTTGTATTATCCTAAATTAATCCTAGAAATGAATCACCACATCCCGACCATGCATACATAATAGCCGGACGATCGATCTCATGAAATTCTATCCGTTCACAATGACGGATCCACTTAACTAAATGCTATTACGAGTTTTACATGAAATAAATGAAAAATATGCATCCCCTTGCTATGAAAACTTTGACTATGAATATTTGAAATTGTAAGATTCAAAAGCAGGCTCAGGAGGACTGATGTGATTGGTTCATCAACGGTAAGGAATTCCAATTCCTCTTGAATCTTATTAATCATGCTTATAAGATGAATTATGAAAAATGCTAAAGTCCCCAAGTGAAGATGAAAGCAGATGGAAAATGAAAACGAGAAGAAAGTCCCTGATGGATATGTGATTGATGAAACCTCCGTGTGGCGGGGATATGATATATGAGATACGGTTGACTTTCCTTGAAGGAATTATGGAAAATAGAATCATGAAACAAGGACCATGGACTCTTAGGCAGGTAGTATTCTGCCAGACATGGCCGTCCATCGGTATAAGCGAAGAATACTTGGGCCGTGTAATGCAGCTGCAATATGCGAGGTGGTGGAGTGTCCGTGTCACGCCCAGCAGGATACTATTGGAAGGAAACAGGCTACAGTACCCGGGGGAATGGGGCGTCACGATAAGGCACGATGTGCCTGGCCTTTTGAGGAGGGTCGTTAAAGATAATCCCTCAAGGCCTTAGATCATGTGGAGTATCATGATCCTTTCCTCATTTTACTAGCATCGTTTGCTAATACGACCTACTAGCCACTGGTCACTAAAGATTGAAGTAAAAATAGAAAGCATGATTGAACAACAATTAAATGTTCGAAATGATAGTGGCAATCGATACTTCTAAGCGTTCCTTCCCTCTCATGTCTCATGTATTTCAAATACATATTTGCTCCTTTTTCATTGACATATTTATATTCTTCCGCGATCTGATAGTGACGTATGATTATAGCTGGCTGACGATAGCTCACTCTTGCTATCATTGTTTTCCTCCCAGGATAAAGCATTTAGATAGAACAGGAGGCTTGCTTGGCGGACTAGGCAGGGGGCCGGCAAGTGGTAAAAGAGTTGGGTATAGAGTTTGATCGAATATGAATAGCCACTCAAGGTCGGGTATGGATCGTAGTTGTTATTTTATTTGTTATGCTTCATGATTCATGGTATCATAGTATGCTTCAGCGTTTTCTTTTGATGTTTCAAGTTTTTAGGTTATTAGATGGCATCTCTCTCTAGATCTAATACGGTAAAGTCGATCTTTTGTATTGAAGCCGGGAATGATATGGCAAATTTGAGATCTATTGTGTAATGTTTGTAGGCTATGTACGAGGTCCTTGATAAATATATGCTTGTAGAGCCTAATTAAACAGTTGAATATCGGTCTATCGTCCGGTTATAAAGGGAACTTTGAATTTTTCGTAGTAGGCGTACTTGATATTTTATTGTGGAGGGTTATTTAAGGAAAATAGCATGGTTTTGTCACAATTGGTATCGGAGAAAAGGAGATGCCTTAGGTTTGATCTGAATCTTATCTTAGAAGGATAGGATAGAATAAGATTGAAGTCGATGTAGTGCCTAAAGGTATTTGCAGCATTGGTGATCCAGGGCAATTGGGTTGCAAGCTGTGGAGGTCGAGGAGGATGGTGTGTTGCTTGGCACCTTGATCTTGAAATTTGATTGGTATTAAAAGTGGGTCTTTGGACTGATTAGTGATGATTCGAGCCTAAGCTATCTAATCTCGGTTTGAGGGTTTGAGATTGATCGACCCTTGGTTGAAGTTCTTCGGTGGAAGGTTGAGTTAACTTGGGAATGTGTAAAGAATAGGTGGAGCCATCTCGAGATTAGTATAGTGGAAGTTAATTTTGAGGTAAATCCCGTCTAGGATAGCAATTCATAAATCGGTTCGAAAATAATAATTCGGTAGAGGCATTTAGGTAGCCCAAGTCATGTATAGCTGAAGACATAAATTTCGAAGACTTGGGAATGCTCTGCGGTCACCTCCATGTTTGTCGAGAATATAGTGTGCAGCCCTTGATAGATCGGGAGTAAAATTGATCTTAGTTGATCGGGGTGTGAGTAAGATCGTTGGGTCTCAGAGGATTAAGAGATATGTGTTAGGAAAGTTTCGTGGAATAATGATGGTGCCGATGAGACCTTTGGGAGTGTGTCTCAAAAAGTAGTAGTTCAATCACAAAATTTAAGAATGTCTTTAGTTATGGAAAGGTTTGGTGTTTTATATTAGGGTCTAAGGTTTAAGCTCAAGCATTAGGGTCACTGTTGCTTGGCCAGGTTGTAAGGATCTTGGGTGTAAGGATCTTGGGAAATTTTGATTTTAGTATGAACTTGAAGATAGCCAAGTTTAAGCCCTAATCTAATCTTAATAATAGTTCGGTAGATAAATGTGATCTTGATATAGATCGACAAAGGATGACATCTTACCTGCCCAGGTTGTAGGATTTGAAGCATGATTTGAATCGATCGAGGTATCAAGAAATTAATATCGTCTTTCTTGTAAACCATTTTGATCCAAAGGAGGATTCAGCTGAATATCTTTGATCATGTGTTGAGGTCATGTCAAATCAATGTAAATTGTGAGGATCTTAAGCAGGCGTGGAAGTATCGGCTTAGGTATTGTAGTAACATACTCGAGAACTTTCAAGATAAATGGATGAACCAATAAGATGATTTACGAACTTCAAAATGATTAGAAGATTAGTTAAATTTTCAAGGATGATGAGGGCATAGTCCATGAAGCGATGAAAGGCTTGATGGGGGTGAATCGCTCTGGGTCTATAACTTGACTTTTGTAGATCAAAGGAAGTTGTAGCCAGGTGGCATTCAAATTATGGATATGGCCACTATGAAGTTCAAAAACGTCTTGCAAGTAAGGTTTGTAAGATTTGAAGCATGAGTTTGAATCGATCGGTATCAAAAAAGTAATATCGTCTTTCTTGTAAACCATTTGATCCAAAGGAGGGATTCAGGCTGAATATCTTTTGATCGGTAATTTGAGGTCATGTCGAATCAGTAAATTATTGAGGATCTTAAGCAAGACCCATGGAAGTATCGCTTAGGTATTGTAGTAACATACTCCCGGAACTTTCAAGATAAATGGATGAACAATAAGATGGTTTCTGAACTTGAATTGATTTAGAAGATTGAGTTAAATTTTCAGGATGATGAGGCATAGTCCATGAAGCGATGAAAAAGGCTTGATGAAATTTGAAATCGCTCTGCAGGTGTAGCTTGACTTTTGTAGATCAAAGGAAGTTGTGCCCCGATGGCATTCAAATTATGGATATGGCCACTATGAAGTTCAAAAGCGTCGGTTGGGTTTTGTTGATTCATCGGCGTCTTATGAAATTTTATGGGTTTGATCATTAAACCATATACGGGTTTATACTAAAGTAACTACATTAAGGAATTTAAAGTATTCATGGTATGAGTAAATTACCAAGTTAAGTCATAAATTACAAATAACTATTACCTCACATGTTCAGGTATGAAAAGAATGTGAATTTAGTTGAGAAATGCCTGAAAAATCTTATGGTCCTTTGGGAACATAATTTTGAAAATCAACAAGACTATGAGTGATGAATAATTGGGGAAGTTAGTGTGGTAGAAGCACATGATCGTTTTGAGGCAAATCAAAATTGTTAAGAGATTGTCACTAGTGAGGCGTTAAACGTAGAAAAGATTTGTAATTATTAGAACAAAAGATAAAAAGTAGTTTTTTGGTAACCGAATGGGGTGATTGATGTTCATGACATTTTGGTTGATCTGATGGGTCGACCAAGTTATCATGGGATGTAATGCCTTTGAGAAATATTAAGGTTATATTGCTTTCACGTATTAATAGGGAGTACCTTTGAGAAAAGTAGGGGAGAAGTAGAAAAATTGTATACCCTTCCACGAGTATGTCGAAAATTGGCCATTGAGGTTTTAAGTAAAAACCTAAGAGTAGTATCCTCAGAGTTAGGACAGATTCATTTAAAAGATTGAAAGTAAACCTTAATATTTTTTCTTGGGAATGTAGGCATTAATGTTGACCATTGATGTTATGAGTCTTTGGATTTGAATGACTTTGGAGTTCCATAGGTAAATGTGAAAGATGAATGTTTGGTAAATCAAAATGATTGGGTGATAGAGCGTCGTAGGAAGATATCATCGTGTTCCGATTAGGTTCAATCGGCTCATTAATATGCCAGATAGGCTCTTTGCAGTTCTTTAAGTAACCAAATTTTGAAGATCACGGATATTGATGGAAGGTCCTGCCCACTTTTGGGATGATTGTAATGATTATAGTTTTGAATATAAGATAATTGGATGTTTGGGAAACTAATCGAAGTAAGCGCGGCGGAAGTATTGTGGGCCTGACAAGTCCCACAGTCAGGATCTTAAGCCTAATGGTTGGAATTTTAAGATTTTTGGGTAATGATTCAAAGTTATATTGATTTTTGAGTTATGATTAGCCTTAAAGGAGACGGTAGTTGAGCAGATACATAAGAATTGTCTTCTCGGTGTGACTATCCTATGATCATTTTAATCAAGGTTGCCGTATATTCTAGTTTTATGATCGGGCTATATATTTTAGAAAATGTTAGTTTGCCGATTACTAATAAAATGGTGGAAATGTAAATCATTCCGACTTTAAAGTCGATTGTGATTGAAGGTTTGCATGAAACTTTAGTAACATTTGATCAAATAAGAATTTGGTCGACTTCAACTTAATCTTTGCCATTGGGTAATAAAAAAAAAAAAGGAAATTTTATGCTCGAGGAGTTCTTTGAAAGGCAACTTAGACATACCCAAACAATCTAAGTTTACCTCCAAATATGATTTGAGGTTGGTCAAAATTCGGACGAGAATTTTATAAGTGGGGAGAGTTGTGAGTTCCCAAAACAAAAATAGAATTAACAAGGCTAGGAATAATTAAATAGAAGAACTTGGTAAAAATCTAGGACTTTTAATGATGGCGCCACCCGAAGCTCCCGCTCATCACTGCGCTCGGAGTCGCTCAGGCCCCGAGCGAGGAGCCACCGCCGTTTGATGCGCGCTCGAAGCCCGCCCGACCGGGCGCCTTCCGAGAACCTTACGGGAAAGCTCTGTCGATAGGCGCTCGAAGGCTCGCTCGGGGAATTTTCGAGAATTCTCCACGAGCCTTCTAGAACCTCCCCGACCGCTCGGCGCTCGCTGGCAGGCGCTCGGGCGGCCCGACGACTATAAATAAACGGCCAGCCAGCGGCTCCAGCCATGGCGAGAGAAGGAGAGAGAGGAGGAGAGAGGGAGAGAGAAAGAGAGAGGAGGAAACCCACGCGAAAGGAAAGGAAAATGGAAACTTTGGGTCAATTCCGAGCACAAGCTAGTTGGAGAAGAATGTGACACATCGGGGCAAGTATTCTCATACTCACTATTTATTATCTTGTGATTATTAATGGTATTATCGTTCCGACACCCACCCAAACTATGAAAATTATATAGCCCATGATTAATGATGAAAGAATATGTAGTTATTTGTTCGATTTGTTGCCCGATTCACTTGTTTCGGTATCACCAAACCCTAACCCCACGCTATATTCGGGTTCACTGTTTTTCCCCTCAAATTATGTTAATCTCTCCTCAAAATATGCATCACCACGTCCCAAATATGTGTACATATCGACCGGACGTCCGAAATCACAAGAATTGACCCGTTTGCGGCGCCCGGGACCTCCAAAATACCTCATGTTACTGTTCACCCGAGGTGAACAACTAAATTGGCATGCTTTCACTCCTGTATTATCCTAAATTAATCCTAAGAAATGAATCACCACATCCAGACCATGCATACATAATAGCCGGACGATCGATCTCATGAAATTCTATCCGTTTACAATGACTGGATCCCTTAACTAAATGCTATTACGGTTTACATGAAGTAAATGAAAAATATGCATTCCCTTGCTATGAAAACTATGACTAATGAATATTTAAAATTGTAAGATTCAAAAACGGGCTCGGAGGATTTATTGTGATTGGTTCATCAACGGTAAGGAATTCCAATTCCTCTTGAATACTGTTAATCATGCTTATAAGATGAATTATGAAAAATGCTAAAGTCCCCAAGTGAAGATGAGAACGAATGGAAAATGAAACAGAAGAAAGTCCACAATGGATATGTGATTGATGAAACCTCCCGTGTGGCGGGAGATATGATATATGAGATACGGTTGACTTTCCTTCAAAGGAATTATGGAAAATAGAATCATGAAACAAGGACCATGGACTCTTAGACGGGTAGTATTCACGGCCGGCCGTCCCATCCACGGTATAAACCCGAAGAATACTTGGGCGTGTGTTCTGGCTGCTTGTGTAAGCGGTGGTGTCCGTGTCACGCCTTAGGATACTATTGGCTTGGAAGAGCGAGGACTGCCACAGTACCCCGGGGAATGGGGCGATACGATAAGGCACGATGTGCACGACGCCTGTGAGGGTCGTTAAAGATAATCCTCAAGGCCTTAGATCATGTGGAGTATCATGATCCTTTCCTCATTTCTCGCATCGTTTGCTGAGTACGTCCTCACAGCCACAGTCATGAAGATTGAAGTAAAAATAGAAAGCATGATTCAAACAACAATTAAATGTTCAAGAAATGGTAAGCGGCAAATCGATACTTCTAAACGCTCCTTCCTCTCATGTCTCATGATATTTCAAATACATGTTGCTCCTTTTCATTGACATGTTATATTCTTCTGATCGATAGTGACGTATGATTATACTTGGCGAAGCGATAAGCTCACTCTTGCTATCTGTTGTTTTCCTCCCGGATAAGCATTTAGATAGAACAAGAAGCATGACAGACTAGGCAAAATGACAAGTGCGATGGGGATTGGAGTATAGGATTTGATCGAATATGAATAGCCACTTTCGAGTCGGGTATGGATCGTAGTTGTTATTTTCACGGTTTGTTATGCTTCCGCAGTTCATGGTATCATAGTATGCTTCAGCGTTTTCTTTTGATGTTTCAAGTTTTAGGTTATTAGATGGCATCTCTAGATCTAATACGGTAAAGTCGAGAATCTGTATTGAAGCCGGGAATGATATGGCAAATTTGAGATCTGTGTAATGTGTTGTAGGCTATGTACAGGTCCGCCCCAGTAAATATATGCTTGTAGAGCCTAATTAAACGGAGTTGAATATCGGTCTATCGTCCGAGTTATAAAGGGAACTTTGAATTTTCGTATTAGGCATTAACGATATTTTATTGACGGAGGGTTATTTAAGGAAAATAACGTGGTTTGCATCGCGGTGGTATCGAGAGAAAAGGAGAGATGCCTTAGGTTTGATCTGAATCTTATGCCGAAGGATAGGATAGAATAAGATTGGTCGATGTAGTGCCTAAAGGTATTTGACGATTTAATCCAGTCCGAGCAATTAGTTCAAGCGTAGGTCGAGAGGATGGTGTGTTGTGACACCTTAGTCTTGGTGATTGGTATTAATTGGGTCTTTGGACTGATTAGTGATGATTCGAGGCCTAAGCTATCTAATCTCGGTTTGAGGTTTGAGATTGATCGACCCTTAGTTTGAAGTTCTTGGTGGGGAAGGTTGCAGAGTTAACCCGAATGTATATAAAGAATAGGTGGAGCCATCGGCTCGAGATTGGTATGGTGGAAGTTAATTTTGGGTAAATCCGTCCTAGGATAGCAATTCATAAATCGGTTAGAAATGAGTCGATGAGGGCATTTAGGTAGCCCAAGTCATATTATGGTGAAGACATAAATTTCGAAGACTTGGGAATGCTCTGCGGTCACCTCCATGTTTGTCGAATATATGGTGTGCAGCCCTTGATAGATCGGGAGTAAAATTGATCTTAGTTGATCGAGGTGAGTAAGATCATTGAGTCTCAAGGATTAAGAGATATGTGTTAGGAAAGTTTCGTGGAATAATGATGGTGCCGATGAGACCTTTGGGAGTGTGTCTCAAAAAGTAGTAGTTCAATCACAAAATTTAAGAATGTCTTTAGTTATGGAAAGGTTTGGTGTTTTATATTAGGGTCCTAAGGTTTAAGCTCAAGCATTAGGGTCACCTGTTTGTGAATGAGGTACAGTAAGGATCTTAGGCTGTAAGGATCTTGGAAATTTTTACAATTTTTGGTATGAACTTGAAGATAGCCAAAGTTAAGCCTAATCTAATCTTAATAATAGTTCGGTAGATAAATGGCCAGTCTTTGATATGGTGATCGACAAAGGATGACATCTTGCAACTGGGTTGTAGGATTTGAAGCATGAGTTTGAATCGATCGAGGTATCAAGAAATTAATATCGTCTTTCTTGTAAACCATTTGATCCAAAAGGAGGATTCAAAATTTGAATATCTTTTGATCAATAATTTGAGGTCATGTCAAATCAATGTAAATTATTGAGGATCTTAAGCAAGACCTTGGAAGTATCGGCTTAGGTATTGTAGTAACATACTCCAGAACTTTCAAGATAAATGGATGAACCAATAAGATGATTTACGAACTTCAAAATGATTAGAAGATTAGTTAAATTTTCAAGGATGATGAGGCATAGTCCATGAAGCGATGAAAAGGCTTGATGAAATTTGAAATCGCTCTGGGTCTATAGCTTGACTTTTGTAGATCAAAGGAAGTTGTAGCCCCGATGGCATTCAAATTATGGATATGGCCACTATGAAGTTCAAAAACGTCTTGCAACTGGGTTGTAGGATTTGAAGCATGAGTTTGAATCGATCGAGGTATCAAGAAATTAATATCGTCTTTCTTGTAAACCATTTGATCCAAAAGGAGGATTCAGCTGAATATCTTTTGATCAGTAATTTGAGGTCATGTCGAATCAATGTAAATTATTGAGGATCTTAAGCAAGACCGTGGAAGTATCGGCTTAGGTATTGTAGTAACATACTCCAGAACTTTCAAGATAAATGGATGAACCAATAAGATGATTTACGAACTTCGAATTGATTAGAAGATTAGTTAAATTTTCAAGGATGATGAGGCATAGTCCATGAAGCGATGAAAAGGCTTGATGAAATTTGAAATCGCTCTGGGTCTATAGCTTGACTTTTGTAGATCAAAGGAAGTTGTAGCCCCGATGGCATTCAAATTATGGATATGGCCACTATGAAGTTCAAAAACGTCAGTTGGGTTTTGTTGATTCATCGGCGTCTTATGAAATTTTATGGGTTTGATCATTAAACCATATCTGGGTTTATACTAAAGTAACTACATTAAGGAATTTAAAGGTATTCATGGTATGAGTAAGAGCCTTAAGGATTAAGTCATAAATTACAAATAACTAATACCTCACATGTTCAGTATGAAAAGAATGTGAATTTAGTTGAGGAAATGCTGGAAAATCTTATGGTCCTTTGGGAACATAATTTTGAAAATCAACAAGACTATGAGTGATGAATAATTGGGAAATGAAGTTAGTGTCGTGAAGCACATGATCGTTTTGAGGCAAATCAAAATTGTTAAGAGATTTGTCACTAGTGAGGCGTTCGGCATAGAAAAGATTTGTAATTATTAGAACAAAAGATAAAAAGTAGTTTTTTGGTAACCGAATAGGGTGATTGATGTTCATGACATTTGAGTTGATCACGATGGAGTCGACAAGTTATCATGGGATGTAATGCCTTTGAGAAATATTAAGGTTATATTACTTTCACGTATTAATAGGGAGTACCTTTGAGAAAAGTAGGGGAGAAGTAGAAAAATTAGTATACCCTTCCACGAGTATGTGAAAATTGGCCATTGAGGTTTTCTAGTAAAAACCTAAGAGTAGTATCCTCGAGTTAGAATGATTCGTTTAAAAGATTGAGAAGTAAACCTTAATATTTTCTTGGGAATGTAGGCATTAATGTTGACCATTGATGTTATGAGTCTTTGGATTTGAATGACTTTGGAGTTCCATAGGTAAATGTGAAAGATGAATCATTTGGTAAATCAAAATGATTGGGTGATAGAGCGTCGTAGGAAGATATCATCGTGTTCAGTTGGGTTCCAATCGGCTCATTAATATGCGATAGGCTCTTGCGGTTGCTAAGTAACCAAATTTTGAAGATCTGGATATTGATGGAAGGTCCTGCCCACTTTTTGGGATGATTGTAATGATTATAGTTTTGAATATAAGATAATTGGATGTTTGAGGAAACTAATCGAAGTAGCGTGAGAGTGTTTAATGAGCCATAACCCCATGAGGTCACGGGATCTTAAGCCTAATGGTTGGAATTTTAAGATTTTGGGTAATGATTCAAAGTTATATTGATTTTTGAGTTATGATTAGCCTTAAAGGAGACGGTAGTTAGGCGATTGTAGGTGTCTTCTCGGTGTGACTATCCTATGATCATTTTAATCAAGGTTGCCGTATATTCTAGTTTTATGATGCAGGCTATGTATTTTAGAGAAAATGTTGGTTTGCCGATTACTAATAAAATGGTGGAAATGTAAATCATTCCGACTTTAAAGTCCGATTGTGATTGAAGGTTTGCATCGAAACTTTAGTAACATTTGATCAAATAAGAATTTGAGTCGACTTCAAACTTAATCTTTGCCATTGGGTAATAAAAAAAAAAATTAGGAAATTTTATGCTCGAGGTTCTTTGAAAGGCAACTTAGACATACCAAACAATCTAGAAGTTTACCTCCAAATATGACGATTTGAGGTTCGTTAAATTTCGAGGACGAAATTTCTATAAGTGGGGGAGAGTTGTGAGGTTCCCAAAACAAAAATAGAATTAACATAAGGCTAGGAATAATTAAATAGAAGAACTTGGTAAAAATCTGGGGACTTTTAATGATGAAAACGCCACCCGAAGCTCCCCCGCTCATCACACGCTCGAGTCCGCTCGAGCCCAGAAACCAGGAGCCCTGCCGTTTGATGCGCGCTCGAAGCCCGCTTGAGCGAACCTTCCAGAACCTTCTGGAAAGCTCTCGCGCTCGATAGGCGCTCGAGCTCGGCTCGAGGGAATTTTCCAGAATTCTCCCGAGCCTTCTAGAACCTCTGACCGCTCGCTGCTCGCTCGCCGGGCGCTCGAGCGGCCCGACGACTATAATTAGGCGGCCAGCCAGCGGCCAGCCATGGGCGAAGAAGGAGAGAGGAGAGAGAGGAGAGAGAGAAAGAGAGAGAGAAGCCACGCGAAGAAGGAAGGAAAATGGAGGCTTTGAGTCCGATTCCGAGCACAAGCTAGTTGGAGAAAATGTGAAGCACATCGAGGCAAGTGATATTCGTACTCACTATTTGTTGTACTGTGATTATTAATGGTATTATCGTTCCGATACCCACCCAAACTATGAAAATTATATAGCCCATGATTAATGATGAAAAAGAATATGTAGTTATTTGTTCGATTTGTTGCCCGATTCACTTGTTTCGGTATCACCAAACCCTAACCCCACGCTATATTCGGGTTCACTGTTTTCCCCCTCAAATTATGTTAATCTCTCAAAATATGCATCACCACGTCCCAAATATGTGTACATATCGACTGGCCTCCGAAATCACAAGAATTGACCCGTTTGCGGCGCCCGGGACCTCAAAATACCTCATGTTACTGTTCACCCGAGGTGAACAACTAAATTAACATGCTTTCACTCTTGTATTATCCTAAATTAATCCTAGGAAATGAATCACCACATCCCTACCATGCATACATAATAGCGGACGATCGATCTCATGAAATTCTATCCGTTCACAATGACCGGATCCCATAACTAAATGCTATTACGGTTTACATGAAGTAAATGAAAAATATGCATCCCTTGCTATGAAAACTTTGACTAATGAATATTTGAAATTGTAAGATTCAAAAACAGGCTCGGAGGACCCCAATGTGATTGGTTCATCAACGGTGAAGAATTCCAATTCCTCTTGAATCTTTATTAATCATGCTTATAAGATGAATTATGAAAAATGCTAAAGTCCCAAGTGAAGATGAGAAACGAATGGAAAATGAAACGAGAAGAAAGTCCACAATGGATATGTGATTGATGAAACCTCCCGTGTGGCGGAGATATGATATATGAGATACGGTTGACTTTCCTTCAAAGGAATTATGGAAAATAGAATCATGAAACAAGGACCATGGACTCTTAGATTTGGGTAGTATTCTCTCGCTTGACACGTCCCATCACGGTATAAACCCGAAGAATACTTGGGCGTGTATTCTGGCTGCTTGTGTAAACAGGTGGTCCTCCGTGTCCGCTTTAGGATACTATTGTGGAAGAGCGAGGACTGCCACAGTACCCGGGGGAATGGGAGCGACACGATAAGGCACGATGTGCACGACGCCCGGAGGGTCGTTAAAGATAATCCTCAAGGCCTTAGATCATGTGGAGTATCATGATCCTTTCCTCATTTTCTCGCATCGTTTGCTAATAATGACCTTACTAGCCCCGGGTCCCTTAAGATTGAAGTAAAAATAGAAAGCATGATTCAAACAACAATTAAATGTTCCAAGAAATGGTAAACGGCAAATCGATACTTCTAAACGTTCCTTCCCTCTCATGTCTCATGATATTTCAAATACATGTTGCTCCTTTTCATTGACATGTTATATTCTTCACAGTCTGATAGTGACGTATGATTATACTTGCTGAGCGATAAGCTCACTCTTGCTATCTGTTGTTTTTCCTCCCAGATGAAAGCATTTAGATAGAACAAGGAGAGGCTTGCTTGGCAGACTAGACAGACGGCAAGTGCAGTAAAGAGTTGGGTATAGAGTTTGATCGAATATGAATAGCCACTCAAGGTCGGGTATGGATCGTAGTTGTTATTTTACGGTTTGTTATGCTTCCGCAGTTCATGGTATCATAGTATGCTTCAGCGTTTTCTTTTGATGTTTCAAGTTTTAGGTTATTAGATGGCATCTCTCTAGATCTAATACGGTAAAGTCAGAATCTTTGTATTTGAAGCCGGGAATGATATGGCAAATTTGAGATCCTGTAATGTGTCAGTAGGCTATGTATGAGGTCCCTTGATAAATATATGCTTGTAGAGCCTAATTAAACAGGTTGAATATCGGTCTATCGTCCGAGTTATAAAGGGAACTTTGAATTTTCACAGTATTAACGATATTTTATTGACGGAGGGTTATTTAAGGAAAATAACATGGTTTGTCTGATTGGTATCGAGAAAGGAGATGCCTTAGGTTTGATCACGAATCTTATGCCGAAGGATAGGATAGAATAAGATTGGTCGATGTAGTGCCTAAAGGTATTTGACGATTTAGTCGGTCCAGGGCAATTGGGTTACCAAGTTAGGTGAGGAGGATGGTGTGTTGTGACACCTTAGTACTGAATTTGATTGGTATTAATTGGGTCTTTGGACTGATTAGTGATGATTCGAGGCCTAAGCTATCTAATCTCGGTTTGAGGTTTGAGATTGATCGACCACTTGGTTGAAGTTCTTCGGGTGGAAGGTTACAGGTTAACCTGTGTAAAGAAAAGGTGGAGCCATCGGCTCGAGATTAGTATAGTGGAAGTTAATTTTGGGTAAATCCGTCCTAGGATAGCAATTCATAAATCGGTTCGAAAATAATTCAGTAGAGGGGCATTTAGGCATGAGAATCATATTATGGCTGAAGACATAAATTTCGAAGACTTGGGAATGCTCTGCGGTCACCTCCATGTTTGTCGAATATATGGTGTGCAGCCCTTGATAGATCGGGAGTAAAATTGATCTTAGTTGATCGAGGTGAGTAAGATCATTGAGTCTCAGGATTAAGAGATATGTTAGGAAAGTTTCGTGGAATAATGATGGTGCCGATGAGACCTTTGGGGTGTGTCTCAAAAAGTAGTAGTTCAATCACAAAATTTAAGAATGTCTTTAGTTATGGAAAGGTTTGGTGTTTTATATTAGGGTCCTAAGGTTTAAGCTCAAGCATTAGGGTCACCTGTTGTGACGGGCTGTAAGGATCTTGGCTGTAAGGATCTTGGAAATTTTTACAATTTTTGGTATGAACTTGAAGATAGCCAAAGGGATTAAGCCCTAATCTAATCTTAATAATAGTTCGGTAGATAAATGACAGTGCTGATATAGCTGATCTGACAAAGGATGACATCTTGCAACTGGGTTGTAGGATTTGAAGCATGAGTTTGAATCGATCGAGGTATCAAGAAATTAATATCGTCTTTCTTGTAAACCATTTGATCCAAAAGGAGGATTCAGCTGAATATCTTTTGATCAATAATTTGAGGTCATGTCAAATCAATGTAAATTATTGAGGATCTTAAGCAAGGCGTTGAGTATCGGCAAAGGCATTGTAGTAACATACTCGAGAACTTTCAAGATAAATGGATGAACCATAAGATGATTTACGAACTTCAAAATGATTAGAAGATTAGTTAAATTTTCAAGGATGATGAGCATAGTCCATGAAGGCGATGAAAAGGCTTGATGAAATTTGAAATCGCTCACGGGTCTATAAGCTTGACTTTTGTAGATCAAAGGAAGTTGTAGCCCGATGGCATTCAAATTATGGATACGGCTATGAAGTTCAAAACGTCTTGCAAATTTGGGTTGTAGGATTTGAAGCATGAGTTTGAATCGATCGAGGTATCAAGAAATTAATATCGTCTTTCTTGTAAACCATTTGATCCAAAGGAGGATTCAGCTGAATATCTTTTGATCAGTAATTTGAGGTCATGTGAATCAATGTAAATTATTGAGGATCTTAAGCAAGACCGTGGAGAAGTATCGGCTTAGGTATTGTAGTAACATACTCGAACTTTCAAGATAAATGGATGAACCAATAAGATGATTTACGAACTTGAATTGATTAGAAGATTAGTTAAATTTTTCAAGGATGATGAGGCATAGTCCATGAAGCGATGAAAAGGCTTGATGAAATTTGAAATCGCTCTGGGTCTATAGACGACTTTTGTAGATCAAAGGAAGTTTGTAGCCCGATGGCATTCAAATTATGGATATGGCCACTATGAAGTTCAAAAACGTCAGTTGGGTTTTGTTGATTCATCGGCGTCTTATGAAATTTTATGGGTTTGATCATTAAACCATATCTGGGTTTATACTAAAGTAACTACATTAAGGAATTTAAAGGTATTCATGGTATGAGTAAATTACTTAAGGATTAAGTCATAAATTACAAATAACTAATACCTCACATGTTCCAGTATGAAAAGAATGTGAATTTAGTTGAGGAAATGCCTGGAAAATCTTATGGTCCTTTGGGAACATAATTTTGAAAATCAACAAGACTATGAGTGATGAATAATTGGGGAAACTGATTAGTGTCGTGAAGCACATGATCGTTTTGAGGCAAATCAAAATTGTTAAGAGATTTGTCACTAGTGAGACGTTCGGCATAGAAAAGATTTGTAATTATTAGAACAAAAGATAAAAAGTAGTTTTTTGGTAACCGAATAGGGTGATTGATGTTCATGACATTTGAGTTGATCCCTGATGGGTCTGACAAGTTATCATGGGATGTAATGCCTTTGAGAAATATTAAGGTTATATTACTTTCACGTATTAATAGGGAGTACCTTTGAGAAAAGTAGGGGAGAAGTAGAAAAATTAGTATACCCTTCCGCGAGTATGTCGAAAATTGGCCATTGAGGTTTTCTAGTAAAAACCTAAGAGTAGTATCCTCGAGTTAGACAGATTCGTTTAAAAGATTGAAAGTAAACCTTAATATTTTTTTCTTGGGAATGTAGGCATTAATGTTGACCATTGATGTTATGAGTCTTTGGATTTGAATGACTTTGGAGTTCCATAGAGTAAATGTGAAAGATGAATCATTTGGTAAATCAAAATGATTGGGTGATAGAGCGTCGTAGGAAGATATCATCGTGTTCCATTGGGTTCAATCGCTCATTAATATGCCGATAGGCTCTTGCAGTTGCTAAGTAACCAAATTTTGAAGATCCACGGATATTGATGGAAGGTCCTGCCCACTTTTTGGGATGATTGTAATGATTATAGTTTTGAATATAAGATAATTGGATGTTTGAGGAAACTAATCGAAGTAGCGTTTGAGTGTTGTGGGCCCATAACCCACAGGTCACAGGATCTTAAGCCTAATGGTTGGAATTTTAAGATTTTGGGTAATGATTCAAAGTTATATTGATTTTTTGAGTTATGATTAGCCTTAAAAGGAGACGGTAGTTAGGCGATTGTAGGAATTGTCTTCTGGTGTGACTATCCTATGATCATTTTAATCAAGGTTGCAGTATATTCTAGTTTTATGATGCAGGCTATGTATTTTAGAGAAAATGTTGGTTTGCGATTACTAATAAAATGGTGGAAATGTAAATCATTCCGACTTTAAAGTCCGATTGTGATTGAAGGTTTGCATCGAAACTTTAGTAACATTTGATCAAATAAGAATTTGAGTCGACTTCAAACTTAATCTTTGCCATTGGGTAATAAAAAAAAAAATTAGGGAAATTTTATGCTCGAAGTTCTTTGAAAGCAACTTAGACATACCAAACAATCTAGAAGTTTACCTCAAATATAATGATTTGAGTTCGTTAAATTTCGAGACGAAATTTCTATAAGTGGGGGAGAGTTGTGAGGTTCCCAAAACAAAAATAGAATTAACATAAGGCTAGGAATAATTAAATAGAAGAACTTGGTAAAAATCAGGGACTTTTAATGATGAAAACGCCACCCGAAGCTCCCCGCTCATCACACGCTCGAGTCCGCCTCAAGCCAGAGAAAACCAGAGCCCCACCGTTTGATGCGCGCTCGAAGCCCGCTTGAGCGAACCTTCTGAGAACCTTTCTGAAAGCTCTCGCCCGATAGGCGCTCGAGCTCGGCTCGAGGGCCTTTTCGAGACCCCTCCCCCGAGCCTTCTAGAACCTCCGACCGCTCAGCTCGCTCGCCGAGCGGGCCCCCGCAGCTGACTATAAATGGGCGGCCAGCCAGGCCAGCCATGGGCGAGAGAAGGAGAGAGGAGGAGAGAGGGAGAGAGAGAAAGAGAGGAGAAGCCACGCCAAGAAGAAGGAAGGAAAATGGAGGCTTTGAGTCAATTCCGAGCACAAGCTAGTTGGAGAAAATGTGAAGCACATCGAGGCAAGTATTCTCATACTCACTATTTATTATCTATGTGATTATTAATGGTATTATCGTTCCGACACCCCACCCAAACTATGAAAATTATATAGCCCATGATTAATGATGAAAGAATATGTAGTTATTTATTCGATTTGTTGCCCGATTCACTTGTTTCGGTATCACCAAACCCTAACCCTACGCTATATTAGGGTTCTTTGTTTTTCCCTCAAATTATGTTAATCTCTCCTCAAAATATGCATCACCACGTCCCAAATATGTGTACATATCGACCGGACGTCCGAAATCACAAGAATTGACCCGTTTGCGGCGTACCAGGGACCTCAAAATACCTCATGTTACTGTTCACCCGAGGTGAACAACTAAATTAGCATGCTTTCCTCTGTATTATCCTAAATTAATCCTAAGAAATGAATCACCACATCCAGACCATGCATACATAATAGCCGGACGATCGATCTCATGAAATTCTATCCGTTTACAATGACTTGGATCCCTTTAACTAAATGCTATTACGGTTTACATGAAGTAAATGAAAAATATGCATTCCCTTGCTAGAAAACTATGACTAATGAATATTTAAAATTGTAAGATTCAAAAAAACGGCTCGGAGGACTGAATGTGATTGGTTCATCAGCGGTAAAGAATTCCAATTCCTCTTGAATCTTTATTAATCATGCTTATAAGATGAATTATGAAAAATGCTAAAGTCCCCAAGTGAAGATGAGAAACGAATGGAAAATGAAACGAGAAGAAAGTCCACATGGATATGTGATTGATGAAACCTCCCGTGTGGCGGAGATATGATATATGAGATACGGTTGACTTTCCTTCAAAGAATTATGGAAAATAGAATCATGAAACAAGGACCATGGACTCTTAGACGGGTAGTATTCTGCGGCTCGATACGTCCATCACGGTATAAACCCGAAGAATACTTGGCCATGGTATTCTGGCTTGTGTAAACGGGGGTGGTGTCCGTGTCACGCCTTAGGATACTATTGTGGAAGAACGAGGACTGCCCCACAGTACCCCCGGGAATGGGGGCGTACGATAAGGCACGATGTGCACGACCCCAGTCGTTAAAGATAATCCCCTCACTTAGATGCTTAGATCTGTAGTATCATGATCCTTTCCTCGTTCTTTCATATCGTTTGCTGATACGACCTACTAGCCACAGTCCATAAAGATTAAAGTAAAAATAGAAAGCATGATTCAAACAACAATTAAATGTTCCAAGAAATGGTAAGCGGCAAATCGATACTTCTAAACGTTCCTTCCCTCTCATGTCTCATGATATTTCAAATACATGTTGCTCCTTTTCATTGACATGTTATATTCTTTCATCTGCGATAGCGGCGTAGTTATATACTTGCCGAGCGATAAGCTAACTCTTACTATCTGTTGTTTTTCCTCCCGATTGAAAGCATTTAGATAGAACAAGGAGAGCTTGCTTAGCTTGGAAGATAGGCAGGCGGCAAGTGCGGTAAAGAGTTGGGCATAGAGTTTGATCGAATATGAATAGCCACCAAGGTCGGGTATGGATCGTAGTTGTTATTTTACGGTTTGTTATGCTTCATTGATTCATGGTATCATAGTATGCTTCCGCGTTTTCTTTTGATGTTTCAAGTTTTAGGTTATTAGATGGCATCTCTCTAGATCTAATCTGAAAAGTCGAATCACGTATTGGCCGGGAATGATATGGCAAATTTGAGATCTGTGTAATGTGTTGTGCGCTATGTAGGTCCCTTGATAAATATATGCTTGTAGAGCCCTAATTAAACAGGGGTTGAATATCGGTCTATCTTCCGATTATAAAAGGGAACTTTGAATTTTCGTTAGGCATTAACGATGTTTTATTGACGGAGGGTTATTTAAGGAAAATAACCTGGTTCGTCACAATGGAAGAAATCTCCCTTGTCGCCAAGGCCTTAGGACCATGTGGGGGAAAAAAATGATAAATTGACCATGCATGTAAGTGAGTTAGCTAAGCAGTGTAGGGGATAAATACAACTTCTCTACATACTTAGATACTAATTGTATGAAAGTATTTGGTAGATCTTAGACCTACCTAATTATTGATTTACTAAGTGTAGGAGATTTGAGTTTACTCTTATAATGAACCCAAATGGATAGCTGTGGACCATAGTACCCTAAGTGGCATAGTTATATTATTAATTTAGGTTATATATTGATTGAGTGGGAAATCACAGGAGATTCTAATGATCTATGCTTGTAATGTAAGGGATTGGACATATGTGAGCCATATTTCCCTTAGTGGCCAAGAGTTATGCCAAGTATACAAGGATTGGATGTTTTACTGAGTGTAACACATCCTAGAGGCCCTAAGGATGATCAAAGTTAGTTAACCTTGAGTTGATTTGGATAGAGTAGGAGTTAGTCGTGTAGGAAAGTGAGAATTTACTCCTGTGTGGATATTCATAGTTAGCCTTCCCTTTGATTCAATGAATGATTATGGCCCTTGATATTCTACTTATTGTTATTTTGGTTAGATAGAGGAGATTATATGAAAAATACTATGGTATCAAGAAGTATAAAATTTGAAGAATTATAGTATAGTTTATAGTCATCCAACATCTAATTTATGTTCAAGTTGATTGAGGACAATAGTTTTGGAAGGATACTTATAATCTTGCAAATAATATGTGCTAAGATATTAATGGGTATTGTAAGGAGAGATACTAAGTTTGAATTCTTTAGATGTATTCCTATACCATGTGTGACAAACTACGTTTTCCTAACCGAAATTCGATAGAATTTTGACAGAAAAATGGTGCCAAACAAATACAACCTATACAAATCCCTGTATAACAGACATATATATCCACTATACACAAACGCACAGGATCTAAAAGTCATAATAAACACGTGGCACTAACGTCATAACTCTAGGTACGACGTCGACTGAGATAAGATGTCACTAGGTGCATATACAAATCATAAAAACCTGCGGAAGTATTCATATGCATCAATTATAGTGGGAGCTACACTACATATACATTATCAGACATACAACTATATCAATATACATATCCTCCATAAAATATACAAAAGTACTACATAAGGGTACAAAAATTACAAAAACTAAGTCCTCAAAGCTATCCTCCAAGATCTTCATGCCTAGCCAACTTCTATGCCTAGCCAACTTCTAATCCTCTACTCCGTCTCATCGGGTATAAGTTCGTACTTATCTGAAGATAAGGAAAACAGTAAGGGTGAGCTAAAAGTTCAACAAGTGCAATATAATCAACGATAATATAAAATATATTTAAAACGGAACAGGGAAGGGGATATGAGATGATATATGATGCATAATATGAAATATGAACAAATGTATTTTCGGAATATAAATAACTTTATATATTTTATCTTTTTTCTCTTAAGGTTTCATAACATGCATAAATTTCTTTATCTTTCCAGACCAGGGCCAGTAGGCCTTACCAGCTACTGGTACGGTAGAACGATAAAAGGATTGTGTATGCTTTCACACATTCTAAGGCGCTACCCACGCCGTTCAACATCTCATGGTGAGTAGTATACCTTTAACTAGACATATGAGGCCATATCACATATGCCACCATATCACCCGTGGCCTAGAAGCAGTCCTCATGCTCCCATAGTAATATCCTATGGCAAGCCAAGGAATATCATCCGCCATAATACACGGCTAGGATAATTATTGAGTTTTTCTTATAATATTCATGGCGTGCCCGAGAATATTACCATCTGAAATACAAATTCATGGTTCAGGTTTCATAATTTCTTATTCTTTAAGAAAAAATCTATCAAATTTCTTATACAAACTTCTCATTCCGGAAGAACGAATCATAAACATATCAAATGTGGCATTCCCTTCTTGTACTTTGCAAAATTTTCATTTTTCTTGGATACAGAATATATTATCATTTGCTTAGTATTCTCATGACTTTAAATATATGCACAATTTAATGTAAGCTTGGAGAAAATTAGGAAATCCTTACTGCATCGGGGAAATGTAACTTTAGAGCTTCCGGACGATAATTCATTGATAAATGGTTCACAATAATATTTTCAAAATATACAATTGAACATATACAATCATATATAATTTAAATACCAATTAAATAAAGTAAAATCATATAAAAATCCTCAAAATTCTCAGGTGAACAGTGCCAGGTGCAGGTTTAGGGTCCCGTATGTACAAAATTGGACAAAACTTGAAAAATCGGACACCCAATTGGTAAATAGCCATATTTAAGATATGAATTTTTATTATCTAAAGCCAAATCATGTACAAAACTCAAAATAATCTGTTAAATGGGGTTCAGGCGCGGGTTAGGTTTTCAGTAAACGTAATTTCATATAAAACTATCAAATCAGACATCCAATTGATAAATTAACATATATAAGGTTTGGGTAATGATATTATAGAGCCAATTTATGCAAAAGTTTTAAAAATCGAAGGATGAAGGCATCCGGGTGCAGGGTTAGGGTTTCGAGATGCACAAAACCGCCCGAAAACGATGAATCGAACAACAAATTGATAAATTTCCGTGCCAAAGTCATGGGTTTCACAAATATGTGCATAGTCGGGGTATCGAAATTATAATACCCAATGGAGATCGAATAAAAATTAAAAAGAGAGAACGAAAAGGGTGTGGATATACTTACCTCAACCCGATCTATCACTTCTTTAACTAGCCCGAAATCGAAATAGGACTCGGGGACCTCGGTTTTCTCCTTCTCTCTCTACTCCTTTGACCCTCTCTCTCTCCTCTTCTTTCCTCTCTTCTTCGCCGTTGCTGATTCTTCTTCTTCTCTTTTATTTTGTTTTCCTTTTTTATTTCTTTTCTTTTATTATATATATATATATATATAGATAATTTTTAATTTTAAAACCCAAATTAATACTTGGACAATAGTACCGACGCACTTCAGATACCAATCCAACTAATTTAAATATCCCTTAAAATTTTATAGTATTTACCTAATTTTTATCACACCCAAATTACCTAATTTTTATCACGTAGTGTTGACAAGCTTAATCATATGTTATCTTCCGGAAGTGTTTTGTTACCGTAATTTCATGTGAAGGTCACGACTCCTATAAATACGTATGTGTAAAGAAAATTTGACCAAAGCATAGTAAATTTTGTCTCTAGATCTTCCATATATAATCATAGCACTATTACTTGTGAACCTCCCCCATCAAAAAAACAACAGAAAAATCATTCACACGGCAGTAACAAGACTAATATGTTATTATTTTAATTTTATCGAACTGAAAAGGGTATTGGGTCTATAAATCTAACATCTGTTATTGTTTATTGGCTTTGCGGTTGTAGATTTGTGCCGTCTGCATTGCGAAGATCACAACTTCCGTATTAATTGGTAAAGAAGAACACTGACAAAAACATAGTTGATCTTTATAAATACTAGATCACTTCATTTATAATCATGACACTCTTATTTTTGAATCCCCCAAACATTTGAAAAAACATCAACATAGTATTAATAAACTTAATGAATTGTTATCATTTTTTCTGAAAATCATAATTTAATATGGGAATCACAACTGTCATGTACGTAGACTTGTCCAAGGGTACCGTGTCCATTAAATGCATAAAAAAATATTCTCCTTTGCTTACAGGACAAACAATATGATGCCGACGTTTAGAAAAATGGAACACAAAAGTCATAGTGAGTATAAATTCCCATGTATATGATACCATGATAGATTCTCATAGAGAAAATTAATTAGTGAACGTGACAATTTGAAGACTTTGTTTTTAGACATAAAACATTAAATGTAATGAGATATCAGGAGAACAAAATATGGTGCAAATAGTGGAATATTTTCTCCCATTGAGTCTAGATATTATTTCAAATCTTCGGTTTCTTATAATAAAAATTATTTTTCACAAAAGAGTAAAAAAAATTTGAGTTTCTCAAATATAGTAAATTTACATAAAATAAGTACTATAATATTCTATAATATTATATTTTCATATACATAATATTATAGAATTATTGACAAAGCTAGACTTATTGGCATCATCAAAAACATGTTGGGAGTTAAAAATTTTAAACCACCCGACATGAGGGGCTAATGATGGGTACAGTATACCCAATTCAGAAAACCGTTCAAACCATTTCTTCCAATCTACCGGCGGTTATTTTTGGTGGTTGGCTATGGATAAAAATGACTGGCGGTTATCTTTGACGGTTGGCTATAGATAAGAATGACCATCCTCCAACTGTATAAAGATCCTCAATCCAAAAAGAGGAGGGAGGAGAAAAAATCACAAGGGAAACGATAAAAAATATCCAGAAAGGAAGTTGAGAAAGAGGCCAGCTCTTGATCATCTTTGGAGGCCAGAACAACTTCCAGGAGCCGATTCAAACGATCTTTTATATATTATTATAATTATTATTTTTTATATATGTTATGTGTCGATTACGTTATATAAGTAGCATACCATTATAAAATAAATACAAGATAAAATATACAATTTTTCTCATATATGTTGTATGTGTCCTCCGTATATTTATTGATTTTTGACATAGTATCAGAGTAAGGTTAACATCATCAAGTTAGAATCTCTCTCCTTTTTTTTTTTTTTTTCTAGTGTCTCCCCATCTGTTCTGGCAATGACGACCATTTAGATCCGTGTTTATTGGTAGACAATTTAGATCTATTCAGATTGCCTTCTTGGTAAGGTATTATCTTTTATATTACCATCGGTGTTCATCAATGTCAAATCCATTTTCACCGAGTCTCATTTGCATTCTTCTCTAGCCACCAAACTTTAAAATTATATTTCAGATTCTCATTGGTCTTCAACGATCACTGCTCCCGACCATTACAACCGTTCTCCTCGGCTCCACCTCTCAACTTCATGTTGATCTTCAGAAAGTGGCCGGTCTGATTAATTATCATTGCCACTATAAATTTATCATCGCTACAAAATCCTTGTCAAAGGTGACGACTTGAAAATGCAATGTTCGAAGTCTCCTGCAATCAAAAGACATTGTTTGATTAAGTGATAGTCGCGTCTCTTGCTCCAATTAAAAATGCTGAACTTTGATTAAATAATCCTCAAACCACTGTATTTTATAAGCAAATTTACTCCTAGACCACCACAATGGGAGGCTTTTGAAACAAATTCTATTTTGACTGATCGTGTTAAATATTGAGATAGTATTAACTATAGAATTATTATATAATTTATTAATATATCTATTTTATCTATTAGCATATTTGGTTGGTTTGAAGTTATTATACATAAGTTATATAATAAAATTTAAAAATTTGATCAATCAATAAGTGATTTTTACTTTTGAATGTACTTTTTATAGATTAGCTACCATTGACTGAATCATAATGGGAGTCTCTAATATAGCTTAAAAAATTTATAAACCATCTAGATGGACTTCGCACCATAAGTTCTTATGCCTCTTCATGACGCATTTGTACAATTTCTTATGCCTCTTCATGACAATAAGGCCTTACTACTTCATTACTATCCTCATTCTTTACTCGACAGTGCTGTTATTTAGTTTATTTATAAAGAAATATAATTTTAAACAAAGAAATTTCAACTTATGGAGATAGTTCTTATAGATGTCACATGAACTCCAACTTTCAAATTTTATATATTATTATAATTATTATTTTTATATATGTTCTGTGTCGATTACTTTATATAAGTAGCATACCATTATAAAATAAATACAAGATAAAATATACAATTTTTCTCATATATATTGTATGTGTCCTCCGTATATTTATTGATTTTGACACGAAGATTAGAGTAAGGTTAACATCATCAAGTTAGAATCTCTCTCCATTTTTTTTTCCTGGTGTCTCCCCATTTGTTCTGGCAATGACAACCATTTAGATCCGTGTTTATTGGTAGACAATTTAGATCTATTCAGATTGCCTTCTTGGTAATGTGAGGTCCAAAATAAAATTAAGAGGCTCAAGGTTGGAGTTGAAAATATTGACCAGTCTTCAATTAAAGAAATTAAACGTGGCAAGAAAGAGGGCTTAATTAGAATAAGAAGTATTGACCGAAAAGTTGACCTGAATAAATTAATAGCAACTAAAGCCAAAAGTCAACTTTACTATTTAGTTAGAATCCAACCAAGTATCGACTAAATGGAGTAAGTAAACTACCTCGTTACAGTCTGAGGAGAAGTACTTGAGTAAGTAAACTAACTTATTTACTCCCACCTATCATCTGAAAAGAGGTACCGAAGCAAGTGACTTACTCCACTTACTCTACCTAACCCCTCCTCTATAAATACTCAGCTTTGACCAAGAACGCTGGCACGAACAACCAGCGAGAAGAATAGTAAGGAGTAGAGGAGAGAAAGCTTCTAGTCGGTAAAGGTGAACAAACGGCTGTCAGGTAAGTGTACTTCGGACGTTATTCTTTTAAGTTTTGTTTTTAAGAATATTTCAAGTGTACACTTTGTTTTTAACTCCAAAATATTGCAAGTTTATTTCGGACGATACTCTTTTAAAGTTCTGCTTTGTACGTAGTCTTAGAAAGTTCATACTTTAAGCATTTCCGTCTCCAAGTCTCAGCTTTAAGAAAAATGCAAGCGTTACCCTTCCAGTTTAGTTTAAATACTTGCTGATTGTTATGCTGTATTTTTAATTTGAATATTCGCATGACTGATTTCATGATCAATCTCATGTTCTCTGTTTGTCCACTTTCTGTTCCCTACTCAAATTAAAAGCATATAAAATCCTGACTAAAAATAAAACCGGCATTGTAAATATTGAAACCTGCATTTACATCATGAAACCGGCATGCATAATGTGAACTCGGCTTTTAATAAAATTGAAACCAGCCTCTACCTTAAGCCTAAATCAAGTTCGGCCTCCCTATAAGAATGAAAGAAGTTCAGCCTCCCTTGATAAAAAAGTCAAGTTCGGCTTTCCTAGGTGAAAAATCAAGTTCGGCCTTCCCTTGGTGAAAAATCGAGTTCTGCCTTCCCGTGTATAAAGATGAAACCGGCCATGTTGCTATGGAATCCAAACCGGCCATGTGTGCCATGAAGTTCCAAACCGGCCTCAAGGTAAAATCCAAACCGGCCATGTTGCCATAAAATCCAAACCAGCCATGTTGCCATGAAGTCCAAACCAGCCATGTGTGCCATGAAGTTCCAAACCGACCCTAAGGTGAAATCCAAACCGGCCCCTTTACATGATGAATCAAGTCCGGCCCTCCCCTTTGCATGATGAATCAAGTCCGGCTTTGCATGATGAATCAAGTCCGGCCCTCCCCTTTTGCATGATGAAATCAAGTCCAGCCCTTCCCTTTGCATGATGAATCAAGTTCAGCCCTCCCCTTTTGCATGATGAATCAAGTCCGGCCCTCCCCTTTTGCACGATGAAATCAAGTTCGGCCATGTGTGCCTTGTATTTGAAACCGATCTCAAGAAGAAATCCAAATCGGCCTTAAGATGAAATCCAAACCGGCCCCTTTTGCATAATGAAATCAAGTTCGGCCATGTGTGCCTTGCATTTGGAACCGGCCTCAATGAGAAATCCAAACCGGCCTTAATATGAAATCCAAACCAGCCTTGTGAGAAGAAAATCTAAACCGGTCTCTTGGTGAGATGAAAACCTGAACTGGCCTTCACCACATGAAATCACAACCGGCCAACCTTATAACATGAAAATGAAACCGACTCCCTTGATGTGAAAAGAGCTCTAGCCCTTTCTTGATGAAAATCTAAACTGGCCACTTCAAGCATGAAAATCTAAACCGGCCACTTTCAGCATGAAATCTAAACCGGCTTTCCTTTGTAAGAAAATGTAACCGGCCTTTATTTGTAAGAAAATGAAATCGGCCTTCCTATGTAAGAAAATGTAACCGGCCTTCCCTTGTATAAAAATGTAACCGGCTACCCCTTCATGTGAAATCAAGATCAGTTTTACCCTTTAATGTGAGATCAAGTTCGGTTCCTTTTGCATGTAAAATTAAGACCAGCCTGGCATATTGTTATGAAAGTTGAAACCGGCCTTATGATAAGACAAATAAGTTTTGACTCTAGCTTTGGGAGATAAGGTTCTCTGGCATGCCTTAGGACCTTAAGGTGATAATCGAGGATAACCGAAGTGAGAGCCGTCATCGGGGCTTTGTACAATGAGGTATTGATGTGATTGTGAGGATATGTGCACAATCTATCCTCGATTAAAGCCCCCCCTTCCGTTATGCAATAAATAAAAGAAGTTAAATTTATGATCTCCATTATGTTATGCCCAAATATTATCTGTTCTAACTTTCCGATTTGCTTTTGTTCGGCCAAATGTTATGTATATATACAATGCCTGATTTCCTGCATTAACCGTCCTAACTGTTTTGCATGATATTCTGTATACATATCTGTAACTGTTGACAGCACGAACGTTTTATGAAAAATCTGCATGTACCTTGTTGAGTTTCGGCTCACTGTTTTCTATTTTTTCCCCTTCAGATGGAAGTTTAGAATTTGTACCTGACGAGACAGAGTGATCAAAGCCGACTTGAAGGATTCGTAAGGAGTCAGGAGCACCTTTTGAGGATTGCAGCGGAAAATCAATTAGTGTAATGAATTGTTAGACTCCATAAACTTTTGTAATAGACATTTGTGCCTATTCGGGAAATGAATGTTATGGAACGAATATAAATGTTTTTGCAAGATATTAGATTGGCTTCCGCTATGCGTTTATGATTAAAATATATGGGTTCTAGATCGCATCTGTGATCTTGTGTTACGAATGGCGGTGTAAAAAAAAAAATCCGTTCCGCCACTGGTAAGGTATTATCTTTTATATTACCATTGGTGCTCATCAATGTCAAATCCATTTTCATCGAGTCTCATTTGCATTCTTCACTAGCCACCAAACTTTAAAATTATATTTCAGATTCTCATTGGTCTTCAATGATCACTGACTCCGACCATTGCAACCGTTCTCCTCTGCTCCACCTCTCAACTTCATGTTGATCTTCAGAAAGTGGCCGGTCTGATTAATTATCATTGCCACTATAAATTTATCATCGCTACAAAATCCTTGTCAAAGGTGACGACTTCAAAATGCAATGTTCGAAGTCTCCTGCAATCAAAAGACATTGTTTGATTAAGTGACAGTCGCGTCTCTTGCTCCAATTAAAAATGCTGAACTTTGATTAAATAATCCTCAAACCATTGTATTTTATAAGCAAATTTACTCCTAGACAAGGCCTAGTATCATAGATATTAATTGAGGCCCAACTATTCGGTACGTATTGCTCACATAGCACTATTCAAGGCCCACCCGACCTATCTGTTGTCAACCCATTTGATATTACTTCTCATATAATCCTACTACAAAATGATATATCTCATCTCAAATAAATTATTGTTAATGGCCCAAATTACAATCATTGGATTCATTCTATACACACCTTTCTCAAAGGTTGAAAATTATGAAGATTTGTCATAAGAGAATACAGACCACCACAATGGGAGGCTTTTGAAACAAATTCTATTTTGACTGATCGTGTTAAATATTGAGATAGTATTAACTATAGAATTATTATATAATTTATTAATATATCTATTTTATCTATTAGCATATTTGGTTGGTTTGAAATTATCATACATAAGTTATATAATAAAATTAAAAAATTTGATCAATCAATAAGTGATTTTTACTTTTGAATGTACTTTTTATAGATTAGCTGCTATTGACTGAATCATAATGGGAGTCTCTAATATAGCTTAAAAAAATTATAAACCATCTAGATGGACTTCGCATCATAAGTTCTTATGCCTCTTCATGACGCATTTGTACAATTTCTTATGCCTCTTCATGACAATAAGGCCTTACTACTTCATTACTATCCTCATTATCTACTCGACAGTGCTGTTATTGAGTTTATTTATAAAGAAATACAATTTTAAACAAAGAAATTTCAACATATGGAGATAGTTCTTATAGATGTCACATGAACTCCAAGTTTCAAATTTTCACATTAAAATTTTCGATAAGATAATCAATAATCATATGATCTAAATATATGTTGATACTATTATGTAAAATAACATTTAAAAAATAGTTGCTCCAAAAATAAGCACTCCTATCAGAATAGAAATTCCACTTTATTTTGAATAGCGGCCATCATTGATACTGAATAAATTAAATCCGACTTTGCTACTCCATATTGTCAATCAAGTTCTATTTTGTGCAAGTTTTATCTCTACATCCGTCCAATTTGTCACTTTCAGTAATCTCTCTTAATTATTGATTCTACCTATTACAATCACAGACTTTTAACCAAAATTGATTCACTAATAAGTTACAGCCTTTAATGCACAAAAAATCCATAGAACTACTAGATCCCATATACATATGTAGGTCATATTGGCTCAATTTCTATATCTTCACTCCCCATTTCAAACACTTACATTGTACTTTGATCATCCTATTCACTACTTTTTGTTGGATAATTATGTAATTTTAGTTTAAAATATTACTTTTCTTCTTATAATTGTGATATACTGGATCTACAAATGAGTCCATTGATAGGGGCAGGTTGTAAAGTTGAATATCTATTTAAGCTTAACACATTTCATATTTTATCTCATCTTTCTAGCATCGTTACTCTACGTTCTGGACTAGTCAAATCTAGTATTCTATGGTATTGTTTATATGTTAAATTTAAAAGTTCAATTGTTAGTATATATGAGTCACTTATGAACTATTTGTAATAAATTATTTAATTGTATAACTTGTTAACTTAGTAAATATAAAGTTTTACCTTTTAATTCCAACAATCATGCTCATTTTGATCTTAGTCATTCCGTTGTCTGGGTTCCGACACTTATACTTACTAATGATGGATCAAAATATTTTTATCAAGAATTTTACAATATAGTATATATTTAATTTTTAAAACAAATCAAAATCCTTAGATCCGATAATGTTAGGAATAGAGTGAGTTATCTTTTTTGAATATTATTAAATTACATGGGACCATACACAAAATCTAGCCCTAATACATATTAATAAAATAGTCATGCTGAATAAAAACTTAGTTATGTTCTTATAGTATTAGATTCCTTCTTATCTCAACTTCTCAAGCTGTCCTTACTACAACTTACACTATCAATCATTTTCTATCTTTTGTTATTGAAAATCCAATCCACTACAATTGCCTCTTTGATACATAATCTCACTATAATTTTCTTCATATCTTTTGATGTACTTGTTTTATTCACCTCTAATCCCACAAGTGAACTAAATTAGAACCTCGAGCTCATCTATGTTTCTTTCTTGGATATTGTATTTAACATAAAGGATTAATGTTATAGTCTTATCTTCAATAGACTTTGTATCTTTTATCATGTCATTTTCTCAGAGTATAAAATATATACTTATTTATCACATCTCTCTCCCATACATACTGCATGCTCAAAGATTTTTACTAATATGTTATTAGATTTATTTCATAATCATATTCCTACTACCTCAATCTCCAACATTCCTATTCCAATTCTTACAGTTGATCATTCTACACTTATCTAGGATGTAATTGATCCATCCATGGATCCACCGACTCACACATCAACTGATTTTTCTATTTGCTGATACACTTAGGTACTTCAGTTCTCTTCTTACTTGTGTGACTTCCGTTATTTTATTGTACTTACTATATTATATGAACCCACTACCTACAAGAAACCGAATCTCATTTTTCTTGACTACAAGTAATTACTGATAAAGTTTTCATCCTTGAAAAAAACAACACCGAGGATTTGCTTGACTTGTCTATAGAAAAGTTAGTGATTAGAAGCAAATAAATCTATAAGATCAAAACTAAGCTTGATGGCTCAGTGAAATACTATAAAGCTCATCATATTGCTCGTGGCTTTATTTAGAAGTATAGAATTGATTATAACGAAACTTTTGTTCCTATATCCTGTTTCATGTTTATCCGTTCATTGATTGTTATCACTGCTATTCTTCCATGGGTACTTTTTGAGATGAATATTAAGAATGTCTTTTCCATGGTGACTTAATAGGTGAGTATATATACAACCTCCACTCAGATCTGATCATTCTTTAAATAATGTTTGTCATTTTGCTGTGTTTTATATGGCCTTAAATAAAATTTCAAAGCTTAGTTCACTAGGTTTAGTTCCACCATTGCCAAATTGGATATCACATCAAGTACTCATGACTTTATTCTTCTCATTTGTCCAACGCCATCTAACAATGTTCTTATTTTACTCTATAATAATGGTACGATTATTACCATAGACGATGCAGACTATAATAATGTCAAAGATTTTATATATTAACAATTTTAGATGAAAGATTTAAATAATCTCAATTATTTTTCTTAATTTTGAAATAACCTTATATTCTGATAGATACTAACTTTCTCAAGTAAATTATGCTTTAGATATATTTGCATTTCAATTATTGATAATAAGACAGCTCCTACCCTATTAAAATCGATTATCAAATTTACTCCATCTGATTGTTTTCTTTTGCTAGACTCAACATATTATCATCATCTAGTAGGTGGGCTTTTTTTTTTTTATGATTATCCATCCGGATATTACCTATGTAATTTATTTTGTCAACTAGTTTATAGACATGCTATGATCTACTCACTATATTACTGTGCTTTGTATCCTTTGTGAAAAAGGACTTTTTGTTCTAAAGTGTACAATCAAGTTTCGACCCCAGTAAAAATAGCGAAATTAGTAAAAATTAAATATTCAATACACGTAAAGAATATTTATTTCTAAATGCTAAAGATAAGGATGAGCATGCAAAATATAACCAAGCATAAACATTAATAAAAGGGTACGATTTTTGGTGACGAAGGAAAAACTCGATATCCACGGTAATCGAGAAAATCATCTGGGCTTCAACGGTTAGGAAAGTAATGCACTATAAAAATCAACTTACAGACCGGGTGGTAATGACGCGCCAACCTAGTCGACTTACTCCCTTCTTGTGATCCCTACCAAGGAACTCCTTCGATTTGTCCGTGGCAACGGAATTGGATACCTTCCGATCTTCACGTCAATTTTTTCTCTTTAGCCACTTGAATTGCCGAACACGATCGAGTCTCTTTCTTCAACGTATCGACGTCTCCAACGAAGGTAGAAGGATAGAAGTGTTTGAATGGTAAAGAGAAAATGTAGAGAAAACTTGTTATAATATGAAGCACAAGGTTGTAGCTTTTAGTTTTCTCAAAAGAAGCAAGTTCAATGGAGTATGAACAAGATTCTTCTCAAGTGAGGCATGAAATTGATCTGCCAAGAGTCCTAGGGTTTTAAAATTATAAGTCAAGTATTTATAGAGGGCGCAAAAATCGCATTTAAAAATATGCCTATTGCCGTGGCGCTCGAGCTACCCTCGAGCGGGGGGCGGGCGCACGGAGGGTTTCCAAAGAAACCCTACGTGCGCTCAAGCGTGGAAGCGGCACCTAGCGAGCGGGCCCTTTATGGATTTTACGCTTGAGCGTACAGCGAGCGCAAGGTTTCAGATTTTTGGGTTCGAGCGGGTAGAGAGCGCACGGAGAGCGCGGGGCTTCAGGATTTTGGACTCGAGAGACTGGAGAGCACACGGCAGGCGCGATATCCATAGAAGTCAAAACAGACACGGATGTATGTTGATGTAGTACTTCGAAAATTTATAACTCGAAATTGATGTAATATATATATTGTCACGGAATGTGCCAATCATAAAAATATCCCTAACAATCTCCCCATTTGGTAATTCCGTGACAAAACCCATAAGAAAAATAAAATAAATATAAGAGAAGTACAGATTCAGACACCATCAAGATAGAACCCATATGTATAAAAATCTACGCCTAATGAGAAATATAAATAATACAATACGAAAATATATAAATCTACACTAGCACTGCTGTGTCGATATTGTGACTGCCGTGTCAATACTACAACTGAGTTGCCTGGTCAAAAAGGGTTAGTACCACAAAGGTATAATATAAAATGATAACAATAGAAGTAAGAATCTTTTTTTTTGGTAAGTAAGTGATTTGGATTAATGGGAAAAAAAATTTACAAGAAATGATTTATCTCCAAGTGTTATTTCGACTTGGAGATAAACCATAATCGCTAGGGCATGCTCCGAGTACATTGATACAATGAATGAAACCAACAGAGAAGCAAAAATGCTGGTATTCATTCAATACAATCAAAATACTCTAACAACAGTAGAGCAATTCCTAAACAAATATGCCAATCCAAGGCATTACCAAAAATTAGCAACAGAAGAAATCTAGTCACCCACTGCTTCAGCATGACCCCAAAATGGAGCTTCATGCCAGCCATGGGCCTTTCCTGCTCCACTTGGTGAACCAAAACCTGAAAACCAGGCACAACATCCAACAATAGTGCAACACAAATTTCCAACTCCAGCAGCTTCCGATCACTATAACAGGACACAGCCGAAGGAGATTAATCGGACCGGCACCTGTTTACTTCAGCAATTCCAGCAAGTCCTGGTCACAGCAGCAAGGAACACGGCACTGCCAAGTAACTAAACAACACTGCCACCTCCAGCAGAATCAGCAAACCAAACATTGTAGCAGAAAATTCCATTCATTCCCGCACAAGTAGAAGATATACAATCCAGCTTACATCATTTCATGAAAAGCAGAAGGATATTCCATGTAAATATCCATCAGCAGCTGCCATTTCATCACAGCAAACAGAAATCCGCACCATTCCACCATCAGCTGCTGCTCACACAAATCATCAGTCATCAGCAAGAGCATGGCATATGCCAACTTCATAAGAACAAAGTGAATTCAGCAGCCAAGGCCCGATGTTCCAAAACCGAACCATAATCTGCCGAAGAAGTGGGCATTTGCAACTGCTGCCATTCACCCATCAGCAGCCGCCGACAACAACATAGATCAACCACAAGGGGATCAACACAATGTTATGCAGGCAGCACATCCAGGACCTAGGAATCGAGGAAGGGCAAAGGGCAATTGCAAACTTCCTTTTGACCGTGACTCATACATTGCCGGTGAGCCATTGCGGTGGCAAAGCGATTACACTTGAGTTCGGCTATATACATCAGCCCTCCCGAGCAGATTTATTAACCCAAACCAATAGGGTGGAAATGGAGCAGCAGACTCCAAACTTTACAGCCCATCAGAGGGGGAACTAGTAGCAAGGCTTCACAAAGACTGCCAACTTCGGAGAGTCTGCTGTTCATCAAAGAAAATTCAGCAGCAAAATTTGCAACATACAACACTCCACCAGCAAAAAAGAACAACAACTAAGTCACCCAAACAAGGTGAAAACAGTCGCCATACCCCAGCATCAATCAATGCAATATCAGTAGACAGACCAACCTCAGACAATGCACCATCTGCTGTCATCCAAACAACGGCAGTTTTTGGAGCCCAACTAACAGAAAATTGAAACCTCCATAAGACAACAACCAATACCACCATGGCAAGAACCCAACTATTGAGCATCAAGCAAGGAATAAAGGCTACAATAGCAGATCGGCTCCAGTAATTATTTTCAGCCGATAAGAAATGCTACAACATCATAGGGCCAAGGCTCCTGGAGAAGCCTTGGGCTTTTTGGGTTTTTTCTTTTTCCAAGATTTTGATGGCTTTCAAGATTCACACACCAGATCCATCGCCTCATTGATGCTTAAAAATTTTTCCGTGGAGTAATCAATAGCCCGCCCCACAGAAATTTCAGCAGAAGACACACAAGGGTTTGCAGATACAGAACCCACATGCTTGATCGAATCCAAGGCAATAGAAGTAAGAATCCAATAAGCAGTAGTGAAAAGAATGAAAAATAAGTAGTACCGAAATCTAAGAATACTCCCCCTTACGAAAATAATAAGGCTCCCTCTAACATAAATAACAAGGCTCCCCCTAACATAAATAATCAGGCTCCGTCTCCCCTAATCTCCCTCTGTCAAAGTGAATCAAGTCTCCCCCTTTTTGTCACGAATGACCGAGTGGTAATGTAACTCACTTTTCTTGACCCATACTTGTCGCACTGAATTTACTTTTACATTCAATCTTTTTATCTGTTCATTTAATATTTAAATGTGATCAACAAGTGTATTCATGTTTAGCTCTGGTATTGGGTTGTATGGAAAGTGCACGATGTAGCAGTGGGGACGAATGTGGCCAATCTTTTCACAAGCATGACAAGTTGGCAGAGACTTTGTGGGTTTGTTCATATCTTTTAGGCTATATGGATTGACAAACTGATGTGAGTTAAATCTATTATCCACACGTCGAGGCATTTGCGTAGTGATTTTGGATGTTTTAGCGTTTTGGTGTGGAATTTTTGTGGCTGGAATAAAAATAGTTTTAGGTTTCATGCCATTTTGGGAAATATTCTCAGCATACCCGAAACCTTGTTTATTTCCACTAATTTTTTTCAACCCGAGTATATGATCTAATTTTTTAGACCCATTTAAGAATTGTTTCAAATCATTTCTAGTAGCCTCAAGTTCAGATTCTAGAGTTATGATTTGTTTAGTAAATGAGATTTTCTGATTCTCAATTTCTTGAATTTTAGTATCTAACTCGGATTGTTGAGTTAATTTTTCTTTTTCCAAATCTATGATCCTACTGTTTAAGGTTCTATTTAGTTTCTTCACTTTGAAGCATTCCCTAAATAGTTTATCATATGCTTCTTAAAGTCCATCAAATTTAGCTTCTGACTCATCCTCAGAGTCATTAGATTGATTAAAGTTCTCTACTAAATTGCCACACATTGATGTCATAAAAGTCATACACTTGACAGGGCCATCTTCAGAACATTTTTCATCCTTTTCTTCTTCGTCATCGCTTAAGGTCACATTAACTTTAAAAACTTGACCTTGTTGGCGTTTAAGGTTTGGGTATTCAACCCAATAGTGACCAAATCCTTTACACTCATAGCATTGGACTCCTTGAGTATTTTTTGATTTGAAGTCTTTGAGTTCACGTCGGTCTTTCTTCTCAAATTTAGGTGAACGTTTTAAATCCACATCATGTTTGTTTGATGAAGATTTATTTTTCTTCAAAATTTTTTTAAAATTCTTAACAAATAAGGAAAAATTATCATCGCTACACGATTCTTTATCGAAATCTCGGTTTCTCTCTTCCCTACTTGATTTTAGAGCAATTGATTTATTTTTTCTTGACAGTGGCAATGTGTGCTCATAAGTTTGAAGGGACCCTACAAGTTCTTCGATTTTTAATTTATCTAAATCGTTGCTTTCTTCAATCGCAGTAATTTTTGGTCTAAAACGTTCAGGCAAAGATCGTAGAACTTTTCTAACAATTCTATTTTCAGGGATTCATTCTCCTAAATTAAACGTAAAATTTACAATATCATTTAATTGCGCATAGAATTTATCAAATGTCTCGTCATTTTTCATTCTGATTTCTTTGAATCTAGTGTTGAGTATTTGCAAGTTTGAATTTTTAACTAATTTAGTACCTTCATGAGTGATTTCTAGAATGTCCCACGCATCTTTAGAAGTTTCGCACATGAAAATCCATTTAAACTCATCGGGAGATATAGTTATAAAAATAGCATGTAACCCCTTACTATTCCAGTTACAAGTATCAAGTTCTTCTTTTGACCACAAGGATAGAACTTTTAGTTCATCACCACTCTTGGGTGGAGTCCACCCAAGTTGGGTACTAGCCCATACAAGCTCATCCAAAGATTTCAGGAAGGCTCTCATCCAGACCTTCCAATAGGTATAATTGTTCCCATCAAAGAAGGGAGGTACGGAGAGTGATCCACTCGTATACATCTAGAACGGCGTCGTGGATCGATGTGAGTCTCTAATACCAATTGAAAAAGGACTTTTTATCCTAAAGTGTACAATTAAGTTTCGACCCTGGTAAAAATAGCGAAAGTAGTAAAAATTAAATATTCAATATACGTAAAAAATATTTATTTCTAAATGCTAAAGATAAGGACGAGCATGCAAAATATAATCGAGTATAAACAATAATAAAAAGGCACGAGTTTTGGTGATGAAGAAAAAACTTGATACCCATGGTAATTGAGAAAAATTCTCCGGGCTTCAACGGCCAGGGAAGTAATGTACTATAAAAATTAACTTACAGACCGGGTGGTAACGACGTGCTAACCTAGCCGACTTACTTCCGTCTTGTGATCCCAACCAAGGAACTCCTTGGATTTGCCCGCAGCAACGGAACCGGACACCTTCTGGTTTTCACGTCAATCTTCCCTCTTTAGCCACTTGAATTGCCAAACAGATCGGGTTTCCTTCTTCAACGTACCAACGTCTCCAACGAAGGATGGAAGTGTTTGAATGGTAAAGAGAAAATATAGAGAAAACTTATTATAACATAAAGCACATAGTTGTAGCTTTTAGTTTTCTCAAAAGAAGCAAGAACAATGGAGTATGAACAAGATTCTTCTCAAGTGGGGCACGAAATTGATCTACCAAGAGCCTTAGGGTTTCAAAATTATAAGCCAAGTATTTATAGAGGGCGCAAAAATGGCATTTAAAAAGATGTCCGTTACGCTCGAGCGCGCGGGGTGCAAGGAGGTTTCCCGAGAAACCCCTTTACCGTGCGCGCGAGCACGGCGCTCGAGCACACATGAGACGGTGGGGTCGAGCGGGTGCCCTTTTCTTGATTTTGCGCTTGGAGCGCATATTCGCGAGTTCAAGGTTTCGGGTTTTGATGGTTGAGCGGGTAGAGAGTGTCAATCATAAAAATGGCCCTGTTTGATACGGGGATCATTATTTTACAACTTTTAATTTTGATGGCTCAAGATGCACATTGGACATATGATCTCACTAATTGCCAATCTATCACGATATCCATGGAATTTCATAGTGGAGTAAAAAGCAAAGTTTTAGCAAACAAGCGGATGTATGTTGATAGCAATAGTCAAAATCCTTTAGACATTAACTACTAGAAAATATGGACGTTATAATTCCGATTATCGATGATAATATATATAAATTGTCACATTGACATATTTTATGAATGTTATTTTATTTATCAATCATAAAAATGGCCCTAATACTTTGATATGTTAGATGTTCATTATTCTACAACTTTTAATTCTCTACTCATTTACCTCTCCATTGATGTGCTTTTTTAGCTGCACACTGGACATGTGATCTCACTGATTGCCAATCTATCACTGAATATTGTTTCTTTTTTGGTATCCCTTATTTCATAGTAGAGTAAAAAGCAATTCGTTTTGGCACGAACAAGCATGGAAATGAAAATTCGTGCCCTAGCAATCGTCAAAATCCTTTGGTTACATTAACTACTAGAAAATATGGACGTTATATATTCTAATACAGATATCTTATAAAGATAACTAAAAAGTCATATAAATTACTCACAGTGTTATATTTATGAGTGTATCAAAATATTGAAAATAATTATTATTTTATTCATCAATATATTCAATAAGATAATATACATCTTTGCTACCTGCTATAAGTCAAACAACCTATTAGCATCTTCACTAAGTCCCATGCCATAATACACTTTTGTTATCTGATTTTTAAACTCAAGTTAGTATTTATTTTATCTACTTGAGTTTGTGGGATATATCAAATATAGTAATATGTAAAATAAATATTACAATATTATATTTTTAGACATATAATATAACATAATCAAAATATTCTATAAATATTTTTTTATATCTTTATAATTAACATTTGTCATATAAGTTTTTTTTATTAACTACTCTATATAAGTAGCTTATCACTGCAAAATAAATATAAGGCAAAATACATAATTTTTCTTCTTCATATTATGTGTGTTCTCCGTATATTCATCCATATCTAGCAGAGTTTATATGAAATGCACATATTTCATTTAATTAAAAATAATCAAAGTTTGCATCGATCATATTTCTACATCGTCGAACGAGATACTATCTATATACTTTCTCCTTAAAAAAGTTATAAAATATATTTTTTCAGCATGTAAAAATTGTTCTGGAATTATTTAAACCAGATGTGCAAGGGAACATATGCATATAGACGTATATTCTACGGTGGAAATCAACTAGCACGTCACTAGTAGATTCTTCACGAGCATTCGATTTTACTAGTTGACATTTTTTATAAGTAATTAATACATGTTAATATCAAAATTATAATAGTACAAATCAATGGCTCAACTGTACGAACAACATTTGATCTACATGCAGCAGATACACCAAAAGAACAGGAAACCCAAAAGAAAACATCTAGTCCCAAGTCATGAGAAGCTCGCACCGGCACTCAGAGACAACTGAGACATCAGCTCGCAGAACAATCTTTCATTGTCCGGGGCAGTGGGACACCCCATCGATGGGAAGTTAGCAGCTTCCAACTTACGTCAGTTTTATTTTCTTCACATATTCATATAAACATACACATTTTGAATACCATATTTGAGTGGAGTTTGACAAGTTACACCTATCATTACCGTATATATATTTAGATAAAAAAGGGAATGAAATGTCGACATAAATTCTCAAGTTTTTTTCATTAGTTTCTCAGAATCATTTGCTGAGTGACATAGAAAAGGAAACTTAAAAAAGGAGGAGGAATAAACACAAGAAAGAGTGGAGTGAAATCACCACAAAAAGGAAAAAAAGAAAAGGAAAAAACCAAGGATGAGGTCAAAATGCACCCTCTGCTATCTCCCTTCCTCTCTAAACTACTGCTGCCTTCGGTGCTTCCATGGCAATCATGGGGGGCTGCGGCATCGGAATGCTGATGGCGACGACGGGGGATTTGAGTTTTATAGCTTCAAGCTTCTGCGTTTTTTCTGTTTCCACATCTTCAATAATGGTGGGCATAAAGTTTGTGCCCTTGGCCTTGATTGTTTCTGGGATCTCTTCTGCTTCCTTTTCTTTGCACTCCTTGTACTTGCCCCATAAGACAGAGTATAGTCCAATAACAATTAATACCGCACCCATGACCCTGCAAATTGAGAGAATATGCGTGAGTTATGTTCAATATATATATATACATATATTTATTTTGTTAAGTCTTGGTGGTTGGAAAAATCCAACGGCCAATAATGAATACCCACATTGATATTCCATGGTCCTAAACTGCAGTGTTTACGAGTCACTTTGGAGTAAAGATTAGGAAATTACCCTCCGACATAAATGTTTTCGGCGAGGATGAATGATCCCATGATGGCCACGATAATCATCATCAGCGGGCTAAAAGCAGTAACAAAAACAGGGCCTCTTTTTTCCATGACTAAGCCTTGTACGTAGTAGGCAATACTTGATGACACTATACCCTAAGCATCACAGAATTAATACCCACAGAATCAGTATTAAAAACTGGAATTATGATGGTCACGCTAAGTATATATATATTTTTTAGAGTTATAATTGCAAATGTAAGAGAAAGAGAAGAGAGAGGGAGAAAAATGATACTAACAGCGTAGGCAGCAGCAAGAAGGTTCATGTCCCAGCCAATGGTCCAGACAGAGGCTTTGTGCTCCATAACAATGGTCACGGCGATGGATTGCAAGGTACCCATGAAGCAGACAAGGGACGTGAGCGACAATGGAGCTGAGTATCTTCTGAGCGTTATTGCCTATCGAATTTAAAGAGAAAGAAAACGAAATCATCGGGAATCCAGAAAATTTACGGGACTGTAATTTATCAAAAAGAATAGAAAAAAGTAAAGGTGAGTTTACCTGAAGGATGAAGAAGGAGGCCCAAGCAAGGGTCGCAAAGACAAGGAGGATGGAGCCCTTGAACCAGTCTTTGTCAGTGGAAGCAGGGGCGGATGCCCGAGGATGCATGTGCTCAGACCAAATCATGTTGATGACATGCCCTTTATACATCGTCATCAGCATGGCACCTACTACAGTTACCATTGTGCCCACCACTTTTGCTTGGCATCTCACCTTTCTTATATCCACCTTCTCCATCCTATATCAATATAAACTATCAGATATACACATCATCATCATCATCATCATAACTACTAGCATTCAAAATGTGAGAGAAAGAACCTGCACACAACTGCCATGACAAATGTCATGGCTGGCAGCATGTTGCTCATGGCACATGAGAACGTCGGCGATGTAAACTTGAGCCCCGCATAGTAAAAGTTCTGATCAATCACCGGCCTGTCAAATGTTATTTCCAAAAATTAATCATGCACGTATAAACCCAGGCCATTCGTATCAGAGTTTGTTTGAGACAGGACGTTGCCATGTCCGTCCTTAGGGCACCACCTTCCCTCTCTTATCACTTCCAGTTAAACATGTCTCCTCACTATAATGTCAGAAAACTGAAGGGACACCCACCGTAAAGGCAGCCTAAGAAATGTGAAGGGAAACCAACCCTAAAGACAGCCTTAGATTTATCCTAGACAAATCCTCAGCATTCAAATTTATTTGGGATAAGTTACATAGATACAGAACACTGACCCAAGAAGGCCCAGCACAAAGATTTGCATGAATATTGGAAATGTCATCTTTGGCCTCGTTTTCCTGAGACAGAGCAAAAACATGTTGGGTTCAGTAAAAGGAGAAATTACTTCCACAATTCTGTTAATTAGCTAACAGTGTGTTGTTAATTAAACTCTTTTTCTTCAGCTAATCACCTCTCGAGGACAAGAGCAAAGGGCGCAATAGCTGCGGTTGCAAAGGCGTGGCGGTAGACGACGAGCACGTAATGGCTCATTCCTCTGTTGAGGGACACCTTTGTGATTATGTTCATACCGGCGTAGCCAAATTGTAAGCATATCATGGCTATGTAACACTTCGATTTCTCCATGAAAATGCTAAAGCTTCCCTTACCCTCCATATTTTTTAGGGTCCCTTTAATTTGATGTTCAAAGGGTGAAAAAAAACTAAAGAGCTCAAGGGAGGAGGAGAGAGTTGGCAGGAAAACACAGTTGAAGAAGCTTGTGTTTTTCCTAAGCAAAAAGGTTCCGAGTGCCGACCTATTTATAAGCAGTGAGAGAGAGGACTTAGGCTATGCTCTATCGATCCAAAACGTTTCTCCTAACGTTTTGTACCAAAAGCAAGAACAGTTTACAGATACTATAGCTGATGGGACAAATTTTACATTAATCCAAAAAAAAAAAACAATATTCTTTTTAACACTACGTGGATTTCACAAATATTTATTAATCCCATGTATTCAATTGTGGACAAGCGCTCCTCAAGAAAATTAAAAAAAAAAAAAAAAGAATCCTCCCTCCTTGCTAATCGATTTATCATTTTTAGTGTAATTAGATTGTCCTTGATTTGACATATATATTAAAAAAATTGATAAAAAACATTAGAATGGATGCTAACATCAGAACGACGAAAAAAATATACTCAGTTGATTTTTGTATCATTTGTTTGATGAAGAAAATTTAACAAATGAGATTTAAAATTAAAAAAAATCATCTATATAATTATTTTCTTATTTTTAATTTTTATTATTGGGTTAAATATTCAATAGATGCTAATGTTATAAAAAATAATTATATAAAAAAATGATATATATAATTTTTTTATATCTTATAATCTCCACCTTTGAATTTTTACTCAATGATAAAGATTAAAAATGTAAGTATATTTTATTTAAAAAATATAAGACCCTAAATTCGTGGGATATATGATCAAACTGGGACTCTAGGATTGATTATAAGGCTGATATTTAATTACAAATATGGGGTCCTCACGGCAGCAATAGGGGAGGTTATATGTACGTATGTGGGCACCCACGTTTAGTGGATTTCTGACGCCAATGGAGGGGATAGTAGTGTTTCGTGTGTTTGTGCGTGTGGCAGGGGCGCTCTGGCGCACGTCCCTTACGATGCGCGTCATAATTGTTGAATAAAAATTTAATGCTTCTAAATTTTTATTTTTTAAAATATAAAAAAATATTTTTTAAATATAAAAAAATAAAAATATTAAATTTTTATCTGATGATACGACACCATAACACATATCGTATAACATCGCAATGCCCCTTAATATTGGGGTGCCCATCACTCATGTCAGCATAACCTGTTCGCCCCTCGCTTGTGACACGGCTCCCCATCGGCTTTCTTCTTCTTCTTTTTTGTATAAGCAATTAATTCAATGAAAGCATAAGATGATTAATTTTTTTTTATTTTTTTAAATATTAATGTCTATACAATGTAAAATGAAAATATGAAAAAGCTAAAAAATATATTTAAAGAGTTATTTTAAGCCCCAAATATTAATCGTTGGATCTTTCTCATTTAAAGGATAAGGGAGCGTTGCAAGCACTGCAATACCTTCATAAGAGATAGCAGGTTGATTCCAAATGCCTCATAGGTGGTAAATTGTTATCATAAGAGATAGCCCACAAACTAAGACTGCAGAGATAGCCCACAAACTAAGACTGCAGAGTGCAGTTAAGGTCTTCCCACTGTAGGGGTCATTCATCCAATAATTTAAATTAAAAATTAAATAGATAAATTATAAAAATTACACTTAATTTTTAATTCTAATTATTAGATAAATATAAAAATCTATCCACTAGAAAGAAAAATAATAAAGCCAAAGAAGAGAATATTTTATTAAATTAGGGATGTATAATTCCAATTGATTGGGATTCACTTAATCAATCTAAAGGATTAAATACTCATAAAATATAAAAGACAATTATTTGATCAATATTTTAAATTTGTCTTTTATAAGTAGTATAACATAGTTTAAATAAACCACTTAAACTTCGTTTCAAAATTAATGGAGCGAGATGGGTGCTAGAGGTTAACGTTAAATATTACTTTATCAATAATAGGGGAAAAATGAGACGGTAGGGAGGAGAAAATCTGCATCATTTTCTCGTCATTACCAAGAACTCAACCTTAAGTTTTGTATGGAATTGTTATCCTTTTATATTACATCACAATTAGTTTTTAAAATTCTTATTCATTTATCCAAAAATTTTTTGTTGAGAATTTTTTAAGCCAATGGATAAGGCATTGAGAGTATGTTTCTTCATGCGGGGTGATATATTGGATGTCGATAATCTTGAATTTGTCTAAAACTGGAATGGATGTGGGTGATAATCATTGCGAGTCAATGGAACCATAGAAGGGGTATGAATAAAAAATGTTAAAATCAAGACCGATTTTGAGATATTCAAAAAGAACATTTGATAAATATTGGGTTCCAATTTTTTAATAACTAAAAATGATCCAAATTTTTAGTCATTACATTTATTATAACTTATTGTTAAAAAATATTTTTTCACAAGTGCACTATAACTATATTACCTTTGTTGAATCCAACTCCCTTGACTCTTTGTATTTAGTTGTAGTGTCCTCTAGGCACTCATTGAATTGTTCATGGATCACCGTACTAATGCACCCTTTTATAAGGAATGACAATTGGTTGAGAAAGTGGGCCAGGTTAGTCCCATACTTTTTCTTGAAAGGTGATATTTGAGTAGACCAAATTTAGGATAAATTAAGCAAATTCAGCTTGAAAAGTGATAATATCCCAACTTCTCAAAGGGTCATCAGATTGGCTACAAAGTAAGTTTCCAAGAGAGCAATTTACAAGTTTTGTTTGTTTGTGAGTGACAAGTGTTAGAGAATTACAATTTGGTACCTATATATTTTCATAATGTTTGTCGAAAATACCCTATGAAGTGGGTGTATCGATTTGATGTTATAGTATCGGGCATGCTTTATAATCATATGACCTCTCTAAAGAAGAGACAAATGATGTAAGAAGCATCTATGGTCTTTTTGAATCAAATAGAGTTGGCCGTCTATGAGAAATGATCTATAATGACAAAGATTAAGTCATGACCATAGCGAGTACATAGAAGAGTTAATACAAAGTCTATGTTAATGTCTTTCCATGGCTTGATTGGAATAGGAAGAGGTTGATATAATTGGTGACCCAATTGTTCACCCTTAGTATGTTGGCAAGTGACACACCATCTCATGAATTGCTCAACGTTATACTTAAGCTTTGACCAAAAGTATCATTCTTCTACTAAAGTGAGCATTTAATCTCGATTGAAGTGCCTGCTGATGCTTCCATTGTGATACTCGAAAATAATTTGAAGTAACAAAGATCTCTCAGGTATACATAATCGATTCCCTTGGAACAAAACTTTATCCATTATACAAATTGGGTGCTCAAAGCCATGCAAGTAATGCTCACAACTTTCTGAGAAATATCAATCTATATGATAACTTTTAGGAAGTAAATTAAAACCGATTGCCTCATTATATAAAGTTCAGAGGAGACAAACCTTTAGGGCATTGGCCATGTTCATCTAGGCTTTCAATGTGTGTTTAAGGATGAATGTGTATTCTTGTAGGAAGAAAACTCACTTGGTGTGTAGAAAATTTAATTTCATTTAAGTGTGCAAAAAAAAAAAAAAATGGAGAGCTTCATAGTCAAATAAGAGGATGAACTCTAAGTTTATTAAACAACATTGTCAAAACCAATGAGCTTGGACCACCATATAGAATTCAATATCGTAGGTTGAGTAACTCTTCTTGGACTTATTTAACTTCTCACTGAAAAAAATGAGATGACTCATTGGCTTAGGACCACACCAATGCCAATATTAGAAGCACCGCATTCAATCATAAATATCTCCATGAAATCGAGAAGGGCTAACACAAGTGCTTTAGTCAGCTTCTGTTTTAACCAAGACAAAGCTCTCTTTGGTCTGCTGGTTCCATAAGGATTGTCCATTTTTTCATACAATCAATAAAAGGAGCACTTAGTTGAAATTTCAAATAAATTGCTTGTAGAATATAGTCAAGCTATAAAAGTTCCTTACCTTAGTAATTATGCGAGGAATTGGCCATTTAAGGATGGCTTGTACTTTTTCTTTATCCATAGTTATATTATAAGAAGAGATAACAAATCCTAAGAATACAACCCATTCTTTCATAATGGTGATTTTTTTAATATTCACGAATAGTGTTTCGTGTATAAAACCTATAGAACTTATCGGATATGTTTGAGATATTACTCAATGTTAGTGCTGAATTTGAGAATGCCGTCGAAATATAATGCCACAAGTTTTTCAATAAAAGGCTTAAGCACGTGGTTCATTAAATGCATAAAAGTGCTAGGAGCATTGTTTAGCCCAAACGGTATCGTGAGTGATTCATATCAACCTCCTTATATCTTGAAAGTGGTCTTCCATTCATCACTTGGTTAGTTCAAAATCAAATGGTATCTGTTTTGTAAGTTGATTTTGGAAAAAGAAAAAAAACTTAGGTACCGTTAAGAATATCAAGCATGTCATTAAATCTAAAAAACTGGGAACCGATATTTGGTGGTAATCTTATTTATGGCTTGACTATCAATGTGTATTTATCATATGCCATCTTTTTTGGGAGTTAACAAGGCCTAGATAATGTATGGGGCTAATGCTTCCCTACATGTATCCTTTTTGAAGAAGCTCACTTGTCATTGTAACTCTTTATATTCTTGGGGAGCCATTAGATAATGATTGGGGAGATTGGATCTAGGAGTAAGGTCAATTCAATGCAGAATTTACTCTTGGGCTGGAGGTTAGAGGGGAGTTAATTGGGTGCAACATCGGTGAATTGACAGTAATTAAACTATTTGATTGACAGTAATGATGGATTCTTCCTAATCAACTCTATGAGCAATAGGGGTATGAATTAGGGTATTCTTCCGATTGAGTCTTGTGAATTTTTCTCGAATAAAAAAACTCAATTAGTTTCTTTTGTAGATGATGGAGTATCTTTAAGTAGATGAAGAAGAAATTTCGTCCCATGCTAGTAGGATAGAATTTGTGGAGCAAGGTGTTAGACTTTTCAGATTCTAAATTGAAGAATCTCTTGGTCCTTTGGTTTCTCAATGTTTCCTTAGCCACAAGGCACAAGGTCTGTTTGGAAGGCCTCATTTAGAGATGATAAATAGTGTAAAGTGAGTTCTTTGTGTATTGTGGGTTTTAGACTAATTAGATATCGGGCCACTTGTTACATTCTCAATTTCAAACCAGTAATGGAATGATTGCTAATCAATAATTAGACTTTAACCTAAAATTAAGATACGATTTAACAATAAATATTATTAGATAATCTAATACTAAATATGACAAAACCCAAGATCTGAAGGTTATATTCAAAAATAGTTCCAATAAATTATCATTTGTACAATTACATTGAAAAGTAAAGAAAATATCTCAAACTCGATAAGAAAAAAATCTAATATTATTATTGAAATATAAATTAAAGACCAATGGCCAAATACAAGCTATCCAAATATAAAATAATAAATCCTAATTGAATAATCAAAATACTATTAAATATCCTAAACTATTTCTCCATAAATAGCTTTCTTGACATATGAAATTCTTATAAATGACATTCAAACCTACTAATTTGAAAAAAGCCTCAATAGCGGCAATCTAATTTCTATAAGCTTTGGAATCAACCTTAACATCAAAGTTAGAAATGTTAACCATTTTCAAGGGCTCAAGCCAAATTTTCAATAGAAAATGGATTGTTTGCGGTGGGGGTCATTTGTGGTGGCCTTTCAGTTGGGACAGGTGGCAATGTAGGTTGTGTGGGTGAGCAGTGCATGGTGATGGGAGATCTAAATGAAGTTGAGGTGGAGTTTATAAATTTATTATCATTTGCCAGAGGTTCATAAGGAGTGAAGAATAATTGACTCTCAATAGTGTGGTAACTTTGATCATATTCCTGTTGCAAAAAGGTCATCCATTATCCTTTACAATTCAGAATTACTCTACTATGGCTGTGCCATTTCTTTGTAGAGATGAATATTTCAGATGGGGACATTCCCATTACAATGTCCTCATGATCCTCAAGCCATGCTATCTCTAATACTGATATATTTAAAAGAAAAAAAAATATTTTATCAAATTAAGAATGACAATTATAATTAATTGAGAATCATTCAATTAATTTAGAGGATCAAATATACATAAAAAAAAAAATTAAAGGCAATTATTTGATTTATATTCCAAATTTGTCTCTATAAGTAGTCTAACATAATTTAATAAGTTGCTCATACATAGCTTCACAATTAATGGAGAGAGATGGGGTTAGAGTTAACATTAACTATTACTTTATCAACAGTAAGGGGAAACTGCGAGGACAGGAAGGAGGAAAGCTAGCAACAATCAAGAACTTTAATGAGAGCTGGATGCATCAAAATGTCTCAAAACTGCGACATCCTTTCCTTTCAAATTTATCAGTAAGCTAACAAATATGGAGCAATGAAAGATATTTGTGTCATCATCAAGGCCAAAAAAAAAAAAAAAAAAAAAAAAGGAGGCCATTGAAGCGAATAAAAGTAAAAGATGATAAATGGTAACAGTAGAAAAAAATGTGTGGATGTCATATAACGCATCACGGTGGATAGATTATTCCATTGGCAGCTCAAGTGACGAAGTTTAAGGGCATGATTCTGTTTTCAGTAGCTTAATTGCGACGGGGGATCAAAGAATCTAAATCTGGCGATTCCTGCCAAACAAGGAATCCAAAAATTTGAAGCGTCATTTATTTGTAGAGCAAAGTTTTATTTATAAAAATTAACGAATCTGTTTTTGTTCTTCCAACAACATCAAAAATTATTTTATTTTTTAGTTGTGCTACCTACTTTATCCATTAGGCAGATATGCTAATTATCTTTCAACGGTATTATTTCATGCAATATTCTTTCGAGAGATTGCTAGAGATTCAAAGCTTTTTAGAATCTCGCGGCGGGAATATTATTCGACATTTTTTTTTTTAAGAAAAAAGACTTAATTTTGATGTGTTTTTGATAAATAATCAAATATCAAAATGTGGGAAAAAAAATCTTAAAATAACTTATAAAGAAGCTCAATCGTATTTCTAAGAAGATTACACTCGTCTTTTCTTCGATAAACTAGGCCAAACAAGATCTACATATATGTATATATTCTTGTCTATGCGTCAGTAATGCATGCATGCATGCATTTTTCCCCATCAATGGGAATATATTGTCTTGTTGATTGATTGACAAGAATCATTGAAAGAAGATGCTGCACTTTGATTCCCCTCTTGCTGGATTCTATTCGACGGCTCCATTGCCTTCTAATTATTATCTATTGCCATATCATATAATCTACATATCATATAATCTATTGCCATAAAAATAGCGTTTCATCTGTTTGAGAAAATTATTCATTTAGTAACTCTTTCATGGGCTGAACTCCTAGTGAGTATTAGATTTGGGCCATTCGAGAATATGGAGGGCAGGGGTGCTGGTTTTAATCACCAGTCCACTGATAAAAATGCATGTAAGTTGATATATGATCCCACATGAAAAATATTGAAGAAATTACACTGACTTATAAATATTTATTAATTCATAATTTATTAGCTTGGACTTTTGGATTAAATATGATACCAACACACTAAGTACATAAGCCTTATTAATGACTGTAATGCCGAAATATGACAAAATTAGGGAAACTCAGCTGGTTCATCAAATGCAATGTGACTGTGTTTTTAGCATACATAATCAAGAATTGACTTGGCAGAAGCATGAATCCAACATAATAAGGCATCTTTACTATAGGGATGATTTCATGCACGACAATCCTCTGAAATGTTTCTATCCTCTTCAATATGGTTTTTACAGTTCAGCAGAACCCCACAGGTCTTTGCTTTCACAGACAACAGGGCCTATCTACCAGGGAGGCAAGGCATGCACAAAGATATGTAACCACTAATACTCTCACATATATGGGAGCATTGCTGTGTACTTGCTAGCCACAAGAAAATAATAATTTGTTCTTTTAAAAAAGAAAAATTATATCTCTGTCACCAAAGCAATATAGCGCAGAGGTATTCGCAACCAATCATCGGATTGATGCTACGTATACACACCAAATTGGTGGAGACGATGCGTGTTCCATTACGAGAACCTACCCTTACATACCGTTGAGCTTGATGGAGCCTGAAACAAAATGAGCCGAATGATAAATGGGATGAGATGTTGGCACCAGGACGAGGAAACGGGCTCGGGGCATGAGCCATAGAGACCAACCTCAAACGTCGGGTTCCTAGTTCTAAAGCCAAACTCCTAGGGATAGGATTCTCTTGCCCGAAGTCTACGGAGGAACCGTGGCCTGGCCGGATAATTGAGTTAATTTAAAAGCTAATGCCGTTTCATATCATTATAACAAAATAATCAACAGATTATTACCTTTTTTATAATTAATAATTTATAAAATTTTATAAGAGCATATTATATAGTAGATATTATGAAATGCAATCATGTCCACTATGATTATCTTAAATTTTTATCCATAACAAAGGGCATTTGGTTCAAGTTTTTATTGAATGATACTCTAGACTTTACTATAAGTTTGTAGTCTCTTAAGGAAAAAAAATGACAAAGAATGATTGAGTGAACGTATGATATATTATTTTGATCGAGAGATTATTATTTTCTCTTTTGAATGATGCCTGTATAGCCGACTAGAGCTCAGGATCCGTTCAGGTCAACTTGGCTTACCGCTATCCTCGGGTGGGACCTAGTTGGACATGGAGCTACTCCTCCCGAAATATCGAATCTTCACCCTTGGACAAGAATCCCTACGGACTACTTAGCATCACCATGGTTAAAGAGATACTCATTTCCTCTACCCCAAAGCATTCTACATCGGCTAGTCCATTAGTTGCTTGAGTAACGGAAGGGACTCCATAGTACATGTCCCTAGCACTATGACTTTATTTTTTAATTTATGGTGCACAGTATTCACAAATCATTAACATTAAGCTCATTCTTTAAACATATAGATATTAAATCCATTCCTAATGTACGTATGCGAGGCCAACATCGGTTGATCCCCAGGAGAAGAATTGAGTACTTTGTCTTGGACGTCTTTCTTTGGGAATGCTTAACGTAAAAGACCAAAATACCCTTTGCAGCAGAGAAACACGGAGGGTCCTAATATGATGTAATCCAGAAGAAAAGGTCACGCTATATGGCTAAGTGGAGGTGCAAAGGGAGCAAAATGGGCATCTAATCAGCCCCCAGTGACCTTGACATGAGAGTCAAGTGGGCTTGTCCCAAAGGATGACCAACTGGGTTTGGTGGGCCTCCCTTGCTTTGTGGAAGGTCTTACAACCATCAGGATAGCTGAGTACAACGCTTGGAGGAGATGCTTGTCGTGCGCTATTTGAAAAAAGAAAAAAAAAAGGTATATTTTTGTCAAAACTTCTAGACAAGTCAAGGTTGTTTGTGGCATAACTCTCTTCTAATTTAGGGTACCTAGGGTTTGCTAATATCAATTCCAAATATCAATTTAAATATAATGAATTGAGATTTCATCATATTTTAGAAAAAGTATTACAATAGCTGAATTTGGTACCATCCGATAAGAGTGGAAGAGATTGAGTTCTGCAATCTCTTCTATTCATTTAGAGACTAATTTATTAATTATTATAAGTTGTTTAAATCTCAGCTATTAATATTTTAAATAAATGCCTATACAAACTTAGGATCTACTTTAATTTAATTTAATAAGCTAATTATTTCAACAGTATTATGAGATATTGAAGTGTTGTTTCAATTCTCCGTGCTATACATATTATGTATATATATATATATATATTAGGTATATATATATATATATATATATAAGTAGATGAATCTGCAGTCATGCATATAGCTGGGTTGCATGTGAGATTCCATCAGGAAGTGCTCGGATTAAGAGAGGCTCTGCCTTTTAAAGAGATGGAACACAATTTTCACTTAATTTGAGTCATTCATTTTTAAATGGGTAATTATAATTTAATTACTTTTTTTAAAAAAATTAAAAATTAGTTGAAATCAATTATTAAATCACAACCACTCACTTAAAGATAAATAGTTCAGATTAAGAAAAAATAAATTTCATCTTTTTAAGAGATTGAGTCTCCCTAATTTTGGAAGTGCTTGTTGGAGGTCACTCCTATGTGAAAATCTTGGTAGTCGAGGACTTGGCTGGAGTACGAGGATCTTGTGTGCAATTAAGGTCCGTAGACTTATGCGCTAAGTGTTAGTGGACTTTGCACAAATTAAGCACAAGAAATTTCGGTCAATGATGTTGACCAAAAGTTTCGGTAGATAGAAATGATCGGTCAACTTGTTGATCGGCAAATCATGTGTTACGGTCAACATGATATTGACCGGCTGAAGGCTATGGATTTGCTCAGTGTTGTCTAAGGATCCCAGAAGGACGACCGGATGGTTAATGGGGCATTGACCGGCCGAATTGAAGAAACTGGTCAACGGAGTGTTGACCAGCCAAAAGAAGAAAACGGTCGATTGAATATTTTTCATTTTTTCTGGAAATCCAAAAGGATGCTAGCATAGAAGATTTTCTGAATATGCGTAATTACAGGAGGTTATGTGCAATCTCTGGGAGCCATTTTTGTACAGAGTATTTTTATATTGTTGGAAGGGATAGATTTTATCAAGAAAAGAATATTTTACAGATTGTCATAATATATGTGTACCTCTATTGAAACGATCCGAGGGTGAAAAAGTTTCTAAGTGTATAAGATAAAGGAGAGAAAGAGTTGAAGAAAAGAGAGTAGTGACTAAAAAACAATGTGTTATTCTTTGTATACTTGTGCTTTGTTCTTCGTTTTCGCCTCAAGGGGTTGTGTATCCATGTGTAGTGTGTAATCAATTTCATATATTAAAATTTATTTGTGGATTAAATGTCCCGTAATTTTTTTCTTTTTTAAAAAGAATTTTTCATGTAAAATCTTTATATTATTATTATTCTTCTTCCATATTCCTCCTTTCACTGTGTGTGTGATGGTAGTCAGACATCATTTACCCCAACAAGTGGTATTAGAGGCAGGTTCAGAACTCTATCTAAATGGCGTTATCATCTTTAAAAATCTGCCATTTAGTATAGACAGTTCAACGGGTAAGGGAACTTCATCCTCTGATAAGAAAAGATAGAGAATATCCTGACAAGAGAGGAAATGGTAAAAACATTGAAGAAAAAGGATGAGAAGCCACATAATTTGATCGAGGAAGAATGGCAAGACAAAGGGATCTTGCCAATTGCACCATAAAGTTTTGTCTAACAGACAACACACTCCAAGAGGTCCTCGGCCTGACAGATCCAGCGGAGGTCTTAAAAAAATTAGAAAGTCAGTATAAGTCAAAGTTCTTGATAATCAGGCTGCACGTGAAGAAACAGTTCTATAACCTATGGTTGTCAGAAGGTGGGAGTTTTGAAGAGCACTTAGACGAGTTTAGTCGGATTGTGACGCAGATGTTGGCCCTTGACAAGGAGATCAAAGAGGTGGATAAGACTTTGGTATTATTGGCTTCTCTACCAGCTTTATATGACCATATCGTCACAACTTTATTATTTAAAAATGATACCCTTAAATTGGATGAGGTCATTGCTTCCTTGCTCATAAATGAGTCAAGGCGGTCACAAGGAACCTCAACGTTTTCGCATTCTGAAGTACTTGTTACCGAGTCCAGGAAAATGAGTAGAGGACGAAGCCATAATCCTAGAGAGAAGGGCTGCTGTAAATCTCGATCAAGGTATCAAAACCTTGAGTACCATCACTGTGGCAATAAGGGCCACAATAGGAAGCATTGTTTCTAGTAGAAGAGTGAAAATACGGAGAATGAGAAGGGAGAAAAGGTACGGGGAGAAGAAAAGTCATTGGTCTTAGTCGTCACATGAGGCGATCTCCTGTTGACTTGTGAAGATAACGTGGCAAGTCTGACGGACAATGAGTCCAGTTAGATGATTGATTCTGTTACCTCTCTGCATGGCACGTCTAGAAGAAGACTGTTCCTATCCTATACTTTAGGAGATTTTGGAGTGATAAAGATGTAAAATGAAGGAACATCCTCAATTGTTGGTAGATGTGACATTCTATTAGTCACCAATAATGGGGCAAAACTATTACTGAAAGATGTATGACATATCCCTGACATACAGCTGAACATAATTTTAGTTAGCCTGCTGGATGATGAAGATTACTACAATACTTTCTGTGAAGGTGAGTAGAAACTTACCACAAGGTCTCTAGTTATGATGAGAGAAAAAGGTACTCTAGCCTATACGTAATGAAGACGTGTGCAGTAGCAAGAGATGTAAATGCCACAATCCGCAAAGAGTCCGAGAATCTATGGCACAATAGGTTGGGCCATATAAGTGAACGCGGATTATGTCATTTGGCTAGAAAGAAGAAGTTGTTTGGTGGAGCCCATTACTTCGTATCTTTCAATAATGACTGCTCCAAAAAACTGTGGGTTTACCCACTGAAGATTAAGACCAAGTCTTCAGTATATTTGAGCAGTTTTATACTTTGGTAGAGTATCAGACAGGGAAGAAATTGAAGACCGTCTGAAGTGACAACGGCGGTGAGTACATTGGGACCTTTGATATCTACTGTCGGTCTCATGACATTAGGTATCAGAAGACTCCACAAAAGATACCATAGCTGAATGGAGTGATAGAGTGGATGAACCGCACCTTTTAGAGGGAGTAAGATGCATACTTTTGAAAGTAAAGTTTCCTACATCATTTTAGGTAGAAGCATTGAAGACGGTGGCCTATGTTATTAATAGGTCACCCAGTAAGTCATTAAAGGGAGAAGTGCCGGAGAAGATATGGTCAGGAAAGGATCGTTCTTATAACCATTTACTAGTGTTTGGATGCAAAGCATTTGTTTATGTCCCAAAAATGAAAGAACCAAGCTAGAGCCAAAGACAATGCAGTGCGTCTTTCTGGGCTATGAGGAAGATGAACTAAACTATAGACTTTATAACCTAGCTAGGAGAAAACTTATCCATTCAAGAGATATAGTATTCGTTGAGGATGAAACGATTAAAGATATTGACAAGAAGATCAAGTTTGATACTGGCCGGATGGATAAGATGAGTGTTAAAATTGTTTATCCAATACCTCTGTAGGATGAGAATAATGATCCAGGTGTGGCTGAAGACGATAACGAGGCAGATACGGCACCTAACAAGGACTAAGATGAAGTCACTCCTCAACTTGCCAAAGAGATTCCTATCCGATGATTCTTAAGGAATAGATGATCGTCCGTCCGTCTGCAATTTAGTGAGTATGTCCTGCTCATTGATACTGAAAAGTTTGAGACTTTTGAAGAGGTTATAAATGATGAGAATAAAGAGAGATGACTAGAGGCTATGGAAGATGAAATGAGCTCTTTCCATGAAAATCACATTTTTGATCTGGCAGAGTTGCTTAAGGGGAAGAGAGCCCTAAAGAATAAATAGGTCTTCCATTTGAAGACTGATAAAAATACCATATAGCCAAGGTACAGGGCACGACCAGTAGCAAAAGGCTTCAATCAACGGAAAGAGGTTGATTTTGATGAGATATTTGCCCCAGTGATGAAGATAAGATGTCTTCTATAAGGGTTATGCTAGGCCTAGTTGTCACTCGAAATTTGGAGGTGGAGTAGATGGATGTCCGAATGACTTTCCTCTCTGATAAACTTGAGTAGAAAATTTACATGGAATAGCCTGAATGATTCAGGGTTAAGGGGAAGGAACGACTTGTCTGTCATCTGAGGAAAAGCTTATATGAATTGAAACAGGCTCCTCGATAGTGGTACAAGAAGTTCGAGTTGGTTATGGTCAGTCGTGGATACCGAAAGACTATTTGTGACCATTGTGTATTTATGCAAAGATTTTTTGAGGATGACTTTGTCATCCTTGTCATTTATATAGATGACATGCTGATCGTTAGACGTAACAGTGCCCGGATAAAGGAGCTAAAGGAGCAACTTGGCATCAGATTTATTCGCAACCGAGAGGTTGAGAGATTGTGGCTATCTCAAGAAAGTTATATTGAAAAGGTTCTTAGGAATTTCAATATGGACAAGTCCAAGCCGGTGAGCACACCGCTAGTGAACCACCACAGACTGAGCAGTCTTCAATGTCTATCCTCGGAAGCTGAGAAAGTATACATGAGAAGAGTACCCTACTCCTTAGCTGTAGGAAGCTTGATATGCACCTTGGTGTGTACGAGGTCAGACATAGCACACGCAGTCGGCATGCCAGCCATTTTCTGTCAAACCCAGGAAGGGAACATTGGTCCATGGTCAAATATATAATGAGATATATTTGAGAAACTTCCAAGAGGTGCCTGTGTCTTAGAAGTGACAAGTCTTAGTTGATGTGATATTTTGATGCTGATATGGTTGAGGACATTGACTCTCGTAAGTCTACCTCAGGATACTTGGTAAAATTTCATTGACAGACTCCAAGTCAGAAGTGCGTTGACTTTTCAACTACCGATAAAATTGTAAAGAGATATTGTGGATGAAGAAGTTTATCCAAAAACTGGGCCTTAAGACAGACAAATATAAATACTTTGTAATAATTAGAGTACCATACATCTTTGTAAAAACTTCTTATTCTATTTTAGATCGAAGAATATTGATGTTTGATATCATTGGGTGAGGAATGTTATTAAAGCAGGCTTACTATCACTGGAGAAGGTTGGGACTGACGACAATGGCATGGATATGATGAACAAGATTTTAACAAAAGGTAAGAATGAGGCTTGCTGTAGTTTGGCTTGGCTAATGGATTGTAATTCCCCATGGTCGTGAGGAAAAGTTTGTTGGAGGTCACTTCCGTGTGAAAGTCCTGGTGGCTAGAGGACTTGACTGGAGTACGAGGACCTTGTGTGCAATTAAGGTCCATGGATTTGTATGCTAAGTGTCAGTGGACTCTACACATATTAAGCATAACAAATTCTGGTCAACGATGTTGACTAGTTGAAGGCTGTGGATTTGCTCAGTGTTGCCCAAGGATTCCAAAAGGACAACTGGACGGTCAACGGGGTGTTGACTGGCCAAATTGAAGAAACCAGTCAACAGAGCGTTGACAAGCCAAGAGAAGAAAATGGTCAATGGAATATTCGTCGTTTTTCTGTAAATTTAGAAGGATGCTAGCTCAGAAGATTTTTTGAACATGCATGATTGTAGGAGGTTATGCACGATCTTTGGGAGCCATGTTTGTGTAGAGTATCTTTATATTATTGGTAGGGACAAATTTTGTTGGGAAAAGAATATTCTACAGATTGTCATAATATATGTGTGCCTCTATTGAAACAATCTACGGGTAAAAAAGTTTCTAAGTGTATAAGATAGAGGAGAGGAGGAGTTGAAGAAAAGAGAGCGGTGAGTGAAAAACAAAGTGTGTTGTTCTTTGTATATTTGTACTCTGTTCTTTATTTTCACCTCAAGGGGTTATATAGCCATGTGTGGTGTGTAATCAATCTCATATAGTGATATTTATTTGTGGACTAAGTGTCCCATGATTTTTTCTTATTTGAAAAGGGTTTTCCATGTAGAATCTTTGTGTTTTCCTTCTTCTTCTTCCTTATTCCTCCTTCACTATGTGTGTATGGTGGTAGTCGGATATCATCTACCCCAACAGTACCGTGGTTTGCAAATTCAGTTTCCTTAAAGAAGATTGCTTAAATCTTGTCCTTTTTCTCTTTATGATCATTTTGGCAGCATTAATTATTTGTTTTCTTCCCTATCTCGTCTTTCTTCTCAGGTTGAACATGAATAAGAAACTAAAAAAGACTTGATGATTACTACAAAAATACTTGACAACGTAGAAGGCAAAACCAAATATTTCACCTCCAAGCACGATTTATTGTATTGGAAAACAAAGGAAATGCAACAAGGCAGGAAGAACTCATGTCAAATCAATCTATCCACAGTCAATTGAATTAAAGGATTAAGAGTTGAGATTAGTGGAATATACTCCACCGTTTGCACTCCAGTTGAATGAACATTCCAATTTCTAACTTTGATAGGTTAAAGCAATTATATTTTTTATTTAGAACATAGTTCAAAATTAACCTTGCTCAAATAGCTTGTAAGAAAGTGTTGGGAGGTTTAAACGAAATTTTACCTACGTGCAATCAAGAACAAATTTCTTTAAGGATCTGTTGGGTCCAACATGTAATTGGGCCAAGATCAGCTAGGCCTAGCTCGGAGAAGGAAGCCCATCAGCGGGAGGCCCAGTCATGAGGGTTAGCCTGGGCGTGAAGTGATAAGGCATGCAAAGCACTAGGTGACAAGACCAATCAGCTTTGCCTTCGTCCCTATCACAACCCTCCCAGTTTGCTAGTGTAGGGGACGTCGGCGGTGGAGTTGTGAGCCAATGGGAAGTAAGGTCAACATTGGCTAGCCATAGCGTGCGGTTCTCGGCAGCCTCCCATCAATTCCAAGCGAGGTTAAACGGATCCAAGCCAGCCATGCCTAGCGATGGTTCCCACGCCACCGTAAGATGACAACTGATACGGCTAGCCACCGCCAGCATTTTGCGGCCGGAGAATCTCAGCTTGCCACATGTTGGTGGTTCTCGTGCCCAAGGTCTTCCACCATGGAGCCTACAAATATCCCTTCCTTCGACGGGGAAAAAGAAGAGAGTAAAAACCTTGGTTCCGATTCCTAAGCCCCAGCTCTGATCAATCAGATGCCACTAATCCAAAAGCCTCAATTGAGCATTCTTAGTGAGCCACTCCCTGCAGTGCAAACCAAGGAGCCCAGTGTAAGGATCGAGTTCTTAGGACATAACAACACGGCTTTAATGGAGAAATCAGACTAGGTAGCAAGTTGGCGGAGGGGATAGTGGACCGGTTAGATAGTTGACCGGATTAGAGATGTTGTTTGGATTAGATAGTTGACCGGATTAGAGAAGTTGACTAGTTAGATAGTTGACCGGATTAGAAAAGTTGACCATAATGGTGAAGATGACCGGATTGACATATTAACCGATTTGGATAGGCTTACCAGTAGGATGGGAATAGAGGCCGGAGTGGCTAAAGTCGGAGTGGGTGACATACTCACACCTGCTTCGTTGACCTTTTAGATAGGAAAATTGAATGGAAAAAAAGAAGTATCAGAATAGGTGACCTACCTTCACCTACTCTCACCTGCCCCCATTGTCTTTAAATATGGAATTTGGGGGTTAGGGGAGAGAGTTGGGAAAGGAGAAAAAGGCGCACAAAGGAGAAGAAGGAGAGGAAGAATTTCTAGCCCCAATTCGAGTAAGAAAATTGTATATCAGGTAAGTGTACTCTATACTTTGTCTTTAATTGATTCTGATTTTTATTCGATTTTTTCGGTATTGTTGTTCTAATACCCTTCTCCACTATGTTTCTACAGATTAAATTCTCATATTTCATGAAAAAACATTATATTTTGGTGCATGTACTATGTTTTATATGTTATATTTCGTTCCATAATTCATGTTCGAATATTGTTAGAATTCCCTTTCTATGTTTGAGTTCGGTGTTGTTGTAAAATTTGATAAAGTTTAAGTTATGGTGCACGGAAAAAGTTACCTTGTATGTTTATTCAGATTGTTTGATCAGATTAGTTTGCTTATTTGAAAATTTTATCTGTTGAAAGTTAAGATGCAAGCCATAGAACCAAGGAAAAATTGTATATTGAACAATAAGTGAAAACCCTACAATTTGTTATTTGTTATCTGAGATATGGCCATCGGATGAAGAACTTTGTGTAGAGTTTTTGTCTAAAATGTTGTTAAGAAACTGGATCAAGGTATTGGAGTGATAATTTGGGGATTGCCCCTGGGCCACGGGGAAACTTTTGGTGGCATCTTTGGACTATGGCTCCATATGCCCGGTTAAATGTATTGCCGCTGCCTTTGGAAGTAGAATAAGAGGATCAGCCTTAGATTGTGTGGAGATTACATAATCCTTCATCGATTTGTTCGCTCTCCTTCGGTCTCTAAAGATAATTGAGTTTTTAACATAATTTTGAAGACAAAAAACTTAATAATAAAATAAATGACATCCGAATTTAAAGTGGACCGGTACTCATGAAACTGGCTTCTGATCATGTTTATGTTCCAATATGCATTATGCTCATATCCTGTCTCTTTTGATTTCTTTTGGAGTAATAATTATGCATGTCTTTGTTTATTGTACCTTGCTGAGTTATCGGTTTACTCTTTGTTATTTTTCTTATATTCAGACGAGCAAGAGTTCATGTTGGACAAGAAAGAATAGAGTCGGACGGACTAGCTAGGCTTGGGAAGCCGATCTGGATTCATGTAACAGTTTAAAGATCGACTTTTGATATATTTTTGGTCATTTTGGAGATACTTTTGTATAAGTGATTCCGCTATGTAAATAAATGGATATTTATATGCTTCCATAGGATGTTTTGGTTTAAATATTTTGGTTCCTAGTGGCATCTCCTATGGTATTGGTTTCACTTTAGAGATGGCTGACCTAAATATGACCGACTCAGATGAAGCCAACCTAGATAAGTTTGACCTAGATATGTTGCTGGCCTAGATAAGGCTGACTGATTGATTAACTGGTTTGGATCTTGTGTGTGTGTTATTGTAAAATATATATATTGCACGGTTATTTATGTTATGCCTTATTACTCTATTTGTATTTAGATATTAACAGACATGAATAATAGCCTATTAAAAAATCTGGTCCGTCACAGGTGGTATCAGATAAAGAGATACCTTAGGTTTGATCTGAATCTTATGTAAAAATTTAGGTTAAGAACAAGATCGATTGAATAAGTAGATGAAGGTGTAGGATAACTGAGTTAGATAGGATAATCTTAGTCATCCTAGTCCAGTCAGTCAGACTAGCGCTAAGTTGGGACCAGAAAGTTATGTTTAGAAAGCATTGTGTCCTAGCTAATGTTCAGGCTAAGTTGTGAAACTGATTGAGTTGCTTTTGTTTTAGAAGTTAAAATGTTAGCTGGAAGAGATGTCAAATAGATGAAGATGGGCTGCTCATACTGGTAATTTTCAAGTCCGGGAGGCAGAATATTTAAATTTATTAGGTAGGATGACCGATGCTATGGAAGCTCTGGGGCAATATAATTTACCTCCATTTTTGGCTCCAACTCCTGCTAATAAGGGAACATTGGCATATAATCATTTTACTAATGAACGAGTTCTAAAATTTTTGGAAAAATTGGATCCAATGATGGCAGACATGTGGATCTAGCGACTAAAAAAGGTGTTTGCAATTATTTGATGTCTAGCCAAAGATAGTGTAAGGTATGGGCATCCAAAACATAATTTATTCTAGTAATTAATTGATATAATTAAGTTTGGGATAAGTAAAATTGAGAAAAGTAAAAAATTGGCCTTAGTGTAGCAAGCAGCAGAGTTGGGCTCACTGATGGCTCGAGCCCAACAGCGAGCACCAAAAATAGATTGCTCCGAAAAGGCTCACGCATGCCGCTTGCTCAAGTGCAAAGGAGGGCAGCAATTCTAGTAGCTTTTGCGCACGCCGCTCGCTTGAGTGAGATGGAGGGTGCCAATTCCAGTGTAGGTGTGCTCGAAGCGCGTTCGCTAGGTGCTCAAGCACGAGGTCGATTTTAACTATCGACCTGATTTCATTTTGTTTTTAAAAGGGGAAGAGGAGAGAGAAAAGCACAAGGCATGAAAAAGAAGCATGAAGAAATGAGAGGGAAAGGGAAGAAAAGGAGAAAAACAAGGGAGATTTTGGCCATTCCACTCCTATCCAAGTAAGAATAACTATAGATCGGGTTAAGACAAATGTACCTTGGACTTTATTTTTTCTTTTTGTCACTTTTGAATATCTTCATTTTGATATTTTTACTCTAAAACCTCCACTCGCAAAGATTTGTTACGATTAATGTGTATTCATCGCGATTTCTTAGTTAGATTTTAAGTTTATGCTTATATGCGATGATGTATAGCTTTGAATTTGTCATTTGATATGCTATTTGTGTTTGATTTATGTTTAGACGGCTTGCCTCAAACCCTAGCTCAAAAATTTGGGAATGTTTGGTTCAAAAATTTTGAAAAATGTGATGGAAATGTTGTTTGATCTACTGTTAAGCTTGTTGGATGTTTTATGTTCGATATTTTTGTAAAAAAGTATATTGTTAAAAATTCTATGATATTATGATGCTATCTGAAGATTTGTTTGTATGAAATTGAATGACCCTTGAGTCGTGATAACCTAAGAACTAAGAAATGAGAATAAGAATACTTTATGTTCAGTTCTGTTCAGTTAAATCAATGAGAAATCAGACCTTGAACTGTTATAAAGTCAGATAAGATTCTCCGGCATGCCTTTGAACGTTACGATGGTAATCGAGGATAGCTCCATCCATGGAGTGATAGTGGTCCGCTGCTCCTTGAGGCGTTAAATTGGGAGGATAGAAACTTTTAAATTTTAAATTTTAGAAAATGAGAACTTTTAAACTTTGGCTTTAGATTGTATGGAGTGAACATAATCTATCCTTAATTATTCACCCTCTTGGCTAGTAGGGTTTACTAGTTTGGGTCTTTTTGATAATAAAGTTAAATTTGAAGAATAAGTGAAGTTTGAATTGACTTATGATTTTCGACATACTTTATTAATGATTAATACTTTTCCTTACTTTTCCATATGCATTTGTGTTCTTTGATAATCTTTTTACTCTATTGTATTTATATTTTGCATAAAATAATTTCACTTGCATGTTTTTATGGTACCTTATTGGGTTTCAACTCACTCTAACTATTTTTTTCCTTTAGATGAAGTAGTGGAGCTGATTCCAGACGAGTAAGAATAGATAAAACTTAACAAAGAAGATTTTCAGGAGCCCCAAGACCTATTGAAGATTTTTCAAAATCTAATAGCTTGAATGTAAATGATTAACTTATGGATGAAAATTGTATATTTATGGTCTTAGCATGCTATGTATTTTATTGGAATAATATTTATGCTTCCATAGATTTATATTATGGATATAGTTCTGCTTCTGCCATCTGATTTTTAGATTTGTATAGGTCCTAGATGATATCTCTCATCTGAATGTGTTATAGTGAATAGGAATGTTAAATTGGAGCCATGGATGTATATATGGCGTCTAAATGATCCTGTGTTATGTTGTGATTATCTGTTGAGGTCTTTTCTCTGTATGCTTGTCCAGGTTGTATAAATTTTTAGGTTATTTGTATTAGCTTTTATCCAATTTTAAAGAGAACTCTATCCGATATTTTACAAAAATATTATATTATTTTATTATGGACATTAGTTTGTTAGTATATTGACGAAATTTGTTAGAGATAAAAAAAATCCATTCTATCACAGATAGAGTTTTATTTGCCACTTATAAATTGAAAGGAGAAGCTCATCATTAGTGGGAGATGCAGAAAGTAGTATTTGAGATGTTAGAGAATGAAATTACTTGGACTATATTTGAGGCAGTATTTATGGAGAATTATTTTCCTACCAGTCTCTGTGAAGAGAAAGAAGAAGAGTTTTTGCGATTAAAACAGAAAAATCATACAGTGGCTGAGTACAATACTAAGCTTACGGAGTTATCTTGTTATACTTCGTGTATGTTGGAGGAGGAAGAAAGGAAGGCGAGAAGGTTTTCACACGGTTTAAGGGATGATATTAGGAAACATTTATCGACATTAAAGTTGTTGACTTATGGAGAAGTGTTGGATAGAGCCATTATTTATGAGAAGGAAGTTGAGAAAGAGAAGTTTTTCAAGAAAAGGATATTTAGCCGAAGTAATTCGAGCGCCAGCTCAAGTGTGGGATCGGAGAGAACACCGAAAAAAGCGAAGCAAGAGGAGTCAGGGAAGAAAACTAGCCAATCAGCGCCAATCACAAGGGTGACAGTAAACCCATGTCCCCATGGAGGCAAGCCTTGTTTTAAGTTTTTGGGAGTTTGTTATAATTATGGACAGATGGGGCATATGATAAAGAACTGTCTTGGCCAAGGTGTTTATAGTTTCTACAAAGGAAGCAGAAGTATCAACAATCGTGGTGGAAGGTATTCTCTCTATTTGTGGCATTTCTGGTCATGTGCTTTTTGATTCAGGATCCACTCATTTATTTATTTTGCCTTAATTTGTGCATCATCTTACATTATCCCCTAAGATTTTTGATTATTCTCTAATTGTATGAACACCCACAGGGTTGTCTATGTTTATAGATATTATGTATCTGGGGTGTGTTATTGAGGTAAATGGATCTCAGTTGCCAGCAAATTTAATCTTCTGGAGATGTGTAATTTTGATGTAATCTTGGCATGGATTGGTCGGCGAAATATTATGTCAACATTGATTATTTTTGAAAGAGGATAGACTTTGTTATTTCAGATTGTGAACCTTTTTATATTCAAGGGGTCCGGTTAAAAGAGGCATCTTGTTTTATTCCAACTTTACATGCCCGACATTTGATAAAAAATGAATGCCAAGCCTATTTGGCATATGCTAGTGTAATGGGGAATCATGAAATGTCAGCAAAAGAGATACATGCAGTATGTGAGTTTGAGAATGTATTTTTTGAGGAATTGTTTGGGTTGCCGCCATACTGGGAGATAGAATTTGAAATTGAGTTTGTGCCAGGATCAGTACCGATATCAAAGACGCCTTACAGAATGGCGCCTACCGAATTAAAAAAATTGAAAATAGCAATTACAGGAATTACTGGATAAAGACTTCATTAGACCGAGTTTGTCCCCATGGGGTGCGTTATGTGTGGACTATTGGGAGTTAAATAAAATCACAATTAAGAATAAATATCCCTTACCATGGATCGATGATCTCTTTGATCAATTGCAGGGAGCCTGTGTGTTTTCAAAAATTGACGTTCGATTAGGATATCATCAATTGCGGATTAAACAGGAGGATGTGACAAAAATGACATTCCAGACAAGATATGGCCACTATAAGTTTATAGTAATACCGTTCGGTTTAACCAATGCTCCTACTTATTTTATGGATTTAATGAACTAAGTCTTTCAATCCTATTTGGATAAGTTTGTGGTAGTTTTTATTGATGATATTATTATCTATTCTAAGAGTCATGAAAAGTACGAGATACATTTGAGAACCGTGCTCTAAACTATTCGAGAGCATCAATTATTTGCAAAGTTGAAGAAATGTGAATTTTGGTTGGAGGAAGTGGTGTTCTTGGGTCATGTTATTTCTAAGGGTGGTATTTCAGTCGATTCGTAGAAGATTGAAGCCGTAGTAAATTAGAGCTGACCGACTTCGGTGATTGAGGTTTGGAGTTTTCATGGCATGGCCGGATATTATCGTAGATTTGTGAAAATTTTTTTCCAAATTGTTATGCCGCTCACCTAATTGACGAAGAAGGAGGCTAAATTTGAGTGGACCAAGGAGTGTGAATAGAGTTTTTAGGAGCTAAAGGACCGATTAACCTCTGCGTCGGTTTTGATTATTCCTAACGAACATGGTGGATTGGTGGTTTATTGTGACGTCTCTAAGACTGGACTAGGTTGTGTCTTAATGCAACATGGAAAGGTGGTTGTTTATGGATCCCGGCAATTGAAAGTTCATGAAAGGAACTATCCAACCCATGACTTGGAATTAGCTGCTGTAATTTTTGCATTAAAAATCTGGAGGCCTTACTTGTGCGGTTAGAAATTTTTTATATATTCTGACCAAAAAGTTTAAAATAAATATTTTCATAGAAGGAGTTGAATATAATTTAGAGGTGGTGGATTAAATTTCTGAAGGATTATGATTGTAAAATCCAATACTAGCTCGGAAAAGCCAATATTGTTGGTGATACTTTAAGTCGCGATCTAATTTTGTGGCAAGATTGCAAATCAAGGAAATAGAGATGCTAGATTGTATGAAGTATTGTAATATCCAATGATACATTAAATACAACTGGATGCTGTTATCGTATTTTCAAGTGCAGTCAAAGGTGTTGCAGAAAATCAAAGAGGGGCAAGCAAATGATCCTTTCTTGATGGAGATTGTTGGAGACTTAAAGAAAGATTCTAGAGTTGATTTTAATATTCGTGCTAATGGAGTCTTGAGATTTAGAGATCAGTTATGTGTACATGGTGATAAAAAAACTAAAGTAAGAGTTTATGAAGGAAGCCCACTGAACCAAGTGTATTATTCACCCTAGAGTTAATAAGATGTACTAGGATTTAAGAAAAATATTCTGGTGGAGAAATATGAAAAAAAAATTACGGTTTTTATAAGTAAATGCCTTATCTGTCAACAATTGAAAGTCAAGAAGAGGAAATTGGCTGGATTGTTGCAACCGATGCCCATTCCGAGTTAGAAGTGGGAGGATATTATGATGGGTTTTGTGTTTTGTTTGCCAAGAACTTCGAACAACCATGATGCCATATGGATTATCATTGATCGACTGACTAAATTGACCCATTTTTATTAATGAGATTGTTAGGCTCCATGGTGTGTTATCCTCAATTGTATCTGACCGAGATCTAAGGTTTGTCTCAAAATTTTGGGAAAGCCTACATTGAGAATTTGGGACGGGATTGAAGTTCAGCCCAGCTTATCACCCAAATAGATGGCCAATTATAGCGCACCATTCAAATATGAGAGGACATGCTAAGGGCCTCAGTGTTAGAAATGAACGGTAGCTGGGATCAGCATTTGGCTCTAGCAGAGTTTGCTTATAATAATAGTTATTAGGCGAGTATTGGTATGATATCATTTGAAGCTCTATATGGGAGAAAATGTCGATTGCCGATCCATTGGGAAGAAATTGGAGATAGGAAATTTCTTGGTCCAGACATTATCAAGGAGACAACAGTGAAGATCAAGTTGATTCACGAGAATTTAAAGGTAGCTCAAAGTAGTTAGAAAAGCTATGTAGACTAAAGGAGAACGGTGTTAAATTTGAGGTCGGTGATTTTGTATTTTTGAAAGTGTCGTCGTCCAAAGGGACATCTCGATTTGGGGTTAAAGGAAAGTTGAAAATTTATCTTTTGAGACTATTCTAGAGCCAGTTGAAGAAGTTTTAGAGCCTTGAAAGGGATGTTCACAATGTGTTTTACGTTTCATTGCTCTATAAATATGTCCATCCATCCAAATTAATTTTGAGTTTTATGGAAGAAATCATTTCTATTGAAGAGCCACCGTAGATTTTAGAAGCCACTTTGGGAGCTATCCATCCAAAGAGAAAAGAATCATTCGGAAGCCAAGCGTGAGAAAGAGACATCCATCCAATTATTTTCATAAGGTATACAAGTCTTATCAAATTTCAAGGATGAAATTTTATAAGTGGAGGAGAATTGTAAGGATTTGGTTCTTAGGACATAGCAACACAGCCTTAATGGGAAAATCGGCCTAGGTAGCAAGTTAGCTGGAGGGATAGTTGATTGGATTAGAGATGTTGATCGATTAGATAGTTGACCGGATTAGAGAAGTTGATTGGATTAGATAGTTGACTGGATTAGAGAAGTTGACCAGTTAGATAGTTGACCGGATTAGAAAAGTTGACCAGATTGATGAAGATGACCGAATTGACATGTTAACTAGTTTGGATAAGCTTACTAGTAGGATGGGAATAGAGGCCGTAGTGGCCAAAGTCGGAGTAAGTGACCTGCTTTCACCTACTCCGTTGACCTTTTAGTAGGTGACTTATCTCCACCTGTTCTCAACTACCCCGTTGTCTTTAAATATGTGATTTTGGGGTTAAGGGAGAGAATTTGGATAAGAGAAAAAGGGGCATGAAGGAGAAGGAGAGGAAGAATTTTCAGGCCCAATTTGAGTAAGAAAATTGTAAATCATGCAAGGGTTTTCTATACTTTGTCTTTGACTAATGTTGATTTTTGTCTGATTTTTTCAGGTATTATTATTCTAATACATTTTTCCGCTATATTTCTATAGATTAAATATCATGATAAGTGCTTTCTCATGTTTTAGGAATAAACTTCATATTTCGGTGCATGTACTATGTTTTATATGTTGAATTTCATTCCATGATTCATGTTCGAATATTGCTAGAATTCTCTTCTTATGTTTGAGTTCAATATTGTAGTAAAATTTGGTAAAGTTTAGGCTATGGTGCATGAAAAATATTACCATGCATGTTTATTCAAATTATTTGTAAACATCAGTTTACTTATTTGAAAACTTCGTTTATTGGAAGTTAAGATGCAAGCCACAGAACCAAGGAAAAATTATATATGTGAATAGCAAGTGGAAACTTTATAATTTGTTATTTATTATATGTTATTTGTCATCTGAGATATGGCCATCGGATGAAAGAATTTTGTATAGAATTTTCGTCTAAAATGCTATTAAAAAACTAGATCAAGGATATTGGAGTGATAATTCGGGGGTTGCCCCTGGGCCACGGGGAAACTTTTGGTGGCATCTTTGGACTATGGCCCCATATTCCGGGTTAAAGGTATTGTCATCCACCTCTGGGAGTAGAATAAGAGGATTGGCCTTAGATTGTGTGGAGATTACACAATCCTTCATTAATTTGTCTGCTCCCGTCCGATCCCCAAAGATAATTGACTTTTTAGCATGATTTTGAAGACAAAGAAATTAATAATAAAATAAATGACATCAGGATTTAAAGTGGACCGACACTCATGAAACCGGCTTCTAATCATATTTATGTTCCTATATGCATTATGCTCCTATCTCGTCTCTTTTGATTTCGTTTAAAGTAATAATTATGCATGTCTTTATTTATTGTACATTGCTGAGTTATCGGCTCATTCCTTACTATTTTTCATACCTTCAGACAAGTAAGAGTTCATGCCGGATGAGAAAGAAAGAGTTGGACGGACTAGTTAGGCTTGGGAAGCCGATCTGGATTCATGTGGCAATTTAAAGATCGACTTTTGATATATTTTTGGTCATTTTGGAGATACTTTTGTATAAGTGATTTTGCGGTGTAAATAAATAGATATTTGCATACTTTCGTAGGTTATTATAGTTTGAGTATTTTTGTTCCTAATGGCATCTCATATGACATTGGTTTCACTTCAAAGGCAACCAACCTAGATATGATCGACTCAGATGAAGCTGACGTAGATAAGGGCGACCTAGATATGTGGTGGCCAGCCTAGACTAGGCCGACGGACTAGTTAGGCTTGGGAAGCCGATCTGGATTCATGTGGCAATTTAAAGATCGACTTTTGATATATTTTTGGTCATTTTGGAGATACTTTTGTATAAGTGATTTTGCCGTGTAAATAAATAGATATTTGCATACTTCCGTAGGTTATTATGGTTTGAGTATTTTGGTTCCTAATGGCATCTCATATGATATTCGTTTCAAAATATATATATTGCATGGATTATTTACTTGTGTGTGTTATTGTAAAATATATATATTGCATGGTTATTTACGTTTTGCTTTATTACTCTATTTATATTTAGATATTAACAGACGTGAATAGTAGCCTATTAAGAAATCCGGTCCATCACACCCAACCTCCCTTAATCACTCAACTAATCTTGCATCCTTACATCCTTTCATTCTCACCGCATTTTAACTTTCGCTCCTGTATCTTTCCGTTTATTGCAGAAGATATATGACTAGAGCGTTGGAGTGTCTTCGTCGGTGTGTCTTCCATCACACCCAGCCTTTTGTTTGTAATTTGTATTGTGCAAAACCCACGTTGAGGAGAGCAGAGACTTGACCTATTCGAGATTCGACTCAAGCGTGGAATCCGAAGGCTCTTTAATCCGCCAGAGAACTCGAACCTAGGGATGCAACATTGGCATAATTTATGAAAATTGACAAAAAGTCTAACCTCCCACCTCAACGTTCATTGTCCTATACGAAAAATTATCCACACCAGAGCACAAGCAAGTGTGCCATTGAGAGACACTAACGCCTGCGGTGACAACCCCTCAGTGGGTAGTCGTGTCGGCGAGCAGCCAGAGCCTGATATGCGCAAACTGACTGTTGATGTAGGCGACATGAGGCAAATGCTTCATGCACTTGCACTCCAGATAGGAGCCCAGTGGACGGGAGCTCCTCCCCCAGGACCCCAGACGTTGACCTCCAGACGACGAAGGCATGGCACGAGGGCCCCCAGAGTGAAGACGACTTGGGCTGGCGACGCCGAGGCCTAAGCGATCTTTGGTTGTAATATTTTAAATTTTTATTCGATTTAATTGTGATTATTTATTTATTTTGGGTGATTTGAATGTGATAAAAATTAATTAAATATTATAAAATTTTGGAAGATATTTGGAATTGTTGGGCCGGTGCTAAAATGCGCCTGCTTTGCTTGAGTACAGATTTGGGATTTAAGATTTAAAGAAAAATGATTAAGTAATAATAATAATAATAATAATAATAATAATAATAATAATAATAATAATAATAATAATAATAATAATAATAATAATAATAATAATAATAATAATAATAATAAGGGGAAGGGATTCGGGAAATAGAAGCGCAAGGGAGGAAGAAGAGAAGAGAGAGGGGGCCAGTGGGTAGAGAGAGAAAGAGGGAAAAATGAGGTCCCTGGGTCCGATTTCAAGCTCAAGCCAATTAGAAAAGTAGTAGATCAGATCGAGACAAGTATACTTATACTCTCTTTTTCCTCTCTTTTGATTTTTACTCATTTTTTCTGATATTTTTATTTTGATACCCACCAAAATTATGAAAAATGGGGAACCTATGATTATTACTTAAGGTATTTATGGTTTATTGTCGATTTTTCCATCCGATTGGCCCGGTTTGGCTTCTCCAAACCCTATACCCATGCCCAGCTCAGGTTCTCCCCCTTCCCTTCAAATGTTATACTATTTGTCTCCCAATTATGAATTACTATATTCTAATTATGCATATGTTTCGGTTGGGTGTCAAATTTTTTAAAAAATTGACCCATTTGGCACGTCCGGATACTCTAAACCGGCATTGTTACTATTCACCTGAGGCAAAATATGAATTTTGCATGTTTTCATCATATTTAATTGTTATGTAAGTTACGTCTAATTTTACATGTTTAATTGTAAGCTCTAGAAAAATATATTTGTGTTCCGTTGTGAAGGAAATATCTCTCGGAGACCTCTAAAGTGATAATTGTTTCTCGGTGGTAAGAAATTCTAATCTTTCCTTTGCATTATGATATCCATGCATCCAAATTGAATATTAAAAAGACTTTAATTCAAAGGAAAGATAAAAATAAATCATACAAGTATTCGAAGGAAAATTCACAATGTGTTATGTGATTGAAATGTTCTCCCGGATGAAAATATTGTGAATAAATTAGGGTGGACCTTCCCTCAAATGAATAAGAAATCATGAAACTAAGACCATAAAATTATGTTACGGAAGGTAATATCCCTTGGCCTGTCATTAGTATTACAGTAGAGACTCAAGAATTATCCTGACCGCGTATTATAGCGGGTAATACTCTTGACAAGCCTTAGGATATTACTGTGGAAGAACAAGGATTGCCTCTGGGCCGCAAGAGATTAGGGTAGCATTTTATTGGTCATGTATACCGGGTGATAGGTATACTGCTATGCCATGTGGTGTTTGACTTGTCTATAGGCATTATATGGATGGCCCTCCTTTGGGTTGATAATAAGAGCTCATGTCCTTAGGTCATGTGGAGTATCATAAGCTTCTCCTTGTTCTCCTGCACCTTTAGTTAGTAAGATTTACTGACCCTGATCCACAAAAATTATTGTAAATCATGAAAAATGTATAAAATTATATTTTATATCTTTAAGTTTTTTATCATATTGCTTCCGTTCCATTCCATATTTCATTTGAATATGCATATTATCGAGTATTTGTTTATGATACACTTGTTGAGCTGTTAGCTCACCCATACCTATTCATTTTTTACAGATGAGTATGCACTTATACCCGACGAGTTCGAATAGGCCGTAGGTGCGGGATAGGCAATTGATATCTATCAAGGAACTTTTTAGGACTTAGCTGTACAATTTTGTATGGACAAAAAATTTGTATAAATTATTTTGATACTTATAGATATTTATGTATGTGATGATGATGAGGATGTATAGTTTAATTTCTGTTGTGTATGATGGATGTAATAGCTGGTTGCAGGTTTTATGGATATATTTGTTTACCTAGTGGCATCTTGTCTAAACTGATGTCGTACTCGAAATTATGACGTTGGTGCCACACGTTGTGTAATTGTGACAATTGGGATCCTGTGTATGAGTTGTATGTGTATTGTGGATGTTGTGCAGGGTTTTGTATAGATTTTACATTTGACGAACATTCGTTTTATAGATAGAACTCTATCGAATTTTTGGCAGAATTTACAGTCCGTTACACTGGTAGAGGGCCCAGACGACAGCTAGGAACCTCCCTAGCTGAGATGAGCTAGGAAAGCCCAGAGATGCAGAATCCCCGTAACTCTCGCAGTGAGAGGAGGCCGACAACCAGAAGAGAGGGCTTGCATAGTATGCGACCACCCTGCATAGGCAACTGCCACGACCAGCACGACCCACAGGACAACTCCGAGCTTCGAGACATCATCAACACGAAGAAGAGTGGGTTAACCCCGTGGATAAAGGAGAAAGTGGAGAAGATATGGAACCACGTGTTCAAGGGGGAGTCTGGATGACTAGTGCTCGACCTGCGAAGGTCACCGTTCGCCATGGGCATCCGGACTCAGCTACTTCCCCTCAAGTTTAAGATGTCAACGCTAGATGGATACGACAAAAGTACTGATCTGATGGATCACCTAGACTACTTCCATACACACCTGTCTCTCCACGGAGCAAGTGAGAATGTTATATGCCAGTACTTCCTCTTACACTCAAAGGGGATGCCATGCTTTGGTTCCACGACCTCTAGCCTAACTCCATTTTCTCCTTCGATGAACTTACCGATTGCTTCCTGGGCCAGTTCGCCTCCAACAGGAGAGAGGAAAAGCAGCCCTGGCAACTTTTCAGCCTCCGCTAGAGGCCAAAGGAGAGCCTGAAGCGGTTCCTCAATTGCTTCATCACCGAAGTCCATTGGATCCCCTTGCTCTCTAACAAAATGAAGCTCAGCACCTTTATTGCCACATTGGTGGTGGGGGAGTTCTTCAAACACCTGGCGCACCAGTGCCCTCAGTCCTTTTAGGAAGATGAGGCCATCGCTCAAACCTATATCTCGGCCAAGGAAGCCAACGGTGCAAGACGTCTTGAACATTTGGACTGGCCACCGGAAGGGTCGGTTGCTGGGAAGAAGAGGAATGGAGATGGTGGCTGCTTTTAGGAGCGCCACAAACAGTTGTGGCCTGTGCTGAGTGCCCGAAGGGAGTACAAACCAACGACCGTGATTCCCCTAAATGACACCCACTCGAACATCTTGATACAAATTAGGGATGAAAAGTTCCTGAAGTGGCGCAAGGCACCGAAGAACCCAGAAGCTAGAGACCAAACGAAGTACTGCCATTTTCACCGATCTCTAGGACACACCAAGGAGGATTGTTGGACCCTATAGAAGGAGATAGAAGACTTGGTCCGCTGGGGATATCTCACACCATTCTTGAGGGGCTCGGGGCAATCCCCTAGGGCTTCCGAAGGCAAAGCCACATAGCCACCGAGGAACTGTACTACCGTTGACATGGTCAGCATAATTTCAACCGGGCCTAGTGAAGAGCAGTAGACAAGGGCGACTCGAACACGCTTTCAGCAGCAATAGAGTGAGAATAAAGACTAGCATTGATGTCATTAGCTTTAGTAGCGATGATATGACACATGTAATCTTCTCTCATTCTGATCCTCTTGTTGCATCCTCTCTTATTTCGGACGGTACACTTGACTAGCAATTGAAAGGAGTTTTTGTTGATAATGAAAGCTTTAGAAATTTGTTGTATCTTGATGCATTCTTTAAGCTTAGATTGAAAAAGAACCAGATGAGAGCAGTCAAAGGCCCTTCATACGGCCTAGACCCATTCCCGTGCAAGGGGAGATCCAGTTGGAGGTCGCGATGGAAACTTACCCGCATGTAGCCATGCAAGAGTTAACATTTCTCATCGTTGACTTGCCATCGATCTATAATGCCATCTTAGGCCTATCATTCCTCGCTACCTTCAAGGCTGTAACGTAGATCCTTTATCTGAAGATGAAGTTCCTGACCCCGTATGGAGTGGGGGAGGTGCATGGAGACCAGGTGATGGGATAAATGTGCTACCTATCCCATGTCACCCCCGTAGTGCCAGACCGACTAGCTGGGGACCTAAATGTTCGCGATGAGGTTTCGTTGCAGCAAGCCTAATCGGGTGAGACAACAGAGATGGTTCCTCTGGGTCCAGCCGAACCTGAGAAATACGTACACATCAGCGGTTCCCTTACTACAACGGCCCGCGACCAGCTCGTGAGCTTCATCAGGAGAAACTCCGATGTCTTCGCATGGGTTTCTACCAACATAACCAGGATACTGGCCGGAGTAATGGTCCATAAGTTGGGCCTCGATACCGACCACAAACCCATTAGGTAAAAGCGTAAGAACCACTCCATCGAGAAGTTGATAGCCACAAGGGAAGAGGTAAAGAGACTACTTGAGGTTGGGTTCATAAGGGAGATCCAATATCGGATTGGTTGTCGAATGTGGTCCTTGTAAAGAAAAGCAATGGCAAGTGGCAAATGTGCGTCAACTTTACTAACGTGAATAAGGCTTGCCCCATAAATAGTTTTTCGCTCCCTCGGATCGATTAACTGGTGGACTCCACGTCTGGGTATAAACTCTTAAGTTTCATAGACGCCTACTCTGGCAACAACTAGATAAGAATGAGCCTGGATGACAAAGAACATACCTCCTTTATGACCGATCAAGGGACATACTGCTTCAAGGTCATACCCTTCGGTTTGAAGAATGTCGGGGCCACCTACTAGCGGTTGGTGAACAAGATATTTGAAGCCCAAATCGGAAGAAACATGGAGGTGTATGTGAACGATATGCTTGACAAAGGTAAGGTAGCAGATGACCACATTCTAGTTCTGGAGGAAACCTTTGAGGTACTTCGGGCTCATAGGATGAAGCTCAACCTGACAAAGTGCGCATTCAGGGTAACCTTTGGTAAGTTCCTAGGCTTTATAGTGTCCCAACACGGTATCGAAATGAACTCGGAGAGGATCGGAGCCATCCTCAACTTGAGCCCCCGAGGATAGTGAAGGAAGTTTAGAAGCTCATAGGGTGACTTGTCGTCCTATCGCGGTTCTTAGCTAAATCCGCAAAGAAGTACCTACCGTTCTTCAAGGCACTCCGAGGAACGAAAGCGTCCGGATTCCGATGGACAAACGAGTACGAGGCAGTGTTCTAGGAATTGAAAGTGTACCTCATCAGTCCACCCCTTCTGACCTCGTTATTAGACGGCGAGGACCTATATCTTTATTTGGCAATGTCCAACACGAGTCTGAGTTCGGTGCTCATTAGGCAATGTGAAGGCGTGTAGCGACCCGTGTATTACGTGAGCAATGTGCTGACGAACATGGAGTCTTGGTGCCCCCATGTCGAGAGAGTTGGCTTGGCCCTCATTTATTTAGCTCGAAAGTTGAGGCCTTACTTCTAGGGGCATCAGATCATCGTGTTAACCGATCAGCCTCTGAAGGCGATCCTCTAGATAACGCCTAGGACAGTGAAGGGGTGCAGCACTTAGAGAAATCATACCCGAATGAACGGCTCACCCGCACTGCTAGCCAGGTCAAAGGTGAGTCCTGATGCAGGCACACCTAGGGGCTCAAGACGCTCGGCAGCCTCCTCCACAGGGCTAGGAAAATCTGACACGTCCAAAGGTGGAGGAATGCTAGGGGGCTCCGACTGATATGCCTCCATCGCCGTGTCACCCTCCTGAATCACATTGGCTGTGGAAGCATCGCCAACATGTTTAGACGTGTCGGCTTCCTCAACAACAGTAGGAACCTGGATGAACGGCTCAAGCGGTGACCTGGTAGGTGCACAGACAACCTTCCGAGTCTCTGTGGGCTCTGGTGCAGGCACTAGGTCATCCACCTCGGTGATCCCTTAGGGCTCAGGCATGTCAGTTGTCGTTTCCCCAATGATCACAACGGCCACTCCCTGTGGCTCAACATCAAAAGAGGAATTTGGAGGGGACTCCTCACCGGAAGGGAGCTCTATCAAGGGAGCTCCATACTCCACCAAGGCAATCGCAAGGAGTTTTAGTGCGCTTTTCAGAAATTCTAAAGATGCCTAACAGCCGGTTATCCTTCAAGGAGTTTGGTCTTCCTTCGAATTTCAACACTCCAGTCACTTCTCGGGTTAGACAGTCCGATTGATCATTTTCATCTCATCTGTCCAGCCGGTCGACCTTTGTCTTGCCAGTTCAGCTGGTCGGCTTTTGCCATGGCTGCCCTTCGGTCCAGTAGTCTGGCTAGATGGCCTTTGGCCTTGGTTGCCATCAGCCACTTCGCCACGCATGTGGAGCGCGTGCAAACACTTCAATACTCTATCTTAGTATTATACCCATGTGAGTGTTCAACAACACCGTTGATCAGCCTGTTAATCGGATATGAATCTACATGAAAGTGACCTATATCCCAACAAATCTGAGTCTTAAGAAATGTCAATTGAAGGGTCTAATATGTCTTTATCATATGGATTGTAAGTTGATTTCATAGTAGATTTGTGGTTTATTGACTTAAAACTTTTGAGAATTTTTCTCACAAGCTAATTGATTCTTGAATTTTGATTCATCCATCAAATTATGTCTTTTGAATTGACCTTTTACTGGTTTATTGTGATTATTTTACACTAATTGCACGATTTCATAGTGGGATCCGAATCCCTGATTTTACAGACCGCAAACTGCAACGCGTTTTTCCTCCTGTTCATCTTTAGTGAGGGAACTTTACAGCTGTGAAAAACTGCAAGAAAGAAAAACACATCAAAGAGATGTATATTTACTAAATCTATTTGAAAGATCCAAAACCGTGAAAGCTTCCTCCTTTTGATTCCAAAACACTCTTCATCTTATGGGCTGTGATCAAAGGATCAAAGGGGGCTCAATCTCTTAAAAAATTATGAAAATTATTATCCAAATTTATGCCGCTCATTTTTAAATAGGTAATATTAATTTAATTATTTTAAAATAAATTAAAAAATAATTAAAATTAGTTATTAAATTATAATTATCTATTTAAAAATAAATAGTCTAGATACAAAGAATAACCCTCTTCATCTTTTTAAAAGATAAAGGTTTCCTCGTCCCCTTGGTCAAATGTCTTGAATTGGTGATCATATATATTACCCAAAAAAAAAGGACAAAGAATTTGTGACTTGATCAATGAAGAAAAGCCATAGATATAAGCAAACTCATGCATCTTTAAGCATTTTGTATTACTTTTAGACCACTAATACAATGGCAACTACTCTTACATGTCTAGTTGTCACCTTATGATACTAAAAGTCAGGAATATACTAAGCTTGAGTCAAAGAGTACATAATGTTTGTTACTAAACTTGATTAGTAACTTATGTCTTCTATGTTCAATAATTTTATGTTAGTGTGAGGAAGAGTCATACTCTTTTAGCTTTTTGGTTATATGGAATTTAAATGGGGGTACATGAACTTTTCAGTATGAATCATTCTAGAGTAATTCACTTATAAATATCAATCCATTCTAGCTTCTTCTTTTTTTTTTTTTTTCAATTGAGTAAAATAAAAGTTCTATTTTGTGACAAAATTTCTTCTTCACTTATCTTTCTTTGATAAATTCTCTTAATATCTAAAAAGTAGAAGGGTTACAAGTAGAAGCAATTCTCATGTCTCTAAATCTCAGTCGTCCATATAAAACTTTTGGGATGCATCACTCCCTTACAAGTGTCATACCCTTATAAATTATTAGTTCATATTTTTTAAATCATTGGCTAGCGACATAAAGCTATGCAGGAGGCTTGATTGGTCCATAGTTATGCAGATAAGGATCATCATTAATGAAAATGACCATGCTTGGCATGTGCCTGATATGGTGCACATTTGTTTATAGTAGAAGTGATTGCACTGGTGCATGCTAGCACAGCACTAGTGCACTTGATGCACATCTATTGAGCACTCTTGCACTGCGGTCGCTATACAAGCCAAACGTGATTTTTAGGGAAAATAATATAGGATTTTGAGTCTTCTTTTTAGCACCGAAGCAGAGCGAGAAATAGGAAGAAGAGATTGAAAAGAAGAGGAAGTTCACTCAATCTTTGAGCTCTAAATTGTATTTCCTTACCTGCCAACTTTAGGTACAATATGCTTATTATTGAGAATAACATATTTTTTGCTTCTTTTTATCTCATTTGTCTCTGTACTCTCTATCACTTGAGTTATTTAATATAATGTATTATATTCTTGTATTAGATATTTTTTATAACCAAACATACCGTATAGTGGATATCTTTATGAATTTATAATCATGTCATTTGTTTCCTTATTCTTAAAATAACTCTTCACGTAAAACATTATGTTTTATTATTATGATTATCATTGTACTATTGTGTACTATAGTATGCCTCTTTACAGATTTAAACAAAGGGTTTGAAAAATAATTCTTATAAAAAGTAGTTTTCAATGTTGTGAGCAAACTTTTGATGATCGGAACCCAACAAGTAGTATTAAATGGTTTAGGTGATTGTGTCAAAATTGTTTGAGTTAATGGAATGTGGCAACAAAATGATTTGTCTGAATGTTATGAATTTTGACATTTAAAGGAGTAAGATGAAATATTTATCATTCATTATAATAATATATCTTTTGATATTTACTACCCAAAAGTACAAATCAAAATTTGATGAAGATTTAGCTTTTCAATATAAATAAGTTTGTAAGTATATTAAGTAATTTATTAATGATGACATTTAAAATCACATCCACAATGGAAAGGGTTCTATGGGAGAAGCTTGAAGTGTCTTATACATTAAAAATTAATAATAATTGATTGTATCATCTAATAAAATTAATGTAAGTTAAATACTAGAAAGGGGGTTCAATAGCTAATCCTCTAAACAAGTTTTAAGGTAGCACGATCAATTGAGTGGCCTGTGCATAAAATTTGTTGATAAAATACTAGGCTTGTAATTGTTGATAGTATTACTAGAATTGTGAGAGGTTATCCAAATCGTTGTTGCCAATACCACTCCCAAGTGGTGTATTGACACTGGTGATAGCCAATGATGCTGTCCTTAATGAGGAGATGAATAGCAAATTACAAGGCTTCACGTCTTCGTATTCTGAAACACTAGTCTCGAAGTCACGGAAAAGAAGTAAAATTAGAAATATTAAATTGGCTAAAAAAAGCTAGAGTAAATCAAAGTCGATATATCAAAACATCTAGTAACACGATTGTAGAAAGAAATGTTATATCAAGAAGCATTGCTATGAATGAAAATGATAAAATGGAGATATTGGTAAAAAGATGACCAAGTAGTCTTGAGATGATAAGAGAGTTTCCGTTGTTGCCAAGTCAAATCTTCTCATCGTGTGTGAAGATGTAATCAATATGGTTGAATACGAGACAAGTTGGGTTATCGATAGTGATGCATCACTCTACATAATGTTCAAGAGGGAATTCTTCCCATTTTATACTCATAGTGATTCTAAAGACAATAAAATCTTATATCCCACAAAATGGAATTAGCTATATATAAAATGGATAAAATGTTGTATGTGTGTTGCCATCTTGTGCTGTGCAAGGGGGTGTGGCTGGCATCTGAAGATTGCTGATGAAGCGTGTCGTATGAAGTTTGTTGACTACTTGATGCTGCTTTCTTCAGCAGCTGCCCAAGGATCCTACTGCTACCCGGCGCTGGCTGCTGCAGATGAAAATGTTGAAGCGTGCTGGTGTTTTATAATTCCCATAAAGACTGTAACATGCTTTTAGTCTTCAGATGGCTTTGGAATGAAGTTCGTCTTGTGGTACTAGGTTTTCGTATTTTTTTTTGAGTCATGTATTATACAATGGTGTTGGGGGGTTTGCCCTCGTGTTTTATGGTTCAACTCCAAGTCGGAATAACACTTGGAGATAAATCATAAGTTTTGTAATTTTTCACTTCTTTTAATGCAAATTTACTTACTTACTGAAAAAAAAAAGTGATTCTAAAGTATTAAAATTGGGCAATGACAACTTATCTCAAAATGTGAATTGTGGTGACATGTGTTTGACCATTAGGAACAATATAATGTGGGTTTTAGGGATGTATGACATATACCGAATATTCAAGTCAATCTTATTTCTGTCGGTCAGATCAACGATGAAGGATTTTGTAATATTTTTTGCATGGACTCATGAAAGCTCACTAGAGACTATCTAGTTGTGGCACGTGGGAAGAAGCTTTCGAGCTTATACATATTGTAAGTCTCAATCTCGGATAGAGTTGTGGATATGGATCTTCTTGAACTCATATATACCAATGTATACGGTCCTTTAAAGGTAAAGCCTCTTAGCGGCACATTTTATTACATAGTTTTTATTGATGATAGCTATAAAAAATTATGGACATATCCCTTAAAAACAAAAAATCCAACACTTTATCTTCAAATAATTTTATGCTTTGGTTGAAAGGCAAATGGAAAAAAAACAAAAATACTCTATAGTGACAATAGAGGATAGTATGCAAGGTCTTTGATGTATATATTGTTCACTCAGGATACAACACCAAAATACTTTATCCAAGGCATCACAACGAAAAGGTGTGGCCGGGAGGATAAATTAGACATTAATTGAGAAAGTTTAATGTATACTTTTGGAAGTGTAACACTATAGCTTGTTTTAGGAGAAAGTCCTGAATGTCATGGCTCATGTTATCAACACCTCTCCCAGCAGTTCCTAAATGTTGATATACCCGACAATGTGTGGTTTGGAAAAGAGATATTTTATGATCGATTGTACATGTTTGTGTACAAGTCTTTTATCCATCTTTCAAGGGCTGAAAGGTCCAAACTTCACATGAAGACATAGCAATGCACTTTCTTCAATTACGGGAAGATAAATTTGGTTATCTGTTCTACGTCAGATAGAAAAAAAAAAACATATGAGATTTAGAAATGTGGTGTTTGTTGAGACAAGACCATTGAGAATGTCATCAAATCGGAGAAGGTGATCTGTAACATCTTATTGTTTCAATTTGGGTTCATTGGGCTCCCAACTTGACGTGATTGTTAATATGCTAATTATTGTTGACAAATTTATGTTAATTTGATGAAATTGTTGGATGAATTGGGTTCTCAACAGTATTAGAAGAAAATGTTGGTAATTTGACATCGATATTTAGTAATTATTTTCAATAATTTAGACAAATAATTAAAACTTATTAAGTTAATAATATGCATTTAACCATTTTTGTGGGTGTAATTATTATTATGAAAATTAATTAAATTAGTTTAATTAAATAAAAAAACAAAACAAATTGATCTAGCAGCCCCTCTCGTTTTCATCTTTCCTTGGCCGCCATGCCTAATTAATCCCCCTCTTTTCTTCTCCCCTTCAACAAACAAAATACACGCCCTTTTCACCAAACTCACGTCCCTTCTTCTTCTGTGGCAGCTATGAGAGATCAAATTCCCCCGCTTTTCACCCGGACTCACAAACAGCTAGTCCCCCATCTTCCACCGTTATTTCTGTCGTCTTTTCCATTACATTCATTCCCTTCATCTCACCGATTTCTCAGTTGCTCATGCATTGAGTCGATATAGTGGAAATTGTGAGGAGTCATGTGTACTTATAACACGAAAGCGTATCTCATGAGGGGGAGAGCAGAGAAGCTCCGTTACGACTACATGTGCCGTGAAGGGGAGTCGACTTTATTGTTTCTATGAGTGGAGGAAGACGAAAATCAACCAAGTGAAAATTGTTTTCTTTCTCTACAATTTTTACATTCTTTTATCACAAAGTTGTTGCTTAAACCTTATAAATATAGTAGAAAACTTGTTACATAGAAATCTGGGACATCTCAAAGTGGCTTCTGCACAACAAAATGACTACAATTCTCGTGTGAACAATGACTATTTTATGTTGAATATGACGAACAGTATGCCTTGTGGGGAGAATTTCTTGATTCCCAACTATTTTCGAGTCAATCAGTATAATGTTAAACAACAATGGTTATCCTAATAAAATTACCTTTTTTATACCAAGACATGTGCAGTATAATCTTTCATTGGTAATCAAGTAGCAAAATTTTGACGAGTACTCAAATCTCTCATTTCAGTTTTAACCATAATAATGAATGAATTTCAAACCTTTTATTTACATCTTAAACTAATACATTTTATATTCTTGATTGTTACGCTTAAACTATGCATTGAGTAGTTTAATGGTGTATTGCCGAGTCGTGGTTTTGGCTTCTTGAAGTAGTAGAAATTGAATGAAAAAGTAGCTTGTCGATCACAGAATCTCATTCTTAGATTTTGTTGGCTGTGCAACTAGTAGTGTTTTGGAAAATCGTTAATATGGTAAATAAATGTATTTGTTACTATAAGCTTGTAGTTATTACTCTATGCTATGCATGCTTTAATTTTGTCATCGAATATGATTTTGATTACTCAAAGATATAGAAATTATTGTTAGGTTATGGGTCACTCCTATATGGGCTCATAACCAATTGTTAGACCATTCGGAGGTTTGGTTGAATATACACAGGTTCTATATTGAGGCAGAGGATTGCGGTATTTGCTCGGACGGTGAGCAGTCGAGGGGCATCCGCACTTATGCATTGGATGCCGAGTCCAAGGGTGACTAGATGGTGATACCGAAGAGCAACAACATGCCAAGTCCAAGGGGGATCGGGCGGTGATGCCGAAGAGTGATCGGATGCCAAGTCAAAGAACGACTTGGTGGTGATGCCAAAGAGCGACCGGATGTCGAGTCCAAGGAGTTATCGGTTAGTGATGCCAAAGGGCACCTGGGCGTTGAGTCTGAAAAGAACGTTTTCATTCTTAAGTCACACAATAAATATTTCGACCACCATAATAAATTAGTGAAAACAGTACAAAGTCAAATATTCAATACACGTAAAAAATATTTATTTCTAAATGATATGAGTGATACGAGTATAAAAATAAAGTAACAACAATAATAAGAAGACAATTTTTGGTAACGAAGGAAAAGCTCGATACCCACTGTAATCGAGAAAAACCCTCCGATATTCAACGGTGAAGGAAGAAATGCACTATGAAAATCAACTTACAAATCGAGTGATAATAACGTACTAATCTAACCGATTTACTCCCGTCTTGTGATCTCTACCAAGGAACTCCTTGGTTTGCCCACGGTAACGAAATCGGATACTTCTGGTCTTCACATCAATCTCCCATCTCGTGTCACTTGAATTACTGAACTCACTGGATCTTAGTGTTCACACCACCGATGTAGTCACGAAGGTTACACAACAAAAATGATTTCAAAAATAAGGAGCCGTTAGACACACGGGCCCTGCGCCGCTCGAGTGCTGGTCGAGTGCTTGGTGGGCGATGGTTAGAGCACGAGGCAAATACCACACGTTGCTTGAGCGCCTGACTCACAAAAAGGTGCTCGAGCCGTATTCGGGTGCTCATCGAGCACCTGGTGCTCAAAAAGGAGCTCAAGCTCGATTCGGGCATTCAATGCACGAGAGGCGCGCCTAGCTTGCGCATCGGGCCCAGGACGGGAGAAAAACATGATTCGGGACGGTGAGAAATGTCAAGAACACTGGAATTGGATGATGACTATCTTCAAGTATGAAACGGATGAAAATCTCCCAGGCCGATATATTATTGCAGTGTCTGAAAACGCCGACAAGAGACCAAGTAAACAACCCAACAGGTCACAAAATATGCCAACTAAAAATATGCCTAACAAAGTCCAAAAGTGCCCGAACATGGCCCACAATATAAAGATGTACTAATACATTTTAGGGTTAGAAGAGTGAAAATGTCAGTTACAATTTTACAGACCAATGAGCACCGTTAGTAAGAGAAAAAAAAGAGAGGGAAAAGAAAGAGAAGAGGAAGGTTTAAGCACTTGGTAGAGTTTCAAATTGTATTCCAGTCTCCAATTTGTTCTTATTTATCTTGTACTCACGATTACTCGGGTCTATCTACTACAAACCATAGAGCCCTTATTTTATATTTTGGGTTTGTATAATCGATAACTATATAGTGGATATTTTGGATGCATTGTCCCATTATTTTTTCCTCCTATTCAGTAGAGGACTTTCCATGTAAATTTTTTTGTCTATTTATTTGTGATTATTGTTTGTTGATTGTTCATTGTCGAGCATTTTCTTATGGTTCCTATAGTTGTTCAGACTCCAACAAGTAGTATTAGAGACAGGATGTCTATATCAGGTATTGAGTCTTAGTAGAGTCGATGGAGGTCGGGAATGATTTGATTTGCTTGAATGGTACAAACTATGAATTTGGTGGAGCAAGATAAAGGACTTAGTATTTGTCAAAACAATACATCATCCGATGTTTGCCAAATAAAATTCCTAGCCAAAATTTGAGGAATGGGCTTTGAGTATGAACAAGTTTGCAGCTACGTTTGGCAATTTTCGGACGACAATATGTATGATCACATCCGGAATGAGATGAATGCTAAGGCACTATGAGGGGAAGCTAGAAACGCTCTATGCTTCTAAAACCAGTAACAAGTTGTTTTACTTAATGAAATTGATGTAAGTGAGGTACAATGAGGGTACACCTATTACCGACCATTTGAACGAATTTTAAGGATGTGTGGACTAGTTGAGTGGTATGGATATCATATTTGAAAACGAGTTGTTAGGCTTGTGGCTATTGATAACCCTATCAGACACCTAGGAGGTGATATGGATCACCATCATCAATACCACACCGAATAGCATGGTGACTTTGAAAATAGCAAATGGAGCCGTGCTAAATGAGGAGATGAGTCGTCAATCACAAGGATTATTTTCTCTATACTCCAAAGTGCTAATCTACGAATCATAGGGAAGGAATAAAGGGCGCAGTCCTAAATCCAAAGAAAAGAGTCGAAGCAAGTCTTGGTCAAGGTATTAGAACTTCGAGTGCCATCACTATAGGAATAATGGACATATCAAAATATGTTATTACATGTGAAAGTGTAAAAATATCGAAGGTAATGAGAAGAAGGCCGGCAAGGCCAAAGATGTGGAGAGAGCCTCAGTTGTTACCGAGGGTGACGTTTGGTTGGTGTGTAAAGAGGACGAGATGATCAATCTAGTTGATCATGAGACTGACTTGGTGATGGACAATGGTGTATCACTCAACATTACGTCACAGAAGGGATTTTTCACATCTTACACTCTCACTTATTTTGGAGTGTTAAAGATGGGTAACAAAGGGACATCTCGGATTGTCAGTTGTGGTGATGTGTCCCTCATCACCAACAATGAGACCAGATTGTTGTTGAGGGACGTATGATGTGTCCCAGACACTTGATTGAATCTAATTTCAGCGGGCAGGCTCAACAATGAGGAATTTTACAATACTTTCAGTGAATATGCATGGAAGTTGACTAGAAGGTCTCTAATAGTTGCCCAAGAAAAGAAGGTCTCTAGTATGTATGTGTTGAAAGTCTCTATTGCAGTAGGAGAGGTACATGTCACAAGAAGTGAGGAGTCTTTGGACCTGTGGCATTGTTAACTAAGCCACATGAGCGAGAAGCGGCTGAGTAGCTTGACCAAGAAGGACTTCCTTCGAGGTGTGAAGGAAGTTAAGCTGAAGACTTGTCTTCATTGTATGGCGGGGAAGTGACAATAAGTTTCGTTCCATGAAAACACATCCCCGAGGAAGGCCGACCTTCTTGAGTTGGTCCACACCGACATATGTAACCTTTTCAAGATGAAGATACTCAGAGGAGTACTATACTTTTTGATATTGATCGATGATTGTTCAAAAAAGTTGTGAATGTATCTGTGAAAGTTGAAGGATCAAGCCCTTAATGTTTTTAAACATTTTGATGCCTTGGTTGAGAGGCAAATGGGGAAGAAATTGAAGAGCATCCGAAGTAACAACGGTGGTGAGTACATTGGAACATTTAACGTGTATTGTCGGTCTTATGATATTCGTCATCAATGGACTCCACCAAAGACATCGCAACTAAATGGCATGGCCGAATGGATGAATAGGACGTTGATGGAGAGAGTTTGCTATGTACTCTCAAAGGCGAAGCTCTCTAGATTATTTTGGCATGAAGCCCTGAAAGCTGTGGCTTATATTATCTACCTATCTCTGAGCAACCCATTGAATGGAGAAATTCCAGAGAAGATGCGGTCTAGGAAGGAGGTATTTTGTGACCACTTGTGTGTGTTCAAGTGCAATGTCTTTCTTACATCTTGAAAGATGAGAGGACCAAGTTGGAGCCGAAGATAAGATAATGTGCCTTTTTCAGCTATAAGGAAGATGAGTTGAGATATCAACTTTATGACCCAATTGTGAAAAAATTTGTCTGATCAAGGAATGTAGTATTTGTCGATGATAAGATAATTGAAGATATTAGTAAAGATGCGAATGTTGTTTCTAATAATGACAACAGTCGGCTTGCTTGAGTAATTGATACCAGTACTAGTTCGTCATGAAAACGGTGACTGAGTCCATGTAGAGGAGGAAGGAGACCTTCGGAATCTAATGCTCGATGGAGAGAGGATGATGTTGTTCCTCATGATATTGTTGAGTCCGTCGAGACAATTCTACTTCGAAGATCTACAAGAGACTGAAGGCTCTCTATTCATCTATTAGCTAATGAGTATATATCACTTATCAATGGAAGGGAACTTGAAAGCTTTGAAGAAGTTATGAATGATAAGTATAAAGCAGAGTGGATAGAAGCCATACAAGATGAGATAAAGTTGTTGCAAGAAAATCACATGTTTGAGCTAACAAAGTTGTTGAAGGGAAAGCGAACGCTGAAGAACAAATGGGTCTTCCAATTAAAGGCTGATGAGAATAGCCCATAATTGTGATAAAAGGTAAGGTTGGTTGTGAAAGGTTTCAATTTGATGAAGGGTGTTAATTTTGATGAAATTTTTGCCCCGATTATGAAGATGTTTTTAATCTGGGTGGTGCTCAAACTGGCCGCTATTCTTGACTTGGAATTGGAATATTTTTTTTGGTTAGTAAGTGAAATTGTATTAAAATAAAGGAATGTACAAGAAACATATATTCTATTTTCAAGTATTTTGTTGACTTGAATTTAGAATATAGAGGCCAAGGCATTCCGCGAGTATCACATTGACGCATGTATAATAAGTAAAAATTGAGCTTCGCATATAGTGATGTACCAAAAGTTTAAACGAAATATATGTGGAAGAAAACTAGGGCTTCCACCTGTAACAAACATTTACTAACATGCACACAATTCAAAAGAAAACTACAGAGGACATGACAATATGGCCTTGAGCATCATCCAAGGCCCTCTCCGGCCAAAGGCAGACTCCTCGACCACATGCAGGTATCTCGGGCATCATTTAAAAACCTGCAGTCTTAAGCTCCTCTCGGACTTCATTGAAACTCCCTCAGACATATTTGCTACCTCGGCCAAGTGAAGATCTTGGTCAACATTGTTACCACGTTCAGAAGCAAATCATTGCAGTCTTTCACTAACCTTGGTCAAGTGCAAATGTAACTACCACGGTCTATTACTTCACTCCCAAATGACCTCGGTCAACAAACCCCACATTTTCTTTAAGGAACACAATAAAAAAAAAGGGATCACAGTCATCAATTTAATTTTTTTTCTATGCATACCGGTCATTTGCGCCATTCCGGCAAGTTGCAACATTCCAACAAAATTCTAAATTTCGGCAAACACTCCAAACCGGCAAAATACACCATTCCGGGTATTTTGCACAAAACCACCCACAAAGCACCATTTTGATGATTTGTTCCAAACTACATAGATGCTTCCATATCGGGCAAAAAGTCTCATTCCTACAATCCAAGCAGGAATAAAGTATTCCCTTTCGGAATGCTTTTTTTTGACACAAATCATCATAACACCGACAATATCAGCCAATCCAAACAGGGAAAAAACCATTTAATCCATATCTGTCACCCAGGAAATCCATTCGGCCATATCACACTACCGTTCAAAGCATACCGATAAAATCATACTGGTAGATGCATACATACTAGAATCCCTTAATACACATACAACCCGCCCTATTCTGCCAAATCGACCATCCATACTGAAAATTCCAAACTGGCCATCAAATGACCCCGCACTCTTTTTAAGGAATGTAGCTAAAAAAAGGTTCTCGGACACTATTGGTCAAATGCATACCAGAATTTTACTCCATAGTGACAAGTTGCACCATACTGGCATAATCCTAAATTCCGACAAACATTCCAAACCGATAAAAACATCATTTTGGGTATTTTGCACAAAATCGCCCATAAGGCACCATTTCGTCGTTATATTCCCAAACCATCCAAATGTACCCATTCCGGCAAATAAACACACACCTACAATCCAAATAGGAATAAAGCATTCCTTCCGAATTTTTTTGTCAAATGCAAATTGAAATTTTACTCCATATAGGTATTTTTCATGGTGATCTTGAGGAAGAGATTTACATTGAGTAGCCAGAGGGATTTTGAGTTGAAGAGAAGGAACGAATGGTGTGTCATTTGAAGAAAAGTTTATATGGGTTGAAACAGGCTCCAAGATAATAATATAAGAAGTTCGAGTCTATTATGACTGGTTAAGACTACCAAAAGACTACTTTGAATTATTGTGTCTTTGTGTAGAGATTTTATAAAGATGACTTCATTATTCTCTTACTCTATGTGGATAATATGTTAATTGTCAGAGGAAATACATGTCGGATCACCAAATTGAAATAGTAGCTCAAATTATCTTTATTATGAAGGAGTTGGTGCCGGCAAAGTAAATTCTAGGTATTAGAATATTTCACGGCTATAATACTAGGAAGTTATGGATGTCCTTGGAGAGTTATATTAAGACAGTCCTTCAATGCTTTAATATAGAGAAGTTCAAGCCGGTGAGCACTTTGCTAGTAAATTACTTTAAATTAAGTAACTGATAATATCTTTCCTCGGATGGTGAAAAGACAAGTATGAGAGGTGTATCATATTCTTCGGCCATGGGCAACTTAATGTATGCTATGGTATGTATAAGACCAAACATTGCTCAAGTTGTTGGCATGGTTAGCTAGTTTCTGTCAAGTCTCGGTAAGGAGTATTAGTCTACGGTGAAGTGGATATTAAGATATCTCCAATGAACCTGTAAATTGTGCTTGTGTTTTGGAGGCAATAAGCCACTACTGGTTGGGCATACCGATGCAAATATGGCGGGCAATGTCGTCTTTTGGGAGTCTACATCGGGATATTTAGTCATGTTTATGGGAGGAGCTGTCTCTTGAAAATTAAAGTTACAGAAATATGCTGCTTTCTCGACCACTAAGGCAGAGTTTATTATTGTGATGCAGGCAAGTAAGGAGATGCTGTGGATGATGAAGTTCATTTGGAAGCTCAACTTTAAGCAAAAGATATATGTGCTACTTTGTGGCAATTAAAGTGCAATTTACCTTTGTAGAAACTCATTATTTCATTTCAAATCAAATCATATTAATATTAGATATCATTGGGTGCGGAATGTAGTTGACTCAGAGTTGTCGACACTCTAAAAGGTTAGGTCCGAGGAGAATAAATCAGATATGATGACCAAGGTGTTGCAATGGGGGAGCCTAAAGTCTGCTGTACTATTGCTAGGATGACGATGACTATCCCAACATTGTCATGAAGGAAAGTTTGTTGGGTTATAGGTCATTCCCATATGGGCTCATAATTGATTGTTGAACTGTTTGGAGGTTCGATTGAATACAAATGGGTTCTATATTGAAATAGAGAATTGCAGTGTTTGCGCATGCGGCCAGTGGCCGAGGAGCATCTGTGCTCACGCACCGGTTGCCAAGTCCAAGGGTGACTGAGCAGTGATGTCGAAGAGCGACATACTGAAGAGTGGTAGGATGCCAAGTCCAAGGGAAATTGAGTAGTGATGCTAAGTCCAAGGGTGACCCGATGCCAAGTTCAAGAGCAATCGGGTGCCGAGTTCAAGGAGCAATCGGGCGGTGATGCGTGTCGAGTCTAGATATGCCCAAACATGGCCAATAATATAAAAACTCACCAATGCATTTTAGGGTTAAAAGAATGAAAATATCACTTGAAATTTTATAGACCAATGAGCGCTATTAGTGAGAAATATAGAAGAGAGAGAAGAAGAAGGTTCAAACACTTGGTAGAGTTTCAAACTGTGTTTCAATCTTCAATTTCTTCTCATTTATCTTGTGCTCCTTGTTACTCGGGTCTATCTACTATAAGGTGTGGAGCTCTTATTTTGTATTCGGGATTTGCATAACCGATAGTTGTATAGTGGATATTTCAAATGCATGTCCCTTAGTTTTTTTCCTTATTTAGTATAGGGCTTTCCAAGTAAAATCTTATTTGTTCCTTTATCTGTGATTATTATTTGTTCATTGTGCATTGTCGAGCATTTTCGCATGGTTCCTCAAGTGCTCAAGCTCCAACCATTATTAGACAAAACACATGACAACAAACACACTAGGCATTTTATTTATGTTGAAGGGCTACCATGGTGATCTATTACAAATCCTAGATTTTAAGTGGCGCTTTAATGCAAAACCGAGGGAATATATATTAAGTTAATGTAAGGTTATTGTGTTACAGTGGAATTTGTTTAATATTGATTGTATTTGACTAAATTGAAATTTTGTGAGCTTTGTTCAGTTGTAATAAAATAAAATATATTTTTCATGGCCTTAGAAATATGGTTAGGACACCTGTAAGATCGATAAAGATCAGGTATAATATTAAGAGCTAGTCAAAATTTTAGTTATTACTAAATTTTTTCCATATATTATTGATAATTATTTCTTAGCGTTAACTTAATTTATGTGAGTGGTGTTATTGGTTGTCCATGGTTACAGTGGGGAAGATTACATTGAGACATCACCATGTCATGGAATATAGAATATACAATACTATGATATAGTTTATAATTATCTGATATTAATTTCTATACCCCGAAGGAATTAAGGCCATTTGAAGATATTTTTATAATCCTATAAATAATATTGTTACACCCATTTAACTCAAAATAATAAGTTTATCCAGAATATATTACATAGAGATTTGAAATATTATATTCATTGAAATATTAATAGACATCGTACCAAGGGGGAATGTGGTTTCAAATGTAGTTGAGAATGAGTATCCTATACCCCTATTGGGCATGGACCATGATTAGGCCACAGGAATATGTTTGTAGTATATTTTGGGTTTACATCGAGGGAGTAATGCTAATATTGTTTGTTCAAATATAGTTAATACTTATAGCTACAGCTTACAAGATGTTATAAAACCATATAGTTAATTGGTTATCAAACTTATGAATATTAGTACCGCAAAAATTTTACCCAACTGTTGGTAGCAGATACATAGTCGTTGGTTTACACTGACATATAAAATCCAAGAAGAATATTGTAATACTCATATAATTGAAACCTTTATTGAAATAGGCTTAATGGAACCCATGCCTTTATTTATATTTGGATTTAGTGAAATGTTAATTGTATTCTTGATATTTAGTTGTCTTGTGGCTTTTGAGTGGTATTTACGACATAACGTTGAGTCTCGAATAGTTGATTTATCACATGTTATTTATTTTGTATATATTTGATATTATTATATAAAATATTTTATTGTATTCTAATATTATTTATTTTATTTATTTATTGAGTATTTAGCTAATCCTTACTTTTTTATAGATCTAGAGTAGAGAATGTTAATAGCAAGTTAGATAAGGCCGTGCATTTGCTGTAAATATTTCAGGTGGAGGTGATCTTAGAGTTCAGAAACTTCATAATGAAAAAATTATGAATATCCTCTATTATTATATTGTTTGTTTTGGATATTATATTGGAAAACGTTCACAAGAGTAATGATTCTATAGATATTTATGTTTTCTTTTATTTTTGAGGAAATGTTATCTATTATGGATATTTTAGTTATAATGTATATATGAAGATTATTTATTGTTTAAGTTTTTTGTGAAGTCAGTTCAAATTGGATTGGGGACAGGTTCGGGTTGTCAAGGGACTCGGGTCTAGGTTACCATAGTTATGATATCTACTAAATAAGGTTCTATAAAAACCCTTAAGGATTTAGGAATCAGAAATATTCAATGAATATTAGAATTCACTAAGTGATTGAAAACTCAGGATATTATTTATTATTTGAGGTTGTGAAATTTATGACATATTTTGGAACATAGAATAGATGAGTGTCTCAGAGTCAATGAGAGATGAATAAGATAGAAAAAGTAGGATAGAAAAACTTCTAAGCCTTCTTGATTTGCAAGATGTCAAAGCAATTAGATATGAACTCTAAAGATTCTTTTGAAACTACTGACAGTAACCAAGCGCAAATAGTTGTTGTTCTTCGAGTATTACAATTTGTGACTTAGCTCATAAATGGGCCTATTAGATCTCTGGATGTCAGTTCTCAGGTTGTGATCACATTAGTCCCCGTCATTCAAATATATGGAATAAGAAGACAGAATTATCCACCATAGACTCTGGAATTTGGCTATGTTAGTTCACACTGAACAAACAACAAAAGGCGAGTAAGCAGCATAACTTGCAAAGTTTCTTCAAATACAAGAATATCAGTTACCTAGTCAAGGATTGTAGAGTAATTATGTAGGCAAATATTGCAAGAGCACCCCCGGTAGGCTAGATAGGCCTTCAAAGTTGTTTTAGTTATGGTGAGCCAGGGCATGTGGCCAAGCATTGCTATACACCAAGGAGGGAAACACTAGCCCAATTCAACCAACAGCAACCACAAAATCATAAGGGAGTTCTTTGTGAGATTCTGGATTTCAAAACATAATAATTAAAAATAATTAAGTCAATATGATAAAAATTAGGCTTAATTTATATAAAAAAATTAGGTTATGATAACATAGAAAAAACGGCAAGGGGCACTCGTCAGGCACCTTGGGCGGTGCCACGAGCGCCCGAGTAGGCGCTGAAACCAAGCCTGGCTAGCCTGCAGCGCGCAGGCCGGTGCACAAGCGCCGGGCGCTAGCCTGCGATATAAATACCTAGTGAGGATTTCGAACGGTCATTTTTTGGGATTTTTACATGGAAGAGAGAGAGAGAGAGAGAGCTTAAAGGAGTAGATAGAGAAGGAAGAATCTAAGGTTCTCAAGTCCAATTCTGAGCTCAAGCAAGTTAGAGAAGTCATAAATCGGGCCTAGGAAAGTGCACCCATGTCCTTTTCTCTCATTTTCTTGCACATTCATGTCATTTTCTTTGGGTATTATCATTTCGATACTCGATTAAATTTATATTTTATAATACTCTTGATCTTAGCATAAAAATACATCAATTCCATGTCTGACTTGTGAGATTTGTACGGTTTTCGCACCTGAAAATCCCTAACCCGCTCCCCTCTTCGAAATTACTCGATTTTCTTATTGTTTTTGCATGATTTGGCTTTAGAAATTGGGAACCCTAACTTTGTGGACATGGGTATCTTAATTTTTCGGTATTTGTTCACATATATTATTATATGTTAATTTTAAATAAATCAAAAACATTATCGACATGAATCGGGATATTTATATGCATGTATATTAACTATTTTATCTTGTATATACTTTGAAAATTACGTTATATGCATTTGTAAAGGAAATTATTGTTTGGAAGCTCTAAAGTTGTGTTGGGCTCTCGGCGGTAAGAATTTTGATTTTTCTCTATGCTTTATATCAAATATGCATGTAGTCTAAGTCATGAGAAAATGTAAACTCTTAAGAATTATACAAGTTGTGAGAAGTATAAGTAAAAAATTCCATAATGTGTTATGTTGGATGAACCGTTCTTCTAAAGCAAGAACAATATTTTATGAACAAATATGAAATTTTCTTAAGAATAGATGACTAAGGATTACATTTCAGAAGATAGTATTCTCTAGCATGCATTAGGATATTATTGTGAAAGTTTGACAACTACCTTTGGGCCATGGGGGACATGGTAGCATATGTTATATGGCCCCATATATTAAGTTAAACATATACTACTCATCACAGGGTGTTGAACTACGTGAGTTATGTCTTAGAATTATAGAAGTATACACATTTCTTTCCTCGTTTGACCGCACAATTAGCTAGTAAGGCCTAATGGCCTTGGTCTGCAGGTTTAAATGGACTTTCTACATGTTTTGGAACCTAAAGGAAGAATAAGTAAAATGAGAAAGACAAATAATTTTTAAAAATGTATTTATTCATACTTCATGTTGATACATCATTATTCTTCTCTTACATCCCTCCTCTATTTTATTTTATATATACTATTTATTGCACTTGTTGAGCATTTGGCTCAACCTTACCACTTTCTTTCCTTCAGATGAGTACGCTCTCATGCCTAATGAGGTCGAGTAGAACCTAGGAGTTGGATAGGCTGTAGATCTTTAAAAAAAGGCCTTGTGGACTTAATATTGTGGTTTTTGTATCTTTGGGAGTTTTTTGTGTTATTATTGATTATTTTATATATTGATATATATATATGATGAGTGATGATATACTTATAGTATAGTCTCCACTATGATTGATGGATATATGTGCTTTCGCAGGTCTTTATGATTTTATTATGGTTATCTAGTGACATTTTGTCTGAGACGATATCATAACCAGAGTTATGATGTCGGTGTCATGTCTTCAGTGTGGCTGTTTGAATCCTGTGTGTCTTGTTGTTGAGATCTTTTGTGATTGTATATTGTGCTGTATAAGTTGTACTAGTTTGGTGACCATTTTACAGTCAAAACTCTGTCAAATTTTGATTAGGAAAACGTGGTCTGTCAAAGTTGATATCAGAGATAAGATGCCTTAGGTTTGATCTGAATCTTATACGAAAGCCTAGGATAGTATAGGCTAGATGGAGTAAGTAGAGATAGGCATAGGATGGTTAAGCTAGTTTGGGTGGTTTAGTTGTCCTGCTTAGAACTGTAGTTATGTTTAAATTACATAGAATTGTCATGTTCTAGCTAGTGTCTGATCTATAATCTAACCCGTACAATTCTTATTTCAGAATAATCATTGATAGCCGATAATGCCGCCAAGAAGGAGGTCTATTCATGGAGGCAACCAGCCTTGCGATCAAGAAGCTGAGTACTTGAATTTGTTGGGTCATATGGCGGACATCATTGAGAATATGGGGTAGAAGAATCTTGCCCCAGTGCCTGTTCCTACTCTGCCCCCAGTTCCTCCTAATCCTGGACCATCAGTTTATGATCGATTCATCCAGGGGCGTGTCTTTGAGTTTTTGGGGGAGTCCAATCTGGTTAAAGTGGACATGTGGTTCCAAAGGTTGAAGAAGGTGTTTGCAACGATTTGAAAGCCCACCACTGGTGGGAGATGAAAAAGAGGGCATTATGTATGTCGAAGCACAAGATTACTTGGGCGATGGTTAAGGATGAGTTTATGGAAAAGTATTTCCCATTCACCCTCTGAGTGCAGAAGGAGGAAGAATTTATTCGTCTAAGGCAAGGAAATAGGACAGTGGCTAAATTCAATGCAAAGTTTATGGAGCAAGCTCGATATGCTCTGTATATGGTCGAAGATGAAGAAAGAAAAGCAAGGAAGTTCCTTCAAAGTAGGCGGGATAATATCCGCAAGCAACTGGCAACCTTAAAATTGTCAACATATGTGGATGTGTTGGACCGCATGTTGATCCATGAGAGGGAGCTTACTAAGGAAGAATTTTATAGGAAGTGGTCGCCAAGTAAAAGTGGCACTGGTACTAGCTTAGGTGCAACTTTTGGGAGACCACCCAATAGGATAAGACAGCCAGATTCTGAGAAGAAGAGCAACCAGACTACATCGTACTCACAAGCTTAAATTGATTTGTGTCAGCATTGTGGGAAGATACATGGGAATAAGCCTTATTATAAGAACTTGGGCATATTCTTTAACTGTGGGTAATCAGGGTACAAAATCAAAGAGTGTCCTCATCCAGTGAAGGCCCTCTCCTTTAAGCCCGTTGTTCAAGGAAAAGCTTTTATAGTGTCTGCAAGGGAAGTCAAGACATCTGATAATGTGGTGGAAGGTATCCTTTCTATTGTGGTACTTTTGCTTCGGTACTTTTTGATTCTGAATTCACCCATTCTTTCATTTTTCCTTAGTTTACTTGACATCTTATGCCCTCTCCTGTGACTCTTGATTATTTATTAGTTGTGTCGATGCCCATGAGATCTTCTGTTGTTACTGATGTTTCTTACTTTGGGTGTTCGGTTGAGGTGAATGGGCTTACTTTAGCTGTTGATTTGATTCTCTTGGAGATGCACAATTTTGATGTTATTCTGAGTATGGATTAATTGTCAAGAAATCATGCAGCTATAAATTGTTTTCATAAGAAGGTCGACTTTCCAATTCGGGAACGTGAGCTCTTTCACATTCAGAGAATTTGGTGAGTTGGGCTGTTCAACTTTATTTTGGCTCTGCAAACTCGTCATCTGTTGAAAAGTGGGTGTGAAACTTATTTGGCATATGCCAGTTTGGTGGAGAGCCGTGAGCTATTGGCTAAGGAGATTCCGGTAGTGTGCGAGTTTGAAGATGTGTTCCCTAATAAGTTATTTACTTTGCCATCACACCGAGAGATCAAGTTTGGAATTGATCTCATGCCTGGATCGGCACCTATTTTGAGGACCCTATACCATATGGCTCCTACAGAGCTAAAAGAATTGAAGCAATAATTACAGGACCTTCTGGATATGCGTTTTATTAGACCCAATGTTTCACCATGGAGTGCTCCGGTCCTGTTTGTGAAGAAGAAGGATGGGACCTTGAGATTGTGTGTAGACTATCATGAGCTGAATAAGATCACGAACAAAAATAAGTACCTATTGCCAAGGACAAATGATTTCTTTGATTAGTTGCAAGGGACTTGCGTGTTTACTAAGATCGATCTTCAGTTTGGGTATCATCAGCTTAGGATTAAGCATGATGATGTGGAGAAGATGGATTTCTAGATAAGATATGTCCATTATGAGTTTCTTGTGATGCTGTTTAGATTGATGAATGCTTCGACCATGTTTGTGGATTTGATGAACTGGGTCTTCCAGCCGTACTTGGATAAATTTATTGTGGTTTTCATTGATGATATTTTGATTTATTCGAGAAGCTGTGTTGAGCACGAGGAATATCTGAGGATCGTGCTTCAGACCCTTCGAGAGCATAAGTTATATGCGAAGGTGAAGAAGTGCGAGTTTTGGCTTGATGAGGTTGTGTTCCTGGGCCACGTCATTTCTGATGGAGGCACCTCGGTGGACCAAAAGAAAGTGGAAGCGGTGATCAGTTGGAGTTGATTGATGACCGTGACAGAGGTCCGTAGCTTTTTGGGGATGGCTGGTTACTATCGTCGTTTCGTAGAGAACTTCTTTAGATTGCTTTGCATCTTACCCATTTGACGAAGAAGGAAGCAATTTTTTATTGGACCAAAAAGTATGACCGAAGCTTCTAAGAGCTGAAGGATCATTTGACTTTGGCACCGATTTTGACTATTCTTGATGGTTTGGGTGGTTTCGAGGTGTATTGTGATGCCTCTAAGTTTTGCCTCGGATGTGTCTTGATGCAAAATGGAAATGTGGTCGCTTATGGATTTAGGCAATTAAAGATTCATGAGAAGAACTATCTAACACATGATTTAGAGTTAGCCACTGTAGTGTTCACGTTGAAGATTTGGAGGCACTACTTGTATGGAAAGAAGTTTCTTATGTATTCTGATCATAAGAGTCTCAAGTACTTGTTCTCGCAGAAAGAGCTGAATATAAGGCAGCAGAGGTGGATCAAGTTCTTTAAAAACTATTATTGTAAGATCCACTATTTGCCAAAGAAGACGAATGTGGTCATAGATGCCTTGAGCCATTGGATTCATTTTGTAGCGAGACTGAGATCAAGCCAGATGAAGATATTAGATTGCTTGAAGTTTTATAGTATCCAGCATTATGGCAAAGGCAACAGGATGATGTTGTCTTTTTTACAGATGTAGCCCGAAATCCTTCAAAGGATTAAGGAATGGTAGGTGAGTGATCCATTTCTGATGGATATTGTTAAAATCCTTGATCAAGACTCCCAAAGAGATTTTTGTATCGATACTGATGGAGTTTTGTGCTTTCGGGATCCTTTGTGTGTACCTAACAATAAGGATCTGAAAGAGGAGATCATGAATGAGGCTCACAGAACCAGGTATATGATTCACCTTGTGATAAACAAGATGTTCCTGGACTTGAAAAAAATATTCTGGTGGAGAAATATATGGAGGGAGATTATTGCCTTTGTTGGCCGATGTCAAATTTGTCAGCAGTTGAAGGCTAAGAGAAGGAAACCCATGGGATTGTTGTAGCTCTTGCCCATTCCGAGACGGAAATGGAAAGATATTTCTATGGATTTTGTTTTAGGCTTGCTTAGGACCCTGAGGAATCACAATACTATTTGTGGGCCGACTAATAAAATCGACTCATTTCTTAGCCATTCAGATGACGTATTCTCATAATCATCTGGTGTAGTTATACAACAATGAGACTATTGACTGTACGGTGTGCTAGTATCTATTGTGTCCAATCGTGATCTACATTTTGTCTCTAAGTTTTGGGAGAGCTTGCACTGGGAGTTAGGGGCAAACCTGAAATTCAATATAGCGTATTACCCTCAGACCAATGGCCAGTCCAAGTGGACGATTCAGATATTGGAGGATATACTTAGAGCCTTGGTGATGTGATGATCACTTCGCGTTGGCCAAGTTTTCTTACAACAATAGTTTCCAAGCGAGTATCGGCATGACTCCTTTTGAGGCACTATATAGTAGGAAGTGTCGATTTCCCATCTATTGAGAGGAGATAGGAGATATGCACTTGTTGGGTCCTGATATAATTCGGGAAGCATTGGAAAAGATCACAGTGGTTTTTAAGAAGTTGAAGATGGTTCAGAGTTGGCAGAAGAGTTATGCCGATCGAATGAGATCTGAGCTTAGATTCAAGGTCGGAGATTTTGTTTTCCTCAAGGCATTGCCGTGGAAGGGAGACTCTAGATTCGGTGTCAAGGGGATGTTGAAGTCACAATTTATTGGACCCTTTGAGATCCTAGAGAGAGTTGGGAAAGTGGCATATCGTTTAGCATTGCCGCCGAGTTTGGTCGAGGTGCACAATGTCTTCCATGTCTCGATGTTGAGGAAGTATGGCCATGATCCAACGCACATCATCAATTATGGCCCCTTGGCTATCCAAGAAGATTTATTGTATTTGGAGGAGCCGTTCAAATTTTAGATCAAAAGGATCAAATCCTATGCTCGAAGACCATTCCGCAAGTGAAAGTTTTGTGGAAGATTCACCTCCACGATGAGGTGACGTGGGAGAGGGAGGAAGAGATTCGGGGCAAGTATCCCCATTTATTTCGAAGTATATTTTCTCATTTAAGTGTTAGGATTCGTTAATTTTGAGTATGAAATTTTCTAAGTGGGGGAGAGTTGTAAGATTCTGGATTTCAAAACATAATATTTAGAAGATAATTAAGTCAATATAATCAAAATTAAATTTAATTCATATGAAAAAATTTGGTTTTGGGAACATAGGAAAAAGCGTGAGCACCCGAAGCAGAACTTGCCATGCTTACTGGGTGCTGGAAACTGAACATGGTGCGCCTGCCGCGCGCCGGCCGATACTTGAGCATGCCCCGCGATATAAATACCCAGTGAGGGTTTTGAACGGTCATTTTTTGGGATTTCCACATAGAAGAGAGAGAGAGCTCGAAGGAGTAGAGAAAGAAGGAAGAATCTAAGGTTACTGAGTCCGATTTCAAGCTCAAGCTAATTAGAGAAGTTATAAATCTGGTCGAGGCAAGTACACTCATACTCTTTTTTCTCGTTTTCTTATGCGTTCATGCCATTATTTTGGGGTATCTTCATTTTAATACCCAATTAAATTTATATTTTGTATTACCCATGATCTTAGCATATAAATACTTCAATTTCACATCCAACTTGTGAGATTTGTACAGTTTTCTCACCCAAAAAACCCTAACCCATGCCCCTCTTCAAAATTACCCGATTTCCTTGTTGTTTTTGCATGATTTAACTTTAGAAATTGGGAACCCTATCTTTGTGGACGTCGGTATCTTAATTTTTTGGTATTTGTTCACATATATTATTATTTGCTTATTTTAAGTAAACTGAAAACATTATCGGACATAAATCAGGTTATTTATATGCTTGTATATTAACTATGCTATCTCATATATATTCCGAAAGTTATGTTATATACATTTGTGAAGAAAAATTATTGTCCGAAAGCTTTAAAGTTGTGTTGGGCTCTCGGTGGTAAGAATTTTGATTTTTCTCCATGCTTTTTATCGAATAAGCATATAGTCTAATTCATGAGAAAATGTAAACTCTTAAGAATTATACATGTTATGAGAAGTATAAGTAGAAAATTTCATAATGTGTTATGTTGGATGAACCGTTCTTTGGAGCGAGAACAATATTTTATGAACAAATATGAAATCTCCTTAAGAATAAGAAAATGTATATTGGATCAAGGATTGCATTTCAGATGGTAGTATTCTCTGATATACCTTAGGATATTACTGTGGAAGCACGAGGACTATCTCAGGACTACGGGGGATATGGTGGCATATGTGATATGACCTCATATATTGAGTTAAAAGTATACCATTCACCATAGGGTGTTGAACTGCATGGGTTGTACCTTAGAATGTGTGGAAGTATAAACATTCCTTTCTTCGTTCAACTGTACCATTAGTTAATAAGGTCTACTTGCCTTGGTCTGTAAGTTTAAATAGACTTTTTGCATATTTTGGAACCTAAAGGAAGAATAAGTAAAATATGAAAGACAAATGATTTTTGAAAATATATTTATTCATACTTTATGTTCATGCATCGTTATTCTTCTCTTAAATAACTCTATTTTATTTTGCATATACTATTTATTACACTTGTTGAGCATTTGGCTCAACCGTACTACTTTCTTTTCTCCAGATGAGCATGCCCTCATGCCTGATGAGCACAAGTAGAGCCTAGGAATTGGATAGGATACAGATCTTGAAGAAAAAGAATTGTGGAGTTAATATTGTGATTTTTGTATCTCTGGGAGCTTTTTGTATCATTATTAATTATTTTGTATATTGATGTATGTACATGATCAGTGATTATATACTTGTAGTATTGTCTCTACTGTGATTGATGGATGTATGTGCTTCCGCAAGTCTTGTGACGGAATGGATCCTAATTCTCATAGGACCTTTCGTCAAATAGATACAAAATAGAACCCATAAATTTAAATCATTTAACTTATACAAAAATTTTGATAGACTCTCCTCTGTAATTAGACAGAAACTAAAAATACAGCTTGCTTATTTACACCTGTACAAAGCCTACTCGATATCCAAACCTCAGACTTATGACCACAATACAATCACAAGGCCAGTACAAGCATGCAACTAACCAAATATCATAATTCACATCCTACAACATGCGTACACAGGATTACAAATGCCATCTATGGCTTTTATTTAACAACTCTATTCACTATATTAGAGTTTAGATGAGAGATGCCATCTAGAATCTATACAAAACAAAAAAACATATAGCGGAAGCAACTATATCCATAACGGAATCTTGTGGAAGTATAAACATTGATTAACAAAATATAAAGCATATCATAACCCTTTATACAAAATCTTTTCTCACGATCCAAATATTTACAATAACATAATCACAATCTTAAGTCTTTAGAAATTCCAAGGCTCCAGATCTTCCTTGCTAGCTCTCGCTAAGCTTGCTCAGCCGGTATCATTGTTATGTCCTTATCTAGAGAGAAAAAATAGTAAAACTAGTGAGCCAAAATCCAATAAGGTACTAAAACATGCAGAATATAATATTCTCATACAAAACATAATTGCATAGATAACAGATACAGTAGCATATAAAGCATAATTGCATTAAGGCAGTGATTATGAAAATATTAACATAATATAAATGTAGAAGATCATAGAACTTATACGAGAAGTATGAGAAAAGTATAATTCCACGTGAACAGGCCTCGGTAATCATTATTTATGTTTTCATACAAAATATATATTCATTAGAATAGAAAACTACAATAATATCAGAAAAACTGAAGTATTCATGGACTATAGTAAGATCAGAAGAACAGTAGCGTTCTTGGAAATAGAAATAAGGCATAATGCTATTTAAATATGTGTCAAAATCGTGAATCGGTATAATCATGTTTCGATAATCATAAGTTGGTAAAGCGTGCTTCAGAAATCAAAAAACAGTATCAATTCTATAAATTTTAGAAAATTCTTTTTTCTATCAGTATAGGACCAAACCAGTAGACCCTACTAGCAGAGGGGGCGAATAATCAAAGATAGATTGTATTCACTCCATACAATCCAAGGTTAGTAACGGTTATCCCTTCTCATGGGATCTAGAACGAGGATACTGGCCGGTAATAGTAACTACCCTCTAGGTTGTCGACTTGAGGAATGGTGGGCCACGTATAACTCCATGGACAGAGTTATCCTTGATTACCACTGTAACATTCTAAGGCATATCGGATAATCTTACCAGACTATATATCAGTCCTAAGTCCTAATTTACAACATCAAAAAGCTTACAATCTATCGTTCTTCAGCAAATCGGTTAGGATCTCACGGTTAACTCTTCAGTGCAGTTCCATATAAAATCTTCAATTATAAATCATAACACAAGTAGTATCTCGTTATATATTAACTTTTACATATTAGAAATTTGGGTTAAAACTATTAAATCCCTTCATTTTCATGCTTAGGGTTTCGCTAAACAGTCCGGACAATAAACGAACACCAAACATATATTTATTCATGAAATCGAAGGTAAATATTATAGTACATGCCAGTAAATATGAAATCTATCTGATTAATCAGAAGAAATATGCTTTATTTATAGTAAATATGCAGAAACATGCATTTAACGCATAACCACGATATGTGATATATTAAAACGCTGTAAAAATAGTAAATAATGTTCAAAGTACACTTGCGTTAACTCGATCTACTGTTATTTTTACCCAGATCGGATCAGATCAGTGGATTTTTCCCTCTTCCTTCTCCTTTCCCACCCCTCTCCCGCTGCCCTTTGCTAGAATGGCCGAAATGGCGGAAGGAAATCGTATAGTGCGCTTTTACACCCATCGGGGTGCTCGAGCGCGTATCGAGTGCTCTTCGAGCGGACCCTCGAGGCCATAGCACTGCCATGGGTGCTCATTGAGCGCCCTTCATGCATTCATGTTCACAATTTCACACCCCGGATAGCGCTCTCGAGTGCCCTCGTCGTAGCCAGCTCGATCTCGCCTTGCCTTGGGTATGCCTCCCCGGTGCTCAAGAGCACGTCGAGCACCGGTCCCCCTTTGGCCGGTTTCGTTCCTTTTTACTTTAGTACCCATTTTTCTCTTATTTTTAAGCCTAATCATATTTATCATCAATTTAATTATTCAATAATTACCGTATTTTAGGATCGGGATCTCATACTTTCTCCACTTATATAAATTTTGTTCTCGAAATTTAATAATCCTTAAATTTTTAGAATCAAGGAACCTTCTTAATGTTCCAATTAATTTATAAATTAGGATGGTTATCTTAGAAAACCATAATCATCAGAATTGCCTTGATTCTCGTTATTTGACGCATCATTTCCAGACCCAAATTTACTAAGTCCAAAGGCAAATATATTTCATTAACTACTTTTCTGACTTAATTTCAAACCTTAAACAAGCAAAATGTCTCATTTCATTTCATACTAAACCTCAATATTGAGCATTTAATCTAAACATTACCTTAGACCTTAATACATAGACAAGTTCATCACTCTTCCACTATACACTCTGATCGATCTTTTAGTATCGAATGGCTTGATTACAACTTACCGTCGCTATCACAACCTAACATCACAATTCCTTTACAGAGCTCAGTCAAAATCCAAGCATAAATTTCAAGTCACAATTAATCTTTAAGAGCGGGATACTTTACATTCTCACCATATCGTTGGTATGTCCCCAAATCGACATTTCCTTTTGGTACATAATCCCCTCCGAACATCCAACTTATGCGGTAGCATTAATTAAAACCAATTTTAGGATATCCATACCACAGAAATAATCCTCACAGATCCTCAATTCATCATAGAATAAGAAGTTCTAATTATAACAGTTATCATAGGTTCAATACAATTTCAAATCGTCACCAAAATCTCATGTTTTTAACAATTAGCAACCTCAAAATTTCAAAGTCCCAACGCTAAGGAACTCCAGATCTCATTAACACACTAATAAGCCATTCAATTAAACCTAAACATTCCCTCCATAATCATGATTGGTGGGTCGTGCAGATATTAAACCATAGAGATCCCAATTTTTTCCCTTAGCTCCTATATTTAACTATCTCGAGATCTCATTGGCACACCGATGAGCCAACTAGTTCAACCCGAATACATCACCTTTAATCACCATGGGTGAACCATTTTGATTTCCCTAAAGCAAGACCATAGAACTTCTTGCTTCCAACTTCATAATTTCCATACTTCAGACACAATCTGCTTCCCAACTTAGGATTGCAACACTCCATTACTCCAAGCGATTGAGCCTACTCATGGTTCACTATCAGTACCAAAGCTATAGACCCTTAATATTCATGATAAATACTGATGTTCATTCTCCCTTCAAGATACCAAAGTTCATCTTCATAACCCTTAGACAGGCCTATCCACTTACAAAATCCCATGGTCGACTTCAATCATAACATAACCACAAATTCTCCCAAGACAAAGCTATCACCTAAGACCATCTTCACAATTTCTCAAATAGAGACTTTCAATTATTGATTTCAATCAATGGAAAAGTAACTCTAACTGGGAATTCCTCCACCGCTGATCCCAAGAGTATTAATCCACAAGCGATATAGGAAAATATAATCCTAAAGTTCCCTTAACAATTTTTAGGGTCTATAATTCCCTTGTGATTTCTTAAGGTTACCTCTCCATCATAACATAATTACTTTAATCCATAAAATTATTAGATCAGAATTATCTCCAAAGCAATTCTACATATTCCCGAATGAAGACTTCTGACATAAACTATCGATCTTAACATTCACCTCCTCCAAATCATACCGAGATTCATCTATCACAACCTTTTACTTTTAGGTTCACAAGACATTAATTTCTCCTAAAAGCATTAACAACAATTCCTTAAAGCGAAACCTAATCACAAGGTCCCGATTTCGGGTGAAGCAATTTTCAACCCATAAACTCCTCCCCCACTTTGCTTGTGGGTAATTACCTTTATCGATACAGAATTAACAAAATTATAATCCTTCTTAAGAGCATTGCCATCTATGTTTCATTACCTAGCCTATTAGTTAATCCTACTTTCTAGAGGCCTTAAGGCTTCTTCAATAACTTCTAACCGATACTCTTCCAATTTTGCACAAATCCTGAGAGAATAGTGCCAAATTTATTTACCTCTGATCCGCCCATTAAAACAGTTTGGCTTGATCTTTTCTTTCAAATACATACATCCTCAGTACTTTTATAACCATATTCTTGACCTGTCATCTACCGACTTCAAAAGGGCAGCCTCATTTTCTAGTTAGACTCAACGTCTATTTCTCAAATCGATTAACCTTGCCTCTTACTCAGAATGCATAATCTAATTGTAGGGCATCATATCCTTTCGATGTAAATTATACAGATATTCTTGAGTATCTTTTCAACACTAAAAGGATTCTCACAACTAAAAGATCAATTCTAGATCATTAGTTCTACTTATTCGCCATATTAACCAAATAAAACAAATATTCCTTCTTCCAGTCGAATACTAATCTAACTACTTGCCATAATTCCCAGTTCCGACAAAAACTTCAACATTTAGCAACTTAATATTCTATCATCAAGCCAAATTATTCTTCAAAATCAAATCACTCAATCTTTTATAATAATTTGACTAAAATCCAAAGGCCTTACTGTTCGATCAATATCAAATAAAATCACAAGGGTTTTCCTTTCATATTTTCATAATCATACTTATTCCGATAGCGGGACCTGTTTGTAGTGATCCTTCACTTGTCTACAGATATCTTAGTCTCAGATACTCCCAATCATCAAATTCTTAACTTCTGATTATTTCAAAGTCCACCAAATATCCTTATCGTTTATACTTGAATCCTTAAGATCATTTCTGATCTCGGCATAACCTCAACAGTAACTTTATTCATTAATCAGATTAGCAAATCTTCTCTTTAATAGTTTCCTCAAAGTTCCTTATCCACCTAATGACTTTTTCAGATATGGCCTAATATGCCATCCACGCTTAGCACATACCTCATCGGTTCCATTACTTCTTTTATAATTTATCTGATAATTTAAAACTTATGATCCAAATTGCAATTCATATCACTCTTTTCAAATCATCGATTCTAGTGGGGCAATTTGCTAATCATCTTGGTTTCCCATCAAAGTCCGGTGCTTAAGATAAGGTTAACTAATTTATCCACAGACCCAAACTGGGCACTGGTATACATAATTCCATCAAACCAAGATTTACCTATCAAGGGTTGATATCATCAGAGCTCATACAAATTTGGACATATTCTTTGTGAACCAACTTACTATCTAATTTCAACTTTTAAACATCCCAATGTCACATGAAGATGGAGTTCTTCAAAAATTTGCCTTCAAAACTTCCTACAAGATGGAGCGCAATACTAAAAGCCCACTATCGGCTTGCTTTATACTCAACCTATAGGCAGCCAACTAGATTTTACCAACCAAAATACTCTTTCTATTATCTCAAGCCCAACTGCATCATTGTCCCAAATATTGATTAGATTGATCATTCCCAAATAATTATTCGAAGGACTCTCCACATTTTTGTCCTATAATCGATCATCTTCACATGGTCCAACAGAATCCTTCTCTTGGCATCGTATTCATTCGTCTAGACATTCAATCAATTATTATTCATCCATAGCAAGTCTCAAAAGGGCCATCCATATGTTTGACTAATAGTCTTTATCCCAAACGACCTTGATTAGTGGCAATTCAATCATCCCAGAACCGCTAACCTCAAAATATTCCAGATCAAATTTCCCAAATCAAACCTTATAACCCTTGGCTATGTTCCCATAGGCTTCCAGGTTTTGCCATCATCCATTCCTTTAGCTAACACTTCAACTTACAAAACAAAGCAGCTCGGTCAGATTTCATCCAGGCCCTAATATCAACTAGGACACAAAACTTCCTAGACTCAACGTTCTGATCCTGCTTAGTGCTAGCCTGCTTTGCCAGACTAGATTGATTAAGTCTAATTAATGTAACTCATGTCTTCACCTAACTTATGCTACCTAAAACACTTAGGATTTTCTAGCCTAACTTAATCAATCTATATCTATCCTTACCTATTCAGTCAGTCAAAATCATTTCCTAAATTTTTGCATACGATTCAGATCATTCCTAAGGCATCTCATTTTCCCTGATACCAATTATGACAGATTGGATCCTAATTCTCATACCTTCGTCAAACAGATACAAAATATAATCCATAAACTTAAATTATTTAACTTATATAAAAATTTTGACAAAGTCTCCTTTGTAACTAAATAAAAATTAAAAATACAACCTACTTATTTACACCTGTACAAAGCCTACTCGATATCCAAACCTTAGACTTATGACCACAACACAATCACAAGATCAATACAAGCAAGCAACTAACTAAATATCATAATTCCCATTCTACAATACGTATACATAGGATCATAAATGCCATCCATGGCTTGTATTTAACAACCCTATCCACTATACTAGAGTTCAGATGAGAGATTCCATCGAGGACCTGTACAAAATCAGAAAACATATAGCGGAAGCAACTATATCCATAACAGAATCCTACAGAAGTATAAATACTGATCAACAGAATATAAAGCATATCATAACCCTTTATACAAAATCTTCCTTCATAATCCAGATATTTACAATAACATAATCACAGTCCTAAGTCTTCAGAAACTCCAAGGGTCCAGATCTTCCTTGCTAGTTCTCATTAAGCCTGCTCGGCCGGTATCGTTATTATGTCCTTATTTGGAGGGAGAGAAAATAGTAAAATAGTGAGTTAAAACCCAACAATGTACTAAAATATGCAGAATATAACTGCATATGTAACAAACACAGTAGCATGTAAAGTATAATTGTATTAAGGCATCGATTATGAAAATATTAAAAGAATATAAATACAGAAGATCATAGAACATATACGAGAAACATGAGAAAAGTATAATTTCACGTTCACAGGCCTCGGTAATCATTATTTATACTTTCTTACAAAATATATATTTATTAGAATAGAAAACTATGATAACATCACGAAAACAGAAGTATTCATGGACTACGGTAAGATTAGAAGAGCAGTAGCGTTCTTAGAAATAGAAATAAGGTATAATGCTATTTGAACATGTGTCCAAAATCATGAATCGGTATAATCATGTTTTGATAATCATAAATCGGTAAAGCGTGCTTTAGAAATCGAAAAACAATATCAATTCTATAAATTGTAGAAATTTTTTTTCTATCAGTAAAGGATCTAACCAGTATACCCTACTAGTAGAGAGGACGAATAATCGATGATAAATTATATTCACTTCATATAATCTAAGGCCAGTATCGGTTATTCCTTCTCGTGGGATATATCCCTTCTCATAGGATCTAGAACGGTAATGCTGGCCGGTAACAGTAACTACCCTCTAGGTTGTCACCCTGAGGAAGGGCGGATCACGTATAACTCTATGGATAGAGTTATCCTCGATTACCACTATAACATTCTAAGGCATGTCAGAGAATATTACCTGACTGTATATTAGTCCTAGGTCATAATTTACAATATCAGAAAGCTTATAATCTATTGTTCTTTAGAAAATAGGTTGGAATCTCATGGTTAACTCTTCATTGCAGTTCCATATAAAATTTTCAATTATAAATTATAACACAAGCAATATCTCATTACAGATTAACTTTTATATATCAAAATTTGAATTAAAACCGTTAAATCCCTTCATTTTTGTGCTTAGGGTTTTGCCAAATAGTCCGGATGATAAACGAACACCAAACATATATTTATTCATGAAATTGGAGGTAAATATTGCAGTATATATCAGTAAATATGAAATCTATCTGATTAATTAGGAGAAATATGCTCTATTTATAGTAAACATGGAGAAAAGTGGATTTAATGCATAAACACGATATCTGATATATTAAAACGGTATAAAAATAGTAAATAACGTCTGAAGTACACTTGCCTTAACTCGATCTACCATTATTTTTACCTAGACCAGATCAGATGGGTGGATTTTCCCCTCTTTCTTCTCATTTCCCTTCTCTCTCCTGTTCTTCTTTGCTGGAATGGCTGAAATGGATGAAGGAAATCGCACAACGCACTTTTATACTCGTCAGGGCACTCGAGCGTGCCTAAGCGCTCTTCGAGTGCTCCCTCTCGGCCATGGCATTGCCTCGGGTGCTCATTGAGCGCCCTTCAGGCGTTCATGTTCACAATTTCATGCCCTATCAGTGCTCGAGTACTGCTCAAACACCCTCATCGTAGCCAGCTTGCTTTCGCCTTGCCTCGAGCGTGCCTCCCCGGTGCTCGAGTGCATGTCGAGCGTCGGTTCCCCCTTTGGCTAGTTCCGCTCCTTTTTGCTTTGGTTTTTATTTTTTCTTTATTCTTAAGCGTAATCATGTTTATCATCAACTTAGTTATTCCATAATTATCGTGTTTCGGGATTGGGATCTCATAGGTCTTTATGGTTTTAATGTGGGTACCTAGTGGCATCTTATTTGAGCTCGACATCGTAACTAGAGTTATGACGTTGGTGCCACGTCTTGGATGTGGTTGTTTGAATCCTGTGTGTCTTGTTGTTGAGATCTTTTGTGATTATATATTGTATTGAATAGGTATTTTGTATAGATTGTACTACTTTGGTGGCTGTTTTAAAGTTGAAACTCTACCGGATTTCAGTTAGAAAAACGTGGCCTGTCACATTCTCACTACTACCAAGCTTAAAGTATATACTTTCTGCCTATCACTGAAGGAGGTATTTTATGTCTCCTTCTGCCATCCAACATTTTGTTACACCTTTTCTATTGTGATTTTTGTGTTTTATGCTCCACCTGGAGGTTATTTTGAGACTAAAGGTTTTTTCTATAGTGGGTTATCTTAGGTCAATAAGAAATATCATTTTTTAATCTTAAAGAGGAAGAAAGCTGGGATATGTATTCAAGGGCATTAATGTTTCTCATAAGACATCGATTGCAGAAATGAGTGGAGAAGTTCCATGGTATTTGTGACTATGGAGAGCTAAACAAGTCAATGATCAAGGACTTGAATACAATTAATAGGAAGTCAAATATGTTAAATATTGACGTATGATCAAGTATCACATGTCTTAGATCTAAGATAGTAATATTTTGGAGAAATTGCTCAGAGTGAAGTGTGAATGTTATGCATGGAAGGTATTCTTGGGGTCAATGGATTGATCATTCAAAGTGCATTACGGCTAATGAGTTGTAGTTTTTATTAATGGAAATTAGGCTTACGCTGAGCGTACCTTAGCATTGGAGTATTTAATGATTAGTCCATTGAACTTTGAGGTATGTACTTGTTTAATAACATAAGGTTCGAGTTTTGTGAAGATGGTATCCCTAGGCCATTTATTTAGAGATCAAACCTATCAATGAATTAATCTAGAAAGTTATTATTTTGGATAATCCATAGCAAAGGTGAATATTTAAAATTTCTTAGGCTTTTTAAATTATTATCAAATGTTTGGAAGTGTTTATTGACACTCAACATAAGGGTGTTAGAAAGTTAAGATTAAATAAATTACGTAACCAATCCATGATATAGAGTTAGTCGGGAGTATGATTGTTTTCTGAGTTTTTGCTTTAATATCAGGTAAGAAGGAAAATCAAATCTTCGGGCTTATTATTTTAGAGGAACCTAAACTGTATTTAAGAATTAGTCAGACTATTATTACAGATTTAGGACTCAAGTTTGTAAGGTACGAGTATTAAACTATAATTTTAATTATAATTAATTAAGTTGAGATAAAATAATTTCTGAGATCAAATAAAAATTTAGTTAAAGTTAACTTTTGAATCTGGTCACATCGGGTCGAGTGACACTTGACTAGTGCCTAACATGCGCATGTGCGTGTTCTAGATAGAAGGATCGCGCTTAAAAGATGCCTAACTAGCACTTAAGTATACTTTTAGCATATTGCTCACACCTGATCTATGCCCGATGGATATTTATGTGTACTTTTGGCAGATTCTCAACATCTGATAAACGCTTGATGGATACTTGTGTGTCACTGTGTTCTATATCAACATTTAATGTGCACCTGATGGGCTCTTGCGTGCCAATTTTCTATAGAAGTCTCATCCAACTGAGTTTTAATTATTTTTGCCAAATTTTTGAGAGAAGAAAGATAGGAAAAGAGAATAGGCTAGAGGAGGAAATTTAAAGTAAATCTAAAAAACATTTTGGTAAATTTGAAGGTAAGGGAAGTGCATTCCAAACGATTATTCCTTTCTCACAGATCTTTCTCTAATCCATTAAGTATTTATTATTTCAAATTCTTATATATGTCATGAACTCTCAATTCCATTATTTATAAATTTTATGAAGTTCATACCCTTAATTTATATATAATGTGTTGACAAGCTAGTTTTTATATTTATACTTGTGCATATTCTAAAATTTTCATTTAATACTCGTATATGATTTGATTTTTGTATATTGTGTCCTAGTATATTTTAAATTCTTAAATATATGCTTTACATATCTTAAAATTGCTATAAATTGTCCCTCCATACTTGACAATTGAAGAAAAGATAGAATCATAGCATTTTTATAGATGTTTTTCAACAATACTTCTATAAATAGTCCCACATGTTGAAAATTTAATATTATAGCTTATGTATGTTTTAAATTTACATAATCCAGTTTCTACAGAATTTTTTATACAGTATATGACAAGTATTTAAAAAAATTATGAAAAAAACTCTACAAATTGTGAAAGGATTTTGTATATTTTCTTTGGTAAAAGATTATTTGTATTTTTGTAGTCTTTTATTCATTATGTACTAACTATTGTAGTAATCAACGATAATATATATGATATATCTTAATATATTATAATAGTAATCAAAATTTGAACCTACCATATCCTGGTTAGAAGCAGAATTCAACCCCATCTACAGAATTATATGTATGGTAGTCCACCTATAAATTTTAAATAAGAGTAAAGGCTTTTGGTTGTGTGAAAATATATATAACCCAAATTTTAATTTTTAACTCATTTATTAATGAGACTCTACTAATTATTAATCCATAAAAATTAGTATAATTTGAATAGGTTTTCATAATGTTTTGTTTAGAATAAAAATTGAAATATAAGATTTAAAAATTATGCATGAATGTTATGAAAATTCATAACATTGCATCTGAATTTTGATTATCGTTTCTTGCAACTCATTTTGAGGTAGAGTGTATATTTTATTACGGAAAAATTTATATGCCTTGTTGAGATTGACTCACTCTTACTTTTATTTTTACTAACCCTTTCAAATTAGCGAGTTTGGACACACTTACAGGAAGTGGAGGTTGGCAGAAAGGTTATTCAAGAAAATAGAATTAGGAATCAAAAAAGTTTTGGATGTTGTATTTTATCTCTAGACAGTAGCTTTAGGATTAGTAAATTTTTATTTTGATTAATGGTGTTTGTAATATAGTTAGATTTTATTTTCTTTCTCAATAGTTTAGTTGAGTTATAATTTTCATGTACTTTGATATCAAAAAGATACTTACCCTTACAAATGTTTTGAGATCCGGTTGTTGTTAGAAATTATAGCTATGCGATGGTGTGGCATTTCAGGTTTTAAGATGTGATTTATTACTTTATTTCAGGATATTTGATGACATATGATTGTAGGGTCACATCCAATGTTAAAATTTCAGATTTTAAGAATTTGTTGGCCTTATTTCGAGTCTTGAGATTTAAAATGAATCAATAAAATAATGGGATTAATTAGTTTAAGATAGATTAATTGTGATGAGTACCTAGATCCGACTTCGAATAGATTCAGATTCGTCTGGATGGTTTGAATCGGCTTCGTTCACTAAGTGTGAATCCTGCATACCACTAAAGCGAACAAGAGGTTAGTGTGTCGGCGGGAGGTTGTCCAACAAAAATACTCTGACACTCAAATCAGTAAAGCCTCCTATGATAGAAAAGGTAATGCTGAAAAGCGAGAGAAATTAAGAGGATTTGGAGTGCTACCTTGTCGAGGACGTGAACGATCGATTCCTACTCACAGAGAGAGTAGAGAAACTATGTTCCGAAAGAATGGAAGCTTCCGGGAACGACTCTCGGAAGGCCTGATTAGGTCTCCAGGAAGTTGGAGGCCTCTGGTGGGATTTGAACCTCTGGAAGAGTGGAAGAGACGATGGGTCTCCGTCCAGTACTCTGTCAGCGTTCATGGATGTGAGAGTTTTCTCTGTGTTTATAAGCAAGAGCTTGGGTAAGTGGGAGATCATCTTTATAAGCCGAAATTGTCCTGTAAGAGCCTCTCGTGTGTAAGTAAGAATGTCTTTTTTTTTCCAGAATGTGTCAACAAGAAGCCGAAAGTAAAGATCGGTCCCTTGAATCAGAATTCTAGGGTTTACTTATGGTTGACAGGGTGATCTCCCTCCTTTGGAAGGTGTGATCCCATATGTTATTCTTCTTTGGCCAACCTTTCAGAGCTGATGCCAGTTGCCAAATGGACCAAGATAGTTTCCTTCCATGGCGGTCAGCGGCTTTTCCAAACGCTCACCTTCCTTACGTGTATTTTACCATTGGAGAGCCCCAGTTGGCAAGGAATTGGGGAAATCTGGCACCTTTCTCATGGGAAGGGCGCTGATTTTGTCAGTGTCCATTTTAGGAGCCAGCTGGGATCGTGGAAGATGCTGGGAAAGCCGTTGCTGGCCGTCTGATGGATCACGGGCTTAAGTGGGCTAGGTTCATAACCATAAAATAACATCTGTTGGGCCTACTACTACAGTACATCCGGTCAACATTTGAGTTAACCGTCTGTGTGTGAGTTGGCCGTCTGTTAAGGTTTGGACGGTCAACGCTTGACCGTCCTAGGTCTTTCAAGGTTTGGGCCTGTTCTCCAACTGGGCCGTTCACGGGTTGACCGTCCAGCAGGCCGTTTTGGGCCTACGTTGACTTTGGACCAACCCATTTTTGGTATACCCATCACTAGCCCCCATGCCGGTGGCTAGAATTCTGGCCTCCTGTATGTTAATGATGAGATGCCTCTTTCTGCCCTTCGTCGTTCGAGGATCCCGGAGGACTTTATGAAAGGTAGAGAGAAAAGTTTTACCAAAACTGTTGACCGTCTTGGTCAGTTTTAGAGAAGAATATTGACAAGAACTGTTGACCGTCTTTGGCCAATTCCGGAGAAGAATATTGACCAGAACTGTTGACTGTCTTGGTCAGTTCCGGAGAAGAATATTGACTAGAACTGTTGACCGTCTTTGGCCAGTTCTGGAGAAGAATATTGACCACAACTGTTGACCGTCTTGTTCAGTTTCGGAGAAGAATATTGACCAGAACTGTTGATCGTCTTTAGCCAGTTTCGGAGAATAATGTTGACCAGAACTATTGACCATCTTGGTCAGTTCTGGAGAACTTTTTGTCAGCCTTGATGGATGCATGGCCATCAGCCGGCTTGCAGGCCAGAAGAAGACACACATCTCCTTTTGGTTGGGCGGATATCCTGGCATTAATGCATCAGAGATTTGCCTTTTGAAGAGCCAAATAGGGAGGCAACACGTGGCAGGACTGACGACGTCCTTTATGAGGGGTTTTAAAGCGTTCTTGCCGTTCAAGTTTCCCTCCACGTTTCGAAAGCTTTCTACGCCTCCTAGCCTTCGTCTTCTTCATTCCCAACTTCTCAGAAACCCTAGTCCTTCCACTAATCCATGGCCTCTGTTGCCGACATCGCCTCTGTGCTTAGAGAGGTGGACGTTAAAGCTTTGTACGTAGAGTTTAACATTCCAAAGGAAATTGCTTGGAGGGTCACTGGAAAGGATGACAGAGCCTTTGCTCCACCGGCAGGGCATATCACAGTGTATGAGGCCCACTTGAGGAGCGGCCTCCGTCTTTCATTGCCGGACGATTTTCTACTTGTCCTACGAGTCCTATGAGTCCCAATAGCTCAACTCCACGCCAACGCCGTCCGGTATCTCTGTACGTTATGTATTTTTCTTCGAAAACATTCTATAAGAGGCCAAGAATGTCAATGGTGAGGAGCTTGTTTAAAATAAACCAGGGAGGAGAGTGGATATCACTCATCCCCTTTCTGGCCTGAAAATAAACACGGCCATATACGACTTGTTGAAGAACTGGAAAAAGCCTTTCTTTTTTGTGAGTGTGGGGGCAACCTGGCCCCTTGCGAAGGACTGGGGCCAGGTTTCGGAGGCGTATACGTGGACACCGTCTGTGGCGGAGACGGCGGCCTTGGAGTGGTTGACCGATTTGGTCAAGGAGAACCCCGCTGACTTTAAGAGGGACTTCCTGGTTTCCAAGGCGAAGATTAGAAAGGTGAACTAGGGACCGCCTTCCCCGGTTCAAAAGCCTACGCCGCCAGCAAGGATGATGCGGCCGGAGGATTCCAAAAGCTTGATCATCCGTATGTGGCATACTTATGAAGGGTTTATCGGCCCGTTGCCTGAGAAGGTGCTGGAGACACCTTCATCGTCGTCATCCCACGTTGATTACATCGTTGTTGGGATCTGCAGCGGTCCTGGCAGTACCGTGGCCCTTGAAGAGACCCACCAGAACCGGCCGGTGGCTCTTGAGAGAGAGTCATCCTGGAGCAACCCATGCCGCAAGCGGTTCCTTGTGCGGCGTTGACAAAATCCTTTATAGAACCTGCTTGCGAGCCAGTGGTGGAGGTGCGGGAGCCATCAGGTAGCTCTCCAGTCGCGCAGACTTTTTCTGTTGAGCCAATGGTGGAGCTTGATCCTCCAGCAGCAGCTCTGGAGGCTGCAGTTGAGGAGCCGTAGTTGCCATGGACGATACTGATGAGCTGCTGGAGAGCATTTTGGAGGAAGCTGCACTAGCTCGGCTAGAGAGGATGCTCCTGGTCCACCGCTACCTGGGCTAGTTTTGGAGACTAGGACGAGAGGCCCGCGAGGAGATTTTGTGAGGTATGATTCTTGGTGATGGCTTCCTCGTACTTTCTCATTTCTTAGATTTATGACTTGTTCTTTGTTTTTTTTCTCTTATGTAGTTGAGGAAGCTGGTTTCTTCCATCTTTAAGGAGGTGGTGCAGTGCGACCAGGAGATTGCCGATAGGGAGGCGGAGATCGCCTGGATGGATGTCAGGCTGGCTGCTTCAAGAGGCAAGCACCGCGAGGAGACTGCAGCCCTCGAGGCGATCTTGGCGGGAGTGGAGACGGAGAACGCTAACTTGAAGGTCGAGGTTGCCCGCTTGAAGGAAGAGGCTGAACAAGCCAAAACGCACATCAGTCGACTTGCCGGAAGGTAAGCAACCTTGGAGAATGTCCTGAGTCTCCGTATCTGCCCCCACAAAGTCGAAGGCATGATGCACATGCGGCTATTGGAGGGGATCAATGTTAGTAGGTGTATTGCGCGGTTGATTGATCCTGGCTTCCCAGTTGAGCTCATTAATTTGTCCAACAGAACATCGCAACACAGAGACAACCTCATAGGGGAGCCTCATGACATTCAGGGGCCTTTGCCGCCCCCATAGCCGCCTATGTTGTACATTTTTGTGACCTCCATTATATTCATGTACATAAAATGTAATTTGCAACACACTTGGAGGCAATAAAATGGAAATTCTTTCAATTCCATGTCCATTAGCTTTTATTGCTCTTATGTTTGCATGCTTTGTTGCATTGGGCGGCCAACTTGGTTGGCGACTGCCATTGTTGGGCTGCCTGGGAAGCAAAGTCCCTAGGCTTGGCAGGTGGTTGTGTTAACCAGCCTGGTGGTGTCGTCCAAGTGATAACTTGGACGGCCAACGTTGGAGAATGATGCTTCTCCCTTTGACCGTCGTTGACTGATCACGCTATCACCTTATAGAGGAGGTCATTGCGTGGGTTGCGTAAGCCCCCTAAGGTTTTGATTGCTATCGGGCTACTTGGATGACCAAGGTTTAATACGACCGCTTATGGGCCACTCGGATGACCAAGGTTCATATTAGATTGCTTATGGGCCACTTGGATGACCTGGGTTTATATTAGACCACTTATAGGCCACTTGGATGACCAGGGTTTATAGTAGACTGCTTGTGGGCTACCTGGATGACCAGGGTTTAAATACAACCGCTAACGGGCCGCTCGGATGACCGAGGTTCAAGTTCGACCGCTTATGGGCCGCCTAGATGACTAGGGTTTAACGAGAGGGTGAAAACCATCCCGACTTAGGGGCAGTCTAGGTCGGGTAACCTATAAAAAAACAATGCACATGCACATAGGAAGTATGCTAGGTAAACACTTATTTTTTGCGAATTAAAAACAAGCAAGCGAGTGCAAACAATAAAACAAATGCGTACCTACGTCTGTTACTGGAAGTATTGTCTGAGGTGGATGGCGTTCCACGTTCGTGGAACCAGCTTTCCATCCTGGCTCCAGAGTTTGTAGGCTCTGTTTTGCAGGATGGCGGAGATGAGGAAAGGCCCTTCCCAATTGGGGGAGAGCTTATTGCGACTGGCCAACTTGCCTGTGGCCTCGATGCCTTGTAGGACCAGGTCTCCTATATTGAATCGTCGCGCTTTAACTTTTTTGTTGTAGTATTGGGCAATTTGATGTTGGTAGGCCGTTGTGCGTACTCTGGAAATGTCGCAGGCTTCCTTTAGCAAGTCTAGGTGCTCCTTGATTTTTTGGGAGTTAGGTAGTAGGTGAAGGACTCCACCCTGAGACTTGGAAGCTCGATTTCGACCGGGATTATTGCCTCAGTCCCGTAACAGTGTTTGAAGGGCGTCTCGCGCGTTGGTTCCTTCGGGCTTGTTCGATATGACCAAAGAACGGAAGGGAGCTCCGCCCAGGAGCCCTCTGCGTCCTCCAGCTTAGTTTTTAACCCATGGAGTAGTGTTCGGTTTGTCATCTTCACCGGTCTGTTTGCTTGGGCGTATGCCACCGAAGTGTGGACCAGCTTGATGCCAAGGCTGGTGCAATACTTGGTGAAGCATTTCCCAGAGAACTGGGTCCCGTTGTCGGTCACAATGACCTTGGGGACGCCGAATCTACAGACGATGCTTTGGCGGAGGAACTCCAGGGCGTTATGCTCTGTAATCTTAGCCAGTGGGATGGCTTTGACCCACTTGGTGAAGTAGTCGATGCCCACGATGATGAATTTCCTTTGCCCCTTGGAAATAGGAAAAGGGCCGAGAAGGTTAAGCCCCCATTGCGCGAAGGGCAAAGGGCTTGAAGGGTCTTTGGATTTGCGGATGGCTGGCGGTGAAGGTTACTGTGAAGCTGGCAGCTATCACATTTCTTCACAAACTCCAGCGCGTCTTTTTTTCATCGAGGGCAAATAATAGCCCTAGCGCATGATCTTGAAGGCCAAGTTTTTCGCCAATGTGCGACCCACATATCTCGAGGTGGACCTTGCTTAAAGCGTAGTTAGCCTCTTTGGGAGTTAGGCAGCGGAGGTATGGAGTCGAGTAGCCCTGGCGGTATAACCGCCGTCAACCACAGCATATCAGCCGACATTCTTCCTGACCCGTTTGGCCGTCTCCACATCTTCTGGCAACGATCTGTTCGCCAGATAGTTTAGGAAAGGCATCATCCAGTTTTCCGCTTTAGAAATCTACATTGCTTCTCGCTTCTCAATACTGGGAGCGTCTAGGATCTCCCGCATGTCCCTCGAATATTGTTCCGGGTTTTGGGCTGCAGCGGCTTTGGTCAGCTGGTCCGCCTTCCAATTTTCAGTTTGGGAACATGAACCAAGGTCAGTTTGTCAAAACCCTGGGCGGCCTCCCTTGCCTTTGCCAAGTACTTGGCCAAGAGAAGATTGTTTGCCTCAAACCCTCTGTTAACCTAGTTAACGATCATCTCGGAGTCACTAGACTGCGAGTCTCTTGGTGGAGCATTCCTTGGCTAATCACAGTCCGGCTAATAGGGCTTTGTACTCGACAACGTTATTAGTTGCCGGGAAGTGAGTATTTCACCTTAAACCCATCGGGAGTCGTAAGACCACTCCAGCGCCCACTGCTCGTATCCATAGATGATCCGTCCACGTGGAGTATCCATTTCAGAACTCCGTTCTTTGAGAACTGGGGTTGTAGTCTCAACAATGAAGTTAGCCAAGGCCTGTGCCTTTACAGCAGGCCTGGGCTCGAATTCAATGTCGAACTCGCCCAACTCGATAGCCCATTTTACCAACCGTCAAGAAATGTTGGATTTCTAGAGTATGTTTTTCAGCGGTTGGTCCGTGAGGACCACTATCCGGTGGGCTTGAAAGTAGGGCCTTAACTTCTGTGTGGAGAATGTTAGCTCCAAGGCCAATTTTTCTACGCGTGAGTAACAAGTCTCTAGGCCGGTCAACATTTTACTCACGTAGTAGACTGGCCGCTGAGCATCAGAGTCCTAGCGCACGAGGACAGAACTGAGGGACGCCTCCGACACTGCCAAGTAAAGATATAATTCCTCTCCGCCCTTGGGTGACTCCAACAACGGCGAGCTGGCCAAATACCGTTTCAGTTCATCGAAAGCGGTTTGGCATTCCACCGTCCATTAAAACCCGTTGGATTTTGTTCCTCTAATGGCTTTGAAGAATGGCTGGTACTTGTCACCGGACTTCACAAGGAAGCGGACAGTGCTGCCAGCCGTCCAGTCAGTCGCTGGACGTCCTTTTATGTTCCTTGGCGGAGCCATGTCGGCGAGCGCCTTGATCTTCTTAGGGTTCGCCTCGATCCCCCATTAGGAGACGATGAAACCCAGAGAAATTTGCTAGAGGCTACTCCGAAGATACACTTAGCTGGATTCAATTTCATGTGATGCTTACGGAGCACCTCGAATGACTCTTCTAGGTCACGGATGTGGTCGCCGGTGACCTTGCTCTTGACGAGTACATCGTCGACGTAGACCTCCATGTTGCATTCAATTTATTTTTTAAATATTTTATTGACCAGCTGTTGGTAGGTCGCTCCAACGTTTTTAAGTCCGAAAGGCATTACTTTATAGCAGTAGGTGCCCTGATCGGTCATGAACGAGGTGTGCTTCTTGTCCTCTCGGACTCATTCGGATCTGGTTGTAAATCGAATAGGCATCCATGAAGCTTTGTAGTTCATGTCTGGCTGTTGAATCAACCAGCAGGTCGATCCTGGGCAAGGAAAGCTGTCCTTTGGACAGGCTTTGTTAAGGTCGGTAAAATCGACGCACATCTACTATTTTTTGTTGCTTTTCTTTACTAAGATGACATTAGAGAGCTAGTTCGGGTAATAAACTTCTCTAATGAAGCCTGCATCCAGCAGCTTCTTCACCTCCTCTCAAATGGCGATCAGCTTTTCAACAGTGGTTCCTTCACTTCTGCTTGACGGGTTTTCGGCCGAAGTCAAGTCCCAACTCATGGAACATTATCTTTGCTGTGTTTCTAGGCATGTCTACTGGAGTCCATGCAAATAGGTCAGCGTTCCTTCGTAGGAACGCAATCAGTTCATCGTGCAGTGGTCCGGTGAATGAGCCACCGATCTGTACACACTTCTCCGGCTCCTCCCGGGTCCAATGGGATTAGATCCGTGGCTTCACCGGACTGCGCTTGCTGAAGGGTTGTCTTGTCTCGATGGTCGAGTTTCCCAGCTATTCTAGTGCTGCCACTAGGGGCAACCTGTGACATGTAACAAGTTCATCCAGTAACTTGGTCACCCAGCACCTCCCCGACACCATAGGGTGTTGGAAACTTCATTTTGAGGTGGTATCGAGGTAACCGCTCCGAACGCTGTCAAGCATGGTCTACCCAGTATGGCATTATACACTGAGGGTAGGTCGACCACCATGAAGGTGAGTGTTCGACTTGCTGTTTCGAATACGTACCCAAGGTGACCTCCAATTGGATAGTCCTTGAAAGGGCACGGGCTCGTTGTCGAGGCCGTATAATGGGCCTTTGGCAGGTTTCAGTTGATTCTTTTTTAAGCCTAATTTGAAGAACACATCCAAGTAAAGAAAATCTTTTGAACTTCCATTATCGACAAAAACTCGCTTTAGCTGGTAGTCGATGCTATCATCCGAAACAAGTGTGGATACAACGAGGGGATCAGCATGGGGGATATTACATGAACTAAGTCGTCATCATTGAAGCCAATGGTGTTGTCCACCGTGCGCTGCTTCTTCCTCCCAGTCTGTTGTTCCTCGCCGTCAGATGTGTTTTTAACAGGTCAGGCGGTGACCATGTTAATCACCCCAGCTGCAACCCGATTTCGGGGAGGAGACCGTTCCTACCCCTCTCTGTCAGCTGCTCCAGAGTTCTGTCCGGAGCTCCTGACGTATTTGGTGAGGTGCCCTCTGCGAATCAGCTCCTCGATCTCCCTCTGCAGCATCTTACAGTCCTCTGTCGTATGCCCAGCAGAGCAGAAGAAGTCACAGTACTTCGACTGGTTTCTAGAGTCCTTTTTTAGTGGTTTTGGCCATTTGAAGAACTTTTCTCTGCGAATCTGCATGAGGACGTTAGATCGTGTGTCTATCAGAGGCGTGAAGCCAGTGGACTCGTAGTCTCTACGCTCCGCTGGCCCAGACCTCTGTTGCTTTCGATGAGAGTGATCACTGTCGCCGTACTTCCTTTTTCCCTCTCTAGGGAACAATCGGGACTAATCTGCCCTCTCCGGGCGTTTTGCCTCATTGGCCTCCTCTGCCGCAGCGTATGCCTGCGTAATGGACTCCGCTTCCTAAAAGGTTTGGGGATTCTTGTGGCTAGGTGCTTGAAGAAGTCCCGTAGGTCAGTGCGGAGATGAAACTGCCCAGCTTCATCTCCTCCGTGATCCGGTAATCCGCATGGCCTCCGCCACAAAACGATCTAGGAATCATCGTGGGTTTTCTCCCGGTTTCTGCTTGATGTGGGAGAGATGCCACGGTTGCTTCTCTTCCCGCCGTCTCGAGGCGTACTGAGCCAAGAAGAGGTCCGTGAGTTCATGGAAGCTGTTGATGGTACCTGAAGGGAGGTGATGGAACCAGATTCGGGCATCTCCCTTCAGCGTGGGCAGAAAGTAGCGGCACATCGTTGAGTCTTTCAACCCTTGTAGACTTAGATGGGTGCAGAAGTGATCCAGGTGGTCAGCTGGATCGCTGCTCCCATCGTATGAGTCAAGGGAACGCATCTTGAACTTTGTGGTCAGTGGACGGCTCAAGATCTTCGCTGTGAAAGGAGTTTGGTCCAAGTCGATGGCGTGCTTTTCATCTTGGAACACATGGTTCCAGATTTTGTCCACTTGCGGATCTGCGCGAGTGGCGTTCACTGCTTTTTTGGAGTTGAGGTAAGCCCTCAGCTTCGTCTTGTCTCTGGAGGGTTCAGCAGCCTGGTGGGCTGCTGCCTCCTACAGACCTGGTAGTCCTAGATGCTCACTCCTGGACTGTGTTTCTGTCTTCAACCCGAGAGTATCAGGGATTTCTTCTCTCCAGACTTTCTCGTGGAGTTGTGCTCCTGAAATGTTCTTCAGGCCTATTCTGGCCAGGAACGCAGGATGCTGGGATTGGATTGTTCCGGGATATCCTGGGCCTTTTGGCCGGCTTCTTTTTCCTCTGACCACCTTTTTTGGTGGCCGGTGTAGGGACGGCTACCGGAGGAGCCGCCTGTAGTCGATGCACGTTCTGGGAGCAAAGTATTTTGAGAAGACGCGTGATGGCCTGCATCTGCTCTATCAGCTATTGAAAATAGGGCGTTGGTATTTCGCTTGTAGCCCCGTTGACCATGACACCAGTAGCGTGGTCATGGTCGGGGTTGGTGATGTCTCTAGCGGGATCGCTAGCTTGAGCTCTCATGTTCACCATTGCGAATGCAGAATCAGACGATGAAAAAGAGAGCATTGTGAGATTTGTGGTTGGCTTTTGTAAGCGTTTCCCGCAGACGTTGCCAATGATGCGTACTTGGATCCGACTTCAAACAGATTCGGATTCGTCTTGATGGTTTGAACAGGCTTCGTTCACTGAGTGCGAATCATGCACACTACTAAAGTGAACAAGAGGTCAGTGTGTCGGCGGGAGGTTGTCCCACCAAAATACTCCGACGCTCAAATCAGTAAAGCCTCCTATGATAGGGAAGGTAATGCTGAAAAGCGAGAGAAAGTAAGAGGATTTGGAGTGCTAGCTTGTCGAGGACGTGAGCGATCGATTCCTACCCACAGAGAGTTGGGAAACTATATTCCGAAAGCGTGGAAGCTTCCGGGAACGACTCTCGAAGGCCTGATTAGGTCTCCAGGAAGTTGGAGGCCTCTGGTGGGATCTGAACGTCTGGAAGAGTGGAAGAGACGATGGGTCTCCGTCCAGTACTTTGTCAGCGTTCATGGATGTGAGAGTTTTCTCTGTGTTCGTAACCAAGAGCTTAGGTAAGTGAGATATCATCTCTATAAGCCAGAAATTGCCTGTAAGAGCCTCTCGTGTGTAAGTAAGAATGCCTTTTTTTTTTCCAGAATGTGTCAACAAGAAGTCAAAAGCAAAGATCGGTCTCTTGAATCAGAATTTTAGGGTTTACTTATGGTTGACAGGGTGATCTCCCTCCTTTGGAAGGTGTGATCCCCTGCGTTATTCTTTGTTGGCCTGCCTTTTAGAGCTGATGCCAGTTACCAAACGGACCAAGATAGTTTCCTTCCACGGCGGTCAGCGGCTTTCCAAACTGCTCACATTTCTTACGTGTATTTTACCGTTGGAGAGCCCCAGTTGACAAAAAATTAAGAAAATCTGGCGCCTTCCTCATGGGAAGGGTGCTGATTTTGTTAGTGTCCATTTTAGGAGCCAGCTGGGATCGTGGAAGATGTTGGGAGAGCCGTTACTGGTCGTTTGATGGATCGTGGGCTCAAGTGGGCCAGGTTCGTAACCATAAAATAACCTCTGTTTGGCCTACTGCTACAGTACACCCGGTCAACATTTGAGTTGACCGTCTGCGTGTGTGTTGGCCGTCTGTTGAGGTCTGGACGGTCAACGCCAGCATTGATCGTCCTGAGCCTTTCATGGTTTGGGCCTGTTCTCTAACTAAGCCGTTCACAAGTTGACCGTCTAGTAGGCCGTTTTGGGCCAACGTTGACTTTGGGCCAACCCATTTTCAGTATACCCATCAAATTGTATTATGAGTTCAAAGATGGTTGCACGACATGTTAAAAATCAATTGAGTAAACCAATATTGTGATCAATGATGTGAGCTGTGAAATAATAACACCAAATGGCTTAAGAATTATGAGGATTATTAAGTTGTTTAATATTACGTCAAGGACACCTTTAGATTGTATCATATTATTGGGTTGTGAGAGCAGACCTTCTGATGTGTATGTGAAAATTGTTATATGTAGATTAATTCCTTCCTTAAAGATTCAAATTCATTCATAATTCATGAAAATTATATAAAATTACTCTTTCTTCACATGTTATGATGGATAAAAATTGTTTAAAGATTTCAACAATGAGGATCAAGCATAATAAAGAAATTGTTATGCAAAAGAATGATGAATTGTGATGCCAGTGGTGTAAATAAGCAATAATTATAAAGTTATTTCAAATTTATTAAAGATATAAAGTTGTGATTTGTGGAGCATGCATATTAATTCATAACATTCAGGAAACTACATAATTTCTTATCTCTCGTGGTACTTTAGAATTATATTTTTTAATTAAATGATGAAATCATGAAAACATTGATTAATATGCCAAATCGCTAATTATCATAGAATTAGATCGTATATTTGTAATTTCTAGATTTTGGCCTTTAAAACATGTAAAATATATTGTTTAGAGAAGAAAATATGTGGAAGAATGAATTAATTAAATACTCTTGGGTCTATAGAATAAAGAGTATAACTGAGTCGTAAACAAGCCGGATGGACTTGATGGGAAATAAGGGAATTTATAGAAATTAAATATTAGAATTTACTTTGTAGATAAATGGTGGTAATGGTACTTGTAAACGTAATAAATTATAATATTGTTGACCGATTATTATCATGAACTATTACTATGTGAATCATTAGGGTACCTTGTGATTTATAGTTGCTAAGTTAGTGTTTAGAACATTAAAGAATACATCTAGAATGTAAAATTTAAGAAAGGTGGAATAAAATCAGGTTGAACAGTCAAAAAGCAAAAATTATAAGTTGTTTAATAAAGGTGGAGTATCTAAGGTTAGAAAAAAACTTCAATTCTTTGTAAGTATCAAAGTGTTCGTGAGATTAATTGGTGAAAAGTTTTATAATTAGGTTTATGAAGTTGTCTAGGGCTCATTATAGCTTGAGTATTTATAGAATGTCGTTCATGATAAGTATCATATAGGTATTAGATAGTTTGGAATAAAAATTGCATCAAGGTAATTGTATAGTTCCAAGTTAAAATTATGATAGACCGGGTCATAATCCACAATAACCTCTGTCAATAAACTTATAAAACTAATACCCAATTTTAAATAACATCAATTTCTGCAAAAAATCAGACAAAATTTCCTCTATAAATGGATTAAAACCATATATACAACCTGGTTAAATCAAACTTGTATAAAGCATATAAATATCCAGACTTTAAAAAATTTAACCATAACACATACACAGGATCCACAATTTTCATATCATCCACGGCTCCAATATAGTATTCTTTAACTACTATGCTAAATCAAATAGAGATACCATTTAGGCCTAAATAAATCCAAAATCCAAATAAATGCAGAAGTGGAACTAAATTTATAAACAACTTGCGGAAGTATAACGATAAACCATGATAATAAACATCATGCCATATCAAAATTTACTACATAACATTAATCTACTAGACTATTTATATTTCGATACATTAAATATATCCAAAATTCTAAGCCTCCGAAATCTAGCAATCTCCTTAGCAAATCCCTCTCTTTGTTTTATCTAATTGGGCGTTAGCTCGTAACTCTTATCTGGAAGAAGAAAAAGTAAGAGTGAGTTAACAACTCAAAAAATATAATTATATTCAAAAGTAATAAATAATATAAACAAGATTATGCAGAAGAAGATTAAAAGAGCATAAAGGATATGCATGAATATGAACTTAATCAGATATACTTAGAATACAATTTACTTCTTTTCTTTTATTTTTTTTAAAGATACTGATTAGGTATAAATATTCATTTTTGTGGACTTGAGCTAGTAGATCGTCCAGCCAAAGAAGTAAATAATTGAGGATAGATTGTATTCATTGTACACAATCAACGGCCAAAGCTTCAAAAGTTGTCTTTCCACATAATTTCACATATTCAAAATACAAAGACGGAGTTGTCATCGATTATAACTATAACGCCCTAAGGTATGTCAATAGTATCACCTGCTACAACACACGGCCAAGACGATTCCTTGAGCCTTCACTGTCACACTAGTGGCATGCCTGGGGATGTTACCATTCATAATATGAATTTGTGGTCCTAATTTTATGATTTTTTTGTTCTTTAAAGGAGGACCCAGCAAAACATCTTTACAAATATCTCCATTTGGGAGGACAAATCCATAAAATTCTTGAATGTGGAATCTCCCTTCAAATGTTCGTATACTTATTATTTTGCTTACTGATTTAAATCTTTTCATGACTTAACTCATATACGAATATCATAATCATAGAGAAGATTCAAAATTCTTACCATCGAAGAGCAGATTGACTTTGAAAGCTTTTGGATGTAGATTTCTTTTACAAATGCATATATCAAAGCTTTCAGATTGTTCCATCGAACTTATACAAATATACACATCACTTAATTAACATTTGAGTATAACAAAGAATATGCAAATATCGTTCAGTGCGTTTGGATACACATATTGGCTAATCTTCAAAATTTCGGACATCCAATGGATATCTTATCAAATTCAAGGCATGGGTAATATAATCCTAAGTCAATTTATATATCAAACTCCAAATCAAAACTTGAACGGAAATCGGGCATGAGGGTTAGGGTTTCCATGTTCCTGAAATCGTATAAAATCATAATTTCGGACATCCAATGAACAATTCATTAAATCTAAGGTATGAGTAATTATAATCCTAAGTCAATTGATGTATCCAATCAAATTTAATCCATTAAATAGAGTTCGGGCTTGGGTTTGGGTCTCCTCAAACGAAATTTCACATAAAACCACAAATTTGGATACCAAATTGATAAAATAACATGCCTAAGTCATGGGTAATCATATTCTAAACCCAAATTTAGCAAAAGACCCAAAAATTCGTGGGTAAAAGGTCCGGGGCGTGGGGTTAGGGTTTCGGTGTCCGAAAACTGACTAAATCTACAAATTTAGGCATGGAAATTACATATATGCATACTTGAGTCTTGGAAACTACAAAATATATACCTAACCAGCTATCAGAATAAAGATACTTAAAGAAAACAAGACAAAAGTGCAAGAAAACTAAAGATGAGGGTATGAGTTTACTTACCTTATCCCAATCTACCACCTTTTAATTGGCTCTCGGACGGATTCGGACTCACAGGCCTTGGATTCCTCCTTCTTTCTCTAATATTGTGCCCTCTCTCTCTCAAAATTAGAAAGTGGCTGAAAAGTGACGTGTCGAAACTCTCGCACGATATTTATATTATAGCATGTGCCTGCTGGGCGCTTGAGTGCCCAGCGGGCCCAAGGCAATCTGTTTTTGGTGCTGCCTATACTGCTCTAGTGCACGACAGATGCCATGCTGCTAGCAGCGCACTAGCAAGCAGCAGTAGTAGCCCGCTTTCATCCAATTTTTACTTCCGATATATATTATTCCACATACATTAAGCATAATATTGATCATTATAATATTAATTATTTCCTAATTATTGTGCTTTGGAAATCGGGACTTTACAATTCTCCTCCACTATAGAAATTTAATCCTAAAAATTTAGCGAATATCGAATTCCCATAATCAGAGATAATCTTCTAGATTCTTCTAGCGTTTCCAAATCACCTAATTGATTAAACGATTATCCTAAAGAATCTTAAGCATTTGAATCATTCTAATCCCTTTCACCCAATGCATTCTATCAAAATGTCAAATCTATCAAGTTTGAAAGTAATTTAAACATATTAACTTCTTTTCTGACTTAGTTCAAAATCTCAAGTGATTGATAAATCTTACTTCAGCCTACTCCAAGCCTCGAAAGGGACTATTCCTTCTGAACCATAGACTGAACATTAACATATATGGTTTTGCCACATTTTCACTGCGCTACTCTAATTAATTATCTAACTACGAATCATCCAATCATAATCCATCACCACATCTAATTTAATTGACGTCCATAATTCTCTAATCAAGTTGACTAAGATTTTCACAGAAACCTTAAACCGTAATCAAACCTCAAAATCGGAATACTCTATATTCCTGTTATTTTATTAGTAAGTCAACAAGTTGACATATCTCCAAATTACATAATCCATATTATACACCTAGATTACATGGTAACCATGATTAAAACAAATCTTAGGGTAGCCATACCATGAAGACACAGCCCACAATCCTCAATTACAGCCAAATTAAAAACTATAATTGTAACAATCACCCAAAGATTCAATATAACTTCGGGTCATCACCCAAAATCTCAAAACCCAATTATTTAGCAACCTTAAGATCTCGTTAGTATGCCGATAAGTCAACTGATTCACTCCGAATGTGTCCTTCATAATCATAGTGAGTGGATCTTTGAAATCATCTTGAGATAAGACCATAAAGACTTCACATTTCATAACTTCATAGTCCCGCTATTTCGACTACAATTTCAGTTTCTCAATTCAAGAGTACGACATCCCAATTTTTCAAATATTAGAACCTACTCATGATTTATCTTTCACATCTCCTATGAGGCACCAAAAATATTTTAAGTCTAAGGACTCCCAACATTAATTGTTAATACTAATATTCGCTTTCCTTAAAAGACACGGAGGTTCCTCTTCACAATCCTTAAACCGATCTAACCACAGGCAATATCACAAGATCATCCTTCCTTTATAATATAATTATTCTGGCCCTTAAAACTATTAGACGATAGTTATCTCCAAAAGCAATACCTATAAATCCTCAAAGTAAGGATTTCACTGGTTATCCCCAACTATGGGTGAAAATTTTCAACTTATAAACCTCTCCTCCACGTGATTTGAGGGTAGCCTCCTATTACGATGCAAAGAAACATAATCCTAGTTCTTCCTCAAAAACATCTCATTCTACTGCGATTAACTTGATCCCTCAAGGATCGACCCAAATGACATAGTCAACAATTTACCTTTCATTCCTCAAAAGCTATCATCACATATCTCATTTTGGTGATTATAGATTGCTTCCAACTCGATGTCCCACGGACTCTACAATCCTCAAGGAAAACTTGCCGAATCGCTCATCAGATTCAGTTAAATCCAAGAAAACCAAACCCCTTTTCAATATTAATCAGTCTTCCCTATTTAGTCACCGCTTAATGTCCTACTGATCCAAAATTGTGCTACAAAAGATGTCATATGCTCAACGAGGCATTTTCTTAGATTAAACTCATGTTCTCTTCTTGATCGAGCCTTTGGTTAGAAACCGTTCTCAATCTATGACAATTTTCAAACGGAGTACATATTTCCTATGTTCCTTTGAACTCATCAATGAAGTCATCTCAATATGGACTCAAACATGGATAAAAGATCCGACCCATAAGATTTATGAAACGTCAATGGACCTAAATCTTGTTCCCGAATAACCCATTCCTCACCCAAATCATCTACAATTTCCAATTATTTATAATCTACACGCTATGGACACAGATCAATCTTAGAAATCAACTATCCATTCATTGTGCCCACTTATCGGCTCCAAACCATTGCTCACTCATAATGGGAATTAATCAATGCTCCTTCATCATTTTATATTAAATTTTTTCAATTTTATATGAAAATTTTAAAAGTTAGTCTTGATTCTAACACAACCTTAAATTACCCATCAAAGACAAATCAGTCTAATCTTTCCCTTCAAGGAATATCCTCAATGACTTACATAACTAAATTCCTCAGTCACCACTGATGACTTTAAGGGGTGGTATCATTTGTTCAATAATTTAGACACACATTCCCCACCGCGGCTCGTGGACACATTCACACTAGTTTCCCTATACCTCGACCAACCAACCATCACAAATATCATGTTGAGGATTGATGTCACAAAACATGTCAACTCAACCCAACCCATCATGTCTATGGACCCAAAATGTCATAAACATTGATATGACTAGTACAAGTTTATGGTCCTCAAATAGGTGGTTAAGCTGAGAAAATATACTGAAGTTACACCAAGGCACATCTCTATCCTTCCGGCTCGTGACTTTTTCCTTTATTAATCCCCCACAGTTGGCCTTTGCCTTCTAACTGATGTGTGGCAGAAATTTAATTATCTTCTCCCTAGACAATGGGTCACTGTAATATTATTTCAATTTTTAAGATTCACATTTCAATTTCTGTAGGACCTAAACTAGCAAAAGACTTAAGCACTTGATCATCATTACTAAACTAATTATAGTCGACGTCATCAAATTCACCAGCACCAGAAATCGACTTCGAGTTATTTTGACCTTGAGCCATCTATTCCGCCTTATCTGTCTCCCTAAGCATGCTATTTAAGCATCACCATTTCTTGACCCTAGGAAGATTAACCTGAGATAACCCTTAAGGTATTTCCTTATAGGTTTTCTACCACACAATTGACCATCTCCACGTGTCGACCTTTGTCTAGGTGGTCAGACATGAGTAATGGGTCCAGGTTTAGTCCTAGCTACTAGTCTTGATTTTGTTCTAACTTAAGTCATATAAACTAGGCAATTAGAGCTATCTGACCTATCCTAATCAACCTATACCTTCATCAACTTATTTGATGAATCTTACATTGGTCTAAGTTTCTGCAAAAGATTCAAATTAATCCTAATGCATCTCTTTTCTCTAATACTAACTACGATGAACCGGGTCATAATCTACAATGACCTCCATCAATAAACTTATAAAACTAATGCCTAATTTTAAATAATATAAATTTTTATAAAAATCAGATAGAATTTTCTCTATAAATGGACAAAAATCATACATACAACCTGGCAAAATCAAACCTGTAAAAGCATATAAATATCAAGAGTTTAAAAAATTTAACCACAACATATACACAAAATCCACAATTTTTATATCATCCATGGCTCCAACGTAGTACTCCTTAGCTACTACATTGAATCAAATAGAGATGCCATCTAGGCCTAAATAAATCCAAATAAATATGAAAGTGAAATTAGATCTATAAACAACCTGCGGAAGCATAACGATAAACCATGATAATAAACATCATGCCATATCAAAATTTACTACATAACATTAATCTACTTGACTATTTATATTTCAATATATTAAACATATCCAAAACTCTAAACTTTCAAATCCAGCAATCTCCTTAGTAAATTTCTCTCATTGCTCTATCTGATCGGGCATCAGTTCGTGGCTCTCATCCGAAAGAAGAAGAAGAAGCAAGAGTGAGCTAACAGCTCACTCAACAAATGCAATCATATTCAAATGCAATAAACAATATAAGCAATATTATGCATAAGAAGATTAAATGAGCATAAACAATATGCATAAATATGAACTTGATCGGATATGCATAGAATACAATTTACTTCTTTTCTTTAAAGATACAAATTAAGTATAAATATTCATCTTTGCGGACCCAAACTAGTAAACCCTCCAGCCAAATGAGCGAATAATCGATGATAGATTGGGTTCACTCCATACAATCAAAGGCTAAAGATTCAAAAGTTATGGCTTTTCCCACAATCTCACATATTCAAAATTCAAAAACGGAGTTATCATCAATTATCACCATAACGTCCTAAGGCATGTCAATAGCATCACCCACTATAATACGCGGCCAAAATGATTCCTTGAGTCTCCACTGTCACACTAGTGGCATGTATGGGGATGTTATCCTTCATAATATGAACTCGTAGTCCTAATTTCATAATTTCTTATTCTTTTGAGGGAAGACCCACCAAAACATCTTTACAAATATTTCCATCTGGGAGAATATTGTTTTTTTTTTGGGAGAATAAATCCATCAAATTTTCAAATGTGGAATCTCCCTCCAAATGTTCATATACTTATTATCTTGCTTACTGATTTAAGTCTTTTCACGACTTAACTTATATACAAATATTATAATCATAGACTAGATTTGGAATTCTTACCATCAAAGAGCAGATTGATTTTAGAGCTTTTGGATGCAAATTTCTTTCACAAATGCATATTTCGAAGTTTCTAGATTGTTCTATCGAACTTATACAAATATACACATCACTTAATTAACATTTAAGCATGGGAAAGAATATGCAAATATTGTTCAATACGTTCGGATACACATATATGCTAATCCTCAAAATTTCAAACATCCAACGGATATCTTATCAAATTCAAGGCATGAGTAACATAATCCTAAGTCAATTTATATATCAAACTCCAAATCAAAGCTTAAATAGTGTCCGAGCATAAGGGTTAGGGTTTCCGTGTTTCCAAAATCGTATAAAATCATAATTTCGGACATCCAATGAATAATTTATCAAATTCAAGGCATGGGTAATTATAATCCTAAGTCAATTGATGCATCCAATCCAATTTAATCCATTAACAAAATTTCATATAAAACCACAAATTCGGATATCAAATCGAAAAAATAACATGCCCAAGTCATGGGTAGTCATATTTTAAACCCAAATTTAGCAAAAGCCCTAAATATTTGTGGGTAAAAGGTCCTAAGCATCGGGTTAGGGTTTCAGTGTCCAAAAACCGACTAAATCTACAAGTTTGGGCTTGGAAATTACATATATGCATGTTCGAGTTCTGAAAACTGTAAAATACAAACATAACCGGGTATTGGAATAAGGATACCCAAATAAAACAAGATAAAAGTGTAAGAAAACTATAGATGAGGGTATAAGTGCACTTAGCTCGTCCCAATTTATCACCTTTTTAACTTACTTTCAGACGGATTCGGACTCGCGAGCCTTGGATTCCTCCTTCTCTCTCTAATCTCACACCAACTCTCTCTCTAAAAATCAAAAAGTGGCTGAAAAGTGACGTGCCGAAACCCTCGTGCAATATTTATATCACAGCGTGCGCCGTCCGGTGCTCGAGTGCCTAGCGGGCGCAGGGCATTCTGCTTTTGGTGCTAGCTCGAGCGCTTGTGCACCCGGTGAGTCCATGTCAATCTATTTTTGGCACCGCTTGCCGCGCTCAAGCACACGGCAAACACCATGCTGCTGGCAGCGCACCAGCAAGTAGCAGCCCGCTTTTGTCCGATTTTTACTTCCGATACATATTTTTCGCATACATTAAACCTAATCTTAATCATTATAATATTAATTACTTTTTAATTATTGTGCTATGGAAATCAGGACCTCACGAAAATGACATGTGTGACAGATAATAATTCAAATAGTGCATAGAGGTTTTATTAGTTTTGTTTTAGGAGATTAGGTTTATGGTGCAGGAGGTAGTACTAACCATGGATCAGCTAAGAAGTCATTAGAGATGAAAAATTATGAAATCGACGTCGCATAGGAAACCATAGACAGGATCAGCTTGATTTAGGGTCATTTTTGGGTGGCCCATTGCTGGCATAAAAGTCACATCAATCAGAGATGAACAAACAACAATTTGAGGTTTATAATGTGCTATTCTTGAATGATTTAGTATGGAAGGTTGAGACGCATTTTGGAATGAAAGTGAAATTTTAACTATGCTTGATAGGACTAGACTTTTAAGGAACAGCCGATGCAGATATTGGAACAAGGAAAAGACCTATCGTAGTACGATGACTTTTGTAATGATGATCTTATGGGACATCACAACGAGATTGAAGCGACTTGGGATTAGATGTGAACATTAAAAAAAATAAGTATCCACATTTGTTCATGGTATAAGGTACATATTTCAAGTATAAAATTCTATAAAGGGAAAGGACTGTGGCATCCAAATACTTTGATTTTGATTCATGGGGCTATTGACCCGATGTGTCATTTTTGGACCATTCAAGTATGATTTCTACCTTCATTATTATTTATCTTAATCTATACATTGAATAGTTAATGGTATATTACCAAGTCTCGATTTTAATTTCTTGAAATGGTAGAAATTGAGCGATGAAATAACTTGCCAACTACATAATCTAATTTTTAGATTTTGTAAACTATGCAACAAGTCATATTCGGGTCAATCGTTTATATAGTAAATAAATATATTTGTTACCATAAGTTATTTATGATTGCTCTATGACATGCATTCTTTAAATTTATGCCACAAAATACAATTTTGGTTACTCAAAGACATCAAAATTGTTGGATGAAAACATGTTAGTGAACACACTAGGCCTTTGTATTTATGTTGAAGTGAAGTGTTGCCATGGTGATCAATTCTTGATCGTAGATTTCCAGTAGTGATTTAATGCAAAGATTGGACAATATATATTATTATATGGTATGGTTGCTACGTTACGGTAGCGTTTGTTTAGTACTAGCTCATATTGGACTAAATTGAAATTTTATGAGTTCTGTTTAATAGTGATAAAATAAAATATATTTTTTCATGGCCATAAAAATGAGATTAGTGCACTGGTGAGACCAATAAGGATCAGATATAATTTTAAGGGCTGGTCAAAAATTTAGTTATTCTCAAACTTTTATTGATATTTTTAATAATTATTTTTTAGTATTAACTTAGTTCACATATATAATTTTATTGGTTGTACATGGTTAAAAAGGAAAAATTATATGAAGATAATATAGTATCTGATAATATGAAACATGCGATACCAGGATGTAGTGTATAATTGGCTAATACTAATTTCTACATCCTAGAGGATTGATTGCATTAAAAGAGATACTTATAATCCTGTGAATAATATATATTTAGATATCGATCGATATGACACCGAGGAGTGTTAGGTTTGACTTATGATTAAGATTAAGTATTCTATATACCGTTTAGGCATGGATCTCTGCTGGACCACGGGAATACATACGTGGCATATTATGAGTTTATTCTGATAGGATAACGAGAATATTATTTGTTCAAATTGAGTTCGACAATTGTACACTATGTGTGCTAAGATATTATGAAATTATATAGTTAATCACTTGTTAAACTAGCAAGTATTGGTACGTCATAGATTTTACCCAGTCATTCGTAGTGGATGCATAATCATTGGTTCACAGTGACATACATGATTCAAGAAGATTATTGTGACATCTCATATAATTGAAACTTCTATTGAGATAGATTTGATAGAATCTATATCTTTATTGATATTAAAATTTCATAAAATCATAACTATATTCCAAATATTCAATTATCCTGTGCCTTTTAAATGGTGGTTGCAATATTGTGTTAAATATCAAATAGTTATTAGTTTATCACAAGTTACTGTTGAATTTATATATATATGATATTATTATCTGAAATACTTTATTATATTCAGATATTATTAATTTTATTTACTTGCTAAATATTTAGTTTACTCTTATATTTTTTTTTGGCTGTAGTGCAGAGGACGGTCGATGGCAAATTAAAAGAAATTGTGCATTTATTGTCAAGATTTTAAGTAGAGATAATCTCAGAGAATAAAAGCTACATGATGGAAAAAATACAAGGCTCCTCCATTATTTTATTAATTTTTTGAATAATATATCAGAATTACTGTGAGATCCCGAAATCAAAGAAACTTAAAATCAAAGTAAAATATTACTACTTAAAAATCAGAGTGTTTTAAGTTCGACTTGAATCAGAGTGGCTTGACACTATTGGAAGACCGGAATTAATGGTAATCAAAATGTTGACCGGTGTCATGATATTGACCGGCAACAAAATGTTGACCATCGTCAAGATGTTGACTATCGTTAAGATGTTGACCGGTGTCAAGACATTGACTAGCATCAAAATGTTGACCGAAAGGTTGACCTAAGGGTTGACCAGTTTTTAGAAATATTGACCGACCTTAAATAAGAGAAAAGAAACGTTGGCCGACTTTAAGTAAAAGTTAGGTCGGATTAGAGTAAGATGCGTTGACTGAAAAAGTTGACCAATAGAAATGTTGACTGACCTTGAAGAAAATACTGACCAGTTAGAATTGACTATCAAATTCAGAAAATATTGACCAGGATAAATTAATGGCAAACTAAAGGCAAGGGTCAACTTTGTTGGATCCTAACTAGATCTGAATCTAATCAAAGTAAGTAAACTACCCTGTTGACCTTCTAAATGAAAGTACCAAGTAGGTAACCCACCCTACTTACTCCACCTAATCCCTCCTCTTTATATATTGATCTCCAGTTGAGGAATGGGTGTGAAATTTCTGGCGAGGAAGAAGGGTAAGGAGTAAAGAATGAGAAAAAGCTTCAAGTCAGAGTGCACGGACAATAGTCAGGCATGTGTACCTTTCCTTTTTAAACTCAAATTTTATTTATGTTTTCAAGTCCCAACTTTAAGAAAATTGCAAGTGTTCTCTTCTGATTTAAATGCCTCAGCACATAGTATATCAGACTTACCGTTTTAATTACTGATTGATAAGTTGTATCTCTAAGGTCATGCTTACTGTATGATTGGACTGAAAATATGATTTTAATTTTATGATTAATTCATGCTTTCTACTTTCTGTTTTCTGCCCAACTTATGATTAAACTTGAATTGTATAAAAATAGAGAAGTAAACTGATTTTGAGTTATAACGTTATAATTATTGACCGAAATGAGATTTATGGATTTCAAACCGACTTCATGTCAACTGAAAGTCTTTATACTCGACTGAAATAAGAAAAATGAATTTGAAATCGGCCTTGTAAGATGACGACCAAAAGTTTTGTGCCCATCCAGAATGTGAACTAAAGAAAAAATGAACCGACCTTATGACAAGATAAATAAGATCGAACTTTAGTACTGGGAGATAAAATTCTCCGGCATACCTTAGAACATTATGGTGGTAATCGAGGATAATGAAAGGGAGCCGTCCTTGGGGCTTTGTACAATGAGGAAGTGAGAGCCATCCTCGGAGCTTTGTACAATGAGTTATTGTCGTGATTATGAGGAGATGTACACAATCTATCCTAGATTATTGCCCCCTCCGCTAGCGATGTCCCTTACCGATAAAAATAAAAGAGAAGAGAAATTTTATAAGACCGACTCTATATTCTGTCCCGATTTTCAGAATTGATTGCTCCGGCTTTTCTGATTTCTTTTGCATTATATATACGCCATGATCCGGTCAATTGTTATTTTATAATATTTATGTTGCATATGTATCTGCATTCGTCTTACAGTATAAACATTCTACGGAAAATTTGCATGTGCCTTGTTGAGCTCCGGCTCACTATTTTCTATTTTTTTTCCTCCAGATGAAATTATAGAGCTCGTATCTGACGAGATGGAGTGACTAGAGCTCTGTGTGAATAATTCTAAGGACTCGGAAGCATATTTTGGAGTTACCCAGAAGAAGCAATTTTATTATAATAATCCGGTTGAAATATATGAATTCTTGTAATTTGACTTTTATGACTATGTATGCATAAATGAGTTTTATGGGTATGAATGTAAATATTTCGGTAGGTTATTAGATTAGATTCCGTTACATATTTTATGGATATCATATAAGGGTCCGAGATGGAATCTGTGATTCTGTGATTGGGAGGCACGACTAGCCCGAATCAAATCACCGAAACTTTGGTGATAGTTCTAGGAGGTCGTTGGCAGAATGCCAAAAAAAATCCGTTTTGTCACAATTACATTCCCAAGAGTAATAATATTATGGATATTTTTATTTTTTTTCTTATTTTTGAGAAAATAATATTTATTATGAATGTTTTAATTCTTATGTATTTATGATAATCATTTATGGTTTAAAATTTTCATATAGTTGGTTCGGGCTAGGTCTTGGGTCGGAGTCATGATATGATCTCCTATAATAATAAACTTGTTTTTGATATGGATCCTATACATTTGACATGATACCAATTTAAGTTGATGATAAACAAGGTGATTATTGAGGCAATAGAGATCATGATATTCCCACCGTTGATGAAGTGGATGATATTGATAATAATATTCATGATGGCATTCTTCATGAATCTCCTGAGCTCCTAGGCCCATGATAATAATCTTCTTTTCGACATGGATCTTATACCTTTGACATGATACCAATTTAAGTTGATGATAATCAAGGTAATTATGTGGGCAATGGAGATCGTGATATTCCCACTGTTGATGAAGTGGATGATGTTGATAATGATGACCATGATGGTATTCTTCATGAAGATCCTAAGCCTACACTGACAATCCCACTCCATTGATACATAAGAAATTGACGCCCTTCCACACTCCTATTGGTTGATAAGTATGTGTTATTTACTGCTAGTAGAAAGCCTTAATGTTTTGATAAAGTCATCGAGGATAACCACAAGGTAAAGTGGATAAATGCCATGCAAGACAAGATGAAGTCTTTGCATGACAATCATATCTTTGAGTTCATGAAATTGCTGAATGATTGAAGTGCATTGAAGAATAAGTGAGTTTTTTACTTGAAATTCAAAGATGATAACTCTCAATCATGGTACAAGGCAAGATTATATATGATAGAGTTTGGCCAAAAGAAGGGCATTTCTTATAAGGTGATCTTTTCTCCTGTTGTGAGGATACCTTCCATTCAAGTTTTTCATAAACTAGCCATGAGCTATGATCAAAAAGTTAAACAATTAGACGTGTAAACTGCATTTCTCCACTATGATTTTAAGGTGGACATTTACATAAAATAACTAGAGTGGTTATAGGTTAAGGGAAAGAAGTATTTAGTTTGTTGCTTGAAAAAAAGTCTTTACAAGCATAAGTATCCCCCAAGGAAACGGTATAAGAAGTTCAAGTAGGAGATAGTGGAGCAAGACTACCAAAATCTACTCTGAATCATTTCATTTTTGTCTAAAGGTTATCAAAAAAGGATTTGTTATCCTATTACTCTATGTCAATGATATGTTTATTATGGGGTATAATGTTTTACAGATTAGAGAATTCAAGAAGTAACTTGAAAAGTCTTTTGTTACAAAAGACTTTAGAATGGTGAAGCAAAATGTTTGTAAGAAGTTTTTTGTGATTAGAGGATGAAAAAATCTGTGGATGTCCTATTAATGGTACATCAAAAAAGGTGCTTTAATACTGCAGCATGTAGAAGTCTAAACCATTGTGCACTCTATTTGCCAATTATTTCAAGTTGATCCCTTGGCAAAGTCTTTATATGAAGGAAGGCTAGCATAAGGCATGTTCTTTATTCTTCATCTTTTAGGAGTTTAGTGTATAGAATGGTTTGTATAAGATTGGATATATCTCATGTAGTTAAAACTGCTAGCCAATTCATTTCTAATCTCGACAAGAAGCATTAGTTTTGCGTGAAGTTGATACTCAGATATATTAGGGGTATTTTCAAGATATATTTTTATTTTGGCAATGGTAAGTTATTCTTGGTCTAGATCATGGATGCTGATATGGGGGTAGCTTTAAAAAATCCATTTCAGGATATTTGGTTATATTTGTGGGAAGAGTTAAATTTTTGTGACGGACCGAAAAATCTAGAAAAAATCTGGCAAAGTTTCATCTATAAAATAGACGTCCATCATATACAGATCCTGTACAAACTCTGTACAACAACCACAAATACACACTACACAAAATGCACGAGATCCCTAGAGCCACCACAATATCACAGGTGGCCCCAATATCATAACTCTGGTACGACAATGGTTCATAAAAGATACCAAACAGGAAACCTAATATAACCACAAAAGGAAACATGTGGAAGTATAATGTCCATCATATACAGTGAAAACTAAATATACATCTAATATCATCATCACATACGTAAATATTCATATGTATCAAAATAATTTATACAAATTCTTTGTCCACACAAAATTGCACAGCTAAGTCCCAAAAAGCTCTTTGATCGATATCAACTGCCTATCCTGCACCTACGGCCTACTTGGACTCATCGGGTATAAGTGCATACTCATTTGAAGGGAAAGAAGAAATAATGGTGAGCTAATAGTTCAACAAGTGTATCATAAATAAATAATCAACAATATATACAAATGGAATAGGGGATGAGGTGGAAGCGATATGTATGATGCATGATGCTATGAAATATGATTCAGTACGTTTTTCAATTTGCATTTATCTTTGAGAATCAGGGTTAGTAAACTTTATTAGCTAAAGGTGTGAGAGTACGATGAAATGATCATGTCATCCACATGATCTAAGGGCGTAAACTCATATTATTGTCCCAAAAGTGGGCCGTTTACATATCATGCCTATAGGCTGGCCATAACTATATGCCCCCATGTCCCCCGGGGTTCAAAGGTAGTCCTCATTATTTCACAATAATATCATAAGGCTTGTCAAAAGTATCACCCGCTATACACGCGGCCCGAATAATCCTTGAGTCTCCACTGTAATTCCAATGGCATGCCACAGGATATTACCCACCGTAACATAAATCCATAATCCTAATTTTATGATTTCATATTCCTTGAGGGAAAGTCCACCATAATTCTTTTAGTCACAATTTTCTCTATTCGGGAGAACAATTCAGTCATATAGCCAATTGTGATTTTTCTTCCGAATACTTGTATGATTTTTATCTTTTCTTAAGATTAAAGTATTTTCATGATTCAATTTATATGCGTGAATATCATAATGCATATGAAAGATTAGAATTTCTTACCACCGGGAGACAATTATCACTTTAAAGGCCTCCAGGACATAATTTCTTTACAAACGGAGCACAAATATAATTTTTTAGAGCTTACATTTAGACATATGTAATTAATCATACTTTCACAACAATTAAATAGAGTATAAGCATGTAAAATTTTTATTTATTTCGGATGAACTGTACCAGGGCCTTTTTTAGAACTTTCGACATTACAAACGGGTCGATAACAGTAATTAGGGTATGATAATTCATAATTGAGAGACAAATAACATAAAATTCCAATGGAAGAGGGAGAACCTAAGCTGGGTGCAGGTCTAGGGTTTTGTGAAGCCAAATTAAGCAAATTGAAGGGGAAAATCAACAGTAAACTACAAATATATCAAGCAATATTCATGGGTTCCTTGTTTTTCATGTTTAGGAGGGTATCGGAACGAGAATACCCGAGAGAAAATGAATGAAAATTGAAAAAGAGGAAAAAGATGGTATGAGAACACTTGACTCGATTCGATCTATCACTTTTATAATTAGTTCTCGGATGAATTCGGGCTCGTGGACTTCGATCTCCTTCTCTCTCTATTCTCCATGCTCTCTCTCTCTCTCTCTCTTAGGTTTTTAGGTCATACAAAAATGAAATCGTAAGGATCCAGCCGCGTTATAAAATGGTTTGGCACTCGAGCATCAGGCGAGTATGCAGCAGGCACGGGCGCACTACCTTCACTTGCTTGAGCGCACGATGGTGAGTAGCTGGCGTGACCGGATCTGTTTTTGGTGCTTGCTTGCCTTGCTCAAGTGCACGGCAAGTGCCATGCTAATGGCAGCGTACCGGCAAGCAACTACCCATTTTTTTTCCGATTTTACTTTCGATACATTTTCTTTAACGTACATTAAGCCTAGTCTTGATTATTATAATATTAATTATCTCATAATTACCGTGTTTTAGAATTGGTACCTCACAATTTTAGCAATTGAGGTTGTGTAGATATGTTGAATTATCTACCACTAAAATTGAATTCATTCACCGTGATAATGGAAGAAAGTAAGAAAACATTATAGATAAGAAAGTTTATCCAAGAATTTGGCTTCAAGTAAGAGTAATATGTGTAGATTTGTGACAACCATAACTCTATTCATCATTGTAAAAATTTATCATTTCATTCCAAATTTAAATATATTAATATAGGTATCATTGGATAAAGAATGTTATTGATTAGGAGTTGCTAATACTTAACAAAGTCAAAACCAATAATAATAAATCAGATATGATGACAAAGGTAATGCAAAAAAAAAAAAAAAAAAACCTTAAACAAGCCAACTGATTACTTGAGCGAATGAAGATACTCAAAATGGAGGATCATCACACTTTATATGTGCTTGATGTGGCACATGTGTATCGGTAACAAAAGCAAAGCACTATGTCTCATGCACGCTTGTGAAGCGCTCAGGCACTAATAGTAGAAGTGACCGTGCTCATGTTCCGATACTTAAATGCAAGTGTGCTTGATGCATGTTTGTCGAGCATTTGTGCATCACGGCCACTATCTAAGCCGGACGTTATTTTTAGGGAAAATTCTATGGAATTTTGAGTCTTCTTTTGATCACCAAAATAGAGAGAGAAACTGATCTGTTTAAACTCTAAATTTTTTATTCTTGTACTCTTTATTACTCATGTTATTTATTATAAGATATTGTATCATTGTATTGTTCAAAATTATTATAATCGGATTCACTATATAGTAAATATCTTTATGGATTTATAGTCATATGGTTTTATCTTATTCTTAAAGAAATTTTTTACATAAAATATTGTATCTCTTTATTTGTGATTATTATTTCATTATTATATGTTATCATATTGTCTCCTATTAGATTTAAAAAAACAAACATTCAAGAAAATATCATTGTAGAGTTTAGATCTCTACTTTATGAACAAAGTTTCAATGACTAAAACTCAATAAATTTGATTGTCATTTTACTTTGCTAAAAATTTTTAAGAAAAAATTTCATTAAGAATAACTTTTTTAGAATAACTATATTATGATCATTTATTTTTAGATAAACAATTGAAATTAATAGATATAAGGACTACTTTCCTTGACAGATCCTGATTTCACACTCTTGATTGGCGAGGATGTGAGGTTGCCTGTGACATCACTCTCCCATGACCCGAATTTAAAGTGTATTATAATTAGACTTTAATTTAAAATTTATAAATGAATATTTAATTATTGACTTAAACCTAATCCGAATACTGGATGCAATCCTATAATAAATACCATTAAATAGTGCAATAGTAAATGAATATCAATTAATAGAATCTAGAGATAACATCCGAAAGAGATTTCGATAACTCATCTTTTAACTAACTAAAATCATAAGGAAAAACATCTCTAACCCAAAATCAGAGTAAACATATTCATAACCAATATTATAACTAAATTATAATTCTCGCCCATGACCATTATACAGGCAATCTAAAAACTAAATAAACAAAGTTTTCCTCACATAATCAAAATACAATTAAAGCACCATAAAAAAATATTTCTTCCAAATGATTTCTCCAATATCGAAATTTATACAAAATATGTATAATTATATATATATATAAATATAATGATTAAACATACAAATGATAATATTTATAATAAAAAACTAACAAGTCATTAATATCAAAAATGTGATTGAAGCACGTGAAGGCCATGTACAATTATAATAATACAATGCGTGTGAAAATCATGCAAACATATAAGGTAAAATATACGAAAATTGTTCAAATGCATAATCATGTAAACTATAAAATAAATTTTCAAGTATATAAGAATAAAAAGTCAGTGATTACTTCACAAATAATAGTCAAATATCAAAATTTAGATTATAATTATTTTTACATTGTAAAAAATTATATGCTACTATTCACGACCTATCGATGAAACGACTATATATTATTTCCTATAATCTAAATCTGATGATATTTTTTTGACCCGTAGATATTAGGTTTGACATTCAATTCATAAATAATATATTAGAATATATTTAAATATATTTTATCAATTCTCTATAATAGTTCTACTTAATTAAAACTAAAAATTTTATAACAAAATACAAATATATAATTTTTTTTTTTCAAATCTGAAAACAAATCACCTTTATTAAAATCTAAATAGAATTTTCATCAAATTACTAGCAAACAAAAACATATAAGAACCCATGCACAAAAATTTTTAAAAATTAATATGGCATGCATAAATTTAAGACTTAAGTTTCTAAAAATCATATGAAATGAGAATCAGACTAATATATATATCATATATAATTAAAGAAAATAAGTAAACATCGCGTGTATGAGTATTTAAATAAGAAAAATTTAAAAATTTAGAAAACGATAAGTAACAAACGGAGAAATATATTTAGATATACTTACCTTATCTTTAATTTGCTAAAAAGTAGTTTGGATTCACCTGAAAGCAACTTAAAATTACTAAATCAACTTGAATTCACTTTGTCATTCCCTCTCCCTCTTCCCTTTTTTTTTTCCCTTCCCTTGAAAATTTGAATAAAATGAGTTGAAATTGGTAAAATTGTCTATTCATAATAGATTGTCTACATACATCTATCAAATACAAGTCAGGCATAGAGGCTTCTTTTAGCCTGCACATGAGTATCCAATAGGTGTGCCTCAGATGACACTATTCCAATTAAACATGTATCAGTATTTTCATATACACTTCAAGCATGACAATTTTGTTTAAAATATGTACATGTGTGACTCGTGTGCACATTAAGTGTAACTCAAACCCACACAATTATAATTTAATACTTAATTATTAACTTAAATTTAATATTTAATTTAATATTTTATTAATTTATCTAAATTTATTATTATAAAATAAATATTAGAATTTGGGCCATATGACCTCTTACTTTTTATTTTTGGTCGTAGAGCGGGACCGGTGGCCTGTTCCTATTGGACAGAACAGTACATCGTGTCCTTCACTTCATTCCGAAGACCTGCATTATTGAAGCTGAAATCATCCCAAAATTGGTGTGGGGTTCAAAAGATTCATTCCTCAAGCATTGTCAGTCACTGAAGCTCTGCAATCAATCATTCAAACAAAACCCACTTTGCAGCCTTTGTGGGTGGGCTCTGCCTAACCAAGTACTGCTCATCCACTAACTAAAACTAATAAATAACCCATTTTCGAATAAAAATAAATAAATAAATAAAAACTTAAGCTTTTCATTGTTATTTTTATTTTTTCCTTTGAAAGCAGATGTTTACAAAAAGACTCCAATCATGTAGCTCATTTGATTGTTGATGAGAGGAGGATGGTTATCAGGAGGAGCTCACGAAAGCAATGGACAAAAATATGAGATTTTTCGCATCAGGAAATTCAACCCATGGACCTTAAACCGGAGCAAAGTTCAACCAAGATCAATTTGAGATTAATTGTTCAATATTTAATTATGGGTATTCACGAAAATGCTTTTATATCGAAATCACATATCCCTAATTTGGGGTACATCTCAATGAATTAGAAAAATATCATAATTAATTTTGAATTAAACCAAGTTTAAAATAGATAAATATATAATTAAAGATGATTAAATTTTTATTATATAAATTACTTTAGATAATTTTAATATAGTATTGATAAAAATACGTTTTGTGCTCGTGATATGATTTGATATCAATACAGTCAATATCGATATGGCTATTAGTGATATAAATATTGTCATTGTTATTACTGATGCTCATAATGTGAAGATGAGTGTGAAGAGCTTGTGTGGCTACTAAAACTATCATGTATTCGATGCAATAAATAATATCAATTATCAAAACCAAGGCCAATAAACAATGGGGATTCGAAGTAACCTTTGCTGACGGCAACAAGCATGCTGTGCCGCCTAATCTCGACCGCTGATCTCTCTCCTCTCCCTTTCATACTCGATGGCCAACAAGCTCAGCCGCTTCTCTTCCAATGTGATATACAAAACAGTAGCATACAGTTGTTAATTATGTATTAATGGAACAAGTGGAATCCACAAAGTTAACATCTGATTCCTTATTACCACATTATTCTGTGCTGAGAGCCCCATGGTGCGTCGGCAGTCAGTCAGCACTTCATTAGTTATTTTGATCAACCACCACAAAATAATCTATTCGATCGTAAAGCAGGCAGCAGCACTCAAGTCAATTTCCATTTATTGACCACCATTTACCAATGCAAATCAGCAATCCATGGCATTAAGTTAAGACCAATCTGTCCATTATATCAACAGATAAAAAAATCGTATCTCAAAACTTGACAAGAGGTTGCCTGCGCTGTTCATACACGCACATTTACAATCATATCCGATACTTTCCTTAGCTTGGGAATGTTTTTACGGGTTTTAGGAGAGAAATTAAAAATGGATTAATTTTATATGGTCGATCTATTATTAAATGGTTGGACGCTTAGTAAAATTCACTAATTCTTATGAGTTCTTAAAATTTTAATAATTTTCTCATTCATAAGAATTTGTCATCATAAGCCCAAAGAAAATATCTTAAAATTACTAAAATAACTTAACTAAAATCCTACTAACCAGGAACAACAACGGAATTTCACTGTTCTTTATTATTCCTTGAACAATATTAATAATTTATTTCTAACTAGTAATTAGTAACTACCTTAATGATTATCAGCCCATTTTAATCATCTCAAAATTGATGCCGTATCAATATACGTGCAGATTTTCAAATAATATCAATGACGAATGTAAGATTTTATAGCCTTTAAATAATTTGTATTTATAATAGCATTTAACCTCTCATCTTCAACAATATATTGATATAACTATTACCAATAGTAATTTATACCATTGCTATTTTTTATCGTTAGAGTAATTTTTATTATAGTATATAGCAGATACCAATTAATTATTTGACTGGATTTGTTAAATTTTTATAAATTTTCTAATTCTTTAAAATTTCTTGATGTCCACCCCCCTGTCTCACCCCCAGAAAGATGTGCATCGGTCCAGCTCCCCATGTCGTTTTGGGCTGGGTATCCTGTATCACCAAATTTTAATAAATTCAAAAAAAAAATTAAAAAAAATACTAATACGATAAGTTTTAATGGGCCAGAATAGGAAAGCTGGCTGTGCCAGCATCTCCAGAAAGTCAGTGGTGACAGAGATGGGCTTGAAAAGGTCATTTGTGAAGCCATATTCTTAGCCCGGCAAACTATAGCCCCATTTAACCTTTCTTCCCTCATGCTATTTTTTTTTTTAAAACCAATATATACTAGAAATAGTTCCGTATATACAAATTTTGTTATCTATGAAATTTGATTCCTTTTGAACTATTTTACATGACTTTACACTTTGATACGTACCTGGATCCGATTTTGAACAGATTCGGATTCGTCTGAATGGTTTGACCCGACTCTATTCGTTGAGTCTGAATCCTGCACACCACTAAAGTGAACGAGAGGTCAGTGTATCCGCAAGAGGTTGTCCCACCGAAAATACTCCGACGCTCAAATCAGTAAAAAGCCTTCAAATTAAGGAAGGTAAATTGATAAGCAAAAGAGAGAGAGAGGAGGGTAGGATTGTCGGGAGTGTTGGCCCATTAAGAATGTGAGTTCCCACTTACTACTCACAAAGAGCAAGTGAAAGTGGCGTCCCGAAAGCGTGGAAGCTTTAGGAAATAGTTCTCAGAAAGCCGGAAATGTCTCCTAGAATCAAGGCCTTTGGTGAGATTGGAGGATGAACGCTTATACAGAAAGAAAGGGAAGGTAAGTATTGCCCAAGCACTATAAGCATTCATGAGTTAGATTGTAGGAAGTCTCATTTTAGTTTCAGGAAGCTTGTTCTAAATGTTCTCTAGAATGCAAGTTAGAGAGTATGTTTGAGAGCTTCTGTTTTCGTGTGAGCGTGTTTCAGCACTTGTATCAGGGCGTATGTTTTGTGTTGTCTTCCAAATTAAGACTTCAGGCTTATATGGATAGCAGGACAACCATCTTCTCTGGGCAAGGTGGCATGTTCCTCTGGACTGGCAATGACAGCCTTCTTTGAGTTGGTGGGCTTGATAGGCGTGATTTGATGGATCCTTTTCCTTCTGAACAGTGCAACGGATATTCAACTCACCTCATCTCTTTCATGCTCTAGTGACCATTTTGACTTCAACGTTGGCGCTGAGTTCATTGCCGCCTTTTTGGAGAAGATCATCTTTTAGGAAAGCGTGTAATCATGAAAGGATCGTTACTTTTTGTGCACGAGTTTGCCTATCAAATTGGGCTTGGCCCGTAGCAGGTTTATCACCTTTTTGGACCTCTCACATTCTGCATTTCTTTGGTCAATGCTTGGGTCGACCATCTCAGACGCGAGAGCGGCCGCCATCATGGCTTTTGACGGTCAACGCTGGCATTGACTGTTTGGACCTTTCAGGATTTGGACCTTCGCCTCCTGTTGGGCCATTATTTGAGTTGACCGTTAACAAGCTATTTAGGCCTTCTTTGACCATGGGTCAGCCCATACTATAGCATACCCATCACTAGCCCCCCATGCCGGTGGCCAGAATTCTAGCCTCCGACATGTTCATGATGGGATGCCCCTCACTGCCCTTCGTTGTTTGAGGATCCTAGAGAACTCTATGAAAGGCGGAGAGAAAAGTTGACTGGATCTGTTGATCATCTTTGGTCAATTTCAAGAAGAAAGTTGACCGGAGCTGTTGACCGTCTTTGGTTAGTTCCTTCGGAGAAAGTTGAAGTCATTGACCGTCTTTAGCCGGCCGATTCCGAGCTCTTTGGTCAATCTCGAGAACTTTCTATGAACCCCGATTGACACGCGTAAAGTCGAAAAGTAGACACGCTTCTTCTCTTAGTTGTGCCGATATCCAGGCCATTAATGCGTCAGAGGATTTGCTTTTTGAAGGGCCAATTAGGGAGGCGACACGTGGCAAGAATGATGGTGTCCTTTCTGAGGCGGTTTAAGGCATTTTACACCTTGGCGTTTAAGTTTTCCTCCTCGTTTTGAATATTCTCTCATGGCTCCTTACTTTGCCTTTCTCGTCTCCAACCTTTTCTCATTCCTCAAAGTAGACACGCGTCTTTTCTTAGTTGTGCCGATATCCAGGCCATTAATGCATTAGAGGATTTGCTTTTTGAAGGGCCAATTAGGGAGGCGACATGTGGCAGGAATGATGGCGTCCTTTCTGAGGTGGTTTAAGGCATTTTACACCTTGGCGTTTAAGTTTCCCTCCTCGTTTTGAATATTCTCTCATGCCTCCTTACTTTTCCTTTCTCATCTCCAACCTTTTCTCATTCCTCAAAGTAGACACGCGTCTTCTCTTAGTTGTGCCAATATCCAGGCCATTAATGCATCAGAGGATTTGCTTTTTGAAGGGCCAATTAGGGAGGCGACACGTGGCAGGAATGATGGCGTCCTTTCTGAGGTGGTTTAAGGCATTTTACACCTTGGCGTTTAAGTTTCCCTCCTCATTTTAAATATTCTCTCATGCCTCCTTACTTTGCCTTTTTCGTCTCCAACCATTTCTCATTCCTCAAAGAAATCCTAGTCTTCTCTGTCAGCCATGGCCTCAACCTCCGTCGCCGACATCTCCTCTGTTCTTCGAGAGGGTGATGTGAAAGCATTGTTCGTCGAGTTCAATATTCCCAAGGATATTGCGTGGAGGGTCCCGGGTAAGGACGACAGGGCCTTCTCTCCACCAGCAGGACACGTGATGATATACGAGGCCTACTTGAGGAGCGGTCTTCATCTTCCTCTGCTGGACGACTTGCAGTTGATCCTGCAAGCCCTACGAGTCCCTGTTGTCCAACTTCATGCCAAAGTCGTATGGTACATTTACATCCTCTGTATTTTTCTTCGCAAATATTCTAAGAAGTTGACGATGTCCATGGTGAAGGGACTCCTTAAAATAAATTAGAGAGGTGAATGGATTTTTCTTGTCCCCCGTCCTGGTCTTAAGATAAATACGGCCATTTATGATTCACTTAAGAACTGAAAAAATCGGCTCTTTTTTGTGAGTGTGGCAGAGACCTGGCCCCTTGCGAAGGATTGGGGTCAGGTGCCAGATGTGTACACTGGGACGCCGTCTATGACGGAGACGGCGTCCTTAGAGTGGTTGACCAAATTGGTCAAGGACCACATTTTGGACTTTAAACGGATTTCTTGGTCTCTATGGTAGAGACCAAGAAGGTGAACTGGGGACCGCCTTCCCCAGTTCAAAATCTCAGGCCGTAGGCGATGATGGTGCGGTCAGACGACTCCAGGGGCCTGCTTATCCACCTCCGCCCCATAGACGATGACTTTATCGGTCCGCATCCCAAGAGGATGGTGTTGGAGACGCCCTCCTCGTCATCTTTGGGGCTCGATTACGTCACCGCCAGGATTTGTAGCTGCCGCGGCAGTACCACTAGAATGAAAAAATCTTTTGAAGACTTGCCGGAGGCCAGGAGAGAAAGTGTTGTCTTGGTGCAGCCCGCGCCACAGGCAGTTCCTCAAGTGGTGCAAATGGAGACTTTTATGGAGCTGACCTGTGAGCCGCCGGTGGAGGCGCAGGAGACATCTGTTGGCTCTCTAGTCATGCAGGCGCTTGCTGAGGAGCCAGTGGTGGATCTTGATCCTCCAGCAGCTGCTGCGGAGGCCATAGCCGGGGAGCTTGCTGTCGCTGTGGATGATGCTGATGAGGGGCTCTTGGATGAGATTCTGGAGGAGGCTGCTGCCAGCTCCGCTCACGAGAGCATCACTTCCGACCCACCGTCGCCTGAGCCAAGTTTGGAGGCCAGGCCTGAGAGGCCCACGAGGAGAGTCTGAGAGGTATAATTCTTTGCGATGCCTACTGCGTACTTTCTCCTTTCAGGATTTCTAACTTATTTTTTGTTTGTCTTTTGTGCAGAAATCGAAGGTGGTTGTTGCCATCATCAAGGTGATGGACCAGCGAGACCGGGTGATCTCCGACAGGGAGGCGGAGGTCACCTGGCTAGATGCTAAGTTGGCGGCATTGGGGGTGGAGCACCGTGAGGAGACTGCTGCTCTTGAGACTGTTCTGGCGGGTGTTGAAGCATAGAATACAAACTTAAAGGCTGAGGTTGCCCGTTTGAAAGAAGAGAATGGGCGAGCCAAAGCGTATTGATCAACTTGTTGGGCAGATGGCAACTTTAGAGTATGACTTGAGTCTCCTCATCCGCCCCCATGAGTTGAGGGTATGATGCTCGCGCGGCTGTTGGAAGGGGTCAACATCAATCGGCGCTTTGTGCGGTTGGTCGATCCTGACTTCTCCGTTGATCTCATCAATTTATCCAACAAGTCGGCGCAGTGTAGAGACAGCCTCATAGGGGAGCCTCGTGACAGTCAAAGGCGTCCGCCGCCCTTGAAGCTCTTGTGTTGTACATTTTTGGGACCTCCCTTGTATTTATATACTTTTATATATATTGTAATATATTTAAAAGCAATAAAATGAAAAATTTTTAACTTCATGTCCATCTCTTTTTACCGCCTTTGTGTTTACATATCTGTTGTTCTGGACGGCCGACTCAGTTGGCTGGCGGCCATTGTAGTGCTGCCAAAGGAGTGAGGTCCTTTGGCTCTTCGTAGGGGGTTGTGTTAACCAGCCTAGTAGCAGCGGCTTATGCGTGAAGCCTGGCGGCGCTGCCCAGGTGTTGACTTGGGCAGCCAGCATTGGAGAAGAATTTTTCTCCCTTCGACCATCGTTGACTGATCATGTTATCTCCTCGCGGAGGAGGTCGTTGCGTGTGCTGCACTAGCCCCCTAAGATTTTGACCGCTAACGGGCCACTTGGATGACTAAGGTTTAGATCCGGCCACATATGGGCCGCCTAGATGACCAGGGTTTAATATGATTGCCAACGGGTAGCTCGGATGATCGAGGTTCACACTGGACCACTGATGGGCCACCTGGATGACCAGGGTTTCAATACGACCGCTAATGAGCCGCTCGGATGACCGAGGTTCATGTTCGACAGCTTATGAGTCGCCTAAATAACCATGGTTTATTAACAAAATGGTGAGGACCCTCCCGACTTAGGGGCAGTCTAGGTCGGCTTACCTGCAAAATCAACACATATATATACATATACACACAGGAAGGGAAGGCAGTATGCTAAGAAAACACTCATTTTGGTGAATTAAAACAAGCAAGCGAATACATACACACAATAATGCAAATACGCACCTGTGCTTTTTACTGGAAGTAGCGTCTGAGGTGGATCGCGTTCCACGTTCACGGGACCAACTTCCCATCCTAGCTCCGAAGTTTGTATGCTCTGTTCCGCAGGACGGTGAAGACGAGGAAAGGCCCTTCCCAATTAGGGGAGAGCTTATTGAGGCCAGCCAGCTTGCCTGTGGCATCGATGCCTCGTAGGACTAGGTCTCTAACGTCGAATCGTCACGCCTTAACATTTTTGTTGTAGTATGGGCAATTCGATGTTGGTAGGCCGCTGTCCGCACTCTGGCGGCATCGTGGGCTTCCTCTAACAAGTCTAGGTGCTTCCTGAATTTTTGGAAGTTACCCTATGGGTCAAAGGATTCCACCCTAAAATCGGGATCACCGCTTCAGTCTCGTAACAGAGGCTGAAGGGCATCTCGTGCATTGGTTCTTTTAGGGTTGTCCGGTAAGACCAAAGAATAGAGGGGAGCTCGTCTACCTAGGAGCCCCCTGCGTCCTCCAGGTTAGTCTTTACCCCGTGGAGTAGTATTCGGTTCGTGACCTCCACCTGTCTATTCGCTTGGGGGTATACCACCGAAGTGTATACCAACTTGATGCCAAGGATGGCGCAATACTTGGTGAAGCGTTTTCCAGAAAATTGGGTCCCGTTGTCGGTCACGACAACCTCAAGGACTCCGAATCTACAGATGATGTTCTGGCGAAGAAATTCTAGGACATTGTGCTCCGAAATCTTTGCTAGTGGGATGGCCTCGACCCACTTGGTAAAGTAGTCGATGTCCACGATGACAAACTTCCTTTGCCCCGTGGCAATGGGAAATGGGCCGAGAATATCGAGCCTCCATTGCGTGAAAGGGCCAAGGGGCCTGATGTGAGATCCCAAAATCTAATGGCTCAAAGTGTTGACCGAAATACGAAATTTAAACCGGCCGCCTTAAGCCTCAATCAAGTTCGGCCTTTCCTTAGTACAAAATAAGTCCGGCACTACCCTTGTTAAATCAACTCCGGCCATGTGAAATGACTGGCCAATTTTGGAAGTGTAAGAGGCCAAAGTAAAATTTGACCGGAATTGAAGAATTGACCGGATTCGAAGGAATTGACCGGATTGGAAGAGTTGACCGAATTTGAAGACAGAAGTGAATGTGTGAAGAGAGGCCGAAGTGGCCTTGAAGTCCGGAGTGGTTTTGTGTGTTGGTGAGGCCGGAGTAGAATTATGGAGAAGAAATCCGAAATTTATGAAAAGGTGATCGATGGAGTGAAAAATAAGAAGTTGACCGAAATTGGAGATGTTGAACGGATTTAAAGGAGTTGGCTGGATTTAAGGGTATTACGTTGACCGGCTTTAAGTAGAAAAGTTGACCGGAATAAATTAATGACAACTAAAGAAAAAGACAAACTTTATTATTAAGTTAGAATCCAATTGAGCCTCGACCAAATGGGATAGGTAAAAACTACCTCATTACATCCTGAAGAAAAAGTACCATAGTAAGTAGCCTAACCCACTTGCTCCCACCTACCCTCTGAAAAGAGGTACCGAAGTGGGTGACTTGCCCCACTTACCTCACCCAACCCCTCCTCTATAAAAACCAAGCATCGGTTGGCTGATGAAATCAGCCAATACAAGCAGAAAGGAGGGAGTGAAGGAGAAACTTTAAAACGGTGATAATGGACAACTCTCAGGCAAGTGTACTTCGGACGCTGTTTTTAAGTTCATGCTTTATGAATATTGCAAGTGTGCTGCTTTTAAATTCATATTTTAAGAATATTGCAAGTATACGAAAGAATCAGTTCTGGATATCTGATTTTAAGATCATGATTTAATGCAAGTATATGCATGTTTCATTGCAAGTATATTCGATTCAGGATAAGTATATGTTACATGTACGATGTTTGTCCTGATCATTGAGTAAAGAAGAATTTTTGTTAACCGCATGCTTAAAAGAAGTTCAGTTTTCCATTAATGAAAATTAAGTTCGGTTTTTCCTTGATAAAGAATCAGTTCGGTTCTCCCATAATGAAAAAGTACTCCGTCATTCAGTAAAAAGTACTCCGAATTTATGAGCTTCGACTTTTACAAGTACTCCGTCCTTTAGTAAAAAGGTACTCCGGATTTATGAAACTTCGACTTTTAAAAGTACTTCATCCTGTTAGTAAAAAGCACTCCGTCCGAAAAGCACTCCATCCAAAAAGAACTCCGGCCTTAATAAAAAAGAAAAGAACTCTGGCTTGTATAAGAAAAAGAACTCCGGCCATAATAAAGAAAAAGAACTCCGGCCTTAATATGAAAATGAGCTCCGGCTTTGTATAAGAAAATGAGTTCTGGCCTTAATATGAAAATGAGTTCCGGCTTCATATAAGAAAATGAGCTCCGGCCTTAATGTGAAATGAACTCCGGCTTTTGTTAAAAAGAACTTCGTCCTCTGTCAAAAAGAACTCCGACTTTGTGTTGGAAATGAACTCCGGCTTTATATTGGAAATGAACTCTGGCTTTAAAATGAACTCCGGCCTTTGAGAAAACAAGCTCCGTCCTCTGAGAAAAAAGGCAGTCCGGATTTATGAAACTTCAACTTTTAAAAGTACTTCGTCATTTGAGTAAAAAACACTCCATCATGTTAGTAAAGAAGCATTCTGTCCTGTTAGTGAAAAGCACTCCAGCTTCTGAGCACTCCAGCTTTTGAACACTCTAACTTTTTGAGCACTCCGAAACTCCTGCTTTTTGTACTAAAAATAAAACCGGCTCCCTTAAACAAGAAAAGAGCTCCGGCCCTTCCTTGATAAAATCCAAACCGGCCCTAAGTATAATTGTTTCCTAAAATTTGTACCGGCACCGAGAAAATTTTCATGTATACTTAAATATAGCTGAAGATATATTGTGAAAGTTTGATTTCAAAAAGGGATTTTCGATAAAGAAATGGTTTCTGTTACAGTTATTTTAGGACCCAGGACTGATTACAGTCCGGAAAGGTTCTCCGGCATGCCTTAGGACTTTTCGGTGGTAATCGAGGATAACTCTTCCATGGAGTTATTTGTGGTCCACCCTGCCCTCGGAGCGTTATGGATAGAGGGAACTACCGTTATCGGCCTACCTTCGGGTGGCATACCGTATCGATCCCGCCAGATGGGATACCCATATGACAGTTACCGGTCTTAGATTGTGTAGAGTGAACACAATCTATCCTCGATTATTCGCCCCCTCAGCTAGTAGAGTATACTGGCAAGGTCTGTACCGATATGATATGAAGTACCGTTTACTGTTTTACTGATATGTTATGTTTCCGTACCGATTTCCGAATATGAAATACCGATTTTCGAATATGAAGTATTGATTATCAAATATGAAATACTATTTACCGATATGATATGTACTGTTTACCGTTTATCATACTGACACCAAATGTTATGTTATCACATTACATTCGTATCGACACACCGATTCTCAAGTATAGTAATCTTGTCAAGGTATGTTTTCTCTATTTCTTGACTGCATTCTGATTAACCATTCTCGTTTATGCATAGTTACATGACCGCTCGCATCATCATTTTACTACTCATGTGCATGTACCTTGCGGGCCTCGGCTCACTATTTATATTTTTTTCCCTACGGATGAAGCTTTAGAGCTTGTGCTCGATTTAGTTGGAGTGATTAGAGCTTGTCTGAAGGACTATTAAAGACCTCAGAAGCTTATTTTGGAGAAATATTATTGTAATGACTTGATGGACTTCTATGGTTAAACATTTTTTGGCTATGTACTCGGAAATGAATATTTTGGAATGAAAATGAATGCTTCTGCAAGTGTTAGAATAACTTCCGCTATACTTATTATGGTTAAAAGTATATGGGTCCTAAATGGCATCTGTGATCTTGTATTACACCTAATTGGTTTAGTTTGGGTTTTCAATTGTGTTATGAATGACGGAATCAAAAAAAAAAAAAAATTGTTCCTTCACTCCTGAAGTGTCTTCAAGTCTGCGGATGGCTGGCGGTGAAGGTTACTGTGAAGCTAGCAGCTTTCACATTTCTTCACAAACTCAAGTGCGTTGTTTTTCATCGAGGGCCAGTGGTAGCCTTGCCGCATGATCTTGAAGGCTAAGTTTTTTTTGTCAATGTGCGATCCGCAAATTCTGAGGTGGACTTTGTCTAAAGCATAGTCAGCCTCTTCGGGAGTTAGGCACCGGAGGTATGGGGTTGAGTAGCCACAGCGATATAGCTGTCCGTCAACCATAGCGTACTAGCCGGCCGTCTTTCTGATTCGTTTAGCCTTCTCTGTGTCCTCTGGCAATAATCCATCAGCCAGATAACTAAGGTAAGGTGTCATCCAATTTTTTGCTTCAGATATCTACATTGCCTCTTGTTTCTCTATACCGGGAGCGTTCAGGATCTCCCTCATATCCCTCGAGTATTGTTCCCGATTTTTGGCTACAGCGGCTCTAGCTAGCTAGTCCGCCTTCCAGTTTTCAGTTTTGGGAACATGAACTAGGGTTGGTTTGTTGAAACCCTTGGCGGTCTCCCTTGCCTTTGCCAAGTACCGATCAGGTGAGGGTTGTTTACCTCAAAGTCTCCGTTAACCTAGTTATTGATTAGTTCGGAGTCATTGTAGACTGCCGATCTCGTGGCAGAGCATTCCTTGGCTAACCGTAATCTGGCTAATAGGGCCTCGTACTCGGTAACGTTATTGGTTGCCGGGAAATCGAGCTTAAAGGAGTATTTCACCTCAAACCCGTCGGGGGTCGTGAGGACTGCTCTAACGCCACTGCTAGTGTCCGTAGATGATCAGCCCACGTGGAGTATCCATTCTAAAACTCCGTCAAGCAGTTCTGTAGTTTCTGCGAGCTGCTCCTCGAGAACTGGGGGTCACAATTTCGACAATGAAGTCAGCCAGAGCCTGCGCCTTTACAGTTGGTCTAGGCCGAAATTCGATGTTAAACTCGCCCAACTCGATAGCCCATTTTACCAACCGTTTAAAAACATCGGGTTTCTGGAGTATATTTTTCAGAGGTTGGTCTGTAAGGACCACTACACGGTACGCTAAAAGTAGGGCCTTAACTTTCACGCGGAGAATATAAGCGCCGAGGCTAGTTTTTCTGCACGTGAGTAGCGGGTCTCTGGGCGGGTCAACGTTTTACTTACGAAGTAGATTGGCCGTTGAGTGTCGGAGTCCTGGAAAACAATGACAAAACTTAGGGATACCTCCGACACTGCCAGGTAAAGGTATAGCTCTTCCCCGCCCTTGGATGACACTAGCAACGGCGGGCTGGCTAGATACCGCTTTAGTTCATCAAAAGATGTCTAGCAGTCTGCCGTCCATTGAAACCCGTTGGATTTTGTTCCTCTAAGGGCTTTAAAGAAGGGTTGGTACTTATCGCCAGACTTTGCGAGAAAGCAGGATAGTGCCGCCAGCCACCCAGTCAATCGCTGGATGTCCTTTACGCTCTGTAGTTGAGCCATGTTTGCGAGAGCCTTATTCTTCTCTGGGTTTGTCTCGATCCCCCGTTGGGAGACAATGAAACCCAAGAATTTGCGAGAGGCTACTCCAAAACACAATTAGCCGGGTTTAGCTTCATGTGATGCTTACTGAGCACCTCAAATGACTCTGCCAGGTCGCGGATGTGGTCGCCGATAACCTTGCTCTTGACGAGCATGTCGTCGATGTAGACCTCCATGTTGTGACCGATATATTTTTCAAACATCTTGTAGACTAGTCGTTGATAGGTTACTCCAAGGTTTTTTAGTCTGAAGGGCATCACTTTGTAGCAATAGGTGCCTTGATCAGTCATGAATGAGGTGTGCTCATCATCATCTGGACTCATCTGGATCTGGTTGTAATCCGAATAGGCATCTATAAAGCTTAGTAGCTCATGTCCGGCTGTCGAGTCAACCAGCAGGTCAATCCCGGGCAAGGGAAAATCTATCCTTTGGGCAGGCTTTGTTAACGTTAGTAAAATCAATGCACATCCACCATTTTCCATTGCTTTTCTTCACTAGATTGACGTTAAAGAGCCAATCCGAGTAGTGGACTTCTCTAATGAAACCTGTGTCCAGCAGCTTCTTCACCTCCTCTTGAATGACAATCAACTTTTCTACTGAGTGGTTTCTCCGCTTTTTCCTGAAGGGCTTCCGGCTAGGATCAAGCCCCAACTTGTGGACCATCACCTCCGCCGGAATCCCAAGCATGTCTGCTAGAGTCCATGCGAAGATGTCAGCATTTCGTCGCAGGAACGCGATCAACTCATTTCGTAGTGTTTCGGTGAGTGAACCGCCGATCTGTACATACCTTTCCGGTTCCACTAGGTCCAGTGGGACTAGATCTGTGGCTTCATCAGACTGTGCTTGTTGCAGGGTTGTCTCATCTCGATGGTCGAGTTCTCCAACTGTTCTAATGCTGCCGCTAGGGTCAACTTGAGACATATAGCATGTTCGTCCGATAACCTGGTCACCTAACAACTCTCTCACACCGTAAGGCATTGGGAACTTCATCTTGAGGTGTGAAATTGAGGTAACCGCCCCGAATGTTGTCAAGCAAGGTTTGTCCAGCATTACATTATAAACAGAGGGTAGGTCGACCACTAAAAATGTAAGTGTTTGGCTTGCTGTTTTTGGATACGTACCCGAGGTGGCCTCCAGTTGGATGGTCCCTTGGATAGGCACTGGTTCGTTGTCAAGGCCATACAATGGGCTTCGACAGGTTTTAATTGATTTTTTTAAGCTTAGTTTAAGGAACGCATTCATGTAAAGAAAATCCTTTGAACTCCCATTATCGTTGAACACTCGTTTCAGTTCGTAGTCAACACTACCATCTAAAATGAGTGCGGATACAACGAGGGGATCAGTATGGGGGGATATTACATGAGTCAAATCATTATCATTAAAGATAACGATGTTATCCGCCGTGCATTAGTTCTTCCTCCAAGTCTGCTACTCCTCGTTGTCGGCCGAATTTTTTGGCAGTCGAGTGGTGATCATATTAACCACCCATACTGCAACTCAATTTCAGGGAGGAGACTGCTCCTGCCCTTCTCCGCCAGTTGCTCCAGAGCTCTGCCCGGGGCCCTTGATGAATTTGGTGATGTGGCATCTGCGAATCAGTTCCTCAATCTCCCTCTACAATGTCTTACAATCCTTAGTAGAATGCCCAGCAGAGCTGTGAAAGTTACAATACTTTGACTAGTTTTCAGTGTCTTTCTTCAATGGTTTTGGACACTTCAGGAACTTTTTCCCACGAATCTACATGAAGAAATTTGAGCGTGTGTCCGTCAAAGGCGTAAAGCTGGTGGGCCCGTAGTCTCTACGTTCTGGCGCCCCAATCCTGTGCTGCTTCCGGCGGGAGTGATCACTGCCGCCATATTTTCTTTTTCCCTCTCCAGGGAATGATCGAGGCTGATCTGACCGCTCTCAATGTTTCGTTTCGTTGGCCTCTTCTGCGGCGCTGTAGGCCCGGGTGATGGACTCTGCCTCCCGAAAGGTTTGCGGATTCTTGTGGGCCAGGTGCTTGAAGAAGTCCCCGTAGGTCAATGCGGAGATGAAACTGCCCGGTTTCATCTCCTCCATGATCCGGGGAATCCGCTTGGCCTCTTCCACAAAGCGGTCCATGAATCGCTAGGGGTTCTCCCCCGATTTCTACTTGATGTGGGAGAGGTGCAATGGTTACTTCTTTTCCCATCGGCTCGAGACGTACTGAGCTAGGAAGAGATCTGTGAGCTCCAGGAAGCTGCCGATAGCGCCAGAAGGGAGGTGATGAAACCAGATGCGGCATCACCCTTCAACGTGAGCGGGAAGTAGGGGCACATCGCTGAGTCTTCCAATCCTTCTAGACTCAGATGGGTGCGGAAGAGATCTAGATGGTCAACTGAATTACTACTCCCATCGTATGAGTCAATGTAAAGTCTTTTAAACTTGGTGGGCAGCGGACGGTTTAGGATCTCTGCCGTGAAACGAGATTTGTCAAGGTTAATAGCACGCTCAACATCCTGGAACACGCGTTTCCAAATCTTATCCACTAGCAGATCTGTGCGAGTAGTGTTGGTAGACCTCTTAGAGTTGAGGTAAGCTCTCAACTCTATTTTGTCCCTGGAGGGTCCAATAGCCGGCTGGCTACTGCTTCCAGTGGACCTGGCAGTCCTGGAGGCTTGCTCCTAGACTGCGTCCCGTCTTTTACTTGAGAGTATCGGGGATTTCTTCTCTCCGGACTTTCTCTCAGAGTTGTGCTCCCAGAGCGTTCTTCAGGCTTCTTCTAGCTTGGAGCGCGCGAGGAGGCCGGGATCGGATTATTCATTGGTCTCTCGGGCCTTCTGGTCGGCTTCTTTTTCCTCTGGCCACCTTTTTTGGTGGCCAGCCCAGGGACGGCTGCCGGCGGAGCCGCCTGCTGTGATTGCTCTTGTCGAGAGCAGAGTATTTGGAGCAGACGGTTGTTAGTCTACATCTGCTCCGTCAGTTGCTGAAAGTAAGGCACTGGCACTCCGTCTATTGCCCTGTTGACAAGGGTACCAGCAGCGTGGTCCTAGTTGGGAGAAGTGACGTCTTTAGTGGGGTCGCTAGCTTGGGTTCTTGTGTTCACCATTGCGGGTGAATCAGGTGTCAAACAGAGAGCACTGTGCGGAATTGTGGTTTGCTTTTTGTAAGCACTTCCCATAGACGGCGTCAATAATGCGTACTTGGATCTGACTTTGAACAGATTCAGATTCATCTGGATGGTTCGACCCGACTTTTTTCACTGAGTCTGAATCCTACACACCACTAAAGTGAACGAGAGGTTAGTGTGTTGGCGGGAGGTTGTCCCATTGAAAACACTCCGACGCTCAAGTCAGTAAAAAGCCTTCAAATCGATGAAGGTAAACTGATAAGCAAAAGAGAGAGAGAGCAAGAGGATAGGATGGTCGGGAGTGTTGGCCTGTTGAGAATGTGAGTTCCCATTTATTGCTCACAGAGAGCGAGTGGAAGCGGCGTCCGAAAAGCGTAAAAGTTTTAGGAAATAGTTCTCAAAAAGTCGGGAAGATCTCCTAGAATCCGGAGGCCTTTGGTGAGATTGGAGGATGAACGCTTATGCAGAGAGAAAGGGAAGGTGAGTGTTGCCCAAGCACTGTAAGTGTTCGTGAATTAGACTGTAGGAAGTCTCTTTTTAGTTTCAGAAAGCTTGTTCTGAATGTTCTCTAGAAGACAAGTTAGAGAGTATGTTCGAGAGCTTCTGTTTCCGTGTTAGCGTATTTCAGCACTTGTATCAGGGTGTATGTTTTGTGTTGTCTTCCATAATGAAGACTTCAGGCTTATATGGATAGTAGGAGAGCCACCTTCTCTGGGCAAGGTGGCGTGTTCCTCTAGACTGGCAATGGCGGCCTTCTCTGAGTTGGTGGGCTTGACAGACGTGATTTGATGATCATTTTCCTTCTGAACAGTGCAACGGATATTCAAATCACCTCATCTCTTTCATGCTCTTGTGACCGTTTTGACTCAAACGTTGGCGCTAAGTTCATTGCTGTCTTTTTGGAGAAGATCAGCTTTTAAGAAAGCGTGTAATCATGAAAGGATCGTTACTTTTTGTGCACGAGTTTGCTTGTCAAATTGGGCTTGGCCCGTAGAAGGTTTATCGCCTTTTTAGGCCTGCTGTTACAGTACTTCCAGTCAACGCTCGGGTTGACCGTCTGTACCCAAGTTGGCCGCTTATTGGTGTATCGACGATCAACGCTGGCATTGACTGTTTTGGGCATTCGCCTCCTGTTGGGCCATTATTTGAGTTGACTGTCCAACAGGCTGTTTAAACCTTTTTTGACCATGAGCCAGCCCATACTATAGCATACCCATGACACTTTATTATTTGAGACGTTTTTACAACTCAAATCTTTAATTATTATGCAACATGATAACAACTCTAATGCTATGCAACGGCTTTCCTCCTATATTGATAAATATATTATTTATATTGTTCAAAAATAAAAATATTAACCAATATTCTCACTGTCTAAATTATTTATCATTAAATTAATCAATATTAAGTCCAAACCAAAACTATTGAGTCCCCGATCCCGATTAACATAAATAATTATATAAACCAAACATAACCCAATGTTGGGACGCAACCTTATAAATACTATCATCAGACAAACCCATAATATAAAATAGAGCTCACTAATCAAAAGCCAGAATTTGAAAGAAACTGCAAATAAGCTATTAGCTACTCAATGAATATCTACATAGGAGAGGACAAAGTAACTATAACTAATGTTTATAATACTGGAGTCTGAAAACAAAGTCACAGACACACCAGCAAACAATACAATTATCCCAAAGCTGAATTGTTAACCCACATACCTGGAAAAAAAACAAACCAACTACAAATTATTAAATAATAAATATTCTAAAACTATTTATCTAGAAAAGACTTCCCATCCAATTATTTTACAAAAGAATCCAAACCTACAAATTTGGAAGATTAAAAATGATAATAGCAATCTGAATGCTAAGAAAAGAATATACGATGTATATATGTGTATGCACATATAAATTATGAAGGAAATTAATAATAGTCAAATATGAAAATACAAAATATGATGCTAAGTCAATAAATATTTGTGAAAAGTATAGAAAAATATAATAATAAAAGATCTATAAAAATCTTATTAGTAATAGTCGAATATCAATGATCGGGTTATAATTATATTCAATAATTTATGCTATAAGCTATTATTCACAACCCGTAGTTGGGCTGACTATTTGTTATTATTAATTAATGGTGTCAACCATTAATTTACAAACTTATGAATATTAAGTACTATCATCAGTTATAAATAATATATTATGGCATGTCCGAATAAATTTTATTAATTCATTATAATAATTTTTATTTAATTAAACCAAAAAATATACATTAAAAACAAACCAGTTTTACCACTTTGGAAAATAAATAAGTTATTATGAAATCAAGGTAGTGCATTTCATCAAATACTAATATAAAATATGACATATAAGAATAAAATATAACTTGCATGATCAAATATTTTAAAAATTTCCTGATTGCTTAATGATGCGTACTTGGATCCGACTTCGAACGAATTCGGATTCTTGGAGGAGCTGATCCGGCTTCGTTCACCGAGTGCGAACCCTACACACCACTAAAGCAAACAAGAGGTCAGCGTTTACGGCGGGAATTAATCCCACCGAAAACACTCCGACGCTAAGTCAAGAAACAAATAATGGAAGGAGCAAAAGATAGAAAGAGCAAAGAGGGAAGAGAGAAGAGTGAAGAGTGTTCAATTCCGGAAATCGATTATCCTTCCTCGTATCTGATGGTCGGAAGGCGTGAGAACGCATAACCGTTCGTTGCCTTAGAGTTTGATTGTGCTTAATTTGGCTGCCGGGAACTAGAATTCCATTTCGGGATTTTTCTCGCAGGGGAGCCGATCAATGCACCCTTTTAGTTCTTGAAAGAGAAGTGAAGAGTGTAAGATGCTTGGGAAGATCTCGTAAAAGCTCCCCCTTTCTCTCGTGGGGCGTGAGGGTTCTTATACACCACACCATGCTGGGATCCTTGGGCACCAAGGTGATCGCGTTTGGCCTTTGCACCGCACCGCATTAAAAACACGCCGGCTGCCCAACCAGTTCGGATGTTGTCGCTTGCCATGCTTGGCTCCTCCCTCTGGAAAATGGAAGCATGGTGTTGGTGGCGTGGCAGCCATGCCCCCGGTGGCTAGCCTTTCCGCCTCTATTGCGTGTCTCTCGCGAATTAAATGCGCCAAGGTTCCCGTTTCCCTTCTCCATCGAGGGTCAGAATTCTTTGGTCATCAATTGGTAGCCTTCATTTGGACTATGGGCCTGATATGGCCAAAATAACGCCCGAGTTGACCGTCATGATAAGAATTTGATGGGTCATGGGCCAAAATGGAACAGAATGCCCATCAACAAAGCCTCTGAGGCCCCAACAACCGGTCAACGCCGAGTTGACCGTTTTGAATATCAACGCCAACGTTGACCGCCCTAAAATTTCCCCTATCTCCTTAGTGGGCCGTCAAGAACGTTGCTTCCGGGCAAATTTCATCACTTAACAAATTTCATAACAAATTACGTAAAAATACTTTATTTGTTATATTATTTCATAATTAGAACTAATAAAATATATTAAGAAATTTATAAATTTTGATTATTCAAAAGGTATAAGGAATACATTGTCCAATAATGAAATGGATTTTACTTGCCTTGAGAGGTGTGAAAATAGTGAATCAACAGACATGAATGGCCACTATCATTACGCCATGAATGGATTACAAAATTTTTACAAAAAGATCAATCCAAAATAAAAAGAAAAAAGGCTAGGACAATTGCTCTTCTCTTTCTCTCTCTAACTCACAGCTTATCTTTATAGTCAATGAATAAAATGGCAACAACAAAATACAGGGGGCGCGCAACATCAGTTAAAATACCCCAAAACTCAAGTGTGAAAGATACGAGGAGAAATCGGCCATCATCGAAAGATACGCTCCCCCACTTTAGCTGAGTGTGAACACTTACCAAGAGCATGCACTCTCCTCTTTAATGTACATTAGTTGAAATGCCTATGAATTAAATCAATTAATTTCCTCTTTATCTAATTAGTTGCTAACTTAATTCTTTGGAGAAGTTAGAATAATGATAAGATTAGATCATCATGTACATGTACAAAGGTGTAATATCCCGGTTTTCAAATAAAGTAATTAAGGTCGTGTAATTAAAATTTGGCTTAATTAATGAGAAAATTATTATAACGGCAAGAGAGATAATATATTGATGATATCGCCATAAATGAAAATCGGCCGGATAAGAATAAGTTAAATGGAAAAATTAATAAGTGGACCGGCTGAGTTAAATGTTGACCGAAAATTAGCACATGTTGAACTAACCCAAAATCATTGACGGGATTGGGTATATAGTTGACTAGCTTAGATAACAATATGATCGAGCGAAAATTAATGACCGGCAGTAGAGGAAAAATTCGTTCAACATGCATTGACTGGCTATTGGGAAAAATTCGGTCAATCATGTGTTGACTGATTAAATTGAAATAAGGACGGAGGACTTGTGCGGAAATGGCTGGATAAGAATTTGATGATCGGCAGGAAAGGAGGAAGGAATCTAGTCAACATGTGTTGACCGGCCCATTAAAACAAAATACCAGAAAAAGTAGCCTGTTGCCAAAATTTTGATCAACACGTTGACCGAAAATTGGGCCAGTTTGCCTGGTATGACAAAATGGCTGGGTTGTCAACATATCCGGTTAACACGTTGAATGGATAAGTTGGCACAATGCCGGCTTGCATTAATGAGAACGACCGGTATGAATGTATATGTAAAATGCTAAAATGATGCAAATGGCCAGGTATACGTGATTTTCCCGATATGGCCAAAATAGCCTGTATGATTAAATGGATTCCGAGACCATTTCTGGATGTCATTAACTGAAATCTGGAGATGATTTCCAAAGACAAATGAGTGAGTCTCCGGAAATGATTTCTAGAGAGGATTTTCGGAGTAGAAATCGATCGGAGTAAACTGAACAGAATATCGAAGTAAACAGAAAATCAAACCTGATACTTGGTTAGCAAAGATATGACGACCGGAATAGATTGAGGAGATGATGACCGGAGTAAATTGATAAAAGAGGATTGGCCTATTAGCCAAGGCCGGAGTGGTCTGGTCACAGTAGGTGAATTACTCTCACATGCTCGAATTCTCTGAAATTTTCTAAAAGATAAAATAAGAGAAAAATATCTAAAGTAGGTAACCTACTCCCACCTAATTTGCGGCCTTCTAGAAAGAAAAATAGAGTAAGAAAAGAAGTACGAAATAGTTAACTTGTCCCCATCCACTACTACCAACCCTAACATCTATAAATACTGAACTTGAGAGTCAGGATAGGAGTTGAGCAATTTATGAGTAAAGTATGAGGAAAAGAAGAACTTTGGCCAGATCCAAGGGAGTCCATAGGCAAGTGTACCCAATGTTTTATTAAAATTTATATTTTGAATCTGATAAGTATGATTGTTGTTTTGATGCTCTTCATCCAACACGATGTAATAATTGCCTTCCTATGATCAAAAAATGCATATGAGATTTTGTTCATTGATTCCTACTCGAATAATATTAGAATTCCTTTCATTATTGTGACTGGTTTGAAATAGAATTATGTGCATTCGTATATTGATGTTGTTATGAATGAAAGCATATTTAAGGAAGTTCAGTTAATTGCATGTAAAAAGAAGTCCGATATTTACAAATTTTAAGAACTCTAATTATTTGTTAGCATGAAGTCCGATTGTATGCATCATCGAAAAATTTCGGTTACGTGCATCATAAAAAGAATTGTCGGCCTTTTTGCATGATTAAGAACTTTGGATCTCTATGTATGATGAACTTCGAATGATGCTCTTTAGAGTCTAAATTTTTTCGGAAGATCATTATTTATGGAAATGGATTTGACAGCCGAGAGTTGCAGGCATTAAATGTAGCCATTTTATTGGTCAAGACTATGGACATTAAATGTAGCGTTTTGTTGGTTAAGAGTTATGGATTTTAAATGTAGCCATTTATGGGATTTGATGGTCAAGAGGATCGAGAGCTGCAGACCTTAAATATAGCTGGTATTTGAGATATATTGGTTAAGAGCTACGAACCTTAAATGTAACCGATTTTCAACATTTGGTCTTGGATCTGTATTTGTTTTAGAAATCAGTTTTCATGCAACTGACTTCGGCACATGTTATATGCATCGCATGAAACGACTTCGACACATATTTCATGTTTTGATGAAAAGGACTTCGGCTCATGTTTTATGATCTCATGCAAATAACTTCGGTTCATGTATTAAGTTTTCATGAGAAGGACCTTGACCGATGTGTCATGATTTGTGTGCATTTTGTTCTCACTTTGATTTCTGTTTGAAGTAATGTGTTTATGCACATGGGTACCTTCTTGAGCTTTCGGCTCACTCCCCTTCTATTTTCTTCCAGACAATGATGAGTTTATACCAAACGAGAAAGAATGAAATCTGATGGACTAGTTAGGCAGAAGACTGATCAGGAATTAAGTAACAATGCATTAGCATTTCTGATGTAAATCTATTTTGGTTCTTTTGGAAAATTTTATAAAACGATTATGCTATATTAATTAATTGGTAAATTATGTGCTTCCGCTAAATTTTTATTGAGAAGAATTTGTGATTCTTAGTGGCATCTCAATTTGTTTCTAGACTGACGTGTTTGGCTGACCGACTTAGTTCAACCGACCTACTAATTAGGGCAACTCGAGCTCTGGCCTTACATGATTCTATGCACATGATGTAGAATAAAAGAAAAAAAAATTAAGTCTACCTATATAAGTGTATATATATGTATACCTTCTGACCCGAGTTTATTTTAATACAATATAAGTATGATAATTTGATAGAGGTCGTATATGGTGGAATATGGCCGTTCCGTCAGAAATAGTATCAGAGGAAAAGATACATTAGGCTTTGATTTGAATTTATGCAGAAATTTATGATAGATTAAGATTGATCAAATTAATAGATAAAGGAATAAGACAACTAAGATAGACTAGTTAGACTTAACCATTCTAATCCGGCAAAGTAGGCTAGCACTAAGCACAACCAGAACGTGGTGTCTAGGGAACGTCGCGTTCTAGTAATACTATGGCCTGAATTTTGATCTGACAAAATTGTTTTAGTTCCATAAGTCAAAACACTAATTGAAGAATGGCAACTAGAGGAAAACAGACTGCTAGTACTAGTGAGTCTCAGGACATAGAAAGGAGAAATACCTGAACCTGTTAGAAAGGTTGACCAACGTTATAGAAGCCATGGGAACACAAAATTTGGCTCCCGTTAAGGTCCTAGCTCCCGTCAATCAGGGAACATCAGTGTATGATCGCTTCACTAATGAGCAAGTCCCAAAATTCTTAGGAGAATTGGATCTAATTAAAGCAGATACGTGGATCCAATGGCTAAAGAAGGTGTTTGTGGTGATTAAATATTTGGCTGAAGATAGAGTTCTCTTCGCCACTCATAAGTTGGTAGGAGAGGCCCATCACTTGTGGGAAATGCAGAAATAGGTGTTTAGGATGCTAGAAAACGAAATTACTTGGGCCATATTCGAAGAAGTTTTTATAAAAAAAATACTTCCTTACCAATCTTCGTGGGCAAAAAGAAGATGAATTTTTACGGTTGCAACAGGGCAATTGTACTGTAGCTTAGTACGATGATAAATTTATGGAGCTAACTCGATATGCTCCATATATGATGGAAGACAATGAAAGAAAGGCGAGAAGATTTTCTCAGGGATTAAGAGATGATATTAGGAAACATTTGTCAACCCTAAAGCTTCTGACATGTAGAAAAGTTTTAGATATGGCCATCATTTATGAGAAGAAAATTGAGAATGAGGAATTTTTGAAGAAAAGGGCAACTAGTCGGAGGAGTTTTAGTGAGGGAGCCAATTCAGGACCCCTAGGACCATCTAAAAAGGGAAAGTATCTGATAATGGGCAAAGTAGCACTGAAATTCAGCCAGCGTTTAGTTTCCAAGCGTCAACAGCAAATTGTACCTCCACAGGTGGAGGAAAGCAGTTAGGAAAAACTTATTTTAAACTAACGGGGGATTATTTTAATTGTGGTCAGTAGGGTCACCGAGTAAAGGATTGTCCAACACCGAGAAAGCAGGAGATGAAAAAGTCCACTGTCCCATCTAAAGCCTTTGCAGTGACAATTCAAGATACCAAAGCATTATCGAATGTGATTAAAGTTACCTTCTAAAAAATCAAATTTTTCAATATTTTGCATCTTAAGGTATTAGTAAAAGATTTAATTTGAGTAGCGCACTAATAGCATCAGGACCCATAACCTAGAGGTAGAGCCTAGTAGATGATAAGTTAAAGTTCGTAAAATTTCGAGGACGAAATTTCTATAAGCGGGGAAGATTGTAATGTCCCGATTTTTAAATAAAGTAATTAAGATTGTATAATCAAAATTTGGCTTAATTAATGAGGAAGTTATCATAACGGCCAGAGAGATAATATATTGATGATATGGCCATAAGTGGAAACTGACCAGATAAGAATAAGTTGAACAAAAAAATTAATAAGTGGATCGGCTGAGTTAAATGTTGACCGAAAATTAGCAAATGTTGAACTGCCCCAAAATCATTGACCGGATTGGGTATATAGTTGATCAGCTTAGACAATAATATGACCGGACAGAAATTAATGACCAGTTGTAGAGGAAAAACTCAGTAAACATGCGTTGACCGCTATTGGGAAAAAAATTGATCAATCATGCATTGGCCGATTAAAATGAAATAAGGCTGGAAGACTTGTGTGGAAATGGCCGGATAAGAATTTGGTGACCAACAAGAAAGGAGGAAGGAATTCGGTCAACATGCGTTGACCAGCCCATTAAAACAAAATGCCCAAAAAAGAAGCCTGTTACCAAAATTTTGATCAACAGTTGACTAGAAATTGGGCCATTTTGCCTGGTATGGCAAAATGTCATAGTTATCAACATATTGGTCAACACGTTGACCGGATAAGTTGGCACAATACCGACTTGCATTAATGAGAACGACCGGTATGAATGTATATGCAAAATGCCAAAATAATACAAATGGCCCGGCAAGCGTGATTTTCCTGGTATGGCCAAAATAGCTGGTATGATTAAATGAATTGTGAAGACCATTTCCGGATGTCATTAAGTGAAATCACGAGACAATTTTTGGAGACAAATGAGTGAGTCTTTAGAAAGGATTTTCAGAGTAGAAATTGACCGAAGTAAACTGGACAGAATACCGGAGTAAACAGAAAATCAAACTTGATACTTGGTCAGCAAAGATATGACGACCGGAGTAGATTGAGAAGATGACGTGTAACGTATTAAATATTTTTAAATTTATTATTTTATAAAAATAAATTATCAAATTAAGTAGAATAATTATTTGACTATTTTAGTAATTATGTTTGATATTTAGACTATAGATTTAAAGTTTAGAGTTAAAAAGAAAGTTTAGTTAATTCTTAAGCTAAATTAATTAAATAAATATTTATCTGATAAATTATAATGTATTAGTATTTATTTACTGAAAATATAATTAATTTAAAGAAAATTAAAATATTAGAAATTTAGATTAAAATATTATTATAGTGGTAGTTAGATAATTTATTAAATAATATTAAAATATATTTATAATAATAAATATAATATAATAATAAATAATAACTATAATATATATATTTAATAATAATAATAATAATATAAAGATAAATAAATAAATAGATGAATAATAATAATAATAATAATTGTAATAAATAGATGAATAATAATAATAATAATTGTAATAATAATAATATTATTATTATTAATATTAATATTAATATTAATATTATTATTAATATTATTATTAAGATGAAGAAGAGGAAGAACAAGAGAGAGAGAGAGAGAGAGGCGAACGAACGAGCGAAAGCAGGAGAAAGCACAGGCCGAAATTGGCTGCGATGACGCCTCCTTCTGCCAAACGGTTGGAGTAGCCGATTTTCTTCTTCTTCTCGGTGGCTAACTCATATATGGAAGCCGATTCTTTGGAATAGCAAAGAGTGAGAAGAGGGCCAAGCCACTGTTCTTTGCCGCTACCGTTTCTAGTCGCCTTCGTGAATCTAGGTCGAAGCCGCCACCGCCATCGGAGACGCCGGCCTCAATTTGTGGCGTTGTCACTGTTGCCAGAAGAAAAGCAAAGAATTCAGGCAAGCGAACTCCTCTATTGTCATTTCTACTCAATTTCCAAGTGAATCCTTCCACTGTCGTTCTTTTCGAAATTTCAAGTGAAATCCTCAAAATGTTCCCTTCCTTACTCTGTAATTTCTTGGATTGTTGCGGTACTCTCTTCTAGCCAAAAGAATCTGTGGGTGAAGGAATTGTAAATTTGGGATTAAATTATGGGTGTATTGCTGTGTGTGGTTGTGTGAGTAGATGGTGATTCGATCGATCTGTGTGTGTCGGTGTATTGCTGTGTGTGGTTATGTGAGTAGATGCTGTTTTGATCGATCTGTGTGTGAGGGTGTTCTTTGTGTGCTCTGTGTGGATGGATGCGTTGACAGTGAAGGTGGTTCTGTTGATGCCGTGGGCATGAGAGGGTGCAAAAGCATCAAAGTTGCTATGTGTGTGTTGTGTGTTTGGGTATGAAAAAGCATTAGGTACTGTTGTCTGTGTGTGTTGTGTGCAGGTGTGTTGGCGTGGGTGTGCACGGCTGGAGTAGCCATGTGTGTGTGTGTTTTGGGTGTGTGTAAGCGTGTGGGTGTGGAGAAGCAGGTAGAGTGCTGCGCGTCGTGTGTGTGTGCGTTGGTGTGTGTGGTGTGGGTAGTAGGTGTCGATGGGTGTGTGAGTGTATATATGTATATATATTTAAATGTTGTGTGTGTATATAGGTATATATATATATATGTATACATATTTATATCACTTAGAATATGTGGGTGAGGATGTGTCTATGGGTATATGTGCTAGTAGAATGGTTGTAAATTATTATAAATGGATTGTGTTTGGAAGAATCCGGTAACGTGACCATGAATGTTTAATTTTAGCAGATGGCTAGGTTGTTGATAATAATGATAATAAAATATTATGTTGGAATTAGTTAATTTATATGTTGGCATTAGTTGTAGACATCGCACTGGAACGGAATGGAAGAACAGTTAAGTGGTTGAGTTAAGCATATAAATCATATATTGGTCTATGTTCATTCTTTGTTTGTTCCGTGATGAGTTCTTTTGTGTTAGATTTGATGGAGTGAGTACGGCCTGTGTCAGCATCGAATGACGTTCCTTTCATTGATATTGCAAAGCCTTCTTTGCGATATACTTGGTTGTGTGAGTATTTAAATTGTTGGCTTCGTACGGTTAAGGTTGAGGAGAGTATAAAAATATTAAGGTATCTGGTCAAATGGGAGGCTACATTACTTTAATGTGGTCTACGCTTACCCAATACTGATTTCTATATCATGGTGATGGTGAGGTATGTTGTTTATTGTGGAGGGATGCTTATAGCCATGTGACCATTGTAGGAGATGATATTAATGATATCATTTGGCGAGGGGTATCATAGATGGTATCGGCATACTACGGGTACAGCTTCTGAGAGGACTGTAGGGGTAGTTGGATACCATGGATAACCTCGTTGTACTTACCCAACCGTTGGGGGCGTAAATGCGCGGTATTTGGTTCATGGTGGCAGAATAAGGTCCAAGGAGATTCTAATTATCTTGTATAATGGTGACCTCAAAATTGAGTTAATAATCAAATTCTTGATATTTCGTACAATGAGTTGAGAGGGATGCTTATAACCTAGTGACCATCGTAGGAGATGATATTTGGGATATTATTGGCAAGGGGTATCGGAGGTAGTATCAACATGCTACAGGTGTAGCCTCTTGGAGGACTGTAGGGGTAGTTGGATACTTTGGATAACCTCGTTCACTTACCCAACCGTTGGGGGCATAAATACGCGACATTTGGTTCAATATGGTAGAATAAGGTCCAAGGAGATTAATTGTGATATTTCTTCATTGTTAATACTTCATGAGTTGGGATTAGGTTGAATCTACGAGTTGTATTCGGTAGAATCTATGTGTCAGATTTTATACTATCCGGATTTAGTGGGAATCCAGGTTGTTATTATTATTTGATGTTTAGGTTGTTCACGCTAACATTTAGATTAGGAAATACCCCCTTATTCGTGATTGGATATAGTAGATGGTTAGATTTATATTGAGATCTTGATAGTTTGATATCTAAGATTGTTATTGTTATTAGTGCTTTTGATTATTATCACTTGCTGGGCGTCGGTTCACCATTGTGTTTTCTTAGCTTCAGATTAAGCTGATTACATAGTACAGACCGTGGGTTCCTACTTGTACTGCAGAACTTTCAGGTGAAGCGATTTGTAAATGTTAGATATTATTTTTCAGTGGGAGACAAACTAGATAAGTTATTGATAGAAATTGAGTAGTTTTCATTAGGGCTGCGACTCGTGATTTTTAACAATTGTTATTTCAGGATGATTATATAATGTATTGATAAATTTGATAGTAGTTTAATTTAATTGTGTTATTATTATGGAATATTATGAATAATTTTAAGTTTCGAGGTTTTCGCGTGAGCAGTCCGAGCTATATTTAGCATTTTGGGGTCGGGTTGTCACATGATGACCGGAGTAAATTGATAAAAAAGGATTGGCCTATTATCCAAGGTAGGAGTGGTCTGGCCAGAGTAGGTGAATTACTCCCATCTGCTAGAATTCTCTGGAATTCTCTAGAAGACGAAATAAGAGAAAAATATCTGAAGTAGGTGACCTACTCCCACTTAATCCACTGACCTTTTAGAAAGAAAAATGAAGTAAGAAAAGAAGTACGAAATAGTTAACTTGTCCCCACTCACTACTACCAACCCTAACGTTTATAAATGCCGAACTTGAGAGTCGTGATAGAAGTTCGGCAATTTATGAGTAAAGTACGAAGGAAAGAAGAACTTCATGCCAGATCCAAGGGAGTTCATAGGCAACTATACTCAACGTTTGATTAAAATTCATGTTTTGAACCAGATAAGTATGATTGTTGTTTTGATGCTCTTCATCTAGCACGATATAATAATTGCCTTTGATTAGAAAAGGCGTTACATTTTGCATATGAGATTTTGTTCCTTGATTCCTGCTGGAGTAATATTAGAATTCCTTTTGTTATTGTGATTGGTTTGAAGTAGAATTATGTGCATTCATATATTGATGCTGTTATGAATGAAAGTATGTTTAAGAAAGTCCGGTTAATTGCATGTAAAAAGAAGTCTAGTATTTGCATGTTTTAAGAACTCCGGTTATCTATCTGCATGAAGTCTGGTTGTATGCATCATTGAAGAATTTCAGTTACATGCATCATAAAAAGAACTGCGGGCCTTTTTTCATGATTAAGAACTTTGGATCTTTGTGTATGGTGAACTTCGTATGATGCTCTTTAGACTCCGGATTTTTTTAGAAGATCATTATTTACGGAAAAGGATTTGACGGCTAAGAGCTACAGGCCTTAAATGTAACCGTTCTGTAGGTCAAGACTATGGACCTTAAATGTAACGTTTTAATGGTCAAGAGTTACGGACCTTAAATGTAGTCGTTTATGGGATTTGATGGTCAATAGGGTCGAGAGCTGCAAACCTTAAAGGTAGCCGCTATTTGATATGTATTGGTCAAAAGTTATGAACCTTGAATGTAGCTGGTTTTTAGCATTTGGTCTTGGATCTGTATTTGTTTTAGAAATCGGTTTTCATGCAACTAACTTCGGCACATGTTATATGCATTGCATGAAATGACTTCGGCTCATATTTCATGTTTTGATGAAAAGGACTTCGGCTCATGTTTTATGATCTCATGCAAATAATTTCGGTTCATGTATTAAGTTTTCATGAGAAGGACCTTGACCCATGTGTTATGCTTTGTATGCATTCTGTTCTCACTTTGATTTCTGTTTGAAGTAATGTATTTATGCACATGGGTACTTTACTGAGCTTTCGACTCACTTCCTTTCTATTTTCTTCTAGACGATGATAAGTTTATGCTGGACGAGAAAGAAAGAAGTCTGATGGACTAACTAGGTAGAAAAATGATCGGGAATTAAATACCAATGCATGAGCATTATTGATGTAAATCTCTTTTGGTTCTTTTGAAAAATTTTGTAAAATGATTCTATTATATTAATTAATAAGTAAATTATGTGCTTCCGCTAAATTTCTATTGTGAAGAATTTGTGGTTCTTAATGGCATCTCAATTTGTTTCTAGACTCACGTGTTTGGCTGGCCAACCTACTTCGACTGACCTACTAATTAGGCTGACTCAGGAACTCTGGCCTTATGTGATCCTGTGTACGCGATGTAGAATAAAAGAAAAAAATTTAAGTCCGCCCATTTAAGTGTCTATATATGTATACATTCTTACTTGAGTTTATTTTAATACAATATGAGTACGATAATTTGACGGTGGTCATATATGGTAGAATATAACCGTTCTATCACAAAAGGAGAGTCTACCATCTAATGAAGTGAAGAAAGAATTTCAGATGAGAATATAGTAACACCAAGAGAAGTGGCTAGCGGGATGAACCAAATTCCCTATTGACATCTAATTAACAAAGATAGTACCCTATGATACATGTAGATGTAATTGAGTGAAGAGGGAAAACAAATATCAATCATTGATCGTGTGAAAACATAAACTTGAGGGTAATTCAAAGTATTGGCATTTTTATTATGAGTAGAATTATATTTTTATATTTAACTCGCTATTAGTTCTCAACTTGTTAAAATTCTACACATAAGCACTTATTAATGTCACTGTAACCTAATTAATATTCAAAGGAAGTAAAATAATTATTGGTTACCTGCGATGTTTGATTTTTAATTAATTTATTTTGACATTATTAGTTTATTTTGAGTCTATTAGAAAATTTGTATAATAGAAATTTGAAGAAAATAAATCAAGAATAGAAATAGGCTTAGCGCATGATGTATACTTGATATGCGTTCATGTGCATTTTGAATAAAATGTGCACCCTTGAAGAGCATCTTTAGAGCACTCAAGTATATTTTTGGTATTTTGTATCGTGCATGAAGTGTGCCTCTACAACACTCATATGCAAAGTTGGTAGATTGCTGGTGATTGAGCAACACATAATGCGGTGCTCGTGCATGACTGAAAATGGGAGTTGCGATTGATGTGTGCCTAAATAGCTCTCCTGTACCAAATTGCCTATAAGTACAAATGACACTAATTTAGAACATTTTTGTGGGAAAATGGGAGAAAGGAGAGAGAAAGAGAAGGAAAAAACGAGAGAGGAAGAGAAGAATGATGATTTTGAAACCTTATTTTGTTAGATCTATCAAATTTAAAATTTAAACCAAGTATGTTTAGTCTTTGGTCTATTTCAATTTTTCTGTAATTTTATTTACATTTGGTGGTTTATTATACATGCTTATCATCTTTTACTTCAATCGCTTTGAATACATGTGCATACATTTAATTTTACCGATTATTTGAGGTTTTGTTTTGGTTTCACTTAATATTTGAGGAATTTACTTGTTCCGTACAAAATAAGTAAACATTTTAAAATATTATATTTATATATAAAATATTTGCAAAAGAAATGTACATTACGAGTTTCAAAAATTTTAATTTTTATTATGATTAATTAAATTAAAATAAGTGAATTTTTAATATTAAGGGAAGAAAATTGAGTCAAAATCAACTTTTGATCGGATCACATTGGGTTTTGTGTTGCCTAACCGACACTTGACATGTGCATATGCATGTTTTGGTTAGGGAGGTCATACTTGAGGGACACCTGATCGAAATTCAAGCATGGATTTATAGAATATTCACACTCGATGTGCACCTGATGATGCTCGAGTTCACTCTGGGCAAATTGCCAATGCCTGATGCACGCTTGATATGATGCTCTTGTGTCACAATGTTATGCCTTGGTATTCGATGTGCACCTGACCAGTGCAAACGTGCCTGTCTTCTATATAAGTCAGTTTTGACTAATTTTTCGATCATTTTATACCAAACTTTGGGAGATGAGAGCAAAAAAAGAGAGAAAAGACTAGAGAAGGCTATTTGAAATATATCCTAACAAGATTTTGATAAATTTGAAATCAAGGCAAGTACATCCTAGGTCTCTTTCATTTGTTACTGATTTATTTTCACTTCTTTGAGTATTTATAGTTCTAAATATTCACGCATACTATATTTTGATACTTAAGATGTTTAGTCATCATATGGATATACTATTCTTCCTATTTTCTGCAATATTATATAAAATTCATGTCCAAGCACATACATGTTATATTATTCAGCTAATGTTTGCTTTTTTCTTTTATACATGTTCTGAATTTTTGATATAATATTCTTCCATGTGTAATTTTCATATATAGTATTTCTGTATATTTAAAATTACTAAATATATGCCTTAAATGTTCTAAAAAATCATTATGTTTTCTCTGCATATTTATAATGGGAGTAAAAGGTTGCTAATTTTTCTACAAATTTTGTGACTAATAGTCCACGTGTTGAAAATTTTAGGATGTGGCTTTTTTATACTTTCAAAATTTGTATATTCAAGTTCCTACAAAATTTTATGTACTCTATGACAAGTATTTGAAAGAAATATAAAGAAAACTCTACAATTTGTGAAACAATTAAAAATATTTTTTTCAGAATAAGAAAATATAAGATTATTGTAATTATATAGAGTTTTTATCTATTTATGTATCGAACCATTGTAAGAAATTAATAGTAGATATTATGGCATGCATTAATATATTATAATAAAAATCGAAGTTGGAACCCATCATTCATGCGGTGAAAGTAACATTCAATCCTATCTATAGAGTTATATATATGACAAACCACTCACAAATTTTGAATAATAGTATAAGGCCGTTGATTGTATAGAAATAAATATAATTTGAGTTTTGATTATTCGCTCCTTTGTCAGTGAGGTCCTACTGGCCCTTAATCCATAACAATTAGCATGTCTAAACATGATTATTATAGCACATTTTGGATTAAGAATAGGAAATAAAGAATTTGAAAGTTGTGCACGTATGTGGTGGAAATTCATGGCTTTGCATCTGAGATTTTATTCATTATTTTTTCCAGCATGATTTAATGAAAATGATATATTTACTTATGGATAACTTATATGCCTTGCTAAGTATTTAACTTACTCTTATTTTTACTTTTTGTTAACCCTTCTAGATTAGTGGGTTCGGATACTTGCAGTTAAGGATTATGGTTGGAGCTAGTTTGAGGAAATTAGACTAGGAATTGTATGGAATTAAATGTTGTATTTTATTTCGAAACAACAATTGTAGGATGAGTTATTTTCATTTCTGCTAACTGGTTCTATATCAACTTAGCTATTATGATGTTCCTATGGATAATATAGTTGGATTTTGATTTATCATAAATGGTCATTTGGTTGCTTTAATTTTTGTATAGATATAACTCCTTACGCATGTTTTGATACTATGATATGGTCGGTGTTCCAGCCACTTGGAGATGTGATATTTTGAGTCCTATGCTAACTAGTTATTATATTTTTGGGTCGGTTGTGATACAAATTTGTAAGTCGCATCCAACGTTATTTAGGATTATTAATTTAAAATAAAATAATATAGCTAATTGTCTAGGGTTCGGCAAAGGGATGTGACGGGTAAGTGGTATCAGAGAGATCATAAGGAAAGAGTTTTAATTTGATTTAAGGATCTAATTTGGCCAATTATTTTGTTATAAGATTTGAAAAATTTTGTCTACACAAAGTGGCTTTGGACCAAACTCTTGCCCCAATTGGAAAGAGGAATATTTGTCTATCATGGAAATGATGGTTGATGTGATGGAGTCTATGGCTCGAGGATCTCATCACCTAGAGCCGGCAATGGCAAATCTGATGACAACTGCATATGATCAGTTCACTAATGAAAGGGTGCCAGAATTCATGGGAAATCTGGACCCTAACAAAATTAAGATCTGGATCCAATAAATCAAGGTCTTTGAAGTTATTCGTTGTTTAGAGGAGGATAAGGCTGATTCGCCTCCTAAAAGTTGAAAGAAGAGGTAGACCATTTGTGGTCTATGAAGAAGTGAGTCTTGGGCTTAGAGAATGAGCAAAATTCTTGGAGATGTTTATAGAGGTTTTTATGCAGAAGTATTTTTCGACAAGTTTAAGGGAGTAAAAGAGGATGAATTTGCTCATTTGTGATAAGAAAATCGAATTGTGGTGGAGTAGGATGCTAGGTTCACCGAGCTATCCCACTGTACTCCTCATATTGTCCATGATGAAGCAAGGAGGGCGAGAAAATTTCTACAAGGTTTGAACAATTAAGGACCTATAGAGAAGTATTGGACTGAGATCTCCTATTCAAACAAGAGTTGGAGAGGGAGAAGTTCTTTAAGAAGAAGTTAGCTAGCTAAGGAAGCTAGCGCTTAGGGTTGGGAGGATCCCATAAAAGATTCAAATCGATAGACAAGGGAAAGAAAGGAACTAAACTCCAAGATGTGCCAGGTCCTCAACAATCAAAACTCACGTGCCCTCATTGTGGAAAATCTCATGGAGGAAGACCGTGCCATAAGCTTTTTGGAGCATGTTTCAACTATGCCAATCAGGCTACATGATCAAAGACTACCCACATCCCTTGAGGCAAACAATGAGGAAACCAAGTGCTTCAGGAAGACCTTTTGCTGTGATGGCCCAAGATGTGGAGGCCACGTCATCATTGATTGAAGATAAACTTACGATTTTTAAAATATTAGCGCATGTGTTTTTGGATTCAAAGTCAACACATTCATTTGTGTCTTTTAAATTCTTTCATTATTTGTTATCACCTTCAATGATTGTGGACTATTTATTAGTAGTGTCAACACCTACAAAATCTTCCTTAGTAATGGACGTTGTGTGCCTTAGGTGTATTGTTTGGGTCAATGGGTTAGAGTTGGTGGCAGATTTAATTTTATTAGACATACATGATTTTGATATAATTTTGGACATAGATTAGTTAGCTAGTTATTAGGCTAGCATAGATTGTTTTTATAAGATGGTGTATTTTTTGATCCCAAGATATGAAGCATTTTACTTTTATGGAATAATACAAGAACAATCCTATCATATGATTTCAACATTACATAGTTGCCATTTGATGAGAAGTGGATATCAAACCTACTTGGGCTACACAATTATGATGGAGAGTCGTAGTGTTCCGACAAGGTACATATTGGTGGTATGTGAATTTGAGAATATTTTTCTAGAAGATCTTTCGGGATTACTGCCAAATCAAGAGATTGAGTTTATAATTAATATTATGCCTAGAGCGGCACATATATCAAAGATCCCTATCGAATGGAACTATCGGAACTCAAAGAATTGAAGAAGCAATTAAAGAACTGTTGGAGAAAGGTTTTTCTCGGCCAAGTGTGTCCCTATGGGGTGATTCGATGTTGTTCACAAAGAAAAAAGATGGGTCTATGCAGTTGTGCGTAAATTACCATCAGTTGAATATGATCACCATAAAAAATAAGTACCCATTGCCACAAATTGGCAATTTATTCAACCAATTAGAAGGAGACCAAGTATTTTATAAGAATGATATTTGTTTGGGCTATCATCAATTGAGAATCAAGAAGGAAGACATGGCAAAGACAAGATTTCAAATGAGGTATGGGTACTATGAGTTCCTAGTTATGTTTTTTGGGTTAACTAATACTCCTACAACTTTTATGAATTTGACGAACCGAGTATTCTAACCTTACCTTAACAAATTCGTGATGGTATTTATTAATGATATTTTAGTTTACCCGAGGAGCTACAAAGAACATGCGATGCACCTGTGGATTGCACTCCAAATGCTTTGGGAAAAGAGTTCATATCTTTAGTTGAAGAAGTGCAAGTTTTGGCTTGAAGAAATCATATTTTTAGGTCACGTGATTCAAAAGAGAAGAATTTTGGTCGATCCGAAGAAGGTTGAAGTTGTAATTAAATGGAGCCAACCGAAATCGATAACTGAAGTTTGGAGCTGTTTAGAAATGATGGATTATTATCTAAGATTTATGGAGAAATTTTTCAATATTGCTATCCCATTGGCTCGATTAACACAGAAAGAAGTAAAGTTTAGTTGGATGGAAGATTGAAAAAGAAGTTTCCAGGAGTTGAAAGATTGCCTAACAACAGCCCTGATTTTGATGAAGGATTTGGAAGATTTGTAGTCTATTGTGATCTATTAAAGACCGGATTAGGATGTATCCTGATGCAACATAGGAAGGTGATAGCGTATGGGTCAAGACAATAGAAGAAGCATGAAAAGAACTATTTGATGTATGACTTAGAATTGGCAGTGATAATCTTTACGCTAAAAATTTAGAGACATTATCTTTACGAAGAGAATATTTTGGCATATTTCGACCATAAAAATCTAAAATATTTATTCTTCCAAAAAAAATTGAACGTGAGGCAAAAGAAATGGATATTGTTCTTGAAAGATTATGATTGCGAAATCAAATACTAACCTGGAAGGACCAATATGATAGCGGATGCTTTATCGAATGATAAATTTTATGGCTCATGTAAAGATCAAGGAGATGGAGATGCTTGATTGTATGAAGAAATGTGATATTAAAAGGTACTCCCAAGGTATGTCGATGATGTTATGATATTTACAAGTATAATCGAAGATTTTAGAAAAACATTAAGGTAGCCCAAATGAAGATCCCTTCTTAGTGGACGTTACCGGTGATTTAAATTAGGAGTCAAGAGCGGATATTAGCATATGGGCCAATAGAGTCTTGAGGTTTTGGTAGCAAATGTGTGTATCTAATTGTGGAGAATTGGAAGAAGAAATTATGAACAAAACTCATTGATCAAGATACACTATCCTCCCTGAAATTAACCAAATGTATTAAGATTTGAAGAAAATATTTTAATAGCGTAATATGAAAAGAGAAATCGCAGCCTATGTGAAAAGGTGCTTGATTTGTCAATAATTGAAGGTTGAGTAAAAGAAGCTTCTAGGCCTCTTACAGCTTATACTGACACCCAACTAGAAGTGGGAAGGGCATAATGATGGATTTTGTGATGGGTTTACCAAGAACGGCGAGAAATCATGATGCTGTTTGGATGATTGTAGATCGACTCACTAAGTCGGCTCACTTCTTCGCTATTCAGATGACATTCTCTAGAGCTCAATTGGTAAGACTATATATAAATGAGATAGTTAGATTTCATAGAGTGCCAACTTTAATTGTGTTAGATCGGGACCCTAGATTTATCTCAAACTTTTGGAAATGTTTGCATCGAGAGTTGGGGACAAATCTTAAATTTTGCATAAATAATCCTCAAATTGATGGACTATTTAAGCGGATGATCTAAATTCTGGAAGATATGTTAAGGGCTTCAATGCTGAAAATAAAAGGCAATTTGGACGACTTTTTACCACTATCCAAATTTATATACAATAATAGCTATTAGGAAAGTATCGACATGGCCTCATTTGAAGCCCTATATGGGAGAAAATATCATTCCCCGATTCGTTGGGAAGAGACCAAAGATAGGAGACTTTCAAGACTGAAAGTTATTCAAGAGAGGTCTAACAAGATTCATTTGATCCTTGATTGATTGAAGGTCACCCAAAGTTGATAGAAAAGCTTGCGGATCGGAGGAGATCGAAGTTGAATTTCAATGTCGGGGACCACGTATTTTTGAAAATATCTCCGTTAAAGGGAATTTCTCAATTTAGGATTAAAAAAAATTAAAGTCAAGATTTATATGGCCATTTGAGATTCTAGAAAAGATCAATGAAGTAACATACAGACTAGTGCATGTTTAGGGGATGTTCAAAATGTCTTCCACATGTCAATACTTTGGAACTATGTTCATGATCCATCACATATTATCAAATATGAGCAGTTCGGAATAATGATGATTTGACGTGCACTAAGAAACTGGTTCAAATTTTGGAAAAAAGGGATCTAGTATTTTGGATGAAGGTAATTCTATTAGTGAAAGTCTTGTTGAGGAATCACTCACATAAAGAAGCCATGTGGAAAATGGAAGATAAGATTCAAGAGAAATATTCACATTTGTTTCTTCAAAAGGTATATTAAATTTTGAGAATGAAATTTTTATAACAAGAAGAAATACAAGGTACAAGTTTTAAAAATTTTAATTTGTTATGATTAATTAAGTTAAGATAAGTGAAGTTTTGAGGTTAAAGAAAGAAATTTAGGTCAAATATAACTTTGGATGGGGTTATACTAGGTTGAGTGACACCTGGCTGGCACCTGATGTGTCATGTCCTATATTCTTATATTTATCTTAATCATAGGGAACATGTGCTTACCTTAATAATTTATAAATCACAACAAACTATAATACATAGGATCCAAAATAATACCAATCATTAATAGCTCTAACATTCATTTGATCATAATATAATATCAGCTTGTAATAAGGAAAGATACCAACTGAAATTCCAAACTCATCTTATAAAAATTACACCGAAACATACAAGATAATCATAAAAAATTTACAAATATATTTCTAAACTACCAATACTAAAAACTTACATTTCTGAGATGCTTATAAAGTTATAAGTTCTTACATCATTACTTAAATTAAACCAGTTACATCTTTACAGGCTACCTAAATTCTAAGTACAGTAAAACTAGAATTTTCTTCTTTAATCTTGTCTATCAGGCTTGAAACCCTGCAAAGATTTGAAGGAAAGAAAATAGTAAGAGAGAGCCAAATGCTTAATAAAAATATAATAGTTAAGGATATATATATTTATCTTTAAAATAATTCATAAGGAGGAATAGGGATCTTGATGCATATAAAAATACATATATACTTTTAGAAGATTTTCATGATGTAATTGACTTTTTTTTTCTTGTGCTTAATTTTTATTACTTGCCAACGCACATTCTTGCCTTACATATTTTGAGGAATTAGGGTTAGTAAGCCTTACTAGCTAACGAAACATTTAATCGATGTCTTGATTGCGTTACTTCACACAATCAAAGGCCAAAATTACATAACATATCGATACTTTCTTCCTTATTTACATCCCGAAGATAGGATAAATTGTGTTCACTCCACATAAATCAAATGCCTTATCTTCCTTATTTACATCCCGAAGACAGGATGGTATTACCTATTGTCTCTCTGTAGACGTGGCTAAAATCATATAGCGATACTTATTCAGACAACGATCTATACTATAATATCCTAAGACATATTAGGGAATACAATCCGCTAAAAAAAATCCTTAATTAAGTTTTCTTACTTCTTAAAATTTTGTATTGGAAACCCTTATTCATAATCTTATTTCTTCTTAATTTTCTCATCTTAGAGAAAATTCATATTTTTTTGGTGTCATATTGACTTCCACTCATGCATAACATATCATATATGTTCATAACAAAATCACTATAAAATATATTATATATATCCATAATAAAATTATATCAATATATAACAGAAATTCATATACATTTTAACATATGTTGGACTTACTTTTAGGCAACATATTATTTGATTTTTGGTCCATAAATTTCATAATTTACTGGTTCATTAACCGATTCTGTTCTATTTTATCTCTTTAACCAGTTTGATCACAAATCTAGTTTATGGGTCAGTTTGACTTTTCATAATATTTTGTCAGTTATATCACGTAAGTCGGTTCACCATTATCTATATAATAAGTGGCCGGTTTATCATTTTAAAGAATTATATATAAACCAGTTCACTTACCACATTAGCTAGTTCATTAGAAACTGATTCATTAAATATCTTTAACATCTGGTTCTTATAATAACCTACAGATCTAAATGATGTATAACTTGTTTACTAATTTAACATACCATATATGGTCGGTTTATTATTTATTTCTTAACTGGTTCACTCTAATTTAACAAAGTAGGCTACATGTGTAGTGGTCGATTCAGTGCCAGCCTATAACTTGGACACCGGTTCATGGGTCAATTCAAGATATTTTTGGGAAACATTTTACATGGTGATAGATCAACCCTAGTACTAAATGCTAAGATTGGGTCGGCTGCTAGTTCAACCAGCTTATGGCTAGTTCAGTCCATCAAATGGACTACCAGATTTAACATCTACACGAACGCAGGGTTCTGTTGCTCATTTGGGGATCCAATTCAGTGGTTCATTCAACTCATTTTCATGAGCTGATTTTACACAACCTTAATAAGGGTTGTAACTAGTTGTAAGTATACTCCAGACATTATTTACCATTTTTACAGTGTTTTAATAACTAAAATATTGTATTTCTATTCTAAATTTATGGTTTTGCATGTTTACTGTAAATAAAACCTATTTCTATAAATTAATTTGACAAATTTTATATTTATATGTATATACTATAATATCTGGCATCGATTTCATAACAATACACATGTTAGGTATCCATTTTATGTTCAAAATATTTACCGAAATCCTAGATACGAAAATGAAGGGATTTAATGTTTTAAATCCTTAATTTTTGATATGTGACAGCTAATTTATAAAAGAATACTATTCCTATTATGATTTATAACTGAGAAATTTATACGGAACCACACTGTTAAGTTTTTGTGGATTTCTAGAGTATTCTGAAGGATTAATGGTGAAATCCTGATTGATTCCTAAAACTGATAATCTATAAACTAAGAGAACAACAAGAAACTATTTTTAATACTGTTAATTAGGACCCAAGACTGATATACGATTATGTGAGATTCTCTGACGTGTCTTAGGACATTGCTGTGGTAATCGGGGAAAGCTCTATCCATGGAGTTATACATGGTCCATCCTTTCTCGGGGCGTTAATTAAGGAGGTCAGTATACTGATTCTGGAGGATAATAATCCTTCATTCCTGGTGGTTAATAATCCTCCATTGACTTTGAGTTGTGTGCCGTAGAACACAATCGGTCCATATACAGCACTGATACTAGCCTTGAATTGTGCGGAGTAAACACAATTTATCTCCGATTATTCGCTCCATCGGCTAGTAGGGTACGCTAGTTGGGTCCATAGGATACTAAACTAGAGTTTTTTGAAGAAACAAATGGGATTTGGAACCATTTTATAAACCTTGACGCATGTTTGAATAGAATCATGTTTTACTCTTGTTTCCATGAACTGCTCCTATTCTTTAGACCTGATAATAATGTGCTTTTCTGTCCTAATACGATTTATTTTTTGTGAGACCTATTTATATGGAAATCAGACTTTCCTTATGATTATTGTACATGTTTCTACTCATCTACATTTTATGACCTGATAATGCTTCCATAATCTCTATTTTATTGCATTCACACCTTGTATGTAACTGTAACTGTCTTACAGTATTATATTCTATATGAGAGTATTATGTTCTGCATGTTTTAGTGCATTGTTGGGTTTCAACTCACGATTTTATTATTTTTTCCCTCCAGATAAGGATATAGAGAAGACATTGGAGGATCATGTGTACCTTGAGTTTAGTAAGGAAATTTCGGAGCCTTGGTGAAGCCTTGAAGATTACCTTGGAGTAATGCTTTGGAAGATTCTGATAGTTTTAATTGTAAACATCTGAATTGTGTGTGGAATTATGTATAAATGATTGTAACATGTTTTATAAACTGTTAGAATTGTATTTATGCTTTCGCATATTATGTCTTGGGCATAGTTACTTTGGCTATATGTTTTCTGGTTCTGCACAGGTCCTAGATGGTATCTCTCATATGGATACTGATATAGTAGAGAGAATAGTTAATCTAAAGCCATGGATGGCAATCGAGATCCTATGAATGCGTGTTGCAGGAGAATTTTTGTATTTTGGATAGTTGTGTACTTTTACTGGTTTTGCTTTTGTGTTATGGTCATATATTTGAGGTTTGGCCAACGAGTATGCTTTGTATAGGATATTTATTACAGGATGTATTTTAATTTTTGTCTAGTTTTAGATCAAACTCTGTTGAAATTTATGCAAAATTACTGATCTAAATTTATGAATTTTATCTTGAATCTGTCTGATGAAGGGTCTTATGGGAATTAGGATCCATTCCGCCACAAATATTCTTAGGCATGCCACTAGTATGACAGTTGAAACTCAAGGATTTGTCCCTGTCGTGTATTATAGCGGGTGATACTCTTGACATGCCTTAGGATGTTACAGTGGTAATCGTTGATAAGAAATAAGAACAAGAGAACCATCCTACCCTTAGGATGTAAATAAGGAGGATAAGAAATTATGACCATCCTGCCCTCGGGATGTTAATAAGGAGAAACCCATGATTAAGAATAAAGAATAAGGCCTTTGATTATGTGGAGTGAATACAATTTATCCTCAATTATTCGCTCCCTTAGTTGGTAGGGTCTACTAGGCTGGGTCTGCAAAGATGAATAATTATATTTAATATACGTCCTAAAGAAAATAGAATAAAAGAAAGAAATGAATTGCACCCCTAACATGTCTAATCAAGTTCCTTTCATGCATCACTTTCATGTTCATATATTTTTCTTCGATTTAATTTTGTTATTATCATTTATTGCCTTATTATGATGTACTTGTTGAGCTGTTAACTCACCCTTCTTCTTATCCCTAGATTAGCACAGGTTTATGCCTGATTGGGTAAGATGGAGGATTAGAAGTTGGAGAGGTTTGAAGTTTTGAAGGATAACTTGAAGACTCAGTTTTGCAATTTTTATCCCCTTGTGGAGTATTTTATTATGTTTGATGGTCATGTATTTTTGCAATGATGATAACATTTATGTAGTTAACTTCTACTGTATTTGATGGATTTAGTTGCTTCTACAGGTTTACATGTTTATTTATGTGCCTAGTGGCATCTTGTTTGAATCGACATTATATTAGAGTTATGACATTGGTGCCTCATGTTGTTAATTGTGGCTATTTTGGATCCTGTGTGGCTGTTGTGGTTGTCAAGATGTTGGAGTTTGTACCGATTGGGTTCTCTTGTTGTGTCGGAACTGTTTTGTTGGTTTTTTGTGTATGGTGTTGGATTATATATTGTTCAGGGTATTTAACAAATTTTGTATTTTTGGCTGACATCCGTATTATAGAAAAAACTTTGCCAAATTTTCAGCAGAAAATACGAGATGTCACAATTGGTATCAGAGAAAGAGATGCCTTAGGTTTAATCGAAATATTATGTGAAAGCTTAGGATAGAATAAGAAAAATTGAATAAATAGACGAATACGTAGGATGATTAAGCTAGATTGGGTAGTTTTAGTTACCCTAACTTTAAAGGCTTAAGGTAGGACTAAGAAAAAGATAGAAGATGGATTTGATTATTTAGTCTTGGACACCCGTATCTAGAAGGAGAAATGGTAATGTCTACCTTATATCAGTTGAAACATGGATATTGAGATTAGAGATATTGTTGCAGTGATTGCGGTGACCCTGTATTCGAGATGATAAAGACACATCGTGGTATATGTTTGTCGATGATTCATGGATAAATATCTTCCCGAGGAGATTTTGAGAATATGTTCTAGGTTGTGGATAGCTTGGTCATTGGATTTAGGAATGTTCGTATCCCAGGCTAGACGGTAAGGAAGTCCAGTGCTTGCGACTGAGGTTTTATAGTAATGGCACAGAGGGTAAATGTGTTGTTTACTGTGATGGAATATAGGAATTTTACACCTTGTAATTGGGTTGTGGGGTATGGAGTGTGAGTCCAAATTGATCAAGGTGTTAGGAAACTGGTATTATTTTATCCGCAAGTTTAATGAGAATGTGCACCCTATACATTTTGTATGTAAAACCACATCTAGAGGTCTTTTTGTGGTCACTAGGAAGTCCTGGTCAGGTCAGTATTTGAGGGTGCCTTGGAAGGAAGACTAGATGATTGGTCTTCTGGTGAGTAATTTGAGGTTATGTCAAATCGACATCGACCTTTAGGAATTTCATGTAGAACCAAGAAATCATCGGTTGGGTACTATTGTGGAATTTTCTAGAACCTTTGAAATAAGTATGATGAATCGATGAGTTTATCTGTGGATAGTTGAGAATTGTGCTTGTGGCAACATTTGGGATAAGGATTTGACTATTGCGAACTCCGGAGGGGCCATTGGGGTCTGAAGATTTGTTGGTAGTTTGGTGGGTGTAATCAATTGATCTTTCGAACACATTCGGGTTAATTTTGTGATGGCCTTATTGAAGAACTTATGGGATTATGGGGATGTATGAACTCTGTTTAAGGATGGTTGTATAGATTGGGAAAGCCAATAGCTGCGTGTTTCATTAAGGAAGAAGATAAATTGATTAAGGTAAATATTTTGTCGGACATATAGTTTCTTCGATAGTGTGAATGAGGTTCTATAAGATTGGAGTGATGGCTCATTTAGGAAAGACTGTTTGATATCGTGGAAATGTCTGTTTCTCTTGGGTCTAAGTGAATTCCGAAGGAATGTTCATTAAGTTAGTATTCCTCGAGAGTTTGCATCGTTCGTGGGGCGATTGACTTGCAAGTGTTTAGTAATTATTGGGACAAGATACATAAAGATAGTTTTGAGGATCGAAGGGTAAAATGTCAATCATGACATTTAGATTGATCCCTAATGGATCCGGTGAATTATAGCAGAAGATGGTACTTTTAAGGAGGATCTAGGATTTTGATCTTTCCTGCATTGTATGTTGGGTGGATGTCTTGGGATTAAAGTGGGGGAGAGGTCTATGATCGGAATTACTCAACCCATATCTTGAAGTTAACAATCGAGGTCCTTGGTTAAGGGCTTATAGGTGATGATTTTAGAGTCCATTAATGGAGGATTTGAACATCTGTGCCATGAGAAAAAAATGATCGCACATTAGAGGAAGCGGGTGATTTTATTTTAAGTGTGTGAGAAATATTCTCAGCATCTTTGAAGAAAAATGAGTTTTGGTGCTGATGATTTGATATTAGGATGTTGTGCTTTTGCTTTGGGGTTGTTAGAACGCAAATGACTTGGGTGTTTGAATAAAACTTGCAAGTTGTTTCAGGCGCGCAAGTGAATGGTCAATCAAAGTAACGTAGCGGAAGCGTTGTGGGCCCATGGCCTAAAAATTCTAGAATCATGTTAAGATTCCCTATGATCGATCATTCTCGAGGCCTAGAATGATGTGAAGTAGGAGTTCATTGGTTCATTCGAGGTATTGGACTACATTGGATTGCCTAGGTTTAGAGGATTGCCATGAAGTCTTCTATGATTTAAATATTAAGGAAATAAGTATGTGATCAAATTAAGCTGCAGTTAGAGATTAGAAATTTATTTTATGATAAGGTTCTAACCTAGGTTTGGATAGGAAGTATGGGATATCGGGAGATAAAATGATTCTTTTGCATAAGGCCCTATGGATGAGTTTATGATCATGGATGTGGCTTAGAATCGTGAAGAAGAACTCTGAAAGGATTTTTTCTAATCATAAATCTTGAAGAATGTAATATCCCAAATATTTTTATTCGATTTAATTAGGTTTATTTATTTTTTGGTAATTTAGACGTGATAAAAATTAATTAAATATTGTGAAATTTTGGACGATATTTGGATTTGTTAGGCCGGTGCCCAGATGCACCGATTTGATCGCCTGGGTATTGGCTTAAATTTTGGGATTAAAAGAAAATATAATATATATATTATATATAATAATAATAATAATAATAACAATAATAATAATAATAATAATAAAATGATAGAAAAATGTAGAAGTAGAAGGAAATCGGGAGAGCAGGGAGAGAGGGCTCGGGCGAGGGTTTTGGCGGAGAGAGAGAGAGAGAGAGAGGAGGAGAACGACAACAGTGGAGGCGGCGCACGGGTCGGCAGTGGCTGGCGACGGTCGTGCATGGTGGTGGCCAGCGACACGATGGAGCAGTGGCAGCATCTGCGGGAGCTCGGCACAAGGAGGAACCACACGAAGGAGAAGAGGAGAAATGGAGGCTTTCGGGTCTAATTCTGACTTCGAACTTGTTAGAAAAGTTGTAAATTGGGTTGAGACAACTGCTCTCATACTCTCCTTTTTTGATTTCATGCACTTTTATTCATTTTCCTTTGGGTATCCTCGTTCTAATACCCGAATAGATTTATATACCATAAGATATCCTTCGAGTATCTTCGAGCTAGTTGGATCTTGTGTGGTTGTTGTGGTTGTCGGGATGTTGAAGCTTGTACCGGTTGGGCTCTTTGGTTGTGTCGTAGCTGTTTTGTTGGATTTTTGTGTGTGGTGTTGGATTATATATTGTTTAGGATATTTAAGAGGTTTTGTATTTTTAGCCAACGTCCATATTATAGAAGAAGCTTTGCTGGATTTTTAGCAGAAAATACGGGATGTCACAAAGCCCAATTAGTGAGTCTCTCAAACATTGGTTACTGATTATATTCATTGTGGGAAAAACCATGCTAGGAGACCCAATTTCAAGGTAATTGGAGCATGTTTTAACTGTGGGCGGCAGGGTCATTTGATGAAAGATTGTTCATTGCCCAGGAGATTTGAAGCAAAGAAGCCAATAGTTGTGGCTAAGGCTTTTGCAGTGACGGTACAAGACCCTAAAACGTCTCTAAATGTAGTTGAAGGTACCCTTCTTATATGTGGAATTCTAACCTCTATTTTATTTTATTCTCGGTCTATGCACTCTTTTGTTTCCCTACAATTTGCACATTATATTGTGTCTATCCCAAGAATCTTGGATTTTTTTAGCTATATCGACCCCTACCGGGTCTTCGGTAGTGGCTTATATTATGTACCCGGAGTGTGTGGTTGAAGTGGATGGAAAAAGATTGATGGTAGACTTGGTATTACTAAATATGGGTGATTTTAATATTATCTTGGGAATGTACTGGTAAGCAAAATACCATGGCAGTATTCATTGCTTTCAAAAAAGGGTGTGTTTCGATATCCCTGAAATTTCAAGGTATTAAGAGAAAGGAGATGCCTATGTTGGTTTCTACTTTGCATGCTAAACATTTGGTGAAAGGTGGATGACAAGGTTATCTGGCGTATGCTAGTACTATTGGGAGTCATAGTATGCTGGTTAAAGATATTTTGGTGGTGAGTGATTTTGAGGATATGTTTTTGGAGGAGTTGCCCGGACTACCTCTGCACCAGGAGATTGAATTTGAAATTAAGGTTATTCTCGATGCTATACCGATTTCTAAGATACCCTATCGTATGGAACCCGCTAAATTAAAAGAGCTGAAATTATAGTTGTCGGAGTTGTTAGATAAGGGATTCATTAGACCGGTTGTATCTCCGTGGGGTACACTGGTATTATTTGTGAGAAAGAAAGATGGATCCTTGCGGCTATGTATGTAATATCCATATCCCAAATTTAATTATTTTAATATTTATTATGATTTTGGGTATTTCAAACATGATGAAAATAAATTAAAATATTGTGACTTTTTAAGGAATTATCAGAATTTCGGTCGTGCCCGAGCCCATCCGTGCTGTTGTTCGAAACCGATTTTGATTTTAGAATTTAATAAAGGATAATAATAATAATAATAATAATAATAATAATAATAAGTAAAAAACGAATGGGAAAATCAGAAGCAGAGAAGGGATCGGGGAGAGAGAGGAAGAAGAGATGAGAGAGGGAGGAGGGTCCGCAGGCGGAGGAGGAGAAGGGAAGAAGCGGCAGCAACGATGCAGAAGATCGGCGGCGATGGTGGTCAGCGGTGGTGCAGCATAGGCTGCGGGGGCGGTGGCGCAGCTTGGGAGGAGAGAAGTCGCGTGAGGAGTGGGTTGCAGTGAGGAGCAGCGGCGGTTGCGTAACGGTGCCGGTGTCGGCTGGGTGGTGCCGGAGAGGCCAGAGAGGCCATCGACGGCCTAGTAAGCGGTGTGGTGGTGGAGCGGTGGTAGCGGAGTGGCCGATAGAGGGCCGCGTGCGGAGAGAGGTAGGGGTGCACTGTGGGCTATGAGGAAATGACCCGATTGAAGTGTTTCGGGATATCATTTCTTCAGATCTGTGGAGTATAAAGTCGAGGCAAGTATCCATTAGCCATATTTTTTGTCTGATTTAATTTTTGATGTATTTTGACTATTGCTGTAGATTTTACTAACATGCATGTATTTTATATACCCCTAATTTATTAGTTATATATATGCATGTTTTACTGGTCATGCGGTGATTTTATATGGGTATTTATGATTTGGAGGGTTTTTAGATACTTGGACGGTATATATGTATATTTGTGTATCCGTATATTGTAGAACCATGAACCAGGCCTTGCATTAATTATGCATGCTGCCGGGGGTAGGGTCACTACGAGACCATGGTGGTCCGAGACCCGATGGGTTGTTATATGTAATCCGAAATATGAGATATTGGTATCGCTCCCGACAGGGAGGCTTAGTCCCGACGGGGACGTATATGATGTGGCTACTTCTGCCGGAAGGAAGGTTGAGACGTTTAGTAGTTGACCTACCCCACTGTGTATTTAAATAAGAATTATCATAAGGAATTGATGGAATAATATATTCAGATATCCTAATATATAACTAAAACTTTAGGTTGCACCCAAAGCCGCGGGTAGTAAAATATAATGAGCAAGTTGGGAGACAGAGAGTACATGGATGGCCTTAAGCTACTGGCCTAAATCGTAGCCGATATAGCCGTGGTTACCAGACAAGGGTAACCGTTCCTCAAGTTGGTATTATTTATCTTTGGTTCTCCGATTTCATGTATGCTTTGTAGTTCTGCATATATTTGGGTGGATGATGATTTTGAGATACACTGATTGGCCCACAGTTGGGTGATAGGAATATCTCGTACGTATAAATATGTGATAAACTCGAAATGTGTTTTGATTTATGTTTTACTTCCGGTGGTCTTCTCTCGATTTTTGTATTATGAGATTTAGATCCGGACGATGGTATGTATCCCATAGAATGTGGTGGCGGTTTCGGCCTATGTGACCTCGGGTCATCTGATATGATATTATCTATGCGATTTTACCGGATCACGGTTTATATGATTGTATCCTGAAGGGACAATTTAATACGGACGATGATTTGGATTTTTAGGGATTTCACGGACATTGTGTTTTGTTTTATGTGATTACTATGTGATATCCCTATTTTTGATTTATATATACTGTTTTATACAATGTTGATACTTACTAAGCTCTAGGCTCACGTTTTCATATTTTATCTCTTCAGACTAGTGGCATGGATATGCTTGTAAGAGTTCAGATGTGATCTGACGTGGCATATCTCTATTGGTCGGTGGAGATATTTATATTGGTATGTTTCTGATCCCGAGGATGTGTTGTGGTTATTATTTATGACTAAATGATGGCCTTGATCCTTGTATGCGATATATTAGAGTTATTGCATCATATCGATGAGTTGTTATTATGTTCAATACCTCCCTTGCGATTGTGGATAGCACGCCGTATATTATGTTTGTCCGGATTTATATCCAATGAGATCTTGTACGGATTTTATTATATCGGGTCCAGTATGTGTATGACTGTCACGCCTGGGTTGGGTTTTTATGGTTGATGGAAATATTATTATCGATTTTATTTTTGACCTACGTATATTATAATCCTGGATTGTGATAGAGGGATATCAAAGAAAATATCGTAAGGAGAGGTATTTTTGGGTCATCTTGGCTGAGAGATTGATCGAATATTTGGCATGATATGTGCAGCCTATGGTGAAGAATGGATGTTTGAGTTGTAAATGTTTGAATTCGACTAGAAAAGTCGATATATATGCTGTGATGAGTCATGCGAGCAACGTAATCGGTGATTCAATCCAGCAGTCGGATGAGAGTTTAGTTGCTATGTGAATGGTGGCTTGTTAAGGGTAAGATGAAGCGCCCTTCGAATGATTATAAGTGAGCCAATTTGGAAGATTTTTTGGATTTCTAACCCAATTAAGGCTTAAATTGAGCTCCAAAAAGTGGTGAACATGCTTGAGGTTTTTAATTATTCAGATGAAGTTTGATCTACTGTCCATAAGTTGGAGAGTGAGATAGGTCGATGGTAGGCTTCTCAGAGCCATATTCCATTTCTTGTGATGTTTTGTGGAGGCAATGTTTGGAAGAATCACTCTCCGCTTTGTATTCGGGATAGTAAAGATGGTGAATTCTGGTTAAGGTAAGGGAATAAGTCTATGACCTTTGAGATTGTATATAAATGTTTTAAGCTTTTCTAATTTCTAAAATGACTTTTGATGATGTTCACCCCTGTTGGGTAGACCTTGGTATGCTAAATTGTGGACTCCAGTGTCCCACCTTGGTCTGTAGATATAAATAATTGATTGATATGATTTTATTTGAGATTTTAAACTTTGATATGATATTAGAAGTGACTTGGTTGGCGAGTCACCATGCTAATATGGATTGTTTAGTAAGAATATTCTGATTTATAATATGGGTTGTGAATTTTGAGTTTGAGAAAGAGTCGATCGAGAGGTGATAAAATTAATATTATTGCGCCTACAAGTTAATTGATGAGAATGCGTACCGAGTTTATTTAGCATATGTGGCCATATCTAGGAGTCGTTATGTAGTCATAAAGGGTTTTTGATTGTATAATAATTCGAGGCTATTTCTCTGAGGATTAGCCTGGATTGTCTTCTGATCATTAAATTGAGGTTGTGTCAAAATCGACATCGATTTTTAGAATCCTGCATAGAATCGATGAGGCATTAGCAGAGTGCTTTGCCATGGGGTATTTAATCCCTTTGGAATGAGCTGGATGAATCGATGAGATTATCTATGAATTATTAAAAATTTAATTCGTTTGGAAAATGAATCATTTGATAAGCGAATGTTGGAAATTGATAGGTGATTTGTTTAACTGATGGTTAGGGCTCTATGCTTTCTAAACTTGATTTGCATTCAGAGTATTATCAATTAAGGATAATCGGGAGGATATGCCTGAGATTGCCTTCAAGATAAAGGTACGGCCATCATGAGCTTCAGTAGTGTTTTTGGGTTAGTAATTTCGTTAGCATCTTTTGTAGATCTTATGAATCGGATCTTTCAGTCGTATTTGGGTCAGTTTTGTGACAGCTTCGTTGATGTTTTGATTTGTTCGAAGAATTTATGGGGAGCATAAGGTCCATCTGAGGACTGCGTCATAGCTGGGAAGGATAGTTAGTTATTTGCCCATTTGAGGAGATATGAGTTTGGTTGGAAGTAGTGTTACTTGGGGCGTGTTGTTTCTTCGATGGTATGTTTACGGATTTGTAGAAGTCTGAAGCGGTGGACTGTTGGGAAAGACCATCGTTTGTCGCAAAGATGTGTGATTTCTTAGGTCTGGTTGAATTTGTTTAGCGATTTGTTAAGGATTCCTCAAAAATTGTAACTTCCATGGGATATTTGGCTTAGGAGCGGTGGGTTTTTGTTGGAATTGTGAGGAGAGCTTTCATAGGGAAATGAATGGCGGATTATCGATAATGTCGATTTGGTCGATCCCTGATGGATCAAGTTAATTTGGGGTAGGTTGTGATGCTTTTAAGGAAGATTTGATGTTGTGTTCTTATACAGCATATTTGGGTGATTGCCTATGGTTTTTGGCAGTTGAATGTTTATGATCAAGGTTACTCCACTAATAGCTTGGAGTTAGCGGTTGAGGTCTTTGCTTTGAGAATTTAGAAATGTTATTTGTATGGTGATAGTTGTGACTCAATTTGATCATAGAGGCTTGAAGATGTCATTACAGAAAAAAGGAGTTAATCATATGGCAATGTAAGTGGGTGGATCATTTTAGGGCTGTGATGGTGAGTTTCGGTGTCCGCCAAGAATGAGAATATTATTGGCAATGTTTTGGGTTGAAAGTCTTCAGATTTGATGTGCCATATGTTCATAAGAGAAAGCGGAGCATGAGTAGCCTTCATAAATTTTGCTTCGGGATTGCCAAGGATGGTTAGAAATATGAATGTAGTTTGGGTATTTGTGGATTGGCTATCAAGGTTGGCCCACTCATTACCAATTCGGATGATGTATTGGATGGAAAGTTGGCTCGTCGGTATGCCAACGTGATAATGAGGTTGCAAGATATTCAAGTTTCAAGGTTTCAATTGTGATCTGATGTTGTGCTGAATTTCGGTGCAGGTTCGTATTAAGAATTTGAGCACCGGGTTGAAATTTGATATGGCGATAATTTACAGTCAGGTGATCAATCAGAGTAGTGCAGCAGAAGTATGTGGGTCTGTAGCCCTTGGTTGTAAGATTTGATTTGGATTTTTAGATAGAGAATCTGATTTGAAATTCGATTTGAGGACAGTGACTATGTAGAGGTTTTGTTGAGTCCTGCGATTTTGAAGAAGTGGCGGTTTCGATTGGATCGGTCTGAAATCTCACGGGGTAGAAGGAGATTTTTCTGATGAAGTGGTAGGTAGGTGGATCCATTCTCAGCCTATATGTATGCTATTTAGGATTGGAGTTGCATTAGGAGTTAGCGTTGCAATGTCTTCTGTCTTCGTTTCGAGCAGAGAAGCTGTAGAGTTATCAATGATAATCCCTGCTAGGATTGGGCTCCGAACAAAGCTCTTTTCTGTGGAAGAAGCTTTTTGAAGATAAAAAATGAAGTTCTTTTTGTTCAAACGGTCATGAAGCTGGATGTGATCAAGCAGAACCTTGATTGGTAGATGAAAGCTCAAGGAGCAGTTGAAGCTGTCAATAGCTATTGTGGAGTTACAATGGTTTAAAGTTCGTAAGGAACATCGACGATTCTCCATCAGCAGAGTGGCGAGTTGATCATGCATCTTGTGCTTAAAGGAAGAAGCCAAGGAGAAGAAGCCTTCAAGATTTTGTTTTTGGTCTGCTTTGGACAGCGAGAAATTTGGTAGAGATTCGGATGACTATGGATAAGCTAATGAAGTCAGCTCATCGTTGACACATTTTCGAGATGAGGAGATGGCAAAGTATTCTAATTTTGAGGCCCTTAATTGCGATTGGAAGCAGATGATTTATCAGAGTTGTGTAGTGGAAGCGTATGGATTCACAACTATAGGTTATAAGATTCGATTTAAGGATTGAGATCAAATTTGCAGCTTGATTGGATGATCAAGAAGGGCAGTCAGATGTTTCTGAAAGCATCATGAAGAGAAGAATTTCAAGTTTTGTGGGCAAATGATAGATTGAGGTTGAAGTTCAATAGGCCTTTTGAGGGTTTATAGCGAATTGGAGAGGTGGCGAACAGATTAGTGTTGCTCCGAGTTTGGCAGATTATGATGATGTGTTTTGTGTATGTATGTTAAGAGATATATATGGGTTGATTATTGGCATGTGATCGAGTGTAAATTGTTACTGATTTTGAGGAGCTATTTTATGTTGGGGTTTCGGCTCAAATTTTTGAGCCAGAAGGGATCAAGTGTTGAGAATAAGATGAACATTTGGTTATGATGTTTTTTGAAAATCTTTTGGTTAAGAAATTCGTATATGATCCGTCCCATGTGATTAAGTTTGAGTCGTTGAAAATTGGCAAAAATTTATCGCATGTTGGGGTTTTGGGTTCCGATATTGGGACAAAATTATCAGGTGTTGAGGATCAGATTTTTAGAAGAATCTTTTAATTGAGGTTAAGTTTGGAAGAATTGTCCTTATTTGATCAAGGATTGATATATATAAATTTCGAGGACGAAATTTTTATAAGGAGGGGAGAATGTAATATCTAGATCCCAATTTAGATTATTTTAATATTTATTATCATTTTCGGTATTTCAGATACGGTAAAAATAAATTAAAATATTGTGACTTTTTAGGAATGATCGAAATTTCAGAGTGGTGCTCGGACCGCATCCGTACTATTGTCTGAAAAGCAATTTGGATTTTAGAATTTAATAAAGGATAATAATAATAACAAGTAAAAAAAATGGAAAAACAAGAACCAGAGAAGGGATCGGGAAGAGAGAGGGAAAAGAGGAGAGAGAGGGAGGAGGGTTCGTAGGCGGAGGAGGAGAAGGGAAGAAGCAGGGGCAGCGACACAGGAGATCAGCGGCGACGGCGGTCAGCGGTGGTGTGGCGTAGGCTGTGGCGGCGGTGGCACAACGTGGGAGGAGAGAAGTCGCGTGACGAGTGGGTTGCAACGAGGAGCAGCGGCGGTTGCGTAACGGTGTTGGTGCTGGCTGGGTGGTGCCAGGGAGGCCGTCGACAGCCAGGCAAGTGGTGCAGTGGTGGAGCAGTGGCAGCGGAGTGCTCGGCAAAGGGCCGCGCATGGAGGAGAATGGAGGAGAGAGGAAGGGGTGTGCGGTGGGCTGTGAAGAAATCACCCGATTGGAGTGTTTCGGGATATCCTTTCTTCAGAATCGTGGGGTATAAAGTCAAGACAAGTATCCTTTAGCCCTATTTTTTGTCTGATTTAATTTCTGATATATTTTGACTACTGCTGCAGATTTTACTAATATGCATGTATTTTTATATATCCCAAATTTATTAATTATATACATGCATGTATGTTTTATTGGTCGTGCGGTGGTTTTACATGGGTATTTATAATTTAGAGGGTTTTCAGATACCTAGACGGTATATATGTAAATTTGTGTATCCGTGTATTGTGGAATCATGAACCAGGCCTTGCATTAATTATCCATGCTACTGGGGGTGGGGTCACTATGGGACCATGGTGGTCCGAGACTCGATGGGTCGTTATATGTAATTCGAGGCATGAGATATTGGTATTGCTCCCGACGAGGAGGCTTAATCCCAATGGGGACGTATATGATATAGCTACTTCCGCCGAAAGGAAGGTTGAGACATTTAGTAGCTGACCTGCCCTGCTGTGTATTTAAATGAGAACTATCGTAAGGAATTGACAGAATAATATATTCAGCATCCTAATATATAACTAAAACTTGAGGTTGTATCCAAAACCGTTGGTGGTAAAATATAGTAAGTTCCTAATCTATGGGAGATAGAGTACATTGATAACCTTGAGCTATTAGCCTAAATCGTAGCTGATATAGCCGTGGTTACCGGACGAGGTTAACCCTTCCTCAAGTTAGTATAATTTATCTTTGGTTCTTCGATTTCGTGCATACTTTATAGTTCTGCATGTATTTGGTGGAGGATGATTTTGAGATACACTAATTGGCCTACAGTTGGGCAACAGGTGTGACGGAATGGATGTTTATTTTTTCTCAGAAGCTTCCATTAAGATAGAAACATGATTAATGGACTAAAAGATAAGGCAAGACTTTTACAGTAATTTCAACAGAGTCTCATTTGTAATTGGATGAAAATTCAAAAATAAAATCTGTATGATCAACTATTACAAGCACATAGCCATCAAGCGCACCCATTCTGGATTTTGCGCCTCCGGTTGAGCTCAAGCGAAACTTGGGCGTGACCATACTGGATTTTGTGCCTCATCACCGCTCGGGTACCTATCAGGCATGACCCTCTATCTCCTCTATTATGTTCCTGATTTCTATTTTCTCACATCTATTTAACTTAATTTTGATTATATTAATTTAATTTCTCATAATTACCATATTCTAGGAACCCAAACCTTAGAACTCGGATTCACAACACATTAATACAAAATCATGCACTGAATCAATTATTTTAATTCCAAAAAAAATAAATATTTGGACCATCACACTACTAACATAAATAAATATATTCATAAAATATTACTTCTTTTAAAAGTATATTTCCCTGATATATCTTCTTAATCTATATATATATATATATATATATATATATATATATATAGATAGATAGATAGATAGTTAGAATGCTTTTTATTTTTATTTTTATTTTTATTTTTTTGTATTTGAGAAGTATTTTTTAGCTAGACATTTCGCTCCTTGACTCTCACACGTAGCCCATCTTTCATCCTCAGCGTCAACGACTGTAAATATCTCGGCGTCTTCTCTTTCTCCAACATCTCCACCTTAAATTGCTCGATCAAACACATCACTGTCGCCTTCATTTGAATGTACGCCATTTCCTTCCCCAGACAAATCCTCGGCCCGGCGTGAAACACCGGGTACCGGAACGCGCTCTCTTGCCTACATTTCCCGTTCTCCATCCAGCGCTCAGGCCGAAACATTTCGCAGTCTTTTCCCCATACACTCGCCATCCTCCCCATCGCGTAACTATGGTAGTATATAAACCATCCTTTCTTAATCACCGTCCCATCTGGTAAAACATCGTCCTCCAAACAGGCCTTTATATCAGTCGGTACGGGTGGATACAACCTCAGCGCCTCCGATATCGCTGCATGCATGTAGTTCATCTCGCGCAGTTCATCTATGTCGTACATGTCGCCGGCACGTTTACCTCTCCGAGCCCGAATGGCTTCCGCTTCCAATCGGATGTTGTCGACCACGTTTGGGTGCAATGACAGTTGCCAAAACAGCCAACTTAAGCCTGAAGACGTCGTGTCGCTTCCTGCCAAGATAAAACTCACGGCAACGTCCCGTAAAAGATCCAGCGAATTTTCTCCGGCGCCTATAAATCGAGACAACAGGTCTTCATACCCCTCGGACTTCTCTTCCAGCCTCTTCCGTATGATGCCGTCTACGAAACCGCGGACAATCTGTATCGACTCCCTCAATTTCTTTTCTGATCCGACGTTGAAAAACTTCTTGATATTCCAAACGTACGGGAACCCATCCATGACCCGACCCGTGATGATCGTGCTAGCATCCTGGAATGCGCGCATGAATCCGGACTTGCCCGGCCCGTCGACACCCAAACAGCGTGGGTCGACATTGAATGCCACTTTGCAGACGTTATCAAAGGCAAACCGCTCCAAGACGTCCTGTAAATCCAAGACCCTGCCCGTTTCGGCGGCGGCCTTGAGAAGGGGGACGAGGCGGGTTTGGATTTCATTTCTGACGTTCTCCAAGACGAAGTCCCGGAGAGATCTTCTATTGAAAACATAGCTAGCAATTTTGCGTTGGAGCATCCACTGCGGGCCATCGGCGTTGAATATTCCGCGGCCGAGGAAGTCTTCGAGGGGAATCGTGATCCCTCCTTTTGGGTAGTTGTGGAAGTTGGTTTTGAGGATGTGCTCCACGTTGGAGGGATTAGCGGTGACGACACAGTGGCTGCTGCCGATGCTGTAGAAGATGGCGGTGTTGCCAGGGAGGGAAGACAATACTCCCGTGGTCCATTCCATGAAGCGGTCACGATTGGCCAAGTACTGCGGAATGCTGCCGAAGAATGGGTAGCGTTTGAAGCCATGGTTAGTTTTTCCGGCGACTGTAGCGGTGGTGGGTTTGGTTTTTGATCGAGAGAGGGAATACTGCAGGATGCGGTACAGAGAAAGAAAGAACGAGAGGAGGAGGAAACTTGATAGGAGAAACAAAGCCATGGTTAATGAATTAATGGTTTAAGTGAGAAGAATTCTGATGTGCAGTAGCTGGTTATATAGTAAACCACGCTGCGGATGAGGAGATTTTTGTTGCAGCTGACTTTTTTGATTAAGTGAAAAAAATTGACCTCCTCTGTGTGTATAATTAAGAAGATTTTTTTTCAGATGTTTTATTAAGGTCCGGACTACGGGAGATGTGGGATTAGCTAGGGTATTATAAATTTATTTAAAATGGATAATATATTGAGAAAATATAGATCTAATTTCGAATATTAACTGTAACTTGATATCAACCCTCCTAATATATCATCAATGACTATCTTTTTGTTGGAATTGTGTTGTAAAGTGAGTTATCTTGCATAATTGAGTAAACCGATAATATTCTAACTTATAAATTGAGACATTTTATTATTAAAACTTTTTAACACAACTCAACCAGTTGAAGACACTGAGGGTAGAGAGGCACTGTATCATGGCACGGCCCATTGGATTTAATCCAACAGGCAGGAGATTATCTCCCCTTTTCCTTTTTTTTTTTTTACTTTTTTTTTTATTTTAATTTATTTAACCTCTTTTTTTATATTTATTATTTATATATATTTTAATTATTCTTACTAAATATAAATACATATAAATATTAAATATATAAATAAATTTATTTATAAATTTGATGCATCCCTATACTGAGTTATTATCCGAATAGTGAGCCACTTAATCTTTCATGGTGGGTTGAATTAAAATGAATCTGATCCCCGTTATGTTGAACATGGATCATTCACAATATAACTAACAAATAAAAAATTAAATGATTGGTAAGACTCGTTTCCTAATATATCTTCCGATACTTAAGTCAATAATCTTTTTAAATGAATAAAAAAGATGTGAGGATGTGAAAAACATGTGTGGATGCATGTTTTCTAGGAATTGAGTGTTAGGACCCGTTCAGCTAGGAAGCAGCTTACGAATGAAGGATTGGGCTTCGATACGTGTGCCTGATCAAGCGGCGACTTAGAGATGTGTCTGTTCGAGGGACGGCTTAGAGGTGCATTCATCTAAATGGCATCTTATGAATCGAGAACTAGGCTTCCGATTGGTGCGCTCAGTTAGGAGGTCGCTTAGAGGTAACTCATCTGAGTTGCGGCTTGAAAGTGCATTGGGCTAAGAGACAGCTTAGAGATGCATCTGTTTGAGGGGCAGCTTAGAGGAATGGAGGACTGCATTCCTACTTAGGGCATTCGGTTAGAGGGCAGATTAGAGATGGAGGACTTCACTCCTACTGAATATGTTTGGTGTGACGGAACGAATTTTTTTTTTATTCCGTCATTTGTAACACAATTGAAAACCCAAACTAAACCAGTTGGGTGCAACACAGGATCGCAGATACCATCTAGGACCCATATACTTTTAACCATAATAAGAATAGTTGAAGTTATTCTAACACTGGCGGAAGCATTCATATTCATTCCAAAATATTTATTTCCGAGTACATAGCAAAAAACGTTCAATCATAGAAGTTCATCAAATCATTACAATAATATTTCTCCAAACTAAGCTTCCGGGGGCTTTAATACTTCAGACAAGCTCTAATCACTCCAACTTGTCAGGCGCAAGCTCTAAAACTTTATCTGTGAGGGGAAAAATATAAAACAATGAGTCGACGCCCAGTAAGGTACATGCACATGGGTAGTAAAACGATGATGCTGAACGATCATTTAACTATGCATAAACAGAACGGTGAATCAGAATGTAGTCCAAGAAATAGAGAAAACATACCTTGACAGTACTATACTTCAAAATCGGTAATCGGTACAGTGAACGGTAAACAGTAACACAACATATCGGTAATCGGTACGATAAACGGTGAACAGTACATATCACGTCGGTAAACAGTCTTTCATATTCGATAATCGGTACTTCATATTCAAAAATCGGTACGGTAACATAACATATCAATAAAACAGTAAACGGTACTTCATATCGTTTCGGTACAGACCCTGTCGGTATTCCCTACTAGCTGAGGGGGCGAATAATCGAAGATAGATTGTGTTTACTCCACACAATCTAAGGCCGGTAATTGTTATGTGGGTATCCCATTTCACGGAATCGGTACGGTATGCCACCCGAAGGTAGACCGGTAACGGTATCCCTTACAGGATCGGTACGGTGTGCCACCCGAAGGTAGGCTGGTAACAGAAGTATCCCATCTCGAGGGATCAGAACAGAGAGCCTCTCGAAGGCAGGCCGGTAACAGAAGTATCTCATCTCGAGGGATCAGAACAGAGTGCCACCCGAGGGAGGCCGATAACAAAAGTATCCCATCTGGTGGAATCGATACGGTATGCCACCCGAAGGTAGGCCGGTAACGGTAGTTCCCTCTGTCCATTACGCCCCGAGGGTAGGGCAGACCACAAATAACTCCATTGACAGAGTTATCCTCGATTACCACCGAAAAGTCCTAAGGCATGCCGAGAACCTATCCGGACTATAGTCAGTCCCGGGTCTTAAAATAACTGTAATAGAAACCATTTCTTTACCGAAAATCCCTTTTGAAATCATACTTTCATAATATATCTTCAGCTATCTTTAAGGTCGGTACATGGCTTATACTTGGGCCGGTTAGATTTTATTCAGGGAAGGGCCGGAGCTCTTTTCTCGTTTGGGGAGCCGGTCTCATTTTCAGCGAAGTTCTTTTTCAAAATGCAGGAGTGCTCAAAAGTCGGAGTGCTTTTTAGACGGAGTGCCTTTCACTTAAGGGGACGGAGTGGTTTTTTACTACTGGACGGATGGCCTTTCACTACTGAACGGGCTGCTTCTCGGGATGGAGTGCTTTACTTTTACAGGGACGGAGTTATTTTTCTCTGAAGCCGGAGCTCATTTTCAATACAAAGCTGTAGTTTATTTTAGATCGAGGCCAGAGTTCATTTTTCAGTACAAAATCGGAGTTCAGTTTCCTTAAGGGGCGGAGTTCGTTAAAAACCGAAGTTCATTTTTCTTCAAGGGACGGAGTCCATCTTATTAGTACAAGGCCAGAGTTAAAAAAAAAAAAGTCGGAGTGCATTTCGGGCGGACCTCTTTTCAGACGGAGTGCTTATTACTCAAAAGGGACGGAGTTCATTTTCTCTAAGGACGGAGCTCGTTTTCTCGAATGACAGAGCTCGTTTTCTCAAAGGACGGAGCTCTTTTAGATGGCGTACTTTCAAAAGGACGGAGCTCTTTTCTTTGGACGGAGTACTTTCAAAAGAATGGAGCTCTCTTTTGGACGGAGTACTATACTTTCACAGGGACGGAGCTCTTTTTTTTGGACGGAGTTCTTTCAGAAGGAAGGAGTTTTCTTTTGGACGGAGTGCCTTTCCTTTAAAATCGGAGTTCGTTTTCTTCTTAAGGCCGGATTTCTTTCTTTCATAAAGACGGAGTGGGTAAACTCAAAAGCCAGAGTTCGTTTCTCTTAGAGGACGGAGTTCATTAAAGCCGAAGTTCATTTCTTTTAAAGGACGGAGTTCATTAAAGCCGGACTTCATTTTTATTTCGGAATCGGGATTCACTTCTAACACAAGCCGGAGTTCTCTTTTATCAAAACCGAGTTCATTTTCAGTTCGGAGTCCATTAAAAGCCGGAGTTCATTTCACATTAAGGCCGGAGTTTATTTTAAGGTCGGAGTTCTTTTTCCAACAAAAGGACGGAGTTCTTTTTACAAAGGACGGAGTGCTTTTCATTAACAGGACGGAGTGCTTTTTACTCAAAGGACGAAGCTTATTTTCTCAAAGCCGGAGTTCATTTTCAGTTTCAGTTCAAAATCAGAATACAAGCCAGAGTTCATTTTCAATTTCAATTCAAAGTCAGAATACAAGCCGGAGTTCATTTTCTCTCAAGGGATGGAGTTCATCTTCCTAATACAAGGCCGGAGTTCAATTTACATTCGGGCCGGATTGCTTTTGGGACGGAGTGCCTTTTTACTGAAAGCCAGAGTATATTTAAAAACCGAAGTTCATTTTACATTGCAGAAGGTGGATATTCAATGCAGAAAATAGAAATTTAAAAACAGACTACACTAAAACATGAGCTTAAAAGCAGAGCAGAGTACACTTGCAATATAGTTAAAGCATGAACTTAAAATAGCATCCGAAGTAACTTGCAATAAATCATGAATTTAGAAATAGAGCAGAATACACTTGCAATGAACTTAAAAACGGCGTCCGAGGTACACTTGCCTGACGGGCTGTCTCAAAATTCTTCCCTCCTTGCCAGACAGTCGGTTTTTACCGTCTTGGAGCTCTCTCCTTCACTCCCTTCTTCCTTACTGCTTGCCCGGTTCCCTCGTTTTTCCATCAACCATCGCTGGTTTATATAGAGGAGGGAGTAGGTGGGGTAAGTTACTTACCCCCGTACTTATTTGCAGACGGTAGGTGGAGTAACTAGATTAGTTTACCTACTCCTATTTTGTCGCCGCCTAGTTGGATTCTAACTGAAGTCTACTTTTGTCTTTAGTTCTATTTATTTATTCCGGCCAATCGCTCCTTACTTATTGCTAATGCTGCCGGTCGACTCTCTAATTCTGGTCAACATCTTCAAATCCGATCAACCCTTCCAGTCCGGTCAATATCTTCTTCAATTCCGGTTAACGCCCTCAAATCAAGCCAATTTCTTCAAATCTGGTCAACATCTCCAATTTCGATCAACTTCCTCTTATTATTCACTTCGTCTATCACATTCTCATCAACTTCAGATTTTATTCTTCTTGCACCCATAATTCTACTCCGGCTTTACCAACACACAAGCCGGACTTGATTTCAGTTTAAGTGAAAAGCCGGACTGCTTTTACACTAAGGGAGGACGGACTTCTTTTACGCTAAGAGAAGACGGACTTCTTTTTCTTTACACAAAGACCACTCCGGTCGTCAGGCCACTTCGGTTTCATCAACACACAAAACCACTCCGGACTTCAAGGCCACTTCGGCCTCTCTTCACACAATTCACTCCGGTCCTTAAATCACTCCGGCATCATGGGACACAAAATCATTCCTCCTTTCATGAATCACTCCGGCCTAATGGAATCACTCCAAATTTCATCCTTATCACAATACTCTAGTATTAAGTTGGGATATTTTCTTCCGATTTTTAGGCTTTTTGATTTTGGGATCTCACATTTGGTCAAGGGATGGCTTAGAGAGATAGAAGAATATTCTCCTGTTGAGTGCAACCGACCAGGGGCGGTTTAGAGAAATGGAGGAATTTGCTCCTGTTGAGTGAGCCTGACAAGGGAGCAACTTAGAGAGATGAAGGATTTAGCTCCTACTGAGCATGCTTGGTCAAGGGACAACTTAGAAAAATAGAGAACTCAGCTCCTGCTGAGTGCACCCGATTAAGAGGTGGCTTGAGAGATGGAGGGTATCGTGAGGAAGCAGCAAGTAAGAAAAGGGGAGTGATCACTCGCGGAGTGGTAGCTTTAAGACTGATCGTCGCATGTCCTAGGTCATCTCTCTCGTTCTTTATTTTTGCAAGCTTGGAGATAGTTTTCTTTTTGCGTTTTTTGAGCCCCTCTTTTTTCCTCCCTCTCTCTTCTCATTCCTGCGGGGAAAAGGAGGTATTTGTAGGGAAAATTTTGGATATCGGCTAACTAAACTTTCCTTCTTGAGGAGCGTCGTGATTGGTGCCTTCCTCTATAGCGCGTGATCATGCACTAAATATTTGCTAAGCTGTTGTTACTGCTTTGAGAGTCATGCATTGGCAAGAGCTCATGGGTTTGTTGGCCAAGATATTGAGTTGGGACTGGTTAGCTGGCAATACTGACAGCACACTTATGGGCTGTGTAATATCCTAAAGTTTTATTCGATTTAATTAGAATTATTTATTATTTTTTGGGTAATATGAATGTGATAAAAATTAATTAAATATTATGATATTTTAAAAAATGATCAAAATTGTGGAGTGGCACCCGTAGCTCTTTCGTATTGTTATTGGAGTATCGATTTAAATTTTAAAATAAAAGAAAAGCAAAAAATAGAATATATATATATATATATATAATATATAAATATACATGTAAGTAAAAAAAGGAATAAAAAAAAAAAAGGTATCAGGGAGGAGAGAGGGAGACCGGCACAGGCTACCACCGCCACCCCCTCCAGAGGTCCTGATGCTGGGAATGGAAGCCGGTAAATCCCTCTTCATGGTGTTACCCTCCATTTTATGCATCTGTGTGAATAGAGAGAGGAATCACAAACCGAAGCAAAAATGGCCGCTGTCTGTTCGCCACCATTGCCAGAGAAAATCGATAGAATCGAGGTAAGTAAATCCTTCCATTCTCTTTGTGAATATTGCTTTTAGGATTGTGTGTACTGATTTTTGGAGAAATCGAATAAATCGAGAGAAAATGGGGTGAGAGGTGGCGCATGCGGGTGAAGGTTTGCGTGGAGGAGAGAGAAATGACAACGATGTGCGGCGAGAGTAGCACTGTGCGGTTGGGTCATCATTGGCAATAGCACACGAAGGAGGCCATGTGCTGGTGGTCGGGGACGGCGTGTAGTGACGGTCGTGCAAGAGAGGGAGAAAATGGCACAAAGGAGAGGCGGTAGAGTAGTCGCATCGGCGTCGGTGAGGTGACGTCGGGAAAGCTAGCGATGACCATATGCGGTGGTGGTAGGTTGGCACGGCGGTGTTAAGCAACGGCAGTAGCGGTAAAAGCCCCGCAAAGGAGAGAGAAAGGGACAAAGCTACGGTTGATGCACTAGTAGAGATAGAAGCGCCCGATTCAGGTATTTCGAGACATCCCTTCTCTGGATCTGTAAAGTATAAAGTTGAGGCAAATATCATCTAGACCTATATTTGGTCTGATTTCGTGTCCAATAATATTTGACTACTATTTGAAGATTTTACTAACATATATGTTATTTTTATACACCAATCTATTTATTCTATACATGCATGTGTATTTTACCAATTATTCAGTGATTTTACACTGGTATTTGATATTTGAGGATTAAATATATCATGAATTACATGTTATTTTTCAATATTTGGTTCCTATTTTATATCGGCAAATATATCCAAAGTTTCTACATAATTAGAATTGAGAATTATGAGTTATGGTCTATTTATATTAAAATCATGATTATCCGTATATTTTCTTTTTTATAAAAAAGTATCTGTTCAAATCTAAGACTTAAATCCATATGAATATAAAAATATATATCTGTACAAACTCAAAGGAATATGAAATATGTATTTATATTCTAAAAAATATAAAATTATAAATCTGTATCAAGAAATTAAAACTCTGCAATCTGTTATTTATTTTGATATTTTCTCCCAGAGTGAGAAAATCAAGGAAAAGGGACGGTGAATATTTATTTAAAGTTTCCAATATGAAATATAAAAAGAAATCAAGATATTGGATCAAGAATTTTTATTTCAGAGAATAGTATTTCCTTACATACCTTAGGATATTATAGTATAGATTATTGTCTGAATATATACTGCTATGTGATTTAGGCCTTGTCTATTGGGAAATAATAGGTATCACCATCCTACTCTCAAGATTTATATAAGAAGGTTATGGTCTTTATTTGTGTGGACTAAATACAATCCAAACATCGATTAAACGCTTCATTAGCTAATAAGGCCTACTAGCCCTGATCCCTAAACAATGAAAGAATTTCTACATATTTTAAAACCTAAAGGAATCAGATATAAGATGTAAAAATATTAAATGTGTTCCAAAAATACCATTTGATCATATTTTATGTTATATATGCATTATGATCCTATTTCATTTTTTGATTTATTTTAAAGTATACTTTATTTATGTTCATACCTTACTAAATATCTGGCTCACTTTCTTACTATTTTTACTAACTTTCAGATGAATAGGAGATACAAGAGTTCTTGTCCAGCAAGCTAGATCAAAATTCGGAAGAGTTTAAGCTTGTTGGTTCTAATGTTCAGGTATTGTTGTATTTGGATAGGTTTAAATCGTTTTGCTTATTGTAGATTAGTTAGTTTGGTTTTCGGACATAATTTTTTATGTATTATGGATTTTCAGGTAATTATTAGCTCATGTGGTATTTTATGATGTCCGAAATTGCCAGTGTTATGTTTGATCATGGACAAAATTATTATTTTATACTGGATTATTTTGTGAAAATGAAATAAGATGTTTCACATTGTGCAGGTTCAAAAAAGTTTGTCAGGAATGTATTTTCACTTCTGCGATATTGTTAGATATAGATGTATATGTTAGATTCATATTTTTGTAAGCATCTTTCCTTATTAAAGGTCCAATATCATATTTTTGGGTCAATGTTAAAGCCACCAATGTTGTGGCATAATTTTGGATCCTATACATGTTTGATTTATATCCATATATATGGTGGTTCATTGTGATTTGCATTTAGTTATTGACGGACATTATGTTCAGGTGGTGTTTAGTTATCATGTCTATCATACGTGGTATCAGAGAAGTTATAGGGAGATGCCTTAAGGTTTAAATTTGGTTAATCTTGATTCGATGCCTAAGTTGATTGATTTTGGATTAAAGTTTAGGTTTGATTTATTCTAAATTGAGGTTTTGAGTCGATTAACTTTCTAAGATAGGATGATCTAACCCGATTATCAATATTTTGTTGGTAGAATTAAGAGATGGCAGGATGCGGAAGCCATAATGGACTAAGTACTCGCCTAGAGCCAATTCTAGTGTTTAGATTGGGTCTGTAAATGTAAGTCGGTTGAAAGTCTATGATTAGAATTACTCCACCTATGGTTTAGAATTAGCAGTTGAGGTCTTTACTTTGAGAATTTAGAGATATTAATTATATGAAGATTGTTATGGTTGAATTTGATTATAGAGGTTTAAGAAAATTATTTTGCAAAGAGGGAGTTTGTGATCGGCCAGCCAAATTTCACCGTATGCGGCCGCCTGTTGATCGGAACCGATCATATACTCTGGTTAAAAAGGTGGACTTAAAATTTTTCTTTTCTTTTATATGTACTTTACATTGCGTGCACAGGATCGCGTAAGGCCCAACTTCGTGAGTTGGTAGCCAGGGGGTCATGGTTTCTCTCTTGACCGGCCAAGACGAGGTCAGTCGGACATGAAGGTCCCAAAAATAAATTGAGATTCCACTAGAAATCAAAAATCACTCAAACCATAACAGCGTACGGAAGCATACTAATATTCATTAGCTTTTAACAACAAAGGTAATTTACAAATCCTTCCCAAAATATCAAAAGCGAAAACATAAATTTTGCTTCTTTGCTGCTTAAATTCCGGCCAGCTATCCTACCTATCTAGTCCATCAGACCTCATTATTTTTCATCTGGCATAAACTCGTCATCATCATCATCATCTGAAAAAATGAAGGGGTGAGCCCAGCAAGGTACTCATGCATAAATCATGCACAGTCATGAATAATGAGGTAAATAGACAAAATACAATAGAGGCGTATATGCATATAGTTACATAAAATATGGCCGGAGTCGATGCAAACAGATTCCAAGGTCATTTTCATGCAATTTGATTTCCAAAAACATGCTTCTTCTTCCAAATTCATTTCCGTCAAAAACTGGCTACATTTAAGGTCTGCAACTCTCGACCATCATATCTCAATAATGGCTACATTTAAGGTTTGCAATCTCGACCCTCTGAATCATCAAATTCCATAATGCTACATTTAAGGTCTATAGTCATGACCAAAATAAAATGGCTACATTTAAGGTCTGCAGCTTTCGACCATCAATCTCAATAACGGCTACATTTAAGGCCTGCAGTTACTCGGCCATTAAATACTTAGTTTCGCAAATCATGCTTTTTCAAGAATTAAAGTCAAATATGCAATTAACCGGACACCATGAGGTCTTTCCTTCAATGTCTTAAAACCGGGAGCCATTTTCATCAGAATGCCGGAGGTCTCTTATCATAAGGGTGGAGGTCTTATTCATCAAAAGCCGGAGGTCATTTTACACATATAATAACTAAACATCTTAAAACATGGCCAGACTTCATGCAATTAAGTAAAACGTCCAAACATAATGAAATAACAAATAACTAGTCGTCATCTAAATTATGCAATAATCATGAAATAACTGAACATCATTAGGAAACATGAACTTAAAACAAGGAGTACGTTTGTATTAAACACATGATTAAAAAAAAGGTGAGTACTCTTACCTGAATCTCCTAACGTAGAGCCGTGTGAAATTCTTTCTTGGTTCTTCCACTAGAAAGCTTAGCCAAGAGCTTTCCCTCAATGTTTCCTTAAATTCTCTTGTCCTGTATTTATAGACCTCTGGTTTGATGGTAGTAGGTAGGGCAGGTCAACCACTCGTAGGTAGTTGAAAGTCAATTACTTACCTAGGCATGGTCATCCTGACCTCAATCATAATTAGTCATCACATCAAGAAATCGGGCGGTCAACTCTCCCTTATGTTTCCGATCAACTGCCGTTGATCGGTTTAATTTCCCCCATTTTCTATCACATATCGCCTCCGGAGACGGCGATCAGCGTCTCTGGTATTGTCTCCCTCAATGGCCTTCGGAAATTACCGTCTTTCGAAAACAAGGCCTCCAGAAAGGCCTCCAGGAAAGACTCCTTAATTGTCTCCGGAATGGCCTCCGGAAGAACGTCTCCCTTTACTGCCTCCGAAGATCATCTTCATCGCCTCTAGAAGCCTCTTCCTTAACCGTCTCCGGAGATAAAGGTCTCCGGAACTTCAACCTCTAAACTTCAATATCTCCGAAGATCAAGGTCTCCGGAAACTTCACATATGGCCTCCGAAAATAGTCTCTGGAAAGTTCTTTAATTGCTTTTGGAAGTTTTATCGTCTCCAGAGATTAAGATCTTCAGAAGTTTAGCCTTTAATAACAATGTCTTCGAAGATCAAGGTCTCCGAAAATTTTAGCCTCTAAACTTTAGCATTTCCTGAGGTCAAGGTCTCCGGAAACTTTATTCTCAAATCTCCAAATGTCACTCGTCTCCAAACTTCAATCGTCTCTGGAGATCAAGGTCTCCGGAAACTTCACATATGGCCTTCGGAAATCTCCTCCGAAAGCCTATCAAAGACCTCCAGAAAAGTGGTCTCCGGAGATCATCACAAGGTCTCCGGAAAAGTGGTCTCTGGAGTCCTGCCAAAGGTCTTCTCTTATCTTTCGGAGATCAAGGTCTCTGAAAATCATTGTTTCTTCTTATCTTCTTCTTCTTCTTCTTCTTCTTCTTCCGAAGGTCACGACCTCCAAAAATTCCCCAACTTTCTGCCTTCATCACTTCCGGTCAACGTGGCGTTGACCGGATTAATTTCCCCTTATATTTTCCGGTCAACGCCTAAACTCCTTCACTCCTTCATCTTAGCCGGTCAACGGGCGTTGACCGGATAATCTTCCTTTCACTCCATCTTTGCCGGTCAACTGAAGTTGACCGGATAAATTTCCTTTCACTTCTTGATTATTTTAACTTAACGACTGAAACTTTCTATGTTTTAGAATCTGAGCCGTTATAATCTCCTCTACTTATAGAAATTTCAACCTCAAAATTTAACGATCCTTAGCCTGTCGTTTGCCAGACTCCACCTCATGCTTGCTACTTAGATTAAGTCTTTTACTGCTACTTTAAGATGCAAAAGGGTGAGAAGAAGTTAAATATCCAGAAGGTACCTTTAATCATGCTCGATGACATTTTGGTATTCTGAACTGTCACTGCAAAGGCTTTAGATGGAACAGTGGGCTTTTTCATATCCGGCTTTCTAAGCGCGGGGCAATCCTTGACTCAGTGACCCTGCTGACCACAGTTAAAACAAGTCCCCGTTAGCTTAAAACAAGTTTTTCCTAAGTGCTTTCCTCTGCAATGGGTGCAATTTTCTGTAGACGCTTGGAAACTGAATGCTGGCTCTATTTCGGTGCTACTCTTCTCTTGATCCGATACTCTCCCCTTTTTAGATGGCCCTAAGGATCCTAGACTGGTTCCCTCACTAAGACTCCTCCGACTAACAATCCTCTTTTTGAAAAATTCTTCATTCTCAATTTTCTTCTCGTAAATGATGGCCTATCTAATACCTCTCCATATGTAAGTAACTTCAATGTGGATAAGTGTTTTCTAATATCGTCCCTTAGACCTGTAAGAAATCTTCTAGCCTTTCTTTCTTCATCCTTCACCATATAGGGAGCATATCTATGTAGCTCTGAAAATTTCGCATCATACTTGGCTATGGTACGAGTGCCTTGTCTTAATCGTAAGAACTCATCTTCCTTCTGCCCCCAAAGACTGGCAGGAAAATATTTCTCTAAAAATGCCACCTCGAACATACCCCAGGTAATTTCAATCTCTGGCATCCCAAACACTCTTTTCTACATCTCCTACCAGTGATGAGCCTCTCTTATTAACTTATAAGACGCAAATAGAACTCTATCATCGGCCAGACATTTAATCACTGCAAACACCTTCTTTATTCGTTGGATCCAAGTTTCTGCTTTTAATTGGTCTAGTTCCCCTAGAAACTTTGGAACTCACTCATTAGTGAAGCGATCATACACAAACGTCCTCTCATTGATGGGAGCTCGGACCGAAACAGGGGCCTGATTTTGTTGTCCCATGGTTTCTATGAAAGTGGTCATCCTTTCTAGTAGGCTCAAGTACCTCTCCTCCCGATCTTGAGAATTACTACTACTACTAGTCGTTCGTTTTCCCATGCTTTCCATTCTCCAACCAGCGCCTCGACTTCTGAAACCAAGACAATTCGGTTAGATCAAAATTTGGGCTCTAAAATTTATTAGGACATGACGTTCTCCTAGACACCACATTCTGGTTTTTGCTTAGCGTCAGCCTACTGGCTGGACCAGAACAGTTAAGCCTAAATCATTGAGACTTGTTTCCTTCACCCATCGATTGATTCATCTTAACCTATCCTAAGCTTCCGCATAGATTTAGATCAACATCTAAGGCATCTCATATTTCTCTAATACCAACTGTGATGGGGCGGCCACATTCCATCACATGTGGCCGCCCGTCGATCAGAACCAATTATATACTCTGGTTAAAAAGGTGAATTTAAAATTTTTCTTTTCTTTTATATGTACTTTATATCGCGTGCATAGGATCGCGTAAGGCCCAACTTCATGAGTTGGCGGACAGGGGGTCGTGGTTTGTCTCTTGACTGGCCAAGACGAGGTTGGTCGAACATGAAGGTCCCGAAAATAAATTGAGATGCCACTAGAAATCACAAATCACTTAAACCATAACAGCGTACGGAAGCATACTAATATTCATTAGCTTTTAACAACAGAAGTAATTTACAAATCCTTCCCAAAATATCAAAAGCAAAAACATCAATTTTGCTTCTTTGCTACTTAAATTCCGGCCAGCTATCCTGCCTATCTAGTCCATCGGACCTCATTCTTTTTTGTATGGCATAAACTCGTCATCATCATCATCATCTGAAAAAAATGAAGGGGTGAGCTAGAGAGCCTAGCAAGGTACTCATGGATAAATCATACATAGTCATGAATAGTGAGGCAAATAGACAAAATACAATAGAGGCGTATATACATGCAGTTTCATAAAACATGGCCGGAGTCGATGCAAACAAATTTCAAGGTCATTCTCATGCAATTTGATTTCCAAAAATATGCTTCTGCTTCCAAATTCATTTCCGTAAAAAACCAGCTACATTTAAGGTCTGCAACTCTCGACCATCATATCTTAATAACGGATACATTTAAGGTCTGTAGTCTCGACCCTCTGAATCATCAAATTCCATAACGTTACATTTAAGGTCCGTAGTCATGATCAAAATCAAACGGCTACATTTAAGGTCTGCAGCTCTCGACCATCATATCTCAATAACAGCTACATTTAAGGCCTGCAGCTACTCGGCCATCAAATACTTAGTTTCGTAAATCATGTTTTTTCAAGAATCAAAGTCAAATATGCAATTAACTGGACACCATGAGGTCTTTCCTTCATTGTCTTAAAATCGGGAGTCGTTTTCATCAAAATGTTGGAGGTCTCTTATCATAAGGGCGGAGGTCTTATTCATCAAAAGTCGGAGGTCATTTTACACATGCAATAACTGAACATCTGAAAACATGGCTAGACTTCATGCAATTAAGTAAAACGTCCAAACATCATAAAATAACAAATAACAAAGATCTTATCTTCTTCTTCTTCTTCTTCTTCTTCTTCTTCTTCCGGAGGTTATGGCCTCCAAAAATTCTCCAACTTTCCGCCTTCATCACTTCCGGTCAACGTGGCATTGACCGGATTAATTTTCCCTTACATTTTTCAATCAACGCCTAAACTCCTTCACTCCTTCATCTTAGCCGGTCAACAGGCGTTGACCGGATAATCTTCCTTTCACTCCATCTTTGCCGATTAATGCCAAGAAATTTCCTTTCACTCCTTGATTATTTTAACTTAATGATTGAAACTTTCCATGTTTTAGAATCTAGGCCGTTACAGAGTTGATCTTGCCGTAGTATAAACAAGAGGATTTACTTAAGGACCGTAATGGTGAGTTTCTGTGTCAATCAGGAAAATTCGATCAAGTGGTAGCATAGGTTAGTGAGATTGTTGAAGGATTATGCTTATAAAATGTATTATCAACCAAGAAGATGAATATTATTACTAATGTTTTGAGTCAAAAGTCTTCGAATTTGATGTGTCTTTGATGTTTTATGAGAGATGTTGAATAGAATAAAGAGCTGCTCTATGTGATTGCTCTCAAGAGGATCGAGAAAAGTGTTGTTGTGTCTCCAGGTGTAGTTTGTAATTTTGAATGAAATGTATTTGGGTGATGAGTTATAGTTGATGGACGCTTCGTGCTTGAGGGAGTTGTCCAAGTTCTGGGTAGTGAATTGCAGGCAAATCTTAATGTTCAAGTAAGTAAGATATTTTGCTTTTGGAAAAAGATTTGTATTCTGAATATTGAGGTTATGAATTATAAATGAGAAGCCTCCATGGATTTTGATTTCGGGGTTGTCGAGGACCTTGAGAAATATGAATATGGTTTGGGTATTGTGGATTGGGTATTTATGGATTGACCCATTTATTGCCAATTCGGATGATGTATTGAATGAATTAAGTTGGCTTGCTCATATACCAACGAGATGATGAGATCGCAAAATATTTTGATTTTGAGGTTTCAAAGATGATTTGAGGTATGTGCTGAAATTTTTGATAAGTTCACTTGAGACATTAGGCGCCAAGTTAAAATTTGATATGGTAATAATTTGTAATTAGATGATCAATCAGAGTGGCACAGCGAAAGTTTGTGGGCCATAGTCAACAGTCACAAGATTTGATCTAAAGTTTGAAGTAAGAGATTAGATTTGTAGTCCAATTGGAGATTCAAGAAGTGTAATCATCTAGAAGTATTTTGAAAAGAAGAATTTTAAGTTTCGGGGGCAAATGATAGATTGAGATTCTTTAGGCCATTTGAGGATATTTAGAGAATCGGATAGATAACCTATGAATTGGCATTACCCCGAGTTTGCTAGATCGCTATGATGCGTTTTATATAGGTATGTTGAGAAGATATGTAAGTGATCTTTCGTATGTGATTAAGTGTGAGTTATTGCTAATTTTGAGGAGGTGTTTTATGCTGAGATTTCGACTCAGATTTTGAAATAGAAAAGATTAGATATTGTGGATCATATTATCAAAGAAATAATTTGGTTGAGGTTATATTTAGAAGAATTATCTTATTTGTTCGAGAATTGATGTGCATAAATTTCGATGACGAAATTTTCATAAGAGGAGGAGAATGTAATATCCCAAATTTTTATCTAATTTAATTAGGATAATTTATTATTTTTTGGGTAATATGGGTGTGATAAAAATTAATTAAATATTCTGAGATTTTGATGAATGATCGGAATTATAGAGTAGCACCCAAAGTATGTCCGTACTGTTGTCTGAGGACCGATTTAGATTTTAAAATTAAAAAAAATAAAAATAGAAAATAATAATAATATATATAAGTAAAAGAAAAAAGGGAAAAAAAAGGAGAAAACGGCTATTAGGAGGGTTTCGAGGAGAGAGAAAAAAAAGAGGGGAGAAGAGAGGAGAGGGAGGGAAACTGGTGCAGGCTGCTGCCACCGCGGCAAAAGGTCCTGACGCCAAGAATGGAAACCGGGGAAGCCCTCTTCGTGGTGGTACCCTCCATTTTATGCATCAGTATGAATTGAGAGAGGAATCGTGAATCGAAGCAAAAAGGGCCACCGTCCGTTCACCATCGTTACCGAAAGAAATTGGTAGAATTGAGGCAAGTAAATCCTTCCATTATGTTTATGGATATTAATTTTGGAGCTGCATGTACCGATTTTGGAAGAAATCGGGTGAATCACGAGAAAATGGGAGAGAGAGGCGGCATACACGGTGAAGGTTGCGTAGAGGAGAGAGAAACGACGACGACGTGTGGAGAGAGCGATGTTGTGTGGTTGGGTCATCGACAACAGCGGCACACAGAGGAGGCCGTGCGTTGGTGGTCGGCGACAGCATGCAGCGAGGGTTGCACAAGAGAGAAAATGGCGCAAAGGAGAGATGTGAGGTTCCGGTTCCAAAACGTCATAATTAGAAGGTAATTAACATGATAATAATCAAAATTAGACTTAAAATGTGAGAAAAATTAAGATAGGAAGCAAAATAGAGGGATTTGCGCTCAGCGCCTGATGACCACCAGAGGCGCCACTTAGATGCAATAACAGAACCTCTGTGAGATCCCGATCCCAAAATATGATAATTATGGAATAATCATATGGATGAAAATCATGTTTAGACTTAAATATAGTGAAAAAATTTGATATCGAAGCAAAATGATAAGAAATGGGCAAAAAGTCTACGCTTGATGGTCGCTCGAGTGGCCATCGAGTGCAAAAATGCTCAAGTGGTGCTCGAGGGTTTGCTCGAGGCAAGGCAGGAGCGGTGTATGGGTACAAGGAGGGCACTCGAGCGCCCCATCAAGTGCGATTTTGTTAAATGGGAGAGCTCGAGCGCCCCAACTGATATAAAATTACCGTACGTGTTTCTTCATCCATTTTTCGGCATTCCATGGGGAGAGAAGCGGGAGAGAAGAGGAAAAGGGAAGAGAAGATGAAGAATCTGGCCGTTCCACTCCGATTTGGGTAAAAATAACGGTAGATCGGGTTAAGACAAGTATACCTCGGACGTTATCTTTTATTTTTACTGTTTTTCTGTATCTCTAAATTAATATTTATACTCAAAATCCATGATTCTACATGTTTACTGTAAATAGAGTATATTTCTTCTGATTAATCAAACAGATTTCATGTTTACTGACATGTACTGTAATATTTACCTCCAATTTTATGTGTAAATCTGCATTTGGTGTTCGTTTATTGTCTGGAATTGTTTGGCAAAACCTAAGCACGAAAATGAAGGGATTTAACGGTTTTAATCCATAATTTCTGCTATTGAAAGTTAATTTGTAACATGATAATATCCAAAATATGATTTATATCTGAAAAATTTACACAAATTTATACCGTTAAATTTCTAATGATTTCTGAAGCAAATCTAAAGGGTTATAAACTATTACTGTATATCCTAAAGCTAACTGAAGAGTTACTATAAAACTCTGACTGACTTCTGAAGCTGAAAAGGTTTTCAATTAAGAAATAAGAAGAGAAATGTTTCTGATACTGCTAATTAGGACTCAAGACTGAAATACAATCAGGTTAGGTTCTCCAACATGCCTTAGAACTTTACAATGGTAATCGAGGATAATTATCGAACCATCGAATTGAAATGTATACCATCAAACTATCGATTTTTTATTGTGTAGATTGAATACAATCTGTCCTCGATTATTTGCCTCCTCTGCTAGTAGGGTTTACTGGTTGAATCCTTTACTGATAGAAAAAGAAGATTTCTAGAATTTCATAGATTTAATATCAGTTTCTGATTTTTAACTTTCGCTATACTATTTTATGATTTTCAAAACTTGATTTTACTGGTCTATGCTTTCTCTATTTTCATGCATATTTCTACTATTGCCATGATGGAATACTTATATGTTTCTACGCATCTACATTTATGTTCTGCTAATATTTTTATAATCACTATTTTAATGCATTTATGCTTTATTCCTATTTCCATAACGCCACTATTCTTCTGATTATCGTGATTTTTGCTCTAGTATATTTATATTTTAGAGGAAAACATAAATTATGATTATTGAGACCTGTTTACATGAATGCTTATGTTCTTCTCATATCATCGTGGTTTTCTATCTTAATGAATATATGTCCTGCATAAAAGCATTATATTCTACATATTTTGGTACCTTGCTGGATTTCGGCTCATTATTTGCTATTTTTTCCCTCTAGATAAGGCTATAGAGATGATACTGAATGATCAAGCATAGTAAGAGATTAGCAAGGAAGGTTCTAAAGTCTCGATGAAGTCTTAAAAATTATCTTGAAGTATTTTAAAAGGTCTGATAGTTCTGTATATTTCATAGAGTCTTGTAAAAAAAATTATGTATAAATAATTGTAGCATGTTTTGTCAACTATTAGAACTATATTTTTACTTTTGCAGATTATATCTTAGGCATAGTTACTTCCGCTATATATTTTCTGGTTTTATACAAGTCTTAGATGACATCTCTAGTCTGAGTTTGGTATAGTAGATAGGATAGTTGATCTAATATCATGGATGACATTTGAGACCCTATGAATGCATGTTGTAGGAGAATTGTGGTATTTTGATAGTTATGTGCTTGGACAGGTTATTTTATATAGATTGTATTGTCAGGTTATACATATTCAGGTTGTATATTTGGTCCTGGTCTAAATATAGAGAAAACTCTGCCCAAATTTTTACAGACTGTCAAATTTTCTGCATAAGTTAAACGATTTAAATTTATGGATTCTGTTTTGTATCTGTTTGACGAAGGGTCCTATGAGAATTAGGATCCATTCTGTCATAAAGGATATCAGAGAAAATGAGATGTCTTAGAAATGATCTGAATCGTATTCAGAAGCTTAGGAAACAATTCTGACTGACCGAATTAGTAGGTATCGACATAGAATGATTAGGTTAGATTGAATAAGCCCTAGAAAATCCTTGGTGTTCTAACTTGCATAAGTTAGGATTGATTTGGGCTAGGGTTTAATGATTAAGCTGAATCGAAACAAGTTGAAGGTTTGGATGGAACTGTTTTGAGTTAAGTAAAGATAAGAATGTTCGACTTGTTCAACATTAGGATCAATAATAAGAAAGTAATTAAGATTTCTAATTGTTCAAATAAGGTCTAGTTAGCTAAGGAAAGGTAAGGCTGATAATGGGTCTCTTAATGTCACGCCTCATCTATTAGGATGTTTCTACAAGCATTTGATTTTAAAGGAATCTTTTTCCTTATGTAACATTCTTGGGATGGTTAGAAGATGAAGTTAGCTAATGATGACAAGGTGTTCAAAACAGAATGTGTCCGATGAAAATGTTGGTTTGAGGATATACCAACAAATAGATAAAAATGTAAAGGATCCTGCTTTTGAAGACTAATTATACTTTGAAATTTATGATGGGATTTTGACTAAGCTTGGTAAAAGAATTGAAATGCCAGGTTGTGATAGTGAAGTAAACTAAAATCGAATAATTCAAAATTAAATGAAAAATCAGAGTATGCAGCAGAAGAGTGATAAACCCGTGCATATAATAAGGTTTAAATTAATGTTCAGAGAAAATACTCAATCTTGAGGTTTATTATGAAATGAAATGAGACATTTTGCTTGTTTAAAGTTTAAAATTAAATTATAAAAGTAGTTAATGAAATAGATTGGCCTTCAGATTTAGTGAATTTGGATCTAGAAAGGACGCATCAAACAATAAGGATCAAGGCAAATCTGTTGTTTATGGTTTTCTAGGATACCCAACCTAATTTAGAAAAGAATTGAAGACATTAAGAAGGTTCCCTGATTCTGAAAATTTAAGAATCGTTAAATTTTGAGAATAAAATTTCTATAAGTGGATGAAAGTGTAAGATTTCAATCCCGAAATATGATAATTATGAAATAATTATGTGGATGAAAACTATGTTTAGGCTTAAATATAGTGAAAAAAATTGATACAGAAACAAAATGAGGTGAAATGGGCAAAAAGGTGGCCCTGCACCTGATGCCCTCTCAAACGGCCATCGAGCGCAAAAATACGCAAGTGGCACTCGAGGGCACGCTCAAGACAAGGCGGAAGTGGCGTATGGGTATGAGGAGGGGGCTAGATGGGCACTCGAGTGCCCCATCGAGCACGATTTTGCAAAAAGGGAGTGCTCAAGGACCGCTCAACGGGCGCTCGAGCGCCCTGACTGATATAAAAACACCATACGTGTTTCTTCAGCCATTTTTCTGCATTCCACGGGGAGAGGAGCGGGAGAGGAGGAAAAGGGAAAAGAAGAGGAAGAATCCGGCCATTCCACTCCGATCCGGGTAAAAATAACGATAGATCAAGTTAAGGAAAGTGTATCTCTTACATTATATTTTTATTACTTTTCTATATCTCTAAATTTGTACTTATACTCAAAATCTATGATTCTGCATGTTTACCGTAAATAGAGTATATCACTTCTGATTAATCAGACAAATTTCATATTTACTAACATGTACTGTAATATTTACCTCCAATTTCATGTGTAAATTTGTATTTGGTGTTCGTTTATTGTCCGAACTATTTGAGAAACCCTAAGCATGAAAATGAAGGGATTTAACGGTTTGAATCCATAATTTCTGATATATAAAAGTTAATCTGTACTGTGATAATGTCCAAGATGTGATTTATGTCTGAAAAATTTACACTAATTAATACTGTTCAATTTCTAAGGATTTCTAAAGCAAATCTGATGGGTTACAAACTATTACTGTATATTCAGAAACTAACTAAAGAGTAACTATAAAATTCTAACTGACTTCTGAAGTTGAAAAGGTTTTCAGTTAATAAATAAGAAGAGAAATGTTTCTGATACTATTAATTCGGACTCATGACTGAAATACAGTCAGGTTAGGTTCTCTCGCATGCCTTAGAACTTTACAGTGGCAATCGAGGATAATTATCAAACTATCAAGCCATCAAACTATCGAACTATCGGCCTTTGATTGTGTGAATTGAATACAATCTGTTCTCGATTATTCGCCCTCTCTACTAGTAGAGTCTACTGGGTCAGTCCTTTACTAATAGAAAAAGATGATTTCTAGAATTTCATAGATTTAATATCAGTTTCTGATTTCTAACTTTTGCTATACTGTTTTATGATTTTTGAAACTTAATTTTACTAGTTTATGCTTTCTCTGTTTTCATACACTTTTCTGCTACTGTCATGATGGAATACTTATATGTTTTTATGCATCTACATTTATGTTCTGCTAATGTTTTTATAATCACTATTTTAATGCATTTATGCTTTATTCCTATTTCCATGACGTCACGGTTTTTCTGATTATCATAATTTCTGCTCTAGTATATTTATATTTTTCATGAAAGTATTAATTATGATTATTGATACCTATTTACATGGATGCTTCTGTTCTTCTAATATCATCGTGATTTTCTATCTTAATGAATATATATGTTCTACATGAAAATATTATATTCTATATATTTTAGTACCTTGTTGCGTTTTGACTCACTGTTTACTATTTTTTCCCTCCAGCTATAGAGACGATACTAGATGATCAGACATAGCTAGAGATTAGTAAGGAAGGTTTTGGAATCTCAATAAAGTCTCGAAGCTTATCTTGAAGTACTTTTAGAAATCTGATTGTTCTGCATGTTCCATAGAGTTTTGTAAAAAAAATTATGTAAAAATAATTGTAGCATGTTCTGTAAACTATTAGAACTGTATCTATACTTCCGTAGATTATATCTTCGATATAGTTGCTTTCACTATATGTTTTCTAGTTTTGTACAGGTCCTAGATGGCATTTCTTGTCTAAATTAAGATATAGTAGATAGGATAGTTGATCTAATGCTATGGATAGCATTTGAGATCCTGTGAATGCATATTGTAGGAGAATTATGATATTTTAGATAGTTGTAAGCTTGGACAGGTTATTTTATATGGATTGTATTGTACAGGTTATACATATTCAGGTTGTATATTTGGTCCTGGTCTAAATACAGAGAAAATTCTACCCAAATTTTTACAGACTTCATCGAATTTTCTGCATAAGTTAAATGATTTAAATTTATGAATTCTATTTATATCTATTTGACGAAGGGTCCTTTGAGAATTAGGATTCATTCCGTCACAACCTCGGCACCCGAGGGACGCCTGAGGTGAGCCTTGGGAAGAAATAACATAATGGCGACACTTAATGGCTGCTCGAGCACGGACTCGGGCACGAAAAGAAAAACCCCCACTCTCGATGATTGCTCGAGCATGGGCCCAGGTCCGTTTTCCAGTAGTGTGACGCTTGACTACCGCTCGACTGGCGCCTGAGGCACCAACCGAAGTATATATACGCACGAGGGTTTTGTTTGAGGTATTTTTTTGGCTATTTTATGAATGTTAGAGAGAGAGAGGGCAACGACCAAGAGAGAGAAAGGAGGAGATCGAAGCCTTGGAGTCCAAATTCGTCCAAGAGCTAGTTATAAATGTTGTAGATTGAGTCGAGGCAGGTACTCCCATACACTTTTTTATCTTCTCATTTGATCTTTATTCATTTTTATTGGATATTTTCGTCCCGATACCCACCCAAATCATGAAGAACATGTAGCCCATTATTATTACTCAAAGTATTTATAGTTATTTATTCGATTTGCCTTTCGTTTGGCCCGGTTTGGCTTTGTCATACCCAAAACCACGCCCAATTCAAAATTTCCCTTTTTCCCTTTGGTTATATGTTAAGTTGGCCTCAATTTTTGAATCACCATGTTCCAATTATGCATATATATCAGCTGGACTTTCGAACTCACAAGTATTGACCCGTTCGTAAAGTTTGGATGCTCTAAATTGACACTGTTACTGTTCACCCTAGAATAAATGAAAAATTTGCATGCTTCCACCCTAACTAATTGTTATAAAAGTATGATTAATTACATGTGTTTATTTATAAGCTCCGAAAAAATACGATTGTACTCCGTGTGCTAAAGAAATGTGTTTCGAAGGCCCCTAAAATAATAATTGCCTAATGTGGTAAGGAATTCTAATCTTTCCTATGCCGTGTGACATCCATGTCTAATATTTCATATACATTGTGACATCCATGTATTCAAATTGACTTGTAAAGAGACTTAAGTCCGAAGAAAATATAATAATCATATATATAATCGGAGGGAAGTTCATAATGTGATATGTGATTGAATCGTTCTCCCGGATGGAGATATTATGAATTGAATTGTGGTTGACCTTTCCTCAAATGAATAAGCGAATGAATAAGAAAACTATAAAATTAGGACCATGGACTATGTTACGAATTGGTAATATCCCTTGGCATGACATGGGTATCTCAATAGAGACTCGAGGATTACACTGGTCGTGTATCCTAACTGCTTATTAGAATGAGTGATACTCTTGGCAAGCCATAGGATATTACTGTGAAAGGATGATGACTACCTCTAGACTGCAGGAGGTTAGGGTAGTATTTTATTGGCCCTGTATGACCGGGTGATAAGTATACCACTATGCCACGTGGTGTTTGGCCTATTTACAGGCAATATGTGATGGCCGAGTAGCTGTAGGCCTAAAATGCAGTTGATACTTTAAAAATGTGTAGCTTAACACATTCCTTCATCGTCCTCCTACAACCTTAGTTAGTAATGCTTACTGACTTTAGTCGACAAAGATGAATAATCATGCATAAAGTATATCTCAAAGAAAAGTAAATTGTGTTCCAAAGTATATTTGATCATGTTCCCATTTATGCATCTCCTTCATGATTATGTCTCTTTCCTTTGCTCATCTTTGCTTATATTGCCTACTGTTTTTTATTATGATGCACTTATTGAGCTGTTAGCTCACCCTTACTTCTCTTTCCTTCCAAATGAGCAAGCCATTATGTCTGACGAGTCCGAATAGGCTTTGAGCACAGGATAGGCAGTTGATATGGATTGGAAAGCTTTCGAGGACTTAGTTTTGTAATTTTGTATAAGGTATGGATATTATACTAATTATTTTAATGTTTATAGTTATATATATGTATGTCATGATGATGATGGATGTTTAGTTAGTTTCTGCTATTCATTGATGGATGTTGTAGCTTCCACACGTATCTTTTATGGTTGTAATTGGTTCCTCGCTAGCATACTTTTAAGATGGCATCGTACTGGAGTTACGACGTCGACGCCTACCGTGTGATTATTATCCTGTGTATATGTTGTTTGTATTTGTGATATCTGTACAGGATTTTGGTAAATGTAATAGCCCAAGTTCTAAAATATGATAATCAGGAGTTAATTAAATCAATAATGATTAAAATTAGGCTTAGGAAATATGAAAAAATTTAAATTGGAAGCAAAATAAGGTGAACGGGCTCGGCGTCTAACTGGCACCCATGGCGCAAGCCAGGCGCGGGCTGACAAAACGGATCTGCCTGAGGACCGCCTAAGGTGCCACCTAGGCACATTTAACAAAATCGCTTGCTTGACGAGCGCCCGATGGGCGCTCGAGTGGCAGCCTTCGGGTGCCACAGCACCTGGTTACCAGCCGATTGGTGCTCGAGCGCCAATCGAGGTATATATTTGTGCGAGGGTTTTCCCATGTTATTTTTGGGCCATTTTTTATTTCTAGAGAGAGAGAGCATGGAGACTAGAGAGAGAAAGAGGAGATCGAGGTCCACGAGTCAGATTCCCTTAGAAAACCAGTTAGAAAGATAATAAATTGGGTCGAGGCAAGTGTACCCTGAACTTTATTTTTCATTTTTACTGCTTTTTAATATCTCCACTTTGACATTTATACTTTAAAATCCTCATCCCTTAAGTTTTGTTATAGATAATGCACATTTTTCATGAATTTACAGCTAGATTTTGTGTTTATGTATAGTTATTATGAATTGTGGCTTCAATTTTTTTGTTTGGCTTATGTTTTGTATTCGATTTATGTCCAAATGGTTTGCCTCAAACCCTAACTCAAAAATTTGGATATGTTTGGTTCTAAAATTTTGAGAAATGTGATGGACATATAATTTGACAAATTGTTAAGTTTGTTGGATGATTTTTATCTGAGATTTTGTAAAAAGCTATACTGTTAAAATCTTTGAGAGTATTCAAAACTATCTGAATGATTATTTAAACGAGTTTGAATTGACCATTGAGACATGATGAGTTAAGAATAAAGAAACAAGAATAAGGATACCGTCAGTTAAGTAAATCGGACAGAAATCGAACCTAGGGCTGTCGTTCATATAGGTAAGATTCTCCGGCATGCCCTAGAACGTTACGGTGATAATTGAGGATAACTCTTTCTATGGAGTGATATGTAGTTTGCCACTCCTTGAGGCATTGATCTTAGAGGACGAAGATTTTTGAACCTTTGAACTTTGGACAATGAAGACTTTTGAACCTTTGGCCTTAAATTGTGAGGAATGAATACAATCTATCCTCAATTATTTACTCCCTTAGCTAGTAGGGTCTACTAGTTTGGGTTCCTTCAATAATAAAGTTGAATTTAAAAAATAAGTGAAGTTTGAAACTGATTTATGATTTTTGGCATATGTTCATATTGATTCATGCTTTTCTCACATTTCCATGTGTATTTTTTCTTTGATAATCCCATGACTTTTCCTCTTTTGTATTTATATTTTGTATGAAAATTTACATTTGCATGCATTTATGGTACCTTACTGGGTTTTGGCTCACCCAGTTTGTTTTTACCCCCCTCTAGATAAGACAGTAGAACTAATACCGAATAAGCAAGAGTAAAGAAAGGACTTAGTTAAAGAAGCCTTGAGGAGTTCTAAAGTCTTTTGAAGAACCTTGGAATATTGATAAACCGTGAATCTAAATAACTAATTTTGTGAATGAAAATTATATATTTATAATCATGGCATATTATGCTTTGTGTTGGGATACTGTATTTGCTTCTGTAGGATTATCTTATGGACATAGTTTAGGCTTTTGCGTTTTGATTTTTGATTTGTACAGGTTCCTAGATAGCATCTCTCATTTGAACTTGATGTAGTGGGTAGGATTGTTGAGTTGGAGTCATGGATAAATATGGCGTTGAATGATCCTGTGTTTCTATTGTGAATGTGTGTCGAAGTATATATATTTATTTACATGTTTTGTTCAGGTTGATTGTATTGATTTTTGTCAAATTTTAGAGAAAAATATGCCCGATTTTCTGCAGATATTTGTGTTATTTTCTTATGAGCTTTAGTTATCTGTTTAATAATGGAGGTTATTGGAGGAAAAATAACCCGTTCCGTCACAATTGGTATCAAAGAAAAGAGATACCTTAGGATTGATTTAAATTGTATGTGGAAGCTTAGGAATTGAATAAGATTAATCAAATAAGTAGACAAAGGCATAGGATGATTAAGTTAGATTGGATGGCTCCAGATATCCTAACTGGTGTCACTTAGTCCAGAACTGAGTTGGGATTTAGTGCTTAAGTTGATTGACATTGATTCCCGGTCTAGACTAATCGATTTTGGTCTAAAGTTCAGGTTTAATCTGTTCTGAGTTAAGGTTCTTAGGTTAGTAAGTTATTATTAGAAAGGTGTGCTTGGATCGACTTAGCAAGTATGACGGATAAAATAGAATTGATGACTGAGGTCAAGTATAACTTAGAGTCGATTTCTGGAATAGTGAAATTAAGAATGCCAATGTATGATTGATTTAGTATAACTTAAATTGTGGGCCATACAAGTCCTGTAGAATTGAAATAGGTGAGGGTAGATCGGATTAGATGGAATGTTTAGGTGTTACCCCTTAGGTTTAATTCTGAAATGCGTTGATTGATTTTAACCCTTCCCTCTAATCCGATTATTTGAGGTCAACTAACCTTGTGATGTTTTGGCTATTGGATATTAGCATGGCTAGTAGAGGAAGAAGAAATACTCATGGAGGTGCTAGTACTCCCCAATATTGTGAGGCCGAATATTTGATTTTGTTGGAGAGGATGACTAACATTCTGGAGTCGATGGAGCAACGTCACATGGCTCTGGTTCTTGAACCAGAGCCTGCCCTAATAAATCCCACCCCAACGGCATATGAGAAGTTTACGGCAAAGAAGGTGCTTGAAGTTTTAGGAAAGCCTGATCCAGTGAAGGAGGAAATTTTAATTCGGAGACTTAAGAAAATATTTACAGTCCTTTAATATTCTAATCAGGAAAAGACTACTTTTGTGGTATATAAATTTAAGGGAGAAGTTGATAGTTGGTGGTCGATGAAGAAAAGGGTGTTGGGTATGCCCAATGAGGAAATTTCTTGGGAACTGTTTGAGGTGGCCTTTTTGGAAAAATATTTCCTTCTAGCCTCCCAGGATTGGAAAGAAGAGGCATTTATGTGGCTTATGCAAGGAAACCGCACCGTGGCAGACTATGATGCAAAATTTGTTAAATTGTCACGATATGCACTGTATATTATGGAAGATGAGTCAAGGAAAACCAATAAATTCCAACAAGGATTGAGGGATGAGATCAGGAGTCAGCTGGTGATATAGGAGCTTTAAACTTATGATGAGGTTCTAGATAAGGCTCTGATATTTGAAAAAAAACTTGAGACTCAAAAACCTTTGCTAAGAGAGCAGCTAGCCAAATAAGTTTTAGTACGAGAATAGGCTTAGTACCCTCAAGACCTTTTAAGAAGATAAAAGTGTCTAATAAAGTCAAAGGTAGTATCAAAATTCGATCAATGTCAGGTTTCCAAGTGTCAATAGCAAGCTGTATTCACCATGGAAAGAAGCATTCAGGGGAAAATTGCTTCAGGATGATGGGGGCTTGTTTTAATTGTGGTCAATAGGGCTATCGGATCAAGGACTGTCCTCTATCCAAGAGGCAAAAGATAAAGAAATCCGCAGTTTCAGCTAAAACATTTATGATGACAGTTCAGGACGCTGAGGCATCCCCAAATAAGGTTAAATGTATTCTTCTTATTTGCGGAAGTTTTAGCTTTTCTTTCAAATTGATTTAGGACCTACGTATTCTTTTATTTCCCCCATGGTTTGCCTGTTATACCCCATCCACTTCGAGGATTCTAGATTGTTCTTTGGCATGCATCTATGTATTCTTTTGTGGACCTTATGAATTGTGAAATGCAGTCAGCCGTGTGCTCCTTGGAGAAAGGAATGTGAACTTAATTAAGGACAAATGTAATGCGGCGCATGTGAAGGTCACTTTTGAGGAACTAGAGAGTAAATTGTTGACCATATTATTTGGATTGACCCCTGATGAGTCTAGTGAGTTATCATAGAATGTAATCCTTTTGAGAAAGGTTAGGATTGTGTTATCATTACATCATAATGAGTAGCTACCCTCGAACCAAGTGGGGGAGAAGCTTGTGGTTTGAAATTACTTTGCCCATAGTTAGGGTTAGTTAAGGAGGTTCTTACCTTAAGGATTTATAGATGTTACTTATGGGGGATCACTATTGTCCAATAGTTCTAAAGGTTTGAGGAATTGTATCGTAAAGAAGAAATGAGTATGCAATAATGAAGGCGATAGTTTGAGGATGGAAAAGGTGGATCTTAGCATCTTTTGAAGAAAAGTGAAGAGTGTGATCGATAATTGATATCGGAAGCCTTTGAATTTAACGTGTCTTTGGTGCTCCATATGGGATGTTTACCTTGACTTTTGGGAGGAGGAAATTATATTCGAAGCATTAGGGATATAAAATCATGAAATGATGAGTCCTCATGGTTTTGTTTCAGGATGATTAGAACGACCCACCCATCGTGATTATGAATAACACGTTCGGATGGAATCAGTTGGCTTATCGATATGCCAACGAGATCTTGAGGTTGCTAAGTGTTTGAATTTGAGGTTTTGTGTGATCACCTAAGGCTGTATGAATTTTATGTGATTGTTACGATGATAATTGCTAACCTGGCGGTCATTTGAGGATTTGTAGAAATTATTTTCATGGTATGGCTATCTTAGAGTCTGTTCTATTTATGGCTATCGTATAATCTAGATGTATATTATGGATTATGTATTTTAGAGAAATGTTAGGTTGTCGACATACCAACGAATTAATGAGAATATAAAAATTTTGATTTTGAGGTTTGATTGTGATTTGATATTTATGCCGATATTTTAACCAAACTTGATCAGAGAATTTTGGGTGTCAAGTTAAATTGGTTTTGGTGGTAAATTACAATTGAATGGTTTGTAGTTAGAAAATTAATCAGAGTTGCGCAGTGGAAGTGTAGTGAACCCATGTATATTTTTTAAGGTTCAATTTGAGGCCCAAAAGGAATGCTTATTTTTTAAGCTTAGCGTAAATTGAAGTAAGAATTTTCAGCCGATTGAGTTTTTGAGCTAAGTCGAAGTGGAGTTAATAGATTTAGGTTGCACTCAAACTTGGCAGTTTAGTGTAAAATCTCCCATGTATTGTAAATTATGGAAGTAAATACGTGATCGTGTTGAGTTGCTGCTGGGAGATTAATAATTTGTCTCCTAATGAGGTTTGAATTTAGGTTTTAATAGAACGAACCAGGTAATAAGGACTAAAACGATTCAAATATTTGAGGTTTTCTGGGATAATTGTTTAACTGAGGAGATGATTTGGGAGCAGTAAGAAGATTACCTTCGATTTGGAGATTTTGAGATTCATTAAATTTTGATGATAAAATTTCTATAAGTGGGGCCGAGTGTAACGACCCGAGTTTCAAAATATGATAATTAGGAGTTAATTAAATCAATAATGATCAAAATTGGGTTTAGAAAATGTGGAGAAATTTAAATTGGAAGCAAAATAAGGTGAATGGGCATGGCGCTTGACTAGTGCTCGAGGCACAAGCCAAGCGCAGGCTGGCAGAACGGGTCCACTTGATGATCGCCTAAGGGGCCACCCGGGTGCATTTAGCAAAATGGGTTCACCTGAATAGCACCCGAGATTCCACCCGGGCATATTTGGCTGAATTGCTCGCTTGACGAGCGCCCGATGGACCCTCGATCTGCTGCCTTTGGGTGCTGCGGCGCCAGGTTACCACCCGATGAAACCTCAAGCGCCAGTTAGTGTGTATATTTGTGCAAGGCCTTCTCTCGTATTATTTTTTGGCCATTTCTGATTTCGAGAGAGAGAGAGAGCATGGAGACTAGAGAGAGAAGGAGGAGATCAAGGTTCACGAGTCTGAATCCGTCCGAGATCTAAATCAGATCGAGGCGAGTGTACCCCAAACTTTATTTTCCATTTTTACTGCTTTTTAATATCTCTACTTTGACATTTATGCTCTAAAACCATCATCCCTTAAGTTTTGTTACAAATAATGCATGTTTCTCATGAATTTATTGCTAGATTTTGTGTTTATACACGATTATTATGAATTGTGGCTTCAATTTCGTTGTTTGGCTCACGTTTTGTGTTCGATTTATATCCAGACAGTTTGCCTCAAATCCTAGCTCAAAAATTTGGGTATGTTTGGTTCTAAAATTTTGAGAAATGTGATGGACATGTTATTTGACATATTGTTAAGCTTCCTGGATGATTTTTATCCTAGATTTTGTAAAAAGCTATACTATTAAAATCTCTGAGAGTATTCAGAACTATCTGAATGATTATTTGAAAGAGTTTGAATTTTCCGTTGAGGTATTATGAGTTAAGAATAAAGAAATAAAAACAAGGATACCTTCAGTTAAGTAAATTGATAAGAAATCGGACCTAAGACTGTCATTCATATTGGTAAGGTTCTCTGACATGCTTTGACTCACCCTATTTATTTTTGCCCCCTCTAGATGAGATAGTAGAGCTGATATCAGATGAGCAAGAGTAAAGAAAGGACTTAGTTAAATAAGCCTTGAGGAGTTCTAAAGTCTTTTGAAGAACCTTGGAATATTGATAAACCATGAATGTAAATAACTAATTTTGTGAATGAAAATTATATGTTTATAGTCATGGCATGTTATATTTTGTGTTGGGATACTGTATTTGCTTCCGCAGGATTATCTTATGGACTTAGTGAATGCTTCTGCATTTTGATTTTTGATTTATACAGGTTCCTAGATAGCATCTCTCGTTTGAACTTGATGTAGTAGATAAGATTGCTGAGTTGGAGTCATGGATAAATATGGCGTTGAATGATCCTGTGTTTCTATTGTGAATGTGTGTTGAAGTATATATTTATATTTGCATGTTTTGTTCAGGTTGATTGTATTATTTTTTTCCAATTTTAGAGAAAAATCTGTCCGATTTTCTGCAGATATTTGTGTTATTTTCTTATGGGCTTTAGTTATCTGTTTAATGACGGAGGTTGTTGGAGGAAAAATAACTCATTCTGTCACAATTGGAATAAAAAAAAAGTGATACCTTAGGATTGATTTGAATCGTATACGAAAACTTAGGAATTGAATAAGATTAATCTAATAAGTAGACGAAGGTTTAAGTTAGATTGGATGGCTCTAGATATCCTAATTGGTGTCACTTAGGCAAGAACTGAGTTGGGATTTAGTACTTAAGTTGATTGACATTGATTCCCGGTCTAGGCTAATCGATTTTGGTCTAAAGTTCAGGTTTGATATGTTCTAAGTTAAGGTTCTCATGTTAGTAAGTTTTTAGAAAGGTGTGCTTGAGTTAACTTAGCAAGTATAATAGATAAAATAGAATTGATGACTCAAGGTTAGTATAACTTGGAGTCAATTTTTGGTATTGCCGATGTATAATCGATTTAGTAGTAACCGAGTACTTAAATTTTGGGCCATACAAGTCCTATAGAATTGAAATAGGTGAGGGTAGTTTGAATTAGATGGAATGTTTAGGTGCTAGCCCCTAGGTTTAATTCTGAAATGCATTGATTAATTTTAACCCTTCCCTATAATCTGATTATTTAAGGTCAACTAACATTGTGATGTTTTGGCTATAGGATATTAGCATGGCTAATAGAGGAAGAAGAAATACCCGTAACGGTGCTTGTATTTCCCAAGATCGTGTGGCCGAATATCTGAATTTGTTGGGGAGGATGACTAACATTCTAGAGTCAATGGAGCAACGTCACATTGCTCCAATTCCTGCACCAGAGCTAACCCTAGTAAATCCCACCCCAATGGCATATGAGAAGTTTATGGGGAGAAGTCACCTAAAGTTTTAGGAGAGCCTGATCCAGTGAAGGAGGAAATTGGGATTCGGAGACTGAAGAAAATATTTATTGTCATTCAATGTTTTGATCAGGAAAAGGTTACTTTTGTGGCCTATAAAGTAGAAAGAGAAGCTGATAGTTGGTGGTCGATGAAGAAAAGGGTGTTAGATATGCCCGATGAGAAAATTTTTTAGGAAATGTTTGAGGAGGCCTTCCAGAAAAAAATTTTCCTTTTAGCCTCCAGGATTGGAAGGAAGAGGCATTTATGCGGCTTAGGTAAGGAAACCGCACTGTGGTAGAGTATGATGCAAAATTTGTTGGATTGTCATGGTACGCACCATATATTATGGAAGCTGGCTCAAGAAAAGCCAAGAAATTCCAACAATGATTGAGGGATGAGATCAGGAGTCAGCTAGTAACACAGGAGCTTCCAACTTATGTTGAGGTTCTAGATAGGGCTCTAATATTTGAAAAAGAGCTTGAGACTCAGAAACCTTTACTAAGTGAGTAGGAAGTCAAATGAGTTTTAGTACGAGATCGGGTTTAGGACCCTTAGGACCTTCTAAGAAGATGAAAGTGTCTGGTAAAGGAAAATGTAGCATCGAAATTTGGTTAGTGTCAGGTTCCCAGGCATTAGTAGCAAGCTGTATTCATGGTGGAAAGAAGCATTCAGGGGAAAATTACTTCAGGATGATGGGGGCCTATTTTAATTGTGGTCAATAGGACCATCAGATCAATGATTGTCCCCTACCCAAGAGGCGGGAAACAAAGAAACTCACTATTTCAGCTGAAACATTTGCGATGACAATTTAGGACGCTAAGGCATCCCCAAATAAGGTTAAAGGTATTCTTCTTATTCATGAAAATTTTAGCTTTTGTTTCAAATTGATTTAGGACCTACATATTCTTTTATTTTTCCCATGATTTGCCTGTTATACCGCATACATTTCGAGGATTCTAGATTGTTCTTTGGCATGTATCTACGCATTCTTTTGTGGACCTTATGAATTATGAAATGCAGTCAGTCGTGTGCTCCTTGGAGAAAGGAATGTGAACTTAATTATGGACAAATGTAATGTGGCGTGTGTGAAGGTCACTTTTGAGGAACTAGAGTGTAAATTGTTGACCATATTACTTGGATTGACCCCTGATGGGTCTAGTGAGTTATCATAGAATGTAATCCTTTTGAGAAAGGTTAGAATTGCGTTATCCTTGCATCGTAATGAGTAGCTACCCCCGAACCAAGTGGGGGAGAAGCTTGTGGTTTGAAATTACTTCGCCCATAGTTGGGGTTAGTTAACGGGGTCCTTACCTTGAAGATTTATAGATGTTACTTATGCAGGATCATTATTGTCCAATAGTTCTAAAGGTTTGAGGAATCGTATCGTAAAGAAGAATTGAGTATGCGATAGTGCAAGCGATAGTTTGAGGATGGAAAAGGTGGATCTTTGCATCTTTTGAGGAGAAGTGAAGAGTGTGATTGATAATTGATATCAGAAGCCTTTGAATTTAATGTGCCTTTGGTGCTCCATATGAGATGCTTACCTTGATTTTTGGGAGGAGGAAATTGTATCCGAAGCATTAGGGATATAAAATCATGAAATGAGGAGTCCTCATGGTTTGTTTCAGGACGATTAGAATGACGCACCCATCGTGATTATGAATAATGCGTTCAGATGGAATCAGTTAGCTTATCGGTATGCTAATGAGATCGTGAGATTGCTTAGTGTTTGAGTTTGAGGTTTTGGGTGATCACCTAAGCCGGTCTGAATTTTTAGGTGATTGTTATGATGACAATTGCTAACCTGGTTATAATTTGAGGATTTGTAGAAATTATTTTCATAGTATGGCTATCTTGGAGTCTGTTCTATTTATGGTTATCGTATAATCTAGACGTAGATTATGGATTATGTATTGTAGAGAAATGTCGGGTTGTCGATATACCAACGAATTAATGAGAATATAAAGTATTTCAAGTTTGAGGTTTTAATGCGATTTGAGGTTTATGCTGAAATCTTAGTCAAACTTTATCAGAGAATTTTGAATGTCAAGTTAAATTGGATTTGGTGGTAAATTACAATCGAATGATTCATAGTTAGAAAATTAATCAGAGTTGTGTAGTGGAAGTGTGGTGGATCCATGTATATTTTTTTAAGGTTCAATTTGAGGCCTGGAAGGAATGCTTATTTTTGAGGTTTAGCGTAAATTGAAGTAAGAATTTTCAGCTGATTGATTTTTTGAGTTAAGTCGAAGTGGAGTTAATAGATTTGGATTGCCCTCGAACTTAGCAGTTTTGTGTAAAATCTCCCATGTATTGTACATTGTGGAAGTAAATACGTGATCATGTTGAGTTACTGTTGGGAGATTAAGAATTTGTCTCCTAATGAGGTTTCAATTTAGGTTTTGATAGAACGAACCAGGTAATAATGACCAGAATGATTCAAATGGTTGAGGTTTTTTGGGATAATCATTTAACCGAGGGGATGATTTGGGAGCGGCAAGAAGATTACCTTCGATTTGAGGATTTTGAGATTCGTCAAATTTCGAGGATGAAATTTTTTAAATGTAGGGTAGAATGTAACAAGCCGAATTCCAAAACATGATAATTAGGAGTTAATTAAATCAATAATGATCAAAATTGGGTTTAGAAAATGTGAAAAAATTTAAATCGGAAGCAAAATAGGGTAAATGGGCTCAGCGCTTGACTTGCGCCCGAGGCACAAGCCAGGCATGGGGTGGCAGAACGAGTTCGCTCGACGACCGCCCGTGTCGCCACCTAGGTGCATTTAGCAGAATGGGTTCGCCCGAGTGGTGCCCAAGGCATCACCTAGGCACATTTTGCAAAATCGCTTGCTCCACCAGTGCCGGATGGGCGCTCAAGCAGCAACCTTTGGGTGCCGCGGCACCTAGTTACCACCCTACTGGCGCTCGAGTGCGGTCGGCATATATATTTGCATGAGGGTTTCTCCCATGTTATTTATGGAACATTTCCGATTTCTAGAGAGAGAGAAGGAGAAGATTGAGGTCCACGAGTCTAAATTTGTCCAAGAGCTAGTTAAAAAGGTAATAAATAGGGTCATGGCAGGTGTACCCTGAACTTTGTTTTCCATTTTTACCGCTTTTTATTATCTCCACTTTGACATTTATACTCTAAAACCCTCATCCCTTAAGTTTTGTTACAAACAATGCATGTTTCTCATGAATTTATGACTAGATTTTATATTTATACATGATTATTATGAATTGTGGCTTTGATTTCGTTATTTGGCTCATGTTTTGTGTTCGATTTATGTTCGAACAGTTTGCCTCAAACCCAAGCTCGAAAATTTGGGTATTTTTGGTTCTAAAATTTTGAGAAATGTGATGAACATATTATTTGGCATATTGTTAAGCTTGCTCGATGATTTTTATCTGAAATTTTGTAAAAATCTATACTATTAAAATCTCTGAGAGTATTCAGAACTATCTAAAGGATTATTGGAAAGAATTTGAATTCGTCGTTGAGGTATGATGAGTTAAGAATATAGAAATAAGAACAAGGATACCTTTAGTTAAGTAAATCAGTAAGAAATCAGACCTAGGACTGTCATTCATACAGGTAAAGTTCTCCGACATACCTTAGAATATTACCATTGTAATCAAGGATAATTCTGTCCATAGAGTGATACATGGTCCACCCCTCCTTAAAGCATTAATCTTAGAGGACAAAGTCTTTTAAACCTTTGAACTTTGGACAATGAAGACTTTTGAACTTTTGGCCTCCGATTGTGTGGAATGAACACAATCTATCAACGATTATTCGCTCTCTCGGCTAGTAGGGTCTACTAGTTTGGGTACCTTTGGATAATAAAATTGAATTTAAAGAATAAGTAAAGCTTGAAGCTGATTTATGATTTCTGACATATGTTCATATTGATTCATGCTTTGCTCACGTTTCCATGTGTATTTTGTTTCTTTGATAATCCCATGACTTTTTCTCTATTGTATTTTTGTTTTGTATGAAAATTTACACTTGCATGCTTTTATGGTACCATGTTGGACTTCAGCTCACCCTGTTTATTTTTGCCCCCTCTAGATGAGACAGTAGAGCTAATACCAGATGAGTAAGAGTAAAGAAAGGACTTAGTTAAACAAGCCTTGAGGAGTTTTGAAGTATTTTGAAGAACCTTGGAATATTGATAAACCGTGAATGTAAACTAATTTTGTGGATGGAAATTATATATTTATAATCATGGCATGTTATGTTTTGTGTTGGGATACTGTATTTGCTTCCGCAAGATTATCTTATAGACTTAGTTTTTGCTTCTGTGTTTTGATTTTAGATTTGTACATGCTCCTAGATGACATCTCTCATTTGAACTTGATGTAGTCGATAGGATTGTTGAGTTGGATCCATGGATAAATATGGCATTGAATGATCCAGTGTTTGTATTGTGAATGTGTGTCGAAGTATATATATATATTTGCATGTTTTGTTCAGGTTGATTGTATTAGTTTTTACCCAAATTTAGAAAAAAATTCTGCCCAATTTTCTATAAATATTTGTGTTATTTTCTTATGGGCTTTAGTTATCTATTTAATGACGGAGGTTATTAGAGAAAAAATAACCCATTCCGTCATAAGTTTGTATTTGGCGGACATCTTTTTTATAGACAAAACTCTGCCAAGTTTTTTGGTAGATTTTTTAAACTGTCACAGTTGGTATTAGAGAAAGGAATGCCTTAGGATTGTTCTGAATATTATGCGAAAGCTTAGGATAGTATAGGCTAAGATTGAATAAGCGAACATAGATATAGAAGGACCAAGTTAGGCTAGAAAGCTTTAGTTACTCTAACTTGTATAACTTAGACTAGGGCCAAGATAGGATGGAAGTTTTATTTAATTGCATAAATAGTAATGTCATAATTAGAGTTGATCTTTTAACTAACCCATAATTGTTTTTATTTTAGAGGTGTTTTCTAAAGTCAAGCATGCTGCCTTGACGTGAAGGTTCGCAAGGTGGTGGTAGAGGCTTGCGGGGTGGTGGTCAGACCCAAAATCGGGAGGCTGAATATCTGAATCTGTTGGGTCATATGGAAAACATCATTAAGAATATGGAGCAACGAAATCTTGCCCCTTTTCCTACTTCGGCTCCCGTTCAAGCCCTTGTTAATCTGGGACCATCGTCCAGAAGTGAGTTTCTGCATTTCTAGGGGAGCCCAACCCTATAAAGGCAGACACGTGGTTTGAGAGCCTAAAGAAAGTGTTCGCAGTAATTAGGTGCCCCGAGGAAGATCAGGTTCTATTTGCGTCCTACTGGCTAGAGGGTGAGGCGTATCATTGGTGGATGATGAAGAAAAGGGCTTTAGGAATGCCTAAGGATGAGATCACCTGGCAGATGTTTGAGGATGCGTTCTTGGAGAAGTACTTCCCTTCCAGCCTCCATATTCAAAAGGAAGAGGAGTTCATCCAATTGAAGCAAGGTAGCCAAACCTTGGCTGAATATGACATAAATTTTACTAAATTGTCATGGTTCGCTTCGTATATGGTAGAGGATGAGGAGACAAAGACGAAAAAGTTTCTACATGGGTTGCAGGATGATATCTGTAAATAGTTGGTGACCCTCAAGATGATAACCTATGCTGATGTATTTGATCGTGCCCTGATCCACGAGCAAGAGCTTGCAAAGGAGGAGTTCTATAAGAAACGACCGTCGAGCAAGAGTGGGGTTAGTGCTAGTTCTGGAGCTAGTTCGGAGTGGCCATTCAAGAAGTCTAAGCAGTTAGATTCTGGTAAGAAGAGTAGTCAGACGTCGGCATCATCTCAAGCTTCAGTGGGCCCGTGTCAGCATTGCGGGAAGATGCATGGAGGTGTGCCTTGTTTCAAGCTGATGGGTGCCTGTTTCAACTGTGGTCAAGTGGGGCATAGAGTTAAAGAATGTCCTTAGACACCAAAGGTCCGTACTCTAAAGCCAGTGGTACAAGGAAAGGCTTTTGCAATATCCGCGAGTGAGGCCCAGGCATCGGATAATATAGTGGAAGGTATTCCTCTTATTTGTAGCATTTCTTGTTTAGTGCTTTTTTGATTCTGGGTCTACACATTCATTTGTTTCTCACCGATTTGCCTAACGTATTGCATCCTCGCCCATGATCCTTGATCTCTCTTTGGTTGTATCCATACCTACGGAATCTTCTATATGACCGATGTCTCCTACCCATGGTGCGTTGTGGAGGTGAATGGGTTGTCCTTAGTAGTTGATTTAATCCTCCTAAATGTGCATGATTTTAACGTCATTTTGGGCATGGATTGGTTGTCTAAATATTATGCAACTATCGACTGCTTCCACAAGAGGGTGGACTTTGCAATCCTGGAATGTGAACCTTTTCATGTTCAGGGAGTTCGGAGACTGCAGGTATCTAGTTTTATTTCTACTCTCTAGGCTCGCCATTTGTTGAAGAGCGGTTACAAAGCCTTTCTGGCATATGCTAGTGTTATGGAAAGTCGGGAGTTATTTGTGAAAGACATTCCAGTTGTGTGCGAGTTCGAAGATGTATTTCCCGACAAGTTGTCTATCCTGCCGCCACACCGTGAAATTGAGTTTAGGATTGATCTTGTTCTGGGATCGGCACCTATATCGAGGACCCCCTATCACATGGCCCCTGCTGAGATGAAAGAGTTGAAACAACAGTTACAGGATTTGCTCGACATGAGTTTTATTAGAGCTAGTGTTTTCCCATGGGGTGCTCCGGTCCTATTTATCAAGAAAAAAGATGGGACCTTGAGGTTGTGCATAGACTATCGTAAGCTGAACAAGATCACGATTAAGAACAAGTACCATTGCCACAAATTGGCAATCTCTTCGATCAATTATTGGGGACCCGAGTGTTCTCTAATATTGATCTTTAGTCTAGATATCATCAGCTTCACATCAAGCAGGAAGATGTAGCAAAGACGGCTTTCCGGATGAGGCATTGTCATTACGAATTCCTTGTGATGCCCTTCTGATTGACTAATGCACCAGCCATGTTTATGGATCCGATGAATCGGCTCTTCCAACCGTACTTGGATAAGTTTGTTGTGGTTTTCACAGACATCTTGATTTATTCCAAGGATTGTGCTGAGCGTGAAGAGTACTTGAGAATCATTCTTCAGACCCTTTGGTAGCATCAATTGTTCGCGAAGCTGAGGAAGTGTGAGTTTTGGCTCAATGGGTAATATTTTTGGGCCATGCCATTTCTAATGGAGGCGACTCGGAGGACCCGAAGAAAGTTGAGGTGGTGATTAATTGGGGTCGACCCATGACTGTATTGGAGGTCTGAAGCTTCTTGGGGATGGCCGGGTACTACCGCCTTTTTGTGGAGAATTTCTCTCAGATTGCCTTACCCCTTACCCGTTTGACGAAGAAGGAAGTGAGCTTTGATTGGAATAAAGAGTGTGACAGAAGCTTCCAAGAGTTAAAGGATCGGTTGAAGTCTGCCCCGATTCTGACTCTTTCTGATAATTCTGGTGGGTTCGAAGTGTATTGTGATGCCTCTAAGGTGGGGCTCGGTTGTGTCCTCAAGCAAAATAGGAAGGTGGTTGCTTATGGGTCTCGGTAGTTGAAGACCCATGAGAAGAACTACCCAACCCATGATTTGGAGTTAACCACCGTGGTTTTTGCATTGAAAATTTAGATGCACTATTTTTATGGCGAGAAATTTCTAGTGTTCTCCGACCACAAGAGCCTCAGGTACTTGTTTTCACAGAAAGAGATGAATATGAGGCAGCGGCGATGGATCGAGTTCCTTAAGGATTATGATTGTGAGATTCAGTATCGGCCGGGGAAAGAAAATGTGGTTGCGGATGCCCTGATTCACCGAAATTGTTTGGTGGCGATGATGCAGATTAAGCAGATGGAGATATTGGATTGTCTGAAGTCTTGTCACATCCAGTGCTACGTCAAGGGCAATAGGATGATGTTATCCTTTTTGCAGATGTAGCCCGAGATCCTCCAAAGGATCAAGGAAGGGCAAGTGAATGACCCATTTTTTATAGACATTGTTAGCGATCATGGTAGAGATTCCCAAGTTGTTTTTAATGTACATGCAAATGAGATTCTGAGATTTTAAGAGCGGCTTTGTGTACCAAATGATAAGGATTTGAATGAAGAGATCATGAAGGAGGCTCAGAAGACTCGGTACATGATTCACCCTGAAATAAACAAGATGTACCAAGACTTGAGAAGAATGTTCCGGTTGAGGAACATGTGGAGGAAGATTGTTGCCTTTGTTGGTCGATGCCTTATCTATTAGCAACTGAAGGCTGAAAACAGGAAGCTTTCTAGTTTGCTGCAGTCGTTGCCCATCCCCAGTTGAAAGTGGGAAAACATTTCAATGGATTTTGTATCTAGGTTGCCCAGGATTCCGAAGAACCATGATACAATCTAGGTCATTATGGATCGGCTAACAAAATCTGCCCATTTTATAGCCATTTAGACTATGTATTCCTGTGAACGTCTGGCACAACTGTACATCAGCGAGATCGTTAGGTTGCAAGGTGTGCCAGCATCTATTGTGTCCGATCATAATCTACGGTTCGTTTCTAAATTTTGGGAGAGCTTACATCGAATTTGAAATTTAGTACGGCTTACCATCCTCAAACTGATGACTAGTCTAAGAGGACGATTCGTATATTGGAAGATATGATTAGAGCTTTGGTGATAGAGATCAAAGGGAATAGGGATGATCATCTGGCATTGGCTGAATTTGCCTACAATAACAGTTTTCAGGCAAGTATCGGTATGACTCCTTTCAATGCACTTTATGGTAGGAGACAAAGGATAGGCGTTTGTTGGGTCCCGATGTAATTCGGAAAATATTGAAAAAGATCGCAATGGTTTTTGAGAAGCTAAAGATTGCCTAGAGTCGATAGAAGAGTTATGCCGATCGGAGAAGATTCGAAATTAGATTCGAGGTCGGCGATTTATTTTCCTCAAGGTGTCGCCGTGGAATGGAGTCTTCGGATTTGGCATTAAAAGGGAGCTGAAATCGTGATTTATTGGGCGTTTTGAGATCCTTGAAAGAGTAGGTGAAGTGGTGTATCGTTTGGCACTGCCGCCGAGTTTGGCCAAAGTGCACAATGTCTTCTATGTTTCAATGTTGAGGAAGTACGTCTATGATCCGGTTCACGTGATTGATTATGGTCCCTTGGCTATCAACAAAGATTTATCGTATGTGGAGGAGCCAGTGGAGATCTTGGATTAAAAGGATCAAATTTTGTGCTCAAAGATAATCCCTCTCGTGAAGATGCTATGGAGGAATAATTCCCGCAAGGAGGCGACGTGGAAAAGAGAGGACGAAATTCGGGAAAGTATCCCCAATTATTCTAAGGTACGTAGGTTTAATCAATTCTTAAGATTCGTTAAATTTTGAAGACGAAATTTTTATAAGTGGAGGAGAGTTGTGAGGATCCGATTTCAAAACATCATAATTAAAATGTAATTAAAATGACAATAATCAAAATTAGGTTTAAAATATTGAAAAGCTTAAGACCGAAAGCAAAATAGAAGGATTTGTGCTCGGCGCCTGATGACCTCCCGAGGCACTACTCAGGGCGCAAATTGCAGAACCTCAACGCCTGAGGGAAGCCTGAGGAAAGCCCGGGGCAAAAATAACAGAACGGTTGCGCTCGATGGGCGCTCGAGTGAGGACCCGAGTGTGAAAAGTAGAACTCCCGTGCTCGATGACTTCTCGAGCGTGGGCCTAGGCACATTTTCCAGTAGTGTGGTGCTCAACTACCACTCGAATAGTGCCCGAGGTGCCAACTGGGGTATATATATGCGTGAGGGTTTTGTTCAGGGTATTTTTCGACCGTTTTATAATTTCTAGAGAGAGTGACAACTAAGAGAGAGAAAGGAAGAGATTAAAGCCTTGGAGTCTGAATCCATCTGAGAGCTAGTTATAAAGGTTGTAGATAAAATCGAGGCAAGTGCTCTAATACACTTTTTATCTCCTCTTTCGATTTTTATTCATTTTTCATCGGTTATTTTGGTCCTGATACCCACCCAAATCATAAAGAACATGTAGCGCATGATTATTGCTCAAAGTATTTATAGTTATTTATCTGATTTGCCTTCTGTTTGGCTCGGTTTGGCTTCGCCAAACTCTAACCTACACCCAATTCAGGATTTCCCTTTTCCCTTCAATTATATGTTAAATTGGCCTCGATTTACGAATCACCATTTTTCAATTATGAATATATATTAGCTAGACGTCCAAACTCACAATTATCGACCCGTTCGCGAAGTCCGGATGCTCTAAATTGACACTGTTATTGTTCACCCGAGAATAAATGAAAAAATTGCTTACTTTCACCCTAATTAATTGTTATGAAAGTATGATTAATTACATGTGTTTAATTATAAGCACCGGAAAAATATGATTGTGCTCCGTGTGTGAAAGAAATGTGTTTCAGAAGGCCCCAAAGTGAAAATTGCGTAATGTGGTAAGGAATTTTATTATTTCCTATGCATTGTGGCATCCATGTATCCAAACTAACTTGTGAAGAGACTTAAATCCAAAGGAAAGATAATAATCGTATATGTAATTGGAGGGAAGTCTACAATGTGATATGTGATCGAATTGTTCTTCCGGGCAGAGATATTATGAATTGAATTGTGGTGGACCTTTCCTCAAATGAATAAGCAAATGAATAAGAAAACCATGCAATTAGGAACATGGACTCTGTTATGAAAGGGTAATATCCCTTGGCATGATAAGGGTATCTCAGTAGAGACTCGAGAATTACATTGTTGCATATCTTGGCCGCTTATTGGAGTAGATGATACTCTTGGCAAGCCTTAGACTATTACTGTAGAAGGATGAGGACTACCTCCGGACCACGAGAGGTTAGTGTAACGTTTTATTGGCCCTGTATGATCGGGTGATAGGCATACTCTAAGCCACGTGGTGTTCAGCCTGTTTATAGGTAATATGTGATAGCCGAATAACTGCAGGCCTAAAATCGAGTCGATGTTTTAGAAATGTGTAGCTTAACATATTCCTTCCTCGTCCTCCTGCACATTTAGTTAGTAAGGCTTACTGACCCTTGTTCACAAAAATAAATAATCATGCATAAAATATATCTCAAAGAGAAGTAAATTGTGTTTCAATGCATATTTGATCATGTTCCCATTTATTTATCTCCTTCATGATTATGTTTCTTTCCTCACTCATCTTTGCTTATACTGTCTATTGTTTTTTATTATGATACACTTATTGAACTGTTAGTTCACCCTTACTTCTCTTTTCTTCCAGATGAACAAGCCATTATGCCCGACGAGTCCGAATAGGCTGTGAGCGCAAGATAGGCAACTGATACAGATTAGAAAGCTTTCGAGAACTTAGTTTTGTTATTTTATATAAGGCATGGATATTGTAATAATTATTTTAATATTTATGGTTATATATATATATATGTTATGATGATGATGGATGTTTAGTTAGTTTTCACTGTACATTAATGGATATAGTAGCTTTCACATGTATCTTTTATGGTTGTAATTGGTTCCTAGTTGACATCCTTTTAAGCCAGCGTCATATCGAAGTTACAATGTCAACGCCACCCATGTGTTTGTTGTGGCATTAAGGGATCCTGTGTATATATTATTTGTATTTGTGGTTACTCTATAGAGTTTTGGTATAGATTTGTATTTGGCGGACGTCCGTTCTATAGAGGATACTCTGTTGGATTTTCGATAAATTTTTCGGTTTGTCACAAGAGAGGTGGTAGAGCGAGGCATCAGTGTTGGTGAGGTGACTCCAAGAAGGCTAGCGACAGCCGTAGCGGTGTTGAGCAGTGGCGACAATGGTGTTGAGCAGCGGCGATAGCAGCAGAAGCCACACAGAGGAGAGAGAAAGGGGCAAAGCCGCAGGTGACACATTGATAGAGAGAGTAGCGCCTGATTTGGGTATTTTGGGATATCTTTTTTTTAGATCTGTAAATTATAAAGTTGATGCAAGTATCCTCTAACCCTATCGTTAGTCAGATTTCATGTCTAATAATATTTGACTACCATTTAGAGATTTTACTAATACGCATGTTATTTTTATACACCCATCTATTTATTTTATACATGCATGTATATTTTATCGGTTGTTCGGTAATTTTACACTGATATTTGAGATTTGGAGATTAAATAAATCATGAATTATATGTTATTTTTTAGTATTTGGTTCCTGTTTTATATCGACAAATATGCCTGAAGCTTCTACATAATTGAAATTGAGAATTATGATTTATGGTCTATTTATCTTAAAGTCATGATTATCTATATATTTACTTTTTATAAAAAAGTATCTCTTTAAGTTTAAGATTTAAATCCATATGAATATGAAAATATATATCCGTACAAGCTCAAAAGAATATAAAATATGTATCTGTATTATCAATAATATGAAATTATGAATCTGTATCAAGAAATTGAAACTCTATAATCTGTTATTTATTTTGATATTTTCTCCCGGAGTGAGAAAATAAAGAAAAAAGGACTATCAATATTTATGTGGAGTTTTCAATATGAAATATAAAAAGAAATCAAAAAATTGGATCGAAAATTTTTATTTCAGATTATAGTATTCCCTTATATACCTTAGAATATTATAATGTAGATCGTTGTTTGAATATATATCACTGTGCAATTTAATCCCCATCTACCGGGAGATAATAGGTAGTACCATCTTACTCTCGAGATGTAAACAATGAGGTATGGCCTTTGATTGTGTGGACTAAACACAATCTAGATATCGATCAAACGTTCCATTAATTGGTAAGGCCTACTAGCCCTAATTTCTAAATAATAAAATAATTTCTGCATGTTTTAAAATCTAAAGGAATCAGATATAAAATATAAAAAAAATTAAATGTGTTTCGAAAATACTATTTGATCATGTTTTATGTCATATATGCATTACGATCCTATTCCGTTTCTTCAATTTATTTTAAAGTATACTTTTTTATATTTATACCTTACTGAACATTTGGCTCACTTCTTTTCTATTTTTACTAACCTTTGATGAGTAAGAGATGTAGGAGTTCTTGCCCAGTGAGCTAAATCAAAGATTCGGAAGAGTTTGGACTTGTTGGTTATGATGTTTAGATATTGTTGTATTTGGACAGGTTTAAATCGTTTTACTTATTGTGGATTAGTTAGTTTGGTTTTCAGACATGGTATTTGATATATTATGAATTTTCAGGTCATATTATTAGCCCGTGTGGCTTTTTATAATGTCCGAAACTATCGGTATTATGTTTGATCATGGACAAGATTATTATTTTGTACTGGATTATTTTGTCAAATGAAATAGAATGTTTCACGTTGTATAGGTTCAAAGAAATTTGTCAGTGATGTGTTTTTACTTTCACAATATTGTTGGATATGGATATATATGTTGGATTCATATTTTTGCAGGCATCTTTCCTTATTAAAGGTCCAACGTCGTATTTTTGGGTCAGTGTTGGAGCCACCGATGTTGTGGCATGATTTTGGATCCTGCGTATGTTTGATTTATATACATATATATGGTGGTTTATTGTGATTTGTATTTAGTTATTAATGGATATTATGTTCATATGGTGTTTAGTTAGCCGATTCATCATAGGCTGTATATAATAGGCTGCATAGATGGCCCAAGTTTCAATGGATGGTCTTGGTCATATGCTCTTGGACCTTGGGCAGTGAGGGCTTTTTCATGGATTGCACCTTCTCGACCATTCTCTTGATGTGGGCCTGGACCCCAGGCTGACCTATGGGTGACAGACACATCAAAATTGGATCAAATTTTTATTATTTGTTAAATATTTATATTTATATTTGTGGGGCCCCAGTATAAAGGCCCACGAAAGCACGGCCCAAATAAAAGAGGCCCAGAAGCATCCACGTGAGCAGTTCAAAAGGCCCGAGGGACGAGAGCCCAGGAGGTCTCTTGTCACCCGAGCGGCCAGGAAGCCAGAAGAATCTCTCAGACTTTCCAGAGGACCCCCCGAGGACTGTTCTCTCCTCTCAAGACCGTGAGCTTGCAAGAAGACTCACAGCCGTCCGAGAACCGCCCGTCCGTGACCTGGAATGCCAACTGGCCTATTTCGACGGTTTCCAAGAAAGCCTATGCCTACTGCCAATCGCCGCATCAACAGAGCATGCTTAGTCAAATCAAGGAAGATATCCAAATTCTGCACACCTGACACGCGCAAAGGCTGCAGCGGCGCCGTCCGCATGACAATTCCACACGTCAGTTGCATTAAAGGAAGCCAGTGGTCCAGCCCCTCAGCCGTCGGATGGACGACACGTGTCCGCTCCCCAACGGTCCAGCTTCCACTATAAATATACAGCAAGACCTCCTTTCCAGAGGGAGACCAGTCCGGAAGAAACACGCAAGGAAGCTTTCCGGTTGCCACTTTAACTCCCCAAAGCTTCCAGTAAGCCTCCTCCTCCTCTCCACGCCCAGTTCCTCAAAGACGTGGAAGAAGGCTCCCAAAGAGCATAGTTTACTTAAGGAGATAAACACAAAATGAGAGATAGGGAAGGGAATAACCCTCACAAAAGGCTGCACGCCAAAAGCCCGCGAGAGGGCAAAAGATCTGAAAAAGCAGCCCATCGTGGAATAAAAAAAAAAAAATTGGGCAACGCGCCACACAAGACACAAAAAGAATGTCCGAAACTTTAAGGCAAAAAGGACTAAGTCTTATTCATAAGAAAGAGCTCTCCTGTACAAGTATGACAGAAATAAAAAGCAGAATAAAGGGGCAAGTGGGCGGCACATCAAGAGACTGCCCCACGGTCTCTTCTTCTCTAAGCCTCATGAGCTCCCGAAGACCCCGCCTGGCCCGGAACTCCGCCTCTTCAGCGCGTGAGGAGACCGCCTGTCTGCCCCCGAGGAGGATTAGGGAAGGGCCTACCATCAACACCATACAAGTCCTCCATGCTTAAGGCACCAGCATTCACAGGATCCAGATTTGCCCACGAGAAACCGCGGACGGATCAATCGCGCCACCCGGCGGCACATGCTAACACCGTCCCGAAACTTGCCGTCCAACGCAGGAGCCATCTGAGCTATCTGCACGGACGTCCTCAATCTCTCCTCTAAAGAGAGGATTCGCCCCCGAAGGAGGCTCCGCCCGAGTCGCGAGTCCTTATTGCCGCCTCAAGAGAAGCGATCCTCTCCTTGGCCCCTACCTCCGCCTCCGCCTCCGCCGCATGGCTTCACGGGCGGCATTCGAAGACCTCGCTTCCAGGCGAGACTGGGCGATCACTCCCACCAACCCGTTAAGGCCAGCTATCAGACGCTGAAGCTGCCACAAGAAAATTCGTCAAAGAATGAACAATGAAAGACGGATAAAGGAAGAAAAGAAGCAACATGCTACCTCAGAAACCAGAGGGTCATCCCCTGGGCCACACTCCACTCGGGACGCAGATTCCTACGGGTCGCTCCTGAGCCCCGCGGGCGACACTTCAGTCACGGACTCTTCAGTTAATAGAGCCGCTTGAAGGTTCGCCCCAAAGACAGCGTCCCCAGAAGCCTCAGGCAACCGCTCGGCCTCCGTAACAGTCGGGCCCTCAGAACAAGGGCCGGAAGGCGCCGGATCGTCAACACTCAAATCCACAACCACCACCATCTCCCGGACCATCTCAGCTGACATTCCCCTCTCAGAGTCCCTGGCGGCACTTCCGCCTCCTACGTCCTCGAGAGGATGATCAATCCTGCCCGAGACATCACTAGGTAAAGTAACGAGAGCTCCGGGAGCAAAGCCATCACCGGGGGCTGAATATCCGAGGGTCGCGCACCCTGAGGATAAACCTCTGCGGATGCGGCGGGCGGATCAGCAGTGGAAGTGAAGGCGAAGCCACCAGATCCCGAGAACCCAGGACGAGAACCTCCAGTCCTCATCCTCTTAATCAGAGGAACGTCGTCATCACTATCATCATCACGGGAAGTCTGGGACTCAGAAGGTCCCTTGTTCCGCTCAGCAGCTCCGAGAGTCCCGGACGAGATACCCGCAGTGGAAGCAAAGACGAGACCCCCAGGCCTCGAGGACTCAGAAAAAGAGCCAGCTTCCAACCTCGCGGGCAGAGAAGCAGCCACGTCATCGTCGCTCATGCCCTCGATGTCAAAATCCTCGTCATCACCAGAGGAGCCCCCAGAAGTGGGTCCCCCAATCCTCGGAGGGACTGGATCAGGAGTCTCATCCCGTGGTACCCACTTGGCTTCCTTGAGCTTGTCGGCACCCAGCCAGATATTGCGCTTGTTCAGATGGAAGGTCCACATATTGGCCAGCACCAAGTCCGTGTGTGCCTTCACCTCCTTGCGCTCCTCCCTGGAGGGGTCAGAACAGTACTGGCTAGCCACATTCCCCCATGTATTGGGAATGGCCCAATGCTCGTAAACGCCAAGGAAGAAGAACTTGTCCTTCCACCCCCTCGTGGAGTCAGGATTACCACCGCATAGCGAAGAGAACTCCGGGCGGGGAGTCATCACAATCCAGTCAGGGCTCGGAGTAAAGCGGAACAGCACCTTGACTGTAAGAGGGGTCAAGGTCTTCTCATGGCATCGAAGGAAGACGCACAAGGACACCAGGTACCTCATTGGATTGGCCAAGCCTTGCAAGGGGTACACAAGCGCTCTCATGATGTCATGAAGGTCCAATGAATGGAAAACCGTAGTCCACCTTTAAGGTGGGCCTCGTGAACGGTAATGAAGCCATCCGGGGTACAGCGCCCTATCGTGCGGCTCGGAATTACCATAGCCATGGACTCGGGGATGCAGTGCCGGTCCGAATCTCCTCGAGCTTGCCAAGCGTCACCTTGGATGCTATGCTTCTAACTCCAAAGTCATGAAAGCCAAAGAAAGAAAGAATGAACGAAGCTTGGACGAAGAAGGAGACGGAAAACAAAGCGCCGAAGACCAAGGACAGCGAAGGGTTTAAATAAACCCTAGAGCACGGAAAAAATGTACTCATTTGCCCTTGCCACATGTCAACGGGCCATTCGCCCCTGAAACTGGGCAATCGTTCCTTCCCCAAGACGCCCGATCGTGCATCACGCCTCAGCAGGATACGGCATTTAATGCTCCAACAGGAGGCGAGGCGACGGCCCGAAAGGGTCCGAGGACGGCTACAGCCGAAGTCAACACGAGCTCGCCACCAAGGCATGCATTCCGGACAATGAGACGTCCCCAACAGGGCGCGACTTCATGCTGCGACCGAGAACCTCGCTCCTTTTGCATGGGGGGATATGTGGGGCCCCAGTATAAAGGCCCACGAAAGCACGGCCCAAATAAAAGAGGCCCAAGCATCCATGTGAGCAGTTCAAAAGGCCCGAGGGACGAGAGCCCAGGAGGTCTCTTGTCACCCGAGCGGCCAGGAAGCCAGAAGAATCTCTCAGACTTTCCAGAGGACCCCCCGAGGACTGTTCTCTCCTCTCAAGACCGTGAGCTTGCAAGAAGACTCACAGCCGTCCGAGAACCGCCCGTCCGTGACCTGGAATGCCAACTGGCCTATTTCGACGGTTTTCAAGAAAGCCTATGCCTACTGCCAATCGCCGCATCAACAGAGCATGCTTAGTCAAATCAAGGAAGATATCCAAATTCTGCACACCTGACACGCACAAAGGCTGCAACGGCGCCGTCCGCATGACAATTCCACACGTCAGTTGCATTAAAGGAAGCCAGTGGTCCAGCCCCTCAGCCGTCGGATGGACGACACGTGTCCGCTCCCCAACGGTCCAGCTTCCACTATAAATATACAGCAAGACCTCCTTTCCAGAGGGGGACCGGTCTGGAAGAAATACGCAAGGAAGCTTTCCGGTTGCCACTTTAACTCCCCAAAGCTTCCAGTAAGCCTCCTCCTCCTCTCCACGCCCAGTTCCTCAAAGACGTGGAAGAAGGCTCCCAGAGAGCATAGTTTACTTAAGGAGATAAACACAAAACGAGAGATAGGGAAGGGAATAACCCTCACAACCGTGCTCTGTAAAATCTCCAGCCCATATAGTGAAGCTCTTTTCTTTCCCGAGCTAGTGGTTTTCCTCCCATTCAAGAGGAGGTTTTCCACTTAAAACATCCAGCCTCGATTCATCTCGTATCCAACACCTCACTCACTCGTGTTGCGGTTAACCACGGATCGGATCAACGCATCCCGAGAGATCCTTTGGGTGGTCAACATCCTGTATCTTTCGGCCGTAGCAAGTCATCCGGTCGGCTGACCACCGCCCCCTGCATCTCTCTACCATAGCAGGCCCCTTGGAACCCGAACGCAACAATATTAATATTAATATTTTATGAATAATCTTATAATTGTGCATTTTAAAATATTATTATACAAGAAAGATTATATTTTATAAAATAATAATTTATAATCATATATTATTAAAATATTATTATGTAAGGAGGATTATATTTTATAAATTTAAAAATAATAATTCTATCATAATATATTTTTAAAATATTATTATATTAATAGGATCTAAAAAATTATTTTTAAAAAAGTTTTTTTTAATTTGTTATAAAATAAAAAATAAAAAATTAATATAAAATAATTTTTTTTTTAAAAAAATAAATTTAAAAAGGGAAAAAAAAAAAAGAAAAAAATGGGAACCCTGCCCGGTTAGAACTCTGTCGGCTTGGCGGCCAGTCAAATTGCTGAAGTAGACAGCCTTGGTTCTCGCTTAGTCCACAGATTATAGGCTACCATCTGCGGGAGGATGGATGGAGGACCATCCCCCCCATTAGCCAACTTCAAGCCGGCCTAGTTCACCACCATCAGAAAATATATCCCTCGAAAAATATATATATATTTATTTATTTATATTTTTTAAAATCAAATAGTTATGTTATTATTTTTAACCAAAAAAAAAAATAGTTAATTTTTTTTAAAAAAAAATTTAACCATTTAATATTAATCAAACTGTTATAATTATAAATGATAGAATTAGCCCTTCTCTTAGTAGAATAAAAACCCCGAATTCTCACTTTACCATCACGCTAACAGAAATATTTTACCATATTAATATTTTTAAAATATTATTAATTGACGTGGCAATCGATCTATTAGTATTTTTTTTGAGATTTGTGGATAATATTCCACCACATTTTAAGAATATCGGAAGATTATGTCTTTAATGCCACCCCTTACCACGTAGGAATGTCTATATAAACCCTATGTATTCATGCCCACTTGATAAAACCTAGAAATAGCATATTTTCTGACTTTGAGAAATTATTAATGACATATTTTTGTTCTTTCGCTATAAAAAATGAACGCAGTCTTGATTTTAATGCAGCGGAAGAACGCCGCACATTTAGGGGGACTAATGAATTTTTGTTGTGTTTTTTAATCTAGAGTCTTAAATAATATAAATGGCCATGATGCAGAAGTCATATGGCCTAACCTAGTGGCAATTTCACCGGAGAAATAATTAATTGCTATAAAATTAAACAAATAGTGGAACAAATATTAAAATAAAAATACTAGATCGAGAAAACTAGTTTTGTGTTTCTTTTTCAAAAACTATTACTTTAATAAATAAAATTATTAGATTATCAATTGATCTTATTTACTTGATATTAATATTATATATTTTATAAAGTTCATATTTATAAAAAGTTTAGAAACAATATATTTTGTTATGCCACTTTTAACGTGATGCGTCCCTGGTATTCGGGTTGTAGTGTGGATTAGGGAGTCACTCGATCTTCTATTGCGAGTCGAGTTTGAGCAAGTCTAATCTCCGTCACTGTTAACTGGAACCTGCGTATTACAAATTACAAATAATAGGTCATATAATTGGCAAGACTCACTTCCCGATTTATCCTCCAACGCTTAAATTATAAATCTTTCCTAGGAAATAGAAACATACGAGGATGTGAGAGAATGTAGAGTTAACATATGTGAAAGATGTGCGAGAAGGACTGGCTTCCTCTTGTGCGCCCGACGGGAGGCGGCTTAGTGAGATGAAGGATTAGGCTCTGTTTGGTTGCACATGGTCAGTGACTCACTAAGAGTGCACTCGTGGAGTGGCTCATTAGGAGTGCACTTGGAAAGTAGCTCACTAATGATGCACTCAGTAAGTGGCTCACTAATGATAAAAATGGAGAAAGCTTGGTTCTCTCTGGGTTCTTGTCTCTCACTCGAGGGTAGCCTTAGTCGAGAATTGTTCGATCCCCCTCCTATGGAGGGAGAGGAAATTTATAGTACTTCGCGGAGAAGGTTTTGACGCCAAGATTGGTGACAGTGTTCCACTAGGATTTACACGCCGTTGGGGCGTTGACGGGAGCTACTGTGTTAGATATCGTTTTGTGGATGCAATATGATTGCAGTTGGTCGTGGCTGACAGGGGCCAGATTGCTTCTCGCGTGGATTGGCTAAGCTACCGCTGGTCATCAGGCACAGTGGTTCTCCATGGTTGACCGTCATTACCATTGGTTGGGACCTGTTGCGATGGTATTTTCTACGCTGCCAGACTGCCATAGTTGAGGTGGAGGGTGTACTTTGTCATAATTAGTTGAGCTGCAAAGGCTACTCCCTGACCCTAGGACATTGCTCCTTCCTAGGCATGTTCGCAATAGGTGGGCTAGTAGGATAGTTCCTGGGCCTTGCTTTGTGTTGGGCTTCGTTAGCTAGTGGGATGGCTATCGAATAGGGCCATGTCACAATTGGATCAGCCTGCGCCTTAATGGGACCCATCACTAGCCCACCATGCCAGAGAGCTAGGCCTCTCTGGTCTTCGACATGTCAAACGATGCGACGTTGCCTAGTAATCCTGCTCATGTGCCTCTTCTCGAGATGTTTCAGTCACCGATTCTCGAGAGCTACGCCCCTTCTCCAAGCGCTTTGCAGCCTTCCGTATGATAGCGCTCAAATTTGATACTCTGTTTAGAAAGATTTTATTCTGAATCGAGGCTTGGGGCCGATTCCTTGCTAGTAACAAGTGGACACGTCCCATCCCCAGAAGCTTGCCATCTTTTTGCCACGGTTATAAATGGAGGGACCTTTTGTTCTTTTCCTCAAGGTTTATCTCCATACCAGCTAAATGATGTGGGAGTTTGAAGTCACCTTAGGCCTCCCAATGCCCCATACTGGGATCGAATGGAGTTTCGAAAGAATTGAAGATGCACTTTAGCGCTTATAGTGTTGCCATCATTCTGGTTGTTCTCGTTCCGCTACGCTCGGTAGCTTGGTGGTAGGGTCCCTTTCTTCCTTTCCTCCTCCGGCCGGCATTCAAACATCCTCTTCCGAAGGTATCCCCTGGGGTAGGATTTTTCGGGATCCTCTCAGATCTTGGGAAGTGGCCCCGCCTTGATCTCTTCTCTGGCAGTCATCACTAGAGCTTACTGGAGGTGGAGTTTTTAGGTGGGATGCTTCTCTGATGTTAGCGGCGGTGTTTCATTTCTTTTCCTAAGAATCGTTTCCTACCCGCCTCCTGTGGCACCTAGTTTCTAGTCAGGTACATTCCATGGGTAGGTAGACATAGTCCGTGTGGTGATTCACTTGTGGCTATCCTCCCTACACATGCCTTCCTTGATCCAATTTTCAGGCGAACACCGTCGCTTTTTTGCTCCATGTATTTTCTTCTACTATGTACCTTTGCTATTGTAAGCCTTGTACTTTGTAAAAGAATTCAATGAATGGAACCTCTGAGTATTTTTCTCCTTCTTGTATGTCTAGAATCTTATCCTTCTATTTTTTCATATTGATTTGTGATTGGAGTGTCTCCATACCATTGTGTGTGACTTGGCCTTTGACAATCAGATGGATCATGTGCCCGACGGCTCAATTATCCAACAACTAACTTCTCAGTTGGCCGTCCCGAACGCTTGGCTGGGAGGCTAGCCGAGAAGAGCATCGCCAAGCCTGCCTTGGTAATGTGCCATCTGCATTCTGTTAGGGTCACTCCACATGAAGAGTGCTATACTTTAGGCTGTTGGTCTCTTGGCGAGACCGTATGCTGCCATGATGGCCGCTTTGGCTAATGGGTCTGGTACTTCTGGAGTTTGCGTGCTATACTTATTGCTGACTGGACAATTCGACTAACGAGCATCATTGCTAGCACGTGGGAAATCAAGGCACCAAGCCATTTTGAATGACAGCAGGAAGGAGTGTGTCGTGATGCCTTATGGTGCTAACACACGTAACTGCCATCATGAGGGTGGCCGTTCGACTTCCCTGCGATGTCATTTCTGGCTTTGGGACTTGTCTTATTTAAACCGCGAGCCTCTTGCCATTCCCGCACTTTGCCTTCATCTTTGATTGGTTGCAAGCCTTCCTTCTTTTCACATATTTCCTTCTTCTTCCTTTCCCACCATGGCTATCGATGATGTCAGAAGGATTCAATCGATCCTCACCATTGAAGATGTTCAATTGCTGCTTTCTTAGTTTAGGGTTCCAGGAGCACAACATTCCTACTACCCACCAAAGACGACAGGGCCTGTTCTTCGTTGGACGACTTCATTACTGTCTACGAGATCCATCGACGTGGTGGACTCCATTTTCCAGTGCTGTTGGACCTATATGCAATCCTCACAGCTTTGAGGGTGCCGATGGTGAGGCTCATACCTAACGCCATTCGGTACCCGATGTCCCTTTGCATCTTCTCCCGCTGTCATGTCTATAGATTCACTGGCACTTCAGCGAGAGCAATCTTCACCTTCTTGTAGAAGGCTGACTGGATTTCCTTATCACCTCACCTTAGTTTTAACTTCAGATGGACGAATTCCAATTTGGTCAAAAATTGGAAGGACTGTTTCTTTTATTTGACGATTCCTTTTGGCTAGTCCGTTTCCAAGGAGTGGGGGAAGGTTCCCCTCGGCATCACTAGGCCTTTAGAAGAGAGTGAGAAAGCCTATGAGAAACCTCTGGTGGATGAGATCTTGGCCAACGCCTCCACTTTCCGGAAGAGAGGGCACTGGTTGACCGTCGAGACCTTCGCCGCAAAGTGTGGGGGCCAATCCCCGTGGAGACATCTGTTGGCTAGAGGAGGTGAGGGACACTGGTCATTCAAGAGTCTTTGGGTCGGCCGTCAAAGCGGCATTACTCCTCTAACGGCATATCTTCTGAGTCCACTTCTTCTTCTAGAGAGGATGAGGCTATGCTGTAGCAGGTATGGCAATTCGGGAGTACTTCAAGGGGGCGAGTTCTACTTTTCCCTCTTCCTTGGGTCAGGCATTTGGCTCAAGAGGAGCTGAGAGCACCGTGACCATAGCAGTTCCTATGCCGGTTCTCAGACTTGGTGCCATTGACACCAAAGTCAAGCCGATTTTCGTACTCGTGTTGGCATAATACAGAGTCCCAATCGATGTTGAACTTTTGTGGGGGGAGCAGTTGGCAGACGCCCCAGTCGAACCTGCAGCTAGTGTTATAGCCGAGCCAGCATCAAAGGCTGCAGCTGGACCAAAGGTGGACGCCACAGTTGGAGGCGCGAAGTCTCCCATCCGTGCAGTGGAGGAGTCCAGCAATATCCCTGTGGCAGAGGATGTCTACTCGGCCGATGGGGCTGTAGAGGATGCTGAGATCGTGGAGGAGCCTCCTTCCAAGGTAATTGTTGCTATCAACATGCCTCCTCCTGAGGCAGTCGAGGTTGAAGAGGGGGTTCCGAGGCGATCATTGCTATCGACATGCCTCCTCTTAAGCCAATCGAGGTCGTAGAGAAGCCTCCCTCGAGGGAGATAGTCCTCATCGACGCACCTCCCACTGAGGCAGTCGAGGCACCTCCTTCTGAACCTTCGGAGATGAAGGCTCAAGAGGCGATGGCTACTATGGACACCGTAGAGGAAACTATGGTGTCAGCCCCTAAGTTCCCAAAGTCCGAAGGCATCTCATCTATTGGAGCCAAGGAGGCCATGGAGTTACCCAAGGCTGTCCCAAGTCAATTGCCTTCTGAGGGGCTTTCCTTCGTTGAGGTACACATTTAGTATCCCTTTGCCTTTTTTCTACTTTTGTCTTTGCCAGCCTAACATGTTTTCTATCGACAGGTTTAGGAGAGGGCACTCCAACTTTCGACCACCATTGGCTTTTTGTCCCGAAGGCATGTTAGTGCAGCGAAACACGGAGTTTTGGTTGAGCAGATCGGACCTTGGAGGGTGAGATGCACGTGATCGGGGAGAAGATTACCTCCCTCGATGGTCACTCTGTGAGCTCTAGGAGGGGTATTATCTTCTTCACAGACACTGCCTCCGACTTGAGGGCCAGTTGAGGGTCTCCATTCCGGTAGAGGATCTTGGAAAGGTACTGGAGGGCAAGTACGGGGATGATAGTCATCTCTACGAGCAAGTTGTGCAATTGGTGGCCCGAATTTTCTTATCTCTTGCTGCACCCGGCGAATGCCAACGCCACCCAGATGTCTAACTTGCTTGCCCCTTCCGAAGGGATGATCAAGCCTTGTCTTCCCAACCATGTGGTGATTAATTGCTCAGCCAACCTTCTCAAGATAGCTAGGCTCCTTTTCTCTCTTTTTTTTTTCCATCATTTGGGCAGATGGCCTACTTATATATTTGTAACTTTTGTAATGAGAACAGTGGGATTGTTGCAACCCTCATGGCCATTGTCTTGTGCCTCCATGTGGAATCGCTTTCTCTTTGGTTAGTCGACTAAGCATTATAGCTATTGTCACCTGGTTTGTTCTAGGCACATCTACCCGACGGTGCTGCTCATTCCCTTGGGAAGGAACTATCATGGCACCTTAATTCTATTGGATGCTCTATCCTGTAAATAGGACATTGCCACACGCCCAAGGGTGAGCCTTACTAGGGCTAGCTGGGTTTCATGGCCGTAGCAGCTAGGACTTGGTAGAGTCATAGGCTGTCACTTGTACATTGCCATATTGGTGCTCAATCCTATCCAAGGACATTACAATCCATGCACGTTCCTAGTCCACCGATCCACCAGTCGTCGTTGATTGAGGGTACTCTCTCCGTTGGAGGGAAGTCGTTGCATACTCATTATAGAAGCCCCTTAAGGTTTTAGAGGCTGTTTGGTTGGGAGCTCCAAGAGGCCCTAGGCCTGGTTTCTGGCCATGATTGGGCCACTTGGTGCAGAACCAAGGTTTAACGTTCGACCATTCATGGGCCACTTGGCACAGGGCTGAGATTTGTTTGACTATCAACGGATCATGAAGCAAGCCAAGATGAATTTAGCCTGACTTAGGGGCATTTTAGGTCACTTGATTTGGTAAAATGACAAACACACATACATTCACATGGACAAGTACGCTGAATAAACATTAATTTTAATAATTAAAACATAATACACTTACAAGCATTCGGAATGATGCATGATTGCTTACTTGGGCTCAGCTGGAGCATATCAGTAGTACTTCTTGAGGTGGGTGGCGTTCTATGTCCTCAGGATGAATTTGTTGTCCTAGGTATGTAGCTTATACGCACCATTCCAGAGGATTGTCGAGACGAAGAATAGTCTCTCTCAATTCGGAGAGAGCTTATTCCTATTGGTGGTTTTGCCTATCGCATCTATGCTCCATAGGACGAGGTCCCCCACCTCGAATTGATGAGCTCTTACCCTCTTATTATAATACCGTGTGATTCGCTACTGGTATGTTATCGTCCAAAGGCATGTTGCATCTCAAGCCTCTTCAAGCAGGTCGAGGTGCTCCCCAAGTCTTTGAGAGTTGTTGAGAGGATCAAAACTCTTGACCCAAAGGTTGGGTAGACCAACTTCCACTTCCACTGGGGCGACCGTCTCAACTCCGTAGTAGAGGCTGAAGGACGTTTCGCTGGTCGGCTCTCTCAAGGTGGTCCTATATGACCAGAGGATGGAAGGCAACTCATCGTGTAATATCTCAAATTTTTATTCGATTTAATTGTATTTGTTTATTATTTTGGATAATTTAGATATGATAAAAATTAATTAAATATTATAAAATTTTAGAAGATATTTGGATTTGTTAGATTGGCACCCGAAGTGCACTGTTCAAATAATACCAAATTAAGTTTTGATATTTAAAGAAAAGGAATATATATATATATATATATATATATATAATAATAATAATAAAATCGAGAGGAGGGATTCAGCAGGAAAATACATGACACAAAGAGAGGAAGAAAGGAGGAGAGAGAAAGGGACACCGGGTTAGAGAGAGAAAGAGGGAAAACGAGGTCCCCAAGTCCGATTTCAAGCACGAGCCAATTAGAGAAGTGGTAGATCGGGTCGAGACAAGTGTACTCATACCCTCTTTGTTCTCTTTTTTAATTTTTATTCATATTCTCTTAAGTATTTTTATTTCGGTATCCACCCAAAACATATAAATCATGGAACCCATGATTATTGCATGAATTATTTGTTATTTAATGTCAAATTTTCCTTCGTTTCACACGAATCAGCTTCACCCAAACCCTAGACCCACGCCCGACCACCGTTTTCTCATTATTTTAAGTTCCAAGCTTAATTTGGTCCTAGATAACAAAAACCCATACCTTGAGTATCCGATTTTCCATATTTTGCTCAGTTTCGCACATTCGGACCCCCAAACCAGCAAAGTTACTATTCACCCGAAACTTTTAAGTATTTTTGCATGATTCCACATGGTTTAATTGTTATGTAAGCTATGATTATTTGCATATGTTTGTTTGTATACTTTGAAAAAGTATATTGGTGAACCGTTTGTGATAGAACTATTGTTCCGAAGCCTCTAAAGTTACGGTTGTCTCTTGGTGGTAAGAATTTCTATTCTTCCTTATACTTTTGATATCCATGCATATAAATTAAGTCATGTGAATACTTAAATCCAAAGAAACATGAAAACTATACAAGTATACGAAGGGAATGCCACAATTTGATATATGTGAAATTCGTTCTCCCGGAGTGAAAATTATGTGAAAGAAGTTTGGTGGACCTTCCCTGAAAGAATAAGAATCATGAAACTAGGACTACGAAATTATGATTTTGGAGGGTGGTGTCCCTTGGCATGCCATCGGTATTACAGTGAAAACTCAATGATCAACCTGGCCACGTATTATAGTAGGTGATACTCTCTAACAAGTCTTAAGATGTTATTGTGGAAGGACGAGGATTACCTCTAGACCATGGGAGGATAGGATAGCGTTTTATTGGCCCTGCATATGGGTGATAGGTATACTGCTACGCCACATGATGTTTGGCCCGTCTACAGGCATGATATGTAAATGGCTTACCTCCGGGTCTTGAATAGGAGCTTACAGTTTTAGAATGTGTAAAAATAAACACATTCCTTTCCTCATTCTTCCGTACCTTTAGCTAGTAAGGCTTACTGGCCCTAATCCACAAAGTTAAATTTAATTTGGAAAGTGTAATAAATCATGTTTCATATCTTTATGCATCTTTACATATTGCCCCCATCACATTCCCTGTTTCATTTTAATATATTACTTATTATTTGTTTATGTTGCACATGCAGAGCATTTATCTCACCCTTACTTCTTTCCTCATTCTAAATGAGTACGATTTTATACCTGATGAGTCCAAGTAGGACGTAGGAGCAGATAGGATAATAGTGGACCTTGCATTGAAGAGCTTTTGAAACTTAGTTTATGATTTTTGTATGTGATGGAGTCCATTGTATTATTTTGATACGTATATGTATATCGATATGTGTATGGTATTGATGGATATGTAGTTTAGTTTCCGTTGTATATGATGGATGTATATACTTCCACATGATTTTATGGTTATATTTGGATACCTAGTTGCATCTTGTCCAAGCCGACATTGTACCCAAAATTATGACGTCGATGCCACCTGTTGTCCTTTGTGGCTGTTGGGGATCCTGTGTGTGTGTAGTGTGTACATTGTGGTTGTTGTAAAATAGAAATTTGTACAAGTTTTGTATTGACGAATATCTATTTTATAGACGAAACTCTGTCAAATTTTTTATAGAAAATATAGTCCGTCACAGTTAGTATCAGAGAAAGAGATGCCTTAATTTTAATTTGAATCTTATGTGGAAGCTTAGAATAGTTTAGGATGAGACTGAATAGGTGAATGTAGGCACAGAATCACTAAGTTAGGATGGATAGCCAAAGTTACCCTAACTCACATAACTTAGACTAGAACTAAGTTAGGACGATAGTCTTATTTAATTGTGTAGAATACAATGTCTTAATTAGAGTCCGGTCTTTTGACTAATTCGTAATTGTTCTTGTTTCAAAAGTGTCATCGAAAGTTGATCATGCCACCTAGACGTAGAGGCTCACGAGGAGGTGGTCAACCATGAGACGGGAGGCCAAGTATTTGAATTTGTTGGGTCGTATGACAAATATCATTGAGAATGTGGAGCAAAGAAATCTCACCCCTGTTCCTGCTCTGGCTCCTATGCAGGCTCCTGTTAATCCTAGACCTTCTACCTATGATCGCTTCATCCAGGAACGAGTCCCGAAGTTTTTGGGAGAGCCTGACCCCATTAAAGCAAACACATAGTTTGAATGGTTGAAGAAGGTGTTCACTGTCATCCATTATCCCGAGGAGGATCGGGTTTTGTTTGCATCCTACCAACTAGAGGGCGAGGCACACCATTGGTTGAAAATTTAAGAAGAGAGCCTCTGGGGTGCTTGAGGACGAGATTACCTGGCCGATGTTCGAGGAAGTATTCATGGAGAAGTATTTTTCATCTAACCTCTGTATTCAAAAGGAGAAAGAGTTTATCCGCTTGAGGCAAGATACTCGGTTAGTTGCTGAGTACGATGCCAAGTTTACTGAGTTATCATGGTTTTCCCTTTATATTGTTGATAATGAGGAGAGGAAGGCAAGGAAGTTTTTGCAAGACTTGCAGGATGATATCTGCAAGTAGTTGATGACCCTGAAGTTGATGACTTATGCAGATGTGTTGGATCGTGCCCTGATCCATGAGCAAGAGCTTGCTAAGGAAGAGTTCTTCAAGAAATATTCATCGGGCAAGAGTGGAGTTGGTGCTAGTTCTGGCATGAGTTCTAGGAGGCCATCTAAGAAAACAAGGCAGCCAGATTTTGATAGGAAGGGTAGCCAGACCTCATCATCTTCTCAAGCTTCGATGGGCTCATGTCGGCATTGTGTGAAGATGTATGAGAACAAGCCTTGTTTTAGATTGATCGGTGACTGTTTTAATTGCGGCAAGGTGTGGCACCGGGCCAAAGAATGCCCTCATCCGTAGAAGGCCTATACTTCCAAGCCCGTTGTCCAAGGAAAGGCTTTTGCAGTGTCGGCGAGTGAAGCAAAGGCATCAAATAATGTGGTTGAAGGTATTCTCTCCATTTGTGGCACTTCTTATTAAGTACTTTTTTATTCTGGATCTATGCATTCGTTTATCTCTCCATGGTTTGCCTATCATGTTACATCCTCTCCTAGGATTCTTAACTTCTCTTTGTTTGTTTCGACACCCATGGGATCTTTCGTTATCACCAATGTTTCTTACCCTAGGTGTGTCGTTGAGGTGAATAGTTTATCTTTGGTTGTCTATCTGATTCTTCTAGAGATGCATGATTTTGATATTATTCTGGGCATAGATTGATTGTCAAGATATCATGCAACTATTGATTATTTCCACAAGAGACTGGCTTTTGTGATTCCAGAGTGCGAGCCTTTTCACATTCAAGGAATTCAGAGATTGAAGGAATCTAGCTTTATTTTGGGCCTCCAAACTCATCATTTGTTGAACAGCAGTTGTGAAGCCTTTCTAGCTTATGCTACTGTTGTGGAGAGCCATGAACTGTTTGCGGGGGATATTTCGGTTATGTGTGAGTTTGAGAATGTGTTTCCCGATAAGCTATCTACTCTACCGCCACACCGTGAAATCGAGTTCGGAATTGATCTTATGCTACGGTCGGCACCTATATCGAGGACCCCTTATCGCATGGCCCCTATTGAGCTAATGAGTTGAAGTAGTAGTTGCAGGATTTACTTGATATGAGTTTTATTAGATCGAGTGTTTCACCATGGGGTGCTCCAGTCCTGTTTGTGAAGAAGAAGGATGGAACCTTACTACTTTGTGTGGATTATCATAAGTTAAATAAGATCACAATAAAGAATAAATACCCATTGCCACGGATTGATGACCTCTTTGATCAATTGTAGGGAACCCGAGTATTCTCAAAGATCGATCTTCAGTTGGGATATCATCAATTCCAAATTAAGCAAGAAGATGTAGCAAAGACGGCATTCCGAATAAGATATGGCCATTATGAGTTTCTCGTTATACCGTTCGGTTTGATGAAATCTCTCACTGTATTTATGGATTTGATGAATAGGATTTTTTAGCCCTATTTGGATAAGTTTATTGTGGTCTTCATCGATGATATCCTAATATATTCGATGATTGATGTAGAGCATGAGGAGCATTTGAGGATTGTCCTCCAGACTCTCAGGGAGCATCAATTATTCGCAAAGTTGAAGAAATGTGAATTTTGGCTTGAGGAGGTTGTATTTCTATGCCATGTCATTTCAAATGGAGGTGTCTTAGTAGATCTAAAAAAGGTCAAAGCCATGAACAGTTGGGATCGACCGACGACCATGACCAATGTCCGTAGCTTTTTAGCTATGGTCGGCTACTATTGTCAATTTATGGAGAATTTCCATCTTATTGCATTATCGCTTACCCAGTTGACTAATAAGGAAGCCAGATTTGAAAGGATCGAGGAATGTGATCGTAGTCTCCAAGAGTTAAAGGATCGGTTGACTTCAACACTGATTCTGACTCTTTTCGATAATTCTGGTGGTTTTGAGGTTTACTGCGATGCTTCTAAGGTTAGGCTCGGATGTGTTTTAATGCAGAATGGGAAGGTGGTTGCATATGGGTCTCGAAATTGAAGGCCCACGAGAACAATTGCCAAACCCACGATTAGGAGTTAGCCGCCGTGGTATTTATATTGAAGATTTGGAGGCACTATTTGTATAGTGAGAAATTTTTAGTGTACTTTGATCATAAGAGCCTCAAGTATCTATTTTCACAAAAGGAGTTGAATATGAGGTCGCGGTGATGGATAGAGAACCTTAAGGACTATGATTGTGAGATCTAGTATCAGCCGAGGAAGGCGAATGTGGTTACGGATGCCCTGAGTCACCAAACTAGTTTGGTGGTGACAATGAAAATAAAGCAAATAGAGATGTTAGATTGTCTGAAATCTTGTCACATCCAACGTTATGTTAAGGGCAATCGTATGATGCTATCTTTCTTGCAAGTGCAGCCCGAGATCCTCCAGAGGATTAAGGAAGGGCAGGTAAATGATCCATTTTTATGGACATTGTTGGTGATCTCTTTAGAGATTCATGGATTCATTTCAATGTTCATCCTGATGGAGTATTGAGATTTCGGGAGCAACTATGTATGCCTGATGATAAGGAGCTAAATGAAGAAATCATGAAAGAGGCGCAGCGGACTAGGTATACTATTTACCCTGGGATCAATAAAATGTACTTGAATTTGAAGAAGATGTTCTAGTGGAGGAACATATGAAGAGAAATAGTTGCTTTTGTTGGGCAATGCCTCATTTGTCAGCCACTAAAGGCTAGGAGGAGGATGCCTTGAGATTATTGCAGCCATTGCCTATCCCAGTTAGAAGTGGGAGAACATTTCGATAGACTTTGTTTCTGGATTGCCTAGGACCCCGAGAAATCATGACGTAATTTGGGTCATTGTGAATCGGCTAACAAAATCTGCACATTTTATAGCCATTCAAACCACATATTCTTGTGATGGCCTAGCACAGCTGTATATCAGTGAAAATGTCAAATTACACGGTGTGCCAACGTCTATTGTATCATATCTTGATCCACGCTTCATCTCTAAATTTTGGAAGAGTTTGCATCAGGAGTTAGGGATGAATTTGAAGTTCAGTATGACATATCATCTCCAAACCGATGGTCAGTTAGAGCGGACCATTCAGATTTTGGAGGATGTGCTTTGAGCCTCGGTGATGGAGTTTAAATGATGTTGGGATGATCACCTAGCATTGGCGGAGTTCACATACAACAATAACTTCCAAGCAAGCATTGGGGCCTAATGTGATTAGAGAGACATCAAAAAAGATTGCGGTAATTGTTAAAAAGTTGAGGGTTTCCTAGAGTTGGCAGAATAGCTATGCGGACCGGTGAATATCAAAGCCTAGATTCGAGGTTGATGATTTTGTGTTCCTTAGAGTTTCACCACCAAAGGGAATCACAAGGTTTGGCGTTAAAGGGAAGTTGAGGCCACGCTTTATTGGACCTTTCGAGATTCTGGAGAAGGTCAGAGAAGTGGCGTATCGGTTGGCGTTGCCACTGAACTTAGCCATTGTGTATAATGTCTTCCATTTATTGATGTTGAGGAAGTATGTGCACGATCCGACGCACGTTATTGAATATGGCCCTTTGGTTATCGCCGAGGGTTTATCATATTTGGAAGACCCAGTGGAGATTTTGGATCACAAGAAATAGATTTTTTACTCAAAAATGATCCCTCTTGTGAAAGTTTTGTGGAGGAACCACTCCCACAAGGAGGTGACGTGGGAGAGAGAGGATGAGATCCGAGAGAAGTATCTCCATCTGTGAGATCCTGATCCTAAAATATGATAAATGTGAACTAATTAAGTTGATAAAAATCATGATTAAGCTTAAGAATAATGAAACAATGGGTACCGAAGCAAAAAGAAGCGAGACCGGCCAAAGGGGGGAGCGGCACTCGCCGTGTGCTCAAGCGCTGGGGAGGCGCACCTGAGGCAAGGTGGGAGCGAGCTGGCTACGACGCCACCCGGGCGCACATTTGCGCAACCACTCGACTGCCCGACTGATTATAAAAAGCCGAGCGCATTTTGCTCAGCCATTTTGCAACGATTCCAGTAGAGAATGGAGGGAAAGAAGAGGGAAAGGAAAGAGGAGAGGAATAAATCTGCCTGTTCCGATCCGATCCGAGTAAGAATAATGGTAGATTAGGCTAAAACAAGTATACCTCAGACGTTATCTTCTATTTTCTTGCTTTTCTGTATCTCTAAATTTGTATTTATGCTCAAAATGCATGATTCTACATGTGTACTATAAATAGAGCGTATTTCTCCTAATTAATTGAACAGATTTCATGTTTACTGGCATGTACTGTAATATTCACCTCCAATTTCATGTGTAAATCTATATTTGGTGTTCGTTTATCATTTGGACTGTTTGGCAAAACCCTAAGCACGAAAATGAAGGAATTAAATGATTTTAATCCATAATTTCTAATATGTAAAAGTTAATCTGTAACAGGATATTGTCCCTAATGTGATATATGCCTGAAAATTTTATACGGATTTATACTATTAAATTTTTGAGGATTTCTAAAGCAAAACTGAAGGATTACAAACTATTACTATATATTCTTAAGTAAATCTAAATGATTACAAACTATTATTATATATTTTGAGGCTAATTGAAGAGTTACTGTGAAACTCTAACTGACTTCTGAAGTTGAAAAGGTTTTCAGTTAAGAAATAAGAAGAAAAATATTTTTAATACTGTTAATTAGGACCCAAGACTAAAATACAGTCAGGTTAGGTTCTCCGACATGCTTTGAAAATTTACGGTGGCAATTGAGGATAATTATCAAACTATCGAACCATCAAATTGAAAGGTATACTATCGAACTATCGGCCTTTGATTATGTGGATTGAACATAATCTGTCCTCAATTATTCACGCCCTCTACTAGTAGGGTCCATTGGTTGGGTTATTTACTGATAGAAAAAGAAGATTTCTAAATTTTATAGATTTTATATTAGTTTCTGATTTCTGAGTTTTGCTATACTATTTTATGATTTTTGAAACTTAATTTTACTAGTTTATACTTTCTCAATTTTCATGCACTTTTCTGCTACTGCCATGATGGAATAATATTTTTGTGCATCTTCATTTATATTCATCTGCATAACTGTTTTGTATAATGAAAGTATGGATTATGATTATCGAACTCTATTTATATTGAACTAGGCTTTTCTCATAAATTTCGTATATGTTCCTATTCGTTGACAATTTCTACAATCTTCTGCATTTATATTCTGCTAATGTTTTTATAATCACTATTTTAATGCATTTATGCTTTATTCCTGTTTCCATGATGCCACCACTCTTCTGATTATCGTGATTTCTGCTTTAGTAAATTTATGTTTTACATGAAAATATGAATTATGATTATCGAGACCTGTTTATGAGGGATTATGCTTTTCTCATGGTTTATGTATATGTTTCTATTCCCTGGCATTCCTATGATCATCAGCATTTATATTCTGTTGTTGCTTCTGTAAACACTATCTTATCACACTTATACCTTATATGCAATCGTATCTGTTTTACTGTATTACATTCTATATGAAAGATTTATTGCACGTTTACATGTACCTTGTTGGGTTTTGACTCATTATTTACTATTTTTTCCCTTCAAATAAAGTTATAGAGACGATACTGGATGATCAAGTATAGCTAGAGTTAGCGAGAAAAATCTTGAGCCTTGGAGTTTCTGAAGACTTGGGACTGTGATGATGTCATTATAAATATCTCAATCTTGAAGGAGGATTATGTATAAATGATTATGATATATATTATATTCTGTCAGAACTGTATTTTTACTTTCACAATTTTCTATTAAGGATATGGATGCTTCCACTATATATTTTCTGGTTTTGGTACAGGTCCTAGCAGGTATCTTTCATATGATTCTGGTATAATAGTTAGGATTGTTGAAATATGTCATTGATGGCATTTGCGATCCTTTATATGCGTGTTGTAGGATATGAATTATGATATTTGGTTAGTTGTGTACTTGTATTGGTCCTGTGATTGTATTGTGGTCATAAGTTTGAGGTTTGGATATCGAATATGCTCTATACAGGTATAAATAAGTAGGTTGTATTTTTAATTTCTATCTAGTTATAGATGAAACTCTGTCAAAATTTTTGTATAAGTTAAATTATTTAAATTTATATATTCTTTTCTATATCTATTTGACAGAGGGTCCTATAAGGATTAAGATTCGTTTCATCACAAATGGTATCAAAGAAAATGAAATGCCTTAGGAATGATTCGAATCGTATGCGAAAGTTTAAGAAATCATTCTTACTGACCAAATAGGTAATGATAGACATAGACTGAATAAATTAGATCAGAAAATCCTAGGTGTTCTAGCTTGTATAAGTTAGGATTGACTTGAACTAGGCCTTAATGATTAAGCTGAAGGATTAAATTGATTAACGGTGGCCTTAGGTATAGGTTGATCTGTTTGAATTTTAGGCTTAAGTTTAAGGTAATCTAATCTAAGGCCAAGATGGCTTAGGATAGAAATAAACCGCGGCATAGTGATTAAGCTGAATCAATTAAGTTGAAGGATTGGATGGAACTGTTTTGAATTGAGTAAGGATAAGAGTAGTTGAGTTAATCAACCTTAGGATTAATGATAAGCTGAGCTTGATGTATTGAAGAAAGTAATTAAGGTTTTTGATTGACTAGGTAATGTTCAGCCAGTTAAGGAAGGGCAAGGCTGATTGTGGATTTCTGAGTGTCACACCTCATTTCTTGGGATGTTTCTGGGAGCAATTGGTTTTAAAAAGGACCATTCTCTTTAGATAATGTTTGGGGATGGACAAAAGATGAAGCCAGTTAATGATGACTAGGAAATAAGTTTACATGTATTTCGAATTTTAGAATATAACCTGATGATGCCAATCCCTAATGGGCAACCCTTGTCTAAAGAAATTATGAATTTCAATGTCCGGTTTGAGTTTGTGAATGAATCAACCTTGATGGGATGTTAAGATAATCTAGTTGGCGAATTGCCCCAACTGAATTGAATGATTTGAAAGGAATAATCTGAATTGTAATTAGGCTCACGTATCAGATGAGTTGCAACAGAAGTAATGGAACCTAATATGGTGGTGCTTACAAGTTATGTAATGGGGTGTGTGTTAAGTACAGATGGTGTATTAGGCCATACCTGAAAAGTTATTAGGCGAATGAGAAAATTTGAGGAAACTTTTAAAGAGAAGATTTGCCTATCTGATTGACGAATAAAGTTGTTGAGGTTGTGCTAAGATTAGAAATAATCTTGAGGATTCGAATAGCATCGATGAGGATATTTGGCAAACTTTAAAAATGTGGTTAACTAAAGAGTTAATGATTTGATGATTGGGAGTCTCTAAAATTGAGATATCTATAAGATAGGTGAAGGATCACTACCAACCAGTTCCACTATCGGAACAATGCGGTTATGAAAACATGAAAGGATAACCCTTATGGTTTCACTCAAGGTTGATCGAATAGTGAGGTTTTTGGGTTTTTGTCAGATGATTGTGAAAACTAAGTGGTCTAATTGGGATAAGTAGATTAACTTGACAATGGAACATTAAGTTTCTAAATGTTAAGGTTTCAATCGTAATTGGGGACTGTGCTAAAATTTTGGAATGGTTGTCTCAATAGTGTTTTTCTTGCCAATTAAATATCTGAAAATTGTGGTTTTTGTGATGTTAACCCCTTCGAAATCGTTTTGGGTTATGCAAATCCTCTCAGGAATTGAGATGTGCTCGAGGATGCTTGTATAAATTGTATCAAGGGGATATGATACCCTGTAATTAGATTATGCGTTATGAACGATAGGCAAAGTCAATCAAATTAAGGATAGATATTGAGTCTAATTTAAAAATGGACTACCCTTTTTAAAGTCAGTAGATGACCGTTCGAGAATCTAGTTATGAAAGTTTTGAGGAACATAGTATTTGGAGACAAAGACCAAGCCAAACTATTACGGGTGGTAATATTCCCGAAGAAGATTAGGATCTTGTCATTCTGCATCAATAGGTATACCCACGAGCAAAGTGGGGGAGGAGCCATGGTTGAAATTATTTCACTCATAACTGAAATGTTGTGATGAGGCTCTTACCTTGAGGATTTGTGGATAATATTTTTGAAAGTTTTTGATGTCTTGTGAACTTAAAAGTTAAAGGTTAGGATAAGTGGATCTCGGCATGATTTGGAGGAGGTGAATGTTAGGATCGAATGTTGATATCGGAAGCCTCCATTTGAAAAATTGTAGAATTATTTTGGAGATAATTATGATCGATAATCTTAAGAATTAATATAAATATGTCATAATGGAAAAGAACCTTAGGAGATCCGGAACATATTAATCTATTTAAGGATTATAACAATGGACCCTGATATTGTTAAGGAAACTCTAGGATTATGCTTTCCTGCATCACTTGTGAATCAATATCCTTAGGATAAGTAGAAGAGGGATTCTTAGTTAGAATTACCCTTTCGTTGTTCAAAGTCAGTAATTAGAAGTTTCTGTTGAGAAATTGTGAATTCTGTCTTGAGAGATAGTTTTGTCTGATAAATTAAGGGTCAGAATGGTTATGTTATGACTAAAGTTGATCTTGGGATTTTGTGAATAGAAAAACATGTCTAAGAAATATGTAAATGAACTTCAATATCTCGTGAGAAAACGAATATCAGTACTAAAAGTGGATGTCAATGGTCTATAGGCTTGATATGCTTTAGTGCCTTAAGGGACATGAAAAGGAAAATTACGGGTAGGCTCAATCACTTGGAAAATGGAATACCACATTCCTAAGTTGAGAAGTTGAATTGTGTTCAGAATATTGGGATTACAAAGTTTTGAATTGGGAAGCCCTTATGGTTTCATATTAGAATAACCCACTAATTATGATTATGGAGGACATGTTCAGGTTTAATTAATTGGCTTATCAGTATACCAACAAGATCTAAAATTGCTCAGTGTGGGAGTTTTGAAATCTTGAGATTGATGATTGTTAAAAATCTTGAGATTTTAAGGTGATGATCTAAAACTGTATCAAAATTATGATGACTTTTATAGTTAAGACTTCTTATTCTGCGTTAAATTGAGGATCTATGAGAGTTATTTTTGTGGTATAGATATTTAAGAGTAGGTTTTAATCAAGGCTATTACATAAGTTGAATGTTCAAAAGGAAATATTTACCTTAAGAAAATGTCGATTTGATGACATACCAACAAATAGATGAGAATGTAAAGTATCCTGCTTTGAAATCTAATTGTACTTTAAATTTGATGTTGGGATTTTAGTTGTGCACAGTAAAAGAATTAAAATGTCGGGTTGTGATAGCAACGGTAAGTTGTAAACGAACAATCCGAAGTTAAATGATTTATGAGAGTGAGTAGTGGAAGAGTGATGAACCTGTCTATGTATTAAGGTCTAAGGTAATGCCCAGATGAAATGCTTAATTTTGAGGATTAATATAAAATGAAATGAGGCATTCTGCTTGTTTAAGATTCGAAATTAGGTTAGGAAAGTGATTAATGAAATAGAATTGCCTTCGAACTTAGTGAATTTGGATCTGAAAAGGACGCATCAAACAATGAGGGTCAAGGCAATTCTAATATTTATGGTTTTCTAGGATAATCAATCTGATTTAGAAAAAAATTGTAGACATTAAAAAGGTTCTTTGATTCAAAAAATTCAAGGATCGTTAAATTTCGGGGATAAAATTTCTATAAGTGAGGGAAAGTGTGAGATCCCGATCTCGAAATATGATAAATGTGAAGTAATTAAGTTAAGAAAAATCATGATTGGGCGTAAGAATAAGAAAAAAATATGTACCGAAGTAAAAAGGTGCAAAACTGACTAAATGGGAGACCGGCGCTCACCGTGACTCAAGCACCGAGGAGGCACGCCCGAGATAGGCGGGAGCAAGCTGGCTATGAAGAGGGCACTCGAGCACCGCTCGAGCCCCAGCCGGGTGCACATTTGTGCAACCAACGCCTAGTTGTGCTCGAGCACCCGACTGATTATAAAAGGTCGGGCACGTTTTGCTCGGCCATTTTGCGATGGTTCCAACAAAGAACGGAGAGAAAGAAGAGGGAAAGGAAAGATGAGAGAAAGAAATCTGCCCGTTCCAATCTAACCCAAGTAAGAATAACGGTAGATCAAGTTAAAGTAAGTATACCTCAAACGTTATCTTCTATTTTTACTACTTTTTTGTATCTCTAAATTTATATTTATGCTCAAAATCCATGATTCTACATGTATACTGTAAATAGAGCATATTTCTCTTGATTAATAGGACATATTTCATATTTACTATCATGTATTATAATATTCGCCTCCAATTTCATGTGTAAATTTGTATTTGGTGTTTGTTTATCGTTCGGACTGTTTGGCAAAATGCTAAGCACAAAAATGAAGGGATTTAATGGTTTTAATTCATAATTTCTGATATGTACAAGTTAATCTGTAACGGGATACTGTCCCTGATGTGATTTATATCTGAAAATTTTACACTGATTTATACTGTTAAATTTCTGAGAATTTCTAAAGCAAAACTAAAGGGTTACAAATTGTTACTATATATTCTAAAGTAAATTTAAAGGAATACAAACTATTATTGTATATTTTGAGGCTAACTGAAGAGTTACTATAAAACTCTGATTGACTTCTGAAGTTGAAAAGGATTTCAGTTAAGAAATAAGAAGAGAAATGTTTCTAATATTGTTAATTATGACCCAGGACTGAAATACAGTCAGGTTAGTTTCTCCAACATGCCTTAGAATATTATGGTGACAATCGAAGATAATTATTGAACTATCGAACCATCGAATTGAAATGTATATCATCAAACTTTCGAACTATCGACCTTTGATTGTGTGGATTGAATACAATCTATCCTCGATAATTTGCCCCCTCTATTAGCAGGATCTACTGGTTGAGTCCTTTACTGATATGAAAAGAAGATTTCTAGAATTTCATAGATTTATTATCAGTTTTTGATTTCTGAGTTTCGCTGTACTGTTTTATGATTTTCAAAGCTTGATTTTACTGGTTTATACTTTCTCTATTTTCATGCACTTTTCTGCTACTGCCATGATGGAATACTTATATGTTTCTGTGTATCTGCATTTATATTCATCTACATAACTGTTCTGTATAATGAAAGTATAGATTATGATTATCAAACTCTATTTATATCAAACTAGCCTTTTCTCATAAATTTCGTATATGTTCCTATTCTTTGACAGTTTTTTAGGATCTTCTGCATTTATATTCTACTAATATTTTTATGATCACTATTTTGATACATTTATGCTTTATTCCTATTTCCATGACGCCACCATTCTTCTAATTATCGCGATTTCTGCTCTAGTATATTTATGTTTTACATGAAAACATAAATTATGATTATCGAGACCTGTTTATGAAGAATTATGCTTTTCTCATGATTTTTGTATATGTTTTTGTTCCCTGACATTCCTATGATCTTCTACATTTATATGCTGCTATTGTTTCCGTAAACACTGTCTTATCACACTTATGCCTTATATGCAACTATATCTGTTTTACTGCATTACGTTTTGTATAAAAAATTTACTGCACGTTTGCATGTACCTTACTGGATTTCGACTCACTGTTTACTATTTTCCCCTTCCAGATAAGGCTATAGAGATGATATCGGATGATCAGGTATAGTTAGAGCTAGCGAGAAAAATCTGGAGCCTTAGAGTTTCTAAAGACTTGGGATTGTAATAATGTTATTGTAAATATTTGGATCTTGAAGGAGGATTATGTATAAATGGTTATGATATATATTATATTCTATCAGAACTATATTTATGTTTTCGCAGGTTTCTATTAAGGATATAGATGCTTCCGTTATATGTTTTCTGATTTTAGTACAGGTCCTAGCAGGCATCTCTCATATGATTCTGGTATAGTAGTTAGGATTATTGAAATATGCCATGGATGGCATCTGCGATCCTATGTATGTGTGTTGTAGTATATGAATTATGATATTTGCTTAGTTGTGTGCTTGTACTGGTCCTGTGATTGTGTTGTGGCTATAAATCTGAGGTTTGGATATCGAGTATGCTCTGTACAAGTGTAAATAAATAAACAGGTTATATTTTGGTTTCTGTCTAGTTACAAAGAAAACTCTGTCAAAATTTCTGTATAAGTTAAATGATTTAAATTTATAGATTCTGTTATGTATCTGTTTGATGGAGGGTCTTATAAGGATTAGGATCCGTTTCATCACACCATCTATTCTGAGGTACGTAGGTTAAAGTAATTCCTAGGATTTTTAAATTTTGAGGGCGAATTTCTTATAAGTAGGGGAGAATCTAATATTTTAAATTTTTATTTGATTTAATTGGGTTTGTTTAATATTTTGGATAATTTGGTGTGATAAAAATTTATTAAATATTATAAAATTTTGGAAGATATTTGGATTTGTTGAGCCGGCGTGCAAGGTGCACCTATTTGGTCACCCGAGTACCGAATTGAGTTTTAAATTCTAAAGAAAAAGGAATATACTTATATTATATTATATATATATAATAATTGATGTATCCTGAATCTAAACTTCAAACATATTCGGGTCAAGTCATTCGTCTAAGTTTGACTCCATTCACCGAGTCTGGATCCTACACACCACAACTACGAACAAGAGGTCAGGTGATGGAAGGAGATTGTCCCACCGAAAATACTCCAACATTCAAGTCAGTAAACAGTCTTCGAATTAAGAAGATGAAAGTAAAAAAATGTTATGAAAATGTGGAGAGTGTTTGTGATGAGGAAGTGCTCTCGTTTGAGAGGCTTTGATAGCTCATGAGGAGCAGTAGCTCTAAGCACTATGTTGTTCACTGGGAACGTAGTAGAAAGAGAGAGAGAGAGCGTTTGAAGGCCGAAAGCATAAGGGCTGTGCCATAGGGAACCCTGGCAAGTTAATTCAGAGCATTTTTTGGCTAATCAGAGCGTGCCTTAGAGTAAGGACTCAATGGTATTTTATAGTCGCTGTACTAGGTAGCATTCCTTGTGCAGAAAGGCTTGATCCCCGCGCTCTGCTGGGCTCGCTCCCTTTTCTGGCATGGAGCTTTTATGGTAGTAATGGCCATTCCCTTGATTGTTTTCCTTCTGCGTTCTATAACCGTTAGGGTTTACTACAAACAGAATGAAGATTCTAGCACTTTCCTTCAGGGATGCACGTCGAATCTATTGATGACTGTTACAATGGTGGTTGCCCTTATGGAGGGTGCAAGATCAGTGGAGAAGACCATTCCTGGTCAAGGACAGACGTGTGGGGCAAACTCGGCCGGGGCCACATGAGGTCTGGTTTTCAGCTGGTCAACTGGTCATGCTTCCAGTCAATGGAAACGTTGACCATCTCAAGAGCAAGTTGTCTATCCAACTCTTGGACTTCTCCTGACTCACTTAGCATTTCATCCGGTTAGTCGTGAGCGTTGACCGTCCAAGTGCAAATGGGTCGTTGTAGTTCTGAGCCATTCCTCCTTCTTGGGCCAGCCCGCTACTGGCATACCCATCACTAGCCCCCCATTCTGGTGGTCTGGGACTCCGGCCTCCAACATGTCCAAGATGGGTCGTGAGTGGCTGAGGTGACCTGGCGAAGAATTCGGTGATGACTTTTGGTTTGATGATCGCATCGCTTGCAATTACTGACCGTAAAGTCAAGATCCAGAGCACTGGCGGAGAGAATCGTTGACTAGATTTGTTGATTATCTAGGCTAAGATTCGAGAGAACTAAAGGAAATGCGTTGGCTGAAATCTTTAACCATTTAGGCCAAGATCCGAGAAACTTTTGAAGGAAGCGTTGTTTGAAATCGTTGACCATTTAGGCCAAAATCTAGAGAACGTCTGAAGGAAGTGTTGATCAGATTTGTTGACCATTTAGGCCAAAATTCAAAGAACTGTTGAAAAAATGTTGACCAAAATCGTTGACCATCTAGGTCTGAATCCAAAGAACTTTTAAAGGAAGCGTTGATCGGATTTTTTTACCGTTTGAGCCTAAATTCGGAGAGTTTCTGAATGAAACGTTGACCGAATTTGTTGACCGTTTAAGCCAAAATTCAGTGAACCACAAAAGGAAGTGTTGACCAAATTTGTTAATCGTCTGGGTCTAAATCCAAAGAACTACTGAAGGAAGTGTTGACCAAATTCGTTGAATGTCTAGGTCAAAATCTAGAGAATTGGTGAAAGAAGTGTTGATTGGATTCATTGACCGTCTGGATCTAAATCCAGAGAACTAGTGGGAGTTGAAACGTCTCACCATCATGCAGCCGGACTGTCAATCAAAAAGTTAGCCACATGTCTGCATGCAATGGATTCGTGATCCTGGTAATTAATGTGCCAGAGGATCTGATTCGACTACTCCTTTTCGAAGCGACATGTGTAAACAATAATGGGTGGTGGATGATTACGAGATGGTTTCTCTTCTCCGTCATGCACATTCTTTTAAGTGGTCCGTCCGTTACTTTTCAACTCCCCATGCTTTCCTTCACTTTTCTTCCTAAAAATTTCTAAGTGTCCTGTTATCTTCCTTCTCTTTCATTTTCATGGCGCCTTCTGTTACCCAGATTGCTTCGATGATCAAAGTAAGTGAGGTGAGAGAACTGTATGTTGAGTACAACATTCTTAAGTTGATCGTCTTCAGGATGCCGGCGAGGGAGACAGGCCCTCTCCTGAGGGCTGCATCACCTTATATGAGGCCCACTTGAGGAGTAGGTTACGCCTCCCAATTCCCGATGAGCTACTAGATATTCTAACCACCCTTCAGATTTTCATTGGACGGTTCCAAGCCAATGTTGTGCGTTACTTGTGTACACCTTGCTTTTTGACATTGTTGTAATTGTACAAATTCAATCAATAAAATGGGTATTTTACTGATGTTTTGTGTCTTTCCCTTTATTGCCATTTCAATTACTTGCTCTTGCTTTGGTCGGCCGACTTGGCGTATCGTACCCAAGTTGGTCGTCTATCTCGCTTGAGACGTTTGTGACAATCTCCGATGGACTTAAATCCTGTAGAAGATATCAAAGTAAATCTTGATGTCGTGTCAAGCCTGTTCTTCACTCATGCGCGAGTAGACGCTTGGTGGCACTGCTCAAGTGTGAACTTGGACGGCCAGCTTTGTATGGAGTACTTTGCTCCTATTGACCATCGTTGACTAATCATGCTATCTCCTTATGAAGGAGGTTACCGCGTGTGCTGTCTAAGCCCCCTAATATTTTGACCGAAAATGGGCCACTTGGATGACCAAGGTTTAATTCGACCGCCAACGGGCCACCTGGATGACCAGGGTTTGATTCGACCACTCATGGGCCACCTAGATGACTAGGGTTTAATTCAACCACTTATGGGCAGCTTGGATGACCAGAGTTTAATTTGACTACTTATTGGCTGCCTAAATGACCAGGGTTTAATTATGAATAGGTGAAAACCCGCTCGACTTAGGGGCAGTCTAGGTCATTGGTTTAATCCTACAAACATACACATATGCATATGGAACAGAAAAAGAAAGAAGAGACAACACAATGCAATGGAAAAAATATTCTTCTATTAATAATAAACATTGTGTACATTTACAAGCATACAGATGGACGACCTACTTGTGCCCTTCTCGGAAGTAGCGCTTGAGGTGGATCATGTTCTACGTCCATGGAACCAACTTGCTGTTCTTGGTTCGGAGTTTGTGTGCTCCATTTCATGGAACAGCAGAGACTAGAAAAAGGCTTTCCCAATTCAGGAAAAGTTTATTCTGGTTGGTGGCCTTGCTCATAACGTCGATACTTCGTAAGACCAAGTATTCAACATTAAATTGTCATGCTTTTACCTTCTTGTTGTAATAGCGGGTGATTCATTGTTGGTAGGCTATTGTCTGTATTTTGGCAGTGTCACAGGCTCCCTCCAACAAGTCTAGGTGTTCTCGAATTTTCTGACCGGTTACCTTGTGGGTGAAGGACTTGACCCTAAGACTTGGGAGCCCAATCTCAATCAAATTACTGCTTCAGTCTTGTAGTAGAAACTAAATGGCATCTCACAAGTTGGTTCCTTTGGAGTCATCTAGTAAAACCATAGGACAAAGAGTAGCTCCTCGACCCATGAGCCCTCGATGTCCTCCAGCTTAGTCTTCAGACTATGGAGTAGTATACGGTTTGTGAAATCCACCTATCCGTTGGCTTTTGGGTGCACCACCGAAGTGTGGACCAATCTAATGCCTAGACTAGTGTAATACTTGGTGAAGAGTTTCCTGAAGAATTGGGTTCCGTTGTTAATCACAATGATCTCGGGAATGCCAAATCTACTGACTATGTTCTGGCGGACAAATTCTAAAGCATTGAGCTTGGTGATCTTGGTCAGCGGGGTGACTTCCACTCACTAGGTGAAGTAGTCAATGCCCACAATGATGAATTCCCTTTGTCCCGTCGCAATAGAAAATGGGCTGAGGATATTGAGCCCCAATTGCATGAAAGGTCAAGGAGCTTGAAGAGATCTCAATTCAGCTAGCGTTGACAGTGAAGATTACCTTGGATCGGCAAATTTTACACTTTTTTACGAAATCGAGGGCATCCTTCTTCATTGTCGGCCAGTAATATCACTGGCGCATGATCTTGAATGCTACGTTTTTATCGCCGATATGTGATCCGCAGATCCCAAGGTGGACTTTGCTCATGGTGTAGTCTGCCTCCTTTGGAGTTGAGCACTAGAGGTACGAGTTGAGTAGTCACGATGATATAGCCATCCATCGACTATGGTGTACCAGTCAGCTCTTCTTAATCCACTTGGCTTCGTCCACATTATCTGGTAGTGCACCGTCCGCCAAGTATCACTGGTAAGGCATCATCCAGCTTTTCATGTTGGAGATTTGTATTGCTTCTTGTTCCTCAGTGCTGGGAGTGATTAGGACTTTTCGCATGTCTATCAAGTACTGCTCTGGGTTTACAGCCGCCGCTGCCCTAGCAAGTTAGTCAGCTTTCTAGTTTTCAATTCTGGGAACGTGGACTAGTTTCAACTTATCAAATCTCCGGATGGCGTCCTTCACCTTAGCCAAGTATTTGGTTAGGTGAGGGTTGCACACCTCGAAGCTCTCATTTACCTAATTAACGACTAACTCAGAGTCACTTTAGACAGTCAGTCGTCTGACGAATTACTTTTTTGCTTGTCTTAGTTTGGCTAACAAGGCTTCATACTCGACAATGTTGTTGGTGGCCGAAAAGTCGAGTTTGAGGAAATACTTCACCTTAGACCCATCTGGGGTCCTTAGGACGACCCTGGAACTACTGCTTAAGTTCGTAGATGATCTGTCTACGTTGAGGACCCATTCTGGCTCTTCCCCGCATTGTTCTGCGTCCTCGGTAGGCTGTTCATCAAAAATTGGTGTTGTGGTCTCGACAATGAAGTCGGCCAGAGCCTACCCTTTGATGGCTAGTCTAGGATGAAATTCAATGTCGAACTCTTCTAACTCGATAGCCCACTTAACTAGCCGTAGAAAACGTTGGGTTTCTAGAGCATGCTCTTAAGTGGCTGGTCGGTCAGAACGACTATGTGATGAGACTGGAAGTAAGGTCTCAGTTTTTGAGAGGAGAAGACAAATGCCAAGACTAGCTTCTCTGTGCGTGAGTAGCGCATCTCTGCGCCAATCAATATCTTGCTCATATAGTAGATCGGCCGCTAAGAGTCGAAGTCCTAGCGTATGAAGACAAAGTTAAGAGCCACCTCTAGCACTGCAAGGTAGAGGTATAGCTCTTCTCCTTCCTTGGGTGATGTCAGCAACAGTGGATTGGCTAGGTACTACTTCAATTGGTCGAAGGCTGCTTGGCATTCTGTTGTCCATTGGAATCCATTAGCTTTCATCCTCTTTAGAGCCTTAAAGAAAGGTTGATACTTGTCCCTCGACTTAACCAAGAAGCGGGACAAAGCTGCTAGTCGTCCAGTTAGCCGTTGGACATCTTTGACATTTCGTGGTGGAGTCATGTCTATGAAGACTTTGATCTTCTCCGGGTTTTCCTCGACCCTCCATTGAGAGACAATGAAACCAAAGAACTTCCCCAAAGATACTCAAAAACGCACTTGGAAGGATTCAACTTCATATTGTGCATGTGGAATACCTCGAAGGACTCAACCATATCGTAAATATGGTCGCTCGTGGTCTTGCTCTTGACAAGCATATCATCGACGTACACCTCCATATTGCGGTCGATCTACTTTTCGAACATCTTGTTCACGAGCCTCTGATAGGTAGCACCCGTGTTCTTAAAAGACCAAAAGGTATGACCTTATAACAGTAGATGCCTTGGTCCGTCATGAACGAGGTGTGTTCTTCATCCTCTAGGCTCATCCAGATCTGGTTGTAATCCGAGTACACATCCATGAAGCTCAGTAGCTTGTGCTCAGATGTCGAGTCTACCAACAGGTCGATCCTAGGTAAAGGGAATTGTTTTCGGTCAAGCTTTATTAACATCGTTAAAGTCGACACACATCTGCCATTTTTCGTTACTTTTCTTTACCAGAATGATGTTGAAAAGCCAATCCGAGTATTGTACTTCTCTGATGAAGTCGGCATCCAGCAGCTTTTTCACCTCCTCCCGGATGGCAATAAGTTTCTCCATGGAGTGTTTCTCCGCTTCTGCCAGATGGGCTTTTGGTCGGGATCGATTCCCAACTTGTGGACCATTACTCGGCCAGAATTCCAAGTATGTCAGCAGGAGTCCACGCAAAGACATCAACATTCTGTCATAAGAAAGTTATCAGCTCGTCACGTAGTGTCCCAGTGAGTGAGCCCCCAATCTATATGCACCTCTTCGAGTCCTCCGGATTCAGTGGGATTAGATTGATTGCCTCACCAGACTGCGCCTATTGTATGGTTGCTTCATCTCGATGGTCAAGCTCTCATGTCGCCTTCATGCTGCCACCTGGAGCGATCTGGGATATGTAACATGCCTACCCAGTGACTTGGTCGCCCAGCACTTCACCAATACTGCAGGCTGTTGGTAACTTCATCTTGAGATGCGGTATTGAAATGATGACTCTAAATACTGTTAGGCACGGGTAGCCTAGTATAGAGTTGTACTCGGAAGACAAGTCAACAAACAAGAAGGTGAGTGTTTGATTCACCGTTCTTGGATACGTGGCCAAGGTGACCTCCAATTGGATCATTCCTTAGACGGCTACTGGATCATTGTCAAGGCCATAGAGCGGGCCTTTGGCAGGTTTCAATTGACTCTTTTTAAACCAAGCTTAAAAAATACATCAAGATAAAGCAAATCTCTGGAACTTCCATTATCTATGAAGACTCATTTCGGTTGGTAGTCGACGCTACCATCCAAAATGAGCACAGATACAACAAGGGGATCTACATAGGGGGAGATTACGTGGCTCATGTCATCATCACTGAAGCTAATGATGTTGTTTTCTGTGCATGGCTTCTTCTGCCTAGTCTACTGCTCCTGGCGATCTGTTGGGGTCTTAGCAGGTCGGGTAGTAATCATGCTGACCACTCCAGCCACGACCCGATTTCGAGGTTGGAAAGTCTCTGGTCCTTTCCCGCCTGAGGGGCCAGAGCTTTGTCAAGGGTCCCTGATGAACCTAGTGAGGTGGCCTCTCTGGATGAGCTCCTCGATCTCCTGCTGAAGTGTCTTGCAATCTTCCGTGGAGAGTCTAGGAGATCGATGAAAATCACAGTACTTGACTTGATTTCCTCCCTCGGCCTTCTTAAATGGTTTTGGCCACTTAAGAAACTTCTCCCCACAGATCTGTATGAGGACATTGGAGAGCATGTCGATTAGCGGCATCATATTGATCCATTTCCTTCGTTCTAGCTTTCCATCCTTCTTGATAGAGCTTCCTCTTTCCCTCAGTTGGGAAAGAGCGAGGCCTTTCAGTCCTTTTAGGATGCTTAACCTCGTTGGCCTCTTCGGCTGCTGTGTAGGCCCTGGTGATAGATTCCACCTCCCGGAAGGTCTGTGGATTCTTATGAGTCTGGGGATCCTTTTAGCTTCCGCAACAAAGATATCAAGGAACTTCCGCGGATTCTCTCCTGCTTACGGTGGAAGAGATGCCATCTTTCTCTTCCCGGCATTAGAAGCATTCCGGTGGTGAGCTCTCGGAAGCTCCGGATCGAGCCTAACAGGAGATGGTGGAACCAAATGTGAGCGTCTTCCTTCAATGTAAGAGGGAAGCAACGGCACATTGCTGCGTCCTCTAACCCTTGTAGACTCAGATGTGTACGAAAATGATCGAGGTAATCTATGGGATCAACACTCCCATCATAAGAGTCAAAAGTTTGCATCTTGAACTTTGCCAACATGGGATGGTTCAAGATCTCCGTTGTGAAGGGGGATCGATCCAAATCTATGGCGTGCTCATCGTTCTTGAACACACAGTTCAAGATCTTCTCCACCCTCGAGTCTGTCTGGGTGGCATTGCCAGATTTTTTAGAGTTGAGGTGGGTTCTCAACTCCGTTCTTTCTCCGGCGTGGCGAGCAACCGGATGGCTACTGCAACCAATGGATCTGACAATCCTGAAGGCTCCCTCCTAAGCCTGATGCCTGGTCTCCACCTGAGAGTATCGGGGATCCCTCCATTTTGGACTCTCCTCCAGAGTCCTGCTGCCAAAACGTCCTTCAAGCCTTGGATGGCTTTCGGTGTGTGAGGCCTTCAAAGCCTGGGTTTTGGCCATCCTCATTGTCTTCTTGGCCGGTTTCTTCTTCTTCTAGCCTCCTCTCCTGAAGTCCGAATCGAGAGTTGCGATCCCCTTTTCGAACATCTTGTTGGCGTAGTGCATTTGAAAGATTCTGTTCATGCTGTGTAATGACCCAACTTTTGAAGCATGGAAAATTTCAGTCATCAAGTTCGGTCAACGCTAGTTGACCAAAAAATGTAATAAGAAAAGTAACTCGGCCTTAAGATGAATTCAAGTTCGGCCCTTGCATGGTGAAGGGAAGTCCGGACTTCTTTGATGAAAATCGAGTCCGGCTTTTATGAATATGGAGCTCCGGCTTCTAGTACGCAAGAACTCCGGCTATATGAACTTCGGTTTAATGGAATTAGAACTCCTGCTTTTATGAAAAATAATTAAGCCCGATCGAGGCCAGTTGACCCAAAATAATAAAGAAATCCCCTCTGAAAAATAAAGTCACCATCCTCTGGCGCCATGAGAAGAAGCCCTTACGAAAAGTAAAATCGGAATAACCATGCTTGCAAGGAAGCACGTATGAAAAGTAAAGAGTCTTACTCCTAACCACCACGATGACCTTGTAGAAAAGAAAGAAGTACAAGAAGGTGACCTGCCCTACTTACTACCACGCCTATAAGTAATGGCCCTCCCCATGACTTAGGAGAGGAAACTAGGCAAAGCCCGGGTGAAAGCGTTAAGAACTTGAGCGAGAACCAAGTGAAAGGTTCTTAGATCCAATCCAGGCAAGAATACTCACCCCTGTTTTTAAAGTTCATGATTCTGCATGTTTGCTACGCTAGTATGTATATCCTTATGAAATTATGCATGTATGATACTTGTTATGTTCTTATGATTTATCTTTCGTAATCGCATGTTTAAAGGAAACCATGATATTCAGGAAATTGGATTTTTATAATTGATTGTCAACTTTTATGAACTCTGATAATCTCATGAAAAGACTTCTAACTTTAAGAAAAAGAGCTTCGGACTTTGAATGATAAAGCATTTCGGCTTTTAAGAACTTGGTTTGTAGCCTAAAGAACTCCGGCTTTTAAGAACTTGGTTTGTAGAAAGAACCAAATTAAAAGAACTCCTCCTTTTACGAAAAAGAGCTCCGTCCTTTTAATAAAAAAGCACTCCATCCTTTTAAGAAAAAGCACTCTGTCCTGTTATAAAAAAAAGGAGTACTCCAGATTTTAAAGAAAAGATCACTCCGGTTTTAGCACTCAGGATTTTAAAGAAAGATCACTCCGGTTTTAGCACTCCGAATTTTAAAGAAAGATCACTCCGGTTTTAGCACGCCGAATTTTAAAGAAAGATCACTCCGGTTTTAGTACTCCGGATTTTAAAGAAAGATCACTCCGATTTTAGCACTCCAGATTTTAAAGAAAAGATCACTCTTGTTTTAGCACTCCGGATTTTAAAGAAAGATCACTCCGATTTTAGCACTCCGAATTTTAAAGAAAGATCACTCTGGTTTTAGTACTCCGGATTTTAAAGAAAGATCACTCTGGTTTTAGCACTCCGGATTTTAAAGAAAAGATCACTCCGGTTTCAGCACCCCGGATTTTAAAGAAAAGTCAGTCCAGTTTTAGAGCTCCGGATTTTTAAGACAGATCACTCCCGTTTTAAGAACTCCGGATTTTGGAAAAGAACTCTGCCCTTTGAAAAGAACTTCAGTTTTGGCACTCCGGCTTTGTTTTAGGAAAAGAACTCCGGCACTGACAAAAGTGCTTCGGCTTTTTGGAACTACGACCTTCTGTTAAAAGAGATCTCCGGCCTTCTTTTGAAAAAGAACTCCGGCCTTCTGTTTGAAAAAGAACTCCGGCCTTCTGTTTGAAAAAGAATTTCGGCCTACTGTTTGAAAAAGAACTCCGGCTTTCCGTTTGAAAAAGAACTTGGCCTTATGTTTGAAAAAAAAAACTATGGCTTTCTTTTTAAAAAGGAACTACGGCCCCGTATGCTGGGTTAAAGGCATTACCTCCCGCCCCGGGGAGCATAATGAGGGGATGGCATAAGACTTTTGGACTATGGCCCCGTATGCTGGGTTAAAGGCATTACCTCCCGCCCCGGGGAGCTAATGAGGGAATGGTATAAGACTTTTGGACTACGGCCCCGTATGCCGGGTTAAAGGCATTACCTCCCGCTCCGGGGAGCATAATGAGGGAATGGCATAAGACTTTTGGACTACGGCCCCATATGCCGGGTTAAAGGCATTACCTCCTACCCGGGGGAGCATAATGAGGGGATACGGCTTTAGGTTGTGGGATTACACACAACCCGTCCTCGATGTTGTCCGTTCCGTTCCGATCCCTAAAAATGATAAGAATTCTCAATGGTTTTCATGGGTTTTCAGCAAACATGACAAGAAGAAAAAGACTAAGGAAATTTCAAACTAAAGGACATGATGATTTTTGTATGCTAAATTATATTCGCTTATATATATATATATATATGTTCTTTGTTTTCTACATGTGAGTATTTTGTTGGGCTATCTAACTCACTCTTGTTATTTTCAGATGACGAAAGGCTCATGGAGGACGAAGTTGAGTAGAACATTATGGGGTAGCCAATAGTTCGGTTGGCCGGAGCTGATCAAATGAAGAGCTTGTTTAATTATTTAGATATTTTGTGGAGACTTGTAAAATGATTCGTTGTTTAAGAATCTATGGATGATTAGTCATATCTCCGTGATTCCTTTTGGATAAATGAAATTTACAATTCTAGTATGCATTTCAGGTTCGAGTTGAAATTAAAATCAGAAGGCCAGCTCAAGCAGTTCGGCCTTATGAAATCCTGAATGAAAGTAAAAAAATTTTTATGTCCATTAATGCTATTAAGACCCGACGGCGATTTACGTGCGAGCCGTCACAGTTGGTATTAGAGAATTGAGATGCCTTAGGAATTGATTGATCAAAAAGCGGAAGCCTAGGATAGGTTGAGTTGAATCAAAGGATGATTATATTTAGCCATCTGTTATGACTTAAGGTGTTAGCACTAATTAAGTTTGGGGTAGGTTATGAATGATCGAATAAATAAATAGTGGTGTTTGGTAATTAAGCCAGCCCAATCCCAATGACTTAGGCCTGTACCAAATTAAGGGTGATGATTTAATCCAATTAGCTAGCTTAAGACGAAATGTCTTAGAACTATTAGTAGTGGCTCTTAGACGGGAACTACTAATGTTAGTGATAGGTTGTGGGGTCGAAAGGAAGATGGTGCGTAGAAACTCCTTAATATTGGAATTTGATTTGTATCAATTGGGTTCTTAAATTGATCAGTGTTGATCTAAGGCCTAGGTTAATTAATCTCGGTTTAAGGTCAATCACTAGTAATTCGTTAAGAATGGTTGCACGATCAACCTAGCAAGTGTAAGGATTAGGGTGGAGCCATTGGCCCGAGGTTGGTATGGTCTAAATTTTAGGTGTATCAAGTCCTAGGATGACAATTCATGGCCAAAAAAAATTTCTTAAATGTTTGGACTTTTGGGTAGCCTCGAGTTATAATGAGGTTAACGATATGGATCTTTAGACTTAAGATGGCATTGTGATGACTACATGTCTGGTAGAAGGAAGATTAGGTTGTGTCAAAATCTATGGAGATCGTTGAGAGTTCCATGCAGAGCTGTGGAAGCATAGACTTGGTATTATTATAAAATATCCCAGGACCTCAAGGTAGATAAGATGGGCTGATAGGGTTTATGAATTTCAAAAAAAAAAATGAGGAATCAAGTTTTGTGGAGAAAATGCCCTGTTGGGCTTATAACACTTTCGTAGCATGACCTTGGGATCTATAAAAATTTTTTAGTGATGACTACTGAAAAGACTGATTAATGTCCTGAAAGCATATGGTCATCTTGGGCCTAACTAAAGTTCTTAAGTGATCCAACAAGTTTTTTTCGAGGATTACAATTCAAGTGAGACGTTTGGCTAAGAGAGATTTGTAATTTTCAGAACGAAAGATAAACGCTAGTTTTCGGAGACTGGATAGGGGTAAATGACGATTATGTCATTGGGTTGATCCCTGAAAGTTATCGTGGGATGGAATCCCTTTGAGAAACGATAAGGTTATGTTACTCTCACCACATGATAGGTGGATACCTTTGATTTAAGTGGGGGAGAAGTCCATGATTAATGTCACCATGAGCGTAAGTCAGAATTAGCAACTAAAGTCTTCTTATGGCTTCGTCTTTGAAGATAATCATTAATTAAAGTTTTAAAAGCCAAGATAGTTGTACCATTAAGAAGAGTGATCATATGATATTGTATATAGACAGACGTGTTTAAAGGTTGAGAAAGTGGACCTCGGTGTTCTTCTTTGGGAAAGGAGGCATCAATGTTGGCAATCGATGTTGCGAGTCTTTGGACTTGCATGTGTTTGACGTTTCATGGGAGATGTAAAAGCGAAATCGTGAGTGAGTCCGGAAAATTGGGTGATAGGATGCCATGTTCTTAAATTGGGATCTTAAGATTCTGGGTAATGATTAAAGGTGATATTGACACTTCGGGTGATCGTTATGACTGGCTCGGAATGTGGCAGTAGTCTGAGGATTTTAGGATTGCCTTCATAATATGACTATCCTAGAACTATGTAAATCAAGGTAGCCCAGCATGAACCCATGGCTCAGGAATTTAAGAGTAAGGTTAAGGTCGCCGTGATCGAATTCTTTTGAAGCATGGAATGAGCTAAAGTGGAAGTTCATTGGATTCATTTAAAGTATCAGATTAAATTGGAGAAATGGCCAGCATATATCGTGGGTCGCTTTTGAAATTCTGAGGATCGTTATAAGGTCTTCCTTATATTAATGGTTGAGAAAATCGAGATGGATTGTGTCGTTACGAGAGGCTGAGAATTTGTTTTATGATAAGAATTAGGATGATTCAAATGCTTGAGGTTCCTAGAGTAATCCTTGAATAACCACGAATGAAAGAATATGTGCGATTATGAGACCGTAAGGATCATCAAATTTCTGGGCGAAATTTTTATAAGTGGGGAGATTGCGTACCCAACTTCTTAATCATAGAAAATTCCAAGTCATCAAGTCCGGTCAACGCTAGTTGACTCAAAAAAATGTAATAAGAAAAGTAACTCGGATCTTAAGATGAATTCAAGTTCGATTGCATGGTGAAGGGTGGAACTTCTTTGATGAAAATCAAGTCGGCTTTTATGAATAAGGAGCTTCTTCTTCTAGTGCACAAGAACTCCGGCTATATGAACTTGGTTTAATGGAATTAGAACTGCAATGAAAAATAATTAAGTCCGGTCGATGCCGAGTTGACCCAAAATAATAAAGAAATCCCCTACGAAAAATAAAGTCGGTAAGACCATGCCTACAACGCCGAAATAAAGCCCAACTACGAAAAGTAAAATCGAATAACCATGCAGCAAGGAAGCCCTAATCTAGTAAAGAACGACCATGCCCGAGTAGGTTACCTACTCCTAACCACCTGATGACCTTGTAGAAAAGAAAGAAGTACAAGAAGGTGACCTGCCCTACTTACTACCATGCCTATAAGTAATGGCCCTCCCCATGACTTAGGAGAAGAAACTAGGCAAAAGCCCGGTGAAAACGTTAAGAACTTCGGTTGAAAGGTTCATAGATCCAATCCAGGTAAGAATACTCACCCCTGTTTTTAAAGTTCATGATTCTGCATGTTTGCTACGCTAGTATGTATATCCTTATGAAATTATGCATGTATGATACTTGTTCTAATCTTTTGATTTATCTTTCGTAATCGCATGTTTAAAGGAAACCATGATATTCAGGAAATTGGATTTTTATAATTGATTGTCGACTTTTATGAACTCTGATAATCTCATGAAAAGACTTCTAACTTTAAGAAAAAGAGCTTCGGACTTTGAATGATAAAGAATTTTGGCTTTTAAGAACTTCGGATTTGTAGCTCCGGCCTTTACGAATAAAGAACTCCGGCTTTTAAGAACTTCGGATTTATAGAAAAGAATACCGGCTTTTGAACTCCGCCTTATTAAAAGAACTCCTCCTTTTACGAAAAAGAGCTCCGTCCTTTTAATGAAAAAGCACTCCGTCCTTTTAAGAAAAAGCACTCCGTCCTGTTATAAAAAAAAGAGAACTCCAGATTTTAAAGAAAAGATCACTCCGGTTTTAGCTTTTTCGATTTTAAAGAAAGATCACTCGGTTTTACCATCCAATTTTAAAGAAAGATCACTCCGGTTTTTATACGCTTTTAAAGAAAGATCACTCCGGTTTTAGTACTCCGGATTTTAAAGAAAGATCACTCGGTTTTAGCACTATTTTAAAGAAAAGATCACTCCGGTTTAGCACTCCTTGAAAGATCACTCCGATTTTAGCACTTGAATTTTAAAGAAAGATCACTCCGGTTTTAGTACTCCAGTTTTAAAGAAAGATCACTCGGTTTTAGCACTCCAGTTTTTAAAGAAAAGATCACTGGTTTCTTTTGGATTTTAAAGAAAAGTCAGTCAGTTTTAGAGCTCCGGTTTTTTAAGACAAATCACTCGCGTTTTAAGAACTCTTTCGAAAAGAACTCCTCCCTTTGAAAAGAACTTGGTTTTGGCACTCCGGCTTTGTTTTAAGAAAAGAACTCTTGACAAAAGAGCTTTTTTGGAACTACGACCTCTTGAGATCTTCCTTTTGAAAAAGAACTCGGCCTTCTTCCTACTATTTGAAAAAGAACTCCTCTCCTTGAAAAAGAACTTGACCCTCTTGTTTGAAAAAAAAAGAACTCCGTCTTTCTATTTAAAAGGAACTACGGCCCCGTATGCCGGGTTAAAGGCATTACCTCCCCCCCGGGGAGCATAATGAGGGGATGGCATAAGACTTTTGGACTACGGCCCCGTATGTCGCGTTAAAGGCATTACCTCCCACCCCGGGGAGCATAATGAGGGAATGGCATAAGACTTTTGGACTACGGCCCCGTATGCCAGGTTAAAGGCATTACCTGCCGCCCCGGGGAGCATAATGAGGGGATACGGCTTTAGGTTGTGGGATTACACACAACCCATCATCGATGTTGTCCATTCCGTTTCGGTCCCTAAAAATGATAAGAATTCTCAATGGTTTTCATGAGTTTTCAGCAGACAAGACAAGAAGAAAAAGACTAAGAAAATTTCGAACTAAAGGACATGATGATTTTTGTATGCTAAATTATATTCGCTTATATATATATGTTTATGTTCTCTGTTTTCTGCATGTGAGTATTTTGCTGGGCTGTGTAGCTCACTCTTGTTATTTTCAGATGACGAAAGGCTCATGGAGGACGAAGTTGAGTAGAACAATATGGGGTAGCCAATAGTTCAGTTGGCCGGAGCTGATCAAATGAAGAGCTTGTTTAATTATTTGGATATTTTATGGAGACTTGTAAAATGATTCGCTGTTTAAGAATCTATGGATGATTAGTCATATCTCCGTGATTCCTTTTGGATAAATGAAATTTACAATTCTAGTATGCATCTCAGGTTCGAGTTGAAATTAAAATCGGAAGGCCAGCTCAAGCAGTTCGGCCTTATGAAATCTTGAATGAAAGTAAATTTTTTTTTTTATGTCCATTAATGCTATTAAGACCCGACAACGATTTACGTGCGGGCCGTCACATGCTACTCACGTACTCCATGAGATTCTGGAAAAAGGGTGTTGGCATTCCGTTGACCACCCGATTGACCTGGTTGCTAGTGGCATGGTCTTGGTCGGGTGAGGTCACGTCTCTAGCGGGCTCGCTAGCCTATGCTATGGTGTTCACCATTCTAGCTGATGGAAGGTCAAACTGAGAGAGATCGTGGAGAAAAATGGTTGGCTTTTTGTGAGCTTCCCATAGACGGCGCCAATAATACATCCTAGATCAAAACTTTAAACAAATTCGGGTTAAGTCGTTAAATGGCTCCATTCACCGTGGATCACGCACACCGACTTTATCGGGTGATGTTGGGAGGTTTTTCCACCAAAAATACTCCGACACTCAAGTTAATAAACAACTTTCGAATTAAGAATATGAAAAGTAAAGAAATGTAATGAGAATACTGAGAGTGTTTGTAACGGGGGAGTACTCTCATTTAAGAGGCTTTGATAGTTTGTGAGGAGCAGTGACTCTAAGCACTGTGTTCGCTACGAACGTAGTAGCAAAGAGAGAACATTTGAGGCCGAAAGTGTGAGAGCTTTGTAATAGGGAGCCTTAGCGAGTTAATTCATAGTGTTTTTAGGCTAATGAGAGCTTGCCTTGGAGTGAGGACTCCATGACCTTTCATAGTTGCTAAACTAGGCGACCTTCCTTATGCGGAAGGGCTTGATCCTTGCGTTCTGCTGGGCTTGTTGCCTTTTCTAGCACGAAGCTTTTATGGTAGTAATGGTCATTGCCTTGATTGCTTTCCTTCTGCGTTCTGTAACCGTTAGGATTTACTGCAGACAGGAGAAAGATTTTGGTGCTTTCCTTCCGGGATGCACGTCGAATCTACTGATGATTGTTATAATGAAGATTACCTTCTCTAGAGGATGTGAAATCAAGGGAGAAGATTGTTGCTGGTCGAGAACGGACATGTGGGCCAAACTGAGCTTGGGCCATGTGAGGCCTAGTCTTCAACCGGTCAACTAGTCATACTTTCTTTTAATGAAAATATTGACCGTCTCAAGAACAAGTTATCCATCTTGCACTTTGGCTTCTCCTGGCGCACTTAGCCTTTCGTCTGGTCAACGATGTGCGTTGACCATCCAAGCACAAATGGGCCGTTGTGGTTCTAGACCGTTCCTCCTTCTTGGGCCAGCCTACTATTGGCGTACCCATCATTAACAATAAAAATAGAGAGATGGAGAGATTTAGGAGGAGAATACAGAACACAAAGAGAGGAAGAAGGGAGGAGAGAGAAAGGGATGCCGGGTAGAGAGAGAAAGAGGGAAAATGAGGTCCCAGAGTCTGATTCTAAGCACAAGCCAGTTAGAGATGTGGTAGATCGTGGCAAGTGTACTGATACCCTCTTTGTTCTCTCTTTTAATTTTTATTCATATTCTCTAGGATATTTTTGTTCCGATACCCACCCGAAACATGTAAATCATGGAACCCATGATTATTGCATGAATTATTTATTATTTAATGTCCAATTTCCCTTCATTTCACATGGATCAGCTTTTCCCAAAACCTAGATCCATGCCCGACCACCGTTTGCTCATTATTTTGAGTTTCAAGCTTTTGTCCCTAGATAACAAAAACCCATACCTTGAATAGGGTTTATTTATCATTTGGATGTTTGATTTTCCATATTTTGCTCCGTTTTGCACATCGGACCCCCAAACCCACGAAGTTACCATTCACCCGAGACTTTTAAGTATTTTTGCATGATTTCACATGGTTTAATTGTTTTGTAAGCTATGATTATTTGCATATGTTTGTTTATATACTCCGAAAAAGTATATTGGTGAACCATTTGTGATGGAAATGTTATCCGGAAGCCTCTAAAGTTACAATTGTCTCTTGGTGGCAAGAATTTTTATTCTTTCTTATACTTTATGATGTCCATGCATATAAATTAAGTCATGTGAAGACTTAAATCACAAAGAAACATGAAAACTATGCAAGTATACAAAGGGAATGCCACAGTTCGATATATATGAAATTCATTCTCCCAGAGTGAGAACTATGTAAAAGAAGTTTGGTGGACATTCCCTCAAAGAATAAGAATCATGAAACTAGGACCACAAAATTATGATTTTGGACGATGATGTCCCTTGGCATGCCATTAGTATTACAGTAGAAACTCAAGGATCATCCTAACCGCATATTATAGCGGGTGATACTCTCTGGCAAGCCTTAAGATGTTACTGTGGAAGGGCGAGGATTGCCTCTGTACCACGGGAGGCTAGGGTAGCATTTTATTAGCCCTGTATACGGGTGATAGGTATACCGCTACGCCACGTGGTGTTTTGCCAGTCTACTAGCATGATATGTAGATGGCCTACCTCCGGGTCTTGAATAGGAGCTTACGGCTTTAGAATGTGTAGAAACAGACACATTTCTTTCCTCCTTCTTTAGCACCTTTAGTTAGTAAGGCTTACTGGACTTGGTTTGCAAAGGTAAACGTAATTTGGAAAGTGCATGAAATCATGTTTCATATCTTTATACATCTTTACTTATTGCTCCTATCACATTCCCTATTTCATTTGAATATATTGCTTATTATTTATTTATATTGTACTTACTGAGCATTTGACTCACCTTTACTTCTTTCCTCCTTTCAAATGAGTAGGCGCTTATGTCTGACGAGTTTGAGTAGGATGTAGAAGCAGGATAGGCTATAAACCTTGCATTGAAGAGATTTTGGGACTTAGTTTATGATTTTTGTATATGATGGAGTACATTGTATTATTTTGATACGTATATGTATATCGATGTATGTGTATGGTATTGATGAATACGTAATTTAGTTTCCGCTGTATATGATGGATGTATGTGCTTCCACATTCTTTTATGGTTATATTTGGCTACCCAATTGACATCTTGTTTGAGCCGACATTACACCCGGAATTATGACGTCGGTGCTGCTTGTTGTCCCTTGTGGCAGTTGGGGATCCTGTGTTTGTGTAGTGTGTACATTGTGGCTGTTGTAAGACAGGAATTTGTACAGGTTTTGTATTGATGGATGTCCGTATTACAGACGAAACTCTACTAGATTTTTGGCAGAAAATACGGTCTGACACATTTCGTCTCAATAGCCCCCAGTGTCTTCCAACTTGGTATTCGACCCATGCAGCAACGTCCGGTTTGTTACCACCACCTGTCCGTTGGCTTGCAGCTAGGAAATAAATGTATGAACAAGATTTATTCGCAGACTTGTGTAGTACTTGGTAAACCATTTGCTGGTTAACTGGATTCTGTTGTCAGTCACTATGACCTCACGAATCTCGAATCGACAAATAATGCCCTTGGAATGACCACTGTTGTGTTCTGCTCAATTATCCGTATTAGTGGAGACACTGTCACCCACTTGGTGAAGTAATCGATACCCATTACAATGAACTTTTTTTGTCCAGATGCCACGGTAGAGATCCGAGAATGTCAAGCCCTCATTGTGTAAACGACCAAGGTGACTGGAGGGCTTACAACTCCATATGCGGCCGGTGAGGTATGTTTCAATGAAGTTGGCAACTTTTGCACTTCTTCACGAACTCCATAGCATCGTGTTTCATCGAGGGCTAGAAGAATCCTTGCCTCATTACTTTGCAGGCTAGGTTTTTGCCTCATACATGTGAGCCGCAGACGCCGAGGTGTCCCTCACTCAGTGCATAGTTAGCCTTTTCCGGCATGAAACATCTCATATAGGGGACCGAGTACCCCCAGCTGTACAGCCTTCCATCTACAAGGATGTACCAATCTGCTGCCTTCCTCACATGCTTGGCCTCGTCTAGGTTCTTTAGCAGGGTGCTGTTAGTCAAGTATTTCCGGTAAAGGGTCATCTAGTTATCACCATCGGCCACTTGCAGCACCTCACCCTTGGGGTTGTCGACACTCCGAACGGCTAGGACTTCCTAAATGTCTTTAGAGTATTGTTCCATGCTGTCGGTCACCACTGCCCTTGTTAGTTGGTCAGCCTTCCAATTCTCCTCCTTGAGGATGAGGATTACTTTGACTAGGTCAAACGTCTAGATCAGTCCTCTTGCCCTAAAAAGGTACTTTGTAAGCTGTGAGTTGGATGCCTTGAAGTTTCCCTGAACATAATTGACCACCAACTAAGAGTTACTGTAGATGATAAGTGACCTAGCGGAGCACTCTCTGGTGAGCCAAAGTCCAGCAAGGAGTGCCTCATATTCGGTGATGTTATTAGTGGCTGAAAATTTGAGGGTGACAGAGTATTTGATCTCCAAACCATCCGGGGTTCGCAGAATCACACCTACTCTACTGCATGCCTGTGTTGATGAATCATCTACGTGTAGAGTCCACATCGAAACATCCAACTTATCCATGTCTCTGACGTGGTCGAGGTCACCGTCTCAACTATGAAGTCCCCGAGGGCCTAGCCCTTCACGGCTGCTCATGACCGAAACTCCACGTCGAACTTACCTAGCTCTATAGCCCATTTGACTAGCCACCCAGAGGTGTCTAGCCTCTTTAGTATTCCTTTTAAGGGTTGGTCGGTCGGGACGACAATCTTGTGCACCTAGAAGTAGGGACGCAGCTTTCAGGTGGAATACAACAACGCTAGCGCGATCCTTTTGGCATGCAACTAGTGGCTCTCGGTGTTGGCCAGGACCTCGCTAAAGTAGTACACCGGTTGCTACATGCTGGATTGCTACCAGATCAAGACCGAGCTTAGCACCGTATTGGAAATCGCCAGATACAAGTACAACTCTTCACCTTCTTGAGGCAAAGTAAGGAGCGGAGGATGGGAGAGATATTCCCTGAGCTCTTAGAATACAGCATCACACTTGGCCGTCCACTGGGATCTGGATGCTTTTGTCCAACTCAAGGCCTCAAAGAATAAGTATTTCTCCACCAATTTTGCCAAGAATAGAGAGAGGGCGACAAGCCTTTTGGTGAGCTTCTGGACCTCCTTCATGGTCCAAGGAGGACTTATGTCGAGAATGGCCCTTATCTTCTCAGGGTTCACCTCGATGCCTAACTCAAACACTATGAAACCCAGGAACTTCCCGAAAGTCACCCTGAAAACACACTTAGCTGGATTGAGTTTCATCTAGTGTGCCCAGAGGAACTCGAAGGTCTTGCTCAAATCACGAACATAGTCATCAATCACTTTTCTTTAAACAAGCATGCCGTCTATGTACATCTGCATGTTCCAACCAATCTAGGCGTCAAATATCTTGTTCACCAGCCATTGATAGGTAGCCTCGGCATTCTTCAGACCGAAGGGCATAAGCTTATAGTAATAGGTCCCCTGATCTGGTTGTATCCGGAATAAGTATCCATGAAGCTTAGCATCTCATGGCCGAAAGTGGAGTCTACCAGCTAGTCAATCGCCAGTTGTGGGAAGCTATCCTTCGAGCATGCCTTGTTCATGCCGATGAAGTCTATGCACATCCACCACTTCCCTTTACTCTTCTTGATGAGGACAATGTTCGACAACCTGTCAGGGTACTGGACTTCCCTGATGAACCCCGCGTCAAGTAGCTTCTTTACTTCCTCGCGGATGGCAACTATTTTTTTGACTATGTGGTTCCTATAATTCTATCAGGCGGGCTTATGATCGGGATCGAGGCCCAACCATGGACCATTACTCCGATCAGTATCCCTAGCATGTCGGCAAGAGTCCATACAAAAATGCTTGCATTTTGCCTGAGGAATGTGACAAGCTGGTCGCAAACGGGACCTGGAAGGGAGCTACCAACGTGTACGCATTTTTCTAGCTCGTTGAGGTCCAAAGGAATTTTATCAATTGACTCCCCTGATTGAGCCTGCTACAAGTTGGCCTCATCTCGGAAGTTAAGGTCTCCAATCGGCTGGCTTAGTGTCGCTGGAGCAACTTAGGACAGGTAGCACATTCGGGCCATTATCTGGTCTCCAAGGACTTCTCCAATGCCACACGATGTCGGGAACTTCATCTTTAGGTATGGGATCGACATTATTGCCCCAAAAGCAATTAGGTATGGTCATCTCAGGATTGTTTTCTAGACAAACGAAAGGTCGATGACCAAGAATGTGAGCATCTGGGAGGCCGTGCAAGGGTATGTCCCCATCGTCGCCTCTAGCTGGACAACTCCTTGCACGGGTACTAGATCATTGTCAAGCCGTAAAGGGGTCCTTCGGTGGGCCTCATCTTGCTCTTTCTCGACAAAAGCTTAAAGAAAGTATCAAGATATAGCAAATTACAAGAACTTCAATTATTGACAAAAACTCATTTTAGTTGGTAACCTATAGTACTAGTCCAAAACGAGAGCAGATACAACCAAAGGGTCAGAATAAGGGGTCATTACATACGTCATATCGTCATCGTCAAAACTAACGACATCAATCCTAACCCCTACCCTTAGCTTCTTGTTGCTGGAAGCATTCTCTAGGCAGTCTGAGGCATTACCCTTGGTTGGCCTGGTTGTCACCATGTTGACAACCCCGCCCACCACTCAATTTCTCAGCTGCTCTTGTGGGTAGGAAATAGAGGTGTGAACCAGTTTTATCCGTAGTCTTGCATAGTATTTGGTGAATTGTTTATCAGTTAATTGGTTTCCGTTGTTGCTCACTATAACCTCGGAAATCTTGAACCGACAAACGATGCTCTAGTGAATGAACTCCGTTGTGTTCTGCTCAATTATCTGTGCTAGTGGAGACACTTCCACCCACTTGGTAAAGTAGTCAATACCCACTATAATGAAATTTCTTTGTCCAAACACCACGGATAGAGCTCCCAGAATGTTATGCCCTCATTGAGAAAACGGCCAAGGTGACTAGAGGGTTTGCTACTCCGTATGCGGCCGGTAAGGTATGTTCCCATAGGGCTAGCAGCTTTCACACTTCTTCACAAACTCCATATGTAAGGTCTGAGATTTCACAAAATATGTGAATCACAATGAAGCTAGTATATGTAAAATTGAGGTTAATGAACGTAAAGATCTGGAAGCTAGATGTTCACCCCAAGACATAGCGGCAACACAAAAAATTAACCGATGGACCCGGTTAGCAACCAATTTAATTTTGGATGACAAGAAGATAGCTCAGCCATTGAATTTTCAATCAATTAGCAACCAAATTAATTTTGGGTGATAAGAAGCCAGCTCAGTCGGTAAAATTTCAACCAATTAATAATTGAATTAAGTTCAATGGGCCAAATATAACCTGGGCAGCACTAGAAGTAGTTCGGGCAACAATATATATATGATAACTCAGTAGCTTCAGCAACATATTTTATTTAGCATCAGCACACACACATACGGTAGCTTCAAACAGCATGTGAGGATCATACTTCAACAGAAAAATGCAGCACGGCAGCAGCAGAAGTCAGCAACCAAGCTGACATCAGCCTACCTCAGCAAAGTCCATAAAGTTAAAAATAATTCAACAATTTCAGCAGCCACATAGCAGCATCTTAAGGCTACAAAATAGAATAATGACTCAGCAAACTTTACAAAGATAATTCAGCAAATTTAGGAGATGAATCAACTTATTTATGGGACACTAATCTGAATTTGATAGGCTGATGAAGTGTGCTAGCAGCAGCTCCTTAAAAATTAGGTGACTTAATAAAATTACATCTAAATCTATATAAGGCCCCGTGAGAGAGTAGAGAAGGAAAGGAAAAACAAAAGAAAAGTAGAAGGAAGAAAGGAAAGGCAGGAGGAGAAAATCAGTAAGCCACGGATTCAGTTGAAAATTTGGGCAAGTGCACACTATGTTGTTCCTTCAATTGTTGTTGATTTTTGTTTATTTTCCTTAAACATTGTTGCTCCAATACTTAAATATCTTACTCTACTATACTATTTTTATCATATCATAATTTTAGAACAAGAATTAAATCAGTTAAAGTCGCTGAAACCAGATGGTGCTGATGCTAATTTCTGTAGCTGAAGGAGGTACTTGAATCAGCCAATAGACCAATCGTTGAACCGGCCATTAATTCTGAAATTGAACCAGCCAAAGCATCACAAGCTGATGCTGATTCTCAACTATAAAATATATGCTAAATTGGCCATGAATCAGCCCTTAAATAAGCAACAAAACTGGCCCAGCATCCATGCTAATGCTGGACCTAGTAGCCTAGGAAAATAGATTAAACCGGTCCCTAAATTGGTTGAACCAGTAGCCAAATTGGCCAAATCATCATGTACTAAGGTTGAATTGTCAACCAGTGAACCGACTACCCAAAACACCCTGACACTGAACCAGGCTCCTAAACAGCAACAAAACTAACTGAACAGCATCCATATTGATACTGAAATTGCAACCACTAAACCGGCCATGAACCGGCCTCTAAAACAGCTAAACCGGCAGCCAAATCAGCTATGGAATCATGTGGTAATGTTAAAGTGTCAACCTGTAAAAGTGGCCCTAAACCGGCCACTGAACCAAACTTCTAAATAGCAATAGAACCAACTGAACAACATCCATACTGATGCTGAAATTGCAACCATTGAACCAGCCTCTAAGCCAGCTGACCTGCAGCCAAATCAGCTATGGAATCATGTGGTGATATTAAAGTGTCAACCTGTAAAATTAGACCTGAACCAACTATTGAACCGGGCCTTAACCAGTAACAAAACCAGATGAAGCACACTGGAATCTACAGCTTAGGAAAATATGTCAACCGGCCCCTAAACCATCTGAACCGATAGCCAAATCAGCCAAGGCATCATGTGGTGATGCTAATTTGTCAACCTACAAAATTAGGCCTAAACCAGCCACCAAATCGGCCCTGAACCGACCATCAAACCAGCTGGAACAACCGTTGCTGATGCAGAATTTTAATCTGCAGAAATTGGCCCTAAACTGGCCCTCCTTGAACAAGCTGAAGCATCATCACTGATGCTGTAAAATTCACCGAACCATCCCCTAAATCAGCCCCCAAACTGGCTAAAATATCAATTACCGATGCTGAAATTTAAATTATAAAATTAACCTGGACCAACCCCTTGAACCAGTCGAAGCAACAATGCTAAAATTTTAGTCCATAAAAATCGGCCAAGATTGGCCACTAACTCGGCCATTAAACCAACCCCAAACCGGCGGCCAAAATAGATAAATGCACCATGTACATGTCCTAAATTTTTAGCATGTAATATATTACAAGTTATTATTTTAGTATATGAATGACTTTGATAATTTGATATAACTTGTAATATATTACTATTTATTATTTCAGCATATGAATGACTCTAATGATTTGCTATAACATGTAATATATTACAAATTATTATTTTAGCATATGAATGACTTTGATGATTTGCTACTTTCTAATATTTAAATGCTAAGTTTCAACCCTATTTATGGAAAGTAAATGGAAGCTCTACACAATGATAAGAAATATGATTATTTTCTTCCAAGTGGAGAAAATTCAGAAAAAGTAATATTATTTTCCTTTGGAATGAAGAAAATTCAGAATAAGTACCAAGAACAAGTGTAGAGTTTTCACAAAAAAATTTAAAAGAAAATAAGAAACTTGACAAATGACTGACCAATAGATAGTATATTCTGACATACCTTGGTATATTGTAGTGAAAAATCATTGTTTGATAAGTATCACAATATGATTTTGGCCCAATCTACCAGGAAAAAGGTGTGGATGGCCCACCTCTGGGTCCTTGAATAGGAGGGTAGACCTTTCATTGTGTGAAGAAAAAATACAATCTTGATTTCAATCAACCACTCCTTTAGTTAGTAAGGCCTATTGGCCATGGTCCCCAAAGAAAAATAAAAAAAAGTAAGTTTTTAGCATATTTTGAAAGAGGGAACATGAAAAGAACAAGATAAGAAATTAAAGAGAAAATATCATAAGTATCATGACTATGTTTTAAATTGTTATATTCAATGATGATATCTATCCCTACTATTATGTTTTAAGTAAAAAGAATTGTAGGATCTTTGCTTTTATATTGTGTCTTACTGATTATTAGCTCACTCTCTTACTATTTTACTAACCTTTAATATGATTCACATGAATTCTTACCTAATGAGTAGGAGTGGGGATTGAAGAATTTAGTATATACCTCTAGAGATATTATTTTATCATCTTATATTTTCAGAATAGTATGTACTATATTTAGTTTTTATTTTGTAATTGATATAAAATTCTAGCCAATTTTGATAATTGTATAAATAACAATATATTTCAGTAATGATTCTGTATCATATGGGTAATTGTTATGGATATTATTGCTTCTACAAGTTGGTTTGTGTATTATTTAGCAGGCATCTTTACTTAACTTGATGCTGGTATCATATTATTAAACTGATGTCAGAGCCACAGATGATATGAAAATATATTTGGATCCTGTATATATTAACTTATTATTTATGTACAGTCAACTGGAGTATTAACAAGATAAGTTCACGTCCATTGGGTTAATGTCTTACCATTGGTAAAATTGATCATTAAAGCATAATGAAATATGATTAAGTTAAATGACGGGTTTTAAAACATGGTCCGTGGCGCCATGGCATCACATTTCATTGAGGGCTAGAAGAAGCCTTGCCTCATTACTTTAAAGGCCAAGTTTTTGCCTCCTATAGCCGCAGACGCTGAGGTGTACCTCACTCAATGCATAGTTGGCCTCTTCCACCATGAGTCATCTCATGTAGCGGATCAAGTACCCCCAGCGATATAGTCTTCCATCTACAAGGATGTACCAACCTGCTGCCTTCCTCACATGCTTGGCCTTGTCCGAGTTCTCTGGCGAGGTGCCATCAGTTAGGTATTTTCGGTACGGGGTTATCCAGTTATCACCATCGGCAACTTGCAGCACCTCGCCCTCAGGGTCATCGATGGTCGGGACAGCTAGAACTTTCTACATGTCTTTAAAGTATTGTTCTAGGCTACAAGTCACCACTGCCCTTGTTAGCTGGTTGGCCTTCTAGTTCTCCTTCTTGGGGATTTGGATTACTTCGACTTGATCGAATGTCTAGATCAGTCCTCTTACCCTGACAAGGTAATTCATGAGCTGTCGGTTAGACGCCTTGAAATTCCCCTGGACCTAATTAACCACTAGCTTAGAGTTACTGTAGACAATAAGTGACCTAGTGGAGCACTCTCTGACTAGCTAGAATTCAGCAAGGAGTGCCTCATATTCAGCGACGTTATTGGTGGCTGAAAGCCAAAGGGTGACCAAGTATTTGATCTCCAACCCATCCGGGGTTCGCAGAACCATGCCTGATCCACTGCCCACTTGTGTTGATGAGCCGCCGACATGTAGAGTCCACATCGAAACTTCCAGCTTATCTGTGTCTCTGACGTGGTCAAAGCCGTCTGAAATCGGGGTCACTATCTCAACAATAAAGTCTGCGAGGGCCTAATCCTTCGTGGCTGGCCGTGGCCAGAGCTCAACGTCAAACTCATCCAACTCTATAGCACATTTAACCAGCCACTTGAAGGTGTCAACCTCTGCAGTATTCCTTTTAAAGGCTAATCGGTTAGGACGACGATCTTGTGTGCCTAGAAGTAGGGACGTAGCTTTCAGGTGAAGTACACCAAGGCTAGTGCGATCCTTTCGGCATGCGAGTAGTGGCTCTCGGTGTTGGTCAGGACCTTGGTGAAGTAGTACACCGGTCGCTATATGCGAATTGTTACCCAGATTAGGACCAAGTATAGCACCATGTTGGAAACCGCCATATACAAGTACAACTCTTCGCCTTCCTGAGGCGAAGGAGAGGAGGATGGGAGAGACATTTCCTAAGCTCTTAGAACGCGACATCACACTCGGCCATCCACTGGAATTTGGTTGCTTTGGTCCCCCTCAAGGCCTTAAAGAATGACAAGTATTTCTCCGCCAATTTCGCCGGAATTGGTAAAGGGCGGTGTGACGAATGGATCCTTATCCTTTGAAGACCTCCCATCAATAAACAAACAAAACTGATATTCATAAAATTTACAGAAATTTTGGCAGAGTTTCCTCTATAATTGGACTAAAATAAAAAATACAACTTATCAAAATTACCTGCACAAACATATAAATATCCAAATTTCTTAATTACTCCACAACATATTCACAACACAGGATCCACATTACCATAACATCCATGGCACCAACACAACGCACACTTCAACTACCATGTGGATCTAAGACGAGATGTCATCTAGGCCTAAACAAAATCTAATACATCCAATAATAATGCGGATGCATAGAACTAGATCCATAAACCTGCGGAAGTTTAACAATAACCGTAAAATAATAACAAGCCATAATATAACACACCACATTAATCTAACTCAACTATTTACATTTTATTACATTAAATATATACAAAACCATAAGTTCTCAGAGATCAGCCGATCTCTTTAGCTTATCTCTCACCTTATTCTAATTAATCGGGCATCAGCTTGCAACTCTCATCTGGAAGGAAGGAAAGTAAGAGCAAGTTAATAGCTCAACAAGTACATCATAATAAAACACTGAACAATAACAACGAAACTAAACAGAGGAAAGATATATGATTAGGAAAAAGATGCATAACAAACTTAAATTGGACATGCTTAGGATGCAATTTTCTCCTTTTCTTTGGAACATAAACATAACAAATTATTCATCTTTGACCCAGACTAGTAGACTCTACCAATCAAAGGAACGAATAATCGATGATAGATTGTATTCACTCCACACAATCCAAGGCCAAAGTTCAAAAATCATAGTCTTACATCCCTTTTCTGGCGGGACATATTGATTGTGTTTGCTACACGCAATCCAAGGCTAAATATCAAAGTTCTTCCCAAATTTACATCCCCGAGGGCAGGATGGACCACGTATCACTCCATGAACAAAATTATCCTCGATTACCACTGTAATATCCTAAGGTATGTCCATAGTATCGCCCACTATAACATGCGGCCAGGACAAATCCTTGAGTTCCACTGTCACACTAGCGACATGCTTGGGGATATTACCCATCAAAATATAAATCCGGGTCCTAATTTTATGGTTACTTATTCTTTTGAGGGAGGATTCCACCAAACTTATTTTAAAAACATGACTTAATTTTAAATATCTCCATCTTGGAGATCAAACCAATCAAATAACAAGATATGGAATTTCCCTCCGGATATCCATAAGCTTATTATCTTGCTTTCGGATTTAAATCCTTTCATAACTTAACTTATATACAAATGTCAAAGACTTATATACGAATAACTAAGACATAGCGGAGATTCAAAATTCTTACCAGTGAGGAGCATTTGGCTTTGAAGGCTTTTGGATAGAAATTCCCTTTTCAAATGGGGCATTAACATATCGTTTCCGAAGCTCACAATTGCACATATCATAACTTTCAAATTATATAATTGAGTTTATACAAATATACATCATTTAATTAACAATTAAACAGATAAATTGATGCAAAATATTGTTCATTAATCTCGGATGAACAGTGCATGTAAACAGTGCACGCTTTCGTATATTGGATAATTTACGAAATTTCAAACATCCAATTGGTAATTTATCAAACTCAAGGCATGGGCAACTATATTCCCAAGTCAATTTATACATTAAACGCCAAATTGAAGCTCCAATGGTGTCTAGACACGGGTTAAGAGCTTCGCGAATGAAATTCCACGAAATTCCACAAATTCGTATACCCAATCGGTAAATTAACTTACCCAAATCATGCATAATCATATTCTAGTCCCAAATAAATCAAAAGTCCCAAAAATCGAAGCCCAAAACCACCCGGATACGGGATTAGGGCTTCACGAATGAGAATTCACGTAATTTCACCAAATTAGGTATCCAATCGATAAATTAACTTGCCTAGGGTGTGGGCAATGGTATTCTGGTCTTAATTTATGTAAAAGTTCCAAAAATCGGGGGCTGGAATCCACTCGATCATGGATGAACAGTACACGCGTGTGGGTGAAGGGTTTTGAATGTACAAATAATGCGGAAACAACGAATAGGACAACGAATTTCACACTTATACATAATTAGACTATGGGCATCACAATTATATACATGAAGTCAAGTATCGAGACAAAATTACCGGAAAGAGATCGAACAAAAATAAAAAAAACAGAAGAAAAATGAAATAGATGTACTTACCTCGACATGCTCTACAACTTTCCCAACCAGCTCGAGCTCGAAATCGGACTTGAAGAACTTCGTTTGGCCATTTCTCTCTCTTCTTCCTCCATCTCTCTCACTCTACGCGAACCTCCTCCCTGCTTCTGTTTTCCTCCCTGTTCCCTAATTCCCCTTCCCCCTTTTCTATTACTTTTATTATTATTATTATTATTATTATTATTATTATTATTATTATTATTATTTTACGTTTTCTTTTAATTTCAAAATTTAAATCGATACCCAAACAATCGAAAGGGCGCACTCCGAGCACCGGCCCAAATATTCTCCAAAATATTCATGATTTTTTTATCACACTCAAATTACTCAAAAATAAATAAAATCCAATTAAATTTGGTAAAAATATTCGGGATATTATAGGCGGCAAGCCTTCCAATGAGCTTTTGGACCTCCTTCACGGTCTGAGGAGATTTCATGTCAAGAAAGGCCCTTATCTTCTTGGTGTTTGTCTCAATGCCCTACTGAGACACTATGAAACCCAAGAACTTCTTGGAGGTTATCCCAAAAGCATACTTGGCCAAGTTGAGTTTCATCTTGTGTGTCCGGAGGACCTAAAAAGTCTCGCTCTAGTCGCAAACATGGTCGTCAATGAATTATTTTTGACAAGTATGTCGTCTACGTACACCTCTACATTCCAACTGACTTGAGCTTCAAACATATTGTTTACCAGCAATTGATAGGTAGCCCTAGCATTCTTCAAACCGAAGGGCATAAGCGTGTGATAGTAAGTCCCCTGGTCTATCATGAATGAAGTATATTCTTTGTCTTTCAGACTAATCCTGAACTAATTGTATCCCGAGTAAGTATCCATGAAGCTTAATAACTCATGGCCGAAAGTGGAGTCTACCAGTTGGTCAATCCTCGGTAGTGGGAAGTTGTCCTTCGAGCATACCTTATTCATGTTGGTGAAATATATGCACATCCACCACTTTCTATTATTCTTTTTGTCGAGGATAACATTCGACAACCAGTCGGGGTATTGGACCTCCCTGATGAATCCTACGTCGAGTAGCTTCTTCGCTTCCTCAAGAATGGAGACTAGTTTTTTGACCGAGTGGTTCCTACATTTTTGTCGGATGGGCTTATGATTGAGATCGACGCCCAACCTATGGACTATTACTCCGGCTAATATCCCTGGTATGTTAATAAGAGTCCATGTAAAGACGTCAACATTTTGCCTAAGGAAGGTGACGAGCTGGTTGTGGATGAGATCTGGAAGGGAGCTACTGACGTGTACGCATTGTTCTAGCTTGCTAGGGTCCAAAGGAATTTTATCATTTGACTCCTCTAATTGAGTCTATTGTAGGGTGGCCTCATATTGGAAGTCAAGCTCTCCAATTGGTTAGCTTGGGGTCGCTAGAGGAACTTGGAACAAGTAGCACGTCCGACTCATTATTTGGTCTCCCAAGACTCCTCCAATACCGCATGATGTCGGAAACTTCATCTTTTGGTGTAGGATCAATGTTATTGCCCTGAAAGTAGTTAGGCGTGGTTGTCTCAAGATTGCGTTATAGGCAAACAGAAGGTCGACTACCAAGAACGTGAGCATTCGGGAGGTCATGCATGGGTATGTCGCTATCGTGGCCTCCAGTTGGATAACTCCTTGAACAGGTACTGGCTTATCATCCAGGCCATGCAGGCATCCTTCAGTTGGCCTCATCTAGCTCTTTCTCAACCCAAGCTTAAAGAAAGTATCAAAATACAGCAAATTGTGAGAGTTTTCATTATTTATAAAAGCTCATTTTAGTTAATAGTCTATAGTACCGTTAGAAACAAAAGCAAAGACAACCAAATGATCAAAATGATGGGTCATTACATGCGTCATATCGTTGTCACCAAAACTAATGATATTAATCCTAACTCCTACCCTCAGCTTCTTGCTACTGGAAGCATTCTCTAGGTGGTCTGGGTGTTGCCCTTAGTCGGCTTGATTGTTACCATGTTGCCCCCAAATACCTTTGTGCCTTGGTTGAAGTGGGCTAGGACCATGTTGAAAACCCCAGCCATGCCACTCAATTCCTCAGAGGATGTGCTCCTATGGGTCTTCCTCTGAGGTCAATTATTGGCAGGGAGACTATCCCAAGTTTTGTAGGAATCTTGTAAGATCCTCCTGATGGATCGAGCCTTCGATCTCCCTTTATAGAGTTCGGTAGTCTTCAATTTCGTGACCTAGAGGCTAGTGGTAGTGACGAGGCTTCTTTGGTCTTATCCACGAGTAATGAGGGTTCTACCTCAGGGGTTTCTTCTCATGCGCCTTCTTGTTTGGCACCTTAAGCCATTTTAGAAACTTCTCATCTTGGATCTGTACCAGGATGTTGGTGCATGTGTCAGTAAGGGGGTCGGGTCCTATGGTCAGAATTCTTTCGGAGGACCTAGTTCTAGTCATCGCTTTTGCACGGTCCTCGGGGATGGTAGTCGTCCCCATTCCTTTTTCATTCATTTTCTGATTGACTAGTTTGACCTCTCCAGTGATTGGGTTCTGTTATGTGCACGACAGAGAAATGGCTTAGTGAGATGGTGCTTGGTTTTGTTTGCCTCTTTGGCAGCTATGTAAGCCCAGGTAATCGCCTCTACCTCTCAAAAAGTCTAAGGATTCTGGTGGGCCAGGTGCCTGAAGAAGTTGCCTAGCTCCAAGGTGGCGATGAAAGCGCTAAGATTCACCTGGTTGGTGCACCCAAATATCCTTTGTGCCTCGGTGGTGAAGTGGGCCAAGAAGTACTTAAGTTTCTCCTCTCATCGTTGTCAAAACCGAACCAGGTGCCATGGTTACTTCACCTCCTTTAGCTAGAAGCAAATTGGGACAGGAAGCTAGAGGATGTAGAACCAAAGGCGAGCATCGCCTTTGAGGGTCAATGGGAAGTATTGACATATGGCGGCCTCACCTAGGCCCTAGAAGCTCAGTAATGTGTGAAAGTGGTCCAGATGGTCCATCGGGTTAGTACTTCTGTCGTATGGCTCGAAGGCCGACATCTTAAACTTATGGGGGAGTGGTTGTGCATGAATCTCCACCACGAAGGGAGACTTCCTCAACTCTATGGTTCTCCCACTGGCATTCCCCCTAAAGACGTGCTACTATATTTTTTTCCACTTTCTTCTCCATGTTAGAGGTGGATGTGACTTTCTTAGCATTGAAAAAAGTCCTCAACTCTAAGTGGTGTGGAGAGGAGTATGCGAGCATGCAGCTCCCAGCTCATGTTGGTCGACCGCTATAGGAGGCTTCTCCGAGGGCCTCGATCCCTTAATGAGGGTTCTACCACTCGGCCTTCAGGTCCTACGAGGCTAATGGGGTTCCGTTGCTACCTCGGACTACTGGTTTTCTTCTCGTGCCCGTGGCTTGGGCTTCCCACAGCCCACCTTGGATGGTGTGTCTTAGCCCGCCTCTTGCTCATTAGTAGTGTCATGGTTCTTCTTCGCCCCATAGATGGTGCATCATCCTTGAGCTATGGGGTCTTCTCGACCGGAGGGGCCTGGTCTCCATCTCTATTAATGGCTTCGATCTTTGGCTCTTCTTTTATCCTTTTAAATCAAAAATCTTTCCAAGGGAATAAAAAGATGTAAGGTGAATGTGAAAGAATGTAGAGTTGAACGCATGTGGGGAATGTTAGAGGAGGATTGGGTTCCTGTTATGTGCCTGACAAGAGACGGCTTAGTGAGATGGAGGAGGACTCCATTTCGTTGTACACAATCAATGGCTCAAATGACTCGTGGAGTAGCTCAGAACATTTTGAATATGTCTCCCATAATGATGAGGTGATTAGTATGCTAATATCAATACTAGGCCTATGGAACGAATGTAGAAGAAAAATCATTTGGGTTTGTCTCGAAACACTTTTCCCGCTACCCGCACCTTGGATGGTAGCTGAGTCCACTCGGCGGGAATTCCCCTTGGATGCTCGCCGAGGCGTGCTGAGTGGCGCCTTTTTAAGCCACGTCGTGCTTCTTTTTCCTCATTTTTCCATGAGCCCCAAAGCTTCTGAGAGAGAGAGCACCGATTCTAGTGAGAGAAGGGAGGAGATCGAGGCCTTGGGGTCCAAATCCGTTCGAGAGCTAGTTATAAATATGAAAGCTGCGTCGAGTCAAGTGTTCTCATACTTACTTCTCATTCTCTTTTGTTGTTTTGCTTGATTTTGTTGGGTATTTTGTGTCCACCTGCTTGAATCATGAAACCCATGCCTAGGTTCAAGAATATGTAGTTATTCGTGGTTGGTTGGTTTTGGAAATTGGGGATTTCTTTTTCTTCCGTCAAAATGTGAATCCCACGCCCTAAATATGTATATATGTCAGCCAAATTCGATCTCGCCGTTTTGACCCGATGAAATCACATCCTTTTCATCCGGTATAAAGGGGAAAATTGCATGTTTTCACCCTCGTATGTTGAATCGAAGGATGAATCACCATGTCCCAATTGTGCATATGTATCAATACGATGTCAATTTGACAAGTATCTTTAGATGCTCTAAAAGAGGCCTGACATTGTTCATCCAAAAATAAATGGAAAATTTACATTTTTGCCCTCATTTAATTGTTATGAAAGTGATGTCTAAATGTTGTGTTAAAGTGTAAATCAAAATTCTTTTGGGCACAATGGAATAAAAAATGATGTTATCAAAGGTATGAAATTCAAAATTCTCTTGAATGAATGAATTGTAATGACTTGAGTCCCACTTGACGAGGAAGTAAATGGAAGGGAATCACATTGTGCATTGTGATGGATGTTGTAATGGGAATGGGATTTCCCGAGGATTAGGTTTTCTCTCTCTAATGTTGAAACTAATCTTGAAACTAGGACCATGATTCATAGGGGTAATAACATTTGGCTTAGTGTCTATCGCAGTGTGAACCCGAGGAAATTTGGCCTCCGTTTCTAGCCACTCAGTGGGTGATATTCAATGGTCTCGTTTTAAAAGATTTGCCAGGTTCCCGGGGATATGGGGCGTGTTGGCGAGTCTCGCAAGCCTAAAATGTAGCCGGCATAGTGGAGATATAACCGAGTCGACTTGAAAAATGTACTCACTTAGAATGTATAGTTCATTTCCTCGTTCTCTCGCATCGTGGTTAGTATGACTCACTAAAGATGATATAATGATGAAAATGAATAATGCCTAATCGATGGAGAATCCAATGATTCCATATGCTATTCCCTCTAATTCATGATTATTGAGATTGCTCGCCTTAGCTATTGAGTTATAATTATATTTTCCCCACCCTATGAGAACACTTAGCCGGCGCTCTTAGTTAGAACAAGGAAAGAGACATGCTTGAAGATATTAGCCTGTCGAACTAAAGCTTGAAGATTGGGTTACGTTTATAATATTAGAATGTAAACAGCTTTGGATGGATATGGCTTGTTGTTGTATTATGGTTTTGTTATACTTCCACGCTTCCGCATTTATGCTATGTTAATATTCTTAGATTTTAGGTTTTGTCAGATGGCATCTCTCCAGACCCAGTATAGTAGATAGGGTTACTATATTGAACCCATGGATGATATGACAGTTATATGATCCTGTGTTTTGTGTTGTAGGTTTTGTATTGATTACTTTGGTTAGATGTGTGCTTGTACAGGATATTTTTAAACAGGTTATATTTTTTGTTTTCGTCGTGTTAGATGTTACTATAGTTTTGTTGCCAATGGTGTTATTCATGACTAATGGTCCGTCACATGACTCACTAAAGATGCACTTAGTAAGTGACTCACTAATGATGAAGATGGAGAGAGCTTCCGGGCTCTTGTCTCTCACTCAGGAGTAGCCTTAGCTAAGAATTGTTTGATTCCCCCCTCCTATGGAGGGAGTGAAAATTTATACTGCTTCGCGGGGAAGGCTTTGGCGCCAAGACTGGTGACAAGTGTTCTGACATGATTTGCCAGTCGTTGGGGCATTGATGGGAGCCAACATGTTAGATGTTATTTTGTGGTGATGGTGTGACCATGACTAGTGGTGGCTGATAAGGGCCAGGCTGCTTCTTTCATGGGTTGGCTGGCCTACCATTGGTTGGCGGGCATGGTCATTCCTCATGGTTGACTGCCATCACCATTGGTTGGGACCTATTGCACTGGCATCTTCTACACTACAAACTACCATCATTGAGGTGGAGGGTGGATTTTGCCGTGATTGGTTAAGCTACAGAATTTATTTCCTAACCTTGGGCCATTGCTCCTTCATTGGCCTGTTCACAACAAGTGGGCTAGTAGGGCCGTTCCTAGGCCCTGCTTCATGTTGGGCTTCACTGGCTAGTAGGCTGGCTATCGGATCTATCTGTGTCGCGATTGGATTAGTCTGCGCCATGACAAAACCCATCATATTGTAACCTCCTCTAATTTGTGTGATATAATTAATATTATCTTTATGTGAAATTGTTGGCTATTATTGATAGTGGATAAACCACACTTGTTTCGAATATGTTAAATTACCAATTTATATTTAAAACATTCTAAAAATTTTCTCTTTTTTTTTGGTAAGTAATTAAATTGTATTAAAAAAAAAATTACAACACCTATATTTTATTTTCAAGTGTTTTATCAACATGGAGTTAGAATATAGTAGTAAGAGTATCTCTGGAGCTCCATGACACAAATCATAAAAACAAAAATAAAAAAAAAAAAACAAAAATACAATCCATCAATCTTGGCGACAGTCCAAGACCATTCTGGGAATGGGCGGCATGGCAGTGGAAACCAATCCATGCTGGAAAATTCCATCCCATGAAACCCAAAAAGGTCATCCATTCCGAAAATCAAAGAGAAAACCACCGTAAGCAACTCAGCAAATTTCTAAGAATTTTCATTCTTGATTATACTTTAGTAGGAGCACATTTGAGGCATAAAAACAGTTAATGTCTTTTGTATGATATACTTATCACTAAGTCCATTACGGTCTAATTTTAAAAGTGAACTAATTCAAAAAATAACCCTCTTTAATTCTTATAACCTTTTTGTACATCAAATCATAACGAGATTTTTAAAAAAAAATACATATTTTTAATGCTTATATCTCTCATTTAAATTATTTTACAAAATTAGTGACTTTTTAACAAAAGATACTTGGTTTTTAATTTTCATGAAAAATGGCACCGAAGGCAAATCATTGCTTTTGCAAAGTCCCATAGAGATGCATAATTTTCTTCCAAAATAGTACTTCTAATGTTCATGACATCAAGATGGATTTTAATATCAAGAATTTAAGATAAAATGCTTTTTTTTTTTCTTTTTAATATCAAGAGCAACAATTTTAAATTTCAAAAGATTCAGAATTTTAGAACTTTTTATGAGAACAACACCATACTTTTACAACTGCTGGAACATTTGTATCGATAATATGTTACAAAACAAAAAATGGTGGAACACTGCTAAAATAAGAACACTGGATATAAAAACTATTTCTTTAGAGACTTAATACTAATCTGAAATTGATTATATTTCTCGATCCTTCTAATAATCATCATTTTCATTCTCTTATGGACATATGATTCTTCTCAAACACTATTTTATAGAGTTAGAGATATAAATATAAACTATAACAGGGATTATAACCAGACAATTAAAAGACTAATCAGAAGACAGAAGAATGTAGATATAATCTTATGCCCTAAAAAATTTAAAATGTGAGAAAATTTAATAAGGCAAAGTTAGGGGCAGTTCCCCTCTCGTGATGAAATCATAACATTAATTACTAGACTTAAGAACTACACTGAAGATTTTAGTAGTTAAATGACTCGATCATACCTTTTAATTAGTGTTTTAGGGTTTTTTCCATACGCTATGTATAGGTTGGGCTACAGATCTTAGATTGAGCAAGCCCATCTCTTAAATAAACACCATTTTCGATATATATTATAAAGTGCCCATAAAACGAAATTCGATTTAAAATAGAGTATAAGTCACTAGTTATAGAGTATGAAAAAAATTGTCAAATTAGATGTTATTTTGTAAGGATGCAAATTAGGTTTAATTCATTATCGGATCCGGAATACTGTACGGATTAAAGAGCCAAGAATCGGTTCACCTAGTTTGGCCAATATTAAGTGGGTCCGGTCTCCGTCTACTCTAAATCTGGATCATGTGTAACACAATAAATAAATAACAAGTTAGATAATTTACGAGACTCACCCCCCGATCTATCCTCCAACGTTCAAGTCAGTTATCTTTCTATATTGAAAGAGAAAATCATGATGCAAAGTGAGAGTACTAATACTTGTTTAGAGAGCTTTAGTGTGGTGCGCTTGATGGAAAACATCTTAAGGAGAGAGAAAAATGCACTTAAAGGGAAACTTCTTGGAATTGTCACCTGCTGACTGTTGAAATTCTACAAGAGGAAGATTTTATTATAGTAATAAATTTACACTTGGCTGTATTTCTTATTGTTCGTCCTCCCCCTCTCCCCTACTAGGTAGGAAGGATATACATATAATTAAGGGGCAATTAATCTCTCCCATCAACCTCCCATGGAACCACCCAGATGGATAAAGGGATACCATTCAACCAATGTTCTTGACCAATTACCATGCCCATTAAGCAATCCATATAAGAGAATAAGGTTATTTGTTCCAATCCGTTAGATTAGGTTCTATCAACGCACAAGAAGTGGGCCATTCTGTTGGGGCCGATGGGTTTATCTATCCACTTTGGGTCATATGAGCCAACTAGGACGTTATTCAATTCTGTGATAATTCCTTTTAATGATGGGCCTTCTTATTGGGTCAAGCTGACCATACCCATCACTAGCCCCCACACCGGGAGGCTTGAAATTTAGCCTTTCGGTATGATGACTGAGGGGTTACCAATTGTCTAAAGTCATGCTCCTAGTTCATGGGGATTCGTTAGCTAGCCGAATGAGGGCTATCAATCCAACGGGCTTCATTAGCTATCAGCAGTAGCATTAGATGCGAGCAATTTTGAGTCCTGTGACGTCTTAGAATTGTACTAGTCATCACTACTGGCTTTGGGCAATTGATGTACCACATAGTCTGCGAGATTCTGACACGTATTATAGACATAATGAGGAACATTCTTTAAATTTTCTTCTACAGTGTTGTTTCAATCTAGGATCCTTCGTTTAAATCATTCGAATTTGCCATTCCCACACTTCTTCTGAAAGCTCGTTGCTCTTCTTTCACTTCAAATTTTCTTTCCCTTCTTCTTGCTTCAAAACATCTTAATCTTCTTCCATGGCACCTAGTGTTAAAGACATCCAGTCGTTTTTTACTTCAGCTAATGTTGAGTCCCTCCGTGCTTAGCACAAGATTCTGAGCTCAATGGTGTATCTTTTGCCAAGCATGGGTGGCAAAGCTTATTCCCCACCGAAAGGGCACATCACAGTCTATGAGATTCATCTAAAAGGGGGTTACCCAATGGCACCGGAATTGTATAGGATCATGAAGGCTCTGAATATTCTGGTTGCGAGGTTGCAACCTCATGCCGTCCTCTATTTGATCTCTATGTACATCTTTGCACGCCACCATGACCTTGCACTAGACACTAAGGCTGTGAAGGAATTATTTGATTCCATCATGGAGCAGATTGAATTTCAATCTCTCCTCGTCAAGATTTTAAGTTGAGTGGGAGAAATCCTAACTCAATGAAAAGATGGAAAGATCAATTCTTTTTCTTGGTGACTCCTCTTGATGGGAGCTCTCCAATGAGTGGGCCCAAGTGGGAGCATCCTATTGCACTGAGGTGCTCGAGCATGAGAAGAAGTCGATGAAGTTGCTGACGGATCTTCTCCAGAAAAAAGTCGGTTCCTTCAATGAAAATAAGAAAAACATGTGGTTGAGCTGAGGCCCTTGCACAAGCAAAATGGAAACCCCACTCGGAGGGGTCAGAAGCACCCCCCACGCCGTCAACCTCAAAGAGGAAACCAAAGAGAAAGCAAAGGCCACTGCACATCAGTGAGCCATCGTACAAGGCACCCAAACCTCAAGGGGCTTCGACCGAGTCCTCTTCTTTTGATGAAGACCAGGCTACCATTGGTCAATTAGTAAGAGCAAAGAAGTCATCGAAGAAAGTGGACCCGGTTATGTCTTCTTCATCGGCCCAAGCATCTGGGGCCGTCGGATCTGACGAGGGTCATGAGTCCTCAGAGCCTACTGCTTTGGCTACGGTGACCCTGAGACTGGTTCAGGGGACAAGCCTATCCCAACACTGACCCTTGCTTCATACAGGGCACTAGTCATCCCAACACCTCTACTCGAGAAGCCTTTGCCCGATCTTCCTGCCGATTTTACAAAGGGGGCCTTCTGGATAGTAGAGACTCAATCTGGGAGGCTGATAAGGTACCTCAAGTTGAGGTTCCAAAGGCCAACATCCAGGTGGTGGCCTTCCTTGGACTTGATGTCGAAGTTACTGAGGGACCTACCGAGCCCCAAGAGCCTGAGGCACGCGAAGAGGATGAGGCCAAGGGAGGAGTTGAAATGGCCGATATGCATTGTTTAGAGGCCCCTGTGCCCGAGGTCAAAGAGGAAATTAGGGCCAAGGGAGCAGCTGAAGTGCCTAGTTCTGAACCCCCTACATCAAAGGTCCGAGATCAAGTCTCAAAAGAGCTATTGAGATGGCTGAGGTGGCCGGCCGGCATAGAGCCCCTAGAACCCAAGGTCCAAGAGTTTTTGGAGGTCCCCATAAAGCTCATCTTTTCTTGAGGTACTGGCTCAGTATCTCCTATGTTCCTTTCTTATTTTTTGTTATTTCTAACTTATTCTCCTTTTGTAGCTGCATGAGTCGGCTCACCGAATTGTCTCCGCCACCGATCGCCTATCTCAAAATACATTGAGATGGAGAAGTTTAGGCTATGGAGGAGTGTCTCTCTCATCTCGGATAACTCGTCTCAAACATGAGTTGTCCGAGACGAAGCAGAAATACGCTCTTCTCCGTGACCAAAACCTCTAACTTGAGAGTGATCTTTAGGTCCTCCATTAGCCCAAATGACATCGGGCAAGTGATGGAGCACAAGTATTGGGATGGCATCGGCCTTTACTGGCACATAATAAAGATAGTGGCTCCAACCATTCCTATTTCAACCTTTCATCCAAGGAACGCCAGTACTCGGCATCGATCTAATGTGCTATACCTTCCCAGAGATGATATGGAGTCCTAGGAGCCTTTGCCAGAAACCTCGCAAGCTCACAGCCATCCTCCTCTGGAATAAATTCTTGTATCATGTATCTTAATTAATTTTTTTAAAAGGAATAAAATCAAGTTGCGACAATTGTACCAAGCTCTCTCTCTCTCTCTCTCTCTCTCTCTCTCTATCTATCTATATATATATATATATATATATATATAGCCTTCGCTACCGATCTCTTGAGGTAACTTAAGTCATCACCGTGCCAACAAGTATCGTAGCTTTGGTGTTCCTGACTTAAGTTTTTGAACAATGGTCGGCTAATGATGCTACCTCCTTTGGCTGGAGGTCTCTATATTCATGCTTAAAGAAGGCCCCTAAATTTTTAGCATTCGGCCTCATGATGGCCACTTGGAATCTTGACCAAGTCTTATAATCTGACCTTACCAGGGCTATTCGGTAATATGATCTAGTTTAGTTGACCACCAAATGATGGTTCAAGGGGCAAGTGAAGGGACTTACCTAACTTAGGGGCAATCTAGGTCGTGCAATTTTATAGGATAACAAACAAGCATTCAAATGAGCAATTAATTAAAAATAAATAAATAATCATTTTATTAATAAAATATAATACATTTTACAAGTAGTCCATATGATGCATGCTAACTTTACCTGGGCATATGTAAGTCTACTGATAATATTTCTTTAGGTGAGAAGTGTTCCATGTCCTAGGGATAAGTTTGTCATTTTAGGTGCGTAGCTTGTACGTCCCATTTCGAAGAATGGTTGAGATAAGAAAAGGTCCCTCCCAATTAGGTGAGAGCTTGTTTTGACCGGCATTCTTTTCAGTCGCCTCTATCCTTCGTAAGACCAAATCTCTCACCTCCGATCGGTCACCTTCTTGTTATAGTATTAAGCAATTCATTACTGGTAGGCTATCGTCCATAAACATGTCATGTCCCTGGCCTCTTCAAGTAGGTGAAGGTGTTCCCAGAGCCTCGGAGAGTTGTTGAGTGGGTGGAAACATTTGACCCGGAGGTCAGGCAATTTGACATCTATTATAGGATGATGGGTCAGCTCCTCGGACATCATCCTCCAATCCTATAGTATATTTTTAACCCATTCAGTAGCATGCGGTTGGTCACCTCCGCTTACTCGTTGGCTTGCGGGTAGGCAACAAAGGTGTGCACCAACCTTATCCTCAAATTAATATAATACTTTGTCAACCATCTGCTAGTGGGGTGACCTCTGGAATACCGGGCTCACACTATGCTTTGAGAAGTCTAAGAATTCTACTTAGTGATCGTGTCGGAGAGATGGTCTCCCCCATTATGCAATTTGATCACGAATTTTCTTTATCTGGACATAACAAGCGAGAAGTCTAAGAATATCGAGCCCCCATTGTGCAATTTGCCAGGGTGACTGTACGGCTTGGAGCTATGTGTATAGTTGATAGGTGACGTTTCCATGGATCTGTCAATTCTTGTATTTTCATACAAAATCTATGGCATTATGCTTCATGGTGGGCCAATAGTAACCTTGCCGCATGAGCTTGAAAACAAGGTTCTTATCCCCAACATGAGATCCACAAATGTCGAGGTGTACATCTCCCAACATATAGTTGACTTCTCCTGGCGTGAGACACTGTAGGTATGAGACGGAGTACCCATGTTGGTACAACTTTACCTCCATGATGGTATACTAGCTTGCTTTTTTTTTTTTTTTTTTGCGCGCTTGGCATCATCCAAATTCTTAGGTTGTGTGCCATCGGACAGATATCTTTTGTGAGTCATCCATTTTTCCTGGCCAGCTATCTGCATAATCTCCGGCTCTATGCTGGGAACTTTGAGGACTTTGTGCATTTCTTACGCATACTGCTCAAGGTCCCTGGTCATTGAAACATTTGCCAGTTGGTCTACCTTTAAGTTTTCTTCCCTGGGTATGTGGATCACTTCCACACTATTAAACGCCAAAGTTATGCCTTGGACTTTGGAGAAAATTTGAAAAGCCAATGGATGGAAGCCTCAAAATTTTCTCAAATTTAGTTAACAACCAGTTTCGTGTCACTGTAGATGATTAGGTTTATGGCTGAACACTCTTTGGCTAGTCAGAGCCCGACGAGCAATGCCTCGTACTCCGTGACGTTATTGGTCGCTGGAAATTTTAGGGTCATTGAATATTTTATTTATGACCCATTAGGAGATCCTAGGATCAAGCAAGCTCCACTGCCTACTTACATTAAAAATCCATCCACATGCAATGTCCATGCTGGAGTCTTTTGTTGACCGTCATTCTCAACAAGGTCGAGGGAATTGAGGTTATTATTTCAACAATGAAATCTGTCATAGCCTAGCCCTTCAGGAATGGTTTCAGTCAAAACTCTACATCAAAATCACCCAACTCAGTGGCTCATTTGATCAATCAGCCAAACATGTCCAGCCTCTATAAGATTCATTTTAGAGGTTGGTTTGTTAGAACAACAATTTTATGTACCTAGAAATAAGGACGGAGCTTTCGACGGAATAGATGAGTACTAAGGCCTTTCTCTCGGCGTAAGAGTATCAGGTCTTTAGGTCCATCAAGACCTTACTGACATAATATATAGGTTGTTGCCCATCGGATTGTTGTCGAATTAAGACTACATTCAATCAATGTAGTGTTAGACACTGCCAGGTATAAATATGCTCTTCGCCTTCTTAGGGAGACATAAGAGGAGGTGGGTTGGAGAGGTACTCCCTCAGTTCTTAGAATGCAGCTTCATAGTCAGTCGTCCACTGGAAGCCAGTGGCATTTATTCCCCTCAAGGCTTTAAAGAAGGGTAAATACTTTTCAAGAAACAGGAAAGCGTCGTAAGCTTTTAGACTTCTTTTATGGTCCAAGGTGGAATCATATCAAGAATAGCCTTTATCTTTGTAGGGTTTGCCTTAATCCCCAGCTATGAAACAATGAAGCCCAAGAATTTTCTGCAAGTCACCCCAACGCACACTTGGTTGAATTTAGCTTCATCTGGTGCATTCGGAGGACATTGATCACAAATATGATCGTCGATTACTCTACTTATGATGAGCATATCGGCCACGTATACCTCCATATTTTTCCAAATCTAGCCTTCAAATATTTTGTTAACAAGCCACTGGTAGACTACACCGCCATTCTTTAGTCTAAAGGGCATGACTTTATAATAGTACATCCCTTGATCAGTCATGAATGACGTATACCTCTCGTCCTTCAAATTCATTCCAATCTAGTTGTAACCCAAGTAGGCATCCATGAAACTCAATAATTTATGACCGGATGTGGAATCCACTAGCAAGTTAATCCTCCGTAGCGGAAAGCTATCCTTAGGATGTACCTTGTTGACATCAATGAAGTTGATGCACATCCTCTACTTTCCATTACTTTTCCTAACCAAGACCACATTGAAAAGCCAGTTCAGATATTATCCCTTCCTAATGAACTCGGCATTGAGTAGCTTTTTCATCTCCTTGCGGATGGCAACCAGTTTTTTAACCGAATGGTTCCTTCATTTCTACAAGATAGGTTTATGATCGGGATCTAGTTTTAACTTGTGGACTATTACCCCAATCGGTATTCCTAACATGTTAGTAAGTGTCTGGGCAAAGATGTCAAAATTCCATTGGAGGAAGCCGGTTAGCTAATTCCAGAGGGGTTCTGAGGAGGAATTTCCTATTTGAACACACTTCTTAGGATCACTAGAATTTGACTGGATTTGGTCTGTAGATTCTCCACACTGTGCTTGTAATAAGGTGGTCTCGTCATGGATGTTGAGGTCTTTGACTAGTTGTCCAAGAGGTTCCTGAGTGACCTAGGACAGGTAACATGTCCGCCCTACCATTTGGTCGCCAAGGACCTCTCCTATGCCATGTAGAGTAGGAAATTTTATTTTTAGGTGTGGGATCAAAGTCATTGCCCCAAAGGAGGTCAGGCAGGAATATCTAAGGGTGGCGTTGTAAACTGACAGAATGTTTACTACCAAGAAGGTAAGCATCTTGGAGGCAGTCCTCGGATAAGTCCTTTGCGTGACTTCCAGCTAGATGACCTCCTGAATGGCATCAACTCGTTGTCCAACCCATATAAGGGTCCCTTGATGGGTTTCATTTGACTCCTCTTTAGACCAGATTTTTTTTTTTTTTTTGTAAGTAAAATTGAATTAAAATAAAATAAATTATAAAACTATATTCTAACTCCAAATGTTTGAAGTATGTATCAAGATATAGTAAATTTTTAGAATTTTTATTATCAATAAACTCTTGTTTTAGCTGATAGTCCACAACTCCATCGGAAATAAGGGCAGATACAACCAAGGGATCGGAATAAGGAGAAGATACATGAGTCATATCTTGGTTACTAAAACTAATGAAATCATCCCTAACTCCTACCCTCGGCTTTTTGCAGCCAGCGGTCATATCTGGGTGATTTGGATCGTTGTTCTACATTGGTCGCGTCGTCACCATGTTAACGACCCAAGTTGCCATTCAGTTCCTTGGCTGCTCAGTTTCATCCCCATCTACTCCTCAGAAGGTCTATCCAAATTTTTGTAGAAATCAGGTGAGGTGACCTTTCCGGATCAGGTCTTCAATCTCTTTCTGCAGCATTTGGTAGTCATCAATCTTATAGCCCACGCATTGATAGTAATGACAATATTTTGATTGGTCCCCTTTGTCTGGGTTTTTCAGTGCCTTCGGCCACTTTAAGAATTTTTTATCTTGGATCTGCATCAGAATATTGGTATGAGAGTCATTTAAGGGAGTTAAGTTCAGGGGCCTAAACTCCCTTTGCGTTGTTGGCTCCACCTTTGGCTGTTTCCTGGGCCAACCAGAGCTCACATGGTCTCCATTCTTCCTCTTTCCATCTGACGATCCCAAATGAAGGTGGTCCACATGTTCTGGCCGCTTTGCCTTGTTAGTCTCTTCAGCCACTACATAAGCATGGGCAGCGGTTTCAAACACTCAAAAGGTTTGTGGGTCCTTATAGGATAGATGCTTGAAGAATTTGCCCAGCTCTAAAGTCGATATTAAGTTGCTCAGGTTCACCTCATTGGTTAGCTTAGGTATCTTTCGAGTCTCAATCATGAACCAAGACAAAAAGCTCTTCAAACCCTTGTTCGGCCCTGTTTGACGTGGGTGAGGTGACAAGGTTGCTTCTTTACCCTTCAACTGGAGGCAAACTGTGACAATAAATTGTCGACCAGTTCCTAAAACGTCCGAATCGAGTTGAGATGAAGTCAATAAAACCAAACTCGGGCGTCCCCTTTGAGAGTTAAGGAAAATTATAAACACATTACAGCCTTATTCAGGCCTTGAAAGCTCATGTGGGTGCAAAAATGGTCAAGATGGTCCATTGGATCTATACTCCCATTATAAGGTTCCACGGGTAGCATCTTGAACTTGTAAGGGAGTGGTTGTGTCCAGATCTCCATCATAAATGGCGATCTCCTTAAGTCTGCAGTTCACCCACCAGTGTCTCCTTCGAACACATGCTACAATATTTTTTTCACTTTCTCCTTCATTTGAGGAGGAGCTACCATCCTTTTCTCGTTGAGAAAGATCCTTAACTCCAATGGGTTCTGTGTGGCATGAGAGGTTGGGCAGTTTACAACCCTCAAAGGGCGTGTGCTATGAGAAGATCCTCGGTCTGAGGGCCTCCTATCGTCATGGAAGTAGCAAGGATTTCAGCTCTCAGGGCCATCCTCTTAGATCTTGTAACTTAGGCGACCCTCTAAGCGTGATAGGACCTTATTGCTCAAGGCAGCTTAGGTTCCGAATTTGTCAGGCCCATAGGTCTTCTTGGTAGGGTGCTTCTTCCACCTATTCCTCCACTTGGATGTCGTAGTTTGGGAGGGAAAAGATGGAGCCCCCTTCAGTCACTTATCTAGGCATGTGCAGATGATCTAAATGGCCTTGGAGATGTCATCCATCCACATCACAAGTGCAAGCACGCAGGATGGTTGTCCGCACGATTGCCCATAGGAGGGAAGTTGCCACATGAGATGGCATCTCTGATTGGCATGCTGATTTGTGCTCGGGTGTTTACCATGTTGTTCTTCGTAAGGATGTCATAGTCAAACTTTTTAATCGCTTCCTATAGATGGTGCCAATAATATGTCCTCGGATCCAGATTATTGTATAGATTAGAGAGCCAAGAATCGGTTCACCTAATCTGGTTGATCTAAAGTGGGTTCGGTCTCCGTCTACTCTGAATCTGGATCCTGTGTAAAATAATAGACAAATAAAAGGTCAGAGAATTGGTGAAATTTGTTTTCTAATTTATCCTCTGATACTCAAGTCAGCCATTTTTCTATGTTGAAAGAGAAAATTAGGATGCATAGTGAGAGTGCTATTGTTTATATAGAGGGCCTTATTATGGTGCGTTTAATGGAAAGCGTCTTAAGGAGAAAAAAATGCGCTCGAAGGAGAGCATCTTAGAACTGTTGCTTACTGCTTGTATTTCCTGTTGTTGTCCTCTCCCTCTCTTCTGCTGGATAGGAAGGATATATATAGAGTTAATGGGTAATTGATCTCTCCCATAAACCACCTATGGAACCACCCAAATGGATAAGAAGATACCATTTGTCCAACGGTTCCTGACTGGTTACCGTGCCCATTGAGAAGTTCGGATAAGAGAAAAAGGTTATTCATTTCGATCAATTAGAGTAGGTTACATCAATGCACGGGAAGTGGGTAATTTTGTCAGGGCCGATGAGTTCATCTATCCACTTTGAGCCATATGGGCCGATTGGGATGTTATTCAGTTCTGAGATAATTCCTTTTAATGATGGGCCTTTTTCTTGGGCCGAGCTAACCGTACCTATCAGGGTTCTTATTAACTACTATACTTGGTTATTTGTTTCATTATTACCTTTGTGAGGAGGAATCAAATAAGAGGAATACAAATTTAAAAAGAGAAAATTTAAAAAGACAATAAAAAAATAAAAAGGAGTGAACTTTAAGTTTCACTAAACTTATCTTTTTCTTCTCTCAAATCTGAATTTTACTTTAAACCTCAGTGGAAGAAAATAAAAGATATAATTTATCTAATAACTATCAAAATTAAAGTCTAACACATCTATAATATAATATCTTCTCAATTAAATTATTTAAAACAAATCTCACTTAAAAAAATAACTATTAATGGGTATATCTCCCGTCTTAACACATCATCAACTAACTAATAAATAAATATCATATGGATATCTCCTTAGTGAATAAGAGTGGATGAGCCTTGTACTTTAAGTGGGCGATTTCATTAATAGATCAGCACTACATCGTCCTCTCTGAGTAGGAAGGAACTTGTCTGTGAGTTTATACTCATGTTGCCTATTATGAATTTGGACTTGATTGTGACTACAAAAAATAGTTCAGCTCAGAGCAAAGGCCCATAAATGGATGAGGGATTTAGAGCATAGCCAACCCTCAACACATCTCCTTTGGCTCTAAGGTTCAAGCAACGTTCCAAATAGCCCATTTGGTCCAAAAGGCTATGCGGACCTAGTAAGCCCAATTAAAGGCGACCTATTCCTACACACCTAACAACTTACCATAACTAGTTACATTAGCCAGCCAATATGCCCTTATCCATATGGACAATTCATCAGACGGTTGCCATCAATGAGAAAGATTCGAACCACCCACCAATGCTTCAAATATCCATCACTCCCACGAGAAAGAGGGGGAGGGAAAAGTATACAGAGGATTAACTCTCTACCCAAAAGAAGCCTCTTACAATTTTTACTTTCAAACCACTCTCCATCGAGTGCACTATGACATTAAAACCGCTCCATGTCGAGCGCAACCTTCTAGACAAACCTTATCATTACTTTCGTGCATCATCACAAATTCTTCTTGTCACGAAATCTTTCTATTTTTCTGAGAAAGATAACTAACTTGAGCATTGAAGAATATACTAGGAAGTGAGTCCCATCATTCCTCTAATCTCTCTTTTTTAGTTATGGTGTGCAAGATTCAAGTTATTAGGAACGAAGACCGAACTAGCTTTCTTTACCTGCTGGAGAAGATCCAAGTGGCTTCCTTTTCCATGTAACAAGTCAAATCTCAAATGCATCATTGGCTTCATCTGTAGGAAGGAGAACGAAAAGCCTAACCACCATCTGCACTAAAGTAAACATGGTAATACCAAAGGCCAAGCAAGTGCCCCGGACAAGGACGTCGCCCCTAAAGGTGACAACCACTTTGCAAGTAGCCGTGTGGAGGAGTGACCGGCACCCTTCTTGTAGGCACTCACCGACTAGATGGATAACATATTCCAAATGCTCCAGACCCTCTGTGCATGTCAAAACCAGCAGGAACTAGGGGCTTCTTCCTCCACCACCCACACTGCAATATCAAAATGAAGATGCTAGAGGAAAAAGTGCTCAGCAAGGAAGACATAGTGACTTGACAACCTCAGGACCCAAGCGGCCTCGAACTATAGGGGCCAATCGCGGTTAGAAGGCCGGATGGGCCCCAAATCAAAGGATAAAAGCCCAGAGTGGCAAAATCCTCACTACTCCCAAGACGGTCGTAGGCCTCCAGACCAGGAAGGGACCTCTTGTAACATTCGACTGGCGAGTGGAAGGAGCCACCCAGCCTGGCACCAATTACAAAACTACTCAAAGTTGAGGACCTTCCTCAATGCAAAGAGGACGACTACTGCTCCTTAAGTGAAGGAGAAAGTGAAAAAAATATGACATCACGTGTTCGGAGGGAGTGACGAGGGGCACTCCGCTGACTTGACGAGATCTTCATTCATAATAAAGATCTAAACACGGTCACTCCCTCACAAGTTTAAGATGTCAATCATGGACGCCTACAACAAAAGTACCAATTTGATGGATCATTTGGATCACTTTCGCACTCTCTTGAGCTTCTAGGGCCTAGATGTGGCGACCATATTCCATTGCTTTCCCATGGCCCTCAAGGGAGGTGCCCGAATTTGGTTTTATCACTTACCACAAAATTCGATCCAGTCATTCAAGAGTCAGCTGATAACTTTCGGTCACAATTTTCCACTAGTCGAAGGGAGGAGAAATAGCATTAGCTCTTTGCCTATATCAAATAGAGGCCAAACAAAAGTTTAAAGAGCTTCCTGACCCAGTTCACCACGGAGGCCCGACGGATTTTTCGACTCACCAATGAGGTAAAACTGAGCACTTTCACATCAACTTTAGAGTTAGGTGAGTTCTTTAAACATCTGGCCCACAATGACCCTCAGACCTTCCACAATGCCAAAGTCATAACCCACGCCAGTAGAGGAGGCCAATGAGGCAAAGAAGCCAGGGCGTGTGGATCATCCCCACCAGGGACCAATGAATGAAAAGAAGAGAAATGGGGACCGTTTCGACACTCGAAGCCCTAGAAAGCATCCCAAAGTGGAACTGAGAGCTCCCAAGGAGTTCAGACCCTTGAACCTAACTCCTCTGAACGACTCCTGAACCAATTTTCTCATACAGATCTAGGATGAAAAATTCTTTTAAGTGTTCAAATCTGACCAAAAACCCGGAGGAAGGATATCATGCAAAACCTTCCCAAAAACATTGATCTCCAAGTCACAATACTGAGTAATGTTGGCCACTGTAGAGAAAGATTGAAGACCCCATCAAGAATGGCCATCTTACCAAGTTCCTACGAAACCCAAAGCAGGCCCCCTATAGGACAAGTGTAGAAGGAAAGGAGCGACAACAACTGAAGAATCGAGTCGCGGTTAGGGTAATCAACATGGTAACGACCAAGTCATCCAAGAACCACCCCTTAAACCGCCATGAAGCATCTGCCAAAGATAAGAAGCCGATGGTAGAATTTGGGGATGATGTCATTAGTTTTAGCAATGACGAAATATCTCATGTAATGACTCTTCATTTTGACCCTCTGGTTGCATCCTACCCATTTCAAATGGTACGATCGATTACCGGCTAAAACGGGTCTTTAATAATAAAAGTTTGTGTGATTTACTTTACCTTGATGCTTATTTTAAATTGGGATTAAAAAAAGTCGACTAAAATCGGTTGAAGGACCCCTCTACGGACTAGATAACAAGCCAGTCCCCATCCATGGAACCATTCAACTAGAAGTCACCTTGGGAATGTACCTAGGATGGCATCTTGCATGCTCACGTTCCTGGTGGTCAACCTGCCTTCGTTCTACAACGCTATACTGAATTGACCATACCGATCAGCATTCGAGATAGTGACATCGATCCCACACCTGAAGATGAAGTTTTCAATAGCATGCGGCGTCGAAGAAGTCCTGGGTGACCAAGTGACCAAGCCAGATATGTTACCTGTCCCAAGTCACACAAGCCATTCTGGATTGATCAATCGAGGACTTTGATCATCAAGATGAGGTGACCCTATAATAAACCCAGTCTAGTGAAATGACAAAGCATATCCTTATGGACCCCAGTGATCCGGTGAGATGCGTATAAATCGAGGGCTCACTTACTGGACCCCTTTGCAACCAATTGATCACATTCCTCCAGCAAAACTTAGATGTCATCACATGGGCTCCCACCGACATACCGAGGATCCCAACTAGAGTAATGGTCCACAAGTTGGGCCTCGATCTTGGTGACATTGATCTCACACCTAAAGATAAAGTTTCCAAAAGCATGTGGCATTGAAGAAGTCCTAGATGATCAAGTGACCGGCTAGACATGTTACTTGTCCCAAGTCAGTCACAACGTTCTGGACCGATCAACCGAGGACTTTGATCATCAAGACAAGGTGACCCTACACATGTCCAATCCGGTTAAACGACAGAGCACATCCAATTAGGGCTCACTTACTAGACTTCTGTGTGACCAACTGATCACCTTTCTCTAGCAAAACTCGGATTTCTTTGTGTGGGATCTGCTAACATGCCGAGGATCCCAACCGAGTAATGGTCCACAAGTTGGGTATTGATACCGGTCACATCGATCCCACACCTAAAGATAAAGTTTCCAAGAGCATGCAACATCGGAGAGGTCCTGGGTGACCAAGTGATTGGCCAAACATATTACCTGTCCCAAGTCACTCAAGTCATTCTAGACCGATTAGCCAAGGACTTCAATCGTCGAGAGAAGGCAACCTTATAACAAGCCCACTCAAGTGAAACAATAGAGCACATCCTTATGGACCCTAATGATCTGGAGAGATGCATACAAATTGGCAACTCACTTACTGGACCTCTACAACCAACTAATCACCTTCCTCCAGCAGAACTAGGATGTCTCTACGTGGGCTCCCGACGACATGCCAGGGATCTCGACCGGCGTAATAGTCTATAAGTCGAGCCTCAATCCCAATCACAAACTCGTCAGGTAGAAGCAAAGAAACCACTCCATCAAAAAACTTATTGCCATCTAGGAAGAAGTGAAGAAGTTGCTTGACATCGGCTTCATCATAGAGGTTCAGTATCTAGACTGGCTATCTAATGTAGTTTTTTTGAAAAAGAGCAATGAGAAGTGGCAAAAGTGTGTCAACTTTACCAACGTAAACAACGCATACCCGAAAGACAGCTTCCCATTACCCAAAATGAACCTACTTGTGGACTCCATTTGTGACGATCCGAACTCGAGTCATTTGACCTAGTTCAGGCCGACCACGAGGAAACTCAAAATTTCAATCAACCTCATAAATGCATCATTAAATTTAATATAATAATTATATTTCTTATAATAAATTCCTTCAAGATAATGAATGCATACAAAATTATTATCCTAAGAATGCAGTACCGATAACATCTCCAAATAAAACCTTGATCGATAAAATTGACTCTACAGATTCTCCTCACGAGCCTCTATTTCCAATGTCTTCTCTATCTTGAGATTTTGTAGCAAAAGTAGGATTCCTCGATCCGCACTACGCAATCAACTAAATCTGGAGCCAATAAAATATAAGAGTGAGCCAAATACCCAACAAGTGATAACAAATCCAAAACAAACAGAAAAGGATAGTAAATATTTCATGTATATAATACATAATGTATGCCAAGAGTCATGAACAATAATAAAATATCCAACATATAATTATATCCAAGGATGTGTGTGACGGACCGGCCACAATCCACGGCATGCGGCCGCCCATTGATCCAAACCGATCATAAACTCTGGTTAAAAAGGTGGACTCAAAATTTTTATTTATATATATATATATTACATTCGCGTGCACAAGATCGCGTAAGGCCCAACTTCATAAGTTGGTGGCCAAGGGTCGTGGTTTCTCTCTTTTGATCAGCCAAGACGAGGTCGGTCGGACATGAATGTCCCAAACAAATTGAGATGCCACTAGGAATCATAAATTTCTCAAACCACAATATCGTACGGAAGCATACTAATATTCATTAATCTTTCACAATTTTCACAGTGGAAGTGTCCTACAAAATATTTCCCAAAATAATCAAAAGAGAGTACATCAATTTTGCTCGTGCGCTGCTACTTAATCTTGGTCAGCTATTCGACTTAGCTAGTCCATCGAACCTCAATCTTTTTCGTCTGGCATAAACTCCTCATCATCATCTGAAAAATAGGAGGGGTGAGCTAGAGAGCCCAGCAAGGTACTCATACGTAAATCATGCATAGTCATGAATGCAATAAAGGCGTATATGCATGCAGTTTCATAAAACATTGCCAGAATCAATGCAAACAGATTTCAAAGTCATTTTTATGCAATTTGATTACCAAAAACATGCTTCTGTTTCCAAATTCATTTCCATCAAAAACCGGCTACATTTAAGGTCTGCAGCTCTCGACCCTCTAAATCATATAACACTACATTTAAGGTCCGTAGTCATGACCAATCCAAACGCTACATTTAAGGCCCGTAGTCAAAATCCTCCAAAATGCTACATTTAAGGTCCGTAGTCAAGACCCTCCAAAATGCTACATTTAAGGTCCGTAGTCATGACCAATCAAACGGCAACATTTAAGGTCTACAGCTCTCGACCTTCATATCTCAATAACGGCTACATTTAAGGCCTGCAGCTACTCGGCCATCAAATACTTAGTTCCGCAAATCATGCTTTTCTGAAAATCAAGGTCAAATATGCAATTAATCGGACACCATAAAATCTTTCAGAAATTGTGTACGTACATCTTAAGGCCGGTTCAAAAATCATATACTTCAAGCCAGTTTCAAATCATAGAACTTATACGTCACTTTACAAAGCCGATTTCAAAATCACAAGGCAATGCCGGTTTCGATTAAGGCTAATTTTAAGATCAAGGAGCAAATGCCGGTTTTAAATTACAATACAAGTGCCGGTTTCAAATCAAGGCCGGTTTCAAAATCAAATGCTGGTTTCAAATTACAATACAAGTGCCGGTTTTGAAATCACAGTGCAAATACCGATTTCAAAATACGATACAAGACCGGTTTTGAAATCACAGTGCAAATGCTGGTGTCAAATTACAATACAAGTGCCGGTTTCAAAATCACAATGCAAATGCCGGTTTCAAAATACGATACAAGGCCGGTTTTGAAATTATAAATACAAGGCTGATTTCAAATTAACGTGCAAGGCTGGTTTCGATATTTACTTAAGCCGATTTCATATTATATTATAAGGCCGACTTACTTTTTCATAAACAAATAACTGGTCATCATTTAAATCTTGCAATAATCAAATTTCATGAGTGCGAACATCATGAAATAACTGAACATCATTAGTTATACTTGTATTAAAAACATGAACTTAAAAATAGAGAGTACGCTTGCATTACAAACATGATCTTAAAAATGGTGAGTACTCTTGCATCAAAACAATAATACTTGTCAGATTCAAAATATGCATTTTAATGAAAACATTGGGTATACTTGCATTAAAACATTATTAAAACCTAAACTTATAAAAACGGAGAGTACACCTGCCTGGATTAGATCTATGAACCCCTTACTTGGTTCTGGCTCGAAGTTCTTAGCGCCTTCACCCGGTCGATTGTCCAGCTTCCTATCCTAATTCCCGGGTCATTACTTAAAGACGTTGGGGTTGGTGGTAGTAGGTAGGATAGGTCAACTACTTATACTTCTTTGCTTGCTCCCTTGCCTTTCTAGAAGGTCAGCGAGGTGGTTAGGAGTAGGTTACCTACTCATGCATGGTCATCCAAACCTTAATTATATTTAGTCATTACGCTAATCAATCGGACGATCAACTTTCCCTAGGCCTCTCTTCACACTTTCAAGTCAACTGACATTGACCGGATTAAATTTCCCTTCTTTCTATCGTCTCAATACTTCCGACCTCCTTCCTTCCTTTTCGGTCAACTGTCGTTGACCGGTTAAACTCTTCCTCATGTTTTTCGGTCAATAGGCGTTGACTGGATTACTTTCTTATTATATTTGTCGGTCAACAATCACACAATTCTGGTCAACTTAACTACCCCGTCTTGCCTTCTAGTCTTATAATTGCTCCTTCATTACTTTTGGTCAACTGACGTTGACCGGATAAGTACCCTTCACATTTTCGGTCAATTGGCGTTGACTAGATAAACTTTCTTTTACTCCAACATTAAATTAATTTAATGACTGGGACTTTCAATGATTTAGAATCTGGGCCATTACAATGTGCATTTCATCGCATCTATGATTCCAATATATAAGAAAAGCAAATCACTCCAACTCCAATGTGACAAAGATTATAAGATTTTACTAATAAGAGATGAAGATCCCTCAGAATCCGATCTTACAAGAAATAAATGGATCACCTAGTCCAAATATCAGCGTAAATGACCTAAACATCAAATAACAATAAACAATATAAATTCCACTGAATCCGGATATCGTAAAATCTGACACATGGATTTTACCGAATATAACTCGTGGATTCCACCAAATCCCAAACTCGAGGAATTATAATGACAAAATATCACAGTGAATCTCCTTGGACCTTATTCTGCCACCGTGAACCAAATGCCGTGTATTTATACCCCCAACGGTTAGTTAAGTGCAATGAGGTTATCTATTATATCCTCACTATCCCTATAGTCATCCCATATGCTATACCTATAGCATGTCCATACCATCCGTGATACCCCTCATTAAATGATATCCTGAATATCATCTCCTACGATGATCCCATGGCTATAAGTATCCTTCCACAATAAACAATATACCTCATTATTACCATAATATGAAAATCAGTATCAGATAAATGTAGACCACACTAAAGTGTCGTAGCCTCCCATTCGACTAAATACCTTAATGTTTTCATATGTTTTCCTTAACATTAACCATAGGAAGACAATAATCCAAATACTCACTTAATCGAATGTAACATAAATGAGGCTTGCAAGTACAACGATAGAAATGTCGTTCAATGTTGACAAGAACTGTATTCACACCATCAAGATTAATACAAAGGAATTTACCACGGAATGATAAAAGAATAAAAGAGAACCGAGAAATATATATTTTGATCATTTTAAACATTTATCTAATCTCCAATTCTATTTCGATATACAAATCCTACAACTAGTACCATATCTTAATTTTTACCTGCGTACAAGCCTATTATTACTAAATCTAATTCACTCGTCCCAAATTCGTCTAGAAATTTTTAACAAAACTACATAATAACTTTAAACACTTTTATAAATCAATTTGTATTCTAAAACATGCATACACATATTTAGCATCAACATGATACATTAATATTTTCTTCAGCAATCCTTCACACACACACACACACCCACATGCACATCTACTTACATACATTCATACATACAATATATATATGTATATATATATAAATATATTTATATATATACACACACACCCACACTCAACCCACACGGCAGCAGCACACACAAGCTCTCACACACACTGCTTTATACTGCCAGCACATTTCCTCCTTTACACACCCCACACTCTCACATAGACAGCAATGCACAAGCATTCCACACACTCACCTAATTATATACATACATACAATATGTATACATATATTTATATACATATCCATACACTTATACGACTACTCACACCCACGCTGCCACATAAGCCATTTCCATAACCGTTTCGCAAAACAGAGCAAAACCTCAATTAATCATATCTTCACCATTTTCACGCCACGGAAACAGAGCATGTCTATTTCCATTGATATCCAAATTTGTTAACCCACAAGGTTTCATCTCCTAATTTAATGTTAATTCCTCAAAATTTTTGTTCCCTTTCACAAACCGAACCGAATCCCTGTTTTCCACAATTTTTCACCTTCTAACCTATTTTCACCAAAATCCTCCAAGATCACCCATATAGAACTAGATCACACAAAATCTCAACACAAAAATAGAGAATCCAAAATAATACAAATAAGGAATGTCACGGATTATTTACAAAGAACTCAAATCAACTTGCCTGATTTGTAGAGACACCATAGCAACGGCATAGATTAACGATGACGGCGGCTTTGAGCAGTCACAGAGACCTTTTCTGGCATCGATTAATCAACAGTGACAGCAACACTAACAGTGGCCTTGCCTTCCTCTCTTCTCTCTGCTACTCCAAGAAATCGACTTCCATGAGGTTGGCCACTGAGAGGAAGAAGGAAATCGGCTTATAAACTCTAATTTTTCCAACTATTTGGCTAAAGAAGAAGAAGCCCCACAAAGCACAAGTTGGTTGGCAGTTTCTCCCTCTTTCCTCTCCTTCTTTGTTCAACTCTCTCCCTGTTTTCACTCACCAAGAGGAAGAAGGAAATCGGCTTATAAACTCTAATTTTTCCAACTGTTTGGCTAAAGAAGAGGAAGCCCCGCGGAGCACAAGTCGGCCGACAGTTTCTCCCTCTTTCCTCTCCTTCTTCTTCTTTTGACTCTCTCCCGGTTTTCACTCCTTCCTATTATTATTATTATTATTATTATTATTATTATTATTATTATTATTATTATTATTATTATTATTATTATTATTATTATTATTATTATTATTATTGTTGTTGTTATTGTTGTTGTTATTGTTGTTGTTGTTGTTGTTGTTATTATTTTCTATTTACTTATTTATTATTATTATATTTATTATTAATATTTTATTATAATATTATTTATTGTTAATTGTTATTAATATTTGTTAGTATATATTATTACTCCCATTTATTATTATTATTGTCATTTATTCTTTATTATTAATTATTTAATATCTATTATTATTTATAATATTTATGAATATCAATATATTATATTATTTATTATTATATTAAATCCCATACTATATAACTTGAGTCAAATTATTGGGGTATTACACCATATCCAGGCACTAATTGTTGAGTTTCATAGATGCATACTTGAGTTACAAACAATCCGGATAAGTCTCAAGAAAGAGGAGCACACCTCCTTTATGACCAATTAGGGAACGTACTGCTACAAGGTTATACCCTTCGGTCTGAATAGTGTAGGCGCCACATACTAGCAACTCATGAATAAAATGTTCAAAACTTGGATAGGCCAAAATATGGAGGTATACATAGACGACATGCTCATCAAAAGTAAAACTACCGCTGACCCTATCAACGACCTCAAGGAGGCCTTTAAAATACTTTGAACGTACTAGATGAAATTAAACTCGGCCAAGTGCGTTTTCAGAGTATCCTCTAGGAAATTTTGGGCTTCATTGTCTCTCGCCGAGGAATTGAGGCCAACCTAAAAAGATAAAGGTGATCGTAGACATGATCCCACACGCTCTGTGAAGGACATCTAGAGGCTCACCGGAAGACTTACGGTGCTCTACTACTTCTTAGCAAAGTTCGCAGAAAAATACCTCCCCTTCTTTAAGGCCCTAAAAGAGACAAAGACGAACAGCTTTCAATAAACATCTAACAACCAGACCACCTTCCAAGAGCTGAAGGAGTATCTAGTCAGTCCCCCTCTCTTGACGTCGACGAAAGAAGGAGAGGAGTTGTACCTGTATCTAGTTGTTTTAGGGGTAGCGCTAAGCTCAATCTTGATCCGACGGCAATCAGATGTGCAATGACTAGTCTACTATGTTAGTAAGACTCTGGCAAATGCTAAAACCCATTACACGTATACCAAAAAGATGGCACTAGCCCTCATCTATATGGCCAGAAAACTACAGCTCTACTTCCTGGCACACAAAATTGTCATCTTGACCGATCAACCCTTGAAGAAAATCTTACAGAAACCCGACATGTCCAATCAGCTAGTCAAATGGGCTATCGAATGGGCGAAGTTTGATATAAAATTTAGGCCAATGACGGCCATAAAATGCCAGGCCCTAGTAGACTTTGTAGTCAAAACCACAACCCCTGTTACAGAAGTCGTGGTGGTCAACGAAGACACCCTCTATCAAAGGAGACCCCAGTGTGGACATCGCATGTAGACGGGTCATAGACGTTGTCCGACAATGGCGTCAGAGTAGTCCTAAGGACTCCTGATGGGTTGAAAATAAGATACTCGTTGAAACTTGGATTCCCGACCACAACAATGTCATCAAATACGAAGCCCTTCTTGTCAGACTCTGATTGGCAAAAGATTACTCGGTGAGGAATTTAACCATCTATAGCGACTTTAAGCTAATCATCAACCAAGTTCACGAAAACTTTAAGGTGTCAAGCCCACTGCTCGCAAAGTACCTTGCTAGAGTAATGAGCATGACCCAAAAGTTTGATAAGATCAAGATAGTACACATCTTGAGAGACAACTGAAGGCCGACAAGTTGGTGAGGGTCGTGGCGATGGAAAACTCAAAGCAGTACTCGAGAGATACGTGTGAAGTCTTGGCCACTCCAAGTATAGAAGAATCCGAGCAAGGAGTACTACAAGTTTCCAACAATGAAAATTGGATATCTCCTTACTAGAAATATATCGTTGATGATACCTTGCAAGAAAACCTAGTAGACACCAAGCATATGGAAAAAATGGTAGCCTAGAACACTATCATGGACTAGAAGATATATCACCAAGAATACTCTACCCTATCCTTATGATGCCTCACACCAGAAGAAGCCGACTATGCACTGAGCAAGATCCATCTTGAAATATGTGGGTCACACATTGGAGAAAAGAACCTTACTTTCAAAATAATTCACCAAGGATATTATTGGCCAACGATAAAAAAAGACGCCATGGACTTCATGAATAAGTGTGAGAACTGCCAAGTCCACGGCAACGTGTCCCATCAACCACCCATGGAGCTGAGGACCCTTCAAGCCCGGTGGCCATTCGCGCAATTGGGAATCGACATACTCGGCCCCTTCCCCATTGCATCCGAAAAAAGGAAATTCATTGTTATCGAAATTAACTACTTCACGAAATGGGTTGAAGCCTCTCTACTTGCTCGGATTACCGAACAAAATGCAACAGAGTTTATTCAACGGAGCATCATTTATAGATTAGGAATTCTTGAGGTCATTGTAACCGACAACAAAACCCAATTCACCGACAAATACTTCACTAAGTATTGCACAAGTTTGGGTAATGGTCTAGTCCATACCTCCATCGCCTGTCCACAAGCGAGCAGGCAAGTAGAGGTCACCAACTAAATCCTGTTGCATGGGCTAAAGACCAAGCTGGAAGACACTAGGAGCTCCTAGGTGGATGAGCTACCATCCGTGTTATGATCATACTAGATAATGCCAAAGGAGCCTACCCGCGAAACGCCCTTCAGTCTATGTTATGGGAGAGAAGCAGTCATCCTAGTAGAAATTGGCCTATCCAACCTCCAGGTTGAAGGTTTCAATCTCCATAATAATTCCTAGCACCTCAGAGAGCATCTCGCTTTGCTCGAAGAAGCCTAAGATGTGGCCAAGATGTACATGGTGGCCTATCAGCAGCAAATCACCGTTACTACAACAAGAGGGTGAAAGCATGCCACGAGGTTGGGGACCTAGTCCTGTGGAGCATAGAGGCCACCGGTAAGAATGCAAATAAGAACAAACTCTCTCTAAATTGGGAAGATCCAATCCTCATCTTAGTGACTCACTGAAACAATGCGTACAAGGTGCATACCCGAATGACAAATTAGTTTCAAGAATGATGAACACCGTCCATCTCAAGAAGTACTACCAATAACCTCTTGCCAATCCCGTTTAGGTCTAGCATACATCTTAGAGCATGCTTGTAAAATGTGTCACGTTTAAATTAATAAAATAAATTACTCATGTATTACTTGTTCTATTTATATTATTATCTACTTGTTCATATCAATACTTGAATGACATTGTATAAAACTAAACAACTTAGATTGCCCCTAAGTCAAGCAAGTTCCTCTCCACCTACCTCCTAGACCAACAAACAATCAAAGAACCCTAGTCCCGTTATCGGGCAACCCATATGCAGTCTAATTTGAATCTTGGATCCGCTCCCAACGGCCCATGCACGGTCAAACACCCAAACCTTATGGGGCTTCTCAGCATGCATGCGGTAACTCCCACATATGGAGATGATAACCATCAATGATCCACGGCCTACAAATTGGGATAAGACGCATGGGGTTACGACATCCCCTGAAGGGATAAAGCCCAATGATAACACACGAGTGACGACCTTGATTTTGCCAAAGCCCGGCAACGATGGCAATAATGCATAGCCAGCTAACAATGATACATCTTCTACATAAATACAAAAACTGTAGTAATGACAATTGGGAAAAGTTTCTTTTATTCATTGTTAAGCCAGAATATACAAGTACCGGCATGATGAAAGCAAACACCGTTTGGCTTACAACCCTAGGCGATGGCTACCCTATGGCCGGGGGCTCCCCATCGGGTGTAACAAAGGTTCACCCATATCAGAGAAATTTCTCAAGTCAAATCAGCGGAGGGCACCATAATTCCTAGGATCGAAAAAGCCAATGGGAAAGTCGGGATCAACAAGGATGTGATTTGCTGGCACATGCGAACGCCGTCCAAAAACCTGGCATTCAGAATGCTGCCCACCTCCTATGGGCCAAGTCGGGTTCTCAATGCTGCCTTTAAGCGGATATTCTCACTTCGGATGTCCTTAAGATGCTGCTCGTTCACCTAGGATGCTTACCAGAGCTCAAATAGCTTGAGTTCGAAGCCAACTTCCAGTTCTCATTACTTATGGGCCTCAATGGTGGTGGCATTCAGTTGACCTTGAATCTCTTCGAGCACGCTTGGGTCGATGTGTGTCTGATTCAAATGTTGGACTTCCCTATCTAGCAAGGGAATCCTAGATGACTGCTAGCACAAGCATGTCAACAAAATTTGCACCATCTTATCATCCTATGAATAGAAAAGGAAAAATAAATTAAGCCAGGACATCCCTAACAAAAAGTGAAGAGTTACTCAAAGCGCACCTCAATGTAGCTCCTCAGCAGCAACACTCAAAGGAACCCGAGATGAGAAAGCAGATCAAGGCCTCCGATCTGGCATAGACACCCCAAGATCAACAAAAGGCACCTCAGATGTTGAAGGCAGCGGAGGAGCCACCAGGCCCTCAGGGGCCTCGAATGCTAGAGTCCCCAAATCAGAAGCCTCCACTAGCGCCGCCACCTCTGCGTTGTTCGCCCCCTAAGCCTCAGCCGATCGCTCACCACTAGAACTCCCCTCAACCAAAAGGGCCTGGTGTGGGCTCCTTGGGCAAAATAGTGGTGGTGACAAGGACATCGTTACTTACCAAAAAAAGGTGATAGGAACATCATGCTTGGCTGGAGTAGGTACGCAGATCGGCTAGATCGACTCCTCAGCAACAAGTTCGTTAGAGACTCCAGCAAGAAGGGATGAGGGCTCACCGTCCATATCGGTGCCCTCCTCCAAGACGTGGCTGATTGGAGAAGACAAAGCAGCAACCGATCCACAAGACGGTTCACCAATCCATTGCATCCTCTTTGCCATGGGAAGACCTGACTCAATCAAAGAAGAAGAGCTCAATGAAGCTGCCCGTCGCTAAGATGCGCTCTCAGGGGAATCATGGATGTGCAACGATCCATTCTTCCTTTTGGTTTGAGCGGGTGGCAGAATGATGGCTCCCATCCCCTCCAAGGGAGACTCCCACTTGGCCAACTCGAGCACCTCAGCAAACAACAGGTGGTCCTTCATATTAAACAAATCGGTATTTACTCGAACAAGCTCTATCAATAGCTTTGCAGAGTTTTCTTCCTCATGCGAGACTTTGCCGGTGAAGGACTCAAACACTTTTCCCCACTCATTGGGGAGGGCCAAATCGGAAGGGACTTTCATGAAGAAGAATCGGTCCTTCTAATTTTTCACCAAATCAAGGATCCCCTTACTTATTTGTAAGTCTCGGAGTGATAGTGAAATCCAATCTGTATTTTGGCATATCCAAAAGATCACTTTCACTGTCACAACATTCAGCGTCTGGCCATGGTGTCGAAGAAACATATAAAGATAGCACAACTACCTCACAGCATTAGCGTAAAACCTCGCGATTGGAACGCCAAGATTCACCATAATTTCTCGCAACTCTCGCGCAAGGGGAAAGCGAAGGCCACTCCTCAGATGGGCCTTATGAATGGTAATGAACACACTCGGAGGAGAGCAGACTCTATTGTTCTTTGTCGACACCCCAAATGAAATCACACAAGGATATTATATTATACATATAAAGCCTCAATATTGATGGCAATAAGAATCAAACGGATCACACCAACATCAAGAGCCATGGAAATGAGAAGGTGACAAACATGAAGAAATCAAATGGCGAAGAAACCAGAGAGAAAATCGACTTGAGGGAAGGAACAAGTATAAGGAAAAATGGCAAAATTGTTCTACTTATATAATCCATCATTCGAAATTCCAAACAATGCCTCAAAAGCCGCACACATAATGACGTAGACACATGCCAACACCACAAGGCATCAAGGCACATAAATTTCCTAGCATAAGTAATGATTACATAATACTATACAAGTGGCAAATACTTGGCAGGATTGGACAGGCCAGATGTCAGAATAGCACGATCTACCAAGCCACTGCGCCCCACTTCTCGAAGACAGCAAATTGATGGAAAGCAGATGTGATGGACTCAAAATTGAACTGACATGCCAATAATTTAATCCAGCATCAAGTTGAGCTGATAAGCCCATGATCTAGTTCGATGTCCAGTTGGTTTGACTGATATGCAATTCAATCCACTATCTAGCCAGTTTGACTAATCTAGGAGCCAATTCGGCATCCAACTGGTTTGACTAGTCTACCATTGAGTCTAGAATCCTGATCTAGGATCCAATCAAGTGCCCAACCGGTTTGACTAATCTACAATCTAGTCTGGCATCCACCTGGTTTGACTAGTCTACCGTCCAGCTCACCATCTTGATCTATGATCCAGTCTGGCACCTAGTCGATTTGACTCATCCATGATCCAATCCAGCATCCAAACAGTTTGACCGGTATGTGATCCAGTCTGGTGTTAAGTCTATTTGATTTGTCCACAATCCAACCGAGCACCCAGGACAAACCGCAATCAGTATAAGAAACTACCATCAGGCAAGACTATAGGCAGCCCAAATGGCTTGGTCTAGCAACGTTAGACAACAAAAGAAGTTTTCAAAGAATCTAAAGGGTGAACGAGGAAAATGACAAACGACATCCTATCGATCAACATGTTGGGGGTTAAAAATTCAAACCTTCCAGCATTGGGGGCTAGTAATAATGAGGACTATCAAAAATGGGTCAGCCCAGAGCAAAGGCCCATGGACGGATAAAGGATTCAGAGGATAGCCAGCCCTCAACACATCTTTGGCTCCAAGGTCCAAGCAACATCCCAATTAGTCCAATTGGTCCAAAAGGCTATAAGCTGTATACAAAGAAAGATGGGGGTGAAAAAGTCCACAAAGGAGTAACTCTCTACCCAAAAGAACCTTCCTACAATTCTTACTCTCAAGCCACTCTCCATCGAGCACACTATGACATCAAAACCACCCTGCATCGAGCATAACCTGTAAGACGAATACCATCATTACTTTCATGCATCATCAAAAATTCTTCTTATCACTATATATTTCTATTTTTCTAAGAAAAATTACTAATTTAAACGTCGGAGAATATATTGAGGAGTAAGTCCCTTCAATTTTCTAATCTTTTGCTTTTTAGTTATGGTGTATAGAATCTAGTTTATTAGAAATGGAGACCGAACTTGCTTTGTTTGACTTGTTGGAGAAGATCCAAGTGACTTCCTTTTTGGTGTAACAACCCGGATCCCAAGATGTATTGGAACCAAAAATAGATAATAATAATTAACAAAAATTAAAATCCACCCAATAAATCCTTATCCATGATACATCCAAATACAATATCCAAATCCAAATCAGATATGACAAGATACCAAATAGTATCATCAATATTATGAATAAAAACCATCATAGGATCATTCTAAACTACTTGTCTATATATCGAAACTAGTCACAACCAACTCAAAATAACCATAAGAAAAAATAGCAATCCGGTGACACCAATTTGCACTACCAACCCACATAAATCAAAATGACACAATCCAAATACTATAATAATTCGAACCCTGCCTCCATGACAATATACTAGTATCAATTCATTCATTATTCTCTCAATTTTAAAAATATGTCAGATACAAATACAAATCATCTACAAATCTAATAGCCATAAAATATAAATAAAATCTTGATCAACATCCTCATTCGAGCTCCCTGTAAGATATTCCTAGCCCTCTATTTTGGAAGGGGTCAAAAATAATAAAATTATAAACTAAATGCTCAATAAGTATCAGTGTATATATATAACAAAACAATATATGCATAATTAGAGTGAAGGATTAAAATCAATAAAATAGGTATAAAATCTATAAAGGTCAAGATCTAAACATCTAATCTGACAAATCAACCAAATATCCAAATATCACCTTATATGTAAAGTATATAATCTAAAAGCAAATTTAAACAATCCAAATGTACAAAATCAACCAAAATCTAATATCCCAAATTCAAATGGTGGTTGTAACTAACAAATCTCAAATCAAAGTTTTAAATATCCAAATCAAATGCAAATAAACATATCAAATATTTTAAATATGCTCAAATAGAAAAATCAAAGATTAAAAGGCTGATTTTGAGAAATAGTTACACATACTTTGGTAATGTTAGACCGAATTACTACTGATGGATACACCCATAGTAGACTAGCCCAAGAAGGAGGAGTAGCCTAGATCTACAAAGGTCCATATGTGCCCGAATGGTCAATGCTAACCATTGACCGAACGAAAGGCCAAGCAAACCGGCAAAGCTTGATAACAAGGCAGACAAGTGGCTCATGAAAATGGTCAACATTTTTGTTGATCAAAAGTGCCACAATAGGCCGGCCTAAGAGCCAGCCTCACGTGGGCCAGGCCCAATCTGGCCTACACTTCTGTCTTCGACCAACAACGGTCTTCTCCCCTGATTTCACGCTCTCTTAGAAAGCAATCTCCATTGTAATAGTCACCAATAGATTCAGCGCACGTCCCATGAGGAAAGTGCCAAATTCTCTTCTTATTTGTAGTAAACCCTAACAGTTACAAAACGTAGAAGGAAAGCAATCTGTCAAGGAGCCGTTACAGCCATTAAAACCCCCACGCCAAGAAAGGAAGCCATCCCATTAGAGCACAGGAATCAGGCCTTCCTGTCCAAGGAAGGTCGCCTAGCAGCTATAAAAGCCCATGGAGTTTGCACTCCAAGGAAAGGAATCCAATCTCAGACAAAAACGCTCTTAATACTCACACATAGCCATCTTCATCATCAAGCTCTCTCTCTACTGCAAAGCTCTTACGCTTTCAATTGACAATTCACTCTTCGTCACCATATTTCCAGCGAATACGGTGTTAAGAGCTGGTGCCCCTCACGAGCCCACGAAAGTATCTCTCAATGGGAGCAGGCCACCATCCCAAACCCATTCCAAGCATTCTCGTTCCATTCATTTCTTTTACCTTCTTGATTTGAATGTTGTTTACTGACTTGAGCGTCGGAGTATTTGCGATGGGACAACCTCCCTCCGTTACCTGACCTCTTGTTTATTGAAGTAGTGTGCAGAATCCAGACTCAGTGGATGGAGCCAAATTTAAACGATCAACTTGATCCTCATCTATTCAAAACTTGGATCCAAAGCATATCAACTACCATTTAAACCCATATGCAAGCTGTTTTCATATTCTCCCCTATAAATGGGGACAAACGCTATTTTTTTACCACATGTGGATAATAGGTATAATTATCAAGTCTATCTAAAGATATTATAACGTCGAATATATTAATTATATTCAATTTCTTACAATAGTTCTTAATAAAATATTAAATCAAGGAGGATTTCTATAATAAATATCCAAACCTTTTTCTCTTTGGTGAAAAAATATAAAACTTTCTCTCTAAAAAATTATAAACATAAAATTTTATCCTATCAAAAAATATAATTATCAAACGAATAACAAAATAAAGCCCAATACAAAACACATGTATGAAATACCATATGTAAGCCTATCTGCACATTTTTATAACTTTTTTTGACAAATATTTTAAATATAAGTCAAATATTTAAAATAGTTATCTACTTTGTTTAAACCCTTAAATATCTCAAATATTTGATAAAACTAAGCAAAAACTTCTAACCATCCACTAAACTACACGAATCCACAAATAATCAAAATCGAGTAAGTAAAAATGACAGTATATACAATAAAACTACTAAATATAAATAAAACTAAAAGGAAATAGAAATAAACTAAAGATAATGTTTAAGAATACTTGTCTTTAACCTTTAATCTAACATGACCAAGATATACTTCAAAATTCATCTTATTCTCTTCCTCTCTCTTCGTTCTCTTCTCTTCTCCTGCGAAATTGCTCGAAAACAGTGATAGACACACTTATATACATGAATTGATGCAGGAGCTCTGATTAGATGTACATTAGGCACCGTGCTAAATTTCAATTGCACACGAGTGCCACCTTTGGCATGGTTTAGGCACAAGCAGTCTACTAATATCACGCTCAAGCACCCAAGAGTCACTTCTTAGATGTGTCCAATTTGCCAAAAGAGTGCACAAGTGCATGTCAGGCATACTTCAAGCACCAAGCTTGATCCATTCACTAAATGTCTTTTCTAATTTTTATTATACAATTATTTTTAATACATTCAAGATAAACCCAAAACAAACTAATAGTATTAAATTAATTAAATATGAAATAAGGCATTACTTTGCCATAGTATCAAATTAAATCTTAGATAATGAAGGTTAAATTTGTGTTGATGTGCAAAAGAAGTTTAATCTCACAAGCATTGTTACTGATCTTCTTGAGAAATTAGCAAGGACCGATCTTCTTCTCCTTAAATTTGTTATAAGTACCCAAGGGAAACCACTCTTTATTCAAAAATACCCGTACAAGATCTCCTTCTTTGAAAATTGTAACCTATCAATGAATATTAGCCACCCTTTCATATATTGCATTAGATTCTTTGAGCTTATTTCGTATCTCTTGATGAATTTTTCCCATGGATGATACAAAGTCTTCAACACTTTTAGACAAAGAGAGATTCGAAATAGGAACGTTGTAATGTCCCGATTTTTAAGAATCATAACCAAGGTTGTATAATCAGGTTCCGATTTAATTAATTTATGAAGAGTTATCTTAATGGCTAATAAATTATTTAAGAACAAGAATAGTGAACTGGAAGACTTAAAGATTTACCGAAAATTTGGAAAACATTGACATGTTGATATTGACAACAAAACTGCTTTAAGAACAAAACTACTTTTTTTAAGAGAAAAAGCCTATTCTCAAATTGTTAGGGAAGAGGCCCACTTTCCCGATTAGACAGGAAAATAAGAAATGAGGATGAAGAAGAACAATGAACACAAGATATTTTACGTGAAAAATCCTTCTCAATCAAGGAAAAAACTACGGGATAATCAGTCCACTGAAACGTATTTCACTATGAGGAGACAACAGTAGAGAACAAAGAAAAACGAAGAGCACTCCTTCACAATTTTTCTATTACTCTCTGTCTCTGTGTGTGTCTACTCTCCACATACAAAAAAAAAAGATATATATGGGGCAATATTCAATACATAAATGGATATTCAATTCCTTCCAACAATATGAATATTTCTTAAAAAAATATTAAATCAATTATGTATTTTCGAGGATTTCTATAATAAATATTCTTCAAAAACCAATCAATATCTCCATTTTTTGCTCTTTTGAAATCTCTTGAGAAAAATAAACCGATAAAACCCGTTGACGAACTTCATTCCTTTATGAAAACCTTTGTGCTCCGCCCATTATAAAAGAGCTTCTTTATGACTCCCGAAAACTTCCCCTATGAAGAAATATTATCTTGCAAATTCTTCCCTCTTGATTAGAATCTTAGTCATCATAATCTTGAAAATCTTCTCCGGTGATAATAGACCCAGCTTCAATACAAATCAATGTGCTTGGATCTTGAGTGAAATGAAGAATTCTTGCGACACTCTAACTATCACAGTAGTGCACCGTACTTCTCTTGTTGAAGACCATCTTGAACAAATTTTCATAACATCTCCTTTCTTGACAAATATTTTAATATATATTGTTGCAAGAAACTGCAAAATTTTATCAAATAACCCGATGTAGATTTACGTGTGTCAATGTCTCCTTTGTTTAATATCCCACCAAGCGGTATGTCACTTCCAAGACACAAGCACCTCTTGGAAGTTCCTCGAATGTATCGCATGATCCATTTCACCGTGGACCAATACTCCTTTCCTGGAATAGAAAATGACTAAATGTCCCAACGGCATGAGCTATATCCTGTCCTGGTACATACTTCAAAGACTTCATCACGCCTTTCAAATCTCTTCTTATCATCCAAAAACGACATTGGCCTCGACGTAATAATCAAAATGGTTGGAGCACTTTCTCAAGATAAGACAGCCACAATTTTCTAGCCTTCCGATGTAATTCTAACTCCCGGAGAATTAAAGGTCCTCCAAAACTACCAAATCCGTCAATATTCCGTCCAAATCAACATGTCATCCAATATAAGAGAAATGACAAAATTATTATCGAAATAAAATACTAAAGATAATAGACTCTTCGTAAGTGGCAAACAAGTTGTTCCTTTCCTTTAGCCTCAAAACCTTTGTCCATATAAATCTCCTCCTCAAGCTCTCCATGGAGGAATGCTTTCCATCTACTCCACCTCGAACGGCAGCCGGAGCTGACACAAGGACATTTTCACTACCGGAGTAAATATCTCTTCAAAAATTCCTTTCTTGTCTTTTCACCACTAATCTTTGTACCTTGGCTCCTTGGTGTTCTCGTCCGTTTTCACCCGAAAAATCCATTTGTTTTTCAGTGCTTTCTTCCCTTTGGAAAGTGTAACGAGATCAAAAGTATGGTTCTCATGAAGGGAACTCATCTCATCCTTCTTGGCCTCTAGCCATTTCTCCTTGCTTTCTCCGTTAATGGCCTCTTCAGACACACTCAACATTACATATTCACCGGAGGATGAATCGGTGTTTCGGGAGGATCGTCTAATAGCAACTTCTACGATTGAGGCACGGCTTGATGTCATCATCGAGCACTATGACATCCTCTCCGTCTTCAATTACCAGGACTAAATTTCAACTCTGCACACGAGTGCCTTGATACTTTTTGTCCGTCATTTTATCATGCCTTCCGCCGTTTAGGCATCTCTTGACCGGACTAGTTTCCTTGTGGCGGGATCATAGAATCTCGTAATATTCATCCTCTCCATAGCACCCAATGTCATCTTTGTCACTTTCGTCCTTTCATCTCTTGGAGAAAAATGCACATCCAACACTCATTGACCATAGGCGGTTCTACACCCGTCCATATCTTTTCTGCCACTTCACCCATCGTGCATGTAAGCCGCCGTTCGGAGTGCTTACAAATGATGCATTAAGTTTTGCTTCGGAGAGCATACAACCTCTCTCTAAGAGCGTGATTCATCCGTTTGCCACTCCATTCAATGTTTTTTTTCTAATGCCTAATACCATTATCAAAGGCAATTATTTTTAATACATTCACAGATAAACCCAAAACAAACTAATAGGTCTTTATTAAATTAATTAAATATAAAGAAATAAAATATTGGCATTACTTTTCTTTGCCCACACACTAGTATCAAATTAAATCTTTGATAATCTCCATGAAATGAGACTTAAATAGGACATGTTTTTATCCCATCCTCTTTCGTTGATTAGGCCCTTCAAAAAGTAAGACAAACCTTTAAACCTCTCACAAGCATTGTTATTTACATCTTCTTGAGAAATTAGCAAGGACTTTTTCCTCTAGAACAAAGATCCTCTCAACTTCCATTCACCTTCAAATTTGCAATTCATCATCCGGTACCCAATTCAAACGAAACATCCTTCATTCTTTTGTGCCATTCAAAATATCCATCTACAAGATGTTCTTTATTTCCCATCCTAATTACTTGTAAGATGTATACGATTCCTTTCGGGAAAATTGTTTGTCACCTCTCCTTGACATGTCAACAGAGATCCCCAATGAATAGGACATTTCCTCAGCCCTTTGTCACTTTTCTTTTCATTTTCTCGCTTCCATTTGATTGCATTTGGCACTCAGATCTCTTTGAGCTTTATCTCTGATTTTTATTTGCGACCTCTACTTCTTCCCTTTCAGTCACCGGTACCTCGAATTTGAGGTTCCTTGTGACCTCCTGGACTCATTCATGAGCAAGAGGCGATGATCTCATCCAACCTCAAAGTATCCTTACCGACCCTTTTGTGACAAGGTGGCCGGCAGAGAAGCCAGACCAACGATTTCCTCATCAAGAGAACGTATCCGATTAAACTGTCCCTCTCAAAACTCCTCCCTCCGACAATCAAGAATCTTTTTAATAACCAAGGTTTAGACTATAAACCTCAGGTTCCAAGAACTTTAATTAATTTATGAAGAGTTATCTTAAATCATATTTTCGGCTAATAAATTATTCTTCACCCTCTCTTGCCGAGGATGAAGTTGCAAGAATACCATTAAAATAGAATTTGGAACTGTTAGGGAAGAAGACCACTTTCCCGATTAGAACAATAAGAAATGAGGAAGAAAAAACAATGAACACAAGATATTTTATGGAAAACCCTTGACCAATCAAGGGAAAAACCACGGGACAATGTTTTCACTAGGTCCTTCACAATTGACCTGCTGTTACTCTCCACATACAAAAAAAAATATATATGCAATATTCAAAACATAAAATGCCTAATTCCTTCCAACAATATGAATAAAAAAAACTAAACCGTCTGAGATTATGTATTTCTGGTCTGCTATCTCCATTGACCGTTTAAATCTCTTGGAGAAACCGCAAAAACTCAACAACCCGCCGTCATCCGATCAACTCCCGTTGACTTTCATTCCTTTATGAAACGCCACCTTTGTGCTCTGCCCAAGTTATTCGATTACAAAAGCTTTTAGTGACTCCCAACAAATTCCAGGCTGCATTTTACCGAGCAGCTTTGAGGTTTTGGGCTGCTTTTGTTAGGCCAGATTTGTCGGCCTATTTCTAATATAAAATGCCGAGCAGCATTTTTGAAAAAAGCAAAATACAAGGCTGTATTTTTAAAGCCAAAATGCCAGGCAGCAGTTGAAGAGGAATTATTGGGCTGATTCCATGAAGCAAACGGTAAATTGCTGACCTGCTTGAGGAGACAAAATGTCGGGCAGCTTGAAACAAATTGCCGGACATCTCTTTGCCGCCTGCTCTTGAGGACAATGTTGAACAACTTTGAGGATGATTCCGGAGTGCAAGGTGATGGAAGGCTGGAGTTGATTCATGTGCTATCAGCCGACGTGATTCACATGCTGCGGACTGAGGTTGATGATGGGCGAAGATGATGAAGGCCGGAGTGAATGAGTTGGAGTAGGCCGGAGTGCATGATAAAGTTGATGAAGGCCGAAGTGGCCTTGTGAACTCATAAAGGCCGAAACTTATGAAGATGGCCAAAGTAGTTTGGTGAGATAATCATGGCCGGAGTTCATGGTGACCGGCCGGACTTGATGTTGATAGCCGGAGTTGATTAGAGATGGCCGGACTTGGTGAAGTGATGCAAGCTAGAGTGAATTTTAAAGTAAAATGCCGAAGTAAATTTGTAAAGTAACTTTGCCTTAATAAAATATTTCACCTGAAATTGCTAACGACTGGAGTAGACTGAATTTGATAAAAACCGACTTCGATGATAGACAGAGTAAATTTACCTACCTCATTGACTTCTTTTCACCTAATTAGAGTAAGTAAACTACTCCCACCGACCTTGCTGACATTGTAAGAAAATAAAGTACAAAGTGGGTGACTTATCTCACCCATTCCCATCTAATCTATCCTCTATAAATATTGAACTTGATAGTAAAAACAGAGTTAGAAAGATCTATAAAGAAAGGGGGAAGTAGGAGACAAAGAGGAAGCAGTCGTAGGCCAAATTAAAGTAAAGAGTTCGAAAACCAGGCAAGTGTACTCTCCGTTTTTATAAGTTCGGGTTTTAAGAATATTTTAATACAAGTATACTCTCCGTTTTTATAAGTTTAAGTTTTAAGAATGTTTTCATGTAAGTGTACCCTTCGTTTTTGGATAAATTTATGTTTAAAATCTGTTAATGCATGTTTTTAATCTGATAAGTATTATTATTTTTAATGCTCGAATAATATTAGAATTCCTTCTGTAGGATTACGTGCATTGTATTTTGGTGTTGTTTATGAATGAAAGCATGTTTAAGGAAGTCTAGTAGATTGCAGGAAAATGTAGTCTGGTATTTGCATATTTTAATATGTCCGGTTATTTGTTGATTTGCATGAGTTTAGTTAATTTGCATCTTTGAAGAAGTCTGATCATAAGCATGTTTAAAAGAGTCCGGTTATTATGCAAAATGGTGTTCGGTTATTTGATGCATCACTTTGGAATTTTGGACACTCATGGTTTTTGGAATTGGATTTGATAGCCGAGAGTTACAAATTTTAAATGTAACGGTTATATTGGTCAAAAGTTACGGACCTTAAATATAACAGTTTTATGGGTCAAAATTATGGACCTTAAATGTAACGTTTGATGGAATATGATATGAAATATGACAACCGAGAGTTATAAGCTTTAAATGTAGCGGTTATAGATGGTCAAGAGTTGCAAGTTTTAAATGTAGCGGGTTTTCAACATTTAATTTGAAACAGCAATTAGTGTGGATGGTTTTGACAGAAATAGGATTTTTGAAATAGAAGCATGTTTTGGAAACCAATTTGCATAAGAATGACTTCGGCACCTGCACTTATGCGATTGACTCCGGCCACATTTTATGAATCTGCATGCACAAATGCCTCTATTACATTCTGTCTGTTTCTTCACTGTTTATAATTATGCAAGATTTATGCATATGGGTACCCTGCTGGGCTTTTTAGCTCACTCCTCTTCTGTTTTTCAGACAATGATGAGTTTATATCCGAATGAAAAGAAATGAAATCTGATGGACTAGTTAGACAAAAGACTGACCGAAAATTGAATAGCAGTGCCTAAGTGATATTGATGTACATCTCTTTTGATTCTTTTGGGAAAATTTTGTAAAAAGAACTCAGTTATATTAATTAATGAAAAAATTATGTGCTTCCGCTAAATCTATGTTGGAAAGAATTTATGGTTCCTAGTGGCATCTCAATTCGTTTCGTGAACTTGCGTATCTGGCCGACCGACCGTAATCATTGGACGGTCAAGATATTGACCGATCTAATTCGACTAACCCACTTCGTCGGGCTGACTCAAGAAGTCCAGCTTTACGCAATCCTGTGCACACGATGGACAATATAAAGAAAAGGAAAAAAATTTAAGTCCACCCACATATATATATATATATATATATATATATATATATATATATATATATATATATATGAATATGTATAAGCACGTGAATTTGATGGAGGCCGTATAGGGTGGGACATAGCCGATACGTCACAAACATAATCTAGATAATATAGTAGTGACTTGCTGAATAGCACTTCAAATGAACTCATCCCGTAGAGTGATTAACCATGTAATTTTAAGAAAACTCTACTTGTGGAAGAGCCAAGTTTCACTGTTTTGGATTGTTTGGAGGATAATGTTCAAAGTAAATTTTTAAAAGTTTGATTTACTACTTCGGTTTACTCATCCATTTGAGGATGATAAACACTATATAGCACAAGTTTATGTCGATCCTCTTCCAAAAATAACTCCAAAAGTGGCAAAGAAATTTGCTATCCTTATCCAAGACAATGGTCTTATGGATTTCATGAAATCTCATAACTTCATTAAAATAAAGGCTAGCTGTACACGAAGTATCTACAGTCTTCTTATAAGGAATAAAATAAACCACCTTAAAAAAGTGATTGATAATAATAAAGATGAAATCATTACCCTTTTGAGTTCTAGATAATCCAACCACGAAATTCAAGCTAATATCCTCACATGGAGCCTCTAGGACAAGTAGAGGTGTGTAAGCACCGATGTTCTCTGTTTGGCCTTTACATGTTTGATATATCCAACACTTTTTTATAAAATGAATTATTTCTTAAAAAATAGTCGATAAAAAATATTTTTCTCAAATCATTAGTGTCCTCCCAAACGCTCTTCATATAATTCATTAATAAGATATTCCCTAAAAGAACACTTAGAAACACAAGCAATTTCATTTGAACAGAAAACGTCATTGTAAAGAATAATCATCATGGGCCCTTCTAGGTGAAATTTTTAAATTTTACAAATGTTTTCACCACCATCATACATGTTTTTTATTGTTCCAAAGCCATCAAGCTAAACATGTCTGGAATTAAGAGAGATCATGCACCTATTAAAGTACTAGCCACTTTATTAGGGCTTCTACTTTTGTATTTAAAGATAAAAGTGTACTCTTGTAAGAAAAAAGATCCACTTGGCACATCGTTGATTCAAATTATCTTGTTGGTTGATATGCTTAAGTGATTCATAATTTGTGTTTAAGATAAACTCCCTTTAAATTAAATAAAAATGCCAAGTTCAAAGAATTCAAACGATTGTGCATAACTCCATCTCGTAAGTGGGATATATCATCTTGGCCTCGTTAAGCTTTTTGCTAAAGAAGTCAATGGGATAGCCTCCTTGGCTAAGTACTATACCAATACCTATATGAGAGATATCACAATTAATAATAAAAATCTTCTCAAAATCCTATAAGTTAAGGATGGGAGCATTGGATTGTTTGTCCTTTGTAAGTTGGAAGCTCTCTCAACCTCCTTAGTCCATTTGAAGTCACCCTTCTCATGCATCTTGTTATTGGGGCTGCAATGGCATTAAAATTTCTAATAAATTAGTGGTAGAATGAATCCAATCCATAGAAACTTTTTAGCTCATGTAATTTTCTCAATAAGGACCATTCTCAAACAATTTTGACTCTATCTTGATCTACATGAACCCCTATAGAAGTTAGAACAAAGTCTAGAAAAGCTAAGCTATCGGTCATAAATGAGTACTTTTTGAGATTTACATATACTTTTCACCTCACAAAGTTATAAAAACTACCATTAATTATTAAAAATGCTTAATACAATAATAAATACACCGCTAAAAGGATGGAGGACTTAGATTCATTGTTCTTATAAAGGTTCTTGGCATATTAGTGTGACCAAATGGCATAATGAGTTATCATAAAAGCCTTCCCTTATTTTGAAAGTGGTCTTTCCACTCATCTTTTTCCGCCTTGACTCAAATTTAGTGGTAACCACTTTTAATATTAATCTTAGAGAACGCATTTATACTAATAAACATGTTAAATATATCATCAATATATGGAATAAAAATAATAATATTTGATTGTAATATGGTTGATAACATGACTATAAATACATATTCTTTATGATTTATCTTTCTTTGGAGTTAACAAAACTGCCATAATAGCACAAGGGCTCATGCTTTCTCAAATATAACCCTTTTTTTAACAAGTTAACCACTTGACAATTTAGTTTCTTATACTCTTTTGGGCTCATTTGATAGTGAGTCTTTTTTGGAATGATTGAACCAAGAATAAAGTCAAATTGATGTTGGATATCCTTTAATGGGGGGAAGCCCTTTTGGAAGCTCTTCAAACGTTACCGAATCCTTTCATAAGTCAGTCTAACTCATGTGAAGCTTCGATGGCCTTCTCTTTTTCTTTAGCCAATAGTAGGTCAACAATCTTAGTTTCCTCACTTTCTTTTACGAATGCTGACATAAAAAGAAGACTACTACTCTCTTCCTAGAGGGATTTGGGAGATGTTTATTCTCAACATAGTAAAAGAATAACCTTGACCTTTCCTATCCTAGATATATAAATATTCATGCACCGTAGTGTATGGCCCTTCTATTATATTGTCATAATCTCCCTAGGAATATATGGCATACATTAATATGAACCATGTCATATCATATATTATCTTAATAATTTTTTTTCCAATAGAAATTAAAACTAGACAATATTTAGTAACTTACATCATTTCCTTTCTTAAACAATGCAATACGATAATGCTCTAGATGTGGTTTGATTAAAAGTTTGAGTTTGTCCACTATATCTTTTGAAGTAATATTCTCACAACCCCCTCCATCATTCACAATGGTAAATATTTCTTTAAAAGTCGTGTACTGAGTTTTGAGTTGTTGGAATAGAGCCATCTTCCTCTAGTTGGGCTTTTGGAGTGAAGAAAATCCTTTGGATCACAAGGATTTTTCCTTTTTTTCGATTTAATTTTCACTTGCTTGATCTCTTCTTCTCCATCATATAAGGGGTGCCTCGAGTCACCACTATCCTCATAGACCTCTTCATTAATAAGGCTAAAATAAGTCTCTGCTTGCATTTTAAGACAAGTATGGAATTGATAGCCAACTTGGCCACTCTTAAAACATGTACAAAAATTATAGGTAAGAACAAAATTATTCTCATTACAAGCACTAGGTGCTGAATTGTACCTTCTCAAGGAGTACCATGATAATTAAGAACACTACCTCCACATAAAGATTCACCTTTCAAAATGTAAGAACTTTGATTCTCAAACTTTTTGCTTCCATGGGAGAGTTTAGCCTCCACTTTCAATGCTAATTGGCATGTATTGTTGAGTCTTCATATTCCATGTGTTTCTACTTCATCAGAGATAAAGTTCTGTAATCCTCTAATGAATCTTACTACAATATGTTCTTCATTTTTTGTGAAATCTATTATGGCTCATTAGTTTATAAAACTCTTTTGTATATTTTATCACACTTTTTGTATTTTAATGTTGGTTGTCAAATTGAGAGAAAAATCATTTGAGAGAATTCCACCGAAAAAAAAAATCTAAGTTTAGATCTCATCTTCTCCTAAGAAGAAATATTTATTTTTCCTTTACAAAACCTCATTTCTTGAGTTTTATCCCACTATACCGAAGTATAGCCATAAAACCTCATAGCAAAAAGTTTCTTGAATTGATTTTTTAGCATCTCCTTATATCCAAAGAACTTTTTAATGAAAGAAAGTCATTCAAAAAATTTTTTGATTTGAATACAACCTTAAAACTCTGATAGGTTAATTCTTATAGTATTAAAATCACGACAAAATATCTTTTGTGAGTATTCTCCTTGGTAGGAGAAAGAATTTGTCTCAATTATGTCACCCAAAGATCCACAACTTGAGCCACTATGCCCATGACAAGGCTCTTAAAATTTAAGACGTAAAGTTTATTATTTGACTTTCTTTTGAAGTTCTTAAAATTTATCATCTCTTTCATTCCTCCCTGATTGACTACTATGCCTTCACCAACTTCCACAAGTTGCCACAAAAAATTTAGAGAATGAACAAAAGTGTTCACACAAGCTTTGATACCAAATAATGGAGAATCGAGCAAGTGGAATAAAAATTTAGAGAGATAAAACTAGAAAACACAATCAAAAAAATAAAGAAAGTGAGTTTTAAATTTCACCAAATTTATATTTCTCTATTCTCAAATCTAAATTTTACTTTTAACATCATAGTTTAAAATATATATATATATATAATTTATCTAACAATTACCAAAATTAAAATCTCACACACATAATGCAATATCTTTTCAACTAATATCTTTCTAACTAAATTAATTAAGACCGATATATGACCTAAAAGATAATTATTAATTAGGATATTTTTTATCTAAAATATTATTAATTAACTAATAAACAAATATCATTAAAATATCTCCTTATTGGTGGGCCTTCTACTTTAAGTGAGCTGCTTCAACAGTAGATCGTGCACTACATCACCTTGACTAACAAGACTTCCTAATATATTATATTTGGATCTTTCTAACTTATTCAACTTTTCTCATAAATGAAAATCAAGGTCAATTAATAATCTTCTAAATAAGGTGGAAGATTCAATGGGCTACCATCTTCAACTGGTACTGGTTGGTAGCCAGTGCTGGGCGTTTATCCTAAGTGCACGGCTACCTCCACCAATCTCCTCTGTTACTTACCGATGTCATTTGCCATTGTCGATCATAATTATAAAGGTATTAAATAGACTGTGTTAGGCCACCTGTAAATTACCCTGCCATGTCAATAGGGCTACGATTTGCATCATGCCGAGCACGGGATGAGGGTTCAAACCCTCGGCTCACTACGGCATGCAGACCATTTACCTTAACAAATGACAAATACAATATTCTTTGCATTAGTAATTTTTATCTTTACAATAATGATTGTTCAGAATAACAATTTTCCCCAATCCGATAAAACAGGACAAAATCTATTATTAAAAATAAAGATCTTCAAAAAATGTATTCTCAAAATATTATCACATCCAACCAAAAATACGACACCAGCGTTTAGTACTTAAGAAAAGCCTTTCCGTCCTACAAATATGTTGTTTCAGACTGCAAATATTCCCTTAATGTGAAGCAACTACAAATACCCACAATACCTACCTCGACTTAATGATTTGGACTGACCATCAGGCGCATGACCTTATCAGTAAAAATCATGCGCATAGTAACTACAGTTTTCTTTTGTTTATTTGAGAGTGGACTCAAACAATAGGATAGAAAATGACATGATTCTATTCACACACAAGAAAAGCAGCTTATATACACTAAGACATAATCAAGAAATTCCCCGGTAATCATGAAAATTAGATACCAATTAGTCTAAAAGAAGTGTAACGCAGACCCTCATTACACGAACTACTCAAAGTGTATTAGATGTTATCAAGCAGCTTTAACCAAGATATATACAAAACTGCGGTGGAGGCATATCACTGCTCCACTTACACTTTCACCATCTTCAGGTAGTCACTAGACAAGGGCCACTCCAACTCGAGGAAGGATGCATGAATAAGTGATATACTTGACACTGTCTATAAGCACCACGACAAAGATCTGAGAAAGAGTCTTTGATCCTATCACTCCTTCTCCATCGCTGTCACCAGCCTCTTTCGGATCAACAAGCACAGAAACTACTATCGAAGATTGGGAATTATTACCCAGAAATCCATCCTTTGGTGAATTGAGTCCCTCGAGGGGGATGGGATGCCCATTGAGAATCCTTCTATTCCGGGATTTTTTAAGATGAGTGGAATTCTGATGAGAAACTGAAGTACTAGTACCATTAGCTATACCTGTAGCTGGAACTATTGCCGCTGGGACTGGTGAGATGTCAAATTGGAAAACTTCAGTGCACATGGCAGAACTTAACAAAGGCCCTACATGAAAGAATAGAAATAAAGAAACCAGAGATGCCCATCAATTAATCACTAAGATGAGAACATAAATTGGAGACTTGAGTAAAGTTTTTATTATTTATATCCACTCAAGATTTTATCTTCTTCATGATAACAGATTGACATATAAGAGAACATTGAGTTCTGACCAGTTATAACAACGATCACTCCTCCGGGAGTTGAGCAATATATTAAAAAACAACAGCAGGTACCATCAATTGATCATCAAGGCAACAACAAATGTTAATGACTAGTGACACCAGTAATCAACCACTTAATGTTCAAAAAATCAATTATTAAGCTATGCTTTCTGATTTATAGTAACCTTTTGCACATAAGATATGTAGGGGAACCAAATGTGGACACAAGCACAAAGGTGGTATATCCTGCGGTGGACAGAAGTAATAGTATAAAGACATCATGGATCTCACTCAAGTCATTTTCCAAAGATTCAGCATGGAACCAGCCAACCAAACCACTCATCAGCATCAACAAATGCAAAAAGAGTCTTTTTCATATGCCTGTAGGGCACACAACATAGGGTCCAAGTTTTCAAGGGAGAATTAGAGAAGCAATCACAACCAAGTTCAAATCGGTGGAATTATTATCCTCCAACTTTACTTAAGAGGCTGGAGTGGGTTTATATCAGAGTCAAAGCAAAACAATTCATAAGGGTTAAATCACGTTAATATGGAGCACCGAACTATATATCAGGACAAGAGCAAACAGTGTTACCCGCAAGGCCTTCACGGAACCATTGCTGTAGCTCACCATCAGCTGTGGATGTCTTGAAGTCATCAGCAGAACCAGAACCAAGAGCTCTTTGCCATCCACTTGCACTTCCTTTAAGCTGAGAGTGCCTCTCACTATTCCTTCCAACTCCAGGAATAGGATTAGGAAAGCCATAGTTTTTGGCAAGTGCTAAACTGGTCTCTTCACCTGTCTTTTTTCCTCCAGCAGAACAAGATGCCATGGCTTTCTCGGTGACCATAACAGAATGAATAATCAAGTTGCCATCAATCTTCACTAGTTTATCATTTCTTGGTACAAACAAGGAAGCAACAAGAGGTTCACTGGCATTGCCCACAGCAGCAAACAGTTTGCCACCATGTTTTAATTGAAGCACATGTTCTTTCTCCATATCCGAAGAAAGCCTCAGAGAAGGTACTCCCTCATAATAATCATTCCCGTGATCAAATTTCTCAAACCCGATATTCCTTTGAGGATCTGTTCCATTCAGATGACTGTTAACCATCAAAACCTTGCCCTTCTGAGGATCATTGACCGTGTCCCAAATTCCACCATATCTAACATTCACAGTTGGCACCAGCCTGCCAAAGAGCAAGATGAAAAAGACCAACCCCAGAAAACTAATGCTCGCAATCTTCTTAGTTTTATTCTCACTTCTCTTACTCTCTTTCTTGTTAACCTTAGGAGCTGGCGCTGGCTGCTGAGGTTTCAACCTAGGAATCGGAACCAAGGGCACTTGTGAACCTTGTGGTTTAACAACATAGGGTGGACATGGCATCCATGGATAGACCATGGGCGCCATAGGGTACACCCCGGAAGGCAGTGGTTGGCATCCGCCAGCACTACTGAGTTGTTGTCTCAAAGCCGCATTCTCCGCCATAATGAAGGAAATTTTACTATTCAATTCGGTAATAATAGAGTGCATTGATCTAGCCTTATCCTCAAGTTCTTCAACATATTGCTTCTTTCTCTGTCTAGAAAGTTGTGCGCTCTCACGGTTCCTCATCAACCTTGCCTTCCGTTTCTCCTCCACTTGACTACATACACTAAAATTTGCGTTTTCCACAGCGGTAGAAGATCTCCTAAACTTGTTAGCCCTAGCCTCAATAATAACATCATCTTGTTCTTTCTTCCTCTTTGGTATAAATTTATTTCCAGCATCTTCAAGCTTACTTTTCCTATCTAAGGTTCGATTGACCAAACAATTCTCCCATTGTTCACCATGGAAAGAACTAGAAACATCGGGATCGCTATTACCTGATTCGGGAGAACGCAGATTCACTGCCTGAGAAAAGCCGGAGCCATGACAAGAGCCCTGCTTGCAACTTCCCGACTCCGATGGTCGAGAATATGAAGCTCCGGGAATAATTGGGCGCTTATCGCCAGATTCCTGACAAAACCCCAGCGATGAATAATTGGAAACCCTAGTCTCCTCACGGGTCCGGCTAGTGTCACAATTGGAACCCCTCTCAAGAGAATTAGAATCATGACCCATGGGACCTTTCGGTTGTGGGGACACTGATCCCGAATTCGTGTCGGAAATCCGACGCGGATTCTTGGAGTTGTTAGAGGCGTTGTCGGAATCGGGGGATTCCGGAGAACCTAAATTCAAATCAGGATCCAATAGAAGATCTTCGGCGAATTGGAGATCGTCGAAGTTAAAATCTAAGTCGAAATCGAAGCCTAACTCGGCGATGAGATTTTCCGGCAAAGACAGAGAGTCTGTGAGCATATCAGGATCCAACGGAGGGATCGGAAGCGAGTCAACGTCGTATTGAAGGAAATCACCAGAGTTAGCTTCATGATGATCGCAGAGAATTGGGTCCGACATTTTTGTTCGAGAGGCCTTCTATTTTCCGGGAGGCGGACGGAGAGAAGGAGAAGGCGGCGGGGGGTATGAAGCGGAGATTGGATTTGGCGGTTCCGTACGGAAAGAGGATTTGCTGTTTGAGGAAATCAATCCCTGAAAATGAACCGCAGGGGGGTCCCTGCGCCGCCCGCAAAATAGAATTTTTTTTTTTATTTCAAATTTTATAAAATAAAAAAAAAAATTGCCAAAAAATGGGACAAAATCCTGCCCCGCAAGGCAAATCCCCCCGTCCAGAAAATGAACGGAAACCGAGAAGATGGGTTTCACCGGTTCACGCGTTTACAAGGCGTGGCGAGGACACGCCATGTTGACTGGTACTACCTTCTCAGCCTTTCTAACCTGTAAATGGCTGTGAAAAGGAAGGATAATTGTGGAGTCTATTATTTTAAAGGATGGCTAAATTTATTTTTTTTTAATAATAATTATTTAATATTTATTAAATAATTATGTCATTTTAAAAAATTAATTAGTTAATATTAATTAAATAATTATAATTATAAAAAATTAAATTAACTTCTTTTTTAAAAAAATAGTAACTTTGAATTTATAAAGAAGAATGTTTAAAGTGTCAACATAATTAATATCTTAATTGTCTCTGGATCTAAATTATTGCACAATTAAGAGGCCCCTTGATCTTACCCGGTGGGTTGAACTGAAACGGGTTTAATTTGTATCACTTTAAACTTAAATCCTATACACCACAATTAATAAATAAGAGGTCATAGAATTTGTAAGACTCGCTCACCGATATATTTTTTGACACTCAAGTCATAAACATTTCTTAGTTAAATAGAAAGATAGAATGATAAGAAGATAATGTATAGATGTATGTATAAGGGGATTGAGTGTTTACCGGAGGATTGTGTTCCGATAGTACGCTCCGTAGATGAACGGCTTGGAGAACGAAGTGCGCTTAACTGGAAGGGCTTAGAAAGATGGAGGGAAATGCTTCGTAGGGTATGCTCGGTTAGGAAGCGATTTTAAGAAATTGAGAACTATGCTCCGTAGAATGCGTTCAATTAGAAAGTGGCTTTGAGAGAAATGAAGGACAGTACTCCGTAGAGTGCTCTCGACTAGGAAGTGACTTTGAGAGATGGAGAGGCGCTCAAAGGGGAACGGCTTCGAAAATAATGTGCACTCACCAAGAAGCAACTTAAGAAATCATGTGCGATCAGTAGGGAACGGCTTAGGGAGAGAGTCAATGAAGGTTCGTAGTGAGGATCTGGAGCTCCTGTAACGACCCGAGCCCGAGTACCCGAACCCGACCCAAACCGTCACGGTGAAATTATCCAATCGTCCAAAATCGACAATTACACGTCATCAAACAAATTTAATGAACTCAACAATAGCATTTAAGACACAATTCGTAATTATCATAAATGCATCATCAGATAAATATCCATAATAATGATAAATAACTCCAATAAATGCAGTCGATATCATTTATATCAATCCTCATAAATGAATATAATAAAAGTTGAACAGTAACTAAACTACCAAGGTCTTAAATCCCTATCAGAAAATCCTCAATCTCTGATGATCACCTCTATCTGGTGGCTACCCAATGTCACATGATCTCATTAATCCTGATATCAACATGTCCAATCTGGAACCAATGAAACACAAGAGTGAGCCGAATGCCCAGCAAGTAAACATAATCAATAATAGATGAGTACAATTGAGCATTCCAGACAATAATATAATAAGTAAAATCAATAATAGCAGGGAATAGATCAACCACTGTCCGAGACTCAACAACATGTCGTGTCCACAATCCAAAGGCCACGTGAACGGCTAATTATCAAGGAAGCAACATGGATTCCGTCGAATCCGATCATCAGCTCAATACGATGTCACAACCGAATGAACGACAACAGTCTCCATGGACCTTATCCTACCATAGTGGACCAAAGGCCACGTATTTACGCCACCGACGGTTGGATGAGTACCACGAGGTTACCTGGTATCCATGGTATCCCCACTACCCCTACATTCCTCCCAGAGGCTGTACCCGTAACAAGCTCATACCATCTCCGATACCCCTCGCCAATGATATCCCAGATATCATCCTCTACGATGGTCCCTAGGTTATAAGCATCCCTCTTGACTAACTGTACGAGATAACAAGAATCAAGATCGGCTCATATGAGGTTACCACCGCGAGACAATAAGAATCTCCCCGAACCTTATTCTACCATAGTAAACCAAAGGTCGTGTATTTACGCCCCAACTTGACTGAAGATTACCTGCGAGGTTCGCAGTATCCATAGTATCCCCACTACCCCTACAAATCCTCCTGAGGGCCAGTACGCGTAGCATACTCATACCATCTCCGATATCATAAGCCATGATATCCCGGATATCATTCTCTACGATAGTCACTAGGTTATAAGTATCTCTTCTCAATATCAACGACCTCAATCCTCCGGAATGGAATCAGTATTGGAAAAGTATAGATTACTTTATGGTCTCACGGACTCCCATTCGTCCAGTTACCGTAAAGTCTTCGCACACTCTCCTGTACTTATCCATAGAGTACCAATAAAATATACGCACAATACTAAGATTAATGCAAGGAAACATATCTCAGGACATCCATGATACGGAAATCAGTATCGGATAAGTGTAGACCATGCTAAGGTGTCGTGCCTCCCATTCGACTAGATACCTTAGGGTTTTCATACGCTTTCCTTTACCTTGACCGTAGGAAACCAACAATCCAAATACTCACACAATCGAGTATAACGCAAAGAAAGTTTTACAACATCAACAATAGGAACGTCGTTCGGTGCTGACCAGACCGTACTCACGCCATCAAATCTAACACAAAGGAACTCATCACGGAACGAATAAAGGATGAACATAGAACAAAATATTATTTATATAATTAACTCAACCGCTTTAACTGTTCTTTCATTATATTCCGATTTAATGCCTACTATTAAGGCCATTATTTAATTTATCACTTACTGACAAACCGAATGAAGCAACTAATTCCACATAAACAAGTAATCCATCCGTAACAATTTAAACATTTACAGTCACGTTACTATTTCTCGCGCACACAACCAATATCCCTTTTTATATTAAAATCCATCCGCAGCACACTTTCTTAATATATATATATATACACACACACACATATATTTCCATACACTGCCAAACTTTCCACTACAATTCATACTCACACCCCTCCATCAAAGTAGCCCAGCCCACGGCCCACTACTCTCACACTCCCACCAATGCAGGCTCAGCCCACTGCCCACATCCACACACAGCACTCACCACGCAGCATACCCCCATGCAGCAGCTTCTGCGGCTCCTCCATACACAGCCCACGCAGAGCAGCTGCAACCCACACACACAACGTCCCACACACAGCCAATCCACATTCACATACGCACACGAATGTACACATACGAATGACTACACGTCAGGTACACCGTATAATTATACATACTCGTTCAGATCCCCACTGTACAGATTTCCGAACAAGACGCAATGCTCTGTTCTTCCCTTCCCTTCCGATTTTCAACGAAATTTCAATCTTTCATCCAACCGTATGAAAACAATTATTTCATTTCATGAATCCAAGTATTCCAAGCCTCCATACATCATGAATCCCCTTGAAATTTCCCATTTTTCTCACCGTCCTGAGGCAAGGGCTCTGTTTCCCCAAATTTTTACCTTCCAAAAATTTCCACACCATCTCCACAATATACCTAATTTCAGTTACAATCATAAAAATTGAGGGAGTGAAGAAGCAATTTATAAGCAAGAAGAGAAATGACGATGGAAGGGAAAATCACTTGCCTGTTGAACAGAGACGGTTAGGGTTTAACGGCGACGAGGATTTGCGGTGACGACGGCACAACTTACGACGGAAACGGCAACGTCTTCAACTGCAGCGACGGCGACGGCTTCAACGGCAGCAATCGGCAACGGCGACGCTTCGGTGACTTTGCTCTGCCTCGGCTTCAGATTTGGGATGGTGGCTTCGGTACCGATTGATGTCGGTGACGGCAGAAACCCACTCGAACGCTGACGGCGACGGCAACCAGACACAACACCGCGGCAAAACAACCACTAGGCCTCACTCCGCTCTCCCTCTCTGCCCCCACCTCCTCCTTAACCCTACTGCCCCCCTCTAAATAGTGGAGGCGTGAGCTAGGGTTTCACATGCAGGCCGCACCCCTCTTTCCTTCTTCGTCACCCGACCGCCTTCCCTCTCTCTCCCTCCTCTTTCCTTCTTTCCTCTCCTTCCTTTTCCTTCCCCTTCCCTTTCTCTCTTTTCCTTCTTCTTTCTTTTTCTTCCTTCTTTCTTTTTCTTTCTTCTTTCGGCCGACTCTTTCCTCATTATTATTATTATTTATTATTATTATTATCATTATTATTAATAAATTTATTATCATTATTATTAATATTATTATTATTTATTAGTATATTTTTCTAATATATTTATATATATATATTTATTTATCTCTCTTTAAAATAATTATTATTTAATTAATTATCTCTATTTAATCCCTTAACCTAAATTTCTAATATTTCATTTATTCATTTATATATATATATATATACTTTGTCAATGAATAACTAATTCACAATTTAATTTAAATTTTAATTAAGAATTCAAATATTCAGGCCCAATCCATTACTCCGTCTAATTTATTAGGCATAAATGTCAGATTTTAATCCTAACAGTAATTAAAAATAATTATTAAAACTAATTTATCAATTTTATTATAAAAGAAATATTTAGGATATATCTAATCCCCTTCGATCCTCCCCCTCTTAAAGCCCCTCTCTATGGCAGAGGAAGTGATATATATATAGAGTAAGGGTATGGGTTTACCTGTTATAATATTTTGAATATTCTTATCTGATTTAATTTGGTTTATTTGTTTATTTTGGGTAATTTGAATGTGATAAAAATTTATTAAATATTATAAATTTTTAAAGATATTTAGATTTGATGGGCCAGCACCTGAAGTGCACCCGTTCAGTTGCTCGAGTATCAATTTGAATTTTAAATTTTAAAAAAGTTGATATATATATATAATGATAATAACGTATTATATAATAATATTAATATTATGTTAATATTAATAACAATAAGAATAGAAGTAGAAGGAAGTAGGCTGGGGCTCGAGGGAAGAAGGGTTTCGTAGGGAAGAAGGGGAGAGAGGAGCGTTCACCGGGGAAGAAGGCGGCGCTGGGGGCCGGCGACGGCCGCATAGCTGTGACGGGCTGGCACGGCGACGTGGAGCAGCAACAGTCGTTGCGCGAGGCCATCGTAAGGGAAAGAACTGCGCGAAGGAGAAGAGGAGAAAATGGAGGCTTTTGGGTCCGATTCCGTCTTCAAGCTAGTTGACAAAGTTGTGAATTCGGTCAAGACAAGTACACAAACATTCTCCTTTTTTGTTTTTATGTATGTTCATTTCGTGCCAATACTGTTTGTGACAGAACAGGCCACAGTCTACCATATGGCCTTCGTCACTGAACACATACAAAGACCTATAAATAATTGGATAATATACTCTGCATAAGTGACAATATAGAAGGGTACACTTAAATTTCATCACGCATACACACAAGATCGCATAAGGCCGAAGCTCCTGAGTTAGTTTAATAAGTATGTCGGTCAACATCTTGGCCGACCGAGGATTTTAGGTCGATCGCATGAAAACAAAGAAAACAAACAAGTTGAGATGCCATTAGGAATCAAAATTTCTCAAACCATAAAAGGTTAACGGAAGTATCTAAATATCCTTTATATTTTCATAACAAAATCATTTTACAAAGATTTCAGATTGTCCCAAAATACATCAAGGTCGATCTTTAACTACTACAAGCGTCCGGATCAACCTTTCCTTCCTAACTAGTCCGTCTGATCCTATTCTTTCTCGTCTAGCATAAACTCATCTTCATCTGAAAGTTAAAAAACAGAAGATGAGTAAGTAGAAGCTTAACAAGGTAACCATAAATGAATATATATATATATATATATGTTTTCACCGAACTAAAAAAAAAAAAGAATAATAACCTTATGCATGCAGAACATGATCATGGGCCGAAGTCTTTTTCATGAAAACATAATACATGAGCTGAATTCATTTGCATGAGAAATGGTTACCAAAGCATGTTTCACTTCCAAAACCAGTTTTTCGTCAAAACTTATCCAAACCAATTGTTGAAAACCAATTACATTTAAGGCTTGCAACTCTCGACCGTCCAAAACCGCTACATTTAAGGCTTGCAACTCTCGACCATCCAAAACCACTACATTTAAGGTTCATAACTCTTAACCAACAAAACTGCTACATTTAAGGCCTACAACTCTTGACTGTCTAAAACCGCTACATTTAAGGTTCGTAACTCTTGACCAATAAAACCGATACATTTAAAGCCTACAGCTCTCAGCCGTTCAAAAATCTATTTTCGTAAACCATGATCTTCGAAAAATTCAAAATTTAAAGAGCATCGTCCGACGTTCACAACACACAGAGGTCCGAAGTTCTTAAACATGCAAAAGACCGCAGTTCTTTTATGATGCATATAACCAAAGTTCTTCATTGATGCATACAACCGGAGTTCTTTAAAAGGGAAAGTAACCGAAATTCTTCAATGATACATTCATAAACAATAACAACGTGCAAAAAGCAATTACCTTATCATATTTCACTTAGATACATAACAGAGAGAGCATGAAGATAATATTACTTAACAAACTTTAAACATAAATTATTAAAAAACGTAGTATACACTTACCTTAGCCTTTTCTGCAGGTTTCCTTACTTAATTCTGGCGTTGGATTTTCATCCTTCCTTTCTTCTCCTTCGTTTCTTTTGCCTCTTTTATCTTCTTTGTACCCCTTTTTTTGCTTCCAAAAATTTTTCTCCGAAACCCCCAGACTCAATATTTATAGGCAATTAGGGTAGGTGGGAGTAGGTGGGGACAGGTTAACTACGTTGTTCCTCTTTTCTTACTCCATTTTTCCTTCTGGAAGGTCAACGAAATAGGTGGAAGCAGGTCACCTTATTCTGATTTGACCGGTCAAACTCTAATCAAAACTCGCCAACAAGCTAATCCTATCAACTCTCACAATCGGTCAACGATTCACACCTACCATTAATCTACTATGGTTATCTAATTATTTTCGGTCACTGTCACTCATTCTTATTTCCTGAGTCCTCAAGAGTTACTGTTCATTTTTTGTTACTTCTCCTAGATTAGTTTAGTTTCGGTCAACTATTTTGATCTAGTAAATTCTTTTATTTTGGACAATGTTTATTCCAACTTCCTCTTCGAAAATCAATTCTTAATTCCTATCCGGAAATCTTCTCAAAAAATTCTCTCTGAATTCCTCTCCGAAAATCCTCTTCGGAATTCCTATCCAAAAAACTCGTCTGCGGATAATCGCCTTTCAAAAATCATCTCCGGATTACCACTCAATTCCTATCCAAATAAAATCAATTCTTCAATCTCAGTTAGTCAGATTATGCATTTGCCTCCCTTAGCCGATCAACATTCTGTTGACCGGATCATTCAATGCAAAACCCATACCGGTCATTTAACTCATATTAGCAATTTTATCCGTACCAGTAATTTTACTCATACCGGTAATTTTGCCATACTGGTATGTTTTTATCCATACTGGTCACTTTTATCCTTCATTCATGCCGGTCATTTTGCCTCAAATGCATGCCAGTAATTTACCTTAAAATGCATACTAGTAAATTGTGCAAACCTGCTATTTCGCCATACCAATTATCATGCATACCGGTCATCTTGCCCATTCCGGTAATTTCATCCAAACCTGTAATTTCACCCATGCATGTAAATTGGTCATTTTTTTAGTACATACCGGTCATTTTCACTTCAAGGCATATCAGCCAAAATCAACCAGTTAACGTATTGACCGGTAACTTTTACATTCAACATTTCTTAGTCTACACTTCAGCCGGTCAACCTGTTGACTGGTCTTTTACCTTCAACCGGTCAACAATTTTCGGCTGGTCAACATTTTATTTAGCCGGTCAACGATGCCTATCCGATTGATATTTTGGCAAGTCAACTTGGCTAATTCTGATCAACAATTAATTCTATCGGTCCACTATTAATTCCGTTAGTCTATTATTCTTGTCCTTAGCAGATAATTTCTTAGCCATGATGACTTCTTAATATTTTTTTTCTATTAATTTATTAAACCAAATCTTGATTTTACAACCTTAATTACTTTATCTAAAAACCAAGACATTACACTGTTCACCCGTGCCCCCGGGTGGTTTCGGCTTTTAATTTTTGAAACATTTATATAAATTGATACTAGAATATCATTACTCATATCCTAATATAATTTATTTATTATTTGATACCCGATTTTTCCTCTAATTTGTCCAGTTTGGCTTCGCCAAACCATAACCCATGCCTAACTCAGGATTCTCCCCTTTCCCTTCAATTATATATTTAATTGACCAAAATTATGAATTATCATATCTAAATTATACATATACCTCGGCTAGGCGTCCAATTTTACAAGTATCAACCCGTTCGCGACGTCTAGATGATCTAAAACTGCTCTGTTACTGTTTACTGGAGAATAAATGAGAATTTTGCATACTTCCACCCCACCTAATTGTTATAAAATTTATGTCTAATTGTATACGATTAATTGTAAGCCACGAGAATAGATGTTTGTACTCCATTTGTAAAGAAAATTCATCCCGGAGGCCTAATGTGGTAATGAATTCTAATCTTTTCTATGTATTATATTATCCTTGCATCCAAATTAACTTGTGAAAAGACTTAAATTTGAAGGAAAGATAATAATAGCACATATAATCAAAGGAAAGTTCACAATGTAATATGCGATTGAATTGTTCTCCTAGATGAAGATATTGTGATTTGAATTGTGGTTGGTCTTTCCTCGAATGAATAAGAAGTTATAAAACTAGGACCATGGAATTGTGCTACGAAGGTAATACCCATTGGCCTGCCATTAACATTACAGTAAAGACTCGAGGATTACTCCAACTGTGTATTACAACGGGTAATACTATTGACAAGTCTTAGGATATTACTCTGAAAGGATGATAACTACCTCTGGACCGTGTAAGGTTAGGGTAGCATTTTATTGGCCCTATATGACCGGGTGATAGGCATACTGCTATACCACGTGATGTTCGGCCTTTTCTAAGCAAAATTTTGTTATTAGACGTTGAGTACATCATTTGGCCTTAGATTATGAGAAACATCATAATTCTTCCTCGTCCTCCCGCACCTTTAGTTAGTAAGGTTTTCTGATCCTGATCCGTAAAGATAAATAATCATACATAAATTATATTTCAAAGAGAAGTAAATTGCGCTCCAAAGCATAATTGATCATATTCCTGCTTATACATCTCCTTCATGACTATATGTCTTTCTTCTACTTCACTTCGCTTATATTGTCTGCCACTTTTAAATACGATGTACTTGCTAAACTGTTAACTTATCATTACTTCTCTTTCCTTCCAGATGAGCAAGCTATTATACCCGACGAGTTCAAATAGGCTGTAAGCGCAGGATAGACAACTAATACAGATTGGTTAGCTTTTGATGACTTAGTTTTATTATCTTGTATGAGACATGGATAATGTATTATTTATTTTGATACCTATGGTTATGTATATGTATGTCTTGATGATGATAATGGACACATAGTTTAGTTTCCGCTGTGTTTGATGAATATTATACTTCCACAGGTTCCCTTTTGTGGTTATGTTGGGTTTCCTAGTTGGCATCCTTTATAAGTCAATGTCATATCAAAGTTATGACATCGATACCACCCATGTATTTGTTATGGCATTTGGGGATCCTGTGTATATATTGTTTGTATTTGTGGATTATGTACAGGGATTTGTACAGGTTTGTACTTGGCAAATATCCATTTTATAGACAGAATTCTACCAGATTTTCGGTAGAATTGGTCGGTCCGTCATAGTTAGTATCAAAAAAAGAGATGCCTTAGGTTTGATTTGAATCTTATGTGAAAACTTTAGTTAAAATAAAATAGATTATTTAAGTAAATGAAAGTGTATGATGATTAAATAGAGTAGATAGTTCTAGTTATCCTAATTTTAATGATTTAGGTTAGAACTAAGTCAAGATCAATAGTTACCAGTAATTGTCTGGTTATGATGTCCCAATTAGTGTCTTAATCAAGCTACGGTATTTCTCTTGGACTAGGATTACACCAGGATCCGTTAGTTATGTCTAACCGCCTAGTGGTTAATATCTTAGTTAAAATTCGAGCCAAGTTGTGATCTAACCCATATCATTTGTTTGTTTCAAAAAGAGTGTTAACAACTAATCCTACTGCCTAAATAAAGGTCGACATGTGAAAGTGGTCAACCACGTGATGGAGAAGCTGTAGGGTGATAACGTAAGGGTTATTTCTTGTTAATCTTTCGAGGACCAGGAATGGTGATACTTGAATGGCATTCCTAGTGAGATGGATAAGATGGAATCAACGTCTCAAGGTCGGGATAACTCGAAGTTGATTTTTGGTGTTAGTAAATCCGAGAATATCGATTTATAATCAATTTGGAGATGCTTAAGTACCTAAACTTTTGGGTAGATCGGATTCTATAGAAGTTGAGAATGTATCCAGAATTGATGTTTTATTGGTGTTCCTAAGTTTATTCGTTTATTTAAGGATCATAGACTTGTGTTAGTTGCATCAAGTTCTGTGACTTTCCCTTGGGACAGTAGATATGGTTGGTCGAGATGAACTGATTGCCTTGTGGCGCTAAGGTTTGTTATAATATTGAGGATGATTTGGTTGGTGAGTCGCTATGCTAGTGTGGATTGTGACAGTAAGATATGATCCTTGCCACCTCACCAAAAGATTGAGTTTGGGATTGATCTTGTGTCAGGATCGGCACCTATTTCGAGGACCCCATATCGTATGGCTCCTGCATAGTTAAAGAAATTAAAATAGCAATTGTAGGATCTTCTAGAATTGACTTTTATTAGACCTAGTGTTTTAGCATGAAGCACTCCAATCTTATTTGTGAAAAAAGAAGAATGGGACTTTAAGGTTGTGTATAGACTATTACGAGCTAAATAAGATCACGATCAAGAACAAGTATCTGTTTCCACGGATTGATGATCTCTTTGATCAGTTGCAGGGGACTCGTGTGTTCTCTAAGATCGATCTTCAGTTGGGATATCATCAACTTCACATCAAGCAAAAGGACGTGGCGAAGACGGCTTTCTGGACAAGGTATGGTCATTACGAATTCCTTGTGATGTTGTTCAGATTGACTAATGCACCAGCCATGTTCATGGATTGATGAATCGAGTCTTCCAGTTGTACTTGGATAAATTTATCATAATCTTCATTGGTGACATCTTGATTTATTCCAAGAGTTGTGCCAAGCACGAGGAGCATTTGAGGATTGTGCTTCAGACCCTTCAGGAGTATCAGTTATTCGCAAAGCTAAAGAAGTGTAAGTTCTGGCTCAACGAGATAGTATTCTTGGGCCATGTTATCTCCGATGGAGGTGTCTCGGTGGACCAAAGAAAGTTGAAGTTGTGATTAGTTAGAGTCGAACGACGACCATGTCGGAGGTTCATAGTTTTTTGGGGATGGCTGGTTACTATCGCTGTTTTGTGAAACATTTCTCTTAGATTGCCCTCTTCCCTAAAATTCGAGGTGGTTTTTGAGAAGCTAAAGATTGCCCAGAGTCGGCAGAAGAGTTATGTCGATTGGAGAAGATTCGAGCTTAGATTCGAGGTCAGCAATTTTGTCTTCCTCAGGGCATCACCATGAAAGGTAGATGGTTTGATAAGCGGGCACAGTGAATGCATAGGTGAATTATTTGATCTGTTGTAAGGGTTTGATGATTTCTAAGATCGATCTGTATCTATAATGTTGTTAATTGTGATAATTAAAAATTGTGCCCGTGGTAATATTTAGGATTAAGACACAGTTATTACAAGTTTCGATAATACTGTCTAAGTTGTAGATTTATTAGCATATCTATGAATTTTATACGTTGGATCTTTCGGCCATATTTGGATTCACATTGTGCTGGCCTCATCGATGAATTTAAGAAACCATTGGGGTGTGTGAACCTTATTTAAGGACCGTGTCTTGTATTAGAAAAGACTGATTGATGTAGCAGGGGTACGTAGTTTTCTAGGTGTAATTGAATCTGATAAGATATCTGTTAAGTGTCCCTTAAGAATTTACAGTGTTCGTGGAACGTTGAGTTAGAAGCGATTGATATCCGTTAGAGTAAGATATCTGGGAAAAACTTTCAACGATTGAATGGTAGGTTGTCAACCATGTTGTTTAGGTTGGTCCCTGATAGATCAAGTATATTATATTAGAATGTGGTGCTTTTGAGAAAGATTTAGGATTACTTTTTTCCCGTAATATACACAGCTGTTTGCCCTTGGATAAGTGGGGAAAAAAATCCACGATCAGAGTTGCTCCACCCATGGGTTGAAGTTAGGAAATGAAGTCTCTCCTTTGAGAACTTATAGGTGTTGCTTTTGGAGTTAGTCATAGTCTAATGATTTTAGGAGTCTGAATAGTTATAATTTTTAATTGGTGAATCTATTTAAGAGATTGTGAAGATGAACCTCTGTATTTTTAAGGAAAGTGGGCCTTAGTGCTGATAATTGACATAGGGAGTCTTTAGACTTAATATGCTTTTGGTGCTTTATAGGAAATATGAAAGGTAAATCGCAAGTAGGTGCTAATACTAAGGAAATGGGATGTCATATTCTTAATTTCGGAGACATAATCATATTTGAAGTATTGGAGTTATGAAATTATGAGTTGAGAAATCCTTGTGGTTTTGTTTTGGGGTTGTTGGAACGGCAAAGATTTTGGGTGTTTGAATAATTGTGAATTAGCTTTCGAGGACGGTCCATTTATTACAAATTTTGGTAATGCGTGCGGGTCAAATAGGATAGCCCGTTGGTGTGCTAATGAGATAATAAATTTATTGAGTATTTAGGTTTTAAGGCTTAGGTGTTGATTTGAGGTTGTGCCAAATCATTGAGTGATCGTCTCCATTGTATCTCCTAAGTTAATCGTAATCTGAAGATTAAGAACATTGCCTTAATTGTGTTGATATTTTTCGATTTTCTTAAGCCTATAGTTGTCACGAAACTTAGGTGTCCGATAGGAGTCATGGATGCAAGTTGTAAGAAGATCTTTAATACGCAAATAAATGATTAATCAAAATGACGGAAGTGTGTGTAGGCTCGCAACTTCCCTAGGTCTTAGAATATGATTGAGGCTTAAAGTGAATTATCATGTTTGCAATATAGGAGATTGCTGATTGGCTGATAAGTTGCCCATTCATTGTCGATTTGGATCATGTGTTTCAGTGATATGTCGATCTATCAATATATCAACGGAATAATGAGAATATAAAGTATTTCGACTTTGAGGTTTGATTGCGATTTGAGATTTATGCTAAAATATTAGTCAAACTTGATCAAAGAATTCTGGGCATCATGTTAAATTAACTATGGTGATGAATTACAATTAGATGATTTACAGTTAGATAATTAATTAGAGTTGCACAGCGAAAACGTGGTGAACCCATATATCTTAAGGCTCAACTTGAGGTTCAAAATGAATGATTATTTTCAAGGCTTAGAGTAAATTAAAGTAATAATTATTAGCCCGTTTGAGGTTTTGAACTAAGTTGGAAATGTAATCAATAAATTTAGTTTACCTTTGAACTTGGTGGATTTGTATGAAATATTTCATGTATCGTTGATTTTGGAAGTAGGTATGTGGTCAAGTTAGACCATTGTTGGGAGATTAAGAATTTGTCTCATAATGAGGTTTCGATCGAAATCTTAGATAGAACATATCGAGTGATGATGATCAAGGCAATTCGAATGGCTAAAACTCTCTGGGATAAATCGTTTAATTGAGGAAGTGAGTTGGGAACGATAGGAATAAACTGACAAAATTACCCCGATTATTAAATTTTGAGGTTCGTTAAATTTCGAAGACGAAATTTTTATAAGTGGGGGAGAATGTAATATTCTAAATATTTTTATCTGATTTAATTTGGTTTATTTGTTTATTTTGTGTAATTTTGATGTAATAAAAATTAATTAAATATTATAAATTTTGAAAGATATTTGGATCTGATAAGCTGGAACATGAAATGCACCCGTTCGGTTGCTCGAGTATCAATTCGGGTTTTAATATTTTAAAAAAATATATAAATGTATATATATATAATGATAATAACATATTATATATTAATATTAATATTAATATTAATGACAAAGAATAGAAGCAGAAGGAGGAGGCCAGGGGCTCCGAGGAAGAAGGGTTTCACGGGGAAGAAGGGGAGAGAGGAGAGTTCGCCGGGAAAGAAGGCAACACTGGTGGCCGACGACGGTTGCACAACGGTGACTGACTGGTGCAGCGAGGTGGAGCAGTGGCAGCAGCTGCGGGAGGATGGTGTAAGGGAGAAAACCGCGCAAAAGAGAAGAGGAGGAAATGGAGGCTTTCGGGTTCGATTCTAACTTCGAGCTAGTTGAAAAAGTTATAGATCGGATCGAGATAAATGCACATATTCTCTCCTTTTTTTTTATTTTTATGCACGTTCATTTCGTGCCAGCACTGTTCACCCGCGCCCTGGGTGGTTTCGGCTTCCGATTTTTTGAAATTTTGTGTAAATTAAGACTAAAATATCATTACCCATATCCTAGTATAATTTATTTATCGTTTGATACCCTATTTTTCCTCCGATTTGTCAGATTTGGCCTTGCCAAACCCTAACTCGCACCCAGCTTGAGATTCTCCCCTTTCCCTTCGAATATATGTTTAATTGACCCCAGATTATGAATTATCATGTCCTAATTATGTATATACCTCGACTAGGTGTCCGATTTCACAAGTATTGACCCATTCGCGATGTCCGAATGCTCTAAAACGGCCCTATTACTTTTCACCCGAAAATAAATGAGAATTTTGCATGCTTTTACCCTATCTAATTGTTATGAAATTTATGCCTAATTGTATATAATTAATTGTAAACCCCGAATATATATATTTATGCTCTATTTGTAAAGAAAATGTGTCCCGGAGGCCCCTAAAAGTAATAATTGCCTAATGTGGTAAGGAATTTTAATCATTTCTATGTATTATGTTGTCCATGCATCCAAATTGATTTGTGAAAATATTTAAATCTAAAAGAAAAATAATAATTGTATATGTGATCGGAGGGAAGTCCATAATGTGATATGTGATCGAATCGTTCTTCCGAACTGAGATATTGTCAATTGAATTGTGGTGGACCTTTCCTCAAATAAATAAGAAGCCATGAAACTAGGATCATGAAATTGTGCTACGAAGATAATACCCCTTGGCCTGCCATTAGCATTATAGTAGAGACTCGAGAATTCCTCCAGCCTCGTATTGTAGCGGGTAATACTATTGGCAGGCCTTAGGATATTATTGTGGAAGGAAGACGACTACCTCTAGACCGCAGGAGGTTAGGGTAGCAATTTATTGGTCCTGTATGACCGGGTGATAGATATACCGCTATACCACGTGGTGTTCATCCTTTTCTAGGCAAAAGTTTGTTATTAGACGTTGAGTACGTTGTTCAGCCTTAGATTATGAGGGGCATCATAACCCTTCCTCGTCCTCCCGTATCTTTAGTTAGTAAGGCTTACTGACCCTACTCCGTAAAAATAAATAATCATGTATAAATTATATTTCAAGGAGAAGTAAATTGCGCTCTAAAGCATAATTGATCATATTCCTACTTATGCATCTCCTTTATGATTATATGTATTTCTTCTGCTTCACTTCAAATATATTATCTACTGCTTTTAAATACGATATACTTACTGAGCTATTAACTCACCATTACTTCTCTTTCCTTCCAGATAAGTAAGCTATTATGCTCGACAAGTCCAAATAAACTGTAAACGCAAGATAAGCAGCTGATACAAATTCGATAGCTTTTGAGGACTTAGTTTTACTATCTTGTATGAGACATGGACAATGTATTATTTATTTTGATACCTATAGTTATGTATATATATGTCTTGATGATGATGATGGACACATAGTTTAGTTTCCGCTGTGTATGATGAATATTATGCTTCCGTGGGTTCCCTTTTGTGATTATGTTGAGTTTTCTAATTGGCATCCTTTCTGAACTGGCGTCATACCAGAGTTATGACGTTAGTGCTATCCGTGTATTTATTGTGGCGTCTAGGAATCCTGTGTATATATTGTTTGTATTTGTGGATTCTGTACAGGGATTTGTACAAGTTTGTATTTGGCAAACATCCACTTTATAGACAGAACTCTACTGAATTTTCGGTAGAATTGGTTGATCCGTCACACCTGCCTTGGGTTCCATGACTCTACGATCATGAGTGGCAGACATTGTACGTCTACCATCAATGTTCCATATTCGCAAGCGTTAGGGATTACCTGGTGGCAGTGGTCATTGAAATTTGTCTGTTGAGTTGGAGCTGATTATGCTACATCTGTGGACCTGCCCTACAGTCATCTTTGGCAACCCTTATACCACCGAGCTATTTTTAGGTCGTGCCGGTTTGGAGTTGCTACCGTGGACTTTAGGCTTTGGACTTCACAGGGTTCTGCTGAGCTGCTACTTTCAGACAACTCATGAATTTCTGGATCCATCAATATCACAAAAGTTTAGTAAAAAAAATACCTTTTAACAAGAAATTTTCAAATTAAATATGTGAGTATATTTGTAATAAACCTCACACAATAAACAGTAGGGCTTTAGTATTATTATAATTGTTGAGACCTAGAGTAAAGGACAAGATCCAAAAAACACCTTATTTGTTCATAACAAATATTTGCCAAATAAAAAATACTTTTAATCTTTTGCAAATTAAAACAGCATTGTCATGAAAGTACATTCATAGCTTCTTCTTTTTTTTGATTTTTTCGGATGTTGGTTTTAGGCGGCTTTCTATATTGGATAGGAAATCCTGCTTCGCAAAACAAGATTTTGCCCCATATTTCGTTTTTTTTTATGTTTTAAAAAAAATACCAAATTTGGGGTGAAACCTCTGCTCCGTGAAGCAGGGCCTCCACCCTCCTTTCTATATATATATATAATAATAATAATAATAATAATAATAATAATAATAATAATTAATCATTCACTATTTACCCAAAATACAATCATTGATCCGAAATTTTCAATATGACATTCAATGATCAACGCAGCACGTCTCAGATGAATCACAGCAACAGCTTTATTCTTATAATATAACAACTTTACCATTATGATAAAAGGCAGCCTTCAAATTTGAAGGAATCATTTGATTGTGTTTGATATAAAAAATACAAGACAGTCTCTGATTAGGCAAACGAAAAAATCATGCCCAAGGTAGGAAGCAACACAATTAGCAGAAAAAAAATGCAGCAACAAAGGCATTCCTCTATATCAGCAGGCCCACTCAACACACACGAATATACAACAAATAATCACACTGGGAAAAAAATTTTTGATCTGTTAGGAGAAATTTCAGGCTCAGCCATCTGGTCCAGCAAGTACCACCTGCAAAATCAGAAGGGACGCCTAGAGCCTTGGCAGCTACCAAGAATGCGGATGAATTCAAACAAAATACAGCAAAACAGAGAGTGAGCACAAGATTATATGAGATTCCGTTGAATGATTTATGACTGCCGTGCCAATCAAATGATATTATCCATTGTCCGTACATGACCCTACGTATATAATAGCACTACATGACAACAAAAGTAGAAAGGGAAGCCTGGTGCATGGAAATCCTGTCATACGCAGGGTTTGGAGAAAGACAATCACTTTGAAGTCTATCGTTGCGCCTGTTGGAGTGGATCACTCCCTGGGTGTTTGCTTGTTGGATTGATTGCTCAAGCAATTTCGTGCGATGTTAATGCAAATTTTTGCTCAAGCAAATCCTTGGCAAGCCTTGGCAAAGATTTGCTTGAGCGATGGTAGAGATTTTGCATGATGTCCACGTAAGAGGTGCTCAAGTGTGATACCAGTTTTATTTCCTGTGTGCTGTTGTACAGTTTTGGAAACAATTTCAGTTCATAATCAAACACAGAGAATAGCACCAGAGAGAGATGATGGAGGAGGAAGAAGAAAGAAAAAGGAGAAATTGTTGCCACTCAATCAGGCACTAAATCATGCTCAGTCCTCGTCAATCTAGGGTATGTTGTCTTCATATGGTGTCGAACATATTTACCAACAGTTTTCTTCATTTTCCCTCTCTTGTTCATTTGATCCCAAGTTTGTATTGTGTTATACAACTAAAGTGTTCGAGAGATTTTAATAACTGGAGCTAAAAGATAGTAAAGCTCTATTTCATCTGCAAAGTCTCGTGATTTTTTTCACATAAATATTATATGTCAATGTTTTTGTAGGTTGATTGTTTGCCTTTGATGCTTTCTCACAGATTCGAGCATCATGAGAGTGGTAAATAACAGTGCCAAGGCTCCCCTTCCAATTTCAAGAAGAAAAATGAGCCAACAAAAGCCACACGATCATTTGGCATCTTCAACCAATCGATCGTTCTCAATTTAATGCAGAAGAAGTTTGAAGCAGAGGCAAGAATATGATGATGGGAATTGAAGGGGGCGAATTAAGTCAATGGATCTTCCTTCCGTATCTAGTAGGCATATTTATTAAAAGCCAAAATGACGGAGAAAGGAAATACTTACATTGCAGTCGCAAGCATACTTTCTTGCGAGCATAATCGCTGCGTTTCTTTCTCTTTCTGAATCAAACTTTAGCACAAAGGAAAGCCCTTTCCTTGCTTGCCAGAACAATGTCTTGGCTGCAGCATTAACGACTCCTCCAAAACCACATAGCTGGACAGCATGAAATCATACGCAAAGAATCCACTCACTAAGTACTTGTTCGATATTACTTAAAATAAAACTTTTGATTTAAAAAAAAAGAAAAATAAAAAAGAGTAGAATTTTGGGCTTTAAAAAGAGTAGTTTTTAGATGAACTATTTTTCGTGTTTTCATAAGCTCAATACATAACATTCCAGATTTATAAAAGATGATATCAGAGGCTCATATAAGGGAATACAATGCCAAAAATAGAAAGAAAAGGGCGTTTCCCAAAGAACCCAAGTATAGTCTTTGAATATTAAAGAGGCTAGTCGCGACTGCTTAGCCATATATTTCTTTCACAGAAGAGGTTATAAGTTCCTTTTTTCCAAGATCACAGACTTATCAACCTCAGAAACATGGTAGTTTGTAGAGAGAGAGAGAGAGAGAGAGAGAAATATTTCATGAAAAATACTATTCTTAATATAATTTACAACAATTCTACGAAAAAAAAGTATAATATGACACTTGTTGAGTAATCTCTTTCACTATGTGTATTTATTTAAGTGTCACGTAACCTTTTTCAATAAAATTACAGTGAACTTACAGAATAAGTAGTGCTGTTTAAATATAATTGTCAGGCCATTTTCATATGTGTTTTCTAGGATTAACTCCCCGAACCTATGCCTCTAATTTCAATCGAATCACTCTTTTTGCCTATATTTCTGACACCCAAACAATCTTAAATATCCTTCTGTTTTGTATCCTCAAAACATTCTACTTCACAATCGTTCTAAATATGTTACTATAGTATTGACTCCTTAAAATCTAAATATCTTCTCTGTTTAATGTGGATAAATTACTTTATTCTCAAAGGAATACATGTTGTGATAGGAAGCTTGGTCAAATATCCAACTACATACCTGCATTGATGAAGAATAGGACTCTCTCGACTTTGTCATCCATCCTTTACAGAGCTTCATCCTCATCTTTCCCACGTGGAACACATGAGTGGAATGTGATGGATGATCCTGTCCATTCATCTGGGAGATCACAACCTGCAAGAAGCCAAACGTAGTTAAACTGGATTTGATGAGCTAATCAATATTACATGTTTAATCCTAACAGAAATTGATGGCACAAGTTCAATACACAACGATGATTTAATGTTAGAATGTGGAAGCATGAAATTCCAAGGAGAGATGCTTATGCCACAGAAGAAGAGAATTTTGCATGAGGTAATTGGTGGATGTTATGTCATATATAGTGTTGTATCCTAGAATTGCCCATCCCTGTGGAGTCAATCAACAAACATAATTTTATCCCCACGCAAAACAAGAAAGAGAGAGAGAGAGAGAGAACAACCAAAACGTGAGGCTTCATGCTTCTTGGAAGATTTAAATTTATTGAAGGCGTGGTTCATTTAAGTTTCCAAAAGAAAAGTGAAGCAAAAAAAAATTTGCTGGTATATATATCAACAGACATGCCATGATATGTCCTCGATACTGATATTGATTGCGAGGTAGAGAGAAAGTTTAGTCGCCTATTGCCCCTAATGTAGCGCCCAATATCTTTTCATTTACGATTTATGACGTCATATATATATGTGTGTGTGCGCACGCGCGGGCACATTCGGTTAATTTTAAAAAATAATTATATAATAAAAATTTTATTAAAAAAAATCAAATGATTTAAAAAAAGGCTCAACAACTGAGAGGCACCTGTCCCACATTAGTATGTGTTTGAGGCAAAAGAAGTGCGCCTGATGCATGCTTATGGAATACTTACGTGTGTTTTTGGTAAAATAAGCAATGCCCAAAGTACGCTTATTATAGCGCTCATACGCAGATTGAACAAAATGTTGGTGTCTCAACCATGCCTAATACGACTCTCATGCACCGATTACACTATTTAAAGCCTGGCGTGCACTATTTCATTCATTTTTGCTCGGAAAGGAGAGATAAGAGAAAGAAAAGGGAGACGAGGAAGAAGAAGAGAGAGAGAAAGATGATGAAGGAGATTTCAAAACTTTTCAAAGTCAAATCTATTAGATCAGATGTTTAAAGCATGTATTCTAAGCCCTATTTTTCTATTTCATATATCACTCAATTTTGTCAACATATCTTGCTTTAATATACATATATGTCACCTTTCATCCCCTTATTTTAAATGTTGTTGCTTGCATGTGTTTCTCACCCGACAATGAGGAGTTTTGTTTGATTTACAGAACATTTGAAAGTTTTGGTTGGATTGGCTCAGAACAAGTGAGTATTTTGAACTATTATATTTGCATACGAGAATATTTGTGAAATAAATGTCATAAAATTTATGTATTTGGTCTTATATATTGATATTTCATATAAGTACTTTAGACTAGATTCTAGTTTAATATTTAATTTGACATTTGTACTTTCTCTCAGGATAACAAGTTTTGATATTTGTACTCTTTCACCTAGTGAAAAGTTTTGGGCATTTGTACTTTTTCCACAAAGTGAAAAAATTTTAAATATTTGCTATAAATTCTATCGTTTGGTGTTTTTGTCAAAAACCATTGTAAGGAAGTGGATAGAAACAATATATTCATGCGTCTTAATATGTTCGGAACATTTGATGAATTTACCTATCATCCACAAATGATAAAATAAAATGACATTTGGCCCCATTTATAAAGAATACTTTATAGAGAGCTCACCTATGGGTTTAAATAGTAATAATTTAATCTATGGTTACTGAAAGCACATGTAACACCTATCTCAAAGTTAGTCTTTTGATCTTTGGTTATCAGATTTTAACATGACTCAAATTTTGAGATTTTAACCTGCATTGTATTTGAGACTTTTGATATGTTTGGCTTTGAGATTTGTGTTGGGGTAAATGGTTAGTCGGACAAAATGACTCAAAGTCACATACAGTAAAAGGAAAAAAGGAAGAAGAAGCACACATAAATTTTACGTGGAAAACCCTTCACAAACCGAAGGAAAAAACCACGGGACACAAGGTCCACTGCAAGTCCACTATGTGAAAAAATTGGTTACAAACATCCGAGATGGAGTATCCGCAACACACCCGAGAATAACAAAGAAAAAACTCTCCAAAGTTAAACAAGAAAATACTCCTATGTTTTCACTCTCTGTTTTTTCTCTCTTATTCCTCACTGGTGGTGCACTTCTCTCTTTTTTCACCCTTGAATATCCCACACGCTTTTTTTACCATTTACAGTATGCATATATATTGTTGATCCGTCGAATATTCTATTTCAGACAAAATATGTTCCTGCCAACAATATGAAGATACTCTACATAAACAGTATCCTAAGATCATGCACGCTCAGAAAATCTTCTGAGCTGGCACCCATGGACCCAACTGGATTCCAAACAATAAATCCATTCATGCCAAACCGGTATTCCTGCCAAATCTTGCCAACCTGGCAAACTGGGTATTTTTCTTTCTTCCAAAATGGTTAAATCTTTTATTTTGGCCAACCGATAAATCCTGCACATACCGGTCATTTTGCCTTCACAGCAAAATCTACACTTGCCATTTGCTTTCTTGGCCAGTCAACAAGTTGACCGGCCATTTTGCCTCAAGGCAAATCTGTGCCTCCTAATAGGCATCCTTGGTCGTCCCGTCCTTGGCCACTAGCCTCCATTAGCAGGTCAACGGAGTTAACCGGCTTATACTCTCCGAAAAGGTGCTCCAACATTTTTCACTTCGAAAATGCTCTCCGCCAGTCAATATCTACATTGATCGTCTTTAGTTCTCCGCTGATCAACCTCCCGTTGACCAGAAACTGTTTTCTGGTTTTACTCTCCGCCAAATGAACTCCTTCATTTTCTTTTCACAAAACCTCCAATGATAAGACTTGTTTAATGAGTCACCTATAAAAGAGTGACTAAACCCAACAAACTTCCCCTCACGACCTTGTGAGGAACCTTCACCGTTAGCCAGCAACCGTCATCTCCTACTTTCCGGCAGCTACCCCTCAATTGGGATTTCAGCGTTAACCTCTGCAAGCCTGAATGACACCTTCCTTCGCTCCACTAAGTTTGGAGTAATCCCACTACCCTTCAACTCCTTTACCGCGAACTTATCATTCTCCCTTACACTCCACATTGATCGTCCCCTCCTGCCACCTTGACCAATGCCCCCTTTGGTCACATTGACATTTCCTTTGGCAACGCAGGCCTTCATTAGATATCGTCCTGATGTCTGGCTTCCCCTTGCCATTACTGAGGCGCCTTTGGTGAGCTTTCACTGGTCGTCGCCAAACACTGTCCTGAAGCCTTCCTCATCAAGCTTCCCGGTTAAAATCATATTCAACCTCAGATCTTGGGAATGTTGCATGCCTTCCAACACAAGCTTGTTCCCGTTGCTTGTCCTCAAGTAAACATTCTCGATGCCAACAACCCTAGACGAGCCACCGTTACCTATTTTCAACACCCTGTGGCCAACGGGCGTATAACTCATGAAGTGGGACTTCCTCGATGTCACATGATGTGAGGCCCCACTGTCCATCACGCAACTTATTTCCTGGCATGGTTGGCTCTGTGCTTCCCCTGCATGGACGACCATGAGGTCTCAACAGAAAGCAAAAGTCTCCTAATCATTAGCATGATCCCTTTTCTCCTGACAATCGCTTTTATCCTCCCTTTGGCTTATCTACGGGCAATCCCTCTTTATGTGACCTTTCTTGCCATAAAAGAAGTAACTCCTCTCCTCAAGCTTGCTCCAACTGTTACTCCTCACCATTTTGCCGCCTCCGCCTCATTCCTTCGATTTTTCTCGTCCCCGACTGTTGGTCGCCACAAGTAGATTTGGCCGAGAGTTTGAGGCCTCACCGCTTTCCCTTCGCCTTGACTCGTTCATAAGTAGAGAAGCTATGACCTCATCCAGTCTCAGCGTGTCCTTCTCAAACAGCAACGTCGTGACAATATGATCATACGAAGTCGGCAAGGATACTAGCAACACCAACGCTTTATCTTCCTCCTTGATCTCCTCATCAAGGGCCGACATCTGTGTCACCAGTTGGTTAAACTCGTCCAAGTGCTTCTCAAAACACTCATCTTCAGACAACCGCAAGCTATAAAACTACTTCTTCGTATGCAGCCTGGTTGTCAAATACTTAGACTTATACCGACTCTCAAATTTCTCCCAGACCTCCACCGGGTCTGACAGACCGAGGACCCCTTGGAGTGTGTTGTTTGTCAAACACAACTTAATAGTATAGTTGGCAAGATCCCTCTTGTTTTACCCCTCGTCTTCGGTCAGGTTCTCCAGCTTCTCCTCCCTTTTTTGAAGAGCTTTTATCGTCCCTTATCGGGTTAAAATATTCTTCACCCTTTCCTACCAAATGATAAGATTATGTTGCCTATTGAACTGCTCCATACTGAACGACACATTCTTCGCCGCGATGCTTATCCAACCGATGGTTCACAAACCTGTCTCTAATACCACTTGTTGAGGCAAAAGGTCGGTCGAACAAAATAACGCAAAGTCACACAAGTAAAACAAAAAGAGGAAGAAGCACACATAAATTTTACGTGGAAAACCCTTCACAAACCGAAGAGAAAAATCACGGAACACAAAATCCACTGCAAGTCCACTATGTAAAAAAATTGGTTACAAACGTCTGAGATGGAGTATCCGCAACACATCTGAGAATAACAAAGAAAAAACTCTCTAAAATTAAACAAGAAAATACTCCTTCGTTTTCACTCTCTGTTTTTTCTCTCTTCTTCCTCACTGATGGTACACTCCTCTCTTTTTTCACCCTTGAATCTCTCACACGCTTTTTTCACCGTTTACAGTATGTATATATATTGTTGATCTGTTGAATATTCTATTCCAGACAAAATCTGTTCCTACCAACAATATGAAGATACTCTGCATAAATAGTACCCTAAGATCACGCACGCTCAGAAAATCTTCTGAGCTGACACCCATGGACTCAACTGGATTCCAAACAAGAAATCCATTCATGCCAAACCGGTATTCCTGCCAAATCCTGCTAACCTGGCAAATTGGGCATTTTGCTTTCTTCCAAAATGGTTAAATCTTCTATTTTGGCCAACCGATAAATCTTGCGCATACCAGTCATTTTACCTTCACAGCCGGTTGACCGTTTGACCAGAATTTCAACTGGGCAAAATCTGCACTTGCCATTTGCCTTCTTGGCCGGTCAACTTGTTGATCGGCCATTTTGCCTCAAAGCAAATCTGTGCCTGTTAATGGGCAACCTTTTCTGTCCTGCTCCTTGGCCGCTGGCCTCTATCAGTGGGTCACTCCGTTGACCGGCTTCTGCTCTCCGAAAAGGTGCTCCGGCATTTTTCAATATGAAAATGCTCTCCGCCAGTCAACCTCTGCGTTGACCGTCTTTAGTTCTCCGCCGATCAACCTCCCATTGACCGGAAACTGCTTTCTGATTTTGCTCTCCGCCAAATGAACTCTGTCATTTACTCTTCACAAAACCTCCGATGACAAGACTTGTTTGTTGAGTCATCCACAATGGAGTAACTAACCCCAACAATTTGCAAATTTTGATACGATATTTAAAATCATTGGACTTTGAACATTTGAGACTTTGAAAAAAACATGATTTGGATTTTTGAACGATTTCGTATAATTTGGATTATGTGGTATTCGTATATATATTACAAATTTTGGTATACAAAATCATAATTTAGACTACATATTTGAACATTGGACATATTGGAACATTTTATATAAATATTAAATTTGACATGTGTTTTACTGTTTTTCGTTCCTCTATCTGTTTTATGAACATGCATTTGCTATTATATATATATACTTGTTGAGCTTTAGGCTTATATTTTGGGAATGTTCTCTAACATTTCAAATAAACAAGTTATGATACTTAAAGGATTTGAATGGATGAAGCTTGAAGATTTTGTTTAGTTTTATTTCTATTTGGATTTTTAATTATTCATTTTGGGATCATTGCATATTTCGATTTATTACGGTTTGTATAATTTGGGAAATTTGGCAGTGTATGGATTTTAGTATAGTTTATATTATGATAATTTTGGATATTTTGTTAGATGCTTTCCCAAGCAGATGGTTTTTAGTTTTGAACATATTTATTTATTATTACAATTAGATGCTAGCTGAAGTTTGGTTCGGCCAGATCCTATATCCGCTGTGATGTTTGGTATTTTATATTGTTTCAGTATTTAGGTATGATTTGTTTGGTCCAGCTTTGGGATTGTTTAAATTTTTAATTATTCATGAATTATTATTTGGATTTCTTTATAATTATTTAATACCTGCTCGTGTTAGGGCCGTAATATCTAATGCATGGTTTGTCCTGACAAAATTTCCCAACATTGTTAACAGGGTAAGCAGGTCACTATTAAAAATATGACTCCTGCTGTTTATGTCATTACATTCATACCCTTTGAGATAATATGACCTTTCTTTTTAGAAGTTAGAAATACCCCTAATGACATGATATGTATTTAGTAATTTATTAAAATGATCTAAAATTACAATTCTATATGATTTCGTTATATTTTATTAGTGAAGTTAATTTCTTTAATGAGCCAATATTTAATGGAAAGAATGGACTTTTTTAAGTAAATAATCCCATTAAATGATAAATTTATCCAATCATTTAAACAGTGAGAGTACAGCAGTTTCTCCTGACTATATAAAGGGGCAGTTTGCAAAAGATGGTTACTCTTCTTCCACTCTTTCTCATGCCAATTTCAGATTTAGACTGGAAAGAATAGGGCTCTCTGGAAATCTGGAAACTAACTTAGACAGAAAAAGGAGAAGGGCGAGAAACCAACCAAATGTTCTTCAAGAAACTAACACGAGTACAGAATCAGATATGTCATTTATAATTATTTTTACATTATTGTTTGTGAATTAGCGTGATAGTTCGAGGATCGGTATAGCTCTTTGAATCTCAGTAAGTTTTTATGAGATCAACAGAACACACATCCTTCCACTTTCTATGGTGTTGACAGGACCAAAATAAAATTATTGAGAGTTTTTTCTAATCTCACATTTGGTATGTGGATGCTTTAGCCTTCAAAGAACATAAATAATACAAGACGTTCATCAGAGAAAAGTAAGTTCTTCCATACATTAAATTCAGTGTTGGGCTTTCGCATGAGCGACTCCACATAGCTCACCAAACCTGCAGCTGTTACAGAGACAAAAGTCACTCCAACCTTTCAATGCCTAAGAGATGCAGCAACGGTGAAGAGACCCAGATAGAATGACAATGTCTCCTTTGTTTGCTTTGTAATAGAACACAACACAGGCAATCATTAATGGAGTAGAACGAAGAATGAGACACAGGACAAAGATAATGAAGGAAAACGTAAAACTGATACCGGGCTCAATTGGATAAGTTGTTGTCACTGAGATTTTTTGGCCATTCGACAGGACATCCGCTTGCAAAACTTTTCCAACATCCAAGGGATCTGGAGCATAAATTGACTTGTTGGCACCTAATGACACATAGAATGCGAACACATTAGTTACATCAACTACTCTCAATAAACAAAAGACTCATTCTGTGCGATTGTTTCCTTAAATATCAGTTCTATTACTTAGTGACTTGCTTACACACAAAAGCAAAATATCACAATTGTTTGTTGATATCAATATTTGACATCTCAGGCACAAAACAAATTTCCTGAGACCACATCAAAAGTGAGGTATATACTTAATTATCTATTTACCTATCTGAAGAGTCACACAACTGCTATCCATAAGGAAATACCCCTTTGTCACACAATAATTAATGTTCAATGCAAGAAATAAAGCAACCACAACAAAAAAAAAAAAAAAGAGAACCAGAACTACATATGCTAAATATATGTACGCATAATACGTACAAATTGAGTCCAAAGACTATCTCGTGTTAAAGTCAAAACAACAAAAACCATGAAAGCATAAGCATGCTTCAATGGGATGACTACCTGATATGAGCTTCTTCTCGTTACCGTCAGAAGATACACGATACCACTGAATTGAGCATTTTGAAAGATTTGGGGCATCTTCGGAACGAGGTTGGATCCTTAGACATGAACCTAAGGTTTGAGAACCATCTATTTTATACAAACAAAATCTGTTCTCCTCAGCTCTCTTATGAATTGCCAGCTGGAAAAAGCAAATGAGGTCCTCTGTATGAACTTATCAGAATACTCAACCATATCTTCGAGAAAAATCAAAGAAATATACAGAAAAAGGCACTGACCTCTTTTTGGAGCTTAACCGAAAATATAGACTTCTCTCGAATTTGAATTCTCAGTGCTTGAAGCTCATGTTCCATGTCCATCACCTATACAAGACAAGAAATATATTTGTCATCGAGAAGCATATGACTCTTCCTTAATCAGAAAATCAATGTCAGCTGCTATATAAGACTTGTAATTTAGACGACAGCGAAGTGGGCATGACCAGTCCAACGATTTAGTATGCAAGAAAAAACATTAGTTTTGTGTTATTTATAGGGATTATTACCAGCATCACCGCCCTTGCAAAACAATATACCAGAAAACAAAAATGCTTTGTTGTTTTTGACATAATACTGCAGCTAACCACACCTAGTGAGACTTACAGCATTATTATTGTTTTTACATAATATTAGCTGTCGAAATTGCTAAGATGAAATATTTACCGTTGTGATCGTGAGGAAGAATACAAAAAAGAGAGGACCCTAACAAAATTCATTATCATAATAACAAAGACAATAGATATAACTCTAGCACACTTAGAACCGATTTTCAAAGCCAGGGAAACCTATTACAAACCTTGCTTGGCTGATGCATCAGTCTGATTTGTCTAGCCTCTTGGACCTCCTCTATGAGTTTCTCCACTTCCTGACACCATCCGATGTAAGATTTTACATGTAATAATAATTATTATTATTACCCAGATAGAGACTAATTATGCACAATTGATGCATGTTGTCTATCATTAAAATGGATGAGTAGATTAGACAAGCTATTATTTAAAGTGAAATTGGTCAAGTACTTCTCGAGTACAACATTTCTCAACAGTTAGGGTACTGGACCTTCTTAAATAATATATTTATCGTTCGACCATATTGTGAACTTATAAAATAAAACCTGAATACAAGTGCACTGAGTATCATCAACAGTCTAAGATATAGAAAAGCAGAATTTTGAAACTCGACAAGACATCATAAGAGCTTGCACCTCTCTCCAACAGAGAGCATTTGTCTAATAAATCCTCAAAATTTTCTTGAGCAGTTAGTTGCACAAGGATTATATTGAAAAACTTGACCAAATATACTCCAAGATTTTCCAGCACCGCAAAATTTTGGACAAATGGCTAATTCAATGATCAACTATGCCAAGTGAAAACAAAGATGGAAAACTAACCAACCAACTAAGAAGATTTCACTCCAAAAGAGTTCCTATATTTTGAGATGCTTTGTAAATAATTCAAATGCATTCAACAAACCTGCTTTCCAGAAGTTTGAGATAGTTGTTCTTCTTCCTCAAGAGCCTGTCCGAACCTCTGTACAACAGCTCTGGCACTTTCAATTTCGGCACAAGCAAAAGACCATTCCTGATTTACCAATCTTTTAGCATCTTCGGAGGCCTGCAAGTGAACCCTGGATGGATTATCCATATTATCCAATTTAAAAAAAAAAAAACTCTCTTAGATTATAAAAATTTCCCAGTTTGCCCAAGGAGGAAATTACAGAGAACATAAAACATCAAATCAATGGCTTCAGCCTTGAAATTAGATCATGAATGGGGCAAATACAATGCTTAAGGAAGATGTCCACATGACTAGAACTAAAATACAATCCTGAATAGGAAGCATTCCCCCCCCCCACCCACAGATCATATTTCAGGAACTAAAAGAAGATAAGACCCAGAAGGTTCTTTAATATGTTCAACAATTTGGCAAGTCGCAAGATGATGCATCTTTGAGTAACAAGTGACAATAGAGAGGGGCATTTAGACCAAGAAAGAATTAAAGTTAAGAAGCTTTTCAAGGACCTCCAACTTTTAGAGGAGTTTGTCTTGAATCAAGAAAAATGATAGAAACTGATTCTTATAACTGGCCTCATAAAGTGGAACTGATGACTTTATTGAGATTAATGGCAGTAGAAATGAATGTCTAGACCTAGAAAGACTTCAATGGTGTCATGAAGAAGGATAGAGGAATTCCTAAATGGAGATAGAAGACTTTTCAGCTTTTAGAGTGTCACCTTGAATGGAGAAGGATGATGGAGTGGGATTCCCAAAGTTGACCTTATTTAGTGAGACTCATGGCTTCAACCTTTTCATATAGGTAAGATGAGAGCAGGAGTTGGCAGAGAGCAAGTGGGTAACCAACCACTTGGCAGCCTTCCTTTCCCCCTCCTGGCCTTGCTAATATGATGTTGCTATCATTTCCAGATTGTGATACTCTGAAACAAAAAGACACAAAAAAAAAAAAAAACCCACGTGCGCACACACACACCCCTAAATAGAAGAAGAAAGAAAACCAAAAAACCATAAAAGATCCAATATTAATGCATAAGGGTTGCTCCATATGTGTGAATTGTGAAAAAGCAACCAATATAACAAAATCATCTGCAAAAAATCTTCAATTCAACATCTCCATTGGTGTACTAACTTTACTTCTTTTTTTTATGTTATCATTTAGGCTTCTCAACAAATATTATCAATCAACCAAGCATTTCATTATGACATGCACTGTAACTAAAGGTCCATCAGCATTACCAGTAATATAGCTTTCCAAGTAAGGGAAATTAACCTAATTACCACATGGTGTTGCATTGTTATTATCAGGAAACAAGCACAGCAGCTAAAAGCAAATGTGCTCTTTCAAACAATATGGACAGAATGGATGATAGAAATTGGCAAAATAGTAAGTTAATATAGCACAAGACTAATGGCAAGTTTAACCCTTCTATGACCTGCTTTAAAAAGCTTGCTAGCTTTTTCACTTCAAACTTCTCTTGGATTAACTCTCCTTCCTTTTGAGTCAACTTGATCGCTAAAGCCTCCACCTGCAACAAAAAGTGTGTATATCACAAAAATAAGAGATTATTACTAGTGTGGGACAGTGATGCTCAAAAAGAATTTCACAGCAACCTTATTCAAATAAGAGAGGGCTCTAGGATGTGATATCCCGATGTGAAAAAAATAAATAAATGAATGAAAATAAACAAATGTGTCTAGCTTATTATTTGAGATCTTACTTAAAAAATTTAAACCTTCTAGTAATACAAATATTCAATTTGAATGCTCAATTTACACAGAAAACATCGAATTAGAAACAGAAAACAAAGGTCAACAGGGAATCACTCAAATAAACAAAGAAGACAAGTCTAACCATTGATATGGCTTTCTCCACATCCTCTTTGTTTTGACCTGCCAAGCGTCCCCTCAAAGATTCCAGAGCATCTCTGACCTTTTTAAGAAGAACATGTCCCTCCAAAGAAGCCACCTCTGTATGTCTTGCCTAAACTAGGACAAAAGGAAAAATAAGAAAGAGAAATGACAATCAGATTCTAGTCTCATTTTGTTTCGATGGTAGCAATGACCAGACTAGATATGAAGTGTAATAGTACTAAAAAATAAAATAAGGATTGACAATAGCAATAAATATTTAGAAGTTGCACTTATAAAAGATAATAAGAAGGAATGACATCTAAGGTGATTCAAACACTTAAAATATAAGCCAAATAAAGTGTATGTGATGAAACATTAGTTAGTATTGACCCCACTTAGTGAGACTTAAATATTTGTTGTATTTTCATTGTTTACTATTCTCTATAAAATCTGGGAAGGTTATAGCATTTGATCACAAACAAATTAAAGAATAATAGAATCGAAAGCATTTGGCAACCTCATCTGATAACTTAGCAGCAGAAGCCAAATTTTTGTCAAATTTACTAGCAAGGTCTCGCACAGAAAGACGCTTGTGCTGCTCTGTCAGTTGAGCTGCCTCTTGCACAACAACCTCCTTCAAAGATGGAGCATTTGGGTCAAGCTTGGGCTCCTCCACTATCTGATTATCTGGTCCTATCTTATATTTTGGAAATCGGTCAGAAGGAAAGCTCACATCAGCTGATACCGACAGCACTGCATCCTGCAACTCATCTTCAAGTTCAGGACTAACCTTCGTCATGGTAAATCAATTTCTGGCCAGGGAAGAAAGTAAAAAAGTAAAAAAGAAAGAAAGAAGAATGTCAAACAACATTTTACCAAAAATGAAATTTCGTCATAGCTACAAATCTTTGACAAGAAATGGAGAAATAGATGGCATGTGATCAAATCAGGTAATATCTAAGGAGACTAAAGACATATTGATTTGTTCCTTTTTTTCGTGGACAGCATGTTCCATGAATGCATTAAAAGGATTCCTTTGTCCTCACCAAGTTCATGCATTTCTTTTCAAGAAAATCTAGTTTTACGTGTACAGTTTTAAAGGAATAGCAACACAACTGAAATAAAATTTGTCCTGCAAACTTTTTTGGGGGCCAACAACATATTGCAATTTAACGTATACTTGAGTTGATTAGAAAATGAATACACGATAAGCAAAGCAATTATGAAAGATCTAAAATAATAAATTAGTAATGCTCTATTTGTTCCATAAAAATTGCCCACTTTAGCTTTCACATCCAATCAAAACGTCCATTTAAAGAACAGTTTTATGAATTAACAAATTCTTCTCTAACTAACAAGTTATTCGCTCTGGCAGCTAAAATTTGCACTTTGGCATTAGGAAATGGGGCAAATAGAAATTACATCTCCATGTTCAGGGAAGATCCACTAATTGAACGCACTTACTTTTAAAGTGAGGTGATTGAGTTCCTAATAACAGAGGTGAGCATTTGGAAGGGAGACAAGACTCCCCACCAAGGCTGTAAACCAGTATACCACATTAGAATCTAATTCTAGACCGCAGCCAAACCCTCCCTGATGTCAAATAATGTATCATGGAAGCATTCAAAGTCCCACTACGTTAAGTCGGCCATATATTGATTTCTTACGCTGCCATTTTCACTTGGTTAAAGGCGCATCAAAGTTGAATCACTATTAAATCCTTATTTACCATCTTCCTCCAATTTTATAGGCACATCTCTCCCTTCATAAAACCCCTAACCTCAACCAATGAGCTTTTCTCTCAGGCGCATTTTCATCAGATGATACAAAAAACTAACTCGGAGTAAATTTTAGCCATGTCTTAGTCTTGACCTGAGAAGATTGATGAATTAAAACCCAAATCCGTTTTTTCCCTGGATTTTCTCATGAACAAACAGCATCCCCCCTCCAAAAAAACGAGAGAGGAAAAAAAAAATCACTGTTCCACGGAATCATCAATCCATCTTCAGTATACTAATTTCATGATCTCTAGCATTTTCCTATATAACAGAATTTGACAAATTACATCCAACCCACCAAAAGAAGACTCAGAAAGAAAAAAAAAATCAAATAATCAACATAAAACCTTCTTTTGAAAGGTGAAATGCGCAGAGAGAAACCCAGATAAATATAGGAAAAATAAAGCTAAAAATTGAAACTTACGCTTAATTACACAATGTGGGATGAATTACACAAATGAAATGTAATACAACCTTGAAGAATCCTCCTCCACTAACACCAAAAGTGGAGGAGAAATAAGTGAGAGGAAGAGAAAAGAACAGGTGAGCTGAAGAAGAAGAAGAATATAACAAGGACGTTTGCTTTTGTTAAAGCAGAGCAACGAAAAAGCGGTATAAGGATTTCTGTTATCTCTCCGTTCCTTCCTATATACGTTGAAGAGAAAATGTTTTGAGCAGGCGGTGAAATGAATAGTGTGTGTGTGGGTCCTTTTTGAACGGCTACTTTGTAAATTATTACTGCATTAGAGATCATTGTCCGGCCGACGACTGTAGTAGACTGAAGATTCCATTGCCCACTAGGATAGAAATTCTGGTTGCAGGTTGGGTCTCGGATTATAATTCTAATCTTTGTTATTTGGTGTTCAGATTTAATTAACACTTTGCTAACAAAGTCATATATTAGTTCGGAGAAAAGGAATAATATAAAGATGAGATTTGTAGTTCTTATTTTCTTTTGCCCGAAACAGCAAGGGAGGAAAATTCTAAAAAGGAATTAGAGGCTACCTTTGATTAGAAAATACTACTATAAAAATTGAATGACTTTGTATTTATTACTATTTGATTCAAAATCTTTCTATAATTTGATCCTGCCTGATATAATAATTTAAAAATCTGAAAAATATAAATAGAAATTGAAAAAATATATACAATAATGTTAAAATTTGTCACAAATTTTTATGTTGTTAAATTTGAACATATGAATAAATTTATGAATGCAGAAGAAAGAGCTGAAAAACATAGTAAATTTATTTTACAAATTTGTTTTCTTTTGGTGTTTTTTTATCTGTTGGGTTTGACATTATTGCCCATTGTTTTAATTCTTTTTAAAAACATCTTTTCATGTTGCATGCCATGTTCTTATCCATCACAACAAACCAATTATTGGGCTTCATAACAAAGTAGACACTGAGATAAATGTAATAGAATGAATCATTAAGAGAATATGTTAAAATTCTAAATTTGTTAATTTTTTCAATACACAAGGTAATTGTTGAGAGGCTTTAGTTTGTATTCTAGGTTATATTTACATTCCATGATAAAACTCACCTTTTATTATCACACAGGCCAATATTAACTTATGTTAAACAAATATTATATCCAATATTTAGAATTTGTCTCGATTTAATATTACTCTTTTAACCCATATCACAATATTGATTTATCTTTAGATATTATGTCAACTATTATATTTTAACATATTTTCAGAATGAATCAAATAATTTTAGTTTTAAGTATCTGTTGAATTTTAAACATGAGTTAATTCATATTTCTATTTAGTTTTACCAGGTTTAAAAAATAAATAATACTTATATTTAAATAACTAATAATATCATAAAACAACATAATACTAACTATATGTTATCTAATCTGTGGAAAGATGGCAACATTAGATAAACACATCAACTACAAAAGGATATCATTATCAAGGAGAACTTAATTGTTTGTCATTATTTTTATAGAATGATGAATGGACTCCTTAAGAGGTAATATTGGATCGATTTTTTATTAGACATAGTCTAAAATAAGCAGTTATTTGTTGTTAATAATTAAGAACTGAGTTAATAATAATATGGCCTATAATACTAATTAATAAAATAAAAAGACTGGTAAATATTGGATACATTTTTAAAAATAATTATTTATTTTAAAAGTGTAAAGTCATTTTCTAAAGTCTAAGAAATTTTTTTTATTCCCAATAATTATTTTTTTAAATTTGTGTCAAATGTTAAAAAAATAATTAAAATTATTTTTTTTTATGTGCGGTCAAATACTAAAAAATAAAATAGAAAATTGTAATTTTTAATGAGTTATTTTTTTAATCATTCTTACCTGTTGACGATTTATAGCTATCATAATTACCAACCAACTATAGAAAAGCGAGTTAATATTACTCATCACTTTTACATAATTAATTAGTATTCTAGAACTCATAAATAAATGCACCTAAATAATGGTGGACTTACCGCTCGAAAAAATAATTTATATAAAAAAGTTTAAAATATAAATTTATTAATAATTAGATTAAAAATTTTATTGATGTCACTAAAAATTTTCAATGGCCATATTCAATTAATTAACTAATTAATTGATGTGACTTACTTAGCTTTTCTCTTTTTTAAAAAAATTAAAAACAATCATATAATTATTTTAAGTATAATTTATTATAAAATAATAAAATTACTAATGTTAGACAGGTCCCTTCACAAAAATAGCTAAGCAGGTCGAATAATGGATATCACGCCAAACTCGGGCAGGAATAGCGGCTGATTCAATCCAGTGATCAATAACCGACGATCAACGGTCATAAACCACCGCAAAATGCAAAATTAAACTAACTGAAAGTGACAATTTATCTTTTTATTTTTTTTAATATCAAATAAATTAAATTATTATAATAATTAATTAATAATAATAAATATTTACCGTTATTAGTTATGATAATAATTCCACTATTAATATTTTTTGTAAATGATAATATCTTACAATTGAAAACACATTTTACGTGATCATTAAGTAGTTATTGGCATTGCAGCAAGGGCCTATGGGCTCCACCAGCCGATGATAATAGTAGATGTATTAAATAGCTTGCACTGTCTGAGTCATAATACAGTTTGACTTGCCATGGGATATGCCCCACGTCTCAAATCGTGTTAGGCCGTATAATAGACGGTTCACCCGTTGTGTCATGCACAATCTATTTGGGTATAGGGAGGGGGAGCAAGAGATAAAGGAAAAAATAATAATAATTTTATTTTTAATATATATATATATTCTTTTTAAATATATGATTATATTATGTCGGCTCATGGCATAATACGGCCCATAGATATGCCTAACTTAGTACACTACGGGTCATGCACCATGATGGACTCAAAATTTTAAAGTCCTGATATGAGACGTTGTATAAGTGAATAATACAGCTTATTTAACACATATAAATAGTAACCCAAATAATAGTGTCAAGAATAATGAATCGACGGTTTTTAGGTAATTTTTTCTTTATTAATGTATAGTGTTTGTCAACAATGGGTGTGGTAAATGAATTTTGGGTTTGAAATTTTAAATTAAGTTTTGATTTAATGAGAGAAATATTTTTGTTGATAATATCAACAAAATATTAAAAAATATATATATATTTTTTATAATTGCTAAATATCAATATGTACGAAAAGTATTTGTCAGCAAAGTTACTTTTTGATAATCCAAATTATTACTATTGGGGCCCATGAGTATGACGGAGAGGCCCTATCACATATTAATGCACATGCTTGTGGGCGATGGTTATGAGAAGAATATATCACTTCCACTTAGTTAGAGCGTCGTTGTAGGCCTCAAGGCCCTTTATCATTAGTGCAGGGACAGCTCAAAGGCACATAAAATTTTCCCTATATACCGGTTTAAAAAGGAATTTGGATTGATTTTGCACAATTTTTCATCTAATATTAGGTATGAAATCGTTTTCCTTATTTAAATTAATGATCTTCGTATCATGTAGTCTTATATCACGAATTTACTTTGAAATATATATTGGGTTTTAATTTATATATAAGTTTAGACATGTTTTAAACTCAAATGGCCTAAGTACAATTGATAAAGACGATTTACGACGACATAATTATACTCATAATTATAACTTTGAATCTAATAATTGTATTATTTATTTTACTCAATATATTTTTTTTATAGACAAGATTAATTCACTCGTATTTTTCTCCTTCTCATACCAAATTTTATTATTAAGAGAGGAGGTTCACCATCATAAAAAGAAAAAAAATATTAAACATTTCTTATATGTTGCTGATTGCTTCAACAGTTAAGTCATTCTATAATTCTAACCCCATCTATCGTATGAATTTCATGCATATTAATCTTCTTGGACTAAAATCAATAAAATTAAAAAGTTTACACAATAAATTATAATAGATAAATAAGGTGTAATATTCTATAACCTCAACAAGACTCTTATTTAGGGCGGTGATATAACCTAATAAAAACTTGGTGAAATAAAAACTTTAAAATATATACAGATTACATATTATGGGTATAAATTTTGCCAAAATCATACACTTTTTTAATAGAAAAAGCTCATTTGTTATTCTTAGAACAATAATAGAAAACTGACACTTATTTATACATCTAACCATTTTAATATGTATATATATTAATATTAATAATTAAATAATATGATATATTATTAAAAATATTTTTAAAATAATTAAAAAAATATATTTTTTTAATAATATCTTTTTATAAGAGAAATACTAAAAGTTGATCGATATAAGGGGAGAGGGAGACATGGAGGCAGAACAGAGCACATGGGGAGGTGGGTCCCCGTCATCATGGAATGAAGGTGCCCTGAATGCTTAAAAGCAGTCAAGCTGGCAGGTACTGTCTCCAATTCCCTCGTTTCCCTGGTAAACCCTCAATTATAAAAGAACAATTTATTTTTTTTAAAAAAAAAATATTTTTAAATAATATAAAATTTTATTTATTTATTTATACTAATAAATTTATATAATAATAAAAATAATAAATTTAGCATTTTTTAAAATACATAATTAAAAAAAATATCTAAATGATAAACATATAACATTATTTAATTTTGGTACCATTTGTGAAGGACTTTGGATGCCTGGTCAAGAGAGACAACTCTTACTACATGCTGCGGGGGCAGGACCTGACCAAAATCTGCATCTGTATATAATTTATGTCAAATCATAATTGAATTTTAGCTAAGTTAAAATGAAAAAATTTATACTTTAGCTCAAGCTGAGACAGGCCAATCCAATTGCCTTGATCGAATGGATTGAAATAGTTCAGATATTTCAATTTTTATCTAAGTCTAAGTGGAAAAAATTATTCACTACCTCGGGTCAAGTCAAGCTCATTCAGTTGCTTAGACCAGAACATTTGGTCCAATGTGGCGGGTTCTCAAAAGAAATAAAATGAAAAAAATAAATATAAAAAATTTGTAATTAAAAAACGGTTTAAAATTATTTATAATTTTTAAAAATATAATACTAAATTGAATAAAATGGTAAAAATAAATTAATATACCTTACTCTACTCAGTAAAACATCCATCTCCATTATAGTATTTAGCATTCTTCCATTTTTAAGGTGCAGAAGTGATGATGGTATCCTGTCATTTTGACAGTTGGATGAATGAAATTGAATATTCATAAATCTTTGATTCTAGTTGGTATAAAGAAATAAACATTACATTGTCTGCATTGCGCGAGGATCAGCTCTTACCCCCATAATCACAGAAGTTGCTAATTGTTAGGGTCACTCCCGAGTGGCAGTAGTTCGCGGACTCCATTGGAAGAATGGACGAGGACTTTGTTTGAAGCCTCATGTCCGAGAGGACGTGGACGAGGACTCCTAAAGTGTAGGCGTTGCTGACTCTATCCTCGTAGGCTGCTTTGCGCCGTTTACGCCGTGGGTTGGTCACCTACTGCTTGGAAGTCGTGGCGACCACAATTTTTCAGTGTCGGGCTCGCCATCCGCACGACAGGCATGCGCCCGCCATGGCAGCCTAGGGCGTAGGTTACAGAATTCTTTGCCGCGGTGGGTGGCTGGCTGTCCACCCTACCTCTGTGTATATATAGAGCTTGTGCCCTTACTTGTAATAGAGTTGAGACATTTTTGTAGGAAGAGTTTTGAGAAAGAGCTGTGGGTAAGCTTTGTAAAGATAGAGTGAGAAACACTTTAGTGAGAGAAGTTGCACACTTGAGATTGTTTTCTTTCGTTTGAGCTTGTGTAGCTAACACTTGTAAACAATCCTTTTATAGTGTATTCTTTCGTGGTTTTTTCCTTGTTGAAAGAAGGGTTTTCCACGTTAAATTTGTGTGTTCTCTTTCGTTCTCTATCTCTACTTTTCGTGTCCGTCCGAGAGCTCTACTCTGTGTAGCTGTCCGAGAACCTTGTCCGCTTGGTCACCGTGCCTTCCGCGCGTTTTGCTCCAACAAGTAGTATCAGAGACTTGGTTCTTTGAACGGTGATCTTGTTGCTGGCAGCGATGGAGGTTGGAAGTAAGATGATCTATTTGAACGGATCAAACTTTGACACTTGGTAAAGCAAGATGTCAGACTTGCTTTTCGTAAAGTCCATGCATAATCCTGTTTTTGCTGCAGCAAAGCCGGCGGATAAAACGGACGAGCAGTGGACTTGGAGCACAAGCAAGTGTGCAGCTATATACGGCAATTTGTGGACGACAACGTGTACAACCACGTTCGGGTGAGTCCAATGCCAAGATGCTTTGGGAGAAGCTGAAAAGCTCTTTGCCTCCAAATCCGGAAATAACAAAATTTTTCACTTGATGCGCCGATGCAAGTACAGTATAAGGACGGGTCATCTGTCGCCGATCACCCGACCGAGTTTCGTGGCCGCGTGGGACAGCCGAATGGCGTGGGGATCAAGTTTGAGGATGAGGTCCTTGGACTATGGTTGCTAGCAACCCTCCCCGACTCGTGGGAGGTTATGAGGATCACCATTGCCAATACAGCTCCAAATGGCGTGGTGACTTTAGAGATGGCCAAAGGAGTTGTGCTGAACGAAGAAGTGCGACGACGTTCTCAAGGCACGTCTACCTCTCAGCACTCCGAAGTCCTTGTTACCGAATGCAGGGGAAGGAGCCGAGGACGTGGCCCAAAGTCTAAAGACAAAGGGCGGAGTAAGTCACGTTCCCGGTATCAAGACATGGAGTGCCACCATTGTTGCAAGAAAGGCCACATCAAGAAGTTTTATTACAAGTGAAAGCGTGAAAACGCTAACAAGCAGAAGGGCGAGAAGAGACGTGGCGAGGAAGAGTCCTCGGTCTCTGTTGTGATAGGAGAAGGTCTCCTTTTGGCCTGCGAGTCTGAGGACTTAGTGGCCGTGGCTGAGCAATCCTCGGATTGGGTAGTGGATTCTGGCGCTTCAATCCACGTTACCTCCAGGGGAGAACTGTTCTCCACTTACACTCCGTGCGCCCCAGGAGTATTAAGAATGGGCAACAAGGAGACGTCCGAGTTCATTGGACGTGGTGACATCACCTTGCTGATAAGCACTGGAGCCCGATTGACTTTGAAGGACGTCCGACACGTCCCTGATATTCGTATGAATATCATTTCAGCGGGACAGCTTGACAATGAAGGTTACTGCAGCGTCTTCTATGACGACAGTTTCAAGTTGAAAAAGGGCTCCATGGTGGTTGCCCGAGGAGTAAAGGCTTTAGGCCTTTACGTAGTGAAGGCCCAGGCCGAGGTAACAGAGGTAAATGCTACAGGGAGTGTGGAGTCATCGGGCTTGTGACATAAAAGACTTGGACACATGAGTGAGCGTGGCATGAGTCATCTGGCAAAGAAGTGTCTCATCCCACGAGTGGATGGAGACATGCCGAGGACTTGCCATCACTGTATGGCGGGGAAGCAACGCAGAGTCTCTTTTTCAGGAGATGTACCTTCCAAGAGGTCCGAAGTTTTGGAGCTCGTCCACACTGATGTGTGTGGTCCCCTCCCAGAGAAGTCATTTGGGGGAGCACAATATTTTGTCTCATTTATTGACGATTGCTCGAGAAAGCTGTGGGTGTTCCCTTTGAAGACCAAAGATCGTGTCATGGAACCTTTGAACAGCCTCCATGTCCTCGTTGAGCGGGAGACCGGGAGGAGGTCAAGGCCGTTCGCTGATAACGGCGGGGAGTATATTGGGACGTTTGATGCCTACTGTAGAGCTCACGGCATCAAACATCATAAAACTCCACCAAAGACGCCACAACTGAATGGCGTGGCCGAGAGGATGAATCGCACCCTGATGGAAAGGGTCATGTGCATGTTGTCCGAGGCCAGGCTTCCGGGATCTTTTTGGGCCGAGGCCTTGAGAATGGCTGTCCGTATAATCAACTGGTCGCCCTGTAAGCCTCTGGACGGGGAAGTTCCAGAGCAGATCTGGACCGAAAAGGAACCAGTGTACAGCCATCTTCGGACTTTCGACTGTAAAGCCTTTGTTCATGTTTCGAGAGATGAAAGGACCAAGCTGGAGCCAAAGACAATACAATGTGTCTTTCTGGGCTATGGCGAGGATGAATTTGGGTATAGGTTCTATGACCCAAGGAAAAAGAAGCTGGTGCGGTCCCGCGACGTGGTCTTCGTTGAAGATGAGACCATCGAGGACATTGGGAAGGAGCAGAAGTCTCCTCCCACTACTTCCCAGACGGACAGAGTTGATACTGATGTTGTCCGTCCAGTGCCTTCTGAGTCCGATGTCGGCGGTTCAGGTGTGGTAGGCAACCAAGATGAGGCGGTTCCTACGTCTCAGGACCTGATTGAAGATTTGGCACCTCCTCAGGCCGAGGTGGCCCCAGCAAGACGGTCGTCCAGAGTAAGGCGTCCGTCCGTCCGTCTTTCCAAAGAAGTGAGTTTGTCATCCTCACCGATCTTGAGAACCAAGATATTTTGACGAGGCCATGAGTAGCGCTCGAAGGATGAATGGTTTGAAGCCATGAAGGAAGAAATGGTTTCTCTTCATAAAAATCATACCTTTGAGTCAAGCAAATTGCCCAAGGGAAAGAAGGCTCAAGAACAAATGGGTCTTCCGCCCAAGGCGACCGAGACACGAGTAAGCCAAGACACAAGGCACGACTTGTGGTGAAGGGCTTTCGTCAACGGAAGGGTGTTGACTTTGATGAAATCTTCGCACTATTGTGAAGATGTCCTCATCCGTGTAGTGCTTGGACCGGGCACGCTTTGGATCTCGAGATAGAGCAATTGGACATCCTGACAATTTCTTCATGGAGATTTAGGAGAAGAAATCTATATGGAGCAAACCAAGGGTTTGCGGTCAAAGGGAAGGAAGGACTTGTCTGCTGCTTGAAAAAGAGCTTGATGAGTCAAACAAGCTCCGAGACAAAAGAGTATCGGGAAGTTTGAGTCTCATTGTGGCCTGGACAAGGGTACCATAAGATTTCTTCTGACCACCGTGTCTTTGTTCGAAGTTCTTAGAAACGACTTTGTCATCCTTCTCCTTTATGTGGATGATATCTTTGGTGGCCTGACGGAATAGTGCTCGGATCATGGAGTCAAGAAGCAATCGGGCGATCTTTCATGAAAGACTCTCGGACAGCGAAATGATTGGGATCGAATTTTTCGCGACCGAGAAGGCAAGAAGCTTTAGGCAGTCCTGTGAAGGCTATGTTGAAAAAGTGCTTCAAAGATTCAACATGGAAGGGTCCAAGTCTGTCGTGTCCTATCAAGCAACCATTTCAGTGAGTAAAGCAATGTGTCCGTCCTCGGACACTGAGAAGGCGCGCATGAGTAAGGTTCCTTACTCCTCGGCCGTTGGCAGCCTAATATACGCGACCGTGTGTACGCGGCCGGACATTGCTCATGCGGTTGGCCTTGTGAGCAGATTCTTCTCAAACCCAGGTATGGAGCATTGGTCTGTAGTGAAGTGGATTTTCAGATATCTACGCGGGACATCCAAGACGGGTTTGCAGTTTGGAAAAGGGAAGCCTCAACTGACTGCGTACACGGATGCAGACATGGCCGGGGACGTTGATTCTCGGAAATCAACGTCCGAATACTGGTGAAATTTAAAGGAGGGGTGGTCTCCTCGCGTCCAAGTTGCGGTGCGCTTCTCTCAACTACGGAAGCAGAGTTTATTGCCGTGACCGAGGCCTATAAGGAAATGCTTTGGATGAAGAGGTTTGTCCAAGAATTGGGTCTAAGGCAAGAGACGTACGAGGTCCTTTGTGATAGTCAAAGTGTCATTCACTTATGTAAAAACTCCTCATTCCATTCTCCGTCAAAACACATTGACGTGCGATATCATTGGGTGAGAGATGTTTTTGATGATGGGCAGCTATCAATTGGGAAGGTCCGATCCGAGGACAATGGCTCGGATATATTGACAAAGGTTTTGCCAAAGGAAAAGCTGGAAGCTTGTTGTGACATTGCCGGTCTGACTAACTTCACTCCCACTCGGTCGTGAGGGGAAGTTTGTTGGGGTCACTCCCGAGTGGCAGTAGTCCGTGGACTCCATTGGAAGAATGGACGAGGACTTTTTTTGAAGCGTCATGTCCGAGAGGACGTGGACGAGGACTCCTAAAGTGTAGGCGTTGACTCTATCCTCGTAGGCTTGCTGCGACCGTTTGTGCAGGTGGGTTGGTCACCTACTCTGCTTGGAAGCTGTGGCGGCCACAACTTCCCAGGTGCCAGGCCTGCCATCTAGCACGACAGGCATGCGCCTGCCATGGCAGGCCTAGGGGCGTAGGTTCTGTAACCTACTGCCAGTAGGGTGGCTGGCTGTCCACCCTACCTCTATGTATATATAGAGCTTGTGCCCTTGCTTGTAATAGAGTTGAGACATTTTTGTAGGAAGAGCTTTGAGAGAGAGCTGTGAGCAAGCTTTGTAAAGATAGAGTGAGAAACACTTTAGTGAGAGAAGTTGCACACTTGAGATTGTTTTCTTTCATTTGAGCTTGTGTAGCTAACATTTGTAAACAATCCTTTTATAGTGCATTCTTTCGTGGTTTTTTCCTTGTTGAAAGAAGGGTTTTTCACGTTAAATTTGTGTGTTCTCTTTCGTTCTCTATCTCTACTTTTCGTGTCCGACCGAGAGCTCTGATCTGTGTAGCTGTCCGAGAACCTTGTCCGCTCGGTCACCGTGCCTTCCGCGCGTTTTGCTCCAACACTAAGACCACTATGGTTACGGCTCAGATCAGCCACACTGATCGCCACTATCAGTGTTCACCGGAACCACCTCTGATCAACATCATAGCCCGCCGCAACACGGACAATGCTGCTGCAGTTGTCGCCATGGTCACCACAGGTCGCCAGAGCAGCACTGCAATGGTCGTGGTCATCGCAACTGCCGTCATGACAATTACCTAGTGCCACTAATCCATTGCTATAGTTACAGCAACCATCACTATTGCAGCCACAGTTGTGGGAAAATAATTCCTACCACTTTAAGAGTAAATAACTGTAAGTAACAAGAATTCCCTCAAAAAAAAATTATTTTCAACCAAATAAGAGAACTATTACTTTAAGGAAACAAGCAATAAATAATTACTCTAAATAGTATTTATCACATTTACATGCAAAAAAAGAAAAAAGAATTCAACGTCGAGTTTGATTTCTAACGAAAGAATATATGAATAAAATATATATTTTTTGAGAATAAAATGGGAATATCAAAAATCACATATGTATAACAATAGGGTTAGAAAATTCTGACACAATATCATTCTTGGCTTGGTGGTAATGCTCTTTAAGCTTCCTTTTCTAGGCTCCTGGTTGTTTTAAATGACAGCAACAGCTTCATCTGAACATCTCATCTTACAGAAAGAAACCAAGGAACATAAATAACATTAAATTTGAAAAATAAGAAATGGTAACAAGTGACTCAGATTCAATTTGAATGACAGCATCTCTTCGCACCCAAAACAAAGTGTAAAGCAACAAGAACAAACATTCACAGGATATCATCTCACAAGTCTCACAAGTTATCATCAGCTCCGGGTGCATCCAGCGAACGTGCACAAGACGGCCTTCCGGATACACGACGGGCATTACGAATTCCTCGTCATGCCATTCGGATTGTCGAATGCATTCTCTTCTTTCCAAGCTTAAATGAACACTATTTTCGGGCTAGTACTTCGCAAGTTCGTGCTGGTGTTCTTCGATAATATCTTGGTCTACAGCTCATCATGGGAAGTCTACCTTCTGCACCTCGCTAAAGTCCTTCATATCCTACGCACTCACTCCTTCTATGCCAAGCAAACTAAGTACGAGTTCGGGGTGACTTCTCTCTCCTACTTGGGTCACATTGTCTCTGCACAAGGTGTGGCGGTGGATTCGGCCAAAATTGACTCAGTACGAAGCTGGCCAACCCCTGCCAACAGCAAACAGCTCCGAGGTTTTCTGGGATTGGCGGGATACTACAGACGTTTTGTGGCTTGGTATTCTCAGATCGCTGCTCCCCTCACCCAATTACTATGAAAAGATGCTTTCGCTTGAGGAAGCGAAGTTACCGCAGCTTTCTAGTCCCTTAAAACAGCACTCAGCACCACCCCTGTCCTCACTTTCCCAGATTTTTCATAGCCATTCGTAGTGCAAACAGATGCTTCGGGCAACGGAGTGGGCGCTGTATTGGTGCAGTCAGGACAGCCCCTTGCCTACTTCAACCGACAGCTGTGCCCAAAGCTGTAGAACTCCTCGACGTATATCCGTGAGCTTTACGCAATTACTGAAGCAGTTAAGAAATGGCGCTAATACCTTGTAGGCGCTAAGTTTGTCGTCCAGACGGATCACCAGCCCCTTCGGGCCTTGATGACACAGACAATCCATACACCGAAACAACAGAAATGGATAACTAAATTAATCGGGTATGACTTTGATATACTGTATCGCCCGGGCAGAGATAATGGACCGGCTGATGCCCGGTCTCGGCTGCAGAACGGACAATGTAACACACTGCAGATGGTGTCAAAGCCCATAATAGCACTGCTCGCAACCCTCCGGGAATTATTACAACAACAACCGGCTGCATCTACAATGATCAAATCCATTACCGACCGTCCGGAGAAATTCGACCATTATACTACGCGAGACGGATTGGTGTTCTTCAAGAACCGCATCCTTATTGCATCAGAAATAGTCCTACAGGAGTTAATCTTGCAAGAATATCACTGTTTGCCAGCAGGGAGCCATGCGGGCATGCAACGCACAATGGAAAGGATAGCAGCTTCTTTCTACTGGCCAGGAATGCCGAATGATGTCCACCGGTTTGTCGCTAACTGTGTAGTTTGTCAGCAAGTCAAGCCCCTCAACACAGTCCCGAGTGGACTGCTTCGGCCACTCCCGATCTCGGAACGCATATGGGAGTCAATCTCCATGGATTTTATCACTCATCTGCCATCATCTAAGGGACGTACGGTGATTTTAGTGGTAGTAGATCGCTTGTCCAAATATGCTCATTTTTCTCCCCTGAGCAGCCACTTTACAGCCGTTGATCTCGCTGCTGTTTTTGTTATGGATATTTGCCGTCTGCACGGGGTCCCGAGAGATATCGTCTCCGATCGCGACCCTATTTTTATGAGTACCTTTTGGCAAGAACTCTTCCGCCTACAAGGGACTTCATTATCGATCAGCAGTGCATACCATCCCCAAACGGACGGCCAAACGGAAGTGGTCAATCGATGCTTGGAAGATTATCTCCGCAGCTTTGCCGCTGACCACCCAGCCACCTGGGGACAATTTCTTCCATGGGCTGAATGACATTACAATACAGCTTGGCATTCCGTCATACAAATGACACCTTTCAAAGCAGTATATGGCCGGCCACCACCCACGCTACAAGATTATACACAGGGCGCCTCTCCAGTAGCCGCGGTTGATGAAATTATCACCGAAAGGTCCATTGTCCTTGCCATTCTCAAGACCAACTTGCAACGTGCGCAACTGCGAATGAAAAATCCGGCAGATGCACATCGCACCGATCGAGAGTTTCAACCGGACGAGTGGGTCTTCGTCAAACTGCAGCCATATCGCCAGACCACTGTAGCTCGTCGACAGTCTCACAAGTTTGCGAAACGCTACTATGGGCCATTCTGGATTTTGGAAAGCGTGGGCACGGTGGCTTATTGACTGCATCTACCCGTCTACGCCAGGATCCATAATGTATTTCACGTATCTCTTCTTAAGAAGTGCTAGGGTGATCCCAATGGTCAGCGTGTGGAATTGCCAGCTGAAGCAATCGACTCTCACCCCCTGGAGTGTCCCACGCAGTTGCTCGGGTTTCAACGGATTCTGCAAAAGGGAAGATCGGTGCCATAAGTGCTCGTTCAATGGCACTCTCACAGCCCCGATGAAGCAACGTGGGAACCAGTGGCAAAACTCCATCAGCAGTTTCCAGAATTCCACCTTGATGATAAGGTGATTTTCAATGAGGGTGGAAATGTTACAGGCCATATACGAAGGGAGTGACCCCAACAGGATCAGCATCGCCATCACATATCTATGAATCCTGATCAAACACAGTTGATTCCGGGAGAGAGAGGAGACATGGAAATTTGAAATTGGATTTCTACCACCTGGGTGACTTGCTTGTTGAGGCAGCCTTGTTCAGATGTGAGCTACTACATTTGGGTTTTAGGTGACAGTTGATGACCGCCTTTGCCGTGAGCCCTTCTGGAGATATGACCGCATTTGCCTCCACGGGAATTAGTTCCATCCCTTTGACAACAGTTGTTGATCATGTCCATTGTTATCACAGGCATCGGCAATTGCGTGCAAGGCTGTAAACAAATTGAAAATTGAGAGTATCAATTGGATCAAGTTCCGATTGTTAAGTTGGTGAGCTGAAAATTAGGTTCAAGCTCAACTCATAAACTTCAATAGTAAACTTTTCCATGATAATTTAACCACCTTTAAATTTTCCTAGATTCGGACAAATGGTAAACCAACATTTGAACTTCTGAAATTAAAAGTAAAAGTAAAGTCTCAGGGAAAATATTATACGAATATAACTTTGCTTGCTATGTTAGTATGAATACAATTTGATTATCGAAATTTACAGATGGAACAAATAACACTGATAACAGCAGCCTGGATATTCACAGCACATTGGGCAAAGGCTCTGCTGCACTGGTACGGATTGGCAACCGGGTTAGAGCCTTGGTTTCTCTCTCCTCAACAATTAAATAGCCCAAAAGGAGGACAAAACCAGCAATTGAAACAAGATTGATTGTTGCTTTGGTTGCTGTAGAGTTAACTAAATGTGTGATGGTCCTGTCTTCTTACTTCACAATCAATAGCTTGTGTTTTTGATTTTGCCTTCACATGGCCACCTACTTTGCATGGCCATTCAAGCATAGCTGTTTCAAGAAATTGCCGCAGACCTACATATTTGGTAAACACGGTTAGAAATTTCTCCCTCTACGAATTTGTTTGAACAAGCGATATTGTTTCTGTACATCATCTGACAAGCAACAGTATTAAGCTAAAATATTTGTGGTTCAAACCACAAAGACAACTCTCGCCGACATGATTAAAGTCATATTTTCCACGTTAATTCATCTAGCAATAGTTTTGCATGGTAGGGATCTAAAAGCCTGCAGCAATACTTTGCAGTGCCTTCACATGTTTTGCCATGACGACACTTTAAAACCAAATGTGTTTGTTTATATAAACTCATCTACGGTAGCAGCTATATCAACAAGAGAAGCGTTAAGAATAACAAAAGAAAAACAAATTACATACAGTGTTAAAATATGTTAATATTAGAATATTTGTTAGAATATAATTTTAAAATGTATTTTAAAATATGCCAATGAATATTCCTTTATAAAGGTAATTAAGTATTTTTAAAATATATAAATAACCATATATATTTGTGTAAATAAAATTAACCCATTTGTGAGATTTTTTCATCTCTCATTATTTCATAAGATTTTCATAGTATCAGAGCCTTAACCACCGTCATCACCAGCAACCCTTATCTCCGGCGATCAGTGCACCTCACAAAGCCGAGCCAAAGCCCCATATTGATTTTATTTGTTAAAGGCTATTTCAAATTCTTTTTCTCCATCTAGAATTTTTATTCAAAATCCTAGATTTGGTCTACTTTATTCAAATAGAAGAATCTAGGAGGATTCAAGCTCCTTTTGATGAAGATATCATAAAGATTTCAAATTAGAAGAGATTTACTTTTATTTCATTTTGATGGGTCCAATAACCATGGTTAATGGGCCAGGCTTGCAGCAGGCCCACAATCCAACATATTTCTATCAAATTAAAAGTCCCACATTGCTTTTTGAGAAGTAATACAACTGCAAGTTCCACTATAAAAGTAAGCATTCTCAAGTATTGAGGGACAAGCGGGAGAAGCTTGAAAAAGCTCCAAAAAGCTCTATACGGCTCGGAGAATGGCATAGCCGTTGCTAGCAGATCTCCATTGAGAGCAAGCTGGCGGCCAGGAGATCTTCGATTCTCCTCTCATCTGGGAGGCCCCTTGGCACTCCGCTCGTCCGAGGCTCTCAGCCCTCTGCTGCCAGGTGGTCCTGGGCCCTCCTACAGTCCAGAGGCCCTCAGCCTTCCGCCGCCACGAGGCCCTCGGCCCTCCAACTGTCCAGAGGCCCTTAGTCATCCATCCAGGAGACACAAAGCTTTCCTCCTTCCAGGAGGCACGGAGGCCCATGGCCCTCCTACAATCCGGAGGCCCTCAGCCCTCCGCCAACCAGGAGGCCTTCAACCCTCCGTCTTGGAGTCACGATCCCACTATCCCATAGCCAGGAGCTCGCAGTCCAAGAGTTGACCCTCCGCTCAGGTAACATGAATGTTTACTCACTAGTACCATTTAATCCTTATTCTTAAAGTGGCCCTCCGTGGGCGCAACTGTAAGCCGCCCCTCTGTGGGCGCACCTATAAGCCGCCCTCTGCGGGCGCACCTCTAAGCCGTCCCTCTGCGGGCACACCTATAAGCCGCTATTCACGGGCGCACCTCCAAGCCATCCCTTTGCGGGCGCACCTCCAAGCCATCCCTTTGCGGGCGCACCTATAAGCCGTCCCTCTGCGGGCGCACTTCTAAGCCGCCTCTCCGCGGGCGCACCTATAAGCCGCCCCTCCGCGGGCACACTTCTAAGCCGCCCTCCGCGGGCGCACCTATAAGCCGCCCTCCGCGGGCGCACCTCTAAGCCGCCCCTCTGCGGGCGCACCTCTAAGCCACTCCTCCCCGGGCGCACCTATAAGCCGCCCTCCGTGGGCGTACCTCCAAGCCGCCCCTCTGTGGGAGCACCTCCAAGCCGCCCTCTGCGGGCGCACCTATAAGCCGCCCCTCTGCCGAGCGCATTCATGGAGCTCAAGCCTTCAAATACATCCCTCTCACACTGCTCTCATCAATGCATCTTTGCATTCTCACCACGTTTACCTTTTAACGTACATTCCTCCGTTTATTGCGGAAGATTTCCGACTTGAGCGTCGGAGTGTCAACGGGGGATAACCCCCCGTTGGCCTCTGACCTCTTGTTTGTGGTTCGTGTTGTGCAGGTTCTTGGTCATCAGCGACGGAGACCGGACCTGATCCAGATCAACCCTCAACGGAAGATTGGAAGGTTCCCTAATCCGTACAACAACCGGGGACCCAGGATGCAACACATTTGATTTGAAAGATTTTAATTTTATTTGATTTGCATGATGTTATTATGGTTGAGATTTTATTATGTTGAGATTTTTTTTATTTTATAAACTTATATTATATTTATTTAAAAAGTTATATTATTTCTACATTATTTTAGGTTTAGGATTTCTATATATAAGGACTCTAAACTTTATTATTTGAAAAGTATTGAAGAATTGAATGCAATTTAATTAATTGTAATATTTCTCCTCTCTCTCGATCTCTACTTTCTCTTCTCTCCTGGTTTTTCTTTATGTTTCTCCCCCTCTCCTGATTTTTCTTTCCCTTCCCCTATTCTTCCCCTTTATCCTACATCAAATTTGGTATTAGAAACTAAATCCCTATCCTACTATCAGCAACGTCACTAAGTCCACTAGTACCACCGCCCACCTCCACGCTACAACAAGCAGCCGTCAACTCCATTAGTGACATCGCCAACTCCTCTGGTCCATGGCCTTCCACCCGGTCACCACCTCTGGCAACAGTCACGTCCCCGTGACTCCCACCACCACACTATCACAAAAAGTTTAGCACCTCTTTTGGCAAGCAAAGTCCCGGCAATTCTGCCTCCTCATATTGCAAACAAGAAAAAAAATTGAGCAAAAAAAAAAAAAAAGGAAAAAGCAAAGCAGTAGAAAAGCACGAAGCAGCCGTTGCAGTTGAACGAAGCAGCCACCGCTAGAGGTCGGAGAACCAAGCTCACCATGCCGCTGCTGACCACCACGACCGCCACCACTTTAATCGGCGCCAAGTCAAACACACCCAAACGACCATCCAAACCATCCGAAACCCAAATCGCTCACTCGCCCTAAACCTTAATCAACCACCACCTAGCGCCCTAAACCCTAATCGATCACCACCCAGCGACCGAACTCCACCGCCATCAACGAAAACAACCTTGCCCACACGCTCGAGCTGTGACGGATCATATTTTCTATCAAAAATCTGGCAAAGTTTTATTTGCAATACGGCCATCAAGTTGATACAAAAACCTGTACAATCTCCTATACAATACACAAAATGTATCTAAATAACTCAAACATCCGACAACATACAATAACCGTACACAAAATTACAGAGGATCCAATTCACCATATTTTATTCGTGGCTCCAATATTGTATATCTAAACAAAACATCGGCCAAGAGAGATGCCACTAGATACCTGTTGCAGATCACAATAACTTGCGGAAGCATATATGCATCCAAATATAGTAAAAATTAAACAATATGATTATTAGTCATATATACAATATACATTAAAAAGCCTAACTGAAAATATAAATACATACAATTTCCTATAATTTATATAAAACTACAAAATATAAATGCTCGTGTGATTTTTCGAGTCCCGTGCTTAGTCAACTTCTAGTCTCCACTCTGTCCTATCGAGTATAATAGGCCTGTGCTAATCTAGAGGTAAGGAAAGGTAGTAAGGGTGAGCCAAATGCTCAATTAGTATAATATAAATCAAGACGATGACAATATATGCAAAATAAAGTAAAAGAGAGATATATGAGCACAATAAGGATGCGTAATTATAAAATATGATCAAATGTACTTTCGAAATATAGATGACTTCTCATGTTTTATCCTTCTTATTTTTGAAATGTAAATTATGCATGATTACTTATTGTTGCGGACTAGGACCACTAGGCCTTAATAGCTAAAGGTGTGGGAGAACGAGGAAATGATCATAATATCTCACATGATTTAAGGTTGTGAGCTCTTATTTTAGACGCAGAGGGGCCCATCCACATATTATACCTGTAGACAGGCCAATAACAATATACCCCATTTCTCTTGTGACCCAGAGGCAGTTCCTTGTCCTTTTACAGTATTATCCTAAGACTTGCCAAGAGTATTACCCGCTACAATACGCGACTAAGATAATTCCTAAGTCTACACTATAATACTAATGACAGGAAAAGGGATATTACCCTTCATAATATAAATCCATGGTCTTAATTTCATGATTTCTTATTCTTTGGGGGAAGGTCTACCAAATTTCTTTTACAAATTTCTCCATCCGGGAGAACAAATTAATTATATAACAAATTGTGAAATTTTCTCTGAATACTTGTATAATTTTTATCTTCCTTTTGAATTTAAATCTTCTTATGATTTAATTTATATATACGAATATCGTAAAGTATGGAAATAATAGAAATTCTTACCATCGTGAGCTAAACATGACTTTAAAGCTTCCGAACGATTAATCCTTCACAATTGGTTAACAAACATAATTTTTAGAACGTGCAATTAAATACATGCAAATATGTACAACTTAATTAACAATTAAACAAGCAAAAATTATGTAAAATTACTCATATGCCTCATATGAACAGTGTTTTCGCGGGTTTAGGGGTTTGAATATGCAAAACGGAGCAAAACATGGTAAATCGGATATCCAATCGGTAATTACTCATATTCAAGACATGTGTAAATATTATTTAAAGCCAATTTATGCAAAAGTCCCAAAATAATCGGGCTAAATGGGTTTGGGCGCATGTTAGGGTTCCAGCGTATATAATTTTACATAAAACTACTAAATCAGGTATCCAATCGATAAATTAACATATACATAGCATGTGCAATAATATTCTAAAGCAAATTTATACAGAAAGCCCAAAAATTGGCGGGCAAAATTATCCGAGCATAGGGTTAGGGTTTCAGTGTGAAAATCGGTCAAAATCTACAAAATTGAGCATAAAATCTATATATATGCATGCTCAAGTCATGGGTATCACAAATACATACATGGGTTGGATATCAGGACATTAATACCCGAAGGAGATCAAACAAAATTTAAAAAGAGTGGAAGAAAAGGGTATGGGTGTATTTGCCTTGACCCGATCTACAACTTTTCAAACTAGCTCGAAATCGAAATTGGACCCGAAAGCCTCCATTTCCTTTTCTTCTCCTTGGCATGGTTCCTCTTCTACGTGGCTCTCCGTGTGTGTAGGTACCGTTGCTTAGGCTGCTCCCGCTGCGTATAGCCTTCGTCGACCACCGCCGACTACCCTGCACGCCGCCTTCTTCCTAGGCAAACCCTCCACCGCCGCGCCGCTGAAAACCCTGACCCTCCCTTTCACTCCCTCTCAACCTCGACTTCTTCCCTGCTTTTTATTATTGTTATTATTATTATTATATTAATTCCTATTTTTTCAAATCTCAAAACTCAATTCAGTACTTGGGTGACCGAATGGGTGCATCTCGAGCGTAGACCCAATAATGTCTAAATATCTTCTAAAATTTTATAATATTTAATTAATTTTTATCATACCTAAATTACCTACCTAAAATAATACTGAATAATCTCAATTAAATTGGTTAAAAATTCGGGATATTATATTTTTTCCCATCTATAAAAATTTTGCCTTCAAAATTTAACAAATCTCAAAACTTAACAATAGGGAATAGTCCTTCCAGATTTCACCTCCGTACTCTCAAATCACTTTCTTGGAGAGACAATTATTTCCAACAAACCTTAATCATTCGAATCATCCTGATCCTCAACGTCTAATGCCTTTTATCTAAAATCGTGATTGAAACCTTATTATAAGACAATCCCTAATCTCCCACAATAATTAAACCCGATCAAAAACCTACTTCCTCAATTATCGGTACATGGGAGACATTATGATAATCTACCCAAATTTAAAGGTAAGCCTAATTATTGACTATTTTTCCGACTTAATACAAAATCTGAAACAAACCAATAGGTTCTCACCTCAATACCTCCTACGTCTTGAGAATGATCTTCTATTTGGAACCTTAATTCCATTCCGAAATTTCAATCCAAGGGCTCATATGCTTCTATTGTGCTACTCTAATTAACCGTTTATTAGGATATTAAGAATCTTCTTACAACTCATGTCTATTAATTCATATCAGACACCTAGGTTACCTTGTAGTTACAAACCTAAGAAAAGTCCTAAGGATATCATACGATTAAGGTAAGCCCAAAATCCTTACATTATAATTAACCTAGGTAACGCAATTGAACAATCACCCAAAAACGTTGAACTCGAATACTTACTAAACTTATCGTTTTGTTAGTATACTAACGAGTCAACTTATATATTTTGGTTGTATCATCCAAATTCATGACAAGTGGGTTGTCCTTGCTAGCCAAATCCACAATTACTCAAATAGTATCATAATTCTTGCTGCCCTAATATCCTCAAAACCGAGACAATGAGGGTTTCTCATCTCATAATTTTATAACTTCACTACTTAGGAGGTCACTCCCCCTCCTAAAACCAACGGCAGAGCACCCCCTTTTGCTTAGATATTGGGAGCTACTCGAGATTCACCCTACAACATCTCCTATGATGCATTGAGACAATTCCCAATCCGAAGATTCCCAGTATCATTTATCATCAATGATATTCACCTTTCTTGAAGGACACCAAAATACCCATTCTAATCCTTAAGCAGATTAACCTGTTAGCACATCGAACGATCCTTTCTTCTTTATGACACTACTCCTCAAACTTTAAAAATCATTGGACATAACTATCTCTATAAGTAACACCTATAAATTCTCAAAACAATGACCTTAATGGCTAACTCCAAACTATGGGTGAGGTAATTCTGATCATATGCTTTATACTCTCTTAGCCAAGGACAACCACTCCTACAAGTCACGAGAAACACAATCCTAGAGCTCTCTCAAAAGGATCACATCCTACTATAACTTACTAGACCCATTAGGGGCCAACCCAAATAATAAGGTTGACAACTAATTCTTAATCCCTCGAAAACTACCATCACATGACCCATTCCGACGAATACTGATTGTCTCCAAGCCAAACGCCTCACGACCTTGTAATTCTCGAGAAATACTTATTGGATTACCCTTTCGGGTTCAGTTAGACCCAAGAAAGCCACACACCTTCGAATCATCAATCAAATTTTCCCAAATTATCCATTGTTCTAAACTCTAAGGAATCGCATTAATGCTATCGGAGAAACCACATGCCAAATATAATACTTTTCCTTAATCAAACTTACATTCCTTTCATAATTAAGCATATGGCTAACCGTCTTTCGCAAACCATAATACGATCCTCAAATAGAGTTCATACATCCTATTGATTTTAAGAATTTATCAATAAATCCATCGCCAAAATTGACCTAATCATGACCGGAAGGTCCAATTCATAAAGCCCATAAGGATGCCAACAAACTTACAAAAGCCAAATAGCATTGTTGGAACTCGCAATGGCTATATCTTAATTCTAAAAGTTACCATAAGCATAATTCTCGATTATTTGCAATTAACATCATTATGGATATAGATCACCCTTAGGAAATATCAAGCCATTGTAATAGATCAAATGAGCCACCTATTTATTTTCCCAATGCCGGCTTATCAAACCATCTGTCTCCTGAGTGACCAAGCCTTCAGTTACCCCCAAATAACCTTGTCAGTTCATCTTACTCATCCCAAAAGTACTAAAACACCTCACAATAAGACACTCAGCCAATATCTCATCAGTTCTATACAGGGTCTCTAAAATTGGTGCCAATCCTAGCACAACCTCTATAATAGCCTCCGTTTAACGATCAGAAGATAATTTGGGCTAATAATTTCTTCTAAGAAAAATCATCAATATCATATCAAGCCTTAATTCTATAAGGCAATCAGTTCATCCCAACCAACCATATCTATAGTCTTAAGAAAATGTTACAGATCTCGATGCAACTAGTACAAATTTATGATTCTCAAATAAACGAAGAAGCTTATGAAGTACAAATAGAAATATAGGTTTAAAATCCTAAATAACACTTATACTTAAAATGTAAAGATTCGGGAATCTTGTCTTTTACCACGGTAGTGACACTCCTGCACTTGTGCCATTACCGAGAAACCTCGATCCAAGGCATTGGGATTCGTCACTGTCCGACCCGTGGAGTAAGGACAATCCCTAACCATGCGGTCGAATTATCTACAATTAAAATATACTCCCAAAAATACCATCAAAGCAAAATACTCATCAATAGAGCATCCATAAACATATCCTATAATATCTTTTTATCCTCGAGACCCAAGATTCTTTTCATGTCAACCACCCAAAGTCAACTTCACATTCTATCTTACATAGGGTAACATTACCTTATCATTTTTCAAACATTAGATGACCACAATATTATTTTAATTCTCAGGATCTATATCTTATCCTCTATAACCTCCGAGCTACCTAAAAGTCCAGACATTTAATCATTACAAAATCGATTATGAATCGACATCCTTGGATTAACTTTACTAGAGTTGACTCCAAATTACACTAACCTCAAGCCATTGATTCCACCCTATCCATCATGCTTGACCATCTTATTCAAACATCCCTTTTTGGCATATTATTAGCCCGAGGACCTTAACCCAGAACCGTTCAAAGCTAAACTTTGAACCAAAATCGATTAACCTAGGCCTCGAATCAATATCGACCAACACAAGCACTAAATTGACGTCAATCAAATTCCAACCTTAAGGTGCCTCCATACAACATCTTCATCTCGACCCTACGGTCGACCACCACCATGAGTAGACCCTCGTCTAGGAGCTATTCCAATACCCTTTTTGAAATAGAAACAACACTGGTTAGGTCTCTCTTAGGACACTAATTGGGATGCATACGCTGGACAACCAAACTCATTACCTAACTCTAACATGATTCAAGTCTAAGCTAGCCAATCAGGATAACTAGAACTATCCAATCTAATTTAGTTACCCTACGCCTATATTTACTTATTTGATCAATCTTAATCTATTCTAAACTTTTACATATGATTTAAATCAAACCTAATGTATCTCTTTTTATCTGATACCAATTGTGACGGATTATATTTTCTGTTGAAAATTAGGTAGAATTTTATTTGTAATACGGCCATCAAGTTGATACAAAAATTTATACAATCTCTTATATATTACACAAAATACATTAAAATAACTCCAACATCCGACAACATACAATAACCATACACAAAATCACACAGGATCCAATTCACCACATTTTATTCGTGACTCAAATGCTGTGTATCTAAACACAATATTAGCCAAAAGAGATGCCACTAGGTACCTGTTACATATCACAATAACTTGTGAAACACGCACATATATATATATATCCAAAGACAATAAAAATTAAAATATCTGATCATTAACCATATATACAATATATATTAATAAGCATAACTGAAAATATTAATACATACAATTTTTCATAACTTATACAAAACTATAAAATATAAATTCTTGTGTGATCCTCCGAATCCTGTGCCTAATCAACTTCTAGTCTTCACTATATCCCATTGGTATAATAGGCCTGTGCTAAGTTGGAGGCAAGGAAAGACAATAAGGGTGAGCTTAATACTTAGGAAGTGTAATATAAATCAAGACGATGGCAATATATGCAAAATAAAGTAAAAGAAATATATATGAGCATAATGAAAATGTATAAATATTAAATATGATCGAATATGCTTTTGGAATACATATGACTTCTCAAGTTTTATCCTTTTTTCTCTTTGAAATGTAAATTATATATAATTACTTATCTTTGCTAACCAGGGTCAGTAGGCCTTACTAGCTAAATGTGCGGGAGAACGATGAAAGGATTATGATACCCTACATGATTTAAAATCGTGAGCTCTTATTTTAGACTCAGAGGGGGGCCATCTACATATCATATCTATAGACGGGCCAATAATAATATGCCCTCATGTCTCCTGGGGCCCAGAAGCAGTTCCTCGTCCTTCCACAGTATTATCTTAAGGTTTGTCAAAAGTATCACTTGCTACAATACGCGGCCAAGATAATCATTAAGTTTTCACTACAATACTAATGGTGGCCAAGGGATATTACCATCCATAACATAAATCCATGGTCTTAATTTTATGATTTCTTATTCTTTGAGAGAAGGTCTATCAAACGTTTTTCGCAAATTTCTCCATCCAGCAAAACAAATCAATCATATAACAAATTGTAAAATTTTCTCCGAATACTTGCATAATTTTTATCTTTCTTTTATATTTAAGTCGTCTCATGACTTAATATATATACACGAATATTGTAAAGCATAGAAACAGTAGGAACTCTTACCACCGTGAGCCAAACCTTATTTTAAGGCTTCCGAATGATTAGTCCTTCACAATTGGTTAACAAACATACTTTTTGGAACCTACAATTAAACACATGTAAATATATGCCACTTAATTAACAATTAAACAAGTAAAAATTATGTAAAATTACTCATATGCCTCTGATGAATAATGTTCTCGCAGGTTTGGGGGTTTGACCATGCAAAATGGAGTAAAACATGGTAAATCGGACATCCAATTAGTAATTACTCATCTTCAAGATATGGGTAAATATTATTTAAAGCCAATTTATGCAGAAATTCCAAAATAATTGGGCTAAATTGGTTTGGGCATGGGTTAGGATTCCGGTGAATATAATTTCATATAAAACTGTCAAATTGGGTATCCAATCGATAAATTAACATATATATGGCATAGGTAATGATATTCTAGAGCAAATTTATGTAAAAGCTCCAAAAATCAGAAGGCAAAATCATCCGGGTCTGGGGTTAGGGCTTTGGTGCGAAAACCGGTCAAAATCTATGAAATTGAACATAAAATTTATGTATATGTATGTTCAAGTCATGGGTATCATAAAAACATGTATAGGTCAGGTATCGGGATAATAATACCTGAAAGGGATCGACGAAAAATAAAAAGAATGGAAGAAAAGGGTATGGGTGCACATGTCTCGACTAGATCTATAACTTTTCCAACTAGCTCGAAGTTAAAATAGGTCCCGAAAGCCTCAATTTCCTCCTCTTCTCCTTTGCGCGGTTCCTCTCCTGCGTAGCTCTCCGCGCGCGCAGCCGCCGTCATCCGAGGAGTGCCCGAGGCGTGCACAGGCACATTTAACCAGAATTGCTTGCCTGATGGGTGCTCGAGTGCATCCCTTTGGGTGTCCTGGCGCCCGATGAGCGCTCGAGCGCCAATACGCGTATAAATACGCGTTAGGCTTTATTTTCGTGGGGTTTTCAGGAGAAAGAGAGAGAGAGAGAGAGAGAAAGAGAGAAAGAGAATGAGAACGCGAAGGAAGAGAGAGAAGGAAGAAAATCAATGCTCTTGGGTTCGATTCTAGTTTCGAGCTAGTTGGAGAAATTATAAATCGGGTCGAGGCAAGTGCACCCATATCCTTTTCTTCCAATCTTTTTGATTTTTGTTCGATTCCCTTTGGATATTATCATCCCGATACCCGACCCGTACATGTATTTATGATTCATATGCCTTGATTATGCATATATATGAATTTTATGTTCTAATTTGTGGATTGAGACCAATTTTTGCATTGAAGTTCTAACCCTGTGGCCGGATGAATTCAGCCTCTGATTTGGGGCTTTTGTAATAATTTGCTCTAGAATATTACTACGCACGTCCTATATATGTTAATCTACCGATTGGATATCCAATTTGATGGATTTAAGTGAAAATCTGTTTGTTGGAACCCTAACCCATGCCCGGCTTGTAATTGCCCGTTTATTTTGAGTTCCACGCATGAATTGGCTTTAATTATGATTAGCCCATTTCTTGAATGTAAGCAATTATCAGTTCAGTGTCCAATTTCCAAGTTTTGACCTGTTTGGAGTTTCTAGGAACCTTAACACACACGCGGAAACTGTTCACCCAAGGCTAATGAGTATTTTTACATGTCTTCGCTTTGTTTAATTGTGATTTAAGTTGTGTACATTTACATATGTTTAATTGTGTAACCCAAAAAATAATTTTGTTAAGCAATCATGAAGATAATCATTATCTGAATGCCCTAAAGTTAAATTGGGCTCATGGTGGTAAGAGTTTCCACATTTCCTATGTTAAATGATGCTTATGCACAAAGGTTAAATCGTGAGAAGACTTCAATTCGAAAGAATGATAAAAATCATATAAGTAATCGGAGAAAAATCCATAAATTGTTATATGATTGAATTGTTCTTTCGGATGGAGAAATTATGATGAAAGAAGTACGGTAGACATTCCCTCAAAAGAATAAGAAATCGTAAAATTAGAACCACGGATTATGTTACAGAGGATAATATCTCTTAGCATGGCATTGGTATCACAGTAGAAACTCAAGGATTACACTGACCATGTATTCTGGCAACGTATTGGAGCGAGTGATACTCTTGGAAAGCCTTAGGATAGTATTGTGAAAAGACGAGGATTGCCCTTTGGTCCCAGGGGTACATGTGGGGACATAGATGATCACCGAACAGTTGCAAGCCTAAAATGTAGTTGATATGATAAATGATGGTCGAGTAGTTGTAGACCTAAAATATAACTGATACTTTAAAATGTGTAATGTAACACATTCATTTTCTCGTTCTCCCGCATCTTTAGTTAGTAAGGTTTACTGGTCCTGATCTATAAAGATGAATAATTATGCATGAATAAATTTACATCCCCAAAAAGAAGGAAAGATAAAACATGAGGAGCCAACTGTATTGTCAAAATACATTCGATCATGTTTATATTTGTACATCCTCATTATGATCTTATATCTCTCTTTTGCTTTATTTTGCATGTATTATTATCGTCCTCATTTATATTACACTTGCTAAACATTTGTCTTACCCTTGCTGCCTCTTCTTGCCTCAAGATTAGCATAGATTTGTTATACCCGATGGGACTGTGTGGAGATCTAGGCTTAAAAGATTATATTAAAGACTTATATTTTGTAATTTTGCTTATGTTTTGGGTAATTGTATATGTTTATATTTCAATTGGGCTTATTAATGTATATTGTACATAAGGCAAACGATTAGATAGTTTACATTTTTGCTGTGTTTGGATTTATTTATACTTTTGTATATTATTGTGATTTGTAATAGGTACCTAGTGGCATCTCTTTTTAGCCAATATTATATTTAGATACACAATGTTGGAGCCACGAATAATTGTGACAATTGGATCCTGTGTGATGTTGATGTATGTTGTCAGATTTTGAAATTATTTGGATGTATTTTGTTTTGGTACCAGAGATTGTACAGGTTTTTATATTGACTGATACCCATATTACAAATAAAGTTCTACCGAATTTTTAGCAAAAAAATACGGTCCGTCACATATACGATGCACATTGACAAAATCCAAAGAAGCTGATAATTGATGTCGTCATGCTATCTTTCACATTTACATCAAAGTAAATGAGAAGATTTGCAAGATTATCGTGGATAGTAATAATTGCATTAATACAGTCTCTACCAACACTATCTCTCGTTTTGGGTTAAAAGCTACCCCACATTCTCATTCATACAGTATCTTGTGGATTGACATATCTTCTATACCCATTAAAGAACGTTGTCTTATACTTATTTAATTTTTAGAATACAAATATTACATTTGGTGTGACGTTATACGAATGGACTTGGATCATATCATTCTTGGATATCCTTGACTATACGACTTGAATGTTACAATCAAATGTCATTTTAATTCCTATTCTTTTGTTCACAAAGGCAAGAAAATTCACATCCATCTTTTACCATTAAAATTGATGACTCTCAATGAAAAAAAGACTGTGGTAGAGACAAAAGGATTACATGTCATTAGTTTCACAACATTTGAACGTACAACTATCATCGAGCCTATTATGTTTGTTGATATTATTCTCAAAACCTTTCCAAAACCATTAGGTCTTATCCCGATGTCCCCATATGTTCGTGTGTCCATGACGGCCAAAACTTTTACACCATATCCTCATGACTTATATATTGAGATCAATCAATATTTGGAAACCCTTCAAACCTTAAATCAATTTCAAACTAATGTACATAAAGGACATGTTGTATTTCATGTTGGCGGTTCTGTTATGATTTAGATCAGATCAAAGTGGCGTCTATATGGGCCCATTTTTATATTACATACTTGTAGTGCTAGTCCATTTAAGATTTTACAACGGATTTGATCAAATACATATGTTATTGATATTTTCTTCTTTTGGTTTTTATACTACTTTCTTTGTTGACCATTTTCTCGGTTTTAATCCACCAGTTGATCCCTTTGACATGCCACCTGATGCACCGCATGTTGCATATCCACCTATTTTTACTCACCTCTCCACCCTCCAAGCACACAATGATAAACTTGATGCTATTCTAGATGAGAAGTTTATGTTTCCCAGTGATGGAATGGTTCAACACTTCCTTATCCATTGAATTGGTCAGCCCGAATCCGTGATTGTTTGGCTTTCTTGAGAGACACACCAATAGTTTGACCCTGGTATTTTAGCATTCTATTCGAGTTAGCAGGCTTTCCCATCACCCAGCCCAAGACATTTTGCTTCTAAAGACATTGGTGGCTCAATCGATTTTAGCCCCATTCTCCCTTGTCTACCACCAGCGGCGGAAGATCGCACAGCTGTTCAGCTTGTGGTTGGCAATGGACTACCGAAGTTTCACTCGACGGGGTCAAGTTTTAGCTACCCAGGGAGAATTGATACAGACATCACAAAGATTTTAAATTAGAAGAGATTTACTTTTATTTCATTTGATTTGCAAGATTTTAATTTTATTTGATTTGCATAATTTTATTATGATTGAGAATTTATTCTGCTGAAATTTTCTTTTTATTTTAGAAACTTATATTATATTTATTTAAAAAATTATATTTATTTCTACGTCATTTTAGATATAAGGTTTCTCTATATAATGACTCTAAACTCTATTATTTGAAAAGCATTGATGAATTGAATACAATTTAATTAATTGTGATATTTCTCCTCTCTCTCGGTCTCTACTTTCTCTTCTCTTCCTTGGTTTCTCTTTCTCCTTCCCTTGATTTTCTTTCTGTTTCTCCCCCTCCCTTGATTTCTCTTTCCCTTCCCCTACTCTTGCCCTTCTTTCCCCTTTATCCTACATCACCTTTCATGTGTGATTGGAGGCCATATTTGCATGGTAGGGCTTCACCGACAAAAAAATCAAAGCAAATTTGTTATATTTGTTATGAGCTCCTCTTGGTCTCGATGAAATTGAAGTGTTCATACATGATGGTGTTCTCTCACTGGTGGTGTTACTCGCAAATCAAATGCACCATGCCTCTGGAGACTATTGGGATTTCGTAACTTTGACGTAAACATCCGTTGCTTGTGCAAAAGGTCTATGCCTCTCCTCCTTGGGTCACACCCACAATCGGCTTAGAGTACGGCTTCTTTGTGGTGCAGCACCTTTTCTTGGTAGCCTTTTAGCTGCGTCCTTCTTATGTTGCTTCCAGCACACAACAATATATGAGGTTTACAGTTGGTATGATTTCTGCTGGTTTTTTGTTTGAGCTTTTCTACCCTTGTTCTGGTTTGAGCTTTTGCTAAGATGGTATTCTTCTTTTCATATTTTGTTATTGGTACATCGTTATTATCCCTCTTGAATTTCTTAGCGTTTTTCAAATGGAAATTGATGGCATCTCTTGAAGAAGAGGTAGTAATAGATGATTAATATGTTTTCATTGTGGTAGGATTAGTCATGCCCAAAACTAGTGTTGGCTATTACATGGGAGGCTTACTACAACTCCTAATTATATTGTTACTACTTTTGTTTAATCCAATTACCAAACTGCCTGTCTCTTAGCTCCCTTTCAAGATTGGGTCATTTTCTCCGATGCCTCTTATCACATAACTAAATCTATAGGTATCTTGTATGATTATTGATTATGTTCTAATATTCCACACATTATTTTTGCTAATGGCTCATCAGTAACTGTTAAGGGTACTAGTTCTACTTTTCTAATATAGACTTTACATCTCTCATTGGTTCTCTACTTGTTGAATTTTTCATTCAATCTACTATTAGTTTGTAATTTTACTTAGTAATATAATTATTGTACAGTATTCTTCACTACTTATTATAAGTTTTAGAATCTTGCTACGATGAGGGTTATTTGTAGAGATCGTTGTAAATCAGGAGGCATCTATGTGTTCGATACAGATTCCAATCGTATAATCTGTTATAGAGTCACTTTTACACCCATTGACTTTAATTGAAGACTGAGTTGTTCACCGTTTCTAGTGAAAAAAAGTTATGTTTTACTTTGATGTTTGTTATTAACTATAGTCATCTTCCCCTCAAATGAATCCATGCACCTCTATCACTTTTCAGTTAGTTCACTCAAATGTTTAGGGAGTCCAACATGGGACTCCGTTATTTTATTACCTTTATTGATAACTATTTACAAATATTCTAGTTATAGTTGATGAAAAATTATTTTGAGTTATATTATATTTTTCACGCATTCTATACTAAAATTCAGATCTAATTTTTCACTTCTATGCATAATTTACAGAGTAATAATGGCTAGGAATAATTTTCTTGCCTCTTTTTTGTCATTCCTATCACAACATGGGATTATTTATAAAACATCTTGTTCTAATATATTCTAACAAAACGGAGTGATAGAGAGGAAGAATAGGCACTTGATAGACGTTGTTAGAGTTCTCTTAATCCAAATGAGAGTTCTAAAAGTTTTTTTAGAGTAATACAAGTGTTGATAACTTATTATTTTATTAATCAGATGCCATTAGCTATTATTCAGGGGATATTCTCTATCATGTGTCATTTCCTAACAAGCCATTACCTTTTCTTCCAACGATGATTTTTTGATTGTGTATACTGTATCTGATATTTGGCCTCGGATAACCAAACTTGATCCCAAATCTTTGTGGAATATTTTTTTTAGATATTCTCATACTCAGTAAGGATATCGGTGTTTCTTTCCAGAGTTTGGACATTTTTTGATATTATCTAATGTAACATTTCATGAGTCCAAATGTTTTTATCCAAATGTGCCTTTCGTGAGTCCATCGTCAATATTACTCCTGAGGAAGATATTTTAGTATATGAGATTGTTTATCAGGTTATACCTCCAGCACCTCCATCACATATCAACATATGCTCGTGGTCCTTATTAGATATTTGGTTCCCCTTCAAGAGTGGACCTTGAGCCGCCCACTATTAAGTCTAAACTTGAGCCAGTTATTCTGACAATATATGCTATTATTTCATATTAGAAAACCAATTCAAACCTTTCGATTATAATATGGAAGGATCATCGCATTATACTCAATATCATTTGTCTACTACATTATATTAGGATGGTGTTTCATCTTCACAGTGGGCTTTTACACCCATCTTGAATTCTATTAGTGTATCTTGATCTGTACGAGATCATTTTTCATCCTAATTAGCGTACAGGTATAAAAGAAGAGATGGATACATTTGAGCATAATCATACATGGGAGCTTGTATCTTTACGTTCAAGGAAGAAACCCATCAGGTTTTTTAGCTTGGTTGAAAGTTCATCTAGTGGCTAAAGGTATACTCAAACATATGGTACGGATTACATTGACACTTTTTTTTGATCATCAAGCTAACTTCTGTTAAACTTCTCATTTCTTTGGCTTCTTCTCATCACTAATCTTTACTTCAATTAAATGTCAAAAATACCATATTACACAGTGATTCTAAGAGGAAGTTTATTTGGAGCAACCTCCAGCGTTTATTACTCAAGCAGAATCTGGATATGTTTGTCTATAGAAAAAATATCATCATATGGCTTGAAATAATTTCCGAGAGCGTGGCTAGGCAAATTTAGTAAAATTGTATTTGAATTAGGGCTCTCTTATTGTAACAACGATTATCCTATGTTTTATCGCCATTCTAGTGCTTGGCGTATTCTTCTCATTATATATGAGATGATAATATGATTACTAGTAGCGGTAATACTGGTATCAAAGATCTGAAATTATTCATTCCAAATTAATTTCAGACCAAAAATCTTAAAAGTTTGTATAATCTCCTTAATATTAAGGTAACTTGACGCCACTGTGGCATCTTTCTTTTGAAAAGAAAGTACATAGTGAATTTACTTCAAGAGACTGAAATATTGCATTCACAACCTTATGATACTCCTATTAGGTATTAAACTATTACTACATGATGGGGACATTTTTATTGAACCGAAAATGTTCTAATAACTAGTTGGTGAATTTAATTATCTTATTGTAACTAATCATAATTTTGCCTTCTCCACTAGTGTTATGAGCCAATTTTTATCTTCTCCTCATGTTCCTCATTGGGATGTTACAATACATATTATAAGATATTTAAATGATACATGAGACGAAGATTGCTATTTTGTGATCATAGTTATATTCAGACCAAGGATTTCTTTGATACTGATTAGACTAGGTTGCTAAATGAACAAAAATTTACCACCAGCTATTGTGTGTTTATTGGAGGTAACATTGTTTTATTGAAAAGTAAGAAACAAAATTTGGTAACTAGGTTAAGTGTAAAATCAAAATGTAGTGTATTGAGGTATGTTACCTGGAAAGTGATATGGCTCTAACAATTACTTGATTCTGTTAAGCATAAGGATTTTGGGTGTTCACACCTATGGTGTGATAATCAAACAACCATCCATGTAGCATCAAGTACAAAAAATATATTATAGTAGATTATCATTTTATTCAAAAGAAGACCCAAGAGGGCTTAATTCATACCCATCATGAGAGAATTAGAGATCAACTTGCCAATATTTCACCAAGTCTTCAACTAAAATTCAAGTTATTTAAATTTATAAAAAGTCAAGCATGATTAACTTCTATACTCTAATTTAAGGAGCGTTAAAATGTGTCAATGTTGAAATATTAGTTAGAATATATTCTTAAAATATGCTTTACAATATACTAATGAATATTCCTTGGTAAGTATAATTTAATATTTTTGATATATGTAAATAACTCTATATATACACGTGAATAAGCCTAATTTATATGTAGGGTTTTTCTCATCTCTCCTTATTTCTTAAAACTTTCATACCGGCACATTTCATATTACATGTGTATGTTTATGGCGACACACATGCTGTAACAGCTATAGCAACAGCATCAGCACGAGGAGTGTTAAAAACAACAAAAGGAAAAAAATTTAAATACGCAGAAATTTCTCCACAAATATGTTCTTAGGATCAAATACATATGCACAAGAAGATTACAAAGACAAGGTGGTAAAAGAGCAACTGTTTGAGGTATAAGAACAGAACCTCAGAGCTTTTCTTTGTATCAAACAACATTTTCATGAATCAGCTACGATGACTAAGTACAGGTTAAGAAGCAATAACTTGATATAAACCATTGTGCATAACAAATAAGGATTGAAGAGCACAAAATGATCAGCATGTGAAACAGCTAACTCAATCACTGGCTAGGGCTAGATGATTTCATACCAAACTCCTGCACGTGCAAGTTAAGAATCCCTCAACTCATGCATTATGAGAAAACTAATTGCCTGTCCTGGCAGTGCAGCCTGTGGAGAAAAATGTTGTAGCATTGAAAAGAAAATTAGAAGAGACCCCAGAAAATGCAAGAATCCAGCTTTAATGGACCTGTGGTATAAGAAAATGGTACTTCCGTAGCAAAAGAAGGAAATATGGTCTCACAAAACAGTAAGTAGATGTTCTTCTTTAGAAGAATAATTAGAGCTGCAACCATTGATACAGCACACAAAATATTTCCTAAGTGATTCTAAGACTAAATACACCATCCATATTACAGGTGTATAAATATATACATACGACAGACAAAAGAGAATGAGCCTCAGAGTAATGTAAGATTACTGCACTATAACCTGAAAGATGGGTTCAAACTACGGAAATAATTTTCTGCAAATTCATGATAACTGGAGCCTGCAATGGGACGAAGCCTCTACACTGGGCCACCCTTTCATATATAACAAACAAAAATAACTGAAACTACATTTAGCTAAGAAGCATGCTAATCCTGATTAGTTACGTAACACGGGATACAGGTCAAACCTTCAGAATCTGCACAATTTCACAGGTAACCCCATTGTCTCAGGGTTTTTCAGCAACTCATGTTGGATCAAATCACTGCATTACCAACATTGAAACTGACATCTTCACCAAATTATGCAATTGAATAAGTACCTTAAAGGAAAAAACTAATACTGACCTGGTTTTCACTATGAATGGGGACTATTTTGATCTTCCATACCTAATTAATAATTTTTTTTCCAACATGTGCTCTCTTAGTAAGACACTTCCCCAAAGACGTAGATACCAATTTGATTCTCCTATACATTCTGGATTTCTTCATCGGCATCATCCATAATCGACCAGGATTCTTAACGACTATGGTTAACAAAATGCAGGTCTTCAATAATCGTGTCTCTATATTATCACTCAATGCCTGGGCTTATTTTAGACAATATTTACCAAAATGATTACCTTTTAATGTTCTGCTCATCAATGTATATACTCCATGGCCAGGCTTCTTTGAAGATGCACTTGCCCATATGACTCTTCTGGAATTTCATGCTTTTTTAAAACCATCTTGTCAATGTCTGTGCTTCTTCATAAATGTAGTTAACAATATGACTGTCTTCCCCAGTATAGCCTACCTCAACATCATCACTCAATGCCTGAGCTTATTCAAAATTCCCTTAGCATTCTCCAATCAACCTCAGAAGCCAATGGCCAGCCTTCTTCGTAGCTGCAGTTACCACTATGATTCTGCTTAAGATAATCACTTTGTTCCTCACTATCTTTTGTAAACGCTTGGGCTTCTTCTTTAGTGTAGCTAGCAATGTGTTGTCTTTCACAATTTGGCCATTCTCAACCTCAATCCTCGATGTTGGGCTGCTGTAGAACCACAGTAACCACTGTATGATTCCTTCTAGCACTTTTCTTTTCAAACTCATCTACAGAATACCCAACTTCTTATGGAATAAAATATCATCCAATATATATCTAAGTCGGAGTCCCCCATACAAATATTTCTTAATACTATGATAAATCACGATATATAGATGTATTGACGATATATTATGATGTATCGAATAATATTCCTCTATCAAGTTGCAATTTATAAAAAAATTTGCATCTGATATGCCCAATCTGGATATGTAGGATTCGATACAGCCAATACCAATATTGTCAAGACTGAAAATGATAAAGGCATGATCAGCCATATATCACAAATAAAATTATCTTGACATTGTATTCCTTCCCTGAACACATTAGTAGGCAATGAAGAGGCTACCCAGTTAAGAATCCCCACTAACAAGTAGACAATCTGACCAATATTATTAGACGATGCTTGCAGTTCTTCACAACCATATATATCAATCTGATTCTCTCTAACAAACTGATGCTTTTCCTCGACATCATTGGCCAACACCCAGGCAACTTCATATCAACAGCATCCAGTTTGATTCTCTTCAACATATTGCTGTATTCCTCAACCTCATAAGATTATACGCAAGGTTCCTCATAATCATGATTGCCGATCCAGATGATTTGATCTTCAAGAAAAATTCATTCACTAGGACAATGTCAACATTCCTATCCTCATTAGTTCTTATGACCACAACAGCCATTTAAATACTGTTAGAACCTGCACTTGCCAATTCACCATTCAGTTCACTAGCATTTCCGTGTTTGCAGCATGGATGATTGAAGTACATTGCGATAAGAAAACTTGGTTGGGAAGTGAAGAGTTTTCCAGTTATCTGATCCCTCCAGAGCATTAACCCAGAACAAATAAGTAGCAGCCACTGGGATGGCCTCCTTAATCACATCAAAATTTTGAATATGAACTCCGGAAGTAGTTTGTACACCTATCAAGGTAGAATTCATGACTATGCTAAAAAGTGGTGTGATAATTTTCTGGTGATACTCAATTATATAAAAAAAATCTCTGTGCAAACAAATACCCACAAACTCTCTGACATTTAAATTGATTATGCGCAATGGATTGCGCGGACACTGATCTCTCATCCACTTACAGCAGAAGAAATCTAAATGAAGACACTACAATAACTGTGGAGAGTTCAAAATTTTAATGGAAATGAAGATTGGCGATGATACTAGTAAAAAATTAATAAATACCCATGAAGAAACAGATAACGATGAAATAAATGTAAAGGTAAATTTCTGAACAAAAAGCACACTGAATTTCAGAAGATAAAAAAGAAAGACGCCACAAGTTAGTGTTTTTGGTTTTCATTTGAAGAACAAGATGGCAAAGAAGACCGAGAAGAAGAAAAATTCAGACAGCCAAGTAGCTTAAGAAAACTCAAAAACAGTGCCAGTCTCCTCTCAAAGTGGTTTTGCACAAGAAGTGGGGACACTGCCCCTCCTCCTAAGCTGTTTTTTTTCCTTTTTCCTTTTTTTAGATTTTATTGAATTTAATTGAAATCTATGCTTGCACCAGCTTCCAGTGATCTGTCTAAATTTAGGAAGATCCATGTAAGGTATAATATGCATATGGAGATAAATAGGTAAGTCTACCAAAAAGAAGTAAAGCAATCATTCAAGCAAGGCAAGCGTAAGGCAATGCTGTCTTTGCATATCAGGACTGCAGACATACCCTTGTGAGGTCACTAAAACATAGATGTAGTTGCTACTACTAAAACCAATTCTTTCCAATAATGCTTTTTGGTGGCTTCAAAAATTGACAGGTGAGTCAGATTGAAAAATTTAAAGAGTAAATGAGAATTGTCAGCTTCATAGAACAGATAGAATTCCTTTGAATCTTTGCCAGAAGTAGAAAATATAATGAGTGAGATAGAAACCAGTTTGGTTAGTCGGTATTCCATTTGCATTTTCTTCAGAAACACATGGAATTGAAGTCCTTGATCGTATTTTAAAATAAAAAGAAAAAGAAATCTTGGGCTTGTGAAGTTTCATTGATCATGCTTAAACTAGAATGTTTTGTTTGACTACATATGACCACTACAGATGGCAATAACTAAAGAGTTGGAGATACGGATGAGATCTGGTTCGTTAACCAATTGACAAGGAGTTTCATGCATATCAATACATTGCTCAAGAGAGTATCGGGGAATTTCTGTTTTCGGTATTGCTTCTCACTACATTTCTAAGACTTTGGTTTCGATGCTTGGAAGCAACTGCTCGTCCTCCACTCTCCTCATCCTAGCAAGTAGGCCTTGATAGAGTGAATGGGCAAAGTTTCAACTTAGACAGTCGAAAATATTAGAACTCTTCGAACACAAGTATCATAGGAATTCTGGCCCAGCTTAAAGAGAAGGCAATTCATGCAAAAGCAAAATAGCGGTCAGGCCCACAATTGGCCAACTTGGGATTCCAAAGTCCACACTTCTATCAATTTGGATTCAGGACATCACCCATGAAAACATCCACTAGAGAATACAGGATTGCCAATAATCGATGTGAGAGTAGATGACATAAAATAGGCGCAAGGTGTTTCTTGTGATAGATGGCTGAAAGAAAAATGAGGAGATAAATGCAAAAATTTTACTAAGATGTCGATGACATAAAATAGGCGCAAAATATTTCTTGTAATAAAAGGCTGAAAGAAAAGTAAGGAGATAAATACAAAAATTTTACTAAGATGCAACTCTGCCTTGAATGTTTTCTTTTGGTCACTTCATTCATCCATCTAAAAGGACTGACCAGAAATTCCAACATTTCATTGCCAAAAGTAAGGGGCCAAGAAGACAGAGCACTAGAAGCAAAAGTCTCTTAACAACCAGCAACCTATGATGCGTTTTACGGTGGCAGGTAAACCTTTTTCCAACCCTGACAGAAATCAAAAGCTTTGGTGCCCAATGAACTTCAATCAAGCAGCTCAAGTAGAATTCCATGCGGCCACTTCCAAACCATGTCCATAGAGGTAGTAAATGGTTGGGGAGTTTTTCTTATTCATTTTTTTTTTTTTTTTTTGGGGAGGGGGAGAGGGAGGGACACAGTGACAGTGCACAATGATAAATTGTGTTAGTGGCCTCACATTCAAATCAAAAACCAGTTGCAAATACTTCTAATATGAATCTATTGATTTGCACAAGTTTTAAATACCTAAAGAAGCAAAGATGAAAACAGCAATAAACCGAAAAATGATAGAAGCATATATAGTTACCAACACTAAATTTGTTTAAACATTGTAAATGAAAAAAAGAACAGTAGAAGTAGTGAAATCACATGGTACTTCACCACATAATGTGAACCACAGGCCAACAACCAATGTGCTCAGTTCATATATGTGGTAGCTGATGTCCATCACGAGTGACTTTAGTTCCTTTAGGCACAGCAGTAACAAAATACACCATACAGCATGACTAGGAGATTAGAAAGGAGATAAAAGGCCATCTATAACCTTCCTTAATCAACATCATAAAGCATCGTGCTTATATCCCATTATTTTTTTACCAATAACTCAATTATTGTACTCAAACTTGAAAGGCACAATATGCCTCAACACATACAACGGTTTCAACCCCTTGATAAGTTTAGCAGAAGTAGTACAAAATTAAATATCCAATATACATAAAGAATATTTATATTTAGATGCTAATAGCAATAATGTGCATAAAGAGTAAAGGATAATGAAGGTAATAGGAAAAGGAGACACTTTTTAGTGGCAAAGGAAAAACTTGATACCTACGGTAATCGAGAAAAACCTTCCGGATTTCAACGGCTAGAGAAGATATCCACTATGAAAATCAACTTACAAATTGGGTGGTATAAACACGCTAACCTAGCCGACTTACTCCCGTCTTATGATCCATACCAAAGAACTTCATAGATTTGCCTGCGGCAACAAAACCGGCCTCCTTCCGGTCTTCACGTCGATCTTCTTTCACGAATCGCTGAAACTCAATTTCCATGCCGCCCACGTCACTTACGCGGGATCGTAGGAAAGAACGAAGGTATATTAAAATAGTATGGAAGGATGAGAAAACTTTGACAAACTAACACATGTGAATGGTGAAACTTTCTTCGGTGGGTACAAACTCTTTGCACATTTCAGATGGCTTTTGAGATGAAGAAGAAAGGGTCATATATATAGAGGAACTTAAATGGTTTCAAAAATAAAAGATCTGTTGGGCACAAAAGGCCTGTGCCGCTTGAGCGCGCGGCGGGCGCAGGATAGGGTTTGATGATTTCGTGCCTTAGCACTCGAATGCGAATCTGGCGCTCGATTGGTTTCGAAAAACGCGCCTAGTTGGCACCTCGAGCGCTCATCGAGCGCACAATTTTGAAAAATGGGCCTCGTTGGCTCCTCAGGCGCTCCTCGGGAGCACTCTTCTAGAAAACGTGCCTCGGTGGCGCCTTGAGTGCTCATCAAGCGCAACACGCCTTGTTGGCACCTCCGGTGCCAATCGAGCGCAGCTCCTGGGGAAGGACGGAACGGAAGATTGGGAGGTGAAAAAGCTGAGGATGTGATGCTTACGACCTTCATGCATGAAATTGATGAAGCTCTACCAAGCAAGAATGATGTCGCAGATACCGAACGCTCCCACAAGAGATCAAATAAGCAACTCGATACGGTCACGGAATATACTTATATAACAAAACTAATCATCAAAACTTGGCACCCTTAATATCGTCTGAAATGACCGTTGAAATACAACCACACACGAGTTCAACCAAACTACAACTGCTTCAAAATATTGCCTATATTACTATAGTTGCATAGATCACTTAAATGAAGGAGATACAATAAGATGGTCCAAAATATAAGCAACTTCAATTTCCATTTTTTACATATATTCTTTGCTTACCCTAATTAATTGTCATATATGCATATTACATGTGAATGCACTTCTAAAGGAGACAGTATGTGGATCACAAAAAGGGTACATAAGCATGCAGGATATTTTTATACTGGCTTGCATGAGTTGATGTCACGCTAGTGCTTGAACATCAAATCTGATAAGATTCGAGCTCACAAGGACATGAGAGTGCGGAGATCATCCATGTTGACATCCCTCTTATCCTTTGGCCCTTTCTTTCTGAAAGCCTCCCTAGCCAGTTTCTTTTTCCTCTCCTGTAACTCTAACACCCTCTCTTCAATGGTGTTTCTGGCTATCAGCCTCACAATGTTTACCTCTTCTTTCTGGCCAATTCTGTGGACACGGTCCATAGCCTGTTCCTCAACTGCCGGATTCCACCATGGCTCCAACAAATATACCCTTGAAGCAGCCGTAAGGTTTATGCCTGTGCCTGATGCCTTGAGACTCGCAAGCAAAATTGACGGTGACTCAGGTTCAGAAACACTAAATTCTTGGATTACTTGAGCTCTCCGTTTAGCATTCATCGACCCATCCAACCGCAATATCTTAAAGCCCACAGCCTTCAAGGGCTCTTCAAGCAACAATAACATCTTGCGGAACTGTGAAAATACAACTGATTTTGCAGTTGGCTTTTGATCCTTCACTTCTGAAAGGAGTTTCATGAGAGCACACACCTTTGAAGAAGTGGTCTTCAGGGAGGATGTTCCTGCACTATCAGCCTCCAAGGAAGGCGGTGGTGCTGCATAGAGATCAGACTCTGACAAAGGATGGCGGCACATAGGACAGCAGGGCTTTGCACGCTTTAGCGTTTTAATTATGCAAGCCCGGCAAAAGATATGGGCACAGCATGTAATGATAGCATCTGTTGGTGGAGAGATACAAATAGGGCAGTCAAAATCTTCCCCATCTTGCAGCAGTGAAAACAACTTCTCCAGCAATTCTGGATTGTTAGATACATCTGCCAATTCAACGTAGTGAGAACAGTCTAGAGCAACAAAAAAAAAATGTTGATTTGATTTCAGCAAGTTTGGTTCACATAAAACACAGGGAAAAAAGCACACAGAATGAATACAGTGATATTTAACAGAATGGTCTTGAGCTTCAAATAGATAAAAAAAGGGAAGGCAGTAAAGACAGTAACACATTCACTGAACATGGATGATGATTATGAATGAGGACAATCCTGGATGTATCAGATCCCAATTTCTCAGTTCTGATCAATCCAGCAGACCTTTTCTCATCGAAAGGAAGGAATAAAGCAGGAGGTATTGCATGCCAATGTCTCATCTACACTGTTTTATACACTTCACCTAAGTTACCAAAAAAAAAAAAAAATGTTTTACCTCCTAAAATAATACCCTTTTTATCCAGGACAACATTTAAGACAATAAAAGATAGAAATGGGTTAAATCAGTGCACCTATCAGCCCAAAGAATTGGCAGATTACACACTGAGCTAGCCCTTGGTACCACTAGAAATAACTTCATCATAATACAGCCTAAAAGGCAATGTATCTAATATCAGAAACATGAGCTACACACACATAACAATATGATAGACAACTTAAAACCAGAATATCAAGGAATCTCCCTGGCACTGACAAGCTAGTTAACGGGAATAAAAATTGATTTAAATTCAAAGCAGATGCAAAACCTTCAATATTGTTAGACGGAAGCAGTGATTTCATATCATGCGGGCACAAGGCCACATCTGTGCAAATCTGGCGAAGCCTTAAAATTAAGCCCAGAACAGTTGAATAATTGCGCATTACAGTCCCGGCACTAATATAGCTGTTAACAACATTCTTTGCTTCTTCTTCCATTTGATCATATAGCTCACGTTCTGCAGAGGAAAGTTCTACAAAACAAGTTTCTACTGATTTCGAAGGCAACCCAATCAGATTCTTGTCCTTTGTTCTCCTCAAAGAAATGGTTGTCATTAAGACCTGAAATGATTTTTCAACACACTTAATATCTTAACTATAGGAAAAGGCAGCTAACTATATCATCAATATCCAACTAAACTAACTTGATTTAGTTGAAAAACTTCCTCACAATAGAGAACATAGTAATGTTATGGTCTTATGGTCTCACACTGAAACATTTCTTGTAGATTACCTGGAGGTGCAAGAGTCCCTTATCATTTCCTTGCGCAAGAGGTCGTTGCACCAAGCTATTCCAGTAAACCTTATTTGAGAATGGGTCAAATCTCAGAAATGACACAAGGGAAAACAAATCATATGAGCTATTTTGTATGGGAGTCCCAGTCACAACCCACCTCCGCTTTGCATCTAACCTTGTTACTGCTCGCGTCTGTTGAGCAATAGCATTCTTAATCAGATGTGCCTCATCTAAGATGATTCTCCACCAAACTATCTTCTTCACTGGTGACTCTGGTCGAGATTCCTCATTTGCTAGCGTACTATATGTGGTCAGCACTATATCAAACTTCTTAAGCTCATCTGCGTCTTGAGTCCTCTCCCCGTAATACATGTACACCTTCAATGAGCCTGGACGGGTGTGCTCACACAACTGAGCTACCCACGTTGAAAATACAGACAGTGGACACACAATTAGCGTCGTTTTTGAATCTATTGAGCTAGAAGACCTACCTGAAGTTCCTGATTTCACATTCATCCCACTAAGAACAACAGCAGTATCAGCTCTACGCCTCTTCCGAGAACTAGTAGCTGCCTTTTTGCTTTGTCTGCCTCTCTTAGCCTTCTTACTGCATAATGTCTCAACTCTATCCACCTCCTCGTCCATTTCTTCAGCTTTATTAGTATTTAGATTATCTCTACCAACAGTAGAAGTTATGGAACTACCACATTTATCAAAAGCAATAAGCGAGAGCAGAGTTAAAGTCTTACCCAAACCCATGTCATCCGCAAATATCCCACCCCTAAGAGGCTCCGGGCGCACGTCCGACTGATAATTCGTCAGCACATTGACATACATTCCGTCTTTCTTATCCCAAAACGGCGGGAGATCATCTGAATTTTCTCTATGAACCAACCACCCCAATCCTTCTTTTTGATGGGCAAAAAGCTCGGAGGTAATGACGTCCTTGGGCGGCTCTAGAGGCGCCATAGCGGCCTTATTGCTGACATTCTCATCCACTAACTTGAATATCTCATCCAAACTCCGAACATCTTTACTATTCCTCTTTTCTTTCACAATAATTGATTCCGATAACGCGAAAGATGGATTGTAGTCCGAAATCAGCTGCAAACCACCTCGTGAAATCGCAGAAGTAACAGTCGAGAAAGCCTCAATCCTTGCGAAAATGTGCAGTTGACAATGGATCTTAAAGCGATTACCACGAGAACCTGGAGTGTTAGGGACAATACCTTCAAGGGCGATCAAATTTGAGTCGAGCAACGGCGATATAACCTTTGCTGCGCAGCGTTCGATGTGACCCACCTGAACACCGCGGGTGTTAAGAACTTTAATGGCATTCTCGTCGTAAGGGTTCAGAGGCTCCCGGACCAAACCAACCATTTCGCGGCCGCTAATTGTTCCGGAGTAATACTGAAGTCCGACGATGTTGACCACGACGAAGCCAACCATGTAGGTTTCCGAAGATGAGGACAGTGAAAGCTGGGGGTCTAATGGAGGATCGTCCTCGTCATCTGGGTCATAAGGTGAGTGTTCCCAGTTATCAAAATTCATGAAAAATTCAACTGGGTCGCCCTCCATGATGACGAAAACGGAAATAGAGTAAAATGGGTGATTGGAACGCAGGTGGTGTGGAAAGGGAAACTGAAAACTGGGTCGCTCTACTACCAGAACGCAACGGATAGAAGACGGCGCCTTTTCAACATAATTAAATTTTTTACATGATTATTAAACTTTATTTGTCTTCAAAATTTCAAATTTTGTACTTTCGAGGATCCATGATTTTATACTAAATCAATTCGAATTTAGGGAGGAAAAAATGCAAAACAAGAATTATATCTAAAAAGATGCATGTGGCGAATAATTTCCTTTTTGAACATACAAAAATTAGGATTTTTGTTTGAAATCACATCTCATGAATTCATTTCCAAAATTTCAGTGACATTTTTCAGTGACAAATATTTCAGAACCACGTTTTAATTAACTTTGTCATATTTTTATGCGACTGTGATCGGTGTGAAATTTAGGATTAAAATAGATTAATTTGATAATGATATATTAATATTATAGATTGAGGCAATAAAAAAATTAAGCCTAATTAATTTTTACGTCAGATATAATTATATGTAAAAACAACCGGTTGGACCAATTCAACCAAAATCATGAGATTTGTTATAAATTATTTTTTATTTTAAATAAATATCAAAATTTAAAAATTATTTTGATATATTATATTTTTTTATAGTTAATATTTTTATATAAATATTCATTTAAAAATACACCTAAATTGTATGTTTAATTTATATATTATAATTTTTAAAATATTTTATATTTTAGATATTTTTATCTAACTATAAATTTTTAAATAAAAATACTAAAAAATAAAAAATATCCATCTCCAAACTTGAATCCACTTGGCTTGAATTATAAACAATCCTAATTAGAGTCCTCGGCTTGGATAACTAGTTTACATCAAGCCTGACCCAACATAACGTGCACAAATTTTTATTAAAATAAGGTCTGTTTTTTTTTTTTTATTAAAATTTAATTTTAATTGAATCTAATTCAAATAAAAATAAATAATAATTATTTTAAAATAATTTTTTTTTTGATTAACCACCGATATAAAACCATAGGCTTAGTTTTCTCCTCCGAATACTTACTTTTATTTTCTCACAAAATTTTTGGTAGCATGGATTTTCCCCTATTTCTTATTATTATTGTATTCAATTAATTACTTACCCTCCAACATAAAAAAAAAACACCCTCACACAATAAGAAATATAACAATATATTATAATCCTTATCATTCAAATTATTATAATAAAATTTTATTAAAAAAATAATAATAATAGAAGTCTAACTACTGATGAATTTTCAATTTAAAAATATAAAAGAAGCATTTGATTATATTATTTTTAATAATATTTTGTTTTAAAACTGCTACACACCCCAAACAAGGCAGAGGGAGTCTAAGTTTAACTTTGGAAATGGAAATCTTCCTTCTGTTTTTTTGAAGGTGAAGGAAGACCAAATCATGGACTTACTGTCATAAGTCAAAATAAGTTGATAAGATCCCCTGCATTCCCCCCACGCAGTGCTACGATGAAAAAGAATGTAAAGAGAGAAATCGAGTTTGTCTCGCCTTGGTCACAAGAGCAATGTTCAGAGTATGCCATCATCTGGGTACAAGTGATGCGTTCATTTAGAAATTGATCTAGTTATCTCCTCGTAGAAAATGAGCTCACTTCAAGTACCGTAGGAGGAACAACTCATTATAATTGCAGGCAATTGCAAGAGAAAATGCATATCGGCCGGCCAATATATATCAGTATCAATCTCTAGGCACCTATTATTGCGACAAAATTATGATATGTTACTGTATTGACGGCATATTATAATATTATGTCTTCTGATATCCAACACACCCAATGTTTTTCTATAAATCAATTGATAATTGTCCATTGGGTTCTAATTCGTAGCAATAATTTTTGTCCGATATATTTGAAATTGTTATGGCCGTGATTCGTATTTTTGTTTTCAAAGAACCAAGGATGCAAGATTAACACCTATGAGTGGGAGGCGAAGGGAAGTGGGAAGGCTAATGTCCTATGAAGAGGCAGCACGGTCCATAAAATTCCCATTATAAGTGGTGTTTAAGAAAGAATTGAACTATTTTTGACCTAATGTACATAGATTTACCTTATATTATGCCAATGGTTGTTTTTTATAACTTAAACTTGTGACCTTCAGATTATACGATAATAACTCTATCAGTTATGTTAGGGTTCTTTTTTAGTTGAACGAAAAATGAAATATAGTATACGAATTAACAAATGCAATCTTTTTAACTGCACAGGATAGCTTATAACCACAGCCACTTTTAGATGAACATAGAACAAAAATATCAATTACATTAAGGCCAATATATACCAATATTTGAAGGCGGCCCGATTGTAGAAATATGCCTTCAACGATCACGACACCATCACGGTTATTCACAATATGCCCACTACTCTATAACATCGTAATCTTAAATTATGGATTAATCTACAATCTATCGACGCATTACGAGCATTCTCTCAATCTTCCAATTAACCAGGCAGGGAAACAGATTGGCAGCTAAAGAAAAATTAATGCATTGGCACAAGGTTGCAGAGGCATATTGGTCAAAAACTCTGAAATGGAGCCGTGTTGTTGAATATTAAAAGAAAACACCCCTTTAACGTTAGTGTCAAATTATAGTGTATGGCACTCAAGAAGAGTAGCTTGCTCCTTATCACCAAGCTTGACTTCAGTTCCTTATTCTGGTGGGAGTACTTTGTCTCCTTCCCCTCTTTATCAAGAAGCCCAGGACTGATAGTAATAACCTTTCCAGAGTTAGCTGAATCACCAGATAAACTAAAAATCTCATCAATGAATCTTAAATTTAATGTAATAAAAATAAATCTTTAAATATGACTAAGTGAAACTGTTTATATATATTTGCTTTTATTATTCCACTTGATTCAGTACAATATCTTATAAAAATAGGAATCATTTTTTTATCACTTTATTCTGAAGTTTTCTATATCTACACCTTCCTTTTTTTCCTTCCAAGCGTGACTTACATTTTCTCTTAAGTACTTCATTTTATTGTGGTTTTAAACCTCCAACCCACCTTAGAGATTCTTCGCTCATCTCTTCTTCTATATGTGCAATAAAAACAAGGCCACAAGGTCAAATTCATATAAGACAAGGTAAAACTGAAGATCAAGACCTTGATTGACATTATGCTGGTATTCAAGAAACAAGAATTTCTACAATAGAATCTCAATCTCCTAGTCAGTTCAATTCACAGCATCATCAGAACCTAAAAACCCATATACAAGATATGAATTCTTGTGGCTAACTCGACTCAACAAAATGGATTCATTTGTTGCCATGCCACAAGATCACATCATACAGAGATCAAATCACAAGCTGAGCAAGGCCACAAAGTAAGTATTATTAATCAAATCTAAAGTCCCCCTAATGTGTGAAGCCTCATTCACTATTGCTAATTGTCTCAGATCACACTTACTCCGGTAGATAATTCTCGATTTTGAAAGGTGATGGGTACTGATACCCAAGGCTCACATTAAAAATCCATCTCCTAGGAGTTGGGCCAAGATACCACAAAAGCTCAAAAAGTTCAGGCGCCAGGGCTGGCACACAAAGTACAGTGGGCTTGAAGTCTGTTATGGGTCGTGGACTCATGATGAGCCTCGAACGATGTCTCGCCTGCAAAATTGGCATGCCGAGAGGGGTGGTGGCGAGGCCTATCAGACCGCGAGAAGAATGATAGCCAGTAGAGCACGCGGCTCTACAGAGGGGATGTCACACTAGGTGGGCGTGCAACCCACCTTCCTGACACGGCAAAAGGGATTGATAGAATTGGCGGCAAAGTCCCCTGCACACACAAGCCCCACGTGGATAACTCTCAACGGGAAGCTTAACCACTATAAATACTTTAATTATTTACCAAACAAATGATCCAGCCATTTCCTCTTGTTATATGTAATAGAGAGACAGAAAGCAAAGAGAGAGCAAGAGAAAAAGGCTCGCGTTGTAAGAGTGACTCTTTGAGTTTCCATACACCAAATCCTCAGCCTCTTGCACTTGAGAGCTTTCTGTAAGCAAAACTCCGTATAGTGAAACAATTCTCAGACAAAAGTCCTATGATTTTTTCTTCTTATACAAGAGAAGGTTTTTCACGTAAAACTACTCGTGCATTAGCCCGCGTACTCTTTCTCCTTTTCGTGCAAGCAAGCATTGGTGTTGCTTTCGAATCCTCGTCCCAATTAGAGTAAGGATCCGAGTACGCAATATTTGGTACTGTCTGTGGGAATGCGACAAAAAGTTTGACATTTTTCTTTCAACACTCAATCCCTTACAGAAAATGGTGAACACCCAAGGACGGATCAGTGCTCCTGTCCGAGAAGTGTGCTTAGGCGGCAATGGCCCTGCACCCTTGCTAGAGTAGATGATCATCCTGATCCATATGTATGGGCGTTGGCGATGAGAATGGACGACATGTCTAAGGCCGTCCAAGGCCTTTGCTTGAGAATGGACGCACGGGTGAGAGAGGCGCAATCCAAAGCCTCCAAAACCGCGACGCCCTAGAAGAAGAAAAAAAGGAAGAAACACCCTAGAAGACAAGCTGCTCAGTCTGAGGCCCTTTAGACACAGGTCAACTCGAGCAGTCGAGCTCCGTCGCGTCTTCATGGATGCTTAGGCCCACGGATACAAGAGGAAAGCCCAGAGAGGCGAAATCCTCGCTCTGTCTACAAGGGCCAAGAGTGCACCACTCAAGACGCGGCCCCTATCGAAGAAGCCCCATTGAGGACTAGAAGCCATCAGGGGCAGCAAGTTGCACAAGACCCCTATGAGTTGAGGACTTTCCTCAATGAAAAAAAGATGGTGGCATTGCCTCAGGTGAAGGCTAAGCTCGACAGGATATTTCGTCAAGTCTTTGGCGATGAAAAGGAAGGAGTTGCTGAGCTCCCCAGATCTCCATTCACAGCAGAGATTAGGGCGATACCGCTCCCCCACGTGATGGAATGGGTTTTTTTTCTCAGAAATTTTCATCATTACAGAAAACAGAAACCAAAGCTCAATTAATAACCTAGAGTTCTAAGGAAAGACGGACAGAGTTTTTCCTAAAATTAGGTTAAATTGAAATATAGAACCTGCTTAAAACCTGTAAATATACAGAATAACATCATCATAATATCCATCAACAAGAATTCTCATTTTAGATATAGGATCACAGACGCCGTATAATTCCCTACGGTTTACATTCACATTTCCTATCCACTATACTAACAGTTCGAGAGATACTATCTAAGACCTGTATAGAATCCAGAAAATATATAGCGAAAGTAGAACTATAAACCTGCGGAATTATAAATTTCTATTTCATCACATGCATCACGTACATTTCATATACTGAATCTATATACATAAAATCCATGTACAAAATCCAGTTTTTACTTTCAAACTGTTTCTTTTCAAAGTCTCCAAAATATTTTAGGTCTCCAAATCAGGCTAAACTTTAAATCACTCCTTTTCGTCTGGTACTAACTTGACTGTCTCATCTAGAGGGAAAAAAATAGTAAAACAGTAAGTCAAAACCCAACAAGGTATATGCAAACATGCAGTAAAACCTTCATGCAGAACGTAATGATATAAAACGGATATAGTTGCATATAAAATATAAATGTGATAAGGCAGTAATTACGGAAATAATAGTAGAATATAAATGCAGATGTCATAGAAATTGTCAAAGAATAGGGACATATACAGAATTTATAAGAAAAGCCTAGTTCAATATAAACAGATTTCGATAATCATAATCGATACTTTTATTATACAGAACAGTTATGCAAATAAACATAAATGCAGATGAATAGAAATATAAAAGTATTCCATCATGGCAGTGGCAGAAAGGTGCATGTAAACAGAGAAAGCATGAATCAATAAAATCAAGCTTCGAAAAATATAAATTGGTAAACATAAATCAGAAGTTAGAAACTAATACAAAATCTATGCGTTATAGAAAATCTCCCTTTTCTATCAGTAAAGGACTCAACCAGTAGACTCTATTAGTAGAGGGGGCGAGTAATCAATGATAAATTGTATTCACTCCACACAATCAAAGCTAGTAACAAATATCCCTTCTCGTGGGATTATATACTAATACCTCCTAATGGTTGATAAACTATGTATTAATACCTCCCGAAGGACGGTGGATCATCTGAATTCTATCCTTTGAAACTAACGCTCTGAGGAAAGGCGGACCACATATAACTCAATGGACAAAATTATCTTTGATTACCACCATAAAGTTCTAAGGCATACCGAAAAACCTAACCTGATTGTATATCAGTCCTGAGTCCTAATTAATAGGATCAGAAAATATTTTTCTTTCTATTTCTTAACTGAAAACTTATTAAATTTCAGAAGTCAGTCAGAATTTCACAATAACTCTTCATTAGCTTCAAAATATACAGTAATAGTTTGTAACCCTTCAGATTTGCTTCAAAAATCCTCAGAAATTTAATAGTATAAATCCGTGTAAATTTTTCAGATATAAATCACATTTGGACAGTGTCTCATTACGGATTAACTTTTATATATCGGAAATTTTAGATTAAAACCGTTAAATCCCTTCATTTTCGTGCTCAGGGTTTTGCCAAACAGTCCGAACGATAAACAAATACTAAACACATGTACTTTCATGAAATCATAGGTATATATAATAGTATATATCAGTAAACATAAAATTTATCCGATTAATTAGGGGAAATAAGCGTTATTTACAATAAACATGCAGAACCATGGACTCAAAGCATAAATACAATATTTGAGGTATAGAAAAGCTGTAAAAATAGTAAATAATGTTTGAAGTATACTTATCTGAGCTTGATCTACTCTTATTTTTACATGGATCAGATCAGATCGGATGTATTTCTCCTTCTCCTTCTCTTTTTCCTCTTCTCTCCCGCTGCCCTTTGCTGAAATGCCAAAATGCAGAAGGAAAAACACGCTTGGCGCTTTTTATATCCAGTCGGGGTGCTCGAGTGCTCTTTGAGTGCACTCTCTCGCACTCTCTTGCAAAAACGCACCTCAGTTGGCATTTGAGAGCTGATTGAGCACTAGCCTCGTAGGCTGCCGCACCCCCGCTCTGCTTGAGGCGCCACTCGGGCGGTGCTTGTGCATTTCTCCACCTAGCTCGGCGCTCAAGCACTAGTCGAGCGTCGAGTATACCTTTGGCCCATTTCGCTCATTTATACTTTGGTATCAAATTTTTTACTATACTTAAATCCAAATATGATTTTCATCCACATAATTATTCTATAATTATCATATTCTGGGGTCAGGATCTCACATTCTCCCTCACTTATAGGAATTTCGTTCTCAAAATTTAACAATCCTTAAATTTTCAGAATCAAGAAACTTTCCTAACATATCCAAATCATTTCTAAATTTAGACGGTTATCCTGAAAAAACCTTAATTTTTCCAATTGTTCTGATCCAAATCTACTAAAATCGAAGACAATTCTATTTCATTAACCACTTTTCTAACTTAGTTTTGAATCTTACATAAGTAAAATGTTTCAAATTTGGAGTATTCTCCCTGAATTTTAAAATTTAGATCTTAATATACAGGGATTAATCATCCGATTATTTCTGTTGCGCACTCTGATCAAATCATCCAACTTTTCAATCATTTGATTACCATTTACTATTATGATTTCAACCTAACATCCTAGTTCCTTTACCAAGTTCGGTTAAGATTCTGATAAAAATTTCAAATCAAAATCAAATATCTAAGACAGGATACTTTACATCATCCACATTTCTTTGGTATGTCATCACATCGACACTTCTATCAGATACATATTCCATTTTGAACACCCAAATCATGCGGAAACCATGATTAAAATTGTCCTCAAGATATCCATATTACGGGAATAGTTCTCACAGATCCTCAATTCACTACAGAACAAAAAATCCTAACTATAACAGTCTCCATAGGTTCGATACAATTTCAGATCGTTACCCAAAATCTTAAGTCTTTAATAATTAATTACCTCAAAATCTCGAAGTCCCAATTCTAAGGAACCCCAGATTCTCGTTAACATACTGATAAGCCATTTAATTAAACCTGAATACTCCCTCCATAATCATGATTGGTGGGTCGTGTAGATATTAAACCACAGAGACTTCCCAATTTTATTCCTTAACTCCTATACTTAACAACCTCGAGATCTAGTTGGTATGCCGACGAGCCAACTAGTTCAACCCGAACACATCACTTGTAATCACCATGGGTGGGCCATTTTGATTGCCCTAAAGCAAGACCATAGAACTTATCGCTTCCAACTTCATAACTTCCATATTTCAGACACAATCTGCTTCCCAACTTAGGAATGTAACACCCCATTACTCCAAGTGATTGAGCCTACCCATAGGTTCACTATTAGTACCAAATTTATAGACTCTTAAGATTTACGATCAGTACTAATATTTGTTCCCCCTTCAAGATACCGAAATTCATCTTTATAATCCTCAGACATGCCTATTCACTTACAAAATCCCAAGGTCAACTGTAGTTATAACATAACCACAAATTCCCCCAAGACAAAGCTATCACCCAAAACAATATCCATAATTTTTTAAACAGAGATTTCCAGTTACTGACTTTGAACAATGAAAGGGTAATTCCAACTAGGAATCCCTCTTTTACTTATCCTAAGGATATCGATTCACAAGCGATACAGGAAAATATAATCCTAGGGTTTCCTTAACAATATCAAGTTTACCTCTTCCCCATAACATGACTACTTGAAATCTTTGAGATTATTAGATCATAATTATCTCCAAAGTAATTCTACAATTTTTCAAGTGGAGACTTCTGATATCAATTATCGATCTTAACATTCACCTTCCTCAAAAGAGATCGAAATCCTACCTATTTTAGTTCTCAACTCTCGGATCCACAATACATTAATTTCTCTCCAAGACATCATCCATAATTTCTCAAGACAAGGACCTTATTACAAAATTTTCAATCACGAGGGAAATAAGTTCAGACTACAGGCTCCGTCCCACTTTGCTCATAGGTAGATACCTATTGATGCAAAATAATAAGATCTTAATCTTCTTCAAGAATATTACCACCTGTGCTAACTTATTTAGAAACTTACTTAGCCCATTAGTTAATTCCTACTTTCCAAGGGCCTTAAAGTTCCTCAAACAGCTTCTAACCGATACTTTTTTGACTCTGCACAAATCCTGAGAGACTAATGCCAATTTCAATTGCCTCTAATCCGCCCATTAAAATAGTTTGGTTTGGTCTTTGCCTTCAAATATATATGTTCCTCAAAACTTCCATAACTAGGTTCTCAAACGATCATCTACTGACATTAAAAAGGGCAGTCTATTTTCAAATTAGACTCAATAACTATCCTCAATTCGATTGACTTTACCTATAGTTCATAACGCACGACTTAATTATAGGGTATCGTATCCCCTTGATACAATTTACACAAGCATCCTCAAGCACATCTCAATTCCTAAGAGGATCTGCATAATCTAAAAAGATTTTGAAGGGGTTAACATTAAAAAGGCAAAAATTCACAAATTTTAGATATTTATCTGGCACAAAAATACTATTGAGACAATCATTTTAAAATTTCAGCACAGTCTCAAATTACCATTTAAACCTCAACATTTAGTTACTTAATGTTCCATTGTCAAGTTAATTTACTTATCCCAAATTAGACCACTCGGTTTGCATAACCGCACTGTTCCGATATTAGCACCGATTCATGGTGATCCTTCACCTATCTTACGAATATCTTAATTTTAAAGACTCTCAATATCAAACAATTAATTCTTTAGTTAACCACATTTTTAAAGTTCGCTAAATATTCTTATCGGTTATACTTGAATCCTCAAAATCATTTCTGATCTTGACATAATCTCAACAACAACTTTATTTGACGGTCAGAAAATAAGATAGGCAAATCTTTTCTTTCAACAGTTTCTTCTAATCTCCTCATTCCCCTAATAACCTTTCAGATATGGCCTAATATGCCATTTAAACTTGGTACACATCTTCATCATGTAACTTACAAGCACAGTGATATTGATTTCATTATTCCTTTTACTACTCATTTTGACACTTTAAGGTTTAAATGAAATAACGATGTGCCAGTACTTCCCCTTGACGCTTAGGGGGATGTGAGGATCTGGTTGTACGGGATGCCTGCGGACTCCATTCGCTCCTTCAACAAGCTGGCAAAAGCCTTCCTCTCTTAGTTCGCTTCTAGCCGGAGGATCGAGAAGCAATCATGGCACCTTACTCGCGTAAAGCAAGGTGCTAGGGAGAGCTTGAAGAATTTTCTGTCCTGCTTCATATCCTAGGCAAGACAGATCCCGAAGCTGACCGATGGGGTCAAACTGACTGCATTCCTGTTTGCCCTAGAGGGAGGTAACTTCTTCAAACACCTCGTACACAGGGGTCCGCAGACGTTGAGGGAAGCCAAGAGTATAGCCAGAGCTTACATTGTGGTCGAGGAAGTGAACGATGCGAAGAGGTCCACGCAGGTGGAAAGCTACCCTCCGAGGACAGCAGACGAAAAAAGAAAACCTAAAGGTCGACAAGACTTTTGGACCCCCAGGAAGCAGCCAAAGTCTGAACAGAATGTCCACAAGGAGTATAGGCTCGTCAACCTTACTCTCCCGAATGACTCGCATACCAATATCCTGATACAGATTCGGAATGAGAAGTTTTTGAAATGGCTTAAGACGTTGAAGAACCCAGAAGGTGGTGACCAGTCTAAATACTGTCACTACCACCGTTACGGAGGCCACGGTACTGAGAACTGTAGGACATTACAAAAGGAGATTGAGGAGCTCATTAAGAGATGTCACCTTAACCGCTTCTTGCAAAGACCCGAATAGTCATCTAAAGCAACAGAGGCAGTTGAGGTTGGCCAACCAAGAGGCAAAGTGGCCGTGGGGATGGTCAACATGATCTCCACCTACCTAGTCAATGGAGGCACTCGGGAGGACACGACTGCGAGGAACAAGAAACCTAGGGTAGAATCTAGGGATGAGGCCAATAGTTTTTGTAACGAAGATATGACTCATGTAACGTCCCCTCATTCTGACTTGTGGTTGTAACGGCCCTCGTTTTTTATGGTAGTTTAGACTATCAGATGAAATAAGTTTTCATTGATAATGAAAGCTCACGTAATGTTTTCTAACTTGATACTTTCTTTAAATAATGGCTGAAAAGAAACTAGTTGGCCGCGACTGAAGGATCCCTCTATGGGCTGGACAACGAGCCAGTGCCAATACAGGGAGTCATCAAACTTGAGGTCACGTTGGAAACCCATTCGAGGGTATCGTCAAAGAAACTTTCTTTCCAGGTCATAAACCTGCCTTCGGTTTATAACGCCGATCCTTGGAGGTTCTGTTTGACCACCTTCAAGGCTGTGACCTCAATCCCACATCTCAAGATGAAGTTTCCGACACTATACAGGATTGCGAAAGTCCTCAAGGATTAGGCTACAGGACGAATATGTTACCTATCCTAGGTCACACAGACTTCTCTTCCTCAACCAATGGAAGACTTAGACTTCCGTGATTAAACAATATTGCAACAAGCTGAGTCTAGGGAAGCCATTGACCGAGTCCTTCTGAATCCTAGAGATCTAAAAAAGGCTGTCCAAATAGGAAGTTCTCTACCTTAAGCCTTCTGAGACAAGCTTATCAGCTTCTTACGGAAGAACTCGGACATCTTTGCTTGGATTTTGAATGACATGTTAGATATATCGACTAGAGTAATGGTCCATAAATTTGGCCTAAATCCTAATCATAAGCTTGTCAGGCAAAAGAGAAGGAATTATTCAGTAGAAAAGCTGGTGGCAATTCGAGAGAAGGTAAAGAAGCTTTTGGACATGGGATTCATAAGAGAGGTGCACTACCTAGATTGGCTGTCCAACGTTGTGATGGTCAAAAAGAATAACGGAAAGTCGAGAATGTGTGTAGACTTCACGAACATCAATAAAGCCTGCCCAAATGACAGCTTCCCACTCTCGAGGATCAATTTGTTGGTAGACTTGACTTCCGACCACAAGCTTTGAAGCTTTATAGACGCATACTCGGGTTATAACCAAATAAAGATGAGTCCCGAAGACGAGGAGCACACATCATTTATGACGGATCAAGGGACATATTGTTATAAGGTCATGCCCTTCGGCCTTAAGAATGCAGGTGCCACTTATCAGAGACTCGTGAATAAAATATTTGAAGGCCAGATTAAAATGAATGTGGAGGTCTATGTGGACGACATGCTCGTCAAAAGCAAAATAACCAACCACCACATCCAAGATCTAGATGAAACCTTCAACGTTTTAAGAACATACCAGATGATACTCAATCCAGCAAAGTGTACATTTGGAGTGATATTTGAAAAATTCTTAGGCTACATTGTTTTGCGCCAGGGAAGTGAAGTGAACCTGAAAAAAATCAAGGCCATCCTTGATATGAAATCTTCTCGGACCATGAAGTTGGACCAGAAGTTTACTGGAAGTTTAGTAGTACTGTCACACTTTCTGGCCAAGTCGGTTGAAAAGTATTTGCCGTTCTTCAAAGCACTCAGAGGGATAAAGGACAATGGCTTCCAGTGGACGGCCGACTGCAAAGAAGCTTTTCGAGGACTTAAGGGGCATTTATCAAACCTGCCTCTGTTGACTTCTCCACAAACGAGTGAGGAGTTGTACCTGTACCTTTCAGTCTTAGACAAAGCCTTGAGCTCCGCCTTGGTAAGTCAGCACAATGGTAGGCAGCAGCACGTGTACTACATCAGTAAGATCTTAGCTGACGCTGAGACAAGGTATTTCCACATAGAAAAGATGGCTCTGGCGCTCGTGTATTCCACTCAAAAATTGAGACCATACTTCCAAGTCATAAAGTTGTCGTCTTGACCAACCAGCCCTTGGGAGTGATTCTGCAAAAGCCAAAAACGTCGAGATGGTTGGTCAAATGGGCCATTGAGTTGGGTGAGTTCGATATAGAGTTGCGTCCGCGGCCTACCCTAACAGGTCAAGCCCTAGCGAACTTTATCCTCAAAACCACAATAGCAACTCATGACCCCTTGAGCACTTGTGGTGCTGAGGACATACACAGCCTAGCAGTGTGGACTCTACATGTGGACGACTCCTCGATGAAGGATGGTTGTAGGACTGGCGTTGTGCTGAGGACTCCTAAAGGACCAGAAATCAAAAACTCAATGGTCCTCGGATTCCCAACGACCAACAACGTGGTAGAGTACAAGGCCCTTCTTGTAGGATTGCAATTGGCAAAGGAGTGCTTGGCCAAAGACTTGATTGCCTACAGTGACTCAGAGTTGGTCGTCAACTAGGTCTGAGGAATCAAAGCAAACAGCCCACAACTATCCAAATATATCTCAAAGGTGTGAGAGCTTATGTTTGTATTTGAGAAGGTAGAAATAGTCTACATTTTGTGGGAGGAAAATAAAAAGGTAGACCAACTTGCCAAAGAAGTAGCTTCCGGAGACCTAAAGCAATATGCTCGAGGAATGCGCGAGGTTCTCGGCAAACCCAATGTGGAAGACTCCGAGACAGAGGTGATGCAGATATCAGAGGCCAATGACTGGATAACCCCCTACTTAAGGTATTTGTCCGACGAGACACTACCCGAGGATGCAGAAGAGGCCAAGAAGGTGAAGAAGACAGCCGGGTGGTATACTATCATGGACAGCCGACTGTACCGTCGAGGATTATCTGTCCCCTATTTGAGGTGCCTTACCCCAGAAGAGGCTGATTATACCTTTAGAGAGGTACACCTCGGGGTTTGAGGATCCCACATTGGGGGAAAGAATCTCGCGTTCAAACTAATGAGGCATGGGTACTACTGGCCAACCATAAAGTATGATACCATGGACTTCGTATGGAAATGCAAGAATTGTCAGGTCCATGGTAATCTTTCCCACCGGCCGTACACAGAACTCAGAGATCTCCAATCACTTTGGCCCTTCGCGTTGTGGGGACTGGACATACTTAGACCACTGTCGATAGCGTCCGGACAAAGAAAGTTCTTGATTGTCGGAATTGACTACTTTATAAAGTGGGTTAAGGCCACGCCATTAGCTCGCGTAACCGAGCGGAATGCTGCAGACTTTGTCCGGTAGAGCATTGTGTATAGGTTCGGAATCCCAGAATGCATTGTAACTAATAACGGGACCCAATTTTCTGGAAAGAGGTTCACCAAGTATTGCACCAACCTAAAGATATGATTGCTACATACATTAGTCGCATACCCGTAATGCAACGGCCAAGTGGAAGTCACAAATCGCACAATAATCCACAGATTAAAAACAAAGGTGGAGCACATTGGGGGCTCATGGGTCGAAGAGCTACAGTCAGTGCTGTGGTGCTACAGGATAACTTTGAAGGAGCCAACACGGGAGACTCCTTTTAGCCTATGTTATGGGGTCGAGGCGGTCATTTCAGTAGAAGTCGGGCTCCCAAGCCTTTGCATGGAAAGTTTCAATCCCTTCAATAATGTACAGAAACTCCGGGAGAACCTTGACCTTCTTGAAGAAGTCCGAGACGCAGCAAGATTACGGATAGCAGCTTACCAACAAAGGGTTACCTAGTGTTACAATAAGAAGGTGAAAGCGCGCCAATTTGAAGTAGGAGACTTGGTATTGAGAAGCATTGAGGCAACCGAAAAAAATTTTGGTCAGAACAAGCTCTTCCTAAATTAGGAAGGGTTGTTCCTGGTATTGGCCATCCTATGAAATGGGGTGTACAAGCTACGCACCTAAGAAGGAAGGCTTGTCCCACGGACATGGAACACTGCTCACCTTAAAAAATATTACCAATAAGCTTGTAAAACATACAGGTATATTATTTGCGTTGCGTGCTTGTGCCACATTTCATTAATAAAATGATAGTTTTTGCTTAAATTATCATTTTGCATTCCACTGGGCGATCACACACCATCTAATAAAGTAACAAGACCTAAGCTACCCCTAAGTCAAGTGGATAGGACTCCTTTCACTTGCCCCAAAACTCAGATAAGTCAGAGCAGCCCAAGAGCTAGTATTAAAATTCGGTTAAATCCGAGCGGCCCAATAGGTTGTGTAAAAACTTGGCTAAGTTCGAGCGGCCTAAGAGGTAGTACTAAAACTTGGCTAAGTCTGAACGACCCAAGAGGTCGTATAAAAACTCGGATAAATTCGAGCCACCTAAGAGGTCAAACTTAAAACTTGGCCACAATGCCAAGCAACCCCAGAGGTTGAAGTTAAAACTTAGGGGGCTTAAAATAGCAAGTATACGACGGCTCTAGAGGTAGCATCTTCATCCAAAGATGGTCAAAAGGTTTTGACATTAAGTTGGTATAAGACAAACTTATTTAACAACATGTCATAAAAGAACCAAACACTTGTGCAATCCGAGTAAAGGAAACAAATGCTTGAACTAAAACTCTATTTCATTCATATGCGCTACTTGTCTACAACAGCATACATGCCAAAAAAAAAAAAAAAAGAGAACGTCTACAACAAAGCACGCTAAGGGGCTCACAGTCCCACCTGCTCGGAGGATCCAAGCTATCCAGAAGGCTCTGGTTGGCCGAACAGCCCTACCCGTGAAGAACCAGAAGATCTCCAATTGTCCGGGAGGCCAATTAGATCATCATTGTGCTGAGCGCTGGAATTCCATGGGTCAAAAAGGGTGACCGGGAACCTTGGAACAAGAAGCTTTATAACCTGGTGGCACATATCGATGGCATCCCAGTATTTGTGCTCAAGGGCTAGTGCGATGTCTTCAAGCTTCAATGAAGTCTTGAGTTCCTACTCCAACAAAAGGTTTCTCCCATGAAGTGCAATGTGCAACTCCTCTTGTTCCTTGAGCTGGCATTCTAGGAAGGAAATGCGGCTCTCGGTTTCGGCAAGTTTGAGCTTTAAGCTTTCGACGCGTATCCCCAAGGACCTAGAAGCCTCCAGTTTTGCGCGAACCTGGGAAGCCTCATTGATGATTGCGCCAAGGCTGCTGGCTATGTCCTGAAGCTGTAAGGGCAAACAAATCAGTAGAACACCAACAAAGGGGAACAAAGCCAAAGGAGGGATAGAGGAATACCTTGGTGACAAGGGAACTCCCGGCAATGCCCTCTGCTTTGGGAGCTTCCAGCTCTCCAGTTTCCATGGTCGCGACCTCCTACACCATAGAAACCTCAGCCCTGGCCTTAGGCGCGGAGGAGGCATCGTCGAAAGCTAGGGGCTCTGCCACTTCGTGGTGATCTTCGGTAGCAGCCTCAGCTCCAACAATAGGTGATATCCTCGCACTGTCCTCGACCAGAGGATCCTCAGAGGTTGCAGTAGACATCATCAGTGGACTGTAGATTTGGATTGCTAGGCAAAGAAGCTCAATAGACTACAGCGAGCTCTGCAATGAGTCCAGTAGCAGGCATCTTAATGGCTTGACTCTCCACGGCCTCAGCAGTGTCAGCAGTTGTCCTTGTCGTTATCACTACTTCATTGGTCTACGTGACCTCAACCTCCCCTGCAGCCTGTTCCACAATGGCATCCTCGGACAGAGTATCCATCCAGTCTGAGACCTCCCCAGAGAATCCGGAAGGGATGTCAAGAATGGGCTCCTCGAGGATAGGCTGGGTGATAGCCGAGCCTGCGGACAAGACCGCAAGCTTAGAGGGTTGCTCAGATGACTCGCCAGTGGCTGAAGGTCTGACACCAAAGGAGTCTCGGATGGGGGCCATTGGAGGAGGTCTCGGCCTCTTGAAGAGGGGCTCTATCACGGCAGTGTTCTCACCGGACGAGGAGTACTCAACGATGGTCACTAGATGCTTTGAAGACTCGGTCTGACGACTCTTCCTTGGGCACTCAGTTGGCTCCTCGATCCTCAGAGCCGCCTCCTTTTTCCTTAGCCTCCTCTTCTTCTTCTTCTTTTGAGAACCGTCAGCAGCGCTAGAGTCCTCGACCTGAGTACCCCACTTGGCTTTTGCAAGATTCTCGAGTCTTAACCAGATATTCTTCTTATTCTTATTAAAACTGCTGAGGTTGGCCATCACCAAATCTTAAACCTCCTCGGCGACATCCCTCTCCAGCTTGGAGGTGTCCGAGCAGTGCGCCTCAGCCACATTCCCCCAAGTGTTGTCAATGGTCCAAATCTCTCGAACGGCCAAAAAGAAAAACTTATCTTTCCACCTCTTGGTAGAATTAGGGTTCCCCTTACTCATAACCGCAAACTCAGAATGCAGCGTCATCACAATCCAATCCATATTTTGTGTAAAGCAAAACATAACCTCCACCACAGCAAGCTTAAGAACCTTTTTGTGACAATGAGCGAAAACGCAAAGCGACACAATATACTTGATAGCGTTGGGCTGTAATCTCGCGAACGGGATGCCCAGCTCCATCACAATATGGTATAGCTTCAAGGGGACAGAGAAGCGAAGCCCACCCTTGAGGTGGACTTCGTATACGGCAATGAAGCCATCATTTGGGCTGCACGCCCTATCAGTGGGCTCGGAACCAGCATTGCCACTGTATCAGGTATGTCGTACTTCATGCAAATGGCCTTGAGGCTCTCCAAAGTCAATGAAGACACGATATCCTTCACTCCTAGAGCCATTCGAGCTCAAAGAAAGACATAGAGGAAGATGAATAGTGCGCAACGATGAGGTATCAGATAGCGTTTCGAAGACTTAAAAATTTTGGAAAGAAAAGTGGGAAGAAGTAGGCTGAAATGAAGGCAAGGAACCGTATTTAAAGCGGCCGAAAAGACTTCAAAATTTAGGAAGGTGCGCCAATCATTACCCTAGCCACGTGCTAGTCCTCCATACGCTCTCGGGGATAGTGGGTCCTCGATTTTCAAGGCAATGCCAATTTCCTTAATTGCGCATTTGATGCACTTTAATGGAAGAAATGGCAGCGCTAGCCAAGCTCTCAGCCCCTAAGGGAATTCTTAGATGCGGCGTGCTTCAACGAGCTCAGGGCGTAACCGCGTCAAAGCTAGAATAGTTCGAGGATTTCTTTGGGTCTCTGGATGGCACGTGAAGATGGCGATCATTTATGAATGCCTGGCAGTACCAAAAGGTCCAAAGGGCCCTCGAATGTTCTAGTTAGACAGTAGACCCAAAAATCCTACGGACGTTTTAAGAAAGGCACAAGTTTGAGCGAGCTCTCGGGCATTTTGGTTCCAATCTTGGATGCGGACATTTGTGAAGAGCAAAGGACGCCGACAGAACTCCATAAAGAACTCCGATGATTGACAGCTAAAGTGTTTCCGCGGACAGCAAGCATACCAAAGGTTGAAGTCTTTGAATCTTTGGCATGTGGGGCTAGTGATGTGTACTGATACCCAAGACCCACATTAAAAATCCATCTCTTAGGAGTTGGGCCAAGATACCACAGAATCTCGAGAAGCTTGGGTGCTAGGGCTGGCCCACAAAGCACAATGGGCTTGAAGTCCATTATGGGCTGTTGACTCATGATGGGCCTCAAACGCTACCTCGCCTGTAAAATTGGCATGCCAGAAAATTAGTGGCAGACCTGTTAGACTGCGAGAAGAATGATGGCGAGCAGAATATGCGGCCTTGCAGAGGAGACGTGATATTAGGCAGGCGTGCACACCACCTTCCTAACACGTTAAAAGGGATTAGTAGAGTTGATGGCAGAATCCCCTACACACGCAAGCCCCACGTGGACAACTCTGAACGGGAAGTTTAACCACTATAAATATCTTAGTTGTTTACCAAATAAAGGATCCTGCCATTTACTCTTATTATCTGTAATAGAGAGAGAAAGCAAAGAGAGAGGAAGAGAAAATGACTTGTGTTGTAAGAGTGACTATTTTTTATACACTAAGTCCTTAGCCTCTTACACTTGAGAGTTTCCTGTAAGCAAAACACCGTATAGTGAAATAATTCCCGGACAGCAGTCCCGTAGTTTTTCCTTCTTATTCAAGATAAGCTTTTCCACGTAAAACTGCTCATGTATTAGTCCGTGTACTCTCATTTTCTCCTTTTCGTGCAAGAAATCATTGGTATTGTTGTCAGATCCTCGTCCTGATTAAAGAAAGGATTTGAGGATGCAACAAAAGGTATTGAAGCCTTGGGACTGGCAAGTGTTTAGCAAAGTCATCCCATAAATTAACATTATTGTCAACCTTATCCATGTTAAAAAAAGATCCGCTGACTGAAAGTTAAAATGAATCATTGCATATGACACATATATATTATTATCACTGGATAAAAATATCAATAACACTTTGAGTCTTCACTCTCTATTCTACTATGAATCATCAACAAGCACCCATGGCCTGATTGTAGGGATTTTTTTAGAATAAAACACGCATATAATTGGTATAGTAGAAATGAACCTCTAAGTCCTCCGTCAATCGTCGGCCACCAAATATTATAAGAATATAAGGAACAATAATCACGCAACCAAGTTTATAAAATTACACGATAATATTTAATATGAAAAATTCTCATCATTCAAGAAAAGAATTACGAGACAAATTTTAAAAAATCTACTATAAAGTGTCAAATTAGAAATATAATTCCTTTGAATAGCTATTTACTACAATAAGAGTAAATAATAGTCAAATATAATCTCAACACATATTACAACCCATAAGAAAAGAATATGATGAGAAAACGAACAACCAATTTATAATATATCCGAAAATTAAAATTAAAGCAACAAGTGAATGTTTAGTGAAGAATAAAATTCAAATCAAACTTCAATAAATGCTGAAAATCATCCTCCTCTCTCTTTTCTATTTTCTCTCACTTCATGCAGCACTCTTGTATTGAAAATATACATTAATATCATGTAAAAAAGTACAAATATCAAATTAAATAATAAAATATAATCCAATTGTAAACACATATATGAACTATCATATTTAAGGCACAAATATAGAATTTTATGACTTTTATTTAACAATTATTCTAGTATATAAGCATAACATTTCAAATATTCATTTATTTTGCACAAAACGAATAAAGTCCTTAAATATTTGAAAAACACTCAACCAAAATCTCAAAATTATTGGTAAATGCCACATGTATATAATAATATTCAAAATAGGAAAGCAAAAGGTCACATGCATGTATCTCAAAGTAAAAAAAAAAAAAATATAGATAAAAAGCAACGAGTTCGTAAATAGATCAAAAATGAATTTAGGGGATACTTATGTTAACTTTTTGATGTGGTTGATCTGATAAGATAAAATTTTAAAACCTTCTCCCTTTACTTCCTGTCTCTTCATCTATTTTCCTCTTCTTTTCTTTTTCTTTTCTTTCATCTTCTTTTCCACAAAAATGACTCAAAATAGTACACGTAGGCCTTATATAACTGAATCAGTACATGAGTGCCAAATAGATGTGTATCAAGTATTGTTTAAACCCTTAAGTACGTACAAGGGCAGTATTAGGTACAGTTTTAGGCACCATTAATCTATCAAAACATGCATGAACACCCCAAGGGGTTCCTTAAGAGTGTGCAATCTATCTAAAATGCGCATAAGTGTAGCTTAAATGCCCATCACACACCAAGCCTAATTCTGGAATCTAATTTTCCTTTAAATTTCAATTATACAATCATTTTTAAATTGATCCAAATTTTTTAATGACGTTATGATTCATAAATGAAAATCGGGTATTACAACTCTCTCCTTATAAAATTTCATCATTGAAATTTATATACCCCAATAGCCGAACAAATAGGGGTATTTTTTTTGAACTTCGTCTTCACGCTCCTAAATTGCATCTTTGAATGAATGATTTCCCCATAGCACATTGATCAAAGGAATCACCTTCATATGCAAAACTTGATTTCTCCTTTCCAAAATCTGAACTGGGACCTCAGTATATGACAAATAATCATCAATTTGTAATTGTTCATATCGATGATGTGCAAAGTATCGAATACATATTTTCTCAATATCAAAATATGAAAGATATCATGACAATCTACTAAATTAGGAGATAATACTAATTTATAAGCCATGTCTCTAACCCGCTGCAAAATTTTAAACAATCTAATGAATCTTGATTTTAATTTTCCTTTAGCCTTGAATCTTAAAATCTCTTTCATCAAAGATACTCTTAAGAACACATGATTGCCTACATCAAAACTCAACTGAGATATTCATTAATCAGCATTACTCTTCTAATGGCTTTGAGTAACTATCAGATGATACTAAATTGTTTTGATCTTAGTAGATGTGTCCTGGATGATATTGGGGTGTCAAAGCTTTTAATCGTCAATTTTTTCCCAATTGATAGGAGGTTTACATGTTATTTTTACCGGTATAATGTGAATTTAAGATTGTTCACTTACGAGTCTAAATAGTAGTGCTTTGATTTAAGGTTACTAAGAATATGTTCCAAAATTTATTTAAATATTTGATATTTGAATTTTCGATATTCGGCCTTTTGACATATTTAGATCATTTGATATATTAGATGTTGTATGGATCTTTTTCCTTTTGTTTCTTCGTTTGGTTTTATGATTAAGTTTTTTTTAATAAATGAATTGATACTTATTGAATTTTATACTTACGTTTTATGAAATATTTTTTAATCATTTTAGATTAGCAGGTTATGGAGACTCGCAATATTTTTAGTCGAGAGATATCTAAAAATTTTATTTATTTATATTTTATCTTTTGATTTGTATTTGCAATTTATATTTGAGGATTGATATATAATCCGATTATTATGATTTATTTATATTTGATATTATTATATTAATAGGATTTGCATAGGCTTGATATCATAATGGGTTTGTTTTTATTGATGCTTTGTCTTGTGAGTTGTTTTATATTGAGTAGGTTTTACTATATTTGTTATGAGATTGAATAGGGTTTAATATGGTCAGAAAATGTATCTGTTGAAGTTTGTAGTTTTCAATATTTGGGTATTCAATATTTGATATATATAACCTAACTTTGGGTATTTTATTTGAATTTTATTCATTTAAGAAAAAAAATTATTAGGATTTATTTATTATTTATTAGTTACTCGTGTTGAAAACGTAATACAATAAAATAAAATGCTTAATCTAGGCTTTCTAAGATCTCAAGGTCCATGGCTCTCCCTCTAACTCTATCATGTGCCAATATAATCCCCTGTATTACTTTGGAAGAAAGAAATGGTAAGGACGAATTAAATGCTTAGTTACTGTTTTGACTGAATTCAACAATAATGATAATCAAGTTATCTTGAGAACTTATTTATCAATAAATATTAAATGCACAATACAATATACATATTATATAAATTAATAATTTTTATTGAAATTAATAAGCATCAATAAATAGTATCACTACTAATAATAGTGGTAGTTTAATAAATAATGTTAATAAATAACTTTCACAATGTAATCTCAAGAATAATTGTGACATCATGAATGATATCCACCTAACTCTAATGAATCCTAATGTCATAAATACTAAGATCTTCCCATATATTTCTCAAAAATTTAACTCAAACCAAGGTCATAATTAAACAATATAGTATTAATATGTGTGGATCTTATTTTATAATTGTAAACCAAATGTCACGTATTTATATCTCTTTTGGCTAGGTAAATTCTCTAAGGTCACCAACATCCTATGATCCTTACTATCTCTACAGTTCTTACTTAGTAAAAAAAATCTATCTCTACAGTTTTAAGAAATATACTTGTAGCATGGCATATTATTTATAATTGTCATTCGTCAATGATATCCTAGATATTATATCAATACGATGGTCATAAAGATAAAAAGTATCTGACCTTAAGAATCAATTGACCTCTATCACTCGAAATAAAATAAGTATCAGAAAAATATATATTATCCTAAAATCTTGTAAACTCTCATTCGTCGAGATACCTTAAAATACTCATCCGTTCTTTTTTATTTTACCATGGAACGCAGCTAAACATACTCATGCTAACCAAAAGATAATACCAACAAATTTAAGAGCAAAGAGAACGAGGAAAAGGACTCAAGAATCTAAATACTCCATGAGGTTACCTCACACCAAGGCCTACTATACCCTTTATGACCCAATATCAATCAAGAATCCTAATCTAATGTCTCAAAAGCTATGATTTAACCTTTATTTCCAAAATTGTCTCTACAGCATTCGAATGTGAGCTTTCACAATGCTCCAATGCTGACACTCACCACTATAAAAACAAAACGAAGCCTTGACTAAGTTGTTATTTCTATTCCTAGAGTCTTATATCAACTTAAATAATAGGTGATTCCTTAAGAATCAGGTCAGAATCACTAGAATTCATGAAATATGTCAAATCATTGTTTGGTGTTTGAACATCACTTCGATTGACATTTAGATTGCAGAATTCTATCAACTATTTGGCCACAATAAATGAAGTATAAACCCTTATATAATATAACCATAATTTATAATATCACTTAACAAATATATGGCGTAACATATAATTGAAAATACGTAGTTATATATCATGATTAACAATCGGATCCATCCAATCTTCAAAACCAGGCTCAGCAAAAGCTGACATTTGAACATTGCTTTATATGATAGTTAAACGTTATTCATAAATCCTATATTAGATAGATATACACGCATAAAAATATGAGTATAACTCTGTATACGTCCATTCTACCGATTAAAAAATATATAAAAAGTATAACATGACATTATATTTGCCGTAATATCAAAAAAATTGAGCAGAAAAACATATAAAGCAGTAGACTACCCAACATTCAAACGTGATTCAAATGCTATAACTACAAAGCTCTAGCTTTCAAACGTTGTGTCAAACGACACTCAAATATCGGTCTCAATTCAATTTCTATGCATGTAAATATTATCTTAATAGGCCAATGATATCACCATAACATGAATATACAAATCCTCATGATTATATTTAAAAGAACAGCGATAGAAGAATTATCAAAAATAAATCAAGAGCGGTCAAAAGTTAACTTGCCTCAATGATTTCTTGTTCTTCTTTTCTTTTTCTTTCCTCTAGGCTATCTCCACTTTCTTCTTCTTCCCACATGCAGTTGCCTCCCCAGAATTGTCGTTTTGAAAGTCCCCCTCACAAGTCATTAGTTGTGACGAAATAGAGGAGGATGGAAACCTTAAGGAAACAAGGGTTTGAGAAGGGGCAGACCAAGATGACTTTTAGTTTTTCCCCCATAAATGATATTTCAATTTAATCGTTTTGATTTACTCCCCCATTCTGCCAATGGCATCTTCTTAAAATAAAGGGATTAATTTCCTAGTATGCAACTTAGCAAATATGAAGGAATGTGGCTAGGGTTTCCTAGGGTGAAAACGGTACTAGGGTTTAATTTATTTCCCTCTCAATTTTGAATAGACCCCTAATTAATTAATCCTTATTTTGCCAAGTAGTTTTCTCCTTCTGAAAATGTTATGATTAACCGAGAATAAGCCTCCCAATCCATATATTTATCCTAATTATAATTAAATTACATTTTAAGGGTCCCACCAAATTCAACAAATTAAAAGAAACTTCCACATTAATTGGTCCAATTAAAATACCAAGTCCAAACTTACGTCCTCGGTCCGGTGCTAACAATGTTAAGCACATGGCCTAGTAAAACAATCAAATCTAACACTTTAAGCCCAAATAGAGGATCCACTACTTTTCAGGCCCATAGATCCAATTAAACATTGATTTTATTAATAGTTTATTTCTTATAATTAAATTACTTTTAAAATAATCACATAAATGTTACAGAAGACCGTACACATGATCATTGCTAATTCGAAGACATCTCCAATATTACACATATAATGTGTATTCAACAAATTTAAATATAAGCTGTTATCAAGAAATAAACAAAAAAATCTAATAAAAAATAAAAAAATTTAACATTATTTCTTGAGACAATAAGACTCTTATTTAGTTTAGAATTTGTATTATAAAGAATCCCTATATTGTATTAAAAATATGAACATTAAAGCCACAATCGAGCTGCTAAGTATTAGAAAAAATTTTATTTAAATTTAATTCAAAATAAATATAAGTTAAATTCTTACTTTTTTTTTCAAACTATACTTTCCTTTTATAATAGTTTTTCTTAAATTGTCTTAACTTTTTATAAAATGACATCTTCCCTTATTTTGTTTCTTTTAAGCACCTATCCTGGAATGGGACTTCATTTCTCTTAACCATTCAGTTTTAATATTCTATCTTTTTTTTTTTATCTTCTTTGTTTTACTACCATAATATGTTAAATTTACTAAATAAAGTTTTTATTATTTAAGTCTTTTTTAATCATTTTAAACTTGATGGATACGCCAATAATGGGTTGGACTAAGAAGGAGCGACCCAAATCCACAACGGTCTATTTTCGCCTAGACGGTCAAACCCAGTCGTTGACTAGACTAGAGGCTAATGAGCCAGCCAAAGCCTAAGAGCAGGACGGCCTACTTGGGCTCAAAACGGTTAACGTTATCATTGACGAGAAGCATACAAGACGGTTAATGCTTCCATTGATTGGAAGTATAGCCAGTTGACTAGCAGAAGACTAGGCCTCACACGGCCTAAGCCCAAATTGGTCCATGCGTCCGTCCTTGAGTAGCAACGGTCTTCTCCCCTGATTTCGTGCTTTGCACAGAAGGCAACCTCCATTGTAACGGTTGCTCTCAGAATCAATGTGCATCCCTGAAGAAAAGCACAAACATCCTTTCCCTATATGCTAAAAACCATAGCGGATATAGAACGCAGAAGGAAAGTTATCAATCCAACGACCGTTATAGCCATAAAGCTCACACTCCAGAAAAGGCAACGATCTTAGTAGAGTGTGGGCATTAAGCCCTTCTGCACGAGGAAGGTAGTCGAGCATAGTGGTTATAAAAGGCCATGATATTTCCACTCCTAGGACACGTTCTCACTTGCCCGTAAAAGCCTTCTCTTGCAAAGCCCTCATGCTTTCAGTACTCATGCTCATCTGCGTTTTCTCTCTCTCTCTAATACTACGTTCCCAGCAAACTCAGTGCTTAGGGATCTCACTTCTCACGAGCAACCAAAGCCTCTCTACCCACGAGAGCAATCCCACTCCCACAAACACTCTCGGCATTTATACTGCATCTCATTGCATTTACCTTCTTACTTTGAGGGCTGTTTTCTGACTTGAGTGTCGGAATATTTTCAGTGGGATAACATCTCATCGATACTTGACTTCTTGTTCGCAATTGTGGTGTACAGGATTCAGACTCAATGGATAGAGCCGGACTTAGGCGGATGACTTGACCTAAATCTATTCAAAATTTGAATCTAGGACACATCATTGGTATCGTCTGTGGGAAAGATACGAAAAGCCTACCACTTTTCACAATTTTCATGTTCAATTCCACAATAAGTTTCATCCATCAGAATGGTAAAAACCAGAGTGCAAGCTAGCAATCCCGCTAGAGACACGGCCACACCAGACCAGGACCACTCTGTTGTTAACTTGGTCTATGGGGTAGTCAACGGAGTACCCGCTTAATTTTTTCAGAACTTGGCAGAACAAATGAGCAACATGACTCAAACACTTCAGATGCTTTGGGCCCGCCAGGAAAATACGAAGTAGGGGGCTCCGCCTACAGTAGTTCCCGCTACGGCTTCTAGGAGAGGAGGCCAGAAGAAGAAGAAGCCATTCAAGAAGACCAAGAGGTCGGGCAACACTCAAACTCCAAAGGCCTCACATGCCCAGAGCCGTCCAAGGCTCGGAAGACATTTGGACAGCAAGACTCTGGAGGAGAGTTTAGAACGGAGGAATTTCCGATACTCTTGGGCAAAGACCAGGCCTCAGGCTCAGGAGGAAGCTTTTAGGATTGTTAGATCCACTGGTAGTAGTAGCCGACCGACTACGCGCCACGTCGGAGAGAGGATGGAGTTGAGAACCTACCTCAACTCCAAAAGATCTGGCAACACCACCCAAGTGGATTCGATGGTAGAAAAGATCTGAAACCGCGTATTCAAGGATGACGAATACGCCATAGATCTAGATAGATCTCCCTTCATAGCTGAGATCTTGACTCGCCATTTGCCGACAAAGTTTAAGATGTCAACCCTTGACTCTTACGATTGGAGTGCTGATCCTATGGATCACCTAGATTACTTCCACACCCATATGAGTCTTCAAGGGTTGGAGGACGCAGTGATGTGCCGTTGCTTTCCACTCACTCCAAACGGAGACACCTGCATCTGGTTCCACTGGCTCTTGTCAGACTCGATCTGGAGCTTTCGTGAGCTCACCGACCTCTTCTTGGCACAATATGCCTCTAACCGCCAAGAAAAGAAACAGTCATGGCATCTCTCCCATATCAAGCAGAAGTTGGGAGAGAACCCGAGGAAGTTCCTGAATCGCTTCGTAATGGAGGCTAGAAGGATTCCCATGCTTACAGAAGAGATGAAGCTTGACAGTTTCATTTATGCCTTAACGCAAGGGGACTTCTTTAAGAACCTGGCGTATAAGAATTCGTAAACCTTTTGAGAAGCGAAATCTATTGCCAAAGCCTACGCAGTGGCCAAAAAAGCCAACAAGACTAAGCATCCTGAAAGGACCAAATAACCTCGCTCTTTCCCATCCGAGGAAAAGAGGAAGCACAATGGCGGTGATCACTCTCGTAGGAAGCAGAACAGGACCGAAGCGAAAGGATTATGGATCGATCAACGTTACACCCCTGACCGATTCGCGCTCCAACATCCTCATGTAGATTTATGGGGAGAAGTTCCTTAAGTGGCCCAAACTACTTAAGAAAGTGGAGGGAGTTAATCCAGCTAAGTATTGCGATGTCTATCGATCTCCCAGATACTCCATAAAAGACTGTAAGACGCTCCAGCAGGAGATCGATGAGCTCATCCGGAGGGGCCACCTCACCAAGTTCGTTAGTAACCTTGGGAAGGGTTTTGGCACCTCAGGCGGGAAAGAATCAGAGCCTTCCTAGCCGCGAAATAGGGTCGCAGTCGGAGTGGTCAATATGATCACAACTCAGCCGACCAAGTCCCCAACAGATCGCAAGGCACAGCAAACTGGGCGGAAGAAGCAGCGCACAGAAAACAATGTCATTAGCTTTTATGATAGTAACATGGACCATATAATCTTCCCCAATGCAAATTCTCTAATCGTATCCACACTTATTTCGAATAATAGTGTTGACTATCAATTAAAACGAGTCTTTATTGATAATGAAAGTTCTAGATATTTGCTTTATCTTGATGCCTTTTTTAAGCTTGGTTTAAAAAAGAGCCAATTGAAATCTGCTGAAGGCCTGCTCTATGTCCTTAATAACAATCCAATAGCTGTTCGACGAACGATCCAGTTAGAGGTCACCCTGAGCACATACCCAAGGACGACGAGTCGTATACTCACCTTCTTGATCATTGGCCTGCCCTCCATGTGCAACGCTAACTAGGCCGCCTATGCCTAACAGTGTTCGGAGCCATCACTTCAATACTGCATCTCAAGATGAAGTTTCCAATAGCATACGGTATAGGCAAAGCGTTGCGTGACCAAGTCATCAGGAGGACATGTTACATGTCTCAAATTGCTCCAAGTGGCAGCATTAAACGGTAGGGGAACTCGACCATCGAGATGAAGCAACCTTACAGTAGGCGCAGTTTGGTGAGACAACCGATATAATCCCATTGAATACAGATGACCTGGAGAGGTGTGTATAGATTGGGGCTCACTCACTGGGACACTGCGCGATGAGTTAATAGCGTTCTTATAATAAAACGCCGATACCTTAGCGTAGACTCTTGCTGACATGCTTAGGATTCCTACCTCAGTAATGGTCCACAAGTTAGGCCTCGATCCCGACTGCAAGCCCATTAGGCAAAAACAGAGGAACCACTCCATGGAGAAACTCGTTGCCATCCAGGAAGTGGTGAAGAAGTTGCTGGATGTCGGCTTCATCATAGAAGTCTAGTACCCGGATTAGCTCTCTAACGTTATCTTGGTAAAGAAAAGCAACAAGAAATGGCGAATATGTGTCGACTTTATCGACGTTAACAAAGCTTACCCAAAAGATAGCTTTCATTTACCTAGGATCAACCAGTTGGTGGACTCAACATCTGGACATGACCGGCGAAGCTTCATGGAAGCGTACTTGGGCTATAACTATATCTGGATGAGCCAAGAGGATGAGGAGCATATCTTATTCATGACAAACTAAAGCACCCATTGTTATAAGGTCATGTCTTTCAGTCTAAAGAACATGGGTGCCACTTATCAGAAGCTTGTGAATAAGATGTTCAAAAAGCAGATCGGCTGCAATATGGAGGTGTACGTTGATGACATGCTTGTCAAGTGCAGGTCTACCAACGACCATATTCGTGATCTAGTTGAGTCCTTCGAGGTACTCCGCGCACACCAGATGAAGTTAAACCCTTCAAAGTGTGTCTTTAGAGCGTCCTCAGGGAAGTTCCTGGCTTTCATCGTCTCTCAACGAGGGATCAAAGCAAATCCAGAGAAGATTAAAGCCCTCATAGACATGTCTCCGTCGCAAAGTGTTAAGGAAGTCAAGAGGCTAACTGAACGACTAGCAGTACTATCCCACTTCTTGGCAAAGTCGGGGGACAAGTACTAACCTTTCTTTAAGGTTCTAAGGGGGACAAAAGTGAAAGGATTCCAATAGACTGTAGTATGCTAGGCAGCCTTCAATGAGTTAAAGTAGTGCCTGGCTAGTCCACCGTTGCTAACGTCACCCAATAAAGGAGAAGAAATGTACCTCTACCAGAGAGTCTTATAGGTGGCCCTTAGCTTTATCCTCATATGCTAGGACTCCAACTCTCAGCGGGGGATTTACTATGTGAGCAAAACGTTGACCGGCCCAGAGACACGCTACACATGCGCTGAGAAGCTTGCTTTGGCACTTGTCTTCTCTACCTGGAAGCTGAGATCTTCTTTCAAGGCTCATCACGTGGTCGTTCTGACCGACCAACAACTGAAGAGTATTTTCCAGAAACCCAACATTTTCAGACGGCTAGTTAAGTGGGCTATCGACTTTGGAGAATTCGACATTAAATTTCGGCCTAGACCAACCATCAAAGGGCAGGCTCTTGCTAGCTTCATCGTCAAGACCACGACACCAGTTCACGATGAACAGCCCACTGAGGATACAGAACAACACGGGCAAGAGCCAAGATGGGTTCTCAACGTAGACTAGTTGTCTAAGGACTCAGGCAGCGGTGCCGGAGTGGTCCTAAGGACCGAGACGGGTTTGAGGTGAAGTACTTCCTTAAACTTGACTTTTCGGCCACTAACAATATTGCCGAGTACGAAACCCTGTTGTCTAGATTATGACTTGCCAAAGAATGGTCAGCTAGACAGTTGATCATTTATAGCGACTCAGAACTGATCGTTAACCAAGTCAATGGGAGCTTCGAGGCGTGCAACCCTCTCTTGGCCAAATACTTGGCTAAGGCTAAGGACGCCATTTGGAGGTTTGACAAGCTAAACCTGGTCTACGTTCCCAGAAGTAAAAACTAGAAGGCCGACCAACTTGCAAGAGTAGCAGTGGCTAAAAATTCAGAGTAGTACTCGAGGGACATGCGGGAGGTCTTGAGCACTCCTAGCACTGAGGAACAGGAAGCGATACAAATCTCTGACATGGAGAATTGCATGATGCCTTACCAGGGTTACCTGATGGATGGAGCACTTCCAGATAATGCAGACGAAGCCAAGTGAATCAGGAGGATGGCCAGCTGGTACACCATAGTCGATGGGCGGCTGTATCACCATGGTTACTCGACTCTGTACCTTTGGTGCCTTATTCCTGAGGAGGCCGACAACGCCTTAAGCAACGTCCGCCTTGGATATGTGGATCGCACATTGGCAGCAAAAACCAAGCATACAAGATCATGCGCCAGAGATATTATTGGCCAATGATAAGGAAGGACGCCCTTGAATTTGTGAGGAAGTGTGAGAATTTCCAGCTCGACGATAATTTTTACCACCAGCCGCCCGCTGAGCTGAAATCTCTTCAAACTCCTTGGCCTTTTGCGCAATGGGGGCTTGATATTTTCGGCCCATTTTCCATCGCGACTAGGCAAAGAAAATTCATCATCATGGGGATCGACTACTTCACCAAGTGGATTGAGGCCGCTCCGTTGGCAAAGATCATCGAGCACAACGCCTTAGAATTCGTCTGCCAAAGCATAGCCAACAGATTCGGTGTTCCCAAGGTCATCATGACTGACAATGAAACCCAATTTTTAAAGAAACGCTTCACCAAGTACTGTACCAATTTAGGAATCAAATTAGTCCACACCTTTGTGGGGTACCCGTAAGCAAATGAACAGGTGAATATCATAAACCGTACGCTACTCCATGGTCTAAAGACCAAGTTGGAGGACGCAGGAGGCTCTTGAGTTGGCGAGTTATCCTCTGTCCTATGGTCTTACCGGATGACTTCAAAGGAACCAACTTGTGAGATGCCCTTTAGTCTCTGCTATAGGACTGAAGCGGTAATTCCAGTTGAGATCGGACTTCCAAATCTTAGGGTCGAGTCCTTTGACTCACCAGGTAACTTCAAGAAAATTAAGAAACATCTAGACTTGTTGGAGGAAGCCCACGATGCTGCTAGAATATGAACAGCGGCCTACCAACAACGAGTCGTCCACTATCATAACAAAAAGGTAAAAGGCAGTAATTCAAAATTGGAGATTTGGTCTTGCGAAGTATCGAGGTTATTGGTAAGACCACCAACAGGAATAAGCTTTCCCCAAATTAGGAAGGTCATTTCCTAGTCTCGACCGTTCTGCGGAACGAAATATACAAACTCTGAACCTAAAATGGTAAGTTGCTCGTATGGACGTGGAATACGATCCACCTCAAGCGTTACTTCTAGTAAGGGCACAGGTAGGTCATCCGTGTTGCACGTGTATGCTTGTAATATACATGTTGATATTAATGAAATAAGAATACTTTTTCATTTGTGTCATATTATTCTTTCTTTTCTTTTTCTGTTCTATGTGCATTTATGTATTATACAAACGACATAGACTGCCTCTAAATCGGGTGAATTTTCACCCATTCGTAACTAAACCCTGATTATCCAGACGGTCCATTGGTGGTCAAATTAAACTCCGATTATCCAAGCGGTCTATGAGCGGTCAAATTAAACCATGGTTATCTAGGCGGCCCATTTACGGTCGAATTAAACCCTGGTCATACAGGCGGCCCATTGACGATCGAATTAAACATTGGTCATCCAAGTAGCCTGTTTGCGGTTAAAATCTTAGGGGATTTAAACAGCACACGTAATAACCTCCTTTGCAAGGAGATAACGTGATCAATCAACGACGGTTGTAGGGGTAAAGTGCTTCGTCCAAGAGTTGGCCAGCCAAGTTCATACCTGGGTAGTGCCAACAAGCCTCTACTCACGCACGAGTATAGAACAGGCTTGATATGATATCAGGATTTACTCTGACGTCTTCTACAGGACTTAAGTCCATTAGAGAGCGCCAAAAATGTCTCAAACGCTATGAGGCGGACGGCCACTTTGCATACAATACACTAAGCCGATCGGCCAACGTAAGAACGAGTAACTGAAAGACAACAACAAAGGCAAAGACACATAATAACCATTAAAATAACCATTTTATTGATTGTATTTGTACATTTATAACTACATATAAAAAGCCCAAGGGTACAAAAGTCTACGGTAGAGCAGAGTTCCTAAGTGGAGGCGGTGATGGACCCTGATCCCTGTGGGACTGTCCCATAAGATTTTCGCCATGGCTGACAGAACGGTTTGCTGGGTCAAGGACATCAATTGGAAAGTCAGGGTCAACCGATCGTGCAATGCATCGACTGAGGTTAACACCTTCTCACACCCATACCCACAACATCCCATGGACATCATGCGGACGTATACAAGTAGACAACTCATTCTCCAGCGATGCGATCTGTCCCAAGAGTTGGTTAGTACGCCTCACTACCCGGTCAACTTCTTCTCTCAGTCTAGCGTTCTCCTCTTTTAGTCTAGCATTTTTCTCTTTCAGACATGATAACACAAATTGAAGAGCAGCTGTGTTCTCCTGATACTCCACCTTAAGCAGCTCCACCTCCTTCTCGAACCAGGCGATCTCTCTGTTATGGTCTGAGATCACCAGGTCCCTTTGGCACAATCCCTTGCTGACTATACCCGTTATTCTCTCCTCCTGCAAAAGCTAAAAGCACTAAATAATAGCAACGGAGGAAGAAAATGGAAGGAAGACTTCGTAGGTTTACCTGCCAGACTCTACGCTCCGACCTTACCGGTCTGCTCCGAGACCTTGGCCTTAGCAGTAGAGAACTAAAAACAGTAATCTCTTGACCAGGCTCCATAGAAGCCGCCACCGCAGACTCCTCCGGCGACTCCACAGAAAAGCCAACCGCCTCAACAGGCTCTCCGGCGACAGGCTCATCCATCAACTCAATGCTGATGCCAACCACCTCTAGAGGCTTTCTGGCGATTGGCACCCAAGGCACCTCCTAGAGTTCTCCGGCAGTAGGGTCCTCGAACAACTCAGCGGCTTGCACAACGGGAAGCTCTACTGGCGCCTCCAGGAGCTCACCGATAGAAGGCTCCTCAGACAATTTAGTAGCCTGCACAACTAGGGGCTCAACAGGTAACTCCGACAGTGCCGCCAAGTGCTCTGGTTGTGGTAGAGCAAAAACGGCGCCACTCGCAGGGGAGCACAGCCTGGTTCTATACGCCATCACAACAGCCTCAACACTGCCAACACCAAAGATGTCTCCGGTTCTAATGAATCGACCAGCAAAAGGCGTAATCGACTCTGTGGAGGAAGAAGAAGAAGGCGTCACCATTGCCACCTGACGCCTTCTTCTGCCTTGGATTACTAGGAGCTTCCTTGGTGGAAGGTGCGACGGCAGACTTGATGGTAAGGGCCCCAGCCTTCCTCTTTCGGGAAGGAACATTCATCTTCTAGATCGGAATTTAGAGAGGTCCCTGTTGGCTCCCTGTTGGAAAATCAAGTGGTCTCTCCAGAATTTAGAGAGGTGATCCTCCACTAGCTTCAGAAGTGGCTTCATAAAGGCGGTCACCATAGTTGTGGGCGTCCCAATGTAAGTATCGGGTACCCTGTCCCCATCCCTAGCCAGAGGCGATGACTCATCAACATGAACATAGAAGAACAAGTTCTTCCAGTTCTTCAAAGATTCATAAATTGCGCTACTAATCTGGAGCCCTCATGGGGACAGGGAAACCCATTGTCCACCCTGGATGAACTGAAATATCACCCTGACCGCCTCCACCATCAGCAGCTTTGAATGGTAGCGGAGAAAAATACAAAGTGTGCACAAGTATTGCACAGCGTTGACATAAAACTATGCGATGGGGATCTAAAGAGCGGTAATGATGTTCGACAGCTCGTTAGGGACCAGAAGACGTAGCCCACTCCTCATGTGAGCCTTGTATATAGTGATGCAGCCCTCAGGAGGGGAACATGCCCTGTTCTCCTCGCAGGGCATCCGGGAGACGATCTCCTTAGAAATGTTATACTCAATGTATAATTCCCTCACTTCACTGGCGCTGATCATTGAAGCAAATTGGGTTACAAAAGGCGCCATGGAAATGGGAGAATGAAGGAAGTGAAACACTTAGAAAATTTTTAGGAAGAAAGTGTGGGAAGTTTGAAAACAAAATGACCAAAGCACTTAAAAGCATGTGACCGCTGAGGAAGGAGAACCGTCTCGAAAATGTGCAACCATCACTGTTGACACACGTCGCCTTCGGAGAGGATGCAGCCGAATTAGATCATCTGGCACATTAATTATCGGAATCACAAATTCACTATATACAGACACGTGGTCAACTTTTCGACTGGCAATCTGGCGACATGATGGCGTGTCGTTTCAACTACCACCAGTTCTCCGAATTTTGGCCTAAACGCTCAATGAATCCAGTCAATACTTCCTTCACCAATTCTCCAAATTTTGGCCCAAACGGTTAACGAATCTGATCAATATCTTTTTGACCAGTTCTCTAGATCCTGACTCTATAGAAAAGAATTGCTAGCAATTTGATCGATAGACTAAGAGTCATTGCCAGCTTCCCCTCCATGTCGCCTCAAGCAAGTAACCCAACCATTCACGTCCCATCTTGAGCATGTTAGAAGTCGTAATTTCAGACCACCAATACGGGGGCTAGTGATGGGTACGCCAGTAATGAGCTTGACCAAGAAGGAGCGGCCTAGATCCACAACTATCCATTTGTGCCTAGACGGTCAACATCAGTCGTTGATCAGACGAGAGGTTAATTAGCCAGCCAAAGCCCAAGAGTAAGACGGCTCACTTGGGCCCAAGACGGTCAACGCTACTGTTGACTGGAGCATGCAAGACGGTTAATACTTCCATTGACCGGAAGCAGGCCAGTTGACCAGCAGAAGACCAGGTCTCATGCAGCCCAAGCCCAAATTGGTCCACGCGTCCATCCTAAAGTAGTAACGGTCTTCTCCCCTGATTTCACACTTTCCATAGAAGATAACCTCCATTGTAATGGTTGCTCCTAGAATCAATGCTCATCTCTGAAGGAAGACACTGACATTCTTTCCCTGTCTGCTGGAAACCATAGCGGATACAGAATGTAGAAGGAAAGTAATCAATCCAATGACCGTTATAGCCATAAAGGTCGCACGCCGGAAAAGGCAACGATCCCAATAGAGCGCAAGTATCAAACCCTTCTGCACAAGAAAGATAGCCTAACACGATGGTTATAAAAGGCCATGGAGTTTTCACTCCTAGGACACGTTCTCACTTGCCCGCAAAAGCTTTCTCTTGCAAAGCCCTCATGCTTTCAGTACTCGTGCTCATCTGCGTTTTTCTCTCTCTCTGCTACTACGTTCCCAGCAAACTCAGTACTTAGGAATCTCGCTCCTCACAAGCAACCAAAGCCTCTCTACCCACAAGAGAAATCCCACTCCCACAAACACTCTCGGCATTCATACTGTATCTCGTTGCATTCACCTTCTTACTTTGAGGGCTATTTTCTAACTTGAGCGTCAGAGTATTTTCAGTGGGATAACATCCCGCCGACACCAGACCTCTTGTTTACAGTTATGGTGTGCAAGATTCAGACTCAGTGGACGAAACTGGATTCAGGCGGATGACTTGATTTGAATCTATTCGAAACTTGTATCCAGGACGCATCAAAACTAACATTCTTCTCATTTCATTTATATTCCACTTATCTTTAATAATATTATAATAAATTTAAAAAGACACATTGAGTAAAAAGTGAAATCATAAAAATTAAACAATGTAAGATTTATTCATATCCATATTGAGGGCTATTAGTTTTACAACCTGATTGGTCATTTTCGATAAAATGCTCCATCTGATTAACATCTTTATGGTTTAAGTTTTGCCACAGTGTCTTCATAAGGGACTTATATGCAAATCGGAAATGGTTTATAATAGTTTCAAATGAATCCTTAACGAATTTTGTTTTAAAAAACGTTGACTTAATATAATTCGTCACAGTCACTCTTATAAATATCACAATTATTTTGTTTAACTTTTCTTTATAATTTAAAATGTAACTTTTTTTGTTTACTACTTGTATCAATAGTAGCTGTAAATTTATCCAAATGTAATGCCTATATCAAGGTCCAGTATAACTAGATTAAAACTAGACTTGTACAAATGAATTGGAGAAATTAATTTCATTAAACATCAAAATGGAAGAAGTATAACAATGTAGTGAAATTAGAATATATACTATAATAAATTAAATTATTTAATATTAATATTTTGAATTAACAAGTATAGGGAGAAATATAAAATATAAATAGTATCGTTATAATCTACATTTGGATATAATTATAATACACTAATAAAATATTATTAAACTGATTTTAATTCACTTACAAGAATAATCAATAATATTACATGATTCAAAAAATCTATTACCTTTTAGTATTTAAAACCTATTTAAAATTAGGGATACTCATTAATCATCTTATTTAGTAAATTAATTATATATGACTTGGTATACCTTTTGGATTCAAATAGACCCAAATATATTCAAATGGCAAAAAAATAAAATATACAATAATTCAACAATCAGTCTGAAATGTAAGACTGAATATAAAATATAAATAAATCAAAAATTTTAGTATTTCCTGTCTAAATCCTTTAAATGTCTTTGACCCATTAATCCTCAAAGAAATTTACAAAACGTGAGCCAAAAGCTCGGTATGTATAAATATAATATGCAGTATGTAAATCATATACTTAAAACAGATAAGGGATTAAAACCTATAAATGCGAGAAAATATGTCATATCTAAATATCAAATGTTCGAATTATGATTTCGTACTCAAAGATTTATAATATATATATACAAATATCAAGCAATCTAAATTGTACAAAATCATCTAAAGTTCAAATAATATATTTTTCAAAAGCTCAAATATCAAAAATCTAAAAATTTTGAATATCATATTAGACTTACAAATTTTAATGCCAAACATTTTAAAATATTGAATATGATATAGATAAAATCATAAGAATCCACATCATGCTAAAACAAAGAACCAAAGATTGAAAGGCTAATTTTAAAGGGGGTTACACATACTCTCAATAATCTTAGATAAAAACTACTATTTATACCCATAAGCGGTCTCTTTACAATTTACTCTTATAGACGAGATCAAACGTTATTTTTTTTTTTTTTGTCATTCATAAATAAAAAGTATAGTCCCTAAGTATGTCTAATATAGTGGGATATTCGAATGTATAGATCTTTCAATTTCTTACAATAATTTTTAACAAAGTATCAAACCGTAGATTTTGTGACAAATATTCAAAATTTTTTTTCTCAATAAGAAAAATATAAGTATAAAAATGTATTGCCCGATTTCCCCCATTTGATTTTTTGGAATTATAGTTATTTTGGGATTATTGGATGCATTAGCTTAATGGTATTTTATAAAAATTTTGGAGGAGGTTCCCCATGGGCCTATGCCCAAGGCGCGCTCGAGGGCTGTGCTTGAGTTGCACTTGAGGCGACGCTCAAGTGCCGGCCACTTAATAAAGGTGCTGGCAGGCGTGTGCGATAGAGAGGAGAAGGAGGAGAGAGAGTGCACAGCAGAGAGGAGAAGCACGCGACAGGGAGGAGAAGAAAAGGAAAGAGGATGTGGAGTTTGGATATTTTAAAATATCCTTTTATCAGATCTATTTTGTATAAGGTCAAGTCAAGTATCCACTAACCCTATTCTTCATCTGTTTCAATATCTAATATATTTTGTTTCTATTTTAGAGGTTTAAAGCTCGTGCATTAAAGTTTTATTTAGCCTGTCTATTTTCTCCCCGTGCATCCATGCGTTTTACCAGTTCTCTGGTGGCTTTTTACTGGATATATATATATATTAGAGGGTTTTACTTTTTTCTAAAAAAATAGATAAATATCTGATATTATATATTTTTATATTTGTATATTTGTATGGAAATAAGTATAAAACTTGTATTGGGCCATACATTTTCATATGCATTTTACCTAGGGATTATGGTCACTACTATATGTTATCTAATCTGTTATCTAACCAACTCCTGACAGGGACAATATTCACAAATGGGTGCTCGGGGACGTTACAAATGGTATTAGAGACGGGGCTCAGTTCAGTATGCCAACGTAAACACTGGGCTCCCAAGGGGGTGAACTGTGATGTCCCATATCGAATGGGGAGGGTAATGAAGCGTGCTTTATAAAAGCGTGGATACCTCTCCCTTGTAGACGCGTTTTGGGGTGATGGAGGCCGTTTGCCAGAAATAAAACCGTGCTCCTGTGCGGCAAAGCGGACAATAGTTACAAGCGGGTGCTCAGGGACATTACATAATATATGTTAGGGAATACTACCCTCTAAAATACAAATCATTGATCCAATTTTACGATTTCTTTTCATATTTCATATTAGAGACTCTGTACAAATACTCATACTTCTTTTTCTTTGAATTTCTCACACTGAAAGAAAGTTCCAAATATCTGATAATAGATAAGAAATAACAAAGTTTAATTACATGATACAAAATCATAATTTCATATCATTGCAAATACGAATAAAGATTTCATATTCTGATAGATATAGATACATATTTTTCATATTCTTGTAGGTTTAAATCTTCACATGATTTTAAATATATGTACAAATTATCTTAAAGCTTGGAACATTTAAAAACTTATTACCACAATGAGCCAAATATAACTTTAGAGCTTTTGAACAATAAATTCCTTCATTAATGGTTCATAACATAATTTTCAGAATATACAAAATATAATATACAATTTACATGTAA